>CM033323.1:10521785-11789642 GCA_019359835.1 Pharus latifolius | reverse complement strand
TGTGAAGAGATATTGTCAACACACTGTCTGTGTGATAGAAGCCCTCTGCAGTGCCATTCCCATAGTGCACATCAATATCAACAACTGCAACCTTAGTGCGCCCTGAATCCAGAGCTAGGTGCACTGCAAGTCCTGCATTGTTTAGAAAGCAGTAACCATCAGCGCGGCTTGACTGCGCATGGTGACCGGGGGGACGGACTAATGCATAGGCAATCTTCCCATGCCCGTCTAGTATGTGCTTCATGGCGGATAATGTGGTTCCAGCTGCCAAAAGGGCAGCACCCCAGGAGCCAGGATTCAAGAAAGTGCCTTCACAGAGCTTCTTGGCTCCAGTAGCATTGGCCTGCACGAGCTCCTCTATGTATTCTGCCAACAAAAAGAAGTCAGCAACTACAACATATCAGTCAATGCAAACACCATTGACATGTATTACTCACAACACCAGACAATCTAAACAACATCAAGAATCTAATGTTGCTTCTATGAATGCTGCGGACAACAAGAACTCGGGAAGTTACCAACTACATCACAGCATTTATGTAAAATTACTGCATACTTTGTAATGCAAACACTATTGGCATGTCTGAAAACTAACAACAACACCAGACAATTTGAACAACATTAATAATCGAATGGACAGTCTTAGAAGAGATGATTTACAGGAGTTGTGAAACAAGATTTGGGGGATTGGGAGGGGGGTACGGAGTACGGACCGGGGGAGTGGAAGGAGTAAAGGTCAGTGGCGTGGGCGGGGGAGCCGGAGTGCCAGGAGAGGAAGGGGGCAAGGGGGCCGCGGCGGAGGATGGAGACCATGTTGCGGACGCGGTCGGCGTTCTCCGGGTGCCGGTCGAGCACGTCGAGGAAGCCCGGGTCACGGCCCGAGTCAAACACGCCGCGGCCGGCGTCGTGGGCCAGCATGCCCTCGTGCCAGAACACGGCCAGCCTCTCGCCGGGTGGAGGAGCCCCCACCGTCTCCGACGAGGTCGAGGTGGGGTCCATCCGTCAGGGGGTTTTGTGGGATTGGTTGGTTGTGGACTTGGACCGAGGCTTAAGAGTCAAAAGGTTTCTGAGGTTGCCACATGACAAGTTGATAAAACTTTATCTCATTCAAACTGCAAAAATGTTTAAAAAGCTGTCGATATGGTTAACTAAGTTGTATGATAAAAACAAAATTGATTTTGGAGATATATTTTGTTTATAGTCGAGTGATATGGTAATTATAATCAATTTGTCAAAACGTGACTAACAACTCTATTATAGTTTTAGATATATATCGTATAAAAGTTACTAAATTATAGACAAATTAGTTTATCAGATTTTGGTTATGAAATAAATGAATGCAAATTTGTGCTGCATTTGATAAGATTTAACTTGATAAAATATGATTAACCAAAAATACCATATTTATAAGATTGCAACAAGACGAAAGTAGGACTAAGAAATGAGAAGATCACAAACATGCATGGTGAAAAAAATGTTCAATCGTCTGGAGCAGAGTTGCATAGGTACAGTTTTCACTGAACTATGGAAAAACATATGCTTTAGAGGATTAATGCTACGTAGGCATTATATTTGCTCATGAGATGGCCTTGGTCTAATTGTCTACTTGTTTGATTATCAAATTTAATAGTTTTACTCGACCACCAATATTTCATCTGTTCTAAAATATAATATATATATATATATATATATATATATATATATATATATATATATGAGTGGATAAGTAAATAAAAATATATTATAAAAGATAATAATAAATTTATATATACAGTTTATATTTTGCAACAAGATTAAACTTTGCACGGGGGAGTAATTCAACATGCAGCTGTTCACATTGCAGACAATCTAAATGGGCCAGAAACGGGGGCCTGAATGTGCTTGTAGTTGTATGTAGTTACTTGGGCCTCTGAGCTATTGTGCAGTGTCATTCACTTTTGTTTTCTTTTTTTTTTTTTCAGGGGATGTGTCCATTTCTTTTACTGATGAAATGGGAAAAAACACTGTTGGTGTTGAAGCCTGCAGCTATCATCGCAAGCCGAATCTCTCTGCATATCTCAGTGCCACAGTTTCTCAGGCTTTTCATGTTGTCTCGTAGCCCCCAGGTTTTTTTACTATTTAGCTTTTCTTGAGAAGAAACAAGTAAGATCACAGAATACTGGAGCATTTTTTCGAAGAAAACTACCAAATTTTAATAAGTAAACCGAAAAACAGAAAATGTGGTGTGTGTGTGTGTGTGTGTGTCTACGTATATAACGGCTGCTTTGCTGTATTGAATGAGATTTTATACGATAGCTATTCCCGAGGGATTTTTAGACTTGGTTGGTTCTACTCCAATTCCGACTTTTAATATTGAAAAATTGGAGCCACTGTGCTCCGGCTCTGAAATAGAAATTGAAGTCTTCGATTTGGAGATTATAGGTTGTTTGACTGCTCTAAACTGGTTATTGTGATTTGATTGCATTGTTTTGACCTCTTGTAGTGAATTAATGCGTCTTTTAGGTACGTGGGTGTTATTTTAGCGACTCCTGTGTCAGAGCATCATCCAATTGTTTCAAAATTCATGTGGGGCTCTCCGCTCCAATGCCATGAGTGCTCTACTAGAGTCTAAGTTTAGAACACTCTATTTGATTGGACCGCTTCTGATCTAGACAAGAAACTAAAAGTCAAGAGTTTTACCAAACAGAACTTTAACTTCAACTGCAGCTTGGCCAGCATGATGAGCACAATAAACCCAATGTTGTCTCCGTGACGAGGACTCTCAGCTCATTTGTTTCACTTTTATCTCACTTCAAGTGAAATCTACCATGACTTGAGCTTTTTTCCATTCACTGATGCCTTCGAAATTAAGTTTGAGCTGTCAAAGAACAAACATACATGTCAAGATATCTGAAAATAGACCAGTTGTAACTTTTGAGCAATCTAGATGCCAGAAATCTTTTTGAGGCTCCACATTTGGACACCAATTTCAAATTCACTCATCAACTGATTACTACAAAATTTAAATGGTTCGAGAAAAGATGAGTGGGAAATAAGATTGGTTCTGGTGGAGTCTATGATCTGACTGTATAAATGTCATATGCAATGTGTCATGTCCCCTCCATCTTGATTATCTGAAAGGCTCCCTTTTATGAAGACAGCCCTTACCATGAAGAGTCAGTCGTCAATCATCGCTTTAGTGCAAATCATGTTAATCTGACTGCGGGCTAGAAGGCTGGCTCGTCCGCATCTTTGTCAGTATATCTTACTTCTAAATATACCTAAAAGTCTGAAACTTATTAGATTTTTGAGAATTTTTGTCTATCTAAGAATTCAAGAGATTAACTTATTTGCCTAACTAACGTGACCCAGCATCTCACTCATATGATAGTATGCCTAATCTGTAAATATTGTCCGATAAAAACACGTTTTTCTGAATAATATCCAATTTAGAGTAGCAAAATAGAAACATGGATTTCAACTTAAAGATGTTACAACGTCAGGATTTATCATAAGAAACAATTCATATTACAAAATATTAGAGTTTTCACAAAAACTATACATCTTGCCCAGCAAAATGAACCAATCCTGCAACAACTTTCATAAGTCTTCATCTTAAGATCCAAAGTAGGTAGGATTATAATTGCAAATGTCCATCTCCGAGTCCTCAGAGTCTTGTGTCGCCTCTACTCCTCTAGTATCTTTTTCAGCAAATCCTCCTTCAACCGAGAATTTTAAATCTAACAAGAATTTACATAGCAAAGGTGAGTACAGAATTACTTAGTAAGAATATAACAAGACATAATGCAGAATGACCTGAATTTGCTAAATTTAAGAGAAATTCATTTAAGCATATAATAAGTCAAGGAGTATAAGTTTTCTTTTTTCGATAAAACATTTATTGAAAATATTCTCCACTTGATTGTTTAGAAAAGTTCTACTAAATATTTTACATCACAAAGTTGAGACCACTTGTAAGCCTCCTTTACTGCTGCGACGTAGTTCTCGACCCGAGAACAAGGAGTAAACATTCGCGCTTTTACTCTATAGAGGTGTATCGTTTTACCCACAGAAACTCTTGATTTACATATCAAAACTCGTCAGCATCGCTCCGCATTTTCTTGAATGCGTGACTAGATCAAGAGAACATAATTTTTCTCAAATCCATCTGCTAAGCGTGCACACGCCCACACACACATATATACATACATACATACGTTCTCACGTAGAGATGACCTTAGTTCTAGATAAAATACTAAACTAGATTTGTCTCATACCAAACTATGGTCGATATGGGTGTTACGGCACTGGATGAAAGAGATAGCTGGTTGCAGTTCTTACTATTTTCCATGCTATCAACATCTCAAACTCAAAGACTTCTACTATCATGCTTAATATCCCATATATGTTATATCATATGCATATAACTCTCCATAGATTTTCTAGTTATTTTTGAAAAATACTCTTTCCATGAAATGAGAATTCTTAGCTAGATCTGAAACTATATTATAGGCAATTAGTTCAAACATATTCAACATGATCGAATAGAAAGAACTTGCATGTGTAAACGAGATTGAAATCAGAGTTCAGCGATTCACCCCAATATTCCTCACCACCGTCAATTCTTGAGAAACATAATTATATACACACATATTTAGAATATTGAGGTAATAGGCAATAAAAATTTAAGGATAAATGCATCTATGCTTTCGTTCTCTTTGGCTCGTGACCGAATACGACTAATATATATTTATACTTTAGGAACGTACATTTTGAATTGTTATAAGTAGCAAAAGGTCAAAATTTGATTTATAATAAAACTAAGAATATGTTATTATTTGAAACTATCTGAAATTAAAATAGAAAAATAAAGGTTTAATATTTTAATGCTTTTCAAAAATTTAAGATTATATGAAAAGTCAATTATAAGAAATATACTTATTTATTTTATAAACATATTTTAAAAAAGGGATGAGGGTTTCAAATTCAATATAGGATAGAAATAGGGTTTTATTGTTTTTAATTACATTTACGCTTAATATTATATTCTGAAAGTAAATATTCAAAAAGATTATTTTATTCATTGTTAAATTAGACCGAATAAACAAAACCTAATATTTAAATTAAAATAGCAAAATTTTACACAATTTCCTGGTTTATTGGGCCGGCCCACACGGCCCAGATCTCGGCTCACAAGTCACACTCGTTCAGCCCACACTCACCTGGCCCACACCACACATATACACACACGCACACAAAACGGACGCACCACACACACGCACTCAACACAACACATAGACACGCACATGGCCCACTCAGTTCTCTCTCGCTCTCGTCGCCGCTGTCGCCGTGTTCACTCCCGCGCTGTCGTTAGGCTCCTCGCCGGCGGCTATTCACACTTGATTGGGTCCTTTGCACGTTTGCCTCCTCCTAGAACTAAACCACACACATATGAACTCGGGCTCCATTAACCCTAGGTTTGCCTGACTTGGTTTTGCCGCCATCTTCGACTTCTTCGCTAGTCACATCAGCTTCTCTTGTGACGATTCCGCCCCGATCCAGTGCTCTGCCGCCTTCGCCACTCGCGTTAGCTTGTACACACGCACTAGGGCCTTGCGGCGAAAACCCTAACTACGATCGACCTCGCACACCTTACCGTTTTCCTTCTCCATGCACACTTTGACGGTTGGCCGTAGCCCGTGCCGTGCTGTCGTCGCCTCTCCTAGTGGCTCGTAGCCGCGCTTGGCCACCCTAGTAGCCTGCCCCGCGTGTGGATGCGTCGCCAGTTGGCTAGCTAGTTGCCTGGACCGTCGCCGTTGTGTTTCAGGTACACAATCTCTCTCTCTCTCTCTCTCTCTCTCCCCTATAGCGCCATTGCTTGGCTTTGTGATTTGTGTCTTGTGTTGGTTTGCTCTGTGCTCGTGCTGGAATGGTGTTGTGGGTTGAATGCATGTATGGTACTTCTGTGTTTTGATACAACCTGTGGATGTATATGCATGTAATGGATAGAGGCTTAGGTTTGATTTTACCTTGTTGCCTTGATTCTGATGTTCTCTACTGTTCTACTGTCTGGATTCTTGACTGTGTTCCTGTGAGATGAACAGAGGAAGGAAAAGATGAGAAGTGTTGGTAAACTAGAAAATTAGATAGATTCTGATGGGCTCTTACCTCTTCTTGCTAGTTGAAAGCTTAATTCTATGTGTGTGTAAAAAGTGGTCCTTATTCTCTCTTTTTCCTTGCTGGTGTCGCCCAACAGCGGAGGAAAGGTGTCAGTGTTCTTTGTTCAGATGAACAGGTGTCTATGTGCATGTGCGGCAGTTGGAATTTGGGTCTTTTTTGTGATTTTCTAAAAGATTTAGGGGCTTTTGTGTAAAAGTCTGGGCCTTTTTCTAAAGTTTCAATCAGGTCGTGGGCTAAATTGTAAAATGGCTGGTTTAAAAAGGAAGTAACTTGAGGGAAATTTTGAAAAAGCTAGGGCATAGATAGTTAAGATGGGAGCAAATTCGCCCTCTCTCTCTGACTTCAGAAATGAGATCCAAATTTTCCCGTGAAAACGACCCGAAAAGAAAATGAACAATATGAAAATATACCCAATTCCTAAATGTTAAATGATGACAAAAATTTCAGGATGAGTAACAGTACTCGCCAAAAAACCTGAGATGCAGTTGCGAGAAAATTCTAAAACAGATAGTACCAAGTCTAACAGAAAAAATTTTATAATTCCCCTAAATTTGAAAATTTTATTTTATTTTTCGTCAGCAATGTGACCTCTAGCCAGCTTCGTAGTATTCACACTAACCGAAAGTTTTTTAAATAATCCACTTAAAAAAATAATTGTAGAAACTACTTCACATTTTGTATTTTTTACAAAAATAATCCACCACGTCAGCTAGTCACTGCCCGAAACCACCACAGGAAAGGCATCACAAGAGACCCCGCACAACGGACTTGAGCAAACCCTGAACCAGGATGCGTTACTGAAAAACCCGGTTCCACTTGGGGTGGGTGTGCTAAACCCGACACTATGGACAATCAAGTTAGGTCGGGCCAGTGTATTTTCACTAACAAATGCAGTCGGGCCAATCCAGGTAGGCCATAGGCCCCAAAAGCAAAGCCCACCCAGCCCTTATGAGCATTAGGCTTGGTTAAGATTGGGCCGGGCTAGACTGAGACTAATTTGGTCAGGTCTACTGCATAGCATCAAATTGAGTCAAGCCAAAATGTACTGTCTAATTCTAATTCTTTTGGGATTAATTTTTTTGTCAATAATTTTGATTGACGATTCGTTTAAATCAATGGAATAGAGAGGTCAAAACAATCATATTGATACAAATAGATCATTTTGTGATATATAACTCAGATTGATATTTTGTGATATATAATTTTGATTGACGATCTATTTATGTCAATTTGATTATGTTGACCTCACAATTGTATTAGTTTAAATGGTCGTCAATCGAAATTATAGATAAAAAATATTGATCTCGAAAGAATAAAAAATTTTCACTGTTTTTAAACGGTTTTAAGAACTGAGGGAGTAACTGGTTCTATGCAATAATATACCTATTATATTAATTATAAATATTAGAAATAAACATATAATTTTACTTCATTTCTTAAAAATTGTATATAAACTGTATATGAAACTAAAATGCTATTCTTTTAAGAACAAATTGAGTAAAGATCTCAAATTTTTTGGGTCGCGTTTTTGTGAGATAGATATCAGAGTAGAGCCGGCCCAAACACCTACTAATGTCTTCGCTATAAACTCCTCGCCCGCCGCATTGGCGCACTGGGCGCTTACACCCGATATAACTGAAAATTAATTTCCGGTGTAAGGGTTTGGTCAAGTTTGTTTGCAGGTGTGCATCTCGGGGCACACGAGTGAAACGCTCTTCTATCCAGTAGTTCAGTAGGTCCAACCCAACCGTTCAAGGGTCAAATTCCCAAATTTCTTTTTTTCTTATTCGCCACTCTTCGTCAATCAAACGCAAAAATTGATAAAAGAAGAATGAACACAGAAAGCATAGGAATATGTCGAAAATATTTAAAAATATACAGATAATTTTGCAAATCATAAAAGTATATATATACAATATAAGGACAATTAGGTCCGAACTATTATCAAAATTATAAATTTAACAAAATATAACTAAGTGTCTCATTGACATGTAGACACATACGCTACATATTATACTCATAACTTGTGATATTTTACTAAATTAACACTTTTATATAGTTATATAGAACTAATTATTCCTCTAATATATCTCATATAATTTATTATTTTCCTTTTTTTTGAACTGCCTACCATTGTGCATATTTGCTGACATCTAAAGTCACAAGAAGCTTCTTCTTCTTTTATTTGTTTCTTGTTGTCTATTTCCAAACAGCTTAGATTTGGTTGCTAGCGATGGAACGCACAAAAAAAAAACTGGTACAGAAACGTTACATCTCTATTGATGTAGAAATCTCTTTGAATCTGAATTCGGCATCTTATGCATGCGCTAATTAAAAGATCGAGTTATTTTGCTAATGGCAAAGAGATGTCTCGATCAAACGCTCACAATTGGTCACCTTTCGCTTTAATAATTTAGGAGATTTAAATCAAACTTCTTGTCCCTACAAGACTATGCACTCTCTCATCTAAAGTGTTGTTAAACTAGGCTCAGACTCCCAACTTTCTGCTTCTGAGTTTGAGCTACAGCTCAACTAAACATAATGACTATAGAGGCTAGACTCCCGTGGAGCTGACCAAAGTCGGTGCTGATTTTGTCTGCATTTGGTGTAGCTGCCTCCGAGGTGCTCCAACTGAGAAGCCGCAAAGCAAGTCATATGATATATAATCCAGGAGCAAACTCCTCTCCACGTCTGATCACATCAACTTTGCGTTTCTGGTCGTTCGATTGGCGGTTTTGGCTCATCCACGCTGTCCACGTGCACCCCGCTACTTTGCCCACATCGTCGCCGCATTTGAGGCTATCCGATCGCTGTCTTCGCTTCATCTGCGTTGGCCGCGTAGAATCCACTACCGGACTTAAGCATTACTGTTTTAACGCTGTCTCTACGTTGAGCTACGTCGTCCCTTCGTTTGTGCCCGTTAGATCAAAGGTTTCGCCTCATTTGGGCCGGCCACGTCAACGTCGCGTTTGTGCCTACTGTTTGAACATTTGATCCACGTTGAGCCACGTCGTCCTTTCATTCGTGCCGTTGGATCTCCGCATTTACTTCATTTGAGTCGTCGAATGTGCTCCCGATTGTCCAGCTGTTTCCCATTCAATCAAAACTGCCAGTTGTTCCCCACATTCAACCAAAATCAGGTCTGTTGCTTCGACCAGTAGAAAAATCGACCAGACATAATTTTTCGTACTGTCGAGCTGTTCGCCACATTCGACCACTAACCATGACAGATGATTCGACCAGAAAACCAAAATTTGACCATCATAAAAAACAAAATCGCTGTTTCGACCAGGCACCACATTCGGACACAAACAAGCCTGCTAATTTGAGCAAAAAATAAAATGCGAACAAAAAAAATTTACTCTTTCAAAAGTAAATCGACCAGAGATTTTATATGTACGAGCACTGTTTTTACTGTCTCAACCAATTTTATGTTTTGCTGAACAGGTCAAGATTTTGTTTTCCCCATGTTCAAGCAAGGCTAAATCGACCAGACACATTGTTTCGTACTATCGGTCTGTTTGCCGGATTCGATCACAGATCATGACATATGATCATGCTGTCGAGCTGTTTGCCATATTCGACCAGAAGCCATGACAGATAATTCGGCCAACAAACAGAACCACCGCTTCGACTAGAAGCCACGACTGCTGATTCGGTAAAAAAAAACCTCAATGCGACCCAAAAATACAATTTACTGTTTCGTCCAAATATAATCGACTAGAAACCTGGACAGCTGATTCGACCAGCATCAGTTGATTATTGTTTTTACTGCCTCAACACCAAAATAATTTATACATGACCAAGATTTATGCGACAATCATAAAAAAACAAAATCGCTGCTTCAACCAGGCATAAGAGCAGTAGACCTCGACGCTCTTCCTCACAATCAACCAATCCTATTGATTCCACCAAAAAAAAACCTAAATGCCTTCTCTTTTGCTGAAACGATCATATCTTTTGCTGATGCAACCAAGATTTATGCTGACCAAAATTTACGACCAAAATTTTTGCTGTCATGATCATAACACAAAATACGACCATCATAACAAAAACAAAACCACTACTTCGACCAGACATAGACCCAGTGGACCTTTGATTCGACCATCAGTTCTGTTCGGTGATCGTCCAATTCAAAACTGGAGATATCAGCAAAAAGCCCTGGTAGTAGTCTGTCAGTTCAAAACTAGTCGTACTAGCACGAGCGCTATTCTGGTCGTGGTCATCCAATTTTCTAAATTGATCGTAGTCGTGCAATTCAATAGGAGTTTGGTAGTATTTACATCAAACACCGCTTATTATCTTATTCCCAAAAAGATGGTTAATATATCAATGATTATGTCCAAATCCCATCATCGTAGTTTCGTAATGCTGCAATTCACATCATTTTTTCCAGTCTTAAGCTATGATAATAATAATAATTATTATTATTCTTATTCTTATTATAATAATTATTATTCTTATTATTATTATTATTATTATTATTATTATTATTTAGGTTAATGCATGTTGTTGTTGTAGGCCGTCAATACTTAAGTAACTCTGGAAAAATTGTCAAAGAAAAAGTAATTATAGAAGAAAAGTCTTGGATAACATGGTCGATCCAAAAATCTGAGTCAGATTTGAGAAGCTAATTTCTTTTCCAAACATCTTTCTAGCTCCAATTTTTGAGCTCTATTTTGTCCAGTGGAGCTGGAGTTAGAGGATTCCAACTTCTATCAAGAAAAATTAGAGCTAGAACTTGATCAAATAAGACCTAAATAAATTCATAACAGGTTGTGTTTGGTTTAGTTTTGACTTTACTTTATGGGCATTAGCTTATAGCTTTATAAGCTAAAGTTGTATCAAACTTGAACTTATTGGTGCTTATGGAATAGACTTCAAATACTCCGTTTCTACTATAAATTCTAGATAAGCTTAAATCAATGGAATAATGCTTTCGTTATGAGTTGAACTTCTAATAAACTAATTTATCAGAGAAGCTCCCCCTAAAGCATTCACTCTATTAAACACCTCTTTCATCTCAAATACCTCTCTAAGAGGGCATCTGGTATAGTTTTAACTTTAATTTATGAATTAAGTTAAGTAAAATGAGGGTTTATCGAAAGTTTATTCAATAAGTTTAAACTCCACTTTGGCTCTTTTCACTAGAAATATAGGGTAAATCGTAAGTTTGTTGGAACAGGTTTTTCAGGTTTTTTTAAACTAATTTATTGAAGAAGGCAAAACTAGACTAAAGACCTTTTATGTTGTTGTATGTAGTAGCTAGGACTTAAGACTCCAGGCCAACAAATGTGGCACTATTATACACCTCTCATCAAGAGAAAATCATGTGTTAACTTCCCTTTAATTAGACCTCTGGCCTGTTCACTTGTAGCTTTCTCGTTTTAATATTGGTACGATGCACACCTCTGGGCGTCCGGTGGTTGCAACATCCTTCTCTAGCTCGGTTTCTTGAAAGGGAGGGATAATGTTTCGAAACTAAAATCGTAACCACAAAAGATTTAGGCAGCTTCCTTTGCCCTTTTGACGCTAATCCAATACCAACCTTTCCAAAAAAAAAAAAAAAAATCAATACCTACCTTGAGATAGTTTTGTTCAACTATTGGATTCAATTCAAATATCAAATTATTCAAGAGAGGAAAAAAAAGTTGACGCATGATGGTTAAGTTTTCTTCTCTTCTCCGCACTTTACACATTAAAATATGAGTAACGTTCCATCAATGCGGTTTTTAATCATAGGATCGCATTCTTAAGTACACGCACAATGATAGTTTAAAAGGCACTAACAAAGGCTATTAATTGTCTATTTACTCACTCCAAATACTTTGCTTTGTTTTTTTTAAATCAAAACTTTGATATGCTCCCCCTGTTTGCCGAGGTAAATTTGCACTCATTTTTCCTATATGCCATTACTTAATAACATCATCAATAATTGAAGTGTAAATAAGGCCATTAAATAAGAGTATCATAGTTATTCCTCTTCATTATTTTTTTAGTAGTACTTTTATATTTTCTAAAAACTAAATTACATAAATTACAAAACAATATTGTTAGTAGTTGATAATTGCAAATCACATCATCAATTTTCTAAAAAGCATGAAAGCTCTTTCCTATTTCTCAGGTTAGATATTAAAACAACACATATTTGGTAACAAAGGAAGTAGACAATTAGAGCCATCTATTTTCAAAAAGAGTAAATTTCACCGTTAGCCTCCAAACTTTGTTTGAAATTTCAATTGGGACCTATACTTTCAATTTTATCAATCAGATCCAAAATTTAAATTTTGATTCAATTGGGTCATTTCTGTTAACAATCTGTCATGTTTGTGATGGACCATCTGATGTAGCATTTAGTTGAAGACTAATAGGTGGAGTAAGACTATACAGTCAATAAAGAGATAGTGGAATATATGAGGAGAGTTAGCTCGAATGTCTTAGAGAATATTTTCCTTCGGTTGTATATATTTTCTACCATATTCAACATATCTTAGCCATCTATTAAAATAGTCATTTAATGCATGCAAACACACTTAAATTGCAATGATAACACCATCCCTCTCTCATCTAATTTATATGTGACTTCAATTAAGGGATGCTTAAAGTGGCAGGGAATTGAAGGAACACAATTAACCTCCTCATAGCCATCAGCTCCCTCCATCTCTTTCTACCATCTTGCCACCTTGTCTATTTTACTAGGGAATCAATGGAACACGAGAAGAAAATGGTAGTTAGAAAATATGCAAAGGTTTTCTCCTTTTCTTTGCTTTGTGGACCCATCATATGTCATGCTCAAATTTGTTTTAATGCCAAATTATCATGAAAACACTGCCACATAGATGATCTTTCACAGACATATTGGACTACTAATAGAAAGTGATCTAATTGAATCAAAATTTTAAATTTTGGGACCTGATTGATAAAATTGAAAATATGATGACTCAATTAAAACTTCAAACAAAGTTTGAGGACTAATGATAAAATTAACTCAATTAGAATTACTTAGCCATGCACGTGATCTTCAAAATTTTATGCTTGACACAGTTATGATGACCTCAACAAACCACAGCTTGAGAGAACCATGTAATAGCTTAGCAATTAAAATTATTTGTTTTTTGCGAAAGTCTTGTGATGGGTTAGATTTAAGGATTTTCTAGGAAGAACTAGCTTCAATTGTCTAGTTTATAATTTTTAAATAAAAAAAATTTGGAAAGAGTAATTTGGTCTGTAAATCCTATATCTTTCTTTGCATTTTCATCTAGATCCCCAATCTTTCAATTTCTTCGATCAAGTTCTACGTCTCTTCAAACAGTTATAATTGAGTCCTTACCATTATTTAATTAGTAGTTTATGCCCACTTGGCATATGAGATGTAATGGCATGTTGACATAGATGTCCATATATCATTATAAAGCACTAAAAAATGATGGTCATTTTTGTTTCATATGATAAATATAAAAAATAAGTGATAAGGTCACTTTTAATCATCTATTTTACACAAAAACTCATTTTAATGCATCTACTTTCAAAAGAACTAAATTGGTCCCTCAACTTTTAAAACTGGTTCAAAATAGTCATTTTGCTACTAGCTTTACTTTTTATAATTATTTTCAATACTTTTCCAAATGTTACTTAATACAGCCACCATATATAGCCACTTGATTTTCCAACTTGCAGTATTTTTAGAACTCATTTTAATTCAAATTTACATTCAAAAAGATTATTTTGAGTTGGTTTAAAAAGTAGAAGAATTAATTTGACTCTTTTCAAAATAGAGGAACTAAAAGTGATCTTTCCCAATTTAAAATTAAAAAAAACAAAATTTGTCAATTTAGTGCTGAGCTTTGTGACACCAGGACCAACATGTTTCCCTATAAATGATAATGTTGTACACTTGTACTAGTGATCCTGTGTATTGCATTTTCAGTTGAAATTGTTTGTCAGAATATCTACTAGTCTTAATATTGACCATTCTAGCGAGCTCAATAGGAGAAAATTCAGAGTTCCCGTGCATCTGAAAAGTTCCAATATAATTAATAGTGTTCTCATATTTTTGAATCATTTTTTTGCTTACTTTCAAATTTTGATATTTATTTGATTTATAGTTATTTTTTGAATTTTTGTATTATATAATTCCATGTAGACATTTACACCAACACATAATAACACAATGCATGACATGTGTATATAAGTTAGTGATTAATTGATAATTAGGACCCAATTGAAATTGTTCGAAAAAATGTGAGACTTGATCGAAGAAATTGAAAGTTGGAAGATAGAAAAAATTTTAGAATTTCAGGTGCAAACTACTCTAATTATATTCTATGCTCTCAATGCCATTGATTATCTCATCTGACTGGTTCATGAGTATAGCATGAAGCACCACCAGCATAATGTTGCCTGTGGTGATCTGCAATTTATGTCAGATGTGCTGCTCTTTGTTTGGGCGAGCAAGGCCAACCTAGGAGCTCAAACTGCACGTGCGACAACCAAACGTCACGTGCAATTCTGTGTGTTGTCTGTGCTCGTTGTCCAGTTTAAACTTTGACCGACAACCTGACGTACCACGTCGTGCTGCTTGTTCATTCTGTGATCTGCAGGTGGGTCCGGATAACTAAAGGGTCCCATTGTCACTCGTGCAAGCCACGGTTTATGCCATGCAACGGGTACGTGAAGCGGTAGTGTTCTTTTCTCTCGTTACGATGTTGCAAGTTGCAACAGTGCAGCCCCTGTGCCTTCGCTTTTCGCTCGAAGGAGCTCACGCTCCTCATGCTTTGGAATTTATTAATTACCGCTTACTCTCTAAAAGAGATGTACCGTGCTGCAGCTCTTAATTACCACCGCAGTATTCACCGGTCCCTGTCTTCGAAGTTTGTGTTTCTCAATCACTTGGATTGCTAATTTGATGGTTAATGATAAAAAGATTTAAGAAAACAAAGGGAGAATTCTTTCACTTGTTTGTTGTTATATGCTCCTTCTCAAATATCAGTCAAATTATAGTTGCCAAGATAACTATATATTTAATAAAACACACATAAAATATCCTAATAAGAAATATTTAGACAAATAAATTCTATCTATCATAATTAATGAATCATAAACCCTGATTACATATACACATATAAGATGCACTCATTCAATTCAAATAGATTTAAATAATAGGAGAGATAGTGTGATTTTTTTTCTTAAAATTTATAAAATGATACGTATTTGTAAACAAAAATTTTGCACAAGTAACAGATATTTGAAAATAGAAATGGTAATAATCAAGAACGGGAGGAACTGTAGTGAGAAAAGACAACTAGAAGGCACGTCATTTTCAAGCTAACCATCCTGTCTCAGTTGATCTGACAGAAAATCAAGTTTATGGGGGCGAATTGGCTAAAATAGCCAATACGTTAAGATGCAATAAACCAACCAAGAAGTAGAATATGCAAGGCATACAGGTGAGCCATAATCTAACCATTTGTCTTGCAGGGATTTATATCTCCTGCTCTCACATTAGAGCAGATTGAACTATAAAAATGACTAAACAAAATATAAGTACAATCACGCGATTTTTTTGAATTTTGAGCTAAATGACTGAAATTGGGTTTCTCGAGAAAATTTTTTACACCAACTCATCTCGATAAGATATTTTGAGGAACTTTTAGAAGAACTAAAACTGAACATTGAAATGCACATGACCAAACAAAAAAAATATTAAAAAAATTTATTTTCGTTTTGCTCACTATTATTTTCTTGAGAAGGAAAATATGTTTGCTCTATGTTTGTTCCAAAAAAGAAACTTATCATAAAACAATAACGAGATATAAAAAGTTACACTAAAACTCGATAGGCATCACCGGGTGGACACAGAAACGAGATTTACTTTAGCAAATCCATCGAACCTGACCCGTTCTTTATTAGCACCAAACGATGTTGATCACCCACCAACTATATAACGTTATTGGATTTTTTATAATTCTTTGAAATTTTTTAGACCCTTCAATTTGATCAATCTAATGATTGAGATTTACATATACCTCTTTGTACCTCTCTTATCAGGAGTCATTTTTAAAAAATATGTTTAATTTTTGAATGAATATAAACATAATTTTAACATCACAATATATTTCTTTATTGGAAATCTCTCTTAGATAAATCTCATCTTAAATAATCTCAACTATTATTCTACCAAACCATGTTCCTAAGAAAGTGAGTTTTATATAATTTTATAAAATCAGGTCTTATAAAAAATTTTCTCTATCTCGAAGGTTAGAGGAGGGCTCATCTCAAGTACGATTAATTACACACAAAATTCGAAGATCGGAGCTTATCTTAATTTAATTTCCAATAGAAATACTCTATTTAATCTCAAACTTATCTCATCTCCTCCCCACTCCCCTCAAACGACGCATCCACCTGTCCATTGGCCCCTATTATGCTATCTAGCCGCCGAAAATGGCAGGGACAAACGACCACCTGAATTTGGGATGAGACATGACACAATTCTGTGAGTTAGGATGAGATGCTATAATGATGGCCTCATAATACAAATTTGTAAATTAGTAGGATTATGGATTTAGTTAAGTAGTTCTATTTGGATTTCAACCTCTTATATTTTTTATGTTAAATTTAATTAACTTATAAAATATCCATCGAAGCCTTTTTAATCCAACGATTAGATTGCAATTAATACAATCCTATTTAGTAAAATACACCTCAACCTCCTCATAACTCACAAAAAACCATAAAAAAAATCCCATAACATTACCATAAACCTGGGCTTATTTGATCTAATACGATCTCTTTTTAGAATGCTACGTATCAGATATAATTAGCTCTTGTGTTTCCATAAATTCAACATTTCAGGTTTTTTAGTAAAAACATTTATGGGTACGGTTTATTTCGTACGTGGAACAATCTAGATTTCAGATTTTGTGTACGGCACTTAAAATTTACTGAATATATGTACGAGTCATGCTATGTACAATCTTTGCAGATTAGAAGGGTCAAATATGTATTGATACTGGTACTCTTTTTTTTTCCGAGTTTGCGTGAGGCAATTCTAAGAGCTAGTGTCATATTTAGGTTTGATTGGGTTGGCAGATCAAGATTTCTCTTGAAGACGCAAAGACTGGTTTTAATTAAAAAGTAAAATCTACTAGAAACAAGGGTGTGTGAGAGTTCGTGACTGTTAGATCTAGATAAAAGGATAAGCTGGCAATCAATATGAGTATAATTTCAGTTTGATGTTTCCTAGATAACGGATTTTGTTTTTTAAAAAAAATTTAAGTTGGGAGCTTGCTATATAACGTACTTTTTTTAAAAAAAAACCCCTAAAATTTGGAGCGCGTGTATTAATTGGTGACGAAACATGTAGTTACACAGTTGCACTAAATTGAGGGGTTTTTTTTTTATTAATAACGCACATAAAATAATTATTTACAAAACTAACCTACAATTCAAAAATTTTACATAAATGATCTGCTACGTCACCTAGTGTCGTGTGAAAAGAGTTTGTCGAGTGCCCATGGCAGATTTGAACTCAGGTCCGAGAGGTGAGAGTGGGGCGTCTTAGCCAATTGAGCTAGGAGCCATTTACTAATCTATTGTCATTGCACAAACTAATAACAAACAGATGCTTGTCAAATCCTGGGCACTCGACAAGCTCTTTCCATACGACAGGTAGTTTGTCGAGTGTTTCGGACTCGATAGGCTGATGTGGTAGATTATTTGTGTTAAATTTTCGAATTATGTGTTAATTTTATAAATAATTATTTTATGTGGGTTATTAATAAAAAAAAATCTCTAGTTCATACACCGTGGTATATTTGCTTTTCTAAGCCCTCATGGGAGCTTGCTTTGCGGCCATGGCATATATAAACTCCTCGCACTCCTTCCCCCACTTATACCAGCAAACCCCCGTTACTTGCACACCGAACCAAAACCTAAACCAAATCAAACCCAAAGCCCAAAAGCAAGTAAGCAACCAAAAGGCCAGTAGGCGGAGCTGCGAGACCTCGAGACGCGTGAGAGCCATAGGCGTCGGCGAGGCGGGAGATCTCGCCGTGGACCCCATCACGTTGCTAACGACTTCGCCGCACTCCGGCGTAACCCGAGGCCTCTCCCGTGAGTCGCCGCCTCGGCCGCAGGAGCTCTCGGCCGCTGGCCAGTCCCAGTGGAGGTCGCCGCAGTAAGGCCTCTGTCTCGGCCGGGTTGCGGTTGGTGAAAGCATTGTGCTGTGCAGTTGCTAAGTTTCCTACTGTTTTGGATAAATGTAGTTTTACCCGATGCATTCGTTTGTTTGTTTAAACGCTTTTTTATGCAATAGTATCACTTTTTCTTTTGATAGAAAAGAGGTATGTGAGAGCATGAGTAGGCTTTTTGATCAAAGCTGCTTGACTTATCGATGGATGTTTTGGTGCTTTTGCAGCAATCGCTTAGGTTGTGGAGGCGATTGAACTGCTGCGAGTAGGAGAACTGTGATGGGTATTTAGAGAACAGAGATTAGTATTTGCAGGTGGAAGTTGTTGCTGTAAAGCTAAAATTGTTCTGTTACGAATTGGAACACATGGGGTCGCGGATGGATCAGTACGAGATCATGGAGCAGATTGGCCGTGGCGCCTTCGGCTCCGCCATCCTTGTAAATCACAAGATTGAGAAGAAGAAGTATGATAAAGCACCTTTCTGTTCAGGTTAAGAGTTTGTGTTTCCCCTATTTAGGTGATATATGCTTGTATTGCAGGTATGTGCTGAAGAAAATCCGGCTTGCGAGGCAGACAGAGCGCTGCCGCAACTCTGCTCATCAAGAGGTTAGTGACAATGCGAATCCAATTCTTTAGGCTTTATTTGTTGATTCATTGGTAGTTGTTTTTTTTTTTGAGGAATTGATGAAGATGAAAAGCAAATTGCAGATGGCTCTCATTGCTCGGCTGCAACACCCTTACATTGTTGAATTCAAGGAGGCTTGGGTTGAGAAGGTCTGTCATCGAGGAACTTGCACCTACTATGCTTTTTTTTTTCTCCTGTTTGATACTTATTTTTAGTTGACATGGTGGGGTATGCAGGGTTGCTATGTTTGCATTGTCACGGGCTATTGCGAAGGTGGAGATATGTGAGTGTGATTTAACACTTTGGGAGTTAGTTTCCTCATTGCTGTTTTGTTGACTGTATTTTGTCGGACTCTGGTCCTTTCTCACAGGGCTGAGTTGATGAAGAAATCAAATGGTACTTACTTTCCTGAGGAGGTATGAGATGACTATCTTATCTTCTTTGTTGGTTTAACTGGAGAAAAAGGCATGCAACCTTGTGTTCACAATTGTGAATGGTCCGCAGAGGCTGCTGAAATGGATTGCTCAGTTGGTATTAGCTGTTGACTACTTGCATTCGAACTATGTTTTGCATCGTGACCTCAAGGTTGGTGACAATGAATGGTAGAGTTGTTGTTTGTTGATGTGTTGTTAGGTGATGATGTTTATTCTTCATAATTTTGCAGTGCTCAAACATATTTCTCACCAAAGATCAGGATATCCGCCTTGGTTAGTTGCTCATGACAAATGCAAAACTAAAACCATGCTATATTACAGGGCTTGTTTGGCCTACTTACGCTTATATAATAAGCTGGCTTATTAGGCTTATGGCTTATAAGCTTGATAATTAAGCTTATTAAATAAGCCTTAAAAGTTATTTAGGCGAAAACAGCTTACAAGTCTCATAAGCCACCCCACACTGGCTTATTGTGTGTGTTTCATTGCGTTGGGGTAAGCGTGTGTATGGTGTTAAGCTTATGAGTTAAGCTTGATTATAAGCTGGCTGTTAGGCCACGGATTGAGATTAGTTTACTAAGAAGCCTAAGCGTAAGCTGGGCAAACAGGCCTTACATTTGTAACATGTAACATTTTTGCTTTACTTCTAATTATTCTTTGGTTGCATGCAGGGGATTTTGGCCTAGCAAAGACTTTAAAGGAAGATGATTTAGCTTCTTCAGTATGATCTTTCTTATTTCCTTAATCTTCTATTGGTCCCTGTGTTGTCATTTTGATCGCCTTAACCTGTCCCATTGTAAAAAGAACATTACATTTATTAAGTTATTGGTCCCTCATACAACTATATCACCAACAATGCTGTTTTTCATGAGTATATCCTCATACAAACTGGAGTTTATCATTCATTTAGCAATAACTTGCAGATGCACAAGTCCATTTCAATTGTGAAAAAAGATATTGACATAATGATCTCTATTCTGATGCAGTATATCTATAACCGGTGTATGCTTGTTTATTCTTTAGCTGTGGCTTCCCTCAAAAAAAAAGAAAAGAAAAAGAAAAGAAAGAATCTTTAGCTGTGTATTTAGATTCTGGCTGGGTCAATCAATACTGGACCTTCCTCTTCATAACTCAGTAAGAGGTTGATTAATCTGCCGTCTGAAAGTTCGTATGAAAGTTTTACTGATTTATTATCCTTAGCTTCTAAGAAACCACTAAAAAAAGTTGAGTTGTCCTAGTTTTTTGTCATTGGATTTTCTTAGGGAAGCTGGTGTTATCTTTAAGATCCAAAATCCATAGAATACCAACAATAAGTAGCATGTGCTCGTCATTGTTGTACCTCTAATGTCATTGCTTTTATTCTTACTGTTGTATTCATGCATTCTTTAGGTTGTGGGAACACCAAATTACATGTGCCCAGAGCTGCTTGCAGACATTCCCTATGGATTCAAGTCAGACATCTGGTCTCTTGGTAATATTTCCAAAGAACATTTCTTGGAGATGCACGGAGGACTTCATATTTACTTTGATTGCTAAATTTCTGTCTAGGATGCTGCATGTATGAGATGGCAGCTCATCGACCTGCTTTCAAGGCTTTCGTGAGTTCTCATCAGATCTTATTCCTTTTTTTCACTATGATTATCTAGGAGTAGCTTGCATAATTGGAATAGAGTTGCATTTTTCTCTCCATGTTGTCATTGTGTCACGGGGGTTTGGTTCTCTGTTGTTATAGTTTCATCTTGGTTGGTCCTGCTGCATACACTGAGCTACAATGGTAGAAGTGGCTGAAATCCTGACAAATTGTATGGTGTAGCATCCATATTCCATATTCAAGTATGAAGAGATCTTCCATTACTGGCTCTCCAAATTTTGAAGTGTCTTGCTATTAGACAGGAAGATACTGAAGTACCTAAAGTAATTCAAGGAAAAGATCTTTTAAAAATGATGACCTAAATCTCTAGACCTATTTCAACTTTGTCAATGGAATATTTGAAACATTTGGATCCTTGGATATCATTTTCTAATGCTACTATTTGTAACTGTGTTCATTGTTAAAAATTCAGCTACTGCATTCAGTGATAAAAACAATTTAGTTGACTGTACTTGCAGGATATGGCTGGATTAATAAGTAAGATAAATCGGTCCTCCATGGGTCCTTTGCCTGCGTGCTACTCTTCTTCTATGTAAGTGCACCCCATAAAAAAAGGTTGCACGTAAAATTTGAGTATTTGTTTTCTTTCCATGTTTAAAAGTGATTTTGTTAATCTCTTTCTAATTTAAAAGTGGTTTTATTGACCTATTTAATCAAGTAATTTAGAAGTGATTTTTTAAAGCAATTTAGAAGTGATTTTATTGATCCCTTTCATAACATAATTGGTATTTGATCTTATCAAATAAATCTATTCTTGCTAATTTGTACATGGGAGTCCTCAAGCTTATTCTTCATGTTCAAGTTCTTGAGAGCTAAATAGTGTTTTGCTAGCACACCAAGTAACAATGCTGGTCGATTAAAATTCTGTTCCCTTCTTTCTGTCATATTGTTTTATGAGTTCTGTAAAGAATAAACAGCTGAGTGGTCTTTTGTTGCTGTTGGATACAGGAAAACCCTTATCAAAAGTATGTTGAGGAAGAGTCCTGAACATCGGCCTACTGTAAGATACTATGGAGCTTGAAGCCTTCTCCAATATACCTTTGTTTCTTCCATCTGGATTCTGAAAATATCTGTCATATCATGTGAACAGGCATCTGAGATTCTAAAGAATCCATATCTGCAACCTTATGTTAATCAATACCGTCCTTTTTCTGATGCTTCGCATCAAATGCGGTTGCCAGAGAAACCATTTTCCACTTCACGCAGCAGTCAGAGAAGCGTGCCTGAGAGTCAAAGCTGTAGTGTTTCTAGTAGTGAGAAAGACAGTATGCAATCAAGTGAAAGAAGCACATCAGGGGGAGCTTCAAGTACTGGCAGGACCATTGATATTGGAACAGTTCAAGCTGCTGGTCAAGATGACTTGGTTGAAAACTGTTTAGCACCAGAAGATCTTAGAGGCTGCAAGGATATTGCTAGTGCTGAACTGGAGAGACAAGATTCATCTAAATCCAGATATGTTGATCAGCATCCCAGAAGTGAGAGTAAGCAACCAAAAATCATTAAGAAGATAATAGCAACTCTAAGAGAGGAGAGCAAGCTTAGAGAAAGCAATTCTCCTGTGAGAGCTAGTCATGTCCAGCTGATGTCTGCACTCAGCAATAAAAATCAAGCAGAGCAATCATCGGAGACTTCAAGGCCTAACAATGACATTTCATTCAGTTCTAAGTCTGGTGATGCTGTGTCACATGATTTAGCTCATATCAACTATGAATGTGCGAAACCTGTCCAAGCATCACCACCCTTGAAGCGACTAGTATGAACCAGTTTGGTTTTCTCCTTTTTTTCCTGCAAATCCATTTTGTTTGTGTTGCTAATTGATTTCTCCTGGTACTGGTGTTGCAGTCACCTGTTGCTGAACATAGTACAAAGGGCAAGACTGATGGGCCATCAACTCCAGAACCTGCCAAACAGATAATAGAAGATGGTGCTGCACATTCAGGAAAGACTAAGAACAAGGCAACAACTAGTACTACTAGACGCCCTAGCCCTCAGAGGCATGCTGGAATAGGGAGTCCAAGCCTTCCAGTCATTGGGACGAAACAAGCACATAACAAGGTCATCACACAGGGAGAGATGAGTCCACACCGACCAGTCCGTGGTCCAGATAATGTTCTCAGTGATCTTCCACGCTTTGGAAGAGTTAATCCATCAGGAGTGCACATAAAGGTAGACAAGTCACAGGGAAAATCCAGCCATTCAGAATATTTGGTTGTAGCAGCCAAGGAAGATACAACTGCTTGCTCAAGTTCTACAATTGATTGTGCTGAAAAATTCGACCAGTCTGAACTATCTGAACCTAATTCACCTACCTGTTTGATTTCGTCTTGCACAAGTTCAATGCTTGATGCTACCATAGAAGAGCATGGCCTAACGGCCGTAGTAAGTTCGGAACTTGATGCCGACAATTTGCAGAAGAGTATGGCTAGTAATGATGATATGAGCCTCAGCTCTGCTTTGGAGCCATCTTTTCTGAGCTTTGAACAAGAGTTTGTTTGCAAGGATGATGTACCATCCGGTAAGCAAGGGCAGAGCACTCTCACTGTACAAAGTGGTGAGGATAAGTTCACTGTCCGAGAGCTGCTTTCATTGACACCAGATATTGCTCCTTTTGTATCAACAACAAAAGGCATTGTCTTGGATAACGGACCCATTACTGTTCAGTTGCTGGGGAAACAAGCAGCTTCTCATTTAAACCCTCCAACTGAGGATGTCATGCATGTCATGAGACACAGAGGGATCCATGTTATTGGCGAGCAGCAAATACCGTATAATGTTGAAATGGGAGTTCAGAACATGGATGTCGGGAAACTTCTCAACGTGTTAAGAGGAGAGTCCGATGTAAGAAGCATCTCACCAAACCTTAAACCTTCTGGATTTCTTGATTCTGTTACTGTGACGTCGAATATCTCGGAAGCTAATACTGTGGGTGAGATACGAGCCAGCTCTCTCATAAAATTATCTACTGCCCCGGAAGTAAAAGCTAATACTTCCGAGGCCAACAATGGATTGAAAGAAGAGGCTACCCCAGTTAAGGAAACACTGGATGTGAAGTCCTTTAGGCAGCGAGCCGAGGCTCTTGAAGGGCTTCTGGAACTTTCTGCAGAGCTACTGCAACAGAACAGGGTAGAGGAGCTTGCTGTTGTTCTGAAGCCATTTGGGAAGGACAAGGTGTCTCCTCGAGAAACAGCGATCTGGTTGGCTAAAAGTTTTAAAGGGATGATGAATGATGAAGCGAGTCGCACATTGACGTGAGTATTTAACTTTTCAGACTTTTTTTTGTTGCTTCCCCCTACGTTCTGAGTATCTCAACTTCGTTGGATTGGATAACACCATGTGGTTCACCATTGCCTCGTTTGCCTTTTGATTTGTTTTCCTATTCTTTCTGGCGCATGTTGTACATAGCCAAGACTTGTCGACAGAAATAAAACTTGCCTAAGATGCTGTAACAGTTTATATGATCAAGCTAATAGCGGGGCTACTTTTGGTCAGATGGCCTTACTTTCCTATGCTCATTTTCTGGCAAAAAGTATTTGCACAAGTTTCAACTATATACTGTTCATTATCGGCACTTACCTCCTACTTGCAGGCTGTAAGAATTGTAATAACAATCCAGAAATCATCCTTGTACACTTCTCTTGTCGAGTCAGGATCCTGCACAGCGGCGGTTAATGTGGTTGCTGCTCACTGCCTCACTGGTCTTCTTGCGAGTTGGGACTGAAAATGCGAAACTACCACTCTACCGCCCAAAAAGGATGCAGCCATACAAGACGGGCCGGATGCCTGGCCGTACCATGCAGCCACAACAGCCGGCTAGAGGACATACACGGCACATGTGGGCTCGTGGGCCGGCTGCAAATCTGGCCCGGCTAACCCGCCAACGCCCGTGCTAGGCCGGGGCGGATTGCTATTTTTGGGCCATCTCATTAAGAGTTTGGCCCGATTGCCAGCTTTACTTTTCCCTACTCCAATGTTCTTTAAAAAAGCGGAAGGAAGGCCCTTTTTGTATAAAAGGGCCTACTCTAAAAATTTGGGCCATGACACCTTTAGCAAATCGTCACCACAAACCACGGGCCGCTCCACGCGAAATTGGTCGCACTCGAGTGTTTCCCAAAATGTGTGGGTATTGCAGGTGTCGCAGAAATGTGGTGACGGGAACGGAGCGGGTATTAGCAAAACTATGTCTATATCAATGCTTTTAAGAGAAAATTGTGACACTTATACGTGGTTTTAAAGTTTTGTAAAAATTCCTTTGTGGTTTAAAAATTAACGTGAGAGGTATCCGTAATTTCAAGTTTGTACATCCCAATACCTCACTGTCTTTTTCTACTAATTTAGCATAAAAGAGGGAAAAAAAAAGAACGATTAAACTACAAAACTACCTTCATATAATTCTTTCTTGTCATTTTTCCTAATTTTGTTCCACCTTTCTTAAGTGTTTTTTTCATGCCAACCTTTAATTTAGACAACATATGAAATAAATCAAGATAAAATATAAAGATTGAAAGTAAGACCGGCAAAAAGAGACACTTCTCAGGAAGTGGAAAATTTTAAGAAAATTGATGAGGAAGAGTTGCATGAATTAATAAAAAAACAGTGAGATATAGAGGTGCACGAAATTAAAATCATGAGTATCTCTCACATCAATTTTTAAAGCACATATGAATCTTTATAAAACTTTGAAAACACAGTTTGATCTCATGCAATTTAGTCTAAATTTAATCAGATTTTGATAAGAATTCAGAAAAGCATTTGGATTAGGTACAAATCTTAACTAAACGGGTATGTGTCTTGCCAAACAAATACTGATGCGGATCAAATCTAGTGAAAAGGTTTTAACAAATACTGATGCGGTGCAACTCTAGAATTTAGGGTAAATAAAAATTTAATTTTGTGTTTCACCCGAAGGATGTAGGACAAATAGTTTTTGCATTATTTAGATTTGTATGATCTAGAATGTATTTTTTGGTATCACCTTAGGGTTTAACACAGATAGTTTTGCTTCACTTTAGGGTTTACAAATTTTGATAAATAAAGTATTCAATTATATAGAATTATTTACATATATACACGTTAAGAGAACCTATTTACATTTTGATCCCCGAAAAAGGCCTAATCTCAATGTAGACTTGATACACTTGTAGATTTTGCTAAATTGAAATCTTGTATGAAATAGAAGAACATATTTTTATGTTTTAATCTAACTCGAAAATTTAATTTGAGTAGGTTATGGAGCAGCTCGATATGGTTTGCATTTATTACGGAATTGATATAATTCGTAACAACCTTATGGTGATAATCTTAGTGCATGCTCCATGTATATAGTTAAATGTCACAATCATTGTTAATGTCTTTCAATAATTTGAAGATGTGCTTAATTGATTTATTACAACTGTCACAGACGCGTGTAACTTTCTATTTTGTCTACTCAAATTTTAATAACAATTGAAGTGGGTTTATAATCATTTCTATTTCCTAATTTCTTTGTTTTCTTTTCTGATTTTTTGTAAATACTTTTCGGTCTTTTAATATATTCGTCTCTCTTATCTAGCATCTTTTCAGTGTAGGATATACATATCATCAATATTTGCCAAACTATTGTTAAAAAAATATCGAATAAACATAAATCATACAGTGCAATATAGAGGTAACTCCCAAAAAACTTTTCAAGCTTTTTGAATAAAATGTTGCTCCAAGAAGCTAAGCTCCCAAAATAGATCCTATCTAACCATTTAAGTTGTATCTTATAAGTATTTCTTGATTGATATAAAAATTTGTGGAAAATAGCAATTGAGACCCCTCTACTATTATCTTTTTTTACAATCAGGCATCCCCACTTAAAATGATCAAAATAATTGGCTGGAGAAAACAGTTCAGTCACTTTCCTAGTACGCAACTATTGTACTCCAGTCGTTAGCCTGTTGGGAAACTAAAATAAGTGGAGGCATTGAATTGGGCCAGTGAAACAGTTTAGATGTACCACTTATTCAATCGTGGATCAGAATAGCGACTAAAATAAATTTCAAAATCAACCCAAATCTCAAAAAATTATCAAAAATAATCTTCAATCATTGGATTAAAAACACGATTGGACTTCAAATATGCCGGAGCAGAAGAGAACAGTGATGTTGGCACTTTTGAAGCCGTCCTATCAAATATCAAGCACTGAATGATTAAGATGGACGTGAATGATTAAGATGGGTTTTGATTTGAAATTGAAAACCCCAACTGACTTAAAACTGGTAAAAGCACTTAATCACCAGTACGGACGGTCCTCCAAGAATCTGGTTATAAACAGACATTAAAACATTGCCAAGAACTAAATTTCCAATACCCCCAGTACCTACGGTCCTACTCCCTAGCCGTCAAAATTTTACCTGCCTGGCATGTTTGTGCTGTCTCATCACTGTCATCCACTCCCTTAAGTCTCCTCAATCCCTCACCGTCTTTCAAATTCTTAGCTCAGACCATGGACGATCGCCAGCTTTCAGGCTAAAAGGATTCAGTGCGTTTGGGTGCTCCCTAACTCTTTTTTGGTTGATCATATCAAATAATATAAGTTATTATTTGATTAGTTATACAAATGTTACAAATAAAAAAAATATAAGATAAAAAATACTATCAAACCTAGTTACATGTCTTATTCCACTTTAAAGATCTTATTTTACCTCAATAATCTTTAATCAACATTAAAATCATTAATACATATTAACCACTCATCTAATCAATTATTTGATGGACCTGCCAACAGACATAGGAAGGAAGGCTGCGATCCCCACAAGCATGGCTCTGTGCCTCTTTTTGTATTTGTTGACCCAATTCCAAATTTTGATATAGGCAATCAAACATGTGAATTATGCATGCCATGAGTTAGATTCAGTGTGGATGAAGGCAGCCAAACACTCTCTAAGGTATTTTCAACGTCTACTACACTAAAGTTTGCATATTCTCTTTTCTGTGTCATTTTGTATTCTCTTTTATGTATCTGAGTATCTGTAATAAATATTCTAGCATTAAGAGAAAAAAATATCTAAATTAAAATATAAAAAAAGCTACATATAAGTCACGTGCTCACTACCGGCAACTTAATTTAATTTTTCTTAAAAAAGTTATCTGTTTGATGTGTTCGCAGGAACAGTTGCTTTCTTCTGACTACGATGGTTTAACAAATTATAGGGATGAAAAGTATAATGACAAATTTGTGACCACAGAATCCATCTCTTGACGCGGATAACATATAGATCACGAACAGTGTGTTAAGACAATCAAAGACTATCAACTTCCAAATCTAGGATTTTTTAATTAGTGCTTGGTATCCATAGGATGCAATGGTGAAGCAACTGCATCTAATATAATTTGTTAGGTTTTCATATTGGTCATGAAGAAAAAATAGACGGATAAATTGATGGCCGGATCTTTAATCTCAGCCTTAAAAAATTCAGTGAGTTTGTATTTGCGTTTGAGATCTAGAATGCTTTGACCGACTAGAAATAGTCAAGAGGTGCAAGGTTATAGTGGAACCCATCCGAGAGTGCGTGACAGGACACAATCATCGGTAAAAGCTTAGGGTTGCAGTGTGTCAGTGATATGACTAAGGTTCTTGTCCGATGTACGTGTGAACTATCGGGTTTGCCCAACAAAACATAGTGGATTTGGAAAGCTGGAAACGCCACCAATCCACTTCTTAGGCCACGATTAGTGACTGACATGATACTGCCCTCTCGACAAACAAAAAATTGAAATAAAACCAAAGCATACTTGAAAACTGTAGATTTAACCCCTATACTGGATCCCTGCCATATTTGCCCCTATAGAATTTTACTGTAGTGTAAAAAGTCACCTTTTGAAAATTTCTAAAAATTTCTATAATAAAAAACCAACTGGACTACTACAAATTATCCAAACTATCCGATTATTGAATCCAAAAATATGTAGATATGATAAGAAATTTTACATCGAATAGTATTTTTTCTTTATCTGGATCCTTATCCAAATCCAACAAAAAAAAAGTACCCGTATTTGATTTCAATAAAATGTGGTAAAACGACATACTTGTATATTTTAATTCAAACTTGAATGTTAGTTCTATAAAAATACTTGTCTAAATTTGCGACATAGCAACTTTGTGATCAAATTCTTATCTAAATAATAGAATCATTGTACAAAGTCATTCAAACATGTTATTTCTTGATTTAGAATGAGTTAATTTTAAATCTTGTATAATAAAATAATGAAACCAAAAGAATATTATTAGTATCTAATAGAATTTGAAATTCAATCCGAATTAAAAATAATTCAAACTGAATCTGTATCTAATATTTATCTGATCCGAATTTAAATCCAAATATATTCGAATTCAAATTCAAATTCAAATCCGACTTAAAAATATGGATGTAGATATAGTTTGACCAATATTTGATTTGAATTCAATCTGTTTTCACTCCTAACTAAAGCTATATTTGGGGTTGCAGGATGATTTTATGCTAAACAGTGGGATGTGATGATTATAAAAGATATTTGGTATATGTATTAAGATATTGTTGTTAGTTTAGAATAAACTAAAAAAACCATAGCAATAAGATAAAGGATGGTATGCTCTTGCCGATCACCCAACAAAAAAAGAATAGGATGGGAAATGATATGTATAATTAGTAAGGATAAATAATAGAAAATAGAAAAAGCACATGAGAGTGAATGGAATTTAATGGAAGATATCGGCCCATGAAATAAGGGGGCCAAAGTAAGAGGCCCCCAAGAACGCCATGGCCGGCAAGGATTGATCGCACAGGAACATGCATGGGCCACTTCTCAAAGGGATGTCCTTCGCCGTTGCTCTCTTCTGTTCCATTTTTTTAAAGGTAAACACACCATAATAATGTGTGTGCCCGTTCTGAGAGTGCTTGCTTGCCCACGGAAATAGCACAAACAAATGGAATATGCAATCCTGGTGATGGTACCCACCTCATTAGTGTTGTCAATTGCCTTTCATCTGTACAACAACCTTTTATATAAACTTCAATCATTTGAGTCGATCTGCAATGTACAATTAAGGCGGGATTTTATATACGCTCCTACAACACTTTCTTGCCTCATTATCATTCATGTAGACGTGAAGTACCAAAATTATCCATGTAAACATTACTAAACCCCACTAATAATGACCTTTGTTTTGTCTAATTTTTTTTCCTATCAGTTAGGACCGTTTGGACAAAGGACACACAAAAAATAAACACAAAAATAAGAAAAACATTGAAATTGAGTTCATGTTCCATTGAATCTATTAGAATCTTAAGACCCAACCTCATGAAAATTTTGTTTGTATCTTAGTCAAGTCAAATTATACTATGTTTTATTGCAAATTCTTGTATATTTTTTATGTAGCATCCAAACACTAGTAAGAATGGACGCTGGATTTTCTTCAATATTCTAACTAGGCCTAAAAGGGCTAATTGATTAAGTAAAACATTGATTTTGCCACTCATGTTTTCTTTTGAGAAATGATCTTTCCACTGATTGTTATAGGTCATTGAGAGTGCACAGAAACATAACTACTCCAAGGACCATTGATCCTGTTGCCCAGTACCTCAAAGCCATGGTTAAAAAAAAGTAATAAAACCTTCATCAAGGTAAGCGGGAAATATGGACAGGGCCACCTGGATGGGAAACAAATCTAATTCTGTTATAGCACTTAACTATTTTTATTTGATTTAGTTTTGTGTTTTTGTTGTATTAATCATAGACGGCTCAAAAGGCAGGGGCCTAGAGACGGCTTGTCCTGACCTGGTTTTTGCTGCTATTTGAGAAATTTTCAATTTTACAAGTGTTTTTGAAATACACATATTTCGGGAGGAAATTAATGAAACTTATACTGCAATTAATCTTGAATTTGCCCCGCACCCAGTGACAGATGGGGCCCTATGTGGGGCAAGTACGGGATTGACACTGTGGTGAAAGAGAGTAGTGGGAGCCAAGCCAAGAGCTATGGTCCATGGCTCATGGGGGAAAGGAAAGATTCCATTTAGCAAGTGGTACCACTATCACGACCACCACAATTCTCAAACTATTTAAGGCAATCGGACAACGGGACAGCCAGCCACGGATCTGGCAGAAGCAGACGAGCAGAGCCCTCATCCCCACGAACAGTTCGGTGCCGTTAGAAGGGCGTTCCACGGGCAATCCAACATACCGTTTCGTCCCCCCCCCCCCCCCCCCCCTTCTTTTTTTTTTAGGTACTTATTTTGTTTGTGGGCCGTTTAAGACAAAGATATTGTTTGGTTAGCTTTTTTAGATATCCCTAAAGAATGCCTCAACGTGTCTAGGAGCTAGCTCTCTTATTTTACTCGCCTGACACCTAGATGTGGCGAACGTGCTTTTTTTTTTTTTTTACTTCACCTTAGTTGCCAACGAAAATCACACAAGCAAACTTAGGCAATCCGCTACACCAAAGACGACGGCCGCCGACAAACCTATGCCTCTTCATTTCTTGGCATTGGTCACCTCTTCGTCGCTTGTTGCAGTCGTCACCGGCACCAATCGGTCTGGTCGCCACCAAAACCCGTCGCTCATGCTCATCACTCCCATCGTCACTTGATTGGGTCGATCCCTTTGCTCGTTGCCTGATCGGCCTGGTCGCACCTTTGCTCGATGGTTCACTACACTTTACTACCACCTCCACTGCCGGCTGCCACTAACGAGAAGTGGAGTAGATAGAATGAATTAAGATATTTTGAAGAATTACTATTCATCCCTAAAAATGTATTTTGATGTTTTGTGCTTTGTTCAATATCAAAAAGTATTCTACATTATGTTTTTTCTATCTGGACCAAAACACCGATCAAACACATTTAAAAAAACATACCTAGTCAGATTGCAGATTACAGACTAGACGCGTGGTAGTAATGACGCCAACCAAACACCCCCAAAAAATTAACATATTATATTATAAAGAATTTTAATATATATGATGGTACCTTTCACATGAGGTACCTCAAGTACCACACAATAAAGGGAGTATAATTGTAATTTTGCTCAACCCTTCTTATCCTCCCTTAATCCAGTGTGGACCCAGTATCTTTTTTAATCTATATGGTGTTCAAGGCTAACTCAAGCACTGCCACGACCGCGGCGTTCGCAGCTACTATGCTGTTCGCCGGGTGTGGCAAGCTACTGGATATCCTTCTGCCAGTCAGCGCGCCGGAGATGCTGTTCCAGAAGCACGCTTCAGTGCAACGCCGGCAAGGAATATGACCAAACCAAATGTAACAAGCTACGAGAAGATCCAAACAAACTCTCTATTTAACATGAATCACACATTTTGCCTAGGTTCCTACAATAGGGGCCTAGAGAATTCTTGTTTTATCATGCATGGAGTTATTTTCGTATTTGCCGTGAAAATCTAGCTAGTAGATGTCACTACCTACTGAATAAGTTAGATCTTTTTGTGACATCTCATGCTGATATCAATATCATATGACCTGAACAGCACAAACTTTAAGCTTTGCAGAATTGGTATGCAGTAGCTTTGAACAACAACACTATTCGGGATTAAAGGATGCCTGAAGAGAGAAAATTAGAGGAAGTAGTTGTAGACATATGGAACAATGCTGGTGGACCTGCAGCGTGCTCCGCATCTGCTTGCCGATTCCTATGGGTTATACCACAACCGTAGAAGACCCCAACTGGAAATTTGCATACAAGTCCTTCACTACATATAAATCTAAAAGATGTTAATGTATGGAGCCGGCTGCGAACATACATAGTAGTGGATGTTGGGGTTGCATGCAATTTATTTTTTATCGATCCAATCTGCCCTGTATCCATTTCGTGAGCGATACTGGTCTCAAGAGCACGTCCATGCAGGGGACCATCCTCGTGCGGGCGGCCAAACTGCTGATGAGATGTTTGCTGTTGCTATGTATGGTATGTTTGTACGTATCTCCTTCACAGTGTTGTACAGTTCTTACGGGGGCCTCATGCATACGTCCCTACATCGAGTCGATCGTAACCGTTTCGATCAGATCCAAAAGTTGATCAATTATGCCCGTCTGTGCTATGGGTGACACATTTAGTGCAAAGTACTTTGTTACGTTCCTCACATCGCCATCGGTGCTAGCTGTTAGGTGTGCATGCTGTACCGGTGCCAACTCCCAGTGTATGTATGTACGTACAACTTTTCACTGTAATTAGCTGCTGTTTCTTACTTCCACGGCCATGTATGTACACACAGACTGACAAAACATGATCCATAAACCAGAGACTAGTTAATCTCAATCTGGAACTTGTCCAGTTTACTAGTTAGACAAAATTAATTAACACACTCGTACGCATAATAGCGCATAAAGTAGAGACTAATGATCACTAATGTACGTAATTACCTCAAACCGAATGCGGCATGCCCACCACCATTACTGTCTAACCCTGCCTCTGCACACCTTAAAGAAGGTCCCCGGGAAGGGCGGGAGGCGGCCATGGCGACGACCAAGTCGACGAAGGCGGCGACGATGGTGCCGTGGGTGTCCTTGCCGTTGGCGCGCAGGTACCAGCCGAGCATGGCCTCGAGCCAGTCCCAGTCATGAACAACGCCGTGCGCGGCCACCATCTCCTCCATGGACGCCCGGAAGTCCATGTACGGGTCCGGCGAGTCGAAGGCCACGGCAACGCCGCTGCCGAACGGCTCGGCGCGCGGGCGCGGCGGTGGCGGCGGCTTCTTCTCGAGGATGGAGCTGGTGGTCGCGCGGGGCTCGAAGAGGAGGCGGTCGGAGCGGAGGCCGCGCACGATGGCGTTGACCGTGTCGTCGGTGGCAGCAGCGGCGGTGGCGGAGGCCTCGGAGGCGGTGGAGAGGCTGTCGGAGCAGTCCTGGTTGTGGGCAGAGGAGTTGGTGAAGGAGGACTCGGCGGAGTCGAGGAAGAGGGAGGCGATGGTCTTGGCGTGGGAGCGGAAGGAGTGCGTTCTTGGGTGCTTGCACGACGGCCACATCCATGCCGGTGGTGGGGTGCCCGGAGGCGATGACGGTGGCGTGTCTTTGGCCTTAGGGGTGTACAGGAGGGAGGTTAAGGGCATCCTCCTGACCATTGGTGTGAGGTTTCTACTTCGATGTGAGGTGCAGGAGGAAGAGGAAGAGGAGCTTTGGAGGTTTTGGTGTGTGTGGCTTTAAAACAGGGCCATATTTGGTGCGGGGCGCTTATATGTTTTATTTTTGTGTTTTTTTCTTTATAATATGTAGGTTTTTTATGATTTGTGATTCATACTAACTATTCTAGTTCAGATGAACACAGATGACAGATAAATAAAAAATAGACAAGTCACATCTTCTATTTGATCCTAAGTGTTCATTTGGTTTTTAAAATTAATAGTGGGAGAGAAGAAATGAGAAAGATAATAAGTAGTAGATTTTCTGTGATTTTATTTGTATATTTAAAATTTTATTATGAATTAAATGTATTTTGACTCTTCTGTTTTAAGGGAAATTACAAACACCCTCTTTCCTTCCTCAAAAATTTTTATGTGACTTTTATCCCGTACAAACTGCCTCCAATTCCAAAACTCTTTGCTATCACACCTCAATTAAGTTTATAAAAAAAATTTTAGGACTTAGAAAAACAATAGTAACTAGCATGTGAGACCCACAAATCAGTGGTTGTTCCCCACCCCCAACACACACCCAATCCCACTCACACTCTAGTCATACCCTCTCTAGGGGGTGTTAATAGTGTAAGGCCGAGAGGTCCATGATCATCAGAGATAACAATGGACACAACACGAGCGGCAGTGAAGGTGATCGACAAGGATAGTAGTACTAGCAGCGGGTGTTGGATTATCCGTGGAGTTAGTAATGGTAATAGATCATAACATGTGTGCGATGAGCAGTAGGGCATTAATAGACAATGGTGGCGATTGGCAAAGACAATAGTGGAAGTAGTTGATGGCCGTAGGTTCACTCACTGTTGCTTCTGCATTGCCAATCTACCAGTAAAATATACTCTATATTTCAAATTAGAAGGTCTAATTTTATCAAATTAGCAAAAGTGGTGTGAAGTACTATATTTTTCTTTTTTGTTTTAAAATATGGAGCATATGAATTTATAATTGGATGCATCAAATGAGCTACTTTTAAGTTTTTTTAGAAAATACCATTAGAAACATATCTACCATCACAATTTGTGCAAATAAATCTCCGTATTTTGAATTAGAGTAAATAAATTTCTTTACTATTCAAACGGGAATAATTAAGCCTCTCAATCTAATTTCATGTTAATTTTATCAATCTATATGTTAGTTCTCATAAATTATCCTACAAGTTAGTGACTCAACATATTAAATAAATAAAAATAAAATTTTGACAAGATGCATGAGAGCTCCTATTCAAATAATAGATGAATTTATTTATTCCAATTCAAAGGTAGAGAGATCTGATTGCACAAATAATGATAGTAGAGAATCTCTGTTATTATTATTTTTTTTTTCAATATTCATATTCTCGATGGTAACTTTTCATTGTAGACAAAGCTCAACTTATGCAATCGTCATTGCCTTTGTCATTGACAGCAAAAGGAGTAATTAATAACAACAAAAACTAGCAGTCTTGGCATCTTGCAATTAAGTCACAATGCAATTGTCATTTTCCATGCCTGAAGCCGAGTTTACGGAGGATCCGGCATTCCAGAATTATTTTGGCTAATAACCCATTAAAAAAATTAATGAAAGCGGGATTTAAACAGTGGTCTCTCTAGAGAGAGAAAATCTTTTAATCAATTAGACTACAACCAGTTTTTGTAACTTATTGTTGTGGTATGATTTTATATCTTTTCAGTCGCTAGCCCGGCTAGCAACTGAAAATAGACGTGGCACGTGAGTAGGACCAGTGGTGTATTGGGCCGTACCACGTCTTCGATCGCTAGCCCAGTTAGCGACTGAAAATCAGTTGCACGGTCATCTCCTGACTGAAGGTTAGTTTTGTAATTTTTTAAAATTTTGGGTTAGTTTTCAAATTTGATTTTTTTAATGAGTTATTAAGAAAAAAAATCATCATTCCATAGTCCACCTCAATTGTGGATCGAAGAGGGACTTGGTGGGGACAAAGAGCAACACAACACATGTGCAAGCAATAAATATTAGGTACGTTTGGGAGGCTTAAACTTATTTTATAATTAGTTTTTAGAAATTTCTTAAAGAAGATAAGGGGGAAGAGTTTAAATTTCTTGTTTGTTTCTTAATTTAAAATGAGTTTAAATTTTTTTTAGAAAATCTCGTTTATTATATTTTATTTAAAAAGACGAAACCCTCCCAAAACAGAAGCACGAAGGAGCAATGGTGATAGGACGCAGCCAAAAGTTGCAAATGGAAAGTGACCCACCTAGTTTTACTACAGAGAACATGTGTGCTGAGGGCTACGTGCGAGCTGCATGCAGCCAAGCCAACCTTACCCCTACCGCGCACGGCAATAGCGTGACCCCCCGGGGACTGGGGTTTGATTGCTTTCCACTTTTAGTATGGGCTTTGTACTTAGATTCGGCACCATGACTTAGTTTGCCTCGTGCGTGCGTGCATGCAGGGGCCTGTCGTTTTGGATCGTGAAAAGTCATGTTTGATCTTTGAACCTTCAGTCCATTACAATTTTAGGACTTGAATTTTTCGAAAATTTCAGTTTGGTGTCTCAATTTTTGGTTTAGATCCTATTTTCATCCTATTTAAAACATAAAATTAAGTAAATTTTTGTTTCACAAATACGCGAAAATCACCAATCTGTGACACAATGGACTACTTTTAGACTAGTGTTTCAAAAATTTGAAAACAAAACTAGACTTTTTAAAAGTTGAAGCCTCAAAATAGAGTAAATCCAAAGTTAGATAACTAAAATAGACCTTTTCTCTTTTGGATTCTAAAATTTGCACGCCTTAGCTAGCTAGAGGGCTTGCATTTGTTATTCCTTTACATTATGAAATAATGGGGAAAATAGATAGAGAATGTTGTAAAATTTAGAGTTTGCTATTAGATATTAGTTATTAAGTCGAAACATAAGATCTAGACCCATATATTAATGAAATATTAGTTAAACCCCAAAAGTTTTTTAAGATGATAGGACACAAAATTACCCTTTGAATAATTGGGGCCTAATCCATCTAAGGTCTACTTGACCAAAACTGGTTCTTTTCATGATGCAATATAAAAGCAGGGATTGCTGTACCACTGGACGATAAGTGAGTAGCTGAAAACTAACAACGTGGTCGAAAAGTAGGTATAGTTGAGAGCTCGCCGAAACCTTTCTTTTCGAATTTGAGCTAGACAAATGTCTAATCTGTCTGAAAGAAAACTCACAACATAACCTGTATCTAGGGGATGTACGTATTACTTGGATGACCACTAGAAACAGTGATGGGTAAGGTGAGCTGGGACTCCTTGGACCATCTTTCTGTGTATATGATTGCATCTGCAAATAGTGCAAGGCCTGGATCACACGAGGCCCATCACCCACGTTATATACGCAAAAATTAGTGAACTTCTTGTACGACATTAAAGATGCAAGGTTGTACTGACGATCCAAGTATAGCGGTGGTGGCATTTCCTGGTAATTGCTATAGATTTCATGCATGTCCGACACTCCGACTGCAATATCTAGTGTGGAGAGTTCGCACCTTCCGTTTGTCTATAAATTGGACACGAATCTTCTCCCTAGGTCAAAAAGACATGAACAGGTCATTGAATCACAAATTAATCAACTGTTTAATGAAGATGGGTGAGATTTTGATATATATTTGAAATTTTTTGTAAGATTTCAGTTCTCTCTTATCTCAATCTTACTCGTTTGAATCTCGATTAAATGATGAATATTTTCTAGAATGCACACCATGCCCTTTTAACTTGAAGCCGGGGCCCCAATCATTGTTTATGTTTCTTTGAGCTGTTCGATTAAGTCCACCCAAATCAGATGGCTAAGATGAATGTGAACTATCAAAACTTCTCACAAGACGTTTAAAGTGTTCATCTCCACGGCATACTAACATGTTTGCATGCCATTCCGCCATTTAAAACTGAATGGCAGTACCCGAATCCGTTACATGAACAGCGAGATGCTGCATTGCTGCCCACCTAGCTGGAAAGAGATGCATGTGTGTTGATCAGATCATGTGAATTGTACCCTAAAATTTGTGCTGCAAAAGTTTGGTGGATAGATTCGTATTGGCACTGTGTTCCAGGAAAGGGTGGCTCCTCTTCACTGTGAGCCGTAAGCTGCCATCTGTGGACCTGTGTAATGTGCTGTTTACCATGATGACCGAACTGAACTGTTGTACATGCATACATATATGACGATCTTGCACTGTGTTCTACACTGTCTCGGCTAGCTAGCTGCTTGCGAGAAAGTAACAGCAATATTTTTATATATATATCTTCTTTTAAAGGCGTGCTAGTATGGTCACCTGATCGATAGACCAGTACATGTAAAGTTCCTGCGCTTTTTTATCTCTACAAAAGTTGCGGGTGGTCACGGCGCGCGGGTACATACCAGTTTGTTGTTTTCTCAGCTTCAAATGTCCTTAGCCATCTCGTGCTCTCTCATTCTACATAGGGCACTGAATGATACCTAGCCCGGTTTATATAAGTAAATTTTGTGCGTACACAGAGAGAGAGGTGTTTGTTAATCTTACGACTTTTCCCTGCACACTTTACGTATTAACATATGTTTGCATAATCTCAAATAAAAGGGGAGAAATACCTCTACATCACTGTGGACTAGTGGTATTTAAAAATTGTTGAGTATGCCTTTATTTTTTATTTTGCTCTTTACTTGACCTATAAATAGGCAACCTCATGTAGTCCGTAAATTAAACCGATATAGTGATTTGTTTCCCGTGATTTTTTCTTTCCACCTTGGAGGAGTTTTTCCACGTTAAATCCTGTGTCCATTGTCTACTTTTCCTAACAAGTGGTATTAGAGTTTTCATCCAATGGCCCTGATTCACAGTTCCATATTTCGCAAAAAATCTCAGCCGTCCACACAAAAACCCTAGCCTTCCACAAATTTACATCTAGCCGCTGGTGTTCCACGCAGTAGCGCCCGCGTCTCCAGCCGCGCCGACGCCGCGACTCCCATGCTGACGCTGCGTCTCCTGTCGCCGATGTCGTGTACCACGTACTACATACAATCTCGGCGTGTGCTGTTGTCGAGACTGAACCGAAGGCATCAGCCCTTAATCTCTCTGTATCAGAAGGCCAAAAAAAAACCACAAAAAAAAAGGCATCAAGTCCCGAGGAAAATTCCCTGCGGTCAACAGGAAACATAAATTATCTTTGGCTTTTTCAATTGGGAATTTGGACTTGTCACGTGATCTGCTATTTTTCAAAAAATTTTCGATCTAAGTTCCTGATTTTCACTTTGTCATTATGTCTGCAAAACTTGACATTATGAAGTTTGATGGCAAGATCAGTTTTTCTATCTGGCAGGTACAGATGAAGGCTGTTCTCACACAGCTCGGTGTCTGCAAGGCTCTTCTGAAAAAATCGGACAAAGTGGATGAAAGTGAGTGGGAAGAACAAGATCAGAAGGCTTTGTCTGCCATACAACTCAACTTGTCTACAGATGTTCTGCGTGAAGTCATTAAAGAGGAAACTGCTGCCTCCTTGTGGACGAAGTTGGAGACATTATACATGAAGAAAAGTCTTGCCAACAAATTGCGCCTTAAAGAACGTCTGTACACTATTCGGATGGCAGAAGGTACCTCGATTCAGTCTCATCTCAGTGAATTTAATTCTATCATTGTGGACCTTGAGAGTCTAGATGTGAAAATTGAGGATGAAGATAAGGCTATTTTGTTGGTTGTCTCTTTGCCTGCTACCTTTAATCATTTTACAGAAATTATGCTTTATGGCAGTCATGATACCCTCAGTTTTGAGAATGTTAAATCAAATTTGTTGTCTAAGGAGAAATTTGATGTTGATTCTCACTCCGGTGGAAAGGGTGAGGGTTTAATTGTTAGAGGTAGATCTCAGCAAACAGGCAGTTCAAATAAATCAAAGTCTCGGTCTAAATCAAGAGGTCGTAAATCCAATAATTTTTGCCGTTATTGTAAATCCAATGATCATGATATTTCTCAGTGTGTCAAACTGAAAAATAAAGAAGAGAGACAGAAAAAGGACTTTGGAAAATCTGCTGAGGCTAGAATTGTTGAAAACCTTGATATTGATAGTGGAGAAGCACTTATGGTCACTATTGATATTGAGAAACGCATTTCTTGGGTTCTTGATTCAGCTTGCACTTTTCATATTTGCTCACATAGAAAGTGGTTTTCTGATTATACTCCTATTGCACATGGTGATGTTACCATTGGTGATGAGTCTCCACTTGAAATTGTTGGAATTGGTTCAATTCAAATTAAAACTCATGATGGCACTTTCAAAACCCTTACAAATGTTCGCCATGTTCCTAAAATGAGGAGGAATCTTATTTCTTTGGGCACCTTAGAAGCTATGGGTTATAAGTATACCGGTGAAAATAGTGTTCTTAAGATTTCTCTTGGTAGCTGTGTTATTTTAAAGGCCAGTCGTGTGAACAACCTTTATTACTTGCAAGGTTCTACAGTTACAGGTACTGCAGCTGTCTCTATTGCATCCAACACCTCTAATACCGAGCTTTGGCATATGTGCTTGGGTCATATGAGTGCAAAAGGTATGCATCTCTTGCACAAGAAAGGTCGTCTACAAGATATTGGCAAACTTGAGTTCTGTGAACATTGTGTTTTTGGCAAACAGAAGAGGGTTAGTTTTGCTACTTCTACTCATCAGAGTGAAGGAATTTTTGATTATATCCATTCTGATCTTTGGGGTCGTTCTCCTCATCCTGCAATTGGAGGTTGTGAGTACTTTATTTCTTTCATTGATGATTTTTCTCGCAAAATTTGGGTCTACTTCTTAAAGCATAAGAGTGATGCTTTTTCTACTTTCAAGTCTTGGAAAGTTTTGGTAGAAAATCAAACTGGCAGAAAAATTAAGAAATTGAGAACTGACAATGGGTTGGAATTTTGTAGTGATGAGTTTGATACATTTTGTGCTGATCATGGTATTGCTAGACATTTGACTGTTCCAGGTTCATCTCAGTAGAATGGACGTGTAGAACGTATGAATCGCACTCTTCTGCAAAGGGCCCGTTGCATGCTATCCAATGCTGGCTTATGGGAAAAGCATGGCTTTTGGGCAGAGACTGTTGCTACAGCTGCATACTTGATTAATCGCTCTTCCAATTCGGCGATTGATTTTCAAATTCCAGAAGAGGTATGGTCAAGCAAACCAGTTGACTATTCTAATCTCATAATTTTTGGTTGTCCTGCTTATGCTCACATCAATGATGGAAAGCTAGTGCCTAGAGCTAAAAAATGCACTTTTCTTGGCTATGGTTCTGGTGTCAAAGGGTATCGTTTATGGTGTGCTGATTCTATGAAAGTGATCATTAGTCGTGATGTTACTTTTGATGAAAGTTCCTTATGTTCTACTGGAGGTGTTTTTGTTAGTGGTATCTCATCCACAGATGCATCTGAAACTGTTGTTCCTACAAACAATCCAACTTTTGAGGTAGACGGACCTGTTCATGTTGATTCTACTGCTTGTTCTCCTACACAGTCAGTTTCTGATTCTCAGCCTCCTATTTCTAATGATCATTGTATTACACGAGATAGACATAGACGGACTACTCAATTGCCAGCTAGATATCGTGACACTGTTGATATTGCCAATTATGCTTTCATTACTGTAAATGATACTAATGAAATATTTGAGCCTTCTTCTTATTCAAAAACTATCTCATGTGATAATTTTTCAAAGTGGTTAACTGCTATGAATGAAGAAATTGAGAGCCTTCACAAAAATCATACATGGGATTTGGTAGAGCTTCCAAAAGGTAAAAAACCTTTAAAGTGCAAATGGCTTTATAAGAAGAAGGATGGACTTTCTGGAGTTGAACCTGCAAGGTGGAAAGCCCGGTTAGTGGTGAAAGGTTTTGAACAAAGGGAAGGTATTGACTTTAATGAGGTGTTTTCTCCTGTTGTTCGTCACTCATCAATTCGGGTTATGCTTGCTATTGTTGCTTTATTTGACTTAGAATTAGAGCAACTTGATGTTAAAACTGCTTTTCTTCATGGAGATTTAGAGGAGGAGATTTATATGACACAACCGGAAGGTTTTGCTGTTCCCGGTAAGGAGCATTTAGTTTGTCGTTTGAATAAATCCCTCTATGGTTTGAAACAAGCTTCAAGGCAGTGGTACAAGAGATTTGACTCGCTCATGATTACTCATGGTTATTCTCGAAGCAATTATGATCATTGTATTTACTCTAAGCAGTTTCCAAATGGATCTTTTGTGTATCTACTGCTCTATGTTGATGATATGCTTATTGCTTCTCATGACAAGTCTTTGGTTGTTCAGTTGAAGGCTCAACTTAGTCAGGAAGTTGAGATGAAAGACCTTGAACTAGCAAAGAAAATTCTTGGGATGGAAATTCAGCGTTATCGCCAGGCTGGTACTTTATTTCTATCTCAGAAAGGTTATATTGAGAAAGTTCTTGAAAGGTATAGTCTCAGTAATTGCAAGCCTGTCTCTACGCCGTTTGCTTCACATTTTAAATTATCTTCAAGTCAGTGTCCTACCAATGAAGAAGACAAGGACTATATGTCTCATGTACCGTATTCCAGTGCTGTTGGCAACCTTATGTATGCTATGATCTGTACAAGGCCTGACTTGTCTCATGCTGTTAGTGTGGTAAGCAGATTTATGCATAATCTTGGTAAGGAACATTGGAATGCAGTTAAGTGGATTCTTCGCTATTTGAAAGGTACTTCTGACTATGGCTTGATGTTTGAAAAGAAATTGGTGAAGTCAAACAATGTTATTGGGTTTGTTGATGCTGATTATGTTGGTGATCTTGATAAGAGGAGGTCTATTTCTGGCTATGTATTCTCTTTATGTGGTTCTGCAGTGAGTTGGAAAGCTTCATTACAATCTATAGCTGCTCTTTCTACTACTGAAGCAGAGTATGTCGCAGCTACGGAAGGTGTTAAAGAAGCTATTTGGTTGCAAGGTCTGGTTTCTAAACTTGGTATTCCACATGACGTCAATACTGTTTATTGTGATAGCTAGTGCTATTTGTTTGACCAAGAATGATATGTATCATGCCAAGACCAAGCACATTGATATCAAGTACCACTTTATCTGCACTGTTGTTGCTTAAGGCAAGATTGTTGTGGAAAAGATACATATTGATGAAAATCCTGCAGACATGCTTACAAAACCATTATCTAATACCAAGTTCAAGCGTTGTCTTGACTTGGTTGGTATTCGTGGAGCTTAATGCCCTTCGGGGTTTATGGGAAATATTTTCATGGATTTAGAGTCAATGGGAGATTTGTTGGGATATGTCTCTATTTCCTATTTTGTCCTTTACTTGGCCTATAAATAGGCAACGCCATGTAATCTGTAAACTGAACCGATATAGTGATTTGTTTCTCCGTGCTTTTTTTCTTTCCACCTTGGAGGAGTTTTTTCACATTAAATCTTGTATCCATTGTCCACTTTTCCTAACAAAAATGACAACACAAAATTGTCGTTTTGTAAAAAAAATCATTGTGGAATATTAGTGTTACATTCAAATCTTAATTAGTTAACCCATACCCAACCCCAAGTTTGGAGGTGATGGTGGCCAAGGGTTGACATGGGGCACCAAATGGATGAGTTAGCGGTTGAATGGTATCGACTAGTGTAAATGATGGCTTGATATGCAGCATTGCTTACCACAACAGAGAGAACCATGCAGGGTATAGGGGCAATTGGGAGGTGTTTTTTTTTTGGGGGGTTGGGGGGGTGGGTCCTATATGTTGTTGTGGGTATTAATGGAAAGGATGTAGGTATTAATGAAATGATACATGTATGTTAAGTTATTGAATTAACAGATGTTTGTCTTTTTGGATATATATACGGAAAAAATCAACTAATCTAACATGGTGGCCTTGGAAAAAATATTCAAGAATGTGAGAATCTTTATTTGTTAGGGCCGTCTAATATGTGTGTGGCAATCATGGTTGGAAAAGACAATTAAAGAAACACACTCCTATTTATCAGGACTATCTAATTTTTTATCTCAAGAACACCAATGTTTCACTATCAATGCTCAATATTGACTGATATTTTGATTTCCACAAGAGAAAATCTTTAATCCTTAAATTTTATTTTTTTTCAATATTTATATAGTTATTCTCTCCGCAGAGATCCATCATCAACACTCTTATCACAATCCTAAAATCCTAGTAGCAAGAGAGAGAGAGAGAGATTTTGAGTTTATGAATTCTAAGAGAAAATACCATATAGCGGTTACATATATTTTAGCCAAAACTAATAACATATGAGAAATGACCAAAGCAAACCACATAGAACAAAAAATGGATAAAATCAGCACACAAGAATAAACAATTCATTCTACTAAATCAATTCAAAGGCAAAAAATATGGCACAGCAACTCAGTAAGTGTTGTCGGAAATTTTAAGACAAAATAGTGGTGATTGTATGTATGATTATAAACATGAAGAGGAAAAACCAAATCACAAGTAAAACATATAATGAAATCATAAACAAACTACTTCTATAACAACAAAACACTTCTTTATTATTCATAAATCTCATCTAATATAGTTTAGCAAGGCATACGTAATAAAAAAAATAGGCAAACATTCAAATTTTATCAAAGTCTAGCAATGCTATCATCGAAAAGGAAGGTCTAATAGTAATGGCATAAGCGAAAAAAGTTTTGATGTGACAACCATAGTTAAAAATGAGACCTAGAGAACCACATTCCTATTTGCCTAATTCTAATTGTTGAGTTCTGGAGTACGCATAGCTTTATACCTGCAGATCTGTCATGGTTCTTTAATTTTTTATTCGAAAAATCTTGATGGCTTACTATTAATTCTCAATTCTGGTTGCTAATTTAATTTTTGGAAAACAAAATGTGTAATCTCTAACCTCTTTTTATGTTTTCCAACATGTTGTATGTTGTGTGGTTGTTCTCTCTGGAAAGATGTATCAATCACTCTTTTAGCAAAATTCTAGAATCTTAGTGGCAAATGAGAGAGAGAGAGAGAGAGATTCTGAGGCTAAAAATTTGAAGAGAAAAGAATATTTGATGGCAGCATGTATTTTCCAAAAAAAGTAATGGACTATAGAAGAAATGATCAAAGAAAACCACATAAAAGAAAATGGATAAAAAATCAGCACACAAGGATAAACAGATTATTCTACTAAAACAATTCAAGAATAAAAACTATGGTATAAGAAGTGCCAAGTATTGCAGCAAACCTCAACGTCAAATAGCAATGATAGTACTTGTGATTATAAACATGAAGTGGGAAAAAACAAATTTTAAGTAAAAGATATACTGAAATAATAAACAAATCTGAAGATACAATCCTCACAAGATAGTGTCGGGGACCATCGATCAGCAAATTGCAAAAAAAAAACACTATAGATTGGTCCTGCAAAGACAGAATAAATATGTAAGTCAGCTAATATATGATTCTAAGTAAATGAAAACAGAGAAACAGATAATCAGATAATATTAAACTAACTCAAACAGGAATCAATAGGCATGATTCAAAGATCACAGTAAAAACTGCCTCTTTGAATTTTGACATTTGATGACAGCACTATTCAGGTTCATTGAGAGAGGGAAAAAGGGACCTTAAACAAACGAAGATACATACTCAATGTGCAACATAGCGGGAAAAAAGAGTGCAGTGCACGACTACGAACAATGTAGCATATATTGTTTCCTTTGATTTTGACATTTGATGCCAACACTACTCAGATTTATTAACAGAGGGCATAAACTACCCTAAACAAAGGAAGATACATACTTGATTTATAACACAGGAGAAAAAGAGTGAACGTAGGCAAAAAACCGAAAAAAGAACCACACTCTTGAAGTACCTAAAAACAATTCTGTGTCACACAACTAAACCTAGAAAGAACGCACAAAATTCTTTAGCATTCCATCTTACTCTACTGATTATGTTCCCAAACATCATGCTCTAATCATTAGCGTAATAATACATCAAAAATATTGTGTATTAACCTGTATTCTGCAAGAACAGGCAGCATAGACTACATTTGCTAAATCTATGGACCATCACTGTCTCGATCAACGTGTACTCAACAACTAATCTGTTGCAAATATGATCAGGCAAGGTATTCCCATCAGAGTTGCAATAGTTTTGAATGCAACCCATAAAAAATTGATACCTAAGATTCATGCAAACAATCAAAAAGTGCATCATTTTTTGCACATGACCATGATCGTTCCAGTAAGTAATAGTGATCAGGAAATTAGCTCTTAGAAGCATAATCTAGGGCTAAACAGAATAAACAAATAATGTGGCAGAAATGATACATACGAGAGGATGAGAAGAGCCAGCTTGCACTGGACCATCACTGCGAACGTAAAAAAACCTGCAGTAGCAACCCAATCCTGAAGAAGCACCAATCCTGGAACTGTTCTGCAAGTCATTAGAGAACACACCAGCCTGATGAAAAAAAAGAACCCAACCACATATGGGAAACAAAAGCAAAGAGCAGCACTCCTACAATTCACAAGCACATGCATACACACACGCGCGCAAGTCACTTGGAGCGCGACGAAACAACGCGAAAGACGCCGCACTCACTACCACACAAACAGACATCCAGGACGGCACATCACAGACGGTTATAAACTTTTCAATGGAAAACCATCCGTGAAGGCCTATCGGGAGAAAATGTTAAGTTATCACAGACAGTTCTGAGGTCAGAACCGACTGTGATAGTCCAATAGACAGTTTTGACCTCGGAACCGTCTGTGATATTCTAATTATCACAGACGGTTCTGAACTCAAAACCGTCTGTGATAGTGCTGGACTATCACAGTCGGTTCTAACCTCAGAACAATCTATGTTAGTATGGTATTACAATCTGAAACACACTCATTTGAGACGGTTCTGTAGTCAGAACTGTCTCTGATAATAAAAACTGTCACTGATAATGATTATCACAGACGGTATTGAACTGAAAACCGTCACTGATAATGATTATCACAGACGGTTCTGAGCTCAAAACCGTCGGTGATAATCATTATCAGAGACGGTTTTCAGTTCAAAACCGTCTTTGATAATGATTATCATACGACTTTGTGACTTTTCACTTTGCGATTATAAAATTTAAGGTGAGCTTCGTCCCACTCATTTCCACACTTTGCGACTTTTCACTTCGCTTGCCCTAGCTCAAAGCTGCACACTTTGCGACACTTCACTTCATTTGCCTTTGGATCATTCACCATCCACCGCCGCCACCTCGTTGTCTCCTCGGTTGTGCCTACGCTGCGCCTCACCAAACAGCCACCTTCAACGCAACGCCATAGATCCAGCGCCGTCGCGCCGCCTCGCCTTCGCATCCTTCACCATCCACCACCGTTCTACACCGTGCCACCACTATAACCCTAGATCCACGTTGATCCGAGCTCGACTACGCCACCACCACTCCATTGCCCACCATCATCTCGTCGGCCACGTCCCGTGGGCCGACGACGACTACAAGTAGCTCCCTCAACAACGACCATCTGACGACCACTTCTTCTTCCTCAGCCACGAGACAAGCGACGGTTTCAACACCTCTTCGGTTGTGGTCGAGCTATGGCGACCTCCTCTAATAGCTTCCTCAAGTTCTTCTGCAGCCGTATTATTCAGCACCATAGCATCATCTCTCCTTCAAGTCTCGGTGACAATTCCCTCTCTTAAACACTCTCTCCCCCTGCTCCCTGTTTCTTGGATGTTGTATAGTGACTAGTTTGTAGTTGTGTGATGAACAGCTGAATAGTGAAAATTAAAATATAGTGTGAACTGAATCTTAGTTGATAATTGTTATGTTCAATCTGTTTGACCCATTCTCAGTTTGAATGCTGCCAATTCTTAGTTGATAATTGTTTATGTTTAATTTAAACTCTTAGTGAATTTGATTGCAAATTTAAAACTATTTGTTGTCTTTGGTATCTAAAATTTGTGTTTTGGCTATTAACTGTGAATAGACTTATGAACTCTAAATTCAGTGTTTATGTTATGATTTAGTGATTTATATTTGAGCTGAAAACCGTCTGTGATAATCATTATCAGATATGGTTTTGAGCTGAAAATCGTCTATTAAGAGGGGTTGTAAAATCTTTTTTTTAGTTTAACCATACTATTAAGAAGGGTTTAAAAATATCTTTTAGTTCTGGCAAAAACTGATAAATTCTTAGGTCATTTGTTGCATTCGCATTCATTCATATTCTTGGTCAAAATATGAGAAATATATAGAATTTAAAGAGGGGCTGAAACTGTTTTTTTAGTACTGTTCATTTGATCAGATACTGTTCATACGACTAGGCACTGTTCATTTTGACCAGATACTATTTATACAACTAGAGGTCACTCGAGTACTGTTCATATGATCAGTTATTGTTCATACGATTAGTTACTGTTCATACAACCAGTAACATTGTTCATTTGGCCAGTAATACTGTTCATTCGACCAGAGGTTCCAACGGCTATTTACTAGCCGTTAGAAGTCGAAGTTGGCTGTTAGCTGGCCTGATTTCTTTTCTTTTCGACCACACGGCTAGTTGAGATGCTGGGCTATAAATATAAGTATTTTGAGCAGTATTTTCACACATTTCAAGCTACAATCTCATATACATTTTTGAGCAGTCTCTGTACACACCTTTGAGTATCTTTTCTATATATTTTGAGCAGATTTTAGAAGAAATTTTGAGTAGATTTCTCTGCTGTTTTTGAGCAGTTTTAAAACACTTTGAACAGATTTTCTCTACTGTTTTTGAGCTGTTTTAAAACATTTTTTAACAGTTTTTGATCAGATTTTTGAGCAGTTTCTGTTCATATTTTCGAGCAGTTTTTAAATAGTTTTTGAGCAGATTTCTCTACTGTTTTTTGATCAGTTTTGCAAACAGTTTTGAGCAGATCTTTGAGCAGTGTTTGAGAAGATTTTTGAGAAATTTCTGTTCACATTTTTGATTAGTTTTATAAACACTTTTCGAGCAAATTTTGATGAGTGTTTATAAACATTGTTTTGAGCAGTTTTTCTAAAGAACCAAGAGATATATTTTTTGATATATACTTGAGCCCAAGTGCCAAAAACTCGATCTTTTGATCAAGTATCATTCATTGTGATTGAGAGAGATCTTCTGAGAGTATTCATTTGTATCCTTAGAAGTTTTCGGTATTTGTTGGGGGTCAAGAGAAGATCTTGCAACTTGTTACTCTTGGTGAATACCCTCACCTAGATGGTTTGGAGGCATGACTGTTGACCTCTCCATTAACAGAGATTGTCGGAGAGGTTCGGCATATTTTGTGAAAGGTATCGGTGCTCGCCTATCCGGAGTGGAGAAGGAGCAACCTTACTGAAAAATATCCTTCGTGGATATTGAAGCAAGACTCATTCATTTGAGTGCTTCAACGAAGAGTAGGGGAGACCTTGCGAGTCTCTGAGACCTCTGGATAAATCACTGTGTTTGTTTTTCTTACTCTTTCTTAGTGTAAAATATTATTAAATTGTTTCAGTTTATTTGCTCTTAGTATTTTCTTTGCAAAAATTGTTTTTAGTTGAAAAGTTTTAAAATCTCCCATTCACCCCCCTAGTCGGCATCCTCGATCCTATAGAAACGAGCTAGCTCGCGAGTTGGACCAACTCGTTTTCGACATGGGGCGGCGGAGGGGTGCCGGAAGGGCTCGCGTGGCGGCGGAGGGGCCTTGGGGCTGCGGTAGGGGATCCGGGCAGCGGCAAAGGGGCCCCGGGGGGCGGCGAAGGGAGTTCAGGAGGGCAGAGGGCGCGGGGCGGCGGAGGGATGCGGGGTGGCTGCGGCGGAGGAACTTCGGGGCCTCGACGGAGGGGCTCCGGGTGGCGGAGGGGCGTGGGGCGGCGGCGGAGGGGCGGCGGAGGAAGTGTGGTGTGACCAGGGGAGAGAAGATAATTGATACTGGGTTCTGGGTTCCACTTTTTGTATATATACCGAGCCGAGCCCGAGCGAGCTAGGGTCTGGCTCGGGCTCGGCTCGTTTTTGAACCGAGCTACGAGGGCAGCTCGAACTTGACTTGTTTATTAACGAGCCGAGCCTGAGCCGAGCCAATGATCCGTTTGAGACCTAGTCTTGGTTTTCGCACTAGGCTCGCCTAGATTCTAATATGCGGAATAACGGGATCTTACTCGGAAATACCGAAACCCAAAGTAATTGCACAACTCTTTATTTCAAAGAGGGCTTTACACGTCGAACGTTAGGCACACTTGCCTACGTCGAAGGAACTATAAGTGTCTAAAACTCAAATAAGTTCTATGACTCTTCGATTGAGTTCGATGATCTAAACTAGACCTATTACAAGGTATTTATAGTCCAATCGTATGAGTACGTATCAGACTTAGAGACCTAAACGTATTAGACTCATATAACTAATCCTAAATAGATAAGCTTAGTTATACACATTCGGATCGGATTACAATTCCGAACAGGGAACGAATTCCTTTTCCTGGTCGCAGACCAATCCATGGTCGCGGAACCTTTCCGAACACGGTTAAGGTCGCGAAGCCGTATGCGATCAGGACTTGGTCGCGAATCCGTATGCGATCAGGACTTGAAGATCCTCCCGGATCATGACTCCCTTGTTGAGAAGGAGCCAACCCCTGTTGCGACCTCTCGATCAAACTGGAGATATGGAAATTGGGCTTGTCTATCTTCTTTGGTGTACCACTTTGCCGCACGTGCTCGTTGATCTTTCCGACCAATTCGAAAAGTCTCCTTTGTGCCACTGCGGGTGGTAGTCACCTTCTTTTCCAGAATCACATCTTCACGTAGAGGTTTATCTCGTTGATAGACCAAGTCTTCAACAGATGGTACTATGGTATCTGGCTCATCATCCAGCATTGAAGGCTCGAAGAATTTGAATCCTTCCCAAGGTCGCAAACCTTTCCAAAGTCGCAAACCTTTTCGTGGTCGCAAATTCGTTGAGAACTCAACCTGAGATCCTCCCGGATCATGACTCCTCTGTTGAGAAGGAGCCAACTCCCGTTTGTGACCAACTGTGAAGTTGTAGAGAACGACTGGGAGTTTTGGAACGAACACACAATGAACAATGCTACAATCGTCGGATCGAATATATGGATAGGCGCTCATGGAGCTTGGCACCTCCGTCATGGATTGTGGCCTTGGCCACTCGCGGATAGCCTTCCCCTTGTCGAGGTTGATACCATCACCGATACCAAAGTTAGGATTGTAAAGTTTGAATAGTGGCGCCATAGAGACAAGTTGCATGTCGTTTTCGACTAGTCGTTGTGGTGATCGACTATATACCTCTGCGAATAGCACGTTGTTTTCTTCCAGCAAGCTTGCTAAACAACCATCACTTTCCATACTCGATGCAGCACAATCCTCTTGGCTAATTGGACGCATCACGCTCAGCACACACTTTGAGCATGCATTGACAAACCGTTTCGCCTGATTTGCTATCATCAAGTTCTTGGTGTCGACTTGGTCATTTTTACTGATGATAAATTTCGTCCCATCCTTTGTGAGGTCGTATTCTTGAGCTCTTCGGTGGTAATGGGCATCACGATCATACAAATACGGACTTCCAAAAATCACTTGGCAAATATCGATGGGGATGACATCGCATTGAACCTCGTTGATGTAACGAGCAGATATTGCAAACTTTAGAGTACACTGACTCTTGATTTGCTGATTCACGTCGGAAGTGAACCATCCCAGAGGATATGGTTGAGGATGATGAGTCGTCTGCAAACCAAGTCGTCGAACTAGCCCAGAAGAGACCAAATTCTTTTGGCTTCCGGGGTCGAAGATGGCTGCGACCACCTCGTGCTTCACCTGTATGTTAACAGTGAACAATTCCTCTGTCGGGTTGTGGTCAATTGATGAACCCGAACCTTTCTCCTTCGGCATTGCCATTAGAGACAAGGTCGTGTCTACCTTTTCAACCGAATCCAATTTTATAATTTCCTCTGTGAGCGGAATAGAAGTAACCATAGCTGCTAGTGTGCTTGGTTCATCCCTCCTTTTTCTTTCTGGTCGCAGTTCAGGATGAAGTTTATAACACTTCTCTTTTGTGTGCCCAGCAACATGACAATGCTCACAAGTGTTACCCGTATCGTGGGTACCCTCTCCAGAGCTCGTCGTGGTTGAAATCTCCCTCAAGTTCTTGTCGTTGCGGGTCTTATTCTTCTTCTCAATCGCCAAAGCGGTCGTGCTCGCGGTCGAGATGTCTTGAACTCTGAACAGACTTAGCTCAGTACTGATCGATTTCTGAAGTCCAGATGTGTACTTCCGAAATACCTGAGGATCAGACAGTGAGATGCCGATGACCATTGCTTGTCGCCGAAACTCTGTCGTATAGTCTTGGACGGTCTGGTCGCGCCGTTGGTACAATCTGTGCCAACGCTCCCATCTCTCCTCAAGGTAACCCATCGGATAGAATTCTTGTCGCAGAAGTCGTTTGAATTGACCCCACGCAAGGTCATCAGCTTCACCACTGACGACAAGGGCCTTCCACCATATCTTGGCGTGGTCCTTCATCTTCAAAGGTGCAAATTTGACCTTTTGAGCGCTACTAAACCCTTTCAGGTCAAAGTAGGTCTCAAGCTGGTCGATCCAAGAATCCAGCTTCTCGGCATCGATCACCCCATCATATATGGGTATATCAATCTTAGCGTCGACTTTAAAAGATCCGACAGCTAAGGAGGTGTTGGCGAGGTTGTCGGTCTTGTGGTCGCCTTCGTCTTCATCTTCGTTTGCCCTGCGCAAGTCTTCACCAGTCTTCTCACCCATAACCTTCCCTACTTCAGGAGGTACAATCATGGCCTGCTGCTTAATCCAAGCAAGCACGGTTTCCATGTCGGTAGAGAGCTTAGCCACTTGTTCGGCTAGGTTAGCTTGAACGGAGGTATCGTCAGACATTGTCGGAGACGCGGCTGTAGGAACCGTCAATTGATCGCCTGGAATTTCACCGGAAGTTTTGTAACCCTGGCGAGTCTTCACCATCCACAGGATAGGAAAGTTGCTCTGATACCAACTTGATCCGTTTGAGACCTAGTCTTGGTTTTCGCACTAGGCTCGCCCAGATTCTAATATGCGGAATAACGGGATCTTACTCGGAAATACCGAAACCCAAAGTAATTGCACAACTCTTTATTTCAAAGAGGGCTTTACACGTCGAACGTTAGGCACACTTGCCTACGTCGAAGGAACTATAAGTGTCTAAAACTCAAATAAGTTCTATGACTCTTCGATTGAGTTCGATGATCTAAACTAGACCTATTACAAGGTATTTATAGTCCAATCGTATGAGTACGTATCAGACTTAGAGACCTAAACGTATTAGACTCATATAACTAATCCTAAACAGATAAGCTTAGTTATACACATTCGGATCGGATTACAATTCCGAACAGGGAACGAATTCCTTTTCCTGGTCGCAGACCAATCCATGGTCGCGGAACCTTTCCGAACACGGTTAAGGTCGCGAAGCCGTATGCGATCAGGACTTGATCGCGAATCCGTATGCGATCAGGACTTGAAGATCCTCCCGGATCAGCCAAAAATCGAGCCAAGCCCAAGTTGCTCGCAAGCCACGAGCTAAAGTTCCATCCCTACACATACCAAGCGGGAGGACGGCACAGAACCGGTACAGACAACAAATAGTGACGACACGAACAACAACAAGGGCTTGTGTACGGATGAGACACGTGTCAGCGATCAACGCTCACGAAATAGGAGGACAGCTCAGAACGGCGACGGTTAACAAACAAACACAACATGGTGGACGGCTGTGAGCGGGGACGACCGTGAGTGGCTTAGATTGCATGCATCACAGATTGGATGAACGGCATAAGGAGGTGACTGTGCCGAGGACAACGTGCACCGTTGTATCACTGAAGAAGCCGTTGAGGGTGTCGGCAGGGAAAACGGAAGGCACATGCATCACCAACACACTGGAGTGGGCGACGGCAACAACGAAATGGAGTGCACGTGTCGCCGCAGCATCGGATCAGCGGAAATAGCACCGATGCGGAAATTGAATAGACATGTTTCGCTCAACCAATGGATCAGAAGGCGATGTTGTCGACGGAGTGCATACATGTTGGTCGACGCCGTCGACAGAGTGGGCCAGCGCTACCAACAACGTCGGCGGAGCGCGAGGCACGCATCACCGATGAACCCGGGAAATCGCCGCACGCAGCAAGAAGGGAGCAAGGCGCGAAAGGGCGATGGCATGCACTGCCACCGCACCTAGGAACCGTTGCCCATAGCAAGAATGGAGCAGGATGCAAATGGACGGGCCAGATGAAGGTGGAGTGGGATCCAATGGCTTAGAAAAGAAGCATCGAGGATGGGCCACATAAAGCAAAGATTCCTATCCAACTGTTAAGTATAGTATGTATATATATTGGACTTAGACTCATGTGTCAGAGTTGGACTCAAACTCGTGTCAGTGTTGGACACGAACTCGTTTAGTCTTGTTAAACTTGGACTCGTTTAGTCTTGTACATATTTAGGTTGTACTTATATATATATTGGGTTTTAGACCCTAATATGATGTGTGATTTTAATTTAACATGGTATTAGAGTCAAATCCCTAAAACCCTAAACCTAACCATCCACCATCGATTCATCGCATCCTGGGAGGACGCGACACACACGAAACTCCTGGGGGCGATGTCTAAGAAAGTTCTTTTTTTTTGTGTGTTTTGCATCTGTCTCTACTTGTCTTCGCGGGCACGCCATCGCTGTGGTGGTGGCTGTTCTTGTTCCTTGGGTTTGTTTCGTGCGCGTCCATGCGCTCGTCTCTCTAATATTGCGTTTCATTGGTGTATTTGGTTTTGACTTTTTTGTTTTTTCTCGCGGTGGTTTGGCAATTGCGATGGTGTTTGGTAGGAGTTCTTGATTCCTAGAGGAGCCCTGTAGGCACAGTCTTTCGCGTGTATTACGGCGGTGCTTTTGTGCTCTTCGGGTTCCGCCATGACAATCAGCTCGCAGGACCATCACCACGCTCGCGAGCACTTGCTTCTCCCTAACCAATGATCTTGGTCGAGCTCATCAAGGTCTACTCGGCATTGGCGGTGCCAATCCCGTGGATGGCGCCATGCCTCGTCGTTTTCTTGTATCGGTTTTGTCCAGTGTTTCTGACACACGTGGACCCACCAAGCTGCCGCCTACTGCTGCTGCTTGGCTCTGCCACGTTCCGTCATCACTGTTGCTCTACATTTCCTCCATCCGCCTCACCGGCAAAAAGACCCTCGCCATTGCTCTCGCCAGCATATCCATCCCATTCGCACTCGTCATTGGCACGTCGTTTGCGGTGCACGCCTCCATCGTCAAGGGCACTTCAGAGGCACATTTCATGGTGTTCATGGGTGTTGCACCCTCGATCACTGCCTTCCCTGTGTTGGCTTACATCCTGGCTGAGTTGAAGATTCTGGCCACGGACCTTGGCCACATGGCCATGTTCGCTATGGCGGTCAACGATATCGCTATTTGGATCCTACTGGCCCTTGCCATTGCTCTCTCGGGTTCTGGCTCATAGATCATTTCACTCTGGGTGCTCCTCACCACATCGGGCTTTGTCGTTGCCGTTTGGTTGCTCCTCTGCTCGATGCTCGTGTGGATGGCACATCGAGCACTCGAAGATGAGCCCGTCAAGGAGGTATACATTTGCACTACCCTCACCATTGTCCTCGCTGCCAATTTTGTCACCCACACCTTGTTTGGTACTTTCGTCATTGGCTTTGTCGTCCCCAAGGACAGCCCTTTCACCGGCGTGCTCATTGAAAAGGTGGAGGGTCTCATCTCTAGTCTATTTGGGCTCATTTGGCCCTTTGGGATGCTTTGGCCCGTTTGGGCCTTTGGGCTGCTTTGGCTCATTTGGCCCTCTGTTTGGGCTTATTTGGCCCTGATTTGACTCTAGTTTGACTAGTTTTGGTTTTGGTCTGTTTGAGCTAGTTTGACCCTGATTTGACCAAAGTTTGTTCCTTTGATCATGGTTGCAGGTCATTATTGGCTCATTATCTGCAGGTCATTATTGACTCGTCATTTGCAATTTCGTTTACTACTTGCCGTATTGCTGGGAGCAACTTTTAATGTTCTTCTCTGTGAGCAAAAGAGATCAGCAAGAAAGCAGTCGAAGCTTCAGAGGAGAAGTTCTGCTCATCAAGTTTAGAAAGATAGAACACATCCATGCATATCTCTCCTTTATGAAGTAACACTTTAACTATACCATTTAGTATATGAGAGTCTGCAGCACAGTCACTATTCTTCAAATTCCATATGTCTGATCTCTCTTGAGTTTGAAGGAGGTGTTAAGTATAGTATGTATATGTATTGGATTTAGATTCATATGTCAGAATTGGACTCGAACTCGTTTAGTCTTGTACATTTTTAGGTTATACCTATATATATTGAGTTTTAGACTCTAATATGATGTGTGGTTTTAATCTAACAGCAACGACCACAAATGTTGCGACGATGTGGCCTCACGTGGGAGGAGCTTTCAAACAGTAGGAGAGAGTGGGTTTCAAAAACATTTACATATAGATTTGGGAAAGTGGTTGGCAGGAGGGGTAGTGGAAAAGGCAAAAGAAGTTTTTGATTTAGATTTGATTCAATTGTTTGAAAGGAGTCTTTTTTTTTTCAAAATAATATGTATATGCACCTTAGACTTATCCCCAAACAAACCTTCTGAGCTTAGCATATATATGTGGTATAAAGACGATGCACATCGCACTTGAGTGAGACTGATATTAGAAATTGCCAATTTGAAAAATTTCCCCAATATTGACAATTTCAAGTCTTTCAACTAAAGAATACCGAGTGATGAATGAAAGAATCACCCATTCAAAACTAATCTTTTAGACCATGTTTTACTGATTCAAAATGGATTTTAGAGAGTTGTATAATCACCCTATTTTGGAGTCCGACGTAGTACTAGCTAATTTAGAAATGTACATGTGCCCCAACTAGTTTTTACCACGAGCCAAACGAGGTGCCAAATCCACCGAAAAGATAGATGGTCAGTGACTCACACAGTACACATGAAGGCCAGCGTTGTCCTGTTTTACTAGGCAGGAAACAGCAACCGGCAGGCTTTTTTAGTACCCTTCCAAGTTTCCAATACCCTCTCCCAGTCTCTTCTTCAATGCTCCCCCTGACTCTTCACCATGATTGTTATCACCAGCCTGCTATGTTCAGAAACAGTAAGCATCACATAAATACTTAAATTTCAATTTTCACTTAGCAAATTCTTCAAACTTTTTAATCATGCTACCTATATTTATTTATTAGTAAAGTAATAAAGCGATGCACAAGCTGTGATGTACTGATGGGGCTCCTAAAATTTGCTTAATTATATCACTTAATCACATTATTTTTTCTGTTGTTTCAACTAATGGATAGATTTAAATGAGACAATTATATAAATTTGAGGATTTTTGATGCAATTTACTAAAATTTAAAGTTTAGCTTGAGCAGGGTATAAGACACTATGAAATTTACTTGTCTGTTTTTATTTTTCACCTTGAATGTGTGTGGAGGGGGTACTGTCATTAGCCTAAAAGGCAATCCAAAAGATGTGGGAGGCAGGAAACTTGCATTGCTCTGTGTTACACACACTGTGCACCTCGCATGGTGTGAGAACTGCAAAAGAAATGTTTGTTTTTATGCAGTAATGTACTGTGAAGCTACCCCATCCGGTCCGGGAGCGGTGAGCCTGTGGATCATGATGCCTTCTCCACGGCAAAATCTCCCGTGTTGACCTGTTGCTAATGTCATATACAGTCCACTTCAGAGTTTTACAGAAACTTTTCTTTTCCATTATTTTCTTTTTGAACTCTTTCTGAGACTTCCAGACATTGCTTCATGCCTTGGAACAATGGAACTTGAATGTGCAAACTAGCACGAGTCCCGAACATTGCATTTTGGTTAGCTACTGTAGAATTACTCGGTGTATTAATTTTTTAAAGATAATTAGAGGATAGATATCTGTTTTTCTGATCTTGTATATACTATTTTCACCTTTACATTTCTCACCCTTACCATATTCAATTATTACCACACTTTCCCCACAGGACACCCCGACCGTGATAGCCGATGGATGCTTGTGTTGGCCTGCCACAACCCTCTCCCCTCACCTCCACCATCCTTCTATCCCGTAATCCCCAACAGGCCACCAAGGGCGCCTCACTGCTCCATTGTCTCAACACCTCATCTACTTCTTTTCGAATAAATCTCCACATCGCCTGCATGATACTGTTCGCCTGCATGCCACTGTGGCCGAGTGTTTGTGCCGCATATACCGGCCATTATCTCATGCATGTAAACAACCTATAACAGCACAACAGCACGTCCCTTTTCTTTCTCCGTTAATTACTCATCTCCATGCATGTAGGCATGAGTTGTATCTGCATTTATCTCATGGTAATACAATGTTTTGTGTGTGTGCGATTCATTTGAACTTGCACCGTGGTCCCACTCTATCACCAACTAAGTCGTGCGTTTTCATTCCTGCAGTTAACGACACCATCATCTCATTAGTAATGATGTTAAAGAAAAAATTAGTTGAACCTTAGAAAGATTAGATAAGAGTGGAGGGTTTTGATCTAATTTTAAGAAAAAAATACACTCAAATTTATTTTTAAAAAATACTTTCCTAGCAAAGCTCAATTTTTTTTACAAATATTTGGAAAAACATATTTACAATACGCCCTTCATAACTTCCCATATTTGAATGTATCCTTGATTTGCACATACGAACTCTAATTTGCACATTTTATTTGTCTTTTGTGACAATTTTTACAAATCCTTTGTTTTTCCTTGAATCAAACACCCCTTAATATGCATATAGCGTGTGTTGAAGAAATAATGCAACGGCATAACTTGAGTTTGGATATTGGAAGGGACGTCATTACCCAGATCGAACGGCTTCTTTACGAATAGATTCCGGCAAAAACACTGACAAACGGGCCCATGGTGTTCAGGTTATTAAGGTTATCTCCAACCCACCGGAGTTTCGCTTGACGTTTCAACAGAATATTCTCCAGCATATTCTGTGCCACGTATGCGAAGCACCATCTGAAGCACCACCCTTCTCCAACCCACCGGCGCTTCGCGAGACGCTTTGTACGGACCCACGAGTAAATTAAAAACATGCCACGAGTAAAATATCAATAACTTTTAATTTAAAAATCAAATATATGTCATATTTGGTCTCTATATTAAGATAATTTAAATATCTACAACTTTCTCAATATAATAAACATCTAATTTGAACTAGATTAATCATAAATTAAGAAATAAAGAATATATATAATTTGATTGCACGTAATCCGAGACAGGCCCACCTGCAGACCGAAATTCTTCACCGCTTCAGCAGGCGTCGCGTGGCTTCTCTCTCCGCCGAAAAAATGATTTTTAATTAGTGGGGCCCGCCGGCAGACCCTGGAAGCACCAGGGATGGAGATAGCCTAATAAGTGTCAGACTGTTATGAGAGCAGTCCATGCAAGTACACGAAGGCTTTCTTTTTAAAAAAAAATATGTTATATTGATCATATACATCTCTTACTCTTTATTTTATTTTCACCACCCATATATATAAATACCTCAATTAAATATATACAAAAATACAAAAGATCGACATTTAAACAAATAGTTTTTTTTGTGTGGAAACACACTCTAACTATCTATTATCAATTTGTAATTTCTTATGCCATTGTTTAGAGGTGCTAGAGGTGAAAACTGTCAAATTTTGACTAAACAGTGGTCATAATATTTATATGTCTGAAAAAGTGTCCAAATCGAATTTGCATATTACTAATATTCAAATATAGATCAAATAACTTCTCAATATGGGTATAAATTGGATCTCTTTAAAACAAATGATTTTATTGAATTCGGTTCTGAGTTTTAGTATCCTCCGGATAATGTTGAAACTTTCCGAATCTTTTGTTTACTTTGTAAAAGAAAAACAAAGTTCTAGGTCTTAAATCCAGAGGAAAACACAATTTAATAAAGTTGTAGTGATTTTTTTATATTGTTCCATATATTAGGTTTTAGTATATGGTGGATGTGCACACAAGAGTAATTTGATGCACATGCCACCTGGCATGAGTTGATAGGTACAAGTGGTGGGCGATGATATGCAAGCAAGCTAGGGGGCCTGGATAGAACGCGAGTGTGTACATGGAAAGTTGTATTGGGGCACATGATCCTCTGTGAATAAATTTTTAATGTTACTCTGTATGAGAAACACAGTAGAAGTTGTGCACAAAGTAGATGGGGATATGGGATCTTTATTAAATTGATCTACTTATCATTTTCAGATTTTATTTGATGAAACATGATGGTTTTTTATTTTTCAATTTTTTAAAAAATACAATTTATTTCTCCACTGATTTTTAATTTATTTTAGTGACGGTTTTTAAAAGTATTGGTACAAGTTGTCAATTTTTCACATATTTTAATTATAAATTTAAATAATTTTATTTGTAAACTCATACTTTTTTAAGTTTGTATATTTTTTCTGGAAGATGTTAAACTATTTTATTTTATTATTTGCCTTTAGAATATGAAAAAAAATTGAGTTTATGCAAAATTCTCTTCTTTTATCCCAGTGCATGTTTTTTTATATGGAAGTGATAGATTTGTTATAGACTTAGAAAATATTAATTTGTAAGGAGTATAGGCACTAGTTTATCATGATTATAAGGTAAGTTAATGGTAATTGTAAGCAATTATTTACTTAAAGTTTAAATGGCTATATAATCTAGCTATGATAATTACACTCGATGGTGCAGCCAGTAGCTTGTAAAGGGTGTAAGTAGTTGTTTTATGAGTGTAGGTAGTAATTCATAAGTTGTAAGTTAAACTGGCAGTAGTTGTAGCTAAATTTTGGCCAGCCAATCCATCTCTTGTTTGTCACATAAAGAGAAAGACGAAAGATTTTGGTTACCAAATTTTGAGTGTGGAGATCTAGTGTCCAAGATTTTGACATTAAAATTGACCAAAGTGATTAACGGTGGCCAATTTCTATTGGCATGCCAAACTTAGTCATAAAGCAAACGACAGCCAATTATAATAACATAATTAATTTTTGGATTTTTATATAAGGGTGTAAGCAATTGCTTATAGCTTATTGGTAGTACCTTGGAAGTTGTAAGTTGAATTAGTAGTTGCTGACAATTCATAACCTACTTAGTATAGATGGAGAATATAGGGGTTGGGGGATTTAGATACCAAATCTTAGATGTTGAAATCTCACTCCCAATATTTTGAATAGTTTGACAAAAAATGGTTCCAAATGGCCAATTCATGCTAACAAAACAAAACCAAGCCACATAGCAAATAACATCTAAATTATGATGTTTTGACAAATCCTGTCTCATCTATTGTAGGCATAGATCAAAATATAATCTGCATAACTTAATTGATTGTAGACATAGACCAAACATATTCTGCATATTTTTCTATTGTTTTTAGGATAAAACCGCACCAATTGAAATGATGCGTATGTATGTATGGCCTTCATAACTTCATTAGATAATATTCTTTGATTTCTTCACATAGTTCTTTTGTATAATTATTCTTTTATTTTTCTCTTTCATGCAAAGTTTTTTTTTTTGGCCTTCTGACTTTTTGGCGAGTGGGTTACTTGGACACCCCAAGAGGCCACAAGGGTGGTCTCCATGTAGGATCAAGCGGCAATAGAGGATCCATACCTCGCCTCCTGCTACATAGAAAGTTGAACGTATGCACTTCAAACATTATTTGGTGCAAGTGCACCAAATAAACGCGTCTAAGTATATTTAGATAATAATTTCACGTACAAATCAAATTAGGACTTGAATTCGGCATGTTGATATATTATTTTGTTGGATTCGAATTCAAATGGAGATAACAAAGTCTTGGATTTGAATATAGATATGGATGGAGAAAATTTTTCAGATTGGAAAATTCTAAATCAAATCTGTATCTTTTCTAATTTGATGGTGGAATACTCCAATAAATCCATATCCAATTTCATCCCTAAAGGGATACCGTGCATTTATCTTTTTGGGTTATTCAAGAGGCAAATATTACCCGAATGCTCCGAGTGCATGTTTAGATCAGTCAAGCAGTGTAGGAACTAATAATGATACCCTCTAATTGTGATGTATCTGTGATCTAGAATATGATCGCATGACTTACAGTTGGGTCCCCCACTAGCAGTGTGCAGAACTTCCGAGTTTCCCAAACTCCAAACGGTACATTTGATTTGGCGTCAGCCTGCAAGCATGTAAATGTGTATTATCTCCAATCTAAGTGATGAGATTTGAAATGACATGCATCTCGGCGGAAATTAATTGGGCCAACGAAACCTCGGCCTGTAGAAACCAGACACAAGAGAAAAATGGGTTACAGGCCCACATCCAACAGGCCATCGTCAACATCCGACACTGATCAAATGTTACTTCTGGTCAAGATGCGGAAACAAGCTACAGTTCTTCGAATGTTATCTGCACTCTCTCGCAAATCAAAAGTTGCACATGTGATTTGAACCGGATTTTGCCCATAACCATAAAAACCGAGAAACCCATCCTTTTACAATCTGCAACACAGTACGGCTCCATGTTCTCGCACAAGAACTTTAATACATTTCTGCTCCAGTTGGATGTGTTTTGCCCATGTAATTTTTTTAACAGGATTACGAATGCACGGGTGGTGCTTAATTACAATTACAAGTTACAGCTTGCGTTAGGTTAGACCAAATCATTTCCTGAAAATGGGCTAGGTTGGGCTCAATTCGGACCACCGAAATGCTACTTTATTTTTGGGCCGGCCTGGTTCATACCCCCCATGGACCGAGCCTGACCCTACCATGAGCTAGGCTAAGCTGGGCCATTAACGAGACAGGCCACGTCAAGCTGCGCCTGCCTGGCCCTGTAGTGTGAAATAGTGGGTTAAGTTACAATCAAGCTAATTGAACCAGGCTTGGCTTCTTCACGAGCCCAAGCTGTTAAGCCCCACCTTTATCCAGCCCTAAGCAACAGCAAGGATTTTTTTTTTGAGGTTTATTCTCGCTCTTTGGTAAATTCTCATCAAGATATAAGAAGTGTAAATTATACTTTGGTCCCTCTGTTTTTGAACTTTTCGGCACAGATTTGATTCAGTCACTTTAATTTAAAATCGTTCAAACTGGTTCTTATAATTTTAAAACTGGTTGATGAATAATTTTTTCATTAAAATGTCCATATATATAGCTGAGTTGGAGTAATAATATGATGGTTGAAGAAAAAAAAATTATTCTATTCCTTTGAAAGCTTTCATAATTTTGGGTTGCAAGTGTTGAGTTTCTTACATTAATTAATTCATCTAAAAAACTTAAATTATTGAGAAAAAATAAGCAATCTAATTATATTCAACACTCCTCTCCATGCTTAAACTAGATTGAGCTTACAATATGAACTCAATATGAGCTGAGATTTGGTCCATAATTGAGACTTTTCTAGTCTCACCACTAGCTATAAATATTTTTTGTGTCAGTTAAATATCGAACTCAAAACCTTTGATTCTAGTGTCATATTAAGTTTTATGTATTGATCAGTTCATTTATAATCATAGATTATTGAGAAAAAATAATCAATTTATTCACATTTTAATAATAAGACTGATAAGATGAGAGTGAATATATATATCAAGAAGATAGCCGGTTGTGTAAGCAAAATTACAAATATTTTGTACTATTATAAACCAAAGTGCCCGCTTGCTTCAAGGAAGATGGCACATTAGATCAACGTGAGTCACTATATGATTTAGGATTATTTGTAGGACAGTAGTCCAAGCAGTCAACAGTACGTTCTTCTAGAAATCAGGCCAGTCTAGCTCTTAAGTGCCGAACTGGCAAAAGAACCGTGAATTAATTGGATCAATTTTGACTTTACCTTGCATTTGAGCTTCCCAAAGACTATTGTCAGCTATATAAAACACAATAATACTTTTAGCTTCTTTTTATACTCCCACTCTTCTATTCACTTCCTCCCTTCATAGTACTCTCTTCATTATCAAATATAAGATGTATTTTAATTATGTATATAGGTTAAAAAAGTTTTGAACTCAATAGAGTCAATTTTTTTAAAAAAATAACCCACAAAAAAGAAAATTGTGAAAAGAACAAGATATGATATCTTGTGATGTATAAGTCCAGTTGATGAACTCATCATTTTGGACTCACGATTCCATTAGTTCAAACGGATCGTCAATTAGGTCAAAAGATATCGATCTCAAAAGAATTAAAAAGTTTGAGTTCAATTTTTCATTAAATTATACTGAAATTTTTGAATCTTTCAGCATCAATATATTTTGATCTATAATTTTAATTGAATCCATTAGAATCACTAGAATTGTGGGGTCAAAATGATCAGATCAACACTTTGTAAATTAGATTTATATATCTTAAGATACAACAAAATATGTTATCTTCTGCTATATAACTGTAGTTAATGATTTTTTTTATGTCAATTTGATTGTTGTGACCTCGCGATTCCACTGTTTCAAACGGATTGAAATCAAAATTATAGATCAAAATATATCAATATTGAAATGATCAAAATTTTAATGTTGTATAAAATTATACAATTAGGTGAAGGCGTGCTTGCTCTTGACGCGGGTCGAAAGCCATGATAAGCGCTTGTCACACTCTCAAACTATGATTCGCTGACATAGTGGGTTAAAAACATAAAAAAAAAGTATAAGTTATTTTCAAATTTTTTTAGCTATTTTAGAAATATTCCAATAGAACATTGAGTGAAAATGATTAAAATACTCTCATTTACAATGCATTGAAAATGAGAGAGACTGCTAATGTAAGAGATTAGTCACAAATAATAGAGAAATAAATATGAGTAGAATAGAAAAGATAGCAATAAATTCATATCCACGTCTTATACTTTGCAATAAGATTGAAAAAAATAATATGCCTTATATTTTACAACATATGGAGTACTTGTCGTTTTAGATTTTTTATGGTGTCTAAAATACAACTGACAATTAATTTCTATACTTATATCTATATACCAGTAGAAATTATTAAAAAAAAAATAATACGAAAATAATTGGATGATAAATTTACTAATATTATTTTTCATACGTTGAACCTTGATGCTTAGTTAAAATTTAAAAAATTTGACTTGGATATATATCAAATAATAAATAAAAAAGACAGTAAGGAGTATTTTCTTTCAGCTGTTCCCCCATACAAATTTTGCCGTGTGTTAAATCATATAAGTGAACTTAATGCTGACCCTCGAGTGTTGTTTCCAATTGTAGCCAGGTTTGCCAACAGAGTGATGCATGTACCGGCAGCCTCATTAATATACGATTTGCACAACAAATCGATCTGCAAGCTGTTGAGGCACTAGCTTGTCAACCATGACACTTTTGCTGAGTTGTGATTTCACCTACAGCTTAATTTCTGCTTAAAACCTGAAACCTTTCTCAGGGCCTAGTTACAAGGGAAATGCTTAATGATATGCTCCACCAAAACCAAAAAATGTACTCCAAATTATAAAGCAAAAAGGGAGTTGAGAGGCTGATCTGTATGACTACACCAACCATGATGAACTATACTAAATGTTTTATGATCTGTGAAATGTTCTTCCAGCGGAGTATTGAAGCACTCTTCTTTAATTTCTCCTGCCAAGTTTCTTAGTGTGATCAATCCTATTACCAGAAAGAAGTCGTCCTTGTTCATTTCCTTCTAGATGGTTATATGCAGTAGCAAACTACTAGTACTAGCAATTAGCCAGTGTTAGCATCTGATCTAAGTGAACACAACTCTGTCATTTGCAAGCCCTAGACGGCTTGAACAGCTCAGTAGGAGCTGTAATCTGTGGCCATGCAACAACTCTTATTCATGAGCACTTATTATTATTGTTGTTGTTATCATGTATCATCTCTCTAGGCACTATATGGCCTTTAATTGCAGTGAGGTTACGAGCTGATCTTTTAGGAGGATTTAAATATGAGTGGTTGTTGTGTCCTTGATTAATTGCTCACTACTCACTTGGTTTGCTTGACACAAATTGTGCCCTAGACAGAGTTGCACACCAAGGATGTTGTGCATGCAGTTGACACACCAATCACTTCAATGCAACCATAAACATCTTTTTGAAAGGCCATATCCATGCATGAAACATCATTTTAGTTTAGCCTAATGGCTTCTTCGGACGACTGCTAGGCTAGTCCTTTTCAGATAACCTGGAACTGATACCGCAACAAAAGTTGAGCTGGAAGTGATCGGCAAGAATTAGGAAGAGAAGTGCCTACAATTTTTTTTTTTTTTTTTTTTTTTTGGTTCTGATGGAGAAGAAGGTGCCTTTTAATGGTGTGTGCTGCAGAGGTTGAGCATGGCAGGCAGAGTCCAGAATGGGTACTAGCTGCTAGGCTATGGGGGCATTTAGTGGCTGGTGAGCTCCGTTTCTATTGCAACAAAGCATTGAAGCGAGAAGGGTTGGCATGAACTGTGGTTTCATCACCCTGACACAATCCCCCCTTCTTATTGCTCTCAACTGTCTCCAATTACTCGTGCATTTATTTGGTTTAAAAGCGATTTAAACCGCAATAGTCTCCCCCCACCCCCTTTGAATGATCCTAACCACCGAGAATCTCCTCACCACTGACCGGAGACGCCTGTCATTCAGAAAAAAAAAAAAAAAAAAAAAAAAACTTACAGTTCTCACAACAAATTTGTGCAGTTTTTTATTTTAATGTGTTTTGTGCAAACTTTTTATCCGTAGTTTTCGATTCGAAGTTTTTATGTCACTGTAAATGGTTGGAAGTTTCATGTGAGGGGACTGAAGCAATGAACTCTACGTAAATATATTGCTTTTGTACGCACAGCATTGCGATTTACTGCAGCATATTTATGAAAGCACATACACTAGACAAGAACATTACGTTCTATAAAAATCTCCCGAGACAAAATCTCAATCCTTAGCACTACTGCCCCCCCGACCCCCGTACAACACCACTTCCCACTGAACGCCCACAGACCCGGTACACACACACACAAGGCACGAAATTATTACCTAGACCCGTTCCATTGGCACAAACACATGTCAAGCCTAGCTTACGCTTGTAGTCCATGGAAGAACAGGTCTACGCAATAATTCCTTTTTTAACTCGCACGTAAACAAAAAACACACACACACACACAGAGAAAGAGACACAGGGATAAGTAGCTAGTCGACGAAGACTTAAAAAACCAATATTAATTTCTAGCATGCATGAAGATGGCCAGCTCAGTAAGACTCAAGCGACAGGTCAGCCCCTCTTGCTCTTGCTTTTGCCGGTGCTCACGTGGCGCGGATCCGTGTCGTTGAAGTCGAGAAGGACGGTGCTGTGGCACTTGGGACACTTGGGGTCCTCCCGGGACAGCATCACGTACATCATGCACCGGGGGCACCCGGCCAGGATCATGGGCGCGCCGCCGGCGTCCGGGCTCCCCTCCGACGACACGCACGAGCTCGGCGGCGACGCCGTCGATGACGAGGACGACGACAGCCGCCTCGGCGACCCGCTCGTGCCACCCACCGCGTTGCCCGGCGTCGTCGATGGCCCGCCGCGCGACCTCGATAGGTTCAGCCTCAGCTCCAGCTTCGACCCCTTGCCATTGTTCCTACTCATCTTTAGAAATCCTATTTACACTCCAACCTGCACAATGCAAGCAAGCGTCACAACAAAACACAACACTAGTAGCTAACTAGCCAATGCAACGGGACATTGCACTACAATATTATTATATACCTTGGAGTTGGAGTGAAGTGTATAGCGTGAGGAGAGGAGGAGGTCGCCTATATATATGTACGTGGAGTAGTAGTAGTAGTAGTAGTAGTAGTAGTAGTGGTAGTAGTAGTAGTAGTATTAGTAGAAGAAGTAGTAGTAGTGGACTGGAGTTGGAGCTTGACCACTTGCATGCATGTAGCTTTTTTTTTGTCTATGTGTTTGAGGGGTGGTGGTGCAGCTTTCGTCTGTGTTATATAATGAGAAGGCGTTGAGGTGGAGGTGATGGTTTTCTTTAATACAAGAACAGCAGCATTTAAATTCCTGTTTATATATTTCAGCCTCTGATGTTATTTCCCTCCATTTTGGTTTTTAATAAGCTCCTTCTCTTTCCTGTGGTTGGAGATCTAATGTATTAATTGGATTGCGAAATTGGATGGATGAGTAAAAATAGGAATAATTATGTATATACCACTCTAAAAGTGTCACTTTAACACAATATTACTGACTATGAGTATGACACGTAAAATCCAAATTCACATATCAATAAGACTAACTCCAACAGTGCTGTAGGATCAGATGCGCGCCGAGTCCACCGCCAAAATTTTTTTTTATTGTCTAACTGACGCGCATTGTCATCCTACGAAACAACAAATGCTCGAGATTTTTTTTTATAAGTTTCTCGATTTAAATACTGAATCATTCTCCAAGTATATTTTTCTCCCCTCAAATGAATAAACAAATATTTTTTGCTCTCTCTCTTCTAAAAATCTCTTCCTAAGAGTCAGATTATTGAATTGCTTGGCTCTCCGACAGACTTTTCACACATGTGCCACAGAATATTCCCCCGAAAGTCTCTCATTTGACTCTTCTTTTGGAGATAGCTTAAGATACTCGATTGTATTTATTATAAAATAAATTCTTGTAATATTAAAAACATCATATTAATTATGGTCCCATATAAAAAATACTAAAGATTAACATATTAGTCCTAGAAAAAGAAATTTTGCTAGAAATTCCCACATTAATAAAAAATAAAAAATATCTACCACATTCATTATATTTATAATTGTATAGAATCATCACTTAGAAATTCTATTCAAAACTATTTCTATTATGATATATATTCATCTGAAAAATCATATCTAAAGTAAACTTTATCTCTATCACTATTATAATATTAAAAGAGGATGTATTTATAAAATATATATATAATTTTAACTCATATAGAGACTAGAATGTAATTGTGTGAGATTTTGACTAATTTTATTAAATTTGCAATTTTGACAGTGCTATGTAAAAATATGTGTAGTTATGAAGGAAGTTGTAGGATATTGCTTTGTTGAAGTGAAGTGAAGTGAAGTGAAAAAGAAGGCAGAGGTACGGACGACGTGTTAATGAGCTGGAGGTACGTACCTTAATATTAGTGTCTGGAGTTAATACTAGGTATATAGTGGAGTAGTACATGAGAAACCAAAAGGGTAAGAGAAATTAACATTGTGATGTTTTTTGTCTCTCCCAGAATGCATGAAAGATATATGGCTGTGATCCAGTTTCATGATCTTTCAAATATGATTTGTACAAAAGTCCAAATTTAACAAAAAATTTTAAGGAGTCTTTTTGTAAGTTCTCCAACTTTTGTAACCATGTTAGATTTGTTTGTTTTCTTTTCTATGTACATATTTGTAATTTTTTTGGATATATTTTATTTTTAATGAAAATTTGTAATAGGACTCTCTCCTATTGTTTACCTTAAAAAAATCATACTAAATTTGACCCCTAAACTTTTTGTTTAATCTTTGTTTAGTTTTTTATTTGGACCCTACACTCTCCTATTTTGGTTGACTTTGTTGTTTGAACTCGGACTTAACATTTAGCGCAAACTTAGTGAGAGGCGATGTCATGTTAGGTTTAGATAAGACGGCCGAATCATAACATGAGCTGTTAATGTCGGCGGTATGGGTACTTAGCCGCATAAAGAATTTTACCATGTTTGTGTCAGACGTTATTACACATATCAATCGTGTAACAGTCAATCCAGCATTGATCTGAAAAGGTAGCTTTATATCCCCTTCTCATTTAAATTACTTTTGAAATTAACTTGCGAGTTTGATTAATTAAATGATGCATTAATTTGATGTCCACGGTACTATTTAGTTTGTGAGATCAAATTGGATGTACATTATTCATGGTTATTCTACCAACTCAGCCAAAAGTCCGGTGATTTGGTACAGATGTCCATGGTAGTAGAACTTTACATAATCCAAGTTAAGTTAGTGGTAGTATCATCTTATAATGGCAGCAAAAAGGACTTTAAGGACAACTAAAATTGTCATGCACCTCAATTCTCATAGGGGTTAAAGCCCACCTATGTTCCCCTTAGAAAGAGGTTGCACATATATAACTTGGAGCAAATGAGGAATAAAGGAGTACCAAACTCTTAATTATAACCGCAAGTACTTTAGGATCTATGATGCTCTCAGATGAAAAGTGCATCTACGTTCGCACATGAAGATAATCGCACTGGTTTAATTTGCAATTACTAGTATAAGATATTTTAGGAATCGTGTAATTCTTTTTTTGAGATCAGCTGTATATATAGAAAACTGTTTTATTTTTGGCTTTTGTCTTTCTCAAAACAAAATTGAAATATTATAAAAATTCTTTTTGAACAAGGGATATATTAGTAGTGGTCATTTACTCAACTGCTTAAAAAAGAAAGCAAGAAAGAATCTCTCTGATCTAAGCTAATAATGGGGATGAATGTAGGAACTGGTTATACAGTAAATGGGACTTAAATTGGATACAGCTTTTCAGTAAATGGACTTTACTGTTGTTTTAATGAAAGATACGGGCCAGCTAGATTTGCAGCTCATATTTCCACTGATTTTATAATGACAAGATAAAAGAAAGTCTCACACCAATGTCAGTATGCCACTGCTTATACGACTAAAGATATATAGAATCTGTTTGATGAGTTTAAACCTCATCTTAAAGTTGGAAATTGTGTGAGCCCCCCAGATAGAGAGCTTTTAAAATAGTTTGAGAGAAAAGTTAGAACCTTTTAAAACTAAAAGCAAGGAGTTGAAGAAATCCAACTTCACAAGTTTATGCGGAATAAAGTATACCATATACCATCGTGTGGAATATATATTTATGGTGCCACTCACTACATCATGCCTTGCCGCCTGTTAGGTAGTGAAGGGCATTTGAGCCATAACTTTTTTTTTTTTTTCAAATTTCATAACTTATCAACAACAAAGTTTGCCAATCACTTTTGATGCTCCTTGAAAATCTGGTGCTTAAAAAAAAAACAAGTTCAAATTGTTTGTGTTAGGAAATAGATACACATAAAATCAACCTACCAATCAAAATGGAGGATACGAGATACCAAAATTTAATAGGAAAACCCCTCAAGAAGAGAGGAAAAACAATTCTGAGCAACAAGCAATAGATGAATCATTATAAGCTCTCCCTCTCCCTCACACACATTATAATGTGAAAATATATAAAGATGACTTGTTCCATAAGCTCCCTCCTAATAGATATTTACAGGCTTATGCAAATATTTATAGGCCTATTTTGAATATCTTACTCTCTTTAGCTCAAAACTATTGTAGTTTTTTTTATTGTTCATAGTCTTTAAGATACAAATTTGACAATTATTTTTTATTATAATACATTAGTAAAATTTATAAAATTGAAATACCTTGAAAATATTTTTTTTGTGACGAATGTGCTCGTATAATTTCTTATATACAATGCAAGTATATAGAAATATAATAGTGGTCAAAATTGAAAATGATTGAAATATATGGAGAAAGGACAATTTTTTTGGATTGAAATTTTTGGTTGAGATAAAATTTTAATGTAAATATAAGAGATTTGGAGACATAACTAAGAGTTTCTGGGAGCTCTACAAAGATGCCTCTAAACGAGTAAACAATGGATATAACACTAAACAACTATCTGCTGCTTCCATCACAGATGTTCTGTAGCTGCGACAGGATAGCTTCCCGTTTGCTCGTACGAAGCGCTGTAGCTGATACATGGGCGCCCGTGTACTTACGTTCTGGGACACCACGGTACGATCGAATTAGACAGCAACGCATGCCATCACTTTGCCTTGCAGTAAGATGTTGCAAATATGGAGTATTTTATTTTCAATTTCTGATACATTGACCAAACTTATCATGCATGGTAACGCATTTTAAATGTACACTCCATATTTTAAAATTTGGGTTCGAGAATCGGCTTTTTCTCACTGGCTCGTACCATTTGTTAAAATTTGGGACCACAAATGGAATTGGATTTTGCAACTACATGCAGTATGTACGGTAAATTGTTGCACGTCCCATAAATTGCTTAGCTAGTTTCTGACTGGTTACGTGCACAGATTAGGACGGGCTAATCGGATCCAAATCTGTTGGCCACCTGGTGAATGGATCAATAAATAAATGAATTAAATGAATAATTAATGAAATAAAAAGAGAGAAGTTACTGAGGGCCAAATGGGGGGTGTACAAGCACATAAATGGCACTGACTTGCTTGTCACAACTCAAGCACTAAGGCCGCGAAAGTAAATACTCACACAGCCTTGATGCGCTTACTTAATGAGAGGTGCATAAATAAGTTCGCGAAATAGTAGTTGGTATTTGCGCGGAACGCCATGTGCCGGTCTTTATGTCGTGCCAGAATCTTTGAAGAGACTTGATTTGGGGGGTGAAGGATTGGAGAGATGTACAGCGAGCGAGCGAGCGCCGCGTCGCGTTTGCACCGGCGGGGAAACGACCGCCGGAAATGAGAGCCACATCCTTCAGGCAGGTACCAAGGGAACTACTGGACTAGTACTTTAGGATTCGTGCACCGACATGATCTCGGGACGTGGTGTCCAAAGGTGATTCTTTGTCAGGGTCTATGAGCCTCAAAACTCTTGGTTTGTGTTTTGTCCAGATCTTGTATTTCTTTTTCTTTTTGTATTCTTTCATGCAATTTTTTTCGACTACTCACAAAAAAAATAATCTTCTTGGGATCCAATTCATTTAAAATTTATCTATTTCTTTTCACACGACTTATTGAGATTGCATATCCAGAATTTCCATTTCGGGTGGCTAAAGTCTGCAGGTGGGGGAGGGGGTGGGGGTGGCAAAGACCACCGAGGATGGGCGAGGAGAAGGAAGGATAGAGATGAAAATAGATGAAAAATATAAAAAAGGTTTTTAAAAGAAAATCAGATTCCTACGTTGCTGCGTTCGAATGCCTCTTAAAATATTCGATTGGCCGGGTTACATTGAAGGTTGAGACCGGTTTTCACAGCCCGGCAAGACCCTAACTCTGTAACTCATAATGGACATGGCTCAAAAAATATACTGGTAATGGATGTTGAATAGGCTGCCCCATTATTGTATGATAGGCTTCAGAAGGCCTACTCGGACAGTCTTACTATGTGGGCCTCGGCATGTTTAATTGTGCGCGGCAGGCCAGATCAGTACGTGGCAAATTTAATTGGGCCACATAGAGTTGCCTAAACTTCTTAAATTAGCCACCGAAAGGAAGCACACAAACCGATGGCATTCGGATCGCTTTTATCCGAAGAAAGGAAAAATCTATGTAGCTGTTTGGTTTGTCTCCTACCACAAAATTATCCTGTCTGTTGCCTGACAGATATGCCTCCGTATTGTTTCCTTCGAGTTCGTGCCATGTCTCATCGTTACATGACTCCGTGCGCAAATATGTTGTACAATACGTGCTGCATATAGGAGAAGGAAAATGGAAGTAACACCCACATCTCCGGCTTCATATCCGCCTCCCCAAGGTGCCAGTGCAGCCTGGTCCGTGGAAACACTGAGCAGGAGTCTTAAGAGATTGGCCAGTCAATATCAGCTTCAGAGAACAACCGTCTTCTGTCCTCGGTCAATGTCGCCCTTCTGGTGGTTCTTTCGAGTTGTTGGTTCAGCATCTGTGGTGATATTACCAGAGTAATGCATACTAGGTACAAGGCCACCTCCTTTTCTTGCAGTAACGAATATAACCATTGTGTTCGGATTGCTGATAGCATGCAGATAAGGACGCCAACAAGAGGGCAAGTGAGATGGTACCGATTGTAATCTACTAATCTTGGCTCTTCCGAAAGCCTATAAGTCGGATGTTACTAGTGATAGGGTTGCTGATGCAGAAACACCTGAGTACTCTGCTGATGGATTAGTATTACTGCACCATTTGTGCGGCGACAATGATATATTTTCTTGGATTCTGACTTTCTGAGGACACTAGAAAATTTTCTGTCCCGGACGTTTGTAACAAAACAATGTCGGTGCTTTCTACTGAATGAACTATGCTGCATACTTTATTTTGTACTTGGAAGAATCTCAATTCTGCATTTGGAGTTATCACCTTGTCTTCTACACGTATAGGCTTCATTAGAACTGAACACGTGAAAGCTATCAATAACTACTTGTCCTACCTACCATCCAAAAAGAAAAGAAGTTTGGACTAATGCACATCTAATCATCTGTCCAAACAATGCCGAGTACCCAGACATTAGACTTCACGAGTTACACAGAGTATCCAGACTGATCCAAATTTACAGAAGTGACAAGTTAGCTAGACCTTGCTTCCATCACGAAATTTGCCAAAAGAGGAACTACGTGAGTATCGTAAGATTCAAACGGCTGCGACTAAATTAGATGACGACCAATAAGCAAGTGGGGAGTTGGATAAAAGAGGAGACAAATGAGGGGGTTGGGAGTATTAATTCACAAGTGGATCACTCGTCATTTTGTTAAAAACGTGGCATCCGAGCCTAGTATATGTCCTACGATCTGTTAAAACACATGTTCCATGCAGCGTACACGTATCTAGAACACACGACGGGATGGTTCATGCAGTCCAACTATGATATCATCACACAAAAAAGCAAGTAAAGCAACACAACGGGGACGACGACGACAACAACAACAAGAAGTGACACTTGGCAGTCGATGCTGCAACGTCTCGACATGGCATTGCCACGTACGTCAAGATCCATGAGCACCACAGTACAACTCTAGTACCCCAAAGGCCTAAACTATGTTTGTTTGAGCTGGACGGCCGGCTAGCTGGAACCTGGCTAAAATCTTTCCAGACTCTGTTTCTTCTTCTTCTTACGGGTGGTTGTTATAGAACACATGTACAATGGGGGAGATGGAGACGACGGTCGTTTCGCCTTCATGGGGTGGTGATATCGTGGATGCTCTTCCTCTTGGAGTCACGGGTCGCGGCGTTGGCCTGACGTATGAAGTACTTCTGGGCGTGGCTCGCCACCTGCGTCGGCGTCCGCGTCTTCACCGCCCATCTCGATATGTTTCTCCAGTCCCCTCTCCCGTACTTCTCCAGCCCCTCCAGAAACAGCCTATCCCAAAGAGAAGAAAAAAAAAAAAAGACTTAGGAGACCTGGTATGGTAGAAAAACACGACATCACATCACACTGATCTATAAGATGTAAGCATAGTTTCATCTCTCGCTCCAAAGACAAAAAAGAGTCTTGATTTGTTTTCCCAAATACACCGCCTGTAAAATATATAAGATTTTGTCCATGTGTTCTCCTAGCTGGCATGTGGGCCCGTGCCACGGCAGACCATGGCGGGCCCATATGTCAGGTCGAAGGAGTTACTTGTGCAGCTGTTAAGAAATCCAAGGTGGAAAGATCCCAAGAAATATCTAGGACTACCTCGAACAACGTGGAATCACCCAAAAAAGGGAAGGGGAAAAGACAACAACGGAATAAAAATTTGACAGCACAATTACCTGTGCTCCTCCTCGGTCCAGGGCACGCCGCGCCGGCGCTCGTCACCGCGACCGCGGCCCATGGCCGGCATCTCGACGGCGGCGTCCCAGCTGCCAGGGGCCTGGACCATGCCGCGCTCGATGAGGTCCACGTCGGCGACGAGCGCCTGGTAGTGCTCCCAGGCCTCCTGCGGCGTGCGCCCCGGCAGCTGCGCCGCCACGAGCGCCCACCGGTTCGGCACGTGCTCCGGGTACGCCACCAGCGCGCTCTCGAACTTCTTGTCCTCAGCCTTGCTCCACAGCCTCCCCTGCATCGCCACCGCCGACGACGGCCCCGCAGCGTGGTGGTAAGCCATGTGTTTCTTGGCGGCACGACGCAGGGGTGCTCTGTGTAATGTACTACGTATGCTTGCGTGTCTGTGTGACTGGGCGGGTAAATTTTTTGTGTCGCAGTATAGGTTTTGGAGCTGGGGGGTTTGCGTTTATAAAAGATTTGGTGTGGGGTACTACAACTAGGAGTGGTGATGAGGAGAAAGGAATAATAAAGGAAGGGGGCTCGCGGGAGGGTTTTATTCTGTGCGTGCACACGTTTTGGGCGTGCATCCGGGGGCGTGGCACCGGATAAGTGTACGCGTGTATCCATGCCGCCCCCGTGGTGACTGTAAAAAAAAAAGTTAGGAATCCGCGACTAGTTTCTGTTTCCTTGTTGGAGGCTAAAATTAGTAGGCAGTATAACTCGAGTCATTCGGGAAAAAAAAAGTTTAGGGGCATTTAGTTTTGTTAAATTATATGAGACTTATATATTAATGGTTGAATCACATAATTACATGATATATATCACATATATGTCTTGATCATTCATTTACACAATCAACAACAAGAAGAATGATCTATCTTTGTTTTTTTTTTTGAGCTCTTCTATGCTCTTCCTAAATTTTTTGAAACCATTTAACCCGCTAATATCAAATAGCTTAGATTTGATAATACTTTTTGATACTTCCTTAACTCATATTACATAGACAAAAAAAATGTATGATATGATACTAAATGTAAATCTTTATCTATTAAATATTTCATTCAAATTCTTTTTCCTATCTCTTACGCTGACGGGCTCTCCAAATCAACCCCTCTAGCTCCTCCTTCCTCACCACCTCCTCCTCCTTCGTTACAGGAAAGATCAAATAGTAAAATTTAAATTTGGAGGTGATAAGAATAATCGGATTGAACAAGAAAGAATGAAAAAATAAAGAGAGAAATCTTGAATGCACACACACACACACACACACGTAGCTATGACATAAAAAGTTCGGGTTGTTTTAAGTTTTCAAAAATTATGAAAAATTGATATATATAGAAGAAGATATATTATTAAATCTCACAAAATTTCATAACCAAATATGACTGCATCTAGGAGCAACAAAACAGACAAGCAGCCGATAAATATATATTAAGCCTAACCTTCTTTTTTGGGGTTCTCCGACATATAATTATGTTTGGTTACAAAAATTTATAGACCTTCATTATATTACACATTTTACACTCAATAATTTTTTCATATTTTTTGAGAACTCGAAGACCCCCCCCAACCCCATCTCTATCGTAACTATTATCACATCATAGTAAATCTACTTCCTATATATATATATAGACACACACAATATAACTAGTTTATATCGAACCAACATTCAATGCCAATCATTTCCAATCTTCTTGCATGAACTGTCATGATCATATTATTGCAACTCAACTTCTATTACACTCACCGACATTTCCAGTCTAGTTAGAAACTTTGCCAAATCCAGCTTATTTAAGATAGTTTATCTCCTTCTTTGGAACACGTGCTACAAATGCTTCGAAACCTACAATGCAAATAACAAACTACAATAGTTCTACAATATAACTAAATAGAAGAACAATATTTCAGCATATCTTTTCCGATACTTGACCGCCCAATCACCAAACAAATTAAAATCATTTTTACAAATATTTTGAAAAATTGTAAGTGTGTCGAATCACTGCATCACTCTCAAAATTAACAATCTCTCCCTTAATGAGTGATTTGACAAAAACTTCAAATATTTAAAATTTTGAAAATTTTTAATATAAAACCAAAACTTTTTTTAAATATGTGATTTCCAATAAGCTCATATTTCTCAAGATTTATTGAAAATATTTTCAATAAAAGCAACTTAACATTTTTCTCCTTGTTGTCTTCTTTTTAAGAAATGATTGTGCTCTTTTTTTTTGCTAGCTCCCCATATCACTAGGCTTATAATTTTCAAGTTTTGAATTTTTTCAATACTTCTCAATTTTCTCCCCTACTTACAAAACACACATAAGGGTAAGAAAAATGATAAGAATTGAATATTTTCTCCCTTTTTTGCAATGCAATGATGCAAGAGTGCAAAGAAGTAATGATATATGACACAATAATAGGACTATCAGAAAGAATCTAAAAGTTTGAGACAAAATAATAAGAAATTTAAATTTTTTCAAACAAAATATAACACAAAGCAATAGCCCAATAAATATGATTTCAATTTCATAGAATATAGAGCAAGGTTTAATAGATAAACAATTCATTATGATCATACCTATAATTTTTTGCTTGTGAAGCCTTGCTTCAAAGCTCAAATAAGGCATATTATATTTAACATGGGCATATGAAAATATCCAAGTGAAAGCAAATTATGATTTTTCTTTCTTTTTTTTTTTTTTGGCAAGTTGCAATTGCACAAGTAATAGCCTAGGATACGTGAGTTAGTCCTGACTCCAGCCGTGACTATCCGGTTCTTTGGTCTTTTACTTTTTATGGTATTGATCCCTAGGATACATGATACGCTCCGACTAGAACCGCAACTACTCGATTCTTTAGTTCTCAATGTTTTGTTGTTATACCAAACTTTATAATTGTTTTTTTACCACATATAAATTTATTTTCTCAGGGATATAGATATATGCAAATTTTAATCAAACCTTGAAAGTGGTTGATATACTTGGTTTCAAGACAAAAAGATGAGAGCATGACAACAGGGAAAAATTTATATAATGAAGTACAAGCATCTATATCAATGTCATTTATATCACAACTTATTAGGATAAGCTTAAAACATAGTGTGTGTTGTGAAACAATTCTTCTTAGTGGATGTCCATGACCTCTCATACCATCATGGTTGTTAACCTCATAATGGTGTAACCTCTTAACATGAATGGTGTAACCTCTCACATCATCAAACTTGTAACGTTAATGTCATGAATTTTGGTAACATATTAAATCATGAATACTTTGTAACTCATATGGCTATTAGAATTCTTCTAATTTCTTCATCTTCCTTAGTTTCCTATAAATAGAGAGTTTGTACATATTGGAATAACAATAAGAGATATGTATGCACATAACAAAAATATATGAGGAGAAAAATCAATCTCTCATTTTATTTCCATTCTCTTATTCTTTATACTTTGTAGTTGGAGAGTACATTTTTTATAACACGTTATCAGCATGAGTGTCTCTAAAGATTACTTTCAACTACAATTGGCTGCATGGTAAAAATTTTCTTGATCATGATATTGTGTTCATAGTAAGGTATTATTTTGGAAGAAATTTCTTTTGCTACAATTTATAGTTTTATGTTTATTGTGTATTGAATCACATATGATTATAAACTAGAAGTTTACTGATCATGATAATTTGATCGTAAACTAGAAGTTTACCTATCGTGATAATATGATTGTAAACCAAAAGTTTACCGATCTTGATAATCTGATCGTAAATCAGAAATTTACTAATCATGCTAATGTTATTATTTGGCATGGTCATTTTGACTCTCTCAAGTCAATATGATGCAAAAAAAACCATTGATAATTCATATGAAAATTTAGAAAGAATTAGATGATGCTTCAATGAATGATCTCTTACGTATGGCTTGCTCTCAAGAAAAATGAGATCATCCTTGATTAAATTTGAGATTGAATTCCTTGATTTTCATAACACATAAAGAGATATATGTGGATCTGTAGATCCGCCCAGTGGATCTGTAGATCCGCCCAGTGGACCATTAAGATATTTATGATTTTAGTTGAAGCATCGACTAGATGGCCACATATCTCCATATTATAAAATCGTATTATGGAATTTGTGAGATTATATATTGGCTCAATTAATTAAGTTTTGAGTATATTTTTTACATTATGTTTTGATAATTCCAATGAGTTTACCTAAAATTTTTAGTGATTATTATATATCAATCAAAATAATTGTTGAACTTCCTGTAGCATGTTCATATAAAAATAACATGATAAAATCATTAATGAAATATTTTGAGTAAATAGCAAAACCATTGTTGATAAGATCAAAACTTAATATATGTTTGGGATCATGATATATTTCATGTGGTTGCATGAATTCATATTAAGTCAACAAGTAATCATATTTTCCCCTATTACAATTGATTTTTATCAAAAACTAAATATTTCTCATCTAGTAATTTTATATACATAGTATATATTCAGTTGCTACAGAAAAACATATTAAGATGGGATAACAAAGAAAGTTGGGAACATATATTGGGAATGAAACATATCTATAATTAAATATCTTGAACTATCAACGGAAGATTTATTTACAGTTAAATATGCAATTGTGATTTTGATGAATCGAATTTCTTAACAATAGGGGGGAGAAAATAAGCAACTAAATGATAAGTTAAGTTTGAATGAATTATCATTGTCTCATTTTTATCATCGTACAAAACAATGTGAACAAGAAGTTCAACAAAATATAATTCATTTACAAAATTTAGCAAATTATTTGCCAGTCGCTTTTACAGATATAAAAGAGTGACAAAGTCATATATACTAGTTGTTAATGCTCCTATAAAAATTGATGTCCTAAAAGGACAACAGTTTGCTGCTAATGAAAGAAAAGTAAGCACAAAGCGTGGCAAACCATTGGATTTCAAAGATGAAAAAAAACCTCGAAAAAGTAAAGGAGCAAAGATTGAAGATGGTCAAGTCGAGGAAATATTGATCTCAAAAAAATCTCTTGAAGAGATAGTAGGCATGACTGATAAGAATATCTCTGTTGGACTCAGGTACTTGATTCTTTTAAAAAAAAGATATAACTAAATTATGTTATGCCTTAAAAATTATAAAACCAAAATGAAATTGATGTCGATAATGTATTTACATACAATTTAGTGTTATAAATTATGAATGATAACAAGGATCAAAAACATAGACCTCGAGTAATACAAACATAAAAATGATTAGTCATTACAAAAATACGCAATGAAGAAACATATTCTCACAAAGAGAGAAGTTTTTTGAGCTTATAGTCTATACACCTGAAGTGTAAAACATGTTGGTTATAAATGGATCTTTGTGCAAAAAATGAAATGAAAATTTTAGAAATTATGAGATAAATAGCATGATTATTTGTATAAGGTTTTACCCAAAAACCAAATATTGATTATGAAGATACATATTCTTCGATGATTGATGTAATAATTTTGATATTTTCTCAGTATGGCAATAAAATAAAGTATTGACTTATGTCTAATATGTTGGATCAGGATGTCGACTAGAGGGGGAGGGGGTGAATAGGAGACTTTTAAAATTTGTTTTTGCAAATGAAAAATTCAGATAAAACAAGTAATAGAAAAGGATAAGAGATTGAAACCGATATATCACGAGGTATCGGAGACACGCCCAGTCTCCACTAATCCTCGTTGAAGCACTCAGTCCTTGAGTATAGCTTCAGTATCCACACAGGACACTATCTACTAAGGTTGCTCCTTGTCCCCTCCGGAAAGGCGAGCACCAAGCCTTTTACAAGTAATCGCGTCTCTCCGACAATCTCCGATTTGGAGAGATCAGCGATTTACGCCTTCGAACCGTCTAGGTGAGGGCGCTCACCAAGAGTAATAAGAAGCAAGGTCTACTCTAGACCTCCAATGCACACCGAAAAATATCTAGAAATGGGAATGCAAGAACAATATGCTCGATGTGGCTAAAAACTCTCACGACTCGATCAAAAGATCAAGTTTTAAGTAAAACGAAGAAGCACTAGTGAGAAAGTAAGAAAGGCTGTGTTGCTGTGTTTTCTTGTATTGAAACAGTAGCTCAACACCTCTATTTATAGCCTTCGTGGTCAAAAGAGCCGTTTGCGCTCGAGCTGAAAAATAGTAACTAAGACTGACAGTCAGTCTCACAAACTGACAGTCAGTCTAGTGTATCACCAGAAAGAGTAAAAATAGGATCACAACAGCTCGAACGTTGTGGACTAAAACGGTAAAAAGAAACAGTCCAAACTGACAGTCAGCTACAAAGACTGACAGTCAGTGTCCACAAAATCAACAGTGAAAAACAACGGCTAAAAACTTTATAACCGTTGAAGCAGATAACAACAAAAATTTACTGCCCAAACTGACAGTCAGTGTATCAAACTGACAGTCAGTCTCACAGAGAAAAACAGAATTAAAAACCAACTAAAAAAAACTCTCTGTGGTCGAAACCCACACTGACAGTCAGTATACTCATACTGACAGTCAGTTTAGTACAAAAAATCTGAGACAGAAAAACATGCTCTCTGGAGATTTGTCAGTTTGCACTAACTGACATTCATACTGACAGTCAGTTACCAACACTGACAGTCAGTCTAGTACAAAAAAATCAGCTCAATAAAAAACATACTCTCTGGAGATTAGTCAGTTTATCAAACTGACATTCATACTGACAGTCAGTTACAAAGACTGACAGTCAGTCTGGATAAAAACAGAGAAAACTCAAAATCCAGAGATCTGATTCAAATGATTTCAGTTTTGTTTTGAAGATATTTTCGAGAAGAACATTTTTGACAACAGCAACAAAAATTAGATCTTTTCAGATCTTTCTCAAGAAGTAAAAACCTCAACTGTTGACAAAATTCAATACATCAAAACAAATTGTCGAAAAACCACAGATAATGATATGCGTGCATTGACCTAGATTTTTCTCGGTATGATTGCAGATGTAGAGAGAACTTGCGTCCCCTCTTTATAGTACGGTTTAAACTAAGAATAAAATCCTTAAACCGATCGATCTTCATGCACCCTGAGATCGGTAAACCTAGAACTACAACATACCTCGATGCATCAGTTTAGTCCAGCAAAAACAATTTCTTTTTGCGTCTTCTTATGCTTTTGAACAACTTAAATTGAACTTCAACATTTTGATCACAAGCCCTCGCTTTTTGTGCGGTTGTCTGAAATCTGTAACAATAACTCAAACACATAGTTAGTCCAAAAATACTTATTATCATCAACCATCAAAACACATCAGGGTTAGGCATGAAAGGCCTAGATGCAACATAATACTCTAATGAAAGTCCATGAAATATTTAAATTGCCAGAAACAGGTTCTTGAGAACAATATTCAATTAAATTGATCAAGTCAATTTAGGAGAATGTGGTATAGTCAACTTACTCAATATTTGATGGAAGAAGGGTACAAAATAATGTGCCCACATATTTTTATAAAAAGATCCGGATATGAATTTATATAATTAAGTACTCAATAGTTGTATGGTCATTTGATGACAAGAAAATTTTTGGTCCTTAAATTCCATACATACTTAAGTATTGTAGGAATGCAAATTATCTTGTTTCTAATATATGACATGAAATATTATTTTTTATTAATTTATTGGTGAGATATAAATCTTGTGCTGCAAGAAAATATTGAAACGAGGGGAAGTATATACTTTGTTATCATCATGGTACAAAACATATGTTCAACATTTTCTAACATATCCAATATAGATTTAGTTGGTTTTGTAGATGCATGTATCTTTATAATCTTAATAATAGTCAATCACTAGTGGGATATCTTTTTATTTTTGGTTGCACTGCTATTTTATGGCATTCAATGAAGCAGACTATTGCTGCGATCTAATTTAATTATGCAGATTTTTTTGTTAATCTGAAACTTGTGGATAATTATATTCCAAGGAATTTGACATGATATATTTAAAGAATTTATGGTTTAATATTGTAAAAGAAGCACCAAAATTGTTATATGAGGGCAATGCTACGTTTATCACCCAAATGAGAGTATGATATTCAAGGGAGAAAGAAAAGAACATATTTCAAAGAATAATATTATAGTGTTCAACACATGTACTCAAGCAAGATTTTAATGGATTTGTTTTCGAAGGCACTTACTACGACAAAATTCAAGAAGCTGGCTTATAATGAGTTACATCAATATAAAGATCATTATTGATCTGATTATCAGAGAGGGTGAATATGTATGTACTCTTTTTCTCTTAGCTATGTTTTTTGCAATGAGTTTTTCCTTGATAAGGTTTTTAAGGAGACATACATATTCACAAGTCATGGACATTCAAGAGGGAGTGTTGTGAAACAATTTTTCTTAGTGAATGCCCATAACCTCTCATACTATCATGGTTGTTAACCCTATAATATCATGGTCATAACCTTAATGGTGTAACTTCGCACATCATCAAATTTGTAATCTTACTATCATGAATTTTGATAACCTATCAAACCATGAATTCTTTGTAACTCATATAGCTATTAGAATTCTTTTGGTCTCTTCATCTTCTTTAGTTGCCTATAAATAAAGAATTTGTATATATTTGAATGACAATTAAGAGATATATGAGTATACATGACAAAAATATATGAGGAACTCTATAATTCTCTTATTTTTTATACTTTGTAGGTAGAGAGTACATTTTGTCATAATAGTGTGAATCATATTGAGCAATGCATGTATGTGCATGAGATCACCTCAGCAGGGCATGGATGGCTGCAAATGGGGCCACGAGACGCAAAGTGCCCACGTACATGCATTGGCCCAGGCCACGGCCCCGAGCCGTTCTCCCGGGTAATTGGGGGTATAGGCACGAGCTTTTCCTGTGCTAGTGTTTATCCATCTGCCCCTCTCTATCCATCTCCTCCTCCGAGCTTTCATAATCTTCTAATTATTAGTGTGATCTTTCTTGCAGTTGAGGGTTGGGTTGTTTGTCGTCATGCAGAGAAGTAGCATTTCACTGTTGTCAAAAAAGGACTGCGGGAGAATGTAAAGTTTGTCTTTTTTTTTTTGGCCACACAAGTATTATCTTTTGTGGTTAGTGAGATCAGCATGCATAAAATAAGTCTAAAACATGCATAAGACTGCAACACATGCATTGATTAATGTACGATTGCCACGTTAGGGAATGTTTATCCAAAGTGAGAGGGACAATGCCATCACTTATTTTGGTGACCTATTTGGATTAACGAACTAAAGGGTTGTTTGATTAACTTTAAATTTTTTTATTAAATTGGTTTAATGTAACTTTAGTTTATAAGAGACTCCTTTCATCTATTTTAATTTGTTGGCTATTTCTAATTAAAATAAAGCAAAATGACTTCAAATTCAGAGATGACGAGAAGAACTGCAATGGTCGAGTCAATAATTTAAATTAAAACTTATATATAGTATCTTGTATTTTATTTCTCTCTTTTCATTTCTTGCACATGTAACTCTATTTCGGGTTAATTGAAAATCTCATAAGAATACTTTTCTACCTCTTTCATTAAAAGAAATGTGCTTAATTTATAAGACAAACTTCAAAATAAATTAGATATTTGATTTTAGTTTTGACTATGAACTCATAAATTTAAATTAAAATTGGCCACATACCCCCTTAGGACGTGTGTATGTGGGGCATCCTTAGAACCTAAAAGCTTAGAAATGAACTTGGAATTTTGACTTGCCTACGGCATAGTACAGAGCCACATGCTTCAGGAGCTTCACATATGTACACTCCACATTGTTTTGTCGATATTTGAATGTTTATACATTCTAGAAGACCACAGATTCGAATGTATCAGTTACTTTTGGCTAGCGGACGTCGGCGAGGGGTAGTTATTTGCTTTACGAAGCTGTGCGAATGATTAGCTCTGGAGGAAAAAAAAAAGAACAGATGCAGGTACACAAAAAATAAAATCCAAAATGGCTTTTGCAGTAGACGCCACGTGGTGGGCGCTTTTGGACGGATTCGGGTAGCTCTGACTTCTGACGCAGCAGCCAAACAAACAGTTAAAAGGGAGAATTTTTCTAAAAGAAAGATAAATCGGATGATTTGGATTTGCCCGAATCTGCCGCCCCCCCCACCCCCCCCCCACCCCCCCCCCCCCCCGCCTTCGGATTCCCCGAAAGATCTGACCGTACGGCCGCCATACTGCTGACGAGCGTATGATCGTGTGGCCCAGGCGGAAAGAACTCTAAGTTTGTTTGGACACTTGGTTAAAGACCGGATAGACTCAACAGTTTATTTTTTGAGTTTTGAATTTTGAATTTTGACAAGAAGTTTGCATTTGTTCTTTTTTGCAATATTTGATGCATTTTCTTTCATCATTGGACCAAAATCCTAGTAGTTTTGCATCTAGCCCCACTAAAAATTTATAGTTTAACTTACCCCTCTTTTTCTTCTCTTGTGTTGGTTAGCAAGGTAGATAAAATGACGAAATGTAGTAAAAGAGGCAACAATGTGTTGTTGGTCATGGACAATGACGATGGTAGAGACGAGTGGCGTCAGTAGCTGTGATGGGAAAAACTAGCACCGACTGAATGTGGTGGGGTGCATGTGGTGGTTGGAGGGAAGCGGCAGCTAGTACTTATTAAAGATTGGGGTAAATTTTTTATGTCACTACAAACTTTTCATATTTTGTAATTGTAACTAGATATTTTACTGATATATGGATTTGGATGTTGCATTGGAAAATTTTTTATATCACAACAAACTTTCCATATTTTGTATTTTTTACTTAATATTTCATTGACATGTAGGGAAAATTTTATATTTGGGAGTTGCTAAATAACTAGTACTTTATGTTACTTTATATTAGCGTACTAAATATCAGCTATATTGATACAACCAATATGCAACATTCCAATACGAGCAATACATTCACTTCAAATTCATTGATAAAGTTTTTTTATAACTATTTGGCCAAAATACAAAACATCTATATGATAACTCTATATCGGTACAAACAGTGTTTTTTCTATATCATATTAAGAGAATTCAATAATAGGACTTCATTGTAACTACTAAAAAAATCTATGAATATACAATACAATCAATATTGTATATTTTTCTTTTATATTGTATAATAGGCATTATACATAAAATTATATTATATATAACATAGTTGTACTAAAAATCTAAATTTAAACTTTAAATTAAATATATTTATCATAAGTTAGAGTCCGTTTTAGATTCATAGTTGTCCAAACTCGAAAATTATTCGTGTTGTAATCATTAGTTGAATAAAATTAGTATTGAAAAGTGTTTTCTATTTGTTTCAGAGAAAAACACAATGAGTTTGAAATAAATCTAAGTAAAATACATGAAGAAACGAGATTGAAATAAACTCTTTGAAGCCAATCTGAGAAGATCAGAAGTCGGTACAGAACATACCTCAACTTATGCCTATTTCTGACTACTAAATACACTAAGAAACGTGACGAAATACAAAAACAAAAAATGGATGGGCTATAACATACTTCACCCCGTGCTAAGCTTGGATAGGAACATGTGGCATGGGTCTTTGGCCATGTTTTATGTGGATTTGGAGGAATGACTTTGCCATTGTTAAGGAACCTTTTCAAACTATAAATACACATTATTTAGGCACTAATCAGCGTCGAGAAATTTAATTTTAGTTCCTCTTCTCAAGTTTAGAGTTTAATTGAATTCAGTTTTAATTTTAAGTCAAATTTGTAACACTAATTTGGATGGAGATTTTTCGTCATTAATAAATTTTGATACATTTTTATTATTTCTTTGTTATTTGTTGATTTTCTCGATGATTTTGCATAAATGATTTTTCTTCTAGTGTTAAGGATGACTTAATCTATAAGACACGATTTTAGCATATATTTGTTCCAAAGGTTGCCGATTTAACTTCTTGAATTTTTATATTATAAACTTTAGATTTGTGTTTTATCTACAGTACTATTCGTATTCTATGAGACAATTGGTATTGTACATTAGGATAACATACGATCGCTGCGCTCTAATAATTAATCTAGGGTTTGTTGAGTGTTTTTGTGTCCTAGTTGAGTTAGAACAATAGGTATGATCCTCTGAGACTGTTGTTGGGTGTTCAAACCATCAACTTAAGTTGTTGTTTTGAAATTTCAATAATTAATTCGTTTATTTATTGCTTTTCTTAAAAATTGTGTCGGTGACGGAATTCCTAAACCCTAGATTATGATTTCTACAAACCAAATTTTGATTTTAGTAATTTTAGATTTAGCTCTAGAAAAAATTTAAAAACTTGCAGGTTTATATTAGTAATTTCAATCTAAGATAGTTTAACATTTGTATCATGTGGAATCGATCTTTAAGTTTTAAGTGATAAGTTGTCCGCTCACAGATTTAACAAAACACGTTTGTTTTAGAACGTGCCAAAAATATATCACCTGATGTACGATAACCGATACATCAGATTAAAACCTTGTTCTGCACAGGCATGTATACACGACTACAAGCAATAGCAATCATCAGCACATGTTTGCCTGGGATTTTTTTTCCTCTGCTCCTTTTCTTATCACGGTAGTTGCTTTTTCCACAGAACATTAAACAATTTCTAACGGCAAATACCATCAGAGGACCACGTGACGGACAAAAGACGGGAAAAAAAAAAAGAAAGAGTGGCAGCCCACGTTTGGATTCCGCTGACGAGAGCAACGTACGACGCATCGCATCGTATCACAAGCGGTAGCCGTGGGCCTTGTGGGCCAATGATTGGATAAGATCACAGCCCACTATATTATAACCTTGCTTTTTTTAAACACATGTCGTGTCACACCCATGGACCATAACTACACCGGAAAGCTAAACATTTTTCGCTTCTCATGTGCGCCTCTTCTTTTTGTTAAAAAAAAAAAAATCAGATCTCTTCCGATAGATTTGCAGCACATACATGCACGATGCATCACACCGACTACTTTAGCTTATCCATTTGGGCCTACAATGGGAACAAATGACGAGTTGGCCGGCGAGGTTAGGATCGAGCCATCGATCTTGTGTGAAATCTGATTGAAAGGTATAGATCAGTGCATGGTAAGTGGGTACAGATCAAGGATTACTGCAGATGTAAGGAGTCATGTAAATTCGTTTCCTAATTTTTTTCAATCGGCAAAATCTCTGGATTTTTCTAAAAGGAACTCTGTTGTGCCGTGGTGAGTGAGGATAAAAGAAAGACGGGAACAAAGCTATAGTCGGGCCTGTGCAGGAGATTCTGAAAAAAAAAAAAAAACAAGCTTTGCCTTTTCTTTTCTAAGACAAAGAATACAATATGTGTACCTACATAAAGAGAAATTGAGAACTATATCTTTATTCTTTTATTTTTAATATGTATTTAATTGTGGTCTTATTTTGACAAATGTGTAAGAGGGAGTCTGATTCGAGTGTGTTACCAACCAAATATATACTAACACTTGAAAAGCAGTTTTTTTAAAAGAGACTTGTGCAGGAGAGCATCTAGGGCTCGTTTGTTCTCTTAAGAGCTTTTGCTAGCTATGAACAGATTAGTAATGTCTCTGTCCCATCGAGAGGTTAAATAAAATCCAGACACGAAGCATAGCAATTAGCAGCTGCGATATATCCTTATCCTTCTACCAAGTAACCAGCACACAGATTACAAAGTAGTTGGAATCTGGAACCCAGGGTTCAGTGTATGTGGAAGATTCCGTTCATGGCCGTGCGTGCCAAGAAATATTGGCCGGAATCCGATTCCTTGACTGTGTCTCGAATCCAGAAATGCACCGGCCTGTTACTGCTGTAGTGTTGGACTCTGTCCGGGACGTAATTAGGTTGTACGCACTACAATGTTATCTTGGCCCAAACGTGAAGTGCATAGTCGAACTGGGCCAACCCAATAACCCATGCTTAGACTTAAAAACAGTGTGCCTAGGTGCCATACCAACTTTCAATTGTTGGTCAGATCTGCGACTGAAAACTGACTTGACAGGTGGGCCTATTATTGTTTGTTGGTTGTGTGCCAATAGACCAGACCAGCGATTAAAAATATATTTGCTATATCTAGTAAATTATTTATCTTAATAATTATCAAATAACAATATCCAAAAAATGCTATATAAAAAAGAGTTTCATAAACAGATTCTAACTAGACGACAAAGAATTTGAGAGGTACTTCATCCTACTAAAAAAAGCTCAACTTACCTGAGATTTTAGTTGTGCACCAACAAGTCAAGCCAGTGAATGAAAATATATTTGTACATACACTTACACATGCACATAAGACCCAACAGGGAAGTACTCATACGACCACTTATCTTGGTTTGCCTCCATTCTTTCAAGATTCAAAAAGAGAGTAGATGGAAAAGAAAACAATAAAAGCAATGCCCTTTTAAGTTGTCTTTGGAAGCATAAAAATGATTACTAGTAAGAAAAAATAAATTACATACTAAGTTTATAACAATCTACATTTCATGAGTTATATATCAAAGACGAATCCTTTAATTCTAAGTTATATACCAAAGGTGATTTTTTTAAAACACATGAGCACAATTCAATTGGATTATTGTCGTGGACCAATCTTTGTTTCATGTTTATGACAAATATTGAACAAAACATGTATGCCATGTTTGAACAAAATAGTTACTGATTAGAATACTAAATTACACTACGATCAACACATATATCAAACATTGTTCCTGATATACTACTATATTTAGAGCGATGCCACATGATGTTGTGCTATTTAGAGTCATATTGATATGTACCTATGACCATCAATAAGAGCTATTCATGACCATGAGTCTTCGCTTCCTTAAGTTGACCTTGAAGTAGGTCTGTCTTAAGAAGTTGCATGATCAGATGGAGTCATTTCTGCAGCAGCAAAAAATAACTAATTGTTGGAACGTTATCTTGTTCGAGTTGAGACGATCTATCTCGTGTAGGATGGTGTTGATAGTAATCTTTTCTCTGTCATTCCACTGGGGTTCTACCCATGACATGTGATTGCATTTCTCCTTCTCGTCTTCTCGACCACACCCTACAAACAACCTCTTAACATTGTTGTAGGTCCAAAGAATATTCACTTTAATATTATCTCCACATCTGCACATAAATTTATTTGGTTCAGCCAATCATGAGGCCAGACCAAGTTCTCTTACAAGGAAAACCATACAGTTTAGGACAATATGCATGTAACGAGAGACATAAGGATATTTTAGACATATTTTGGAATAGAAACTTACATGTGCTCTTGAGGAACTGTGCCATGGAAATAGGAATGACAAGGTCGTCTACAGCAGCACATGGTTGAAGATCATGCATATTGACAGAAATTACTTCCAAATTGCTGACTTCGTCTTAAAATAGGCCCATTCTCCTGAGAAGATAGTTTGTCGTCCTCTTTGCCCTCCAGTGCCACTCGGGGTTGATCCACTGCAAGTAAGTGCGATTCTTTTTGGCCTCCCTAGGGAACTCCAGAAACGTTCTCCCGTAGTCGTTCTTCTTCGAAGTTATGTAATCAATATGTTCAAAATAATATCTCTAAATAAGTCACTAGGGTTCAATCAGAACAACATACCAAAAACATTGACTGTAAATAAGTAACTATAATTCTGTCGGATCAACATGCCCAAATAATTTACCCTATGTTCTCATTCTACATTACAATGACACTAGTTATGCTAAATTAATATACGCAGCATAAAAAATTTACAGGAAAACTAATGTATTTAAATACATTCCCTAAACCCCGAGAACAAATCATTTCAATATTTTGGGTTAACGAAAATATCCTAGGGTGATGTGAAATTACGTGATTACTTGTCCAAAACTCTAAGGTGGAACGAAAATTTAAAGTTGTATCTGTCCTAAACACTAGGGTGAAACGGAAATTTAAATTTCTACCTATCTTAAATTCTAAGGTGAAGCAAAAATTTAAATTTCTTCTGTCCTAAATTTTGGGGTGAAATTAAAATTTAAATTTCTACCTGTCCTAAACTCTAGAGTGAAGTTAAAATTATTTATCCTAAACCTTAAACCGTAGATCTATCCGAGATTATACTTGGCTACATGTCCTAAACTCTAGAGTTATGCGAAAATTTAAAATTTTCTACCACATAAGAGTTCATAAATTTTTACCAAAAAATACGACAAATTGATGACACAATCAGTATAGAAAATCTCTCCTTCCCTCACCTCCTCTTCTCTTCCTCCTTTCTTGCCCTACCTCTCCCTTTCTCTTTTTTTTTTTTTTTTTCAGGTTGTTCAGTTTTCAAACTGAATCAAATGACTCAAAACAACAGTTTGAATGATTTAAATAGCCAACTAGTGACTGAATTGAGCCTCTATATCCACACAACTTTCAGTTGTTGGATCGACTAGTGACTGAAAGTGTGGGTTTCAATCGCAAGCTAGGTCAGAGATTGAAAATTGACGTGACACCCAACTAGGTTCCTGTTGGTCAGTGTAACACGCGTGTGGGTGCCACATCTTCAATCACTGACCAGACCTGCGACTAAAAGTCATTTTTGTAATTTTTTTTATAGATTATATCTGAAATTTGATTTTTTAAATAATTATTAAAAATGTGATAAAACAACCAAGCTCTATTGCAGACACACACCGAAACATGATAAACACGTAAGCTTTCGGGCGAGACGGGAATATTGCCATCTTTCCATGTGCGGGAAGTTCCACGGATAGTCAACACATGTTAGAATTGATGTCCAGTCCATCCGGTTGCGGACGAACCCAATGAAAAAGACATACTATAACAAAAAGCAAAAACCACACAATTATCTAAATTACTCACAATTCTTGTATCAAAAAAATTTAGTGTATCAAAATACTCACAACTTTTACATAAACAAAAAAATAAATAATTTAGTTCCAGACTACTCAAAAAAACTATTTGAACAAAATTCCACTTAAACATTTTGGTCAATAAAATTTAGTGATTTTACCACTTCTATTAACTCCTGTTAGGATTTTCATTATAAATTTTAAAAATTCCACATTTGTCTTCGTTTTCTTTCTCCTTCCTCTGTCATCGTCAGCCGCTGTTGGCCTCCTTCACAACCATCACCGGCCTATTTATTTCTCCTCCACCACCAGCTTACTTCTATATGGTTGCTACTGCAAGTACCACTCGTGAGCTCCGCTATCATTAATCTCCTCTCCATTGCCGCCATGAGCGTCGACCGTGAGTTCCTCCGCTACTATCATCAACCTTTACTGTTGCTACTTCACTGTCGATCTCTGCCATCGTCGATGTATGCAAGCTTCGCAACCATCAATCTTTGCTCACAAGCTTGGCCACTATTGCTACTGCTATTAACTATTGTAGATCTCCTATCCATTGCTTTCGCGAGTGCCAGCAAGCTCCAGCGCAAGCTCCTCTGGCCACTGTGCAATGTTGTGGTAGAAGAAAAGGAGGGACAAAATTGTCCAAATTAACTTCTGTATCCTAAAAGTGTTAAAAATATAAACAACATAATGTTTGAGTAGTATGAAGTTAATTTTTTCAAAATATTTGTGTGTAGTTAAGGTATTCATAATTCTTATATACAAAAAGTGAAAGTACAGTAAAAATATTTATATCACAGTCATTCCAATATGATTAAGTTGCATTTCTTCAAAAGAAAAATTAACAAACAAAATCACCCTTTTGGAATAAGAGTTGTGTAGTAATTGTGGAATGTGATCCTTTAAAATGCGTATTGCAAATAGAGTATTGTATGTTTTTTAGCGTTTGATCATAGAATATGTAATTTGGATTGGGTGGGAAAAAAATTAGAAAACACAAAAAAAAATTCAATTTATTATAAAAAATCAATTACAATCATTGTTAATCCAATAAATGAAAATAATTATAATAATTGTACAACAGTTCCTCCACTTTTGAAGAATCCTGTTCATGTACTTGGACCCTCACATTCTAAAGACAACCCTTGTAAACAAGTCAAATTAATTGCATAGAAGCTACAGAAGTAGGGGAAAAAAATTTGGGTGGGAACAATCCTCACATATTCCCACATGTAAGGACCTATGAGATGGCCCTTGCTAAAATCACTTCCTAGGATTTTTCTTTCTTCCCGCGCGTCTCCGCCACAATAAACTTTTTGGAGCGGAGATGGTATGCTACATGAACCCTAGCCTCTTAACTCTATCTTAGCTCTAGTGGGTTAGCTAATACTGTTTGAGTAATTGCATCACAAGTTACATCCCCATCTACCTACAGCTCAAAACTTGTCTGAGGAATAAACCAAACAAAAAAAGGCCTGTAAAAATACATATACCAAGACAGTATCAATTGTAATATCAAAACAAATCGAAAAATTCGGTCCAGTCTGCCACGTTGTCCACGTGCACATCGTCGCTGCCTCTCGGCATCAACTGTTGTTCTTTCTGCTGCTGCATATAGCCACGGGAGCCGCCGGCGCCGTCGTCGCTTGGTCCACTCCTTTTCCTCTTTACCCCCCTTTCGTCATCTGCCGCCGTGGATGACGGCCCCGGATTCTTGCCAGCACCCTCAGCAGCGACGGCTCGCGGCCGGCGGTCGAACTGCCTCTGGCACCCCGATTTGGTGTACAATCGGCACAAGCTGAACTCTCTCCTCTCCTGCAAACAAAATATGTCTATATTGCATATTTACTCTTTGGATTGAAATATACTATGTATATTTTTTTTTGTTTATAATTCATATACTATTTTAGTTATGTATAATATTTTTAATAAAATATGGAATATATTTTTATAAGTTATAATATATATATTTATATATAAAGCTGAATTTGTTTTTTTTTCTTTTGTAGATTAAATTTGGATATGAAAATTTTGTAAAATGATATATTGATTTTATATCTACAATCTCATTTTTTTTAAAAAAATTTTAGAATACCACTAGATACTTTTCAATGTTGAGAAAGGAATATATGGATGGGTTATATCTTCATTTGCATACGATCATCATTACTAACAAATGTAATATATGAAGCAACTAGCAAGTTGTGCATTTGGACGTTTATTGCCTTAATTATCAGCTACCAAAGTGCCAAGACCAAGTTGCACTTAGAAATATCTATCCACATACTGACATGATCAACTACCTCTCCAAATGCAAATAATTCAGACCATACCCATGTATTCAGCACCCGGGGATGAAGGTTTGGTGCAGTAGCAGTGGACGAGCACCCACCGCCACCGCCGGCGGCGGTGACGGAGTCTTGGAAAGCCCTGTATTCGTTCATCTTCCAATCGGTCTTGGTCCCGGACAGCGCGCGGCCGCGGTAGAACACCATGGTCTTCTTGGTCCCGATGGGGCGGTGCTCGGCCGAGTAGACCACCCCCGGCGTGCCCGCCGCCTTCCAGAACCCCGACGGCGTCGTCCGGTTCGGCCGCCCGCCCCGCGCCTCCTTCTCCTGCCGCGGGCAGAAGTAGAACCACGGCTCCTCCTTCCCGGCGAACAACTGCCTCTGGTGCATGTCTGCATGCATGCAATCAACCAATTGGCACGGTCAACAATTACACGCACGCCATGCATTTGACGTACCCTAAAGTTTTAAACTCAGATATGTGGTTTGCCTGAGAGCTGCCAGGGATCGACGGAGCAGACGTTGACGACGGGGATGACGCGCTCGATGTCGTCGCGACGGTTGTCAAGCTTGTTGCGGAGGTAGAAGCAGATCAGCTCCTCCTCCGTCGGGTAGAAACGGAAGCCGGGGGGCAGGTCGCTCATGATGTTTCGTTTGTAATCGTATCTCGAATTAATAGTGAGAACGCATGCGTCGTCGATCATATGTGGCTACGTACAGGGAAGTTGTGATCTATGTGGAAGTGGGTGCGGTGTAGAATGTATATATGGGGATGCACAAGTAGGACCAGGACTATATAGGAATATAGGATGGATGTGGTTGACATAGTGATGCTTAATTGAGTGGAAATTTCTCATGGCGTGGTGGGACTGGCTGCTGGAAAACTGAGTGTGGGGTGGTGCGGTTTGTTCAGTGGAGAGGACTTGGTCAGCCATGCCTTTTCCTTTTAATTTTTTAGGAGGTTTTCATTTTTAACAAGAATAATATTAGAGTTCTCTTTATTATCATCATTTATACAATCAAATTTTTTATTTGAAATTATAGTACATGAGCTCATTTTCATCCAAACAGAAGCAATTAGATCTCTCGGTCCAATTCTCTTCTAATTATGTGAAAATAATTGTTATTAGCATATGAGTCGGACATGTAAGTCTTATAGAATAGTCTCTAATGCTAGTGACTAAACATATTAGCTAAATTAATGAAAAATTAAATTAAGGGGCCTAACTCCTATGTCCTATTTGGTTTCTAATGGGGATTGGGCCAAAGCTCTCATACATTTTATCATGTGTTTTGCTAAACATATACCATAGAAACATATTTGGTCAGCTTGAGCTCTTCATGAAATTGATTAAGTCATCAATCCACAGTTGTTGGGTTCTTTGAAAATGGCTTAACTTATTTTTGACCTTGTCAATGCTTCATTGATGTGTTTACTGTCTAGTGACGAATTTGTTGTGAGGTCAATGATAACCTTATAACGTTATTTTTGTAATATTTATAAATTATAGCAGGTCAACTTTTGGAAACTTTTTTAAATTATGTAGATTTATGTGGAAATATATAATATATATGTATTTGTATGGTTCTTTTAGCAAAAAAGAAAATTATAGTCAATTGACCTTAACAGACGTATGATGGTTGTCTCATGGAAAATTTGCATATGACAATAAAGAGCTTGGCATGAATACGATCGAAACAGATAAAAGAAAATCCAACACATTGACCATGGGACCTTGGGAAAGGAACTTTTGGAGTCTTCAGTTCCAATGGTTGATACTACTACAAAGGGTCATAGAAATGAAGTGAAGGTAAATACAAAAGGATAAAATGAGAAATTGTACAGGCTGGCTCCAGTCCATATTATTTATCAAGAAAGCTACTAAATTTAAAAAACTGTCTTGTATGTTTGTACTGAATTATACTATTTCCTTTTTGAAAATTAGCAGTGAAGCCGAAATTTCATATTTCTTTTTGTTTTTTCTACTCTCTTCTTTCTCTCATCTTTCTCTTATTTTACCTCGAAGTGTAATCGGATTCAGATATAATTGGATAATCTGGATACCGAATCCGAAAAAATAAGATTCGGACATCTGATTATACAATTAGATTCGGACTCCGACTCGAATATATATCTGATTATTTTCCAAAATTTGGATTCAGATCTGGTATGAAATATTGGTTTCGGAATTGGATTCGAATTCAAATAATATCCGCATCCACTTAATAATTTAGTAGTATTTTATTTTGCGTTTCTATCACAGTAGAAATTCTAAATTATACATTACATTGTAATTATATACTTGAAGAAATACTTTCTATTATATTATCTTTGAATCCAGTCAAACAATATTGTAGAAATAAAATTATGTTAAAAACTTAAAATAACAGTATAATCCATATAACATTCGAATTCAATCGGACTGGAGTAAAAATCTGATTCAAATTTGTATTTGATAATTATTCTATTTGTATTTGAATCTGAGTATGTCCGAAAACGTATTCAAATTCGATTAAAAATAATAGGATTTAGATTTACTATGATCACTATCTGATTCAAATTCGCTCCAATTACACCTCTAATATCACCTATATATAAACTGGATAAATTTGTTATGTATTCCACTGCATTGTTTCACACAAAATATGCTGTGCATGGACTAAAATACCTCTGCCGAATGTTTTAACACTATATATCATACAAGAATATTTTAGCCTTTCAATATAAGAATAGTGGCATAAGACAAAATTTGCTACTAACTTAAGGTTAATAGCAAAGCGAGGAGTCGGTCAAACAAAAATTTTAATCGAGAGATGGCTTAATATATTATCTTAGCGTCCTGTACATATTATACCTTTTTCCTTCTTTCTTGTACATTTTGTAAATATCTTTTTTTAATTAAAATGCAGTACTCCTATTGTTTCCTAAAAAAAGATAATAGGACAAAATGTTTCAATGGTGATATAAAAGGTGTCAGAGCCAACTATCCATGGGAAATACTCCATGCAAACCTATAATTTGGTGTTAAAATGTTAACTATATCGATTAGAGCATTAAATCATCATGAAAATTCTCAAAAATATTGTGCAAATAGTTGTATAATTCATTTGCCATTCTATAAAATTTCAAATTGAAATTCAATTGGTGCTATAAGAAACAAAAAAAATTTATGAAAAATAAGAAATAAAAACACAATCAAAAAGAAAAAATTCACCATTCACAGCAATTTTTTCTTTTTTTCTTTTTCTTAGATTGAGTTTAGATTTGAAATTTTACAAAATTCTAAATCACTACACAGATTTTTTGAAAAATTTTTATGATAATTAGATGACATATCTAACATGATTAATATATTAATATTTAAATAAGAGTTTGCATTATATAATACGGGTATCCACAGTGGCCCGGCGTCGTCCAACAAATAGCTCATTCAAGTTTCAAGCCTCTCGTTAGCCGACAAAACGCGTGATACGGTCTCTGTCCAAGAAGGGGCTCTGGTTGCACTTCTCAAACTCCAAATGCAAATTCCACGCGCTCCGACACTAACTAACTGGAATGCAGTGTTCACTTTTTTTTTTTTTTTTTTTTTTCTTTCTCTTTTTCTCTTTCCAGCTTAATAAGTATAATATATTTTTTTTTTATAAAAAAGACAAGCTAAATACTGTTTGTTTGTTTTTTATAATTTTATTTATATTCCTCTATCTATAACACGTGGAACAAAATATTTAATGGATATGTTTATCCATTTTTAGGTGATGAACCCCACTGTCTGTGGAGAGCCCAGATGTTCACCTTCCGGCTCCCGGAGACAACGGCCAATCACCTTTTTACCGGAAATCACCATCCTCGAGAGGCTTGGAGACAACAGGGGGGCTGGTGGGGCGACTGCCCCAGCTTTATTGCCACCAGCCAAGGGACTAGATCCCTTGCCACCATGGCCGCCCCACCAAGCACAGCTGCACAACAGCACAAACTCCTCCTCCTTTAGGGCCGACGACCAAGAGGCAGGAAACAATGCCAAGAAACAAAAATATTTGGGCTGTGCAACTGTGCAAGTATATGTGAACCCAACAAATGGAGAGCCCAAAATCCCAAAGTTGGCCTACCTAACTGTAACACCCTGGGTTTGGGGTGAAAATTCTTTTCTTAAAAAGTCATACATGCATATGTCTCTTCTAGATCAGTCAAATCAGCCCAACTTTATTCTATCCTAAGCCCCAAAATCTCAAAATCTTTCCTGTGAACCCAAATCAAGATCTAACTTTCCAGATATGACCTACTATCTATCCTGAGTATAAAAGTCTTCAGAAGCCAGATTCAATTCCATCTCTAACTCTCAGATTTATCAACTCCTTTCTGTTTTCGAAAACGGAAATATATTATATTACCCCAAATACTCTAAGTTTCAGAAATTCAAATTTAATCAAAATCTTGACCAAGTTTAGACCAAATTATATCAGGACTATGATTAAGGGTATGCCAATACCTTAATCCAAAAACTTAGCAGCCAGATTCTATCATCTAGACCCTTATCACAAATCAGTTCAAGGAGTATCGCAGATCAGTCCTTTTTCCAGATTTTCCAGAAGCATGGAAAGGCTAAATGTTGCAAATCAACTCCAAATCCAAATCTGATTCAGGGAACACCTCCCAAATGCTATTCAACACAAAATCTTCTTATATGAGTATCTCAAAATCAAATCCTAGATCCCAAAATTTCAGCATTTGACAAAATCTAGAGTCTAGATACCCTAATTTACCCTATTATCAATTTCACTCAAAAACCATTCAAATGTTTCAAATTTCATCTTCTATCTGTGCCAAATTATCTGTTGAATTAAGTTTGCTAAATTAGTAAAATCAAATTCAACCCTAATCATCCAAATCTCCACATTTACAAATCAGCCCAAAGCCAAGAATCAGAAATTGCAAATCAGTCCAGATTCGACCAGAGCAGCACCTGTGTTTTCGACCGCAGCCTCGCCGTGCTTGTGCGCCATGTTTGCTCGCCGCCGGCCAAGCCTCTCCTGCGCCTGTGCCCGTGCGTGCCTTTGCATGTGTGCACGTGTCCACCCCTACGTTGTCACCGTGGCAGCACCGACGACCAGCAACCGCTCCCGTGCACGACCAGCAGCAGCAACAGCAGCCCTTTTGTCAGTAGTTTCGCGCCACGTCACCTTGCCGTGCCAGCCATTGTCGCCACCGCTTGAACTGGCTAGCGCCAAGTTCCAATGCCCCGACCAAACACAATTGCAGAGCTGTTGTCGCCGTTGCATCGCGTTGTCGCCGCTGTTGCTTCTGCGCCCAGCCAGTCTCGTCACCGGCGCCAATTTCCTTGTTGCTCCCTCCTCGCAAGCTTCTCCCCTTGCCTATTTAAGCACCCCAGCAACCTGTATAATCTCTACTTCACCAGAAATCGACTAAGTCTCATCTCCTCCGTCCTCATCTTCTTCTCCGGCGAGCTCAGCACGGAGGCTCACGGTGCCAGCTTCAACCACTGCACCATTTGCCAAATTAACACCACCAGTGAGTGTCTCTCATCTCCCTTATCGTGTGATAGCATCCAATTGAGCTCCGGTGACCTCTAACGCCAGCGATCACTGGAATCCACTAATTCCCTGTTCCAGCAATGCCATCTAAATTAGCCCGAATTTGCTTTCATGGTAATAGAACAAAATGATCAGTGAACTCAGTTTAGCAAGCCTATAAGCTCAGAATCCCTAATTGAACTCAAATTGAAGCTTTTCCCGATTTTGAACTTCACTAGTTGCCGGCTCACGTCGCCAGGCCACCCCGACGATCCTCCAGTAAAATTGACTCCACCAGTAGCTTCCTCGTGTCCCTCTATCACTCTCCAAGCAAGAAAATAAGTTCAAATTAACCACCTGTATCAAAAACCCCCAATTCCAGTGCCTTCTTCTCCGGCACTGGCCACCGAAAAATTATTTCCAGCCATTGCAGCCCTATCCACCTTGTCCAATGTGCGTGCCTTGAACCCCTGAGCATTTTTGTCTTCTAGCTCAACACCTGGATCGGCCCAAATCGAGAGTTATAGCCATGCCAAGACTTTGATCAGAAGTTGTCTTGTACAGTTCGGCCACTGTGTTTCTTCGCCGGAGTTCGTCATCGTCCGACCATCTTAGGTCTTGAAACCACTTGCATTGTGTTCCTGTTACTTGAGCCTGTCTCCTAGATATAATTGGAGCAGCAGATGAAGCCTTGAATTGCATTTGCTACTAAGCCCTAGTTTTTGACATTGTCAGCACTATGTCAGTGCATGTCAACCAGTGGCATTAGCCTTGTTCACCTTCTTTTGGCTGTGCATTTTGAAAATAACTTTGTGCATTAGATTTGTGGAGTTGTGAGCTACACTTTCTTCTACTGTCACACCTTGAGATAAGCTCTCTAGCTTTCCTTGAAGCTATGTTAGAGCCTTGAACCGAATGTCAATCGGCTGACATTCGCTGTTTTTGAACAAACCAGCCGCGGACTTGATGTCCTTATTGCAACCTTAAAACCCTAAGAGCATCTAACACCTATCCTTAGCCAAACTCCTTGAAACCCTAGAATCTCGACTCAGTTCAGCTTACAATCCCAATCATCTTCAGTATCTTCTAAGCATATTTGCATATAGATCATTAATCATTTTAACATAGTTAGTAATTATTGTATGTTTGTTTGTCGCCGAGCAGATCCAGAAGCTGAGTTCAAGGACTTCGCTGTTGACCCGACATCAACTGCTGATTTTTACGACACGGAAGACAAGTCATATTCTTGAATATCTTGAACCTATATTTTAAGAGTTGCTATAACATAACCTTGAATATAAATAGTATTGCATGTGAAAGAATGATTGAGATATGAATTGACAGTACTAGGCTAGATGCCTGTTGAGATGTGAAATGTGAAATGAACAAGTAATGAGCCATGAACTAATATATATGTATATATATTTATATTCATGAAATAAAACCCCTAGCCGTGACCATGTTTTTGGTATGGAATGGTGGTAGCACTGGATGTGCATGGGTTGTGATATGATTTGGACACTGGCATATAAGGACTAGAACCTTGTGTTGTGCGTCTAGTGGCATGAAAAACGTGCTAACCGCAAGTCTGGCATATAAGGACTAGAACCTTGTATTCCACAGGCCTGAACAAGTAGTATGTGGATCACACATGAAACCCCTATATGACACATATACGATTACACGGAGTGCGGCTCCAACACATATCACAGGATGTGATTACACATTGACCCTGAGTGGGAAGATGCCAATTAGTGGGGGTTGTGTAACCCCACCACAACTGTGGTTTCTGAGTGGAACCACAGGGTCTGGGATGAATTGTGTGTGAAACATGACAAAAGTTCTTATTATCTCCACCTTGCCACTCACACATGGTTGTGAGGAAGGGTCTAATCATATTGATAGGATGGGCATGAAAGTGGAATATCTTGCGGGTAAATTGGTACCTCTCTACAGAGTTAAAAACGTATTCGAATACTCCGAACTCCCGGGTTTACAGGAATCTGCTACGGTGGATTAAATCCACGGGGTGTGGCACAAGTATGTTTTTCTAAATAAAATTTGATAAATTAAGATTACCCAAATGACATGTGTTGTCATGATAAGGGGTGCTTCCGTGGGCTGTCATGTGTCGATGTGTCGCGGTAGTATTATAAATAGTGGAACATGAATAGTGATGTTATGCTATGAAAAGTGCTATCATGAGATGTGACATAAAGGACAAGACTATTTTACAAACATCCACACTTCTTGACTAGCATAGGTTTATATCATCTCTACTATATGTATCTACTCTTACCTATGACTTGCTGAGTACGTAAGTACTCACCCTTGCAACCTACAAATCAGTAGATGGAGCGTTCCATGATCGAGATGAAGGCGTGGGGAACTTTGTGGATCCAGAAAGAAGAGAGCCAGTTCCGCTAGAGCCCTGATGTGTGTTGTTCTGTCGTCAACTTCTCATTGTGAGAGGGTCATCTATCTTTTGCTGTGTAGTTGTTATTTTGTTAGACCATGTATGCCACGAAGGCATTATAATCTCCTTATGTTGTATTAAGGCCAGCAGGCCACACTGCTTAAATATTTTGTAAGTTTTTCTGCTGCAATGTAAATATACTCCTGTACTTGACTTATCTTGAGAAGTCAATGGTATACATGTATGGGACCAGTTGCAGCGAGCGGGGTCTCCACGGGAGTAGTCGTAGTCTCCAGGTCGGGGCGTGACACTAACTAGCTGCCACACACACATGGGGGTAAACATTCCCAAATTAGTCTAAATGCCTAGCTCCTCTGCCTCTAGGTTCTAGTGTCTATGGTGGTGGCGGAGGCGGCGCATCTTCGGCACCTCAGCACAGGCGGCGACGCATCCTCGGCACCTCGGCACCGGTGGTGGCGCGCACTCACATTCTTCTACAGTGATTCATCTACTGTTTGTCACCTGAAGTTTTCTTTTTTCCTGTTTTCACGGGGATTTTTTCCGATGAAATTCTGATCGATGCTACTTTGATTTCTTTGAATGGTGGTTCTTTAGTTAGTGGTTAATTAATTCGTTTCGTTAGGACGATGACAGCTTGAGGAGGTGGATGGAGCAGCTGCTTGGCACTGTGGATTTGAGCTCTAAAAGCTCAAATCTGTGCATTTGGTCTGACTTATAATTTTAGTGAACTAAATCTGTGACCATAAGCACAAGTCTTCCGCAAATTGAAAGTCTAAAATAAATATACCCAATGGAAGGGGACTTATTGAAGAAGTTTTAACTTAACCAAACACGCCTTAAGTATGAGACTATATACAGATCTAATCCAAAGTTTTAATTAATGTATCTCCAAGATTTATCGGTCCCTTCAAGATTCTCAAATGAAAAGAAGATGTTGTTTACAAGTTGGAATTCCCGCCTAAGTTAGCAAGGATACATGACATGATTCACATCTCACAGCTCCGAAAGTGTTTGAGAGAATCAGCTAATCAGTTGAAATTAAAAAAATGTAGAATTATAGAAGAACTTAACGTACCAAGAACATCTAGTCCAAATTTTGAGAATAGACGAGCGTTGACTTAGGAGGAAGACAATCAAGTTCTATAAAATCCAATGAAATCACCATTTGGAGCAAGAAGCCACATGGGAGAAAGAAGATTTCGGACCTCGCATGAATCTCGAGGTCGAGATTCTTTTAAGGAAGGGAGATTTGTAACACCCCAAAATCTAGAGCATAAAATTTTCATTTTTGTCTAAAACCATACATGCATGTATTTTTAGAAATTACAATTAGATCATTTTCTGTCTCAAAAACTTTCAGATTCTTCTTAATAAATCAGATCTCAGATCGGTCTAAACAGATGTGGATTATTATATGTCTTATACAAATTTGCCTTCTAAAACCAGATCAAATTCAACTTCCAAAGCTCAGAAACCATACTGAATTCTGTTTTTGAAAACGAAATTTCCTAATTACCCTAATTACTCTAATCACCCTAATTACTCTAATCACCCTAAATTCAGTTATATAATTCTACTAATTCCTGTACATTTTTTATCTAGATTATTCTGAAAACCTGAACTGTATTGTAATTGCATACTAGTCCTAAAAGTTCCCAACAAAATTCAATCATTTGATCACTTTTCAAAAATTAGTCCAAATGTCATTACAGATTAGTCTTTTTTCTAATTTTCAGAAGTAAGAAATGACTAAAATCTCCAATTTACCTCTAAATTCGAATATGATTCAATGAACACCTTTCTTACACTATGCAACACAAATTTCTCTTTTGTTACTACTTTGGAATCAAACCCTAAACAAAGTTATTCACTTTTTCTTCATTTTTAGTAAAAATACTGTATACTTTAACCCTGTTTTCGTTTCATTTTCATTTTAATCTAAATAACTTCAAATCTAATCTATCAAACAAACCATGCATATTGAACTAAGTTCAGATTTACCTACAGATTATGGTTATTTGCATCTCAGTCCAATTAAATTTCCAAAATAGCAAATTAGTGCAATTGCCAAAACTGTTATTCAGTTCAGACAGAAAATTCAGATTTTTGAATTTTCTTCTCTCTTCAGATCTGTGCTCGGGCAATACACCTGATCTTCTCCTCAAGCTTTTGCACGACACAGTAATATACAAATACATGATTATATACACACAGCTATACAGACAAACCTGCAGACACACAACTCAGCCAGATAGCAACAAAAACGCGCGCGCAGTGTAGACAATTCCCGCTAGACTTCAGCTGAATCAAGTCACAAGTTCAACAGTGCACCTCTCTCACCTCCCCACTTCGAAACAACAAACATGGTGCAAGCCCAGTCATCAGACTTTCCTTCTCCAGCAGCCCCGACAATGACTGTGCAAGCCGGATTATCCTCTGCACGCCGTCGCTTCGCTGCAGCCACCTCTAACTGTGTCAAATCCAAATCAAACCAGCAGCAGCACAAGTTCCAGTGAGCAGCACCTCGCAATCTCCAAAAGGCCGTATAATATGCCTTCACTGCTTCATCCCTCAAACTCATCGTTGCAATTCAATCAAGTTCTAACCACTCACATACACACAAAAAGCAAGTTTCTTCACCTGTTTTTGCTCTTCTTCGCTGCCGCCTGAAGAAGAAGACGAAGCAAAGAGCCGCTGCTTCACCAGCCAAGTCCCCATAGTGACGATCATACTCATGCTTTCCACTGTCATTTCAAGCAGCCTTGCGAGTTCCGGCGAGCCACATCTCTGGCGATCGCTGTTTTCTCCATTTTCGGCCGCTCCCATATTCCGGCCATCAAACTATTTTCCGGCCCGAATTAGCCTTCGAGCCTGTAGAGGACAATGTTCCTCGCCTGAAATAAGGCGTATCTGTTCAATTACATTTCAAAATCCACCCCGATCCAAGTTTTCAGAACTCTTCGCACGTTGCCACCGATGGGCTCACGTCACCAACCCGGCACGAGGCAATCCCAGTCAAATTGACACAGCCATTAGACTCCACTCATCCAGTAGATGGTGACATGCAAGTTGATTTCGTTGTAATGCTATATTTTGAAAACGCCTGATGCAACCATCTTCTTCGTCTCCGCCCGCACGCCAACGAGCCACCAGTCACCACCAAATATAAATTCCCTTTACTGAAACCATCAGCTCCATCCCAAGAAGCTATTCAAGCCACCAATTTTGGGAATTATATATCTACTTATTTGCTCCAGCACCAAGAACCGTGGAAGTTCACTGGCCCATTAGATTTAGAACTCGCCGTTCACCGCCATCTAGTCACTGCCGACCAATCCCTCTTAACAGTGAGCTCATCAAGCCCTTGCCTACCTCCAGGACATATTTGGTGAAGCCAAAACGGCTCAGCGCACCCAATCATCGCAACCCTAAAATTTGACAGTACACAGACATTACCATGACATTGTCCTAGCACTGCACTGGATTTCAAATCAGATTTTGTGTTGATCTAGTGCTTTTCTATTGAAACAACTTAGTCCAGGAGCTTTATTTAGTTGTAATGCATAAGTGTCGCAATCAGTTTTTGTAGCAACCACTGAAATTCTTGAGTTTCAGCCCTATGTCAACCAATGACAATAATAATACCATGAACCGAATGTCAGCCGATTGATATTCATTAGTTTTTCAGCCAATTCGTCATGTCTTGAATGTCGTGCCTTGCCAAATAAGTGTATAAACATTCTTAAAACATGTCCATGGCAAAGTTCGCCATTCGCCTAACTGTTTTAGCCTTAAAACAGACCCCGGCCGTGTTTCGCAAGCTCGTTTGGAGTCTCACCAAAACCATAAATTCCATGAATTTTGTCAATTTTCGTCTTGCTAATTCCATTGATTATAAAATCCTAAAACCAGTACCCAACCACTATTATAAATCCATTCCATCAAGCCATGAGTTCAAATCATCGTTTTTCTAAGTTAGCTAGTAATTCGGAACTTGTTTGAGGACCTTGAATCCATCATCCAAAATCCTAATCACTTTGAAATCGCATTATTCATTTTATGCATATGCACAATTATACTTATAATGAGGTTATAAATTGATTGATGATTGAACCTGATTGTCGCTTAGGTCATGAGTTCGAGTTCGAAGACGTTGGTGTCGAACCACCATCGACTGTCAATACGTACTTCGTTGAAGGTAAGTCATGTTTTTGAACATCTTGAGCCTATACTTAAAATGTGTTGATAATGATATGTCCTTAAATATAAATTATACTACATGAAATGTTATCATCACCTTAGAGTACAAATCACTATTATATTTATTTACTTTATTATGTCACCTTAGGTCAAACTATCATGTTAAGTCATAGAATAAGATGTTTAAAATTACGCTTAAGGATGTTTTGAGTCAAAGAGAGTCGTCCTTGACCAGATTGGTTTGAAAATATGGAAAGGCACTATCTAATGCATTTTATGTGGTTTGTTCCTAGTCATGGACATATAAGGATTAGAACCTTGTGTTGTGCTTCAATGACATGAAATTCGTACTGTCCACAAGTCTGGTGTGAAACAAGTCTACACCGGTAGTATGTAAAACATACATGAACCCTCTATATAGCGAAGTCTTTATTTTAAAATTGTGCACATACTTCTAGCAGTACAAACTTACATGGAGCTTACTCTACACACTGCACTCTAACCCAATAATGAGAAATTGCTCGATCGGTGTGGGGATTAAACCTATCACAACTGTGGTTAGTCCGACCAGAGGGCAGGGGCAAATTGTATGGGAAACATAAATAATGCCCTTGTTATCTCAACCTAGTCATTCGCATATAGCTGCAGGATCAGGTCTAATCGCCTCAGATAGGGCCGACATGAAAGTTGAGATATCTTGTGGATAAATTGGTACACCTCTGTAGAGTTTAAAATGTATTCGAATACTCTATACTCTCGGGTGTTTAGGGGTCGGTTTGCAGTGGGTTAAACCCACATCGTTGCAACACAAGTAAATTTTTGGAATAAAATGAGTTTAGTGTAAGATAAAATAATGTTGTAGTGATTAGACTAATGATACATGATAAAAAAAATGGTTTCCAGACCAATTGTCAACATTTCTTGATAAGTCATAGGATCACATAATAGACTAAGTGTTACCATGACTTGCTGAGTATTAAAGTACTCATTCTTTCAAATTTACAACTTTAGTAAATGAAGAGCCAAATGACCAAGAAGATTTCACCATCCTACCGAAGCCCGAAGATGACCAACAATTCCAACAGGATCCATGAAAATGTTGCACTACACTCAAGCATTGACTATGGATGTACCATTTTAGCTTCCGCATTTTGATCCGTTTGAGACCTAGTCTTGGTTTTCACACTAGACTCGCCCAGATACTAATATGCGGAATAACGGGATCTTACTCAGAAATACCAAAACCCAAAGGTTGATCGAAAAAGAGAGTTCAAGTAATTGCACAACTCTTTATTTCAAAGAGGGCTTTACATGTCGAATGTTAGACAGACTTGTCTACGTCGATGAACAATAAGTGTCTAAGACTTAAATAAGCTCTAGGACTCTTCGATTGTGTTCGATGATCTAAACTAGTTCTATTACAAGGTATTTATAATCCAATCATATGAATACGTATCAGACTCAGTAACCTAAATGTATTAGACTCATATAACTAACTAACTAATCTTAAACGGATAAGCTTAGTTATATATCTTCGGATCGGAATACAATTCCGAACAGGGAACGAATTCCTTTTCATGGTCGCGAACCAATCCATGGTCGCGAAATCTTTCCGAACATGGTTAAGGTCGCGAAGCCGTATGCGATCAGGACTTGGTCGCGAAACGGTATGCGATCAGGACTTGAAGATCCTCCCGGATCACATTTTGTTGAAAACCTCAATTCTAAAAACTAGTTAGTGGCCATGCTGACTTGTTATGCCATGTTTTGTACTTAAGACCATCTGGCCCTATCTCATACTTTATGATGGTTATTGTAATGTACTTTGAGTTGGACAACTATTGTACTCCTGTGTATGACTAAATCTTAGACAGTCAGGATGTGAACACATCATGAGACCCGCTACAACGGGTGAGGTCCCCACAATAGGACAAATGCTATCCACCAGTGCTCTAAGACGAAGGGATGAGCCACCTCCTTCCTATACATTTCGTGTGCCTAGGCCATCAGTTGGTCATCTGAACGACCATTAGCGTACATCTCCTTCAACCTGCAGTAAATACCATTAAACTGAAGAATTTTCTTATTAGTTTTTGGCGAATAGTTTTTGCAATGCTTCACATATCTTCTATGACATTTTGAACTACACGCATTGTACGTTGCAGCGACCTTCCCCCAATATATGTTGAATTTTTTGTTGTTGTTTAACTGGATCGAGGGAATTATTCAACCAGACACTAATCTAGAAGATGGAAAATAAATTATTTACAAATTTGGAAGCCAAAATCGGAAAAAAAAAATTATGGTATAAAAAAATTTAAAATGACGAAATTTCAATTTATAATAAACACTCACAAGTCGAATGTCATCTTCTTGCGACCAAAACATTCGCTTGGGCCGAGCTCCAGCATTTCCATCATTATTGTCATTACCATCGTTGTCGATAGAGATCTAGGGTGCGAAACATTAGATACCACTCTCGAATACCGACGCAAAGTGGGAATTTTTGAAGGGGGTTGTTGACGAGGACATCACTAACTCAGATATGAACAAGGCTCCACCACCCCTACCACTACTTCCATTACTTTCTCGCCGCCACGAGAAGATCAATGAGAACGGCAAGTCGGCATGAATCCATGTGTTGAGCCCTTCACTACGCCCACACCGGAGGATCAGCGAGCTACATCAAAGGTGGAACAACCCACGATGCATCAAGCCCAGCCCAAGATCAAGCCCAACTCGTCCGTGAGTCCAACTCTGCCATCTAGCAGTAGTCCAACTTCAAATAGATTCCCAGGCCACATACAGAGTCCGTTTGGGGTGAATGAGCACTTTACGGAGAAGCCCACGACGCCACCTTTCCAATGGATCTAGCCCCACTGCCAAATTCCATCTGGATCACCCGCAATCGATGAAACAATTCATGGACAGATTCTGTCATGTGCTGTGCCACCTCTAATTTGGGCCCAAGGCCCGTGTACCCCTAGGGTTTCATGTCCACCTCCTTGGTCACCACCCCTGTTATATATGGCCGTCACCTTTCCCGTTTTTCCTGAGGTTTTGTTTAGATTAGTTTTCCCCATGTGTGAAACTTCATCCTTGTATTCTTGAGTCGGCTAGACCAATAACTACAAGTTACACAACCTCAAATTTATTGTATACTTCATCCATATTTGCAATTTCAGATTGCTTTTATCTTGTTCTTGCTTGTTCTTCGGTTGCTTGCAGGAATCGATCCTCGTGATCAGGTTAACAACGTCTTGGCACGGTTGATAACGACTCGTGAGTGTGGTTTAACGATTGTCAGGGCGTCCAGTCTTGTTTGGTTGGTAGCCGGATCGCCAAGGTCACTCTCCATCAAATCGAAGTTATCCTTCTCACCAGAAGATCGGGCATCCGTGTCCTCATCAGTTGTGGTGGTAAGAACTATGTAGGATTGGTCAGCATCCCGATGAAGTGAAAATTTTGGCCGTAAGTGTGTTGTGGATACAAAAGGCGTTGTGCAAATGGAAGAGACTGTGCATATGGATGTGGCTGTGTATGGTGGATAACACATAGGATATAGAGGGGAGGCAGAAAATTAGGAGAATTTTGATTACTGGCCCCTTTTGTGTTTTTCCATCTAAATTATGCTTGCTAAACCAGTTTACGAGACCACTAGGGGATTCTGTCCATATGGATTTATTTTGGAAATTTTGGAAGGATTGGTGTATGAATGGTGTGAGATTTGTGAGTGAAAATGAGTTCAAAATGGGTCATATTTATAGGGAAAGGAGGGTAGAAATTTTTTAGATTGTTTTTTACAATTTTTGAGATTTTTTTGTAATTTTTTATTATTTTTTGGTCTCAAAACAATTAAAATATATTTAACAGCTATATTCCAACGATTATTTTTTTAGAGCCACTGCCTTGCGGATCCCACTCCAAACTTACTCACAACGGCTATTTTTTAACCACAGACAACATATAATGACTGACATGTGTGCTTAGGAAAATACTGAATCCTCTTTCAGGGAGTGCATGCAAGTGGAGCGAGTGGATCTAAAAATTTCGTTTATTTTTTTAAACTGGAAATAAAAATGGTAAACCAAAACTGACAGGTGGGCCAAAAAATCTCTGAACCCAGTTCTCAGTCAATGGGTCAAAATGACGCATTGGGCGTGACACGTAAGGCAAGCGCACCTACAGCATGCTTTATGCATTTTGTGGGACCCACCACTACCTCCTTGAGCTTCATGTTGCATGCGCATACTACGCACCTTATTAGTGACACATTGGCCCCTTTATTAGTTGGGCCCACATATTAGTGTGGTTTTTCCCGTGGGTTGACCTCGTGTGGAAAGTGAAGCTATGGGGCCCACAAAACGCGTTTCGAGGCTGTGAGAGAAGCTCGAAGACAGTTGCTTTGAGGGCACTCAACTCAGTCAAAGGTTCATAAAAGAACTCTAAATATATTTGTGTCTTTTGATACCTCATCTAATCAATTTATATAAAACAAAAGATACAAGATATATTTGTAATTTTATAAGTCCCTTAATTCAATTGACTCCACTCCATATCTTTTAACTGTCTAATAGGATCTCCGTATGACCTAGGTTTTGGCTGAGACGATGGGAAGAAACAAAAAAAAATCAATTCTAACTTAGTGATTGAAACAAGGATCTTAGGAAGCAACGAACAACAAAGCATTACACAGAAGAAACCCGATGTTGTTGGGATTACCAGTAGAATTGGTGATCGTGAATTTCAATTAAGATTTGAACTCCTCTATTTCATGGAGTTGTTTCATTAACAATTGGACCCATTTTCAAATCCACATAGACTTGGCGGCTAGTTCTTTGAATGTTCCAGCCTCTAGTACGTCAACGGACTCCATGTAGACTTAGCGGCTACAAGTTCTCTAGTTCATACACGACTCAAAAGAAAATATCGGATAGACAAATTCCAATGAGAAGAGACCCCGAAAGAGGTCCTGGCCCGCACTTGCTCCACTTTGTCAGTTATTGGGATCTCACCTAATTTTTTTGGTATTCTAATTAAATGGATAGATTTATTTGAAATATAATCACAAATCTAACTTTATTAAATCAACAATGAGATTAAATTTGTACTTCCCTCTACGTCATAAAATTTGCTGAGAGATAAGAAAAGAGAACTCGACTCCATCAACTGGCGTCGTGACGCCACCTCACCTTCGAATACGTCTCGGCCAAACAAAATGCAACAAGTTATGAGAAGATTAAACATTCGATCCCATGACTGCATGCCAGTTGCACACAGCTTAAAGTCTGTGTTGCTCAAGTCAAATGATATCAGCATGAGACGTCACAAAAAGGTTAACTTGTTGAGTAGGCAGAGGCTAATATATTTCCACAGCAAATACGAAAATAACTCCATTCATGATCAAACAAGGATTTTCTCGGGTGGTTGTAGCACCACAAGCTCGCCACGCCTGGCGAACAATGTAGTAGCTACAGACACCGTCGGTGTGGCCGCAGGAGCAGTCATGCTTGAGCTGGCCTGGAACATCACCATATAGATCAGAAAGATACCAAGTATAGACTAGTTTGGTGGAGGATAGAAAAGGTAAGGAGAAATTACAATTGTATCTTTAGTGCATGGAATTGAAGGTATCTTATGTAAGAGGTACCACTAGATATATCAAAATTCTGTATAATCTTAAAGACCTTAGATCTTTTGTTTTGGACTGGTCACAAACAAAAGAAATATTGGATAAAAGCTCTTAGGTTAAAGGCATTATATATCCTGTGTCATACAAGTCCAAATCAGCCTGTTTGCCACACACTTATGAGTTGTTTAAGTGGAAATTAGGTAGTGTTTGGTTCGGAACAGTAATCGTAATAGTAATAGGTTTTAGAATATATAGGAGTTGGGGTGAAATTACTAAATTCAAAATATGTTTAGTTCAAGTGAGTAATGGAATGAAATGGGATGGTTTTGGAATACATCCAAGTAAAAAATATTTGAAAAATATCATTGGGGGTTTGCACCCGCGACAGCGAACATCCTGCGACACTCTCGACTAAACGAGGGGGGAATTCGGCATGGAGGGATGAAAATCGATGAGGCCCAAAGCGATCGTTGGACGGATCGCTCAAGACCTGATGCGAAGAGAATAACGCCAGGATTTATACAGGTTCGAGATCTAGAGGGACCATTATTCCTGTAGATACACTCCTGAGGCTGAGTCAGTTAGGATCGCTCCAAGGTACACCAGTTGGTTTGTTTATATTTATGTGGATTGTGTACAAGGTGATCATTTACAAGTGATCTGGGAGGATCTTCACGGCTTCGCGACTTTAACCGTGTTTGGAAAGGTTTTGCGACCATGGATGGGTCCGCGATCATGGATTGGATCGCGACCAAGAAAAGGAATTAGTTCCCTGTTCGGAATTATAATCTGATCCAAATATGTATAACTAAACTTATCTGTTTAGGATTAGTTAGTTATATGAGTTTAATACGTACTCATACGATTGGACTATAAATACCTTTTAATAGGTCTAGTTTAGATCATCGAATACAATCAAAGAGTCATAGAACTTATTTGAGTTTTAGACACTTATAATTCCTTCGACGTAGGCAAGTGTGTCTAACGTTCGACGTGTAAAGCCCTCTTTGAAATAAAGAGTTGTGCAATTACTTTGGGTTTCGATATTTCCGAGTAAGATCCCGTTATTCCGCATATTAGAATCTGGGCGAGTCTAGTGCGAAAACCAAGACTAGGTCTCAAACGGATCAAGTTGGTATCAGAGCAACTTTCCTATCCTGTGGATGGTGAAGACTCGCCAGGGTTACAAAACCTCCGGTGAAAATCCAGGTGATCAGTTGACGGTTCCTACAGCCGCTTCTCCGATAATGTCTGACGATACCTCCGTTCAAGCTAACCTAGCCGAACAAGTGGCTAACCTCTCCACCGACATGGAAACCGTGCTTGCTTGGATTAAACAGCAGGCCATAATTGTACCTCCGGAAGTAGGGAAGGTTATGAGTGTGAAGACTGGTGAAGACTTGCGCAGGGCAGACAAAGATGAAGACGAAGGCGACCATAAGACCGACGACCTCGCCAACACCTCCTTAGCTGTCGGATCCTTCAAGGTCGACTCTAAGATTGAAATACCCATATATGATGGGAAGATCGATGCCGAGAAGTTAGATTCATGGCTCGATCAGCTTGAGACCTACTTTGACCTGAAAGGGTTCAATAGCGCTCAAAAGGTCAAATTTGCACCTTTGAAGATGAAGGACCACGCCAAGACTTTGTGGAAGGCCCTTGTCGCCAGTGGTGAAGCTGACGACCTTGCATGGGGTCAATTCAAACGACTTCTGTGACAAGAATTCTATCCGATGGATTACCTTGAGGAGAGATGGGAGCGTTGGCACAGATTGTACCAACGGCGCGACCAGACTGTCCAAGACTATACGACAGAGTTTCAGCGACAAGCAATGGTCATCGGCATCTCACTATCCGACCCTCAGGTATTTCGGAAGTACACATCTGGACTTCAGAAATCGATCAGTACTGAGCTAAGTCTGTTCGGCGCCCAAGACATTGCGATCGCGAGCACAACTGCTTTGGCGATTGAGAAGAAGAATAAGACCCGCAACGACAAGAACCTGAGGGAGATTTCAACCACGACGAGCTCTGGAGAGGGAACCCACAATACGGGTAACACTTGTGAGCATTGTCATGTTGCTGGGCACACAAAAGAGAAGTGTTATAAACTTCATCCTGAACTATGACCAAAAAGAAAAAGGAGGGATGAACCAAGCACACGAACAGCTATGGTTACTTATATGCCGCTCGCAGAGGAAATTATCCAGTTGGATTCAGTTGAAAAGGCGGACACGACCTTGTCTCTAATGGCAATGCCGAAGGAGAAAGGTTCGGGTTCATCAATTGACCACAACCCGACAGAGGAATTGCTCAATGTTAACATACAGGTGAAACACGAGGTGGTCGCAGCCATCTTCGACCCCGGAAGCCAAAAGAATTTGGTCTCCTCCGGGCTGGTTCGACGACTTGGTTTGTAGACGACTCATCATCCTCGACCATATCCTCTGGGATGGCTCACTTCCGACGTGAATGATCCGTTTGAGACCTAGCCTTGGTTTTCTCACTAGGCTCGCCCAGATCCTAATATGCGGAATAACGGGATCTTACTCGGAAATACTGAAACCCAAAGGTTGATCGAATACACAGCTCAAAGTAATTGCACAACTCTTTATTTCAAAGAGGGCTTTACACGTCGAACGTTAGGCACACTTGCCTACGTCGAAGGAACTATAAGTGTCTAAAACTCAAATAAGTTCTATGACTCTTCGATGATCTAAACTAGACCTATTACAAGGTATTTATAGTCCAATCGTATGAGTACGTATCAGACTTAGTAATCCTAAACGTATTAGACTCATATAACTAACTTAACTAATCCTAAACAGATAAGCTTAGTTATATATATAGGATTACAATTCCAAACAGGGAACGAATTTCTTTTCCTGGTCGCGAACCAATCCATGGTCGCGAAACCTTTCCGAACACGGTTAAGGTCGCAAAGCCGTATGCGATCAGGACTTGGTCGCGAATCCGTATGCGATCAGAACTTGGAGATCCTCCCGGATCATGACTCCCTTGTTGAGAAGGAGCCAACCCCCGTTGCGACCTCTCGATCAAACTGGAGATGTGGAAATTGGGCTTGTCCATCTTCTTTTGTGTACCACTTTGCCGCACGTGCTCGTTGATCTTTCCGACCGATTCGAAAAGTCTCCTTTGTGCCACTGCGGGTGGTAGTCACCTTCCTCGCCAGAATCACATCTTCACGTAAAGGTTCGCCTCGTTGATAGACCAAGTCTTCAACAGATGGTACTATGGTATCTGGCTCATCATCCAACTATGAGTCTAATACGTTTAGGTTATTGAGTCTGATACGTACTCATACGATTGGACTATAAATACCTTGTAATAGGTCTAGTTTAGATCATCGAATACAATCAAAGAGTCATATAACTTATTTGAGTTTTAGACACTTATAATTCCTTCGACGTAGGCAAGTGTGTCTAATGTTCGACGTGTAAAGCCCTCTTTGAAATAAAGAGTTGTGTAATTATTTTGGGTTTCGGTATTTCCTAGTAAGATCCCGTGATTCCGCATATTAGAATCTGGGCGAGCCTAGTGCGAAAACCAAGGCTAGGTCTCAAACGGATCAACAAGCGATTTTCTCAGAAACGTCACAGGTGACAGTGTTCTCTTGTCTAGCTCCTATGATCCTCAAGAGCTATCTCTCGATGCTTTGATCCATGCCCCTCTAACAAGGCCTAAAGGGGTACTTATAGATTACAAAAGGTGGCAAAAAAGACCAAAAAAACCCCTTCCCAACTGTAAAAGGCAAGGGCAAAGATGCCTTCTGAGTCTTTGACAAGTGGGCTCTCGACTCTTGGAGGACCTTCTCTCTACGTCTGGGATTGGCTCCCAAAGGCACTTGGCTCAGTGAAGAGTTTCGGACACACTGTATCATCTAGTAGTACTTTGATTTCGCTGGTTAAAGAAAGCCTCCAAAGGCCCTGGGGGGACCCGATGAAGACTTAACCTGCATAAAGCGTTTGGACTACCAGCTCCGGGAGCCCGGGAGCAGTCCGGACGTAATCTTGCCTTTAGGCCTTTCCCATATCATTATGCTCCGGGGACCCCGGAGAGGCCCCAACAATTATCGTCTGGACTAACATCCCCTAGTTTCCCGGGAGGATCCCGGACATTACCCATCTAAGGGCACACTAAGGCCCTTTGCACCCAGGTCCTCTAGGAGGGACTCAGAATACTTCGCCCCTAGTGTGGGCCTAAGTCACCATGCCCTAGGACTCCCGAGATGGTCCCAGTATACAAAGGGACCTTTCTTTACCCTCACTATTTTTAGGATTTCCAGGACTACAATAGAAACCCCTCATTCCTGGAAATTTTTCTTACTGGCAATTTTGCTACTCGGAGGCAAAATCGTCCGGGCATGACCCTAAGTAGCTCTAGTGAAGTCCTAGAAACCTAGCTCCTGAAAAGCACTAACGTAGGCGATGACATCATTCTATCTCTTGGAGAGGAGGCGTGCACTGCCTCGTAAGATCCAAGGCGACAGCTCTGGGTGTGAAACGGCCCATGATAACGATGCGACAATACTGAGGGGGTACCTTCGATGAGTGAACCATTTGTGCCTTCTCGATTCCAGTGTTTGAGACGAACGGTCTTGATTGCCCCTGAGCTGTCATGTGGCACCCATTAGAGTCTGACCCGAACCCTATAAATCAGGGGGTTTAGGCTACTGGAGGACTCACTTTTCCTTCGAGATTTCTCTGAGCCCACCCGAACTCAGCCCCCTACTCCAGAGCCAAAACTTACCAGAGAACTTTTAAATCCGATTCCTCCTTCCTGAAGCATACTCTCCAGAAATGTCAAAGTCAACACAAACCATTAATGATGGAGATTTGCTTATGCCTTTCAGTGGTCGAACGAGACTGCAAGAAAGACAGAGCCAAATAACTTTCCTTCATGTGGTCGTGGGACATCACAGAAAGAGACAATAAGGAGGTATAAGATATTATAGACTTAGCCCAACCCTTACAAATGTTATCCTGTAATCTTAATAATTACAATCACAAATCCTTCATAGTCGAATGGACTCTATTATCTATGATCACCCTGATCGGAGACAAAAGGTCGTAGCCAATACACGACCAAATGTATACTATTTATCTGTACCTTGTTGGTGAACCAAAATCTAGAAGCACCTTTGAGACAAAGGGCTGGTCGTGAACCCATCTGCCGACCACAGTCTAAAGGTCCAACGGTTATATGGTTATGTTTATTCGACCATACCCGGTGATTATGCTTATTCGACCATAACCTTTGGATACTGTGGCCTTTTATTTCCCCAGGGTCATAACTCCCTGACATGGTACCCGTCAAGAAAGTAAACGCACGATCATTCATAAACATGCAACCACTCATAATTACACATTATGACCCGAGTACGTCCGCCACCAGGCGCCCCTTCAATGTAACTGACAACCTTCAACAAGCTATAAAAGGAGTGGGACGACTAGCAAGATGGGGGAGCTGAGGACTTTTGGAGGAGAAGTAGAGGTCGACAAAGAACAGGAGAGAAGTTTTTAGTCTATTCAAGAACAGTTCTTTTTCTTTTCTGTAATCATTTACACTCTTAGTAAAATCACAACAGGACTAAGGCTATTACTCAGCTTTCGAGGGCCCGAACTTGTATAATTCCTGTGTCTCCGGTGCATCCATATTTTCGATATTTTCTCTGGGTGATTGTTAGAAGTGCTTCCCTATGTTACTATTAAATCTCATGTAAGTTCGGCTTGGAACCTTGTTCCAATCGTCGACAATTAATGCCTAAGGAAAAGCTTGGTCCTACCCTCAGAGGAAGTGACTTCCGATTACCTGGACCCATCAACCGTGATTGAGGATAACTTGGAAGATTGGACCAGTGCCAGTGGGCTAGGTTGCCTCTGGACAAAGTGGTCCTAAGGCCCTGTCTCGGAGAAGTGGTGGCCTTTGAGATCTGGTCCAGATAGGGTTACGGTTCCCAGTCCACCCCATGGTGGAGTGTTAAGGCATTACTGGCTCAGCCTCGGGCGTTTGAGCCCAAACTTCATCTTTCGGCTAGGGATCTTCATTTGGCTCTCTGAGTCAACCTTCAGAAAAGCCCCAACGATGAACCTTCTCCGGTGGTTCTACGAGATCTCCACCACGGGGAAAGCGATGGTCTTGGGCAGCCCAAAGTTTGCCTTCAGCACCATCTTCACGCAGCTCCGGTGGTCCCAGATGCTGGAGTTCCCGGTACAGGCCAGTTGGGACCATTGGGAAGACTAGGCCTCCCGGTGAATTTACATGAAGTCCCAAGATCCAGAGGTTACTTACTCCAGGGGCCGGTGCTACTCAGAGGCAACAGGAGACAGCCACCAAAACTAACCTCCGAAGAGAAGGACATGGCCTAGGCCATTTTCAACTCCCAACCACTCGTCAGCATGTGCGACTTGGAGGAGAAGATACAGATGCTCCGGTTCTCGGTCTTCTGGGCCAACTGGGAACACAAGTGGGCCCCAAGGTTCATGCCTGTAGACTACTCTACTTCCTAACCCAAGCCTCGGAGACAAAAGCTCCAGTATAGCTCTTGCACTTACAAAATAATTTTATGTTTTTCTTACCCTTGCAGTCATGGACTACCAGGAGGTAGTGGAGCGTGCATAGCTCCTGCTCAGGCTTTATTACACCGATAATCACAAGCAATACCTTCAGGTCGTCGGCACCCGATCCCCTAGTAACTGGGTCGTAGCCCTCTTCAAGCTAGTGATCCCGACGACGAAGCCACTTCCGACCCCGGCAAGCCACAACCGGGGGAAGGAAAAGGCCACAAACGATGCCGACACTCCCCAACGCAGAAGAAGAGTAAGTCTGGTGCCACAATGGTGGCGCCGACGAAGACAAGTGAGCCCCAGGTAAGGTGCAATCCCCGGAGTCAGATCCAGAGATTCCTATGGCGCCAATGTTGGAGACCACCGGGGAGCCTATGCCAATGACCCCAGGGCCTAGCACCAGTTCCGGGTACAGCTCCTCGTCGAGGGAGTCAGAGTCCACTGACAAGAACTCTGTAACAACTCCCACGGAGAAGCACAACTCCGGGGTAATAGAACAATTTCAGAAAAGATGGGTGTGAAAACATTGTTGTATAAGGAAATCTTTTTATGAAAATATTTTTGGGATATTTAGACAAGCAGATTTGTTTCCCAGTAATTTTGAAAAGATTTAGGTATGTGAGAAAAGAAGAGTTGTTTTCGTGAGAAAAGCAGTTGGGATTTATTTTTTTTGGAAAGAGTGTTGTTTTAGGAAATCTCGGGTCTTACAGATTTTTTTTACCAAATAATACAAGAAAAGCTTAGGAAATCTCCGGTTTCACGGATTTTTTATCACCAAATAATTGAGAAAAAAAAATAAAAAAGTCTACGTGAGAAAAAGCAGTTGGGAGTTTTTTTTTTTGAAAGTGAGTTGTTTTAGGAAATATTTGGTTTTACGAATTGTTTTTATGTATGGGAAACAGGGAGTCCTTAGGGATAATAAGAGATAGAATAAGCTGATTACATTATTCATATTTGAGATTTTTTTAATTAATGTGAGAGTTTCTAGTGATTCTTTTTCTAGGATTAATATGGTATTTTGAATATTTTTATGTAGGATCAGAATTAATACGGTGTTTTTTATATCACCAGAATTTATTATATAATAATAAATTTTTATATGTAATGAGAGTTTTGGAAAAAAAAAATTGTGGAGTCAATTGACGCAATGGCTTGCATTCACCACAATTAAAACTTGAAATTACTTATTGTTACATGATATATTATAAATTCAATTCACCCTAGAGTAGGTTGTATTGGTTTACTCCTTCTATCTCTAAAAGTATTTTGATACGTCCATAGTAAAAATTTGCAACTTTGACCATTTAATTTATACAAAAGTATTAATATTGGTCATATAAAAATAATATTAATAAATTTGTCACCATTTAACTTTCATAATATTATAATTGTTGCAAATAATAATTATAACAAATAATGATCACAGTTGCACGTGAAGATTGGGAAAAGTCAAAAACACCGTTCTTTTTAGAGATTGAGGTAGTATAAATTTTCTGCGGATTTTAGGCCCACTAATATCCGTTTCAGCGAATCATTTCAGTCTTATCTTTAATATTACGCGCTATCACATGAGCTGGTTTGGCAAGATAATGTAATGCCAAACCAAGTACTATTAACGATCAAGACCCAGTCATTGGTTTTTTTCCTTTTTTTTCTCTAGGAGCCCTATCACTAGTCAATCCAGTCTTTGTTGTGCAGACTTCCATGTCACTTAGCTGTCCTGGTCCCACCATGTCAATGAGAAACAACTGGCAAGTTGATGCGTCAAGCCCTTGACTGTAGAAGGAGACGAGATACAAACAAAAATTAGCGACTCTTGACAGCTGAGCTCTGAACTGCATCCAGATCAGACTCTACAGCCATTCTTACTGTAGTTGTCATGATGTCTGACTATGTGTACGTGCATATAACTAGGATTCAGATCAACTTCAGTACTGTCAGTGCAATTCAATTTTGTGTACCCGTACAATTTGTCCAATTGGTAGCGAACTATCTATGTGGATTGAAAATGACAAATACAAAATATCTTGCGAGTAGTTTTTACTTCAAACTTGCAGCCACATCCATTATGGCTGTGCAATTTTGGACCAGACCAATGCTGCCTTTCCCAATCTTTAGAACCAACAAATAGTGAAAACCCCACTATTGGATTCTGTTTCAATCTCATTGTTCTTCCTTCAGGAGATTCTCCAATCTATCCTTGCTATGACCAAGCATGCGAAACGCATCAAAGAAATCAACATTACACGTTTACTGACATCAGTGCAAAAATAATAGCCTAGGTTTTCTATAGACGTCCTTATAAACTATATTGAAATATGGTTAGATTGAGGATCTTTCCATTAGACTAAGACAATTCATTACTATTTATTTCTTGTAATTTGAAACTCTCTTTTAACGAATAATGAACTTGAAGAGTACAAAACCTAATGACCGGAGTTTTCTGTATGCTAAATGCCAACCAACCTGAGAGTCCAAATAATTTGACACTCGGTTGCCTTGTTGAATGTCAGGATTCCACTAGTTTGTTTATTCTTATGTATTTCTATTTAGCCATATGCACTATGTCATGGCCTTATGCACCATGGCATTATCAATCTTGCAAAACCTTCATGTTTATTGTTGGTTTATTGTTGATTGTCTCAAAATCAATATATCATAGTTCACATCATGTCTTCCGAACCTAGAACATCAAATCATTGAAGCGCTAGCACAAAGTATAATTACGTACAAATCATAATTCTCAATTAGTAGCCCAATTTGATCTCTTATTGACATATGAAATCATGTGTGCTCAAATTTATGTTATTGCCTTATCAAATGATCCATTTGCTTTTATGTGTTAAATCAGTTGGTTTTTTCTAGCATGAACTCAAATAAATGGACATATGTCAACATGATAGGTAATCACGCATGTTGCCTTTCATTGGTGCCCCCGACAATGCGCGCGGCACCCGGCTAGTTCCTATGACGATCCTACCATCATTTTGGTCAGCTATAGCCAGAGATAGGTCCATACAAATTACAATGTTTTGATAGCTTGATAAAATGAATTATGAATTTAGTAATAAGGCACTAGTATCTCAATGATACGTGAGTTCTAGACTCATATGTCAATCTCACAATCATTGTTTCATAGTAATATCCTATTTTATGACATCCTTCAACTAATTTCTCCTAAAATGATTATGAAATTTTTTTTAACTTTGCAACTCTTTCTGCATGCTGAAATCTTGAAATGCTGTTCTTTCATGAAAGGCGAAGAATGCAGAGGACGAGGCAGAGAAATCCAACCTCGGGAGTGCTGTTATGTCCATGTTGATGGTTGCTGGAGGAGCTGAAGTGGCCATTGGAGCAGCTTTATTTTTAAACAAGAAAAGCCGAAGCATCAGCTTCTCCAGAGCTGCGCTGTCTTAGGCGACGTAACATCTCTCTTTTTTATTCGTTTTGCGTTGGTTCTTTGTCAATCTGCGAGTAAACATTGCTCTCTGCAGATGTAACAGCATTGGGTTCAGATTCAGACAAATCAGAAACAAAATATAATTGCTTCAGCATGGCTCGGATAATGGCAAAGTTGTCTTACTCTAACAGCATACTACTGAAAATTTCTTCCAAATTTTGATATAATTCATGGACAGGAGTCAGAGCATAACCTGGTGAATTCATGGTCTAAATCTTGCATTAGCCATGTTAACAAATCCATTCACAATAATTAATAAATCTACAGCACCGCCATCTGTCCCAAACTCCCAATGTGAAATTATCCTACAACTTACAGTAGTCACATCACTGGGGGATGATTAAAATTGATGAAACTGTTTTAAAAGGAGATGATTAACCAAATTGAAGGAGAGCGACATGCATGAGAGATCGATAAGAGGAGATGCTGTGGTGAAAATTTACCTATTATATTACTGTAAAACCCAAGCGTCTGTTACACAATGTCGGTGCTAAGTGCTAACAGATAGGGGAGAAAATGAAGATTAGTAGTACCAGAAATACAAAGATACAACGGAAAGAAAAGGCCAGTATTGCTCTATTGGCACAAGAAACTACAACTAAAAGAAGTTTGTAATTGATCTCCCCCTCATTATTCCTCTATATCTCTCTCCATTTCAGCTAATTAGCCTTGCAGTTAGGTATTTCACAAAAGTCAGGAAAAAAAAAGCTGGTAATACAATTTTAATCATCCTTCTGAAATCACAAGAAAATTTGATCTGGAACTAGCTGCCACTTTCTTCCTTGAGGAACATCGCTGCATCATGCCTGATACTTTCACGGAAGGAAGCAAACCCTGTGACAGTTGTGAACGCTGGACCATCGACATCTTGCTCCCCGATGAGATAGCCCTCAAACAACGTTGAATCATCTTCCCCTCCACGGATAAATGTAAGCTTTGGTGTGATGCACCGGTCCTGCTTCAATCTATTAATTGTTGTTCTCAAAAGACCTACATCAATGTAAACACAATAAGCGATTGAAACAAACATGCAAACAAATTGCATGCCCAACAACAATTTAGTAAAAGGGTGTACTTACAGCCATGTGGTGGAGGAAAAGGAAGTGAAGGATCAGCAGTCGATGAATAGTAAACAATAAGATTTGTAAATGCATCCAGAAGAAATATTGGGCTCTCACTCGTGATTAGAGCAGCGCGGCTCAAAGTATGCCGTGGGAATGCTTGCTTGTCAGGTGAAACATATGAAGTCAAAACTGGATATATAGCTTTAGCTACAGAAGAGGGCTCCAGTGCACTGCAAGAACAGTTCAAAACTCAAGTTATATAATTGAAGCGAGGAAATTGATTCACATGAATTCACAGAAAAAAAAAGCATGAGATCATTGCAAGACCAACATTTTTTTATTTTTCTTGGACTGAGCAACTCTAACTGCATGATAGTTTTTAGAGACTTTGTAGGAAAAAAAAAACTCTAAGTGTTTAATTATTTGGGAGAAGATTTGCTCAAACTTGGAATGAAAAACTAACAAGCAAGCAAATTTACCAGTTGAAGAATAGCAATTGTGAACCACATTATAACATTTTCGTTTAAGAGCATTGAGTACCTGAAAAGGCATTGCAAATATATCCTATAATCTGGGTGAATGCCTTCTTCATGCAAGCGAAGAAGAGGGCTCCTCAATGATGCAAACACAAGTTGTGGTATTATTTGCAGCTGTGGGCATTGTGAGAAGTCAACGTCAATGTGTGACACCGAACTTCCAGTATCACGGCTGAATGCCTCGTTATACTGAGCTGTGAGGATAACTAGCCAGTCATGTAGCAAATGTCTGCCTTCTCTAACTCCTTCGTCCAGTGAAGCTACAATAACCTGTGAAAACCAGAATTATGCCAATGTATCACAAGAGAAGAATGAAAAGTTAGGAGACTCAACAGTCAAAGCCTTCACCTACAATAAAAGAGAAAAAAAAAAAACATTATAGTGATTCCCTTACATGTACAATAATCTGTAGGCATATTTAAGTATGTGGGACATTCGAACATATAACAAAGACTTGATAATTAATCAATTCTGAAAAGAATAGATTCAAAATCTTGAGCTCAGTTAGCTCAGAAGAACCATCACCAGCCAAAATTCATACCAAATTAATCCAGCATCTTGAGCTCACTAGTTTTAATCCATTAACATATCTAGCAACTACTTATCTCCAGTCACTTAGCACAAAATAATTGTTACTATTTTGAGCAACTGAATGTCTTCAAAGGAATACATAATAGGCAGAATTTTGTATATGCCACTAAAAAATGTTTATTTTGGATTTACCACCAAACTTTTGACACTTTTGTACATGCTCTAAATCGTGTTTTCAACTTTTACATGCCATTGTTGACCATTGACTACAATATATTTTTCTATAATGACCAATTACCCTTATCAGATTTCAAAGGTTTAAACTCTTACACGTCATGGGCGACATCAAGCGGTAGACAATGCACGCACCAACAAGCGAAAGTGGGGGCTAGGTGGCAGGCAACAGAGGGAGCACAACGAGAATGCATGGCAGTACATGGCAGCGGAGCATCAAATCCACATTAAGTCGTCTTCGCATGCATGTAATGGCGTCGGCTTCACGGGTGGCTCTCACAGTCACGGGCATTTGCGTGGCATGCCGTCCAACTCTATGCCATGTGTCAATCTTGTCACTGCCGGAATGGCTTGTACTCCATACATGACGCACCGGACGTGATCAATATTGGTGGTAAGCACAACATGCATATACATGTAAGCACTACAAGCATATACGTGCATCAATGCGTGTATATATCCAGGCAGCATTATCCTCCTAATCATGGGCAGTGGTGGTAAGCACCACACGCATATACATGCATCAAATTTTGCATTTATAGTTTTGATATTTTCAAATTTCTATGTTAATACATACAACAAATTTAATTTATAATTTTTACATAATTAGAATTTGACAAATAATCAAAACTCTAAATTTTTTAAATATGAGGGGTAATTTGGTCATTATGAAAAAAAATGACCACACAATGACATATAAGAGTTGAAAGCACAATATAGAGTTGTATAGACAAAAGTGTCAAAAGTTTGGTGGTAGATTCAAAATATACGCACTTTCGGTGGCATATACAAAATTTTCCCTATATAATATAATTTAAACAAAACTGAATATAATTACCTTATGGAGAAGGATATATAGGACAACTTCTGAGTCAACACTGTCATAGATTTCATTGATATTCTTAGCCGGTCGATATTGCAAAGTCCTTATTCTCAATCGCCTCTTTAGACAAAATTTGTAGCTTTGGAGGTGCAAAATTACAAGAGAAGCAAACAAAATCAGCTCCAACAGTATTTATATCACTTTGCAACAAGCATGACAGCAATACGAAGAGAATGGGAGAAAGGGGTAATAAAGCAAAAGATGTTAATATGATTGCAACACTCAGATAAAATCATCATAATTGACCAGAATACAACAGGTGGAATATCCAATGAACAGTATTTAGGACATGTAGTGATAGTGATGGCTCAGACAGCAAAACACCCAAACCCAATTATCATGCTGTCCCAACAGGTATTGATCCTGTGAGTTGCTGACAAAGGATGGGGAGCTTATGGACAATATACCTTGCGCAACTTAAAATGTGCAAGGAAAAGAAAATGAAAATTGATAACACATAAAAAGACAGGTGGCACTGACAAGTGCTAACAATATGATAGCCACAAGTGTTCTCACAGTTACAACAAATGAGTTTACACGTCAAAAAATGAGTTTCAGTGGCACAATAACAAGAAGGAATGCAACAAGCTAGTAAGCAATGCACAAGGAATAATTAAGGATACCACATACCTTGCAGATGATTGCGTATCATTCCCCAATGCCTCTTCAACAGGTTCAACAACACTGTACTGAAAAGCAACTTGTATAACAGCGGGATCTGTGTGCCTGTAAATAGTGTAAACCACATCAGCTGACCATACAAGTATCAACACAGCTCCACTGAATGAATAGGATCCAGGAAGGACAAAGTTTCCTCAGTCTTCACATAGTAATGTTAAGCAAAACTTTCATTTACAGATGCGTTTGTTAGAAATCAGGAAGTCTTTTTTCCCCTCTGCAGATGCTCATGTCAGGAAATTTATCTGTCCTTTTGCATGCTTGATTATTCTTCCATGTAATCGTAAAGCTTTGGTAATTCACTAGTCACTACAGTCCATAGATCTGAAATGTCCTCATGTTTGATCTGGGATACAATATATGGCAGATATAAACTGCAAATTCCATGTTTATACCTTTACCCCATCACTCAATATGTACCTTGCCTAGCCAATAAAATAACTGCAGAAGGTTTCTTCTCATAGCATTCTAAACAGGTGAAATCTGTACTAAAGAAGTCTAATTTCACAAGAACTTTTTCATGTCACATCTGAAATTTCCTCCTAGAGGATAGGCATATCCAATGAACTACATACACCCAATATGGGTTTACGAATTCAACAGTAAGTGACCAGTCAAAGGAAAAGGTTAAAAGAATACCTGGAAAAGCCATCAGAATGGGCAAAATCAAAGTCATATGCATATGAAGCAAATGAATCACAGCAAATGATATGTTGAACATTTTCATATTGAGGATCTGGGAAAAAGTGGCCGTACTGCCAAAAGGAGATGCATTAGAAAAAAGTGAATTAGGAATGGAACACAGCATAACAAAATGAACACAAATAGCGTGGCCTTGACTGCTTACAGAATGGCCAGGTTTGAAGTCAGATGATGTTCTCAACCTTAAGACACAACCAAATGCATAGGGCCGACTCAACAAGCGGTATCTGTTTAAGGACCAAGAAAGACATTGAATCAACTCTTGCAGAGGGAAACATTGTGCATATTTATTAGGTATCACAGCAGGGAAAAATGATGAATAAACTAAACATAGAGAGAATGATTCCACAAAAAAACTTACATATCTTGGGGAAGTGTCGAATCATCTGTATTTGTATACAGAAACAACGAGCCACCACTTTCAATACTTAAAAACTTCAGTGAAGCCAAATCAGTGTATTCATCAGTAACAGCAAATATGTCTACACAAACTCCTGCTTGAACAGCAACAGCTGCCTATTTCAAGAAGGTCAGTACGTGACTAACACAGTCAAGCAGCAACTAACTTTTGTTTTCCGAAATCAAATGGAGCTTACTAGATCTCTGTAGAAAGGTATCTGTTCAGGAAGCAATGCACGGTCAGCATCTTCCCCTTTGATAGCATATTGTTCACCGTATCTTCTAGTGTCAAGTTGACCAGCTCCATAATCAGGAGCACCAGACATAAAAGCAAAAACCCTAGCTTTTTAAATAAAAATTGCTAGTTAGGCAAAATAGAAAAGAAGTATAAAATTCTCCACAAAATTCATGAGCTCTAGGAAAGTAATTGGCATGAAATATTGCAGAAAAATGACTGATAGCACTAAGATGTAAACCTACCCAAAGCAAATGTACTTCCGTACTCCGAGCTTAGGTACTCAATTAGAGCAGAAATGGCTGTTCCAAAACCGCGGCCACCAAGCAAAACACTGTCTGCTTCTTGCCCAGCAGCAGCACCTCTCTCCCATGAAGATGTTGGCCGTAGTGTCTCCAGGGCAGCAGCAATGCGATCCTTGCATGTCTCAACCTGTTCACAAAATTACCCTAAAATTACACAAGCTTCCAAATTGGAAAAACTAAGTTGTAAGCCTACTTATAGCTTTGTAGCATACGGGAGCCAAAAATGAAAGGAGAGGCATGGCATCTTCAAGGGCCATAGGCAACCCATCTTCTAACTCAGGAGGAATGAAAACATTTTTAACAACTGGAATTGGACCTTGTACATCATACAAGCCAATCTTGTGGCTGAATGTCATCAGCCCAAACAAGGAGCCTGGAATAAGAGCTGTTGCATGGAGGAAACCCCAAATGAGGAACCAAGGAAATTAAGCTCAACCACTAAAATTGTTCAAGCAACTTGAAATTCTCCCAGCTCCAAATGTGAAGAATATTAACCTTCAAGGGCAGCCAGAAGTGCGCTCTTGATGAGTTCCAAGAACTCTTCAGAACCTGAATACATTTGAACAAAACAAGGCAACCGTTTACTTCAAGCATGCTTGCTCTTAACAAAGCATAACGTGGCACAAGCAAGATTAACCAGTGCATCCAACTAAAATTTGGTTCGACACCCACCAAGCATTGAGACTTGTACACACAAATGCATCATGTAAATCAGTTACATGATCCCAATTATACAAATTCACAATTTTCTTCGAGTTTTCAAAGAAACTCATCGAAAAACTACACCTACTCATTTGAGACTGTATCAATCACAATTCAGAAGTAAAGTCTTAAAAAAATCCCATGATTTCGTGATCTGTTACGGATCAGAACTTGACTTACAAGCGAGATCCACTGCTGCCACATACACCGGCCGCGCCTGTAGGCCGTCCCCTCCACCCTCCTCACCATCCACTGCACAGAGCCGAACCATGGATCACAATTTTACTCCTAATCACACATAAAGCCATACGAACCAAACCAAAAACACAAGCTCCCATACACACACGGAGACTGCTGTCGCTAATAGTCTAGTACAACCTGGGATCTCGAGGTCGACGAAGGAGGAGGTGAGCTCGGGGCAAGCCTCGGGGCGGTCGAGGCGGTGGGCGGCGGCGTCGTCGAGGCCATTGAGGGCGCCGCAGAGGGCGCAGGCCCAGGCCCACCGCTCCATATCGCAGTGGGAGTTGAGGTAGGCCCAACACTGCTCGCAGCGCGGGATGCGGTCGCCGCCGGTGCCGGTGGCCGGAGGCTGGCCGCGCTCGTCAGCGGCGGCGAAGGGCGTCACAGCGATGCCCCACGGGACACCGCACGCCTCCATCGCCTCCGGCGTCACGGGGAAGCGGGAGACGGTCGCGCGCAGTGCCATGGCGATCGACGGTGAATTTTGGGCTCTGCTTGGGTTTGGGGAGGGAGAGAGGACGCGACGACGGGGGTGGGGGGAGGCGCGACTACTACAGTCTGACACTCCGGGCCTACAGCCAGATACCTGAGACAGGGGCCCAACCGCACAGTGATCCGGATCTGTTGCGGTTTCCCTGCGGCTCTGTTTAATATGTTTACTAGTAATGGTTAGTCACTTAGTCCAGCTTAAACCAAATGTATGTTCCGAATACAAACTTTCCTTTCATACCTATTTTAAATTATAATCCACACACTACCACAAACAGTTTCAACCTTTTCAATTTAGATATTGTACACAGTAACCCCATAGATTTTATGTATTTTTAACTATAAGCCTATAATGATATTATTGAATTGTTAAGATATGGGATAATAACCTGTGTGACAGTGTGGCATCCAAACTATCTATCTAAAAAAATTTAAATAGATAAACTAACCACTCCTCATTTAAAATTGATCTTATTGAATTATTATGGACCACAATTGGACCAAATTATTTAGACAATACAATCCGACTTCTTCTCTTAAAAATCCATTTCAACTTGATGAATATAAGGTAACATGTTCCTTTAACCAAACGCCGAAGTCATTGTGAACACAACTTCACAAAACTATAGAACATGGGCCAAAAAACTTTTACCCCAAACAATACATCAAGGAACATAAACGGACACAAGACAAAAACAAAATTAAAAGAGAGCCCGGTTCTCCAGCAGCCCATGTCAGGCAAACCGAGCACACGTTATCACTTGTCCGGTTGTCCCCTGCAGCTAGGGGTGAAACTGAGCTGAGTTTGAGCGAGCTAGCCTTGGCTCGGCTTGAGCTCGTTCAAACTGTGAGCTGGCTCGGCTCGGCTCGGTTACCTCACCGAACTGAACAGCCAGTTCGAACTCGGCTCGATCCAACTCGCGAGCTAGCTCGGTTCAGCTCTCGAGCTAGAACAGATCCTTGTCTTCGCGGCACGGTGCTGGGACGTCAGGGGCGAGGGAGGAGACTCGAGGCCAAAGGAGACGGAGGAGGCACTGCTGGGCGGCCGACAACGACGGCGGGGGCGGCGAAGGGACGAGGGGCGGTCAGGGAGGAGGAGGGGCACGGGGCGGCGGAGGCGCCGCGGGCGGCCGGGGAGGCGGAGGGGCACAGGGCGGAGGAGGCGGCGGAGGCGCGGGGCAACGGAGGCGATGGAGGAGGCGGTGGATGCGTGCAACGGCAGGGAAGTGTTGGCTTGTTGGGGGTGAGTGACGGGATTTTTTATATATTTATATATACCGAGCTGAGTCCAAGCAAGCTAGGGTCTGGCTCAGGCTCGGCTCGTTTTTAAACCGAGCTACAGGGACAACTCGAACTCGGCTCGTTTGTGAACGAGTCAAGCCCGAGCCAAACCAAAAACCGAGTCGAGCCCAAATTGCTCATGAGCTCCGAGCTAAAGTTCCACCCCTACCTGCAGCCAAGCTTCCTGCCCACCCTAAGACTAATCCAATCCCCACTTCCTCACTTGGGAAATTGCAACTCACATCAATTTAAACTAGACTGAGTCCAATATATGTGATCTACAAAAATCTCTTTAAAAAAATATTTTATATCATACATGCAAAGTATTTTTGGAAAGGCTCCTCACTCAAACTCACATGTGAAGTGCATTTCGAAACACCAAACACTCAAACGCATCGGCTCTTGGATGGGGTTTAATTTGCTACAATATATGAGTACCAATGGTTAAAAAAATATTAATTCAGAAATTATTTTCAAATAATTCAATTACAATAAAAAAAATTAGAAACTTACAATTAAAAAATTTAACATATAGATTATAAATTTTTTTATTAAACTTATATATAGAAAAATAACATTAAACATACAAATTGGATACATGACAACATAAACATACTAATTAAAAAATAAAATACATGATTTAACCTACTATTTATTCTTCATCTTGTTGATCATATCGTTCATATATTCCAATGAGGCTGCATGCACCACCTTTTACACCTCCATGAAATTTGATGTGTCAGTCGTCACCAGTTTTATTAACAACTTCACAGAGGCAGCTTTTTCTTTCCTTTTAGTCATGTCTTACAAATTCGATGATGCAACAATAACATCCTTAGTCATATCTGCGAGATCTACGTTTGTTTTGACAATGCTCTCTACGCTTTCCTTGACGACTGCCGAAATTTCTTGTAGTTTGCTTTTCCCCTTTCGCTTCTCCTTCGCCGCATCGCAACCTTCCGGTCGTCTCAACTCAGCAAGGATATTGTCTGTGTTCAATGATGTTACACACCAGCTTCATTCAATCTCGCTCTTTTGCTGGTGTCGAGGTAGGTTTTTCACCACTTCAATTGATCTTAAATAGCCGTCCACCAGTACTCCAAGACGAAGAGATGACCCACCTCTTTTTTGTATATTTCGCATGCCTGGGTTATCAGTTGGTCGTCCGAACAACCACCAGTGTACACCTCCTTTAGCCTGCAGTAAATATCATTAAACTGAACGTGTTAGTTTTTTTGCTAATGATATTTGCAATGCTTCACGTGATATAAAACTGCGGTCCCGATCTTTCGATGAGGAGGATAACGCTCGATTTGGGGAAGTCGACGTTGGCGGCCCGACTACAACTGTCCAGGATGTTGCGCCTTAGCGACCGATACACCAACTCCAGAAGGTTGTTGATCTCGCCGGCGCGCAATCAACCTGACCACAAAGGTCTTTGTTCCTGTAAGCAATCGAAGAACGAGTAAGAACAAGATGAACAAGCAACTCAATTTGCGTATATGGATTAAGATCTGATTGAAAAGAACACAAGACGATGGGGTTCCGATGACGAGTAATTCAAGCGATCTAACCGACACGCGCGATTACAAGAAGTAGCAAAGGCTAACTTAATCAAACAAAACTCACCCCTAAAAGGTGCAGCGGCTGGCTATTTATGAGAGGGAGAGATGAGTAGGTCGGCCAAAACCTTAGGGTGGCTGAGTAGGACTCGATTACAAGGCCCAAGACCCACTTTGACTCGGATTGGAAAAGTGATCTGAAGTATTTCGCATATTCCCATTGACTAAGATGTAATTTGGACGTGAGGCCGGATCCGTTGGAAATAGGACGAAAAATCCTTTCCGTCAAGTACTCGTGGACCCCCAGGAGCCTTCTGGATCAAAAGTTATGGCCGTTTCATTATGATGCTGTCTGGATGGCCGAAATTGACTCGAACTCGAATTCGATGTCCACTTGATCTGCAAGGCCAAACCTGACTTGAATTCTAGGTCTTATGTGGCACCTCCCTACAAAACACTTGTATGTAAACCTAGGAACGTATTCACCTGGTAATTGAGTTGACGTGCTCGAGCTCGAGTAATTGGTCCTTGTATTATAGCAGCGGCCTCCGGTTGATACGTAGGCATATGCGTTGTAATTGTATCAATAGAAAGGATGTCCTCATCATCACGTCTCTTCTTCGATTGTTCAGACTGCTCGTGTTGTACGTCGCAATGAGCTTCCCCTAGTACATGTAAATTTTTTTGTTATTGTCGTCAATCGGATTGAAGGAATTATTCAACCAGGCACCAATTTAGAAGACGGAAAAATAAATTGTTTATAAATTTGGAAACCAAAGTCGAAAAATTTCAAATTGACGAATTTTCAATTTAGAATATATACGAAGGAGGTTGTGCATATGAAGGGGGGGCTATGCATATGGATGTGACTGTGCATATGGTTTGCGAAAATGTGGAGCCCACAAAACACGTTGTCAGGCACTAATTCAGCTCCAACACTGCTACTATGTATACTCGAGCTTCAATGGAGGCCCACATGTCAAAGCTTGAAATAATAGAAGCCTAGCCACGCGTTACTACAAACTCACGCACCCGAGTGGGTCCGACATCATAGCAAGGAGTCATGTGAGGTGTTTGTAGTGGATTTAGCCTTATCAGCCCAAGAAAAAAACATTCCATTTCATTGCTGCCATTGTGCCATGGCCTAGCCCCCCCTCGCATAGTCGCACTACTCTACTCCTTTGAGAGTGCAGTTCAATTTTTTTTAAATAACCCAATAAAAAATGAAATTTCAAAAATAACCCTGTGGAAAAATTGCAGCAATGGCCAACTTAAAATCACAGACATGAATTTCCAGTCTACATCGGGTTAGCGATCAAAATGTACCACACAAAAATTATTGATTAAGCATGCAAAATTACTGACTACATGTACAAAGCTGCTGACTGGGTGCTGACGTAACTTTCAGTCACAAACCATGTAAAGACTTGAAATGTCATTGTGATATCATATGGCCCAGTGATTTTCTAAAATTTTTTTTGTAGTTTTGTGATTTTTTATGAAAAATTTGTTAGTCAAATTAAAAAAGTCACAACATGAAAAAATATTTTATTTTATGTTCTATCTTTTGAAATTTTTGTAAAATTTTTGGAGAATGGTTTGAAAAATTTAGAAAATCATGGCATTTGACTAACAAATTTTTTCATGGTCTGCAACCGAAAGTCATGGAATTTGAGTGATTTTTTTAACAACCTAAAAGGTGAAATATGTATATTTTTGTAAAAAAGTTACAACATAAAAATTTGGCATACTTCATATTCTATCATATACAATTTTTGTGCAATTTTTGGAGAAAGTTTTAGAATACTTTGCATTTTATCTATGGTATGGCTATTGTAAAAAAAGGCTTTTTTTAGCTTATTTACTTCTATTTTTTATGTCAATTACTAGATTTTTATCCAATGACTATCACCTGATCTAATAGATTTTAGGTTATCGCATTTTCTTATATTAGGTTATCATATTTTTTATTATTATATTTTTTTGTTGTCTCTTTTTTTAGGTTATCGCATTTTTTCGGTTGCCACATTTTTTGTTTTCTCGCATTTCCTTGTTTTGGGTTGTCTTTTTTTAAGTTATCATATTTTTTAAGTTTTTATATTTTCTTATTTTTGATCGTTATATTTTTTATGTTGACAAATTTTTTATTTTATGTTGTCGCAATATCTTATTTTAGTTGTCAATTTTTTAGGTTGTTATATTGTTTATTTTAGATTGTCATATTTTTTTATTTTGTATTGTCGCATTTTTTATTTTGGATTGTCATATTTTTTTTATTTTGAGTTGCCTTTTTTTAGATCATTGCATTTTTTATATTATCCTTTTTTAAAGAAAATTTTGTATGTAAAAATTGTGAGTATTATAATTATACATATTTATCTATTAAACTGGAAAAAATATTATGAAATCATTCTAAAAAAAATTTGATGAAAATTTTATCTTAACATAAATCGTAAAATTATTTTCCATATTGTAAATCTTTTAATACGAGCTATGGATTTTTTGAAAACTAACAAAAGAAATTCAAAAGATGACTGGGCCTACATGACAAAATAATAATGTTTTTAAGTCTTTACTTTGTTCACGTCCAGAAGTCATGGTAGGATCCTGTTAGCAAATTTGCTCGTGCAATCTATAATTTTGCATGCTCAATTAATAATTTTTGTGGGTTATATTTTAGTCACTAATCTGGTGGAAACTTGAGTCAAGTCTACACCAGGAAAAGGATTAAAGACATTTTTGTAATTTTTTCGCGTAATAGTCTATTTTTTAAATTTCTTTATTATTAAGTAATTGCAAAAAAAAAAAAAAAAAGTTCGTGCAGCTCCCCCACACTCGCCTCGCCTATCCCAAGGCCCATATGCCGCACGCGGCACGATATCGCCTACCCTTAACCGCCGCTCGGGCATGCGCTCGCCGTTTGTAATGCTCCACCGTCACCGATCCGCCTGCACGGGGCACGACTGCATGAGTGACGTAGGGAGACAGTCGCACAACTCCCCGAGCCGTGAATATTCTGAAGTTACATAAGATTGAGAAGAGACAGCCCAACCCAAGGCCCAAAACAAAACTCGATTGCACCTCTCGCCGGTTCCCATCCCGATTCCACGCGTGCCTTAGGAGCCAAACAAGGGTCACGAGGAGAAGTACACCCATGGGGTGCCGGAGACGGCGAGGAAGCGGCGGCGGAAACAGGTGGCATAACGGTGAAGCTGGAGGAGCAGTGGCGGAAGACGAAGGAGCACGCCGAGACCTATCCGTACATGTGGGGCTCCTACATGCTCGTGTATGGCGGCCTCGCCGCCTACCTCACCTGGCGCTGGCGGAAGCTCCGCCGCACAAAGGACCGCGTCAGCGCCCTTCAGGCCCGCCTCCGCCAGCTTGCCTCCGCCGAGGAGTCGCAGGCAGCCGCTCCACCGCCGCCACCGGCTGGGCCAGGGAAGCCCACCTCCGGCCCATGACTGCATAAGCCCCTTACCCATTTTTTTGACATGAAATATTACAGCTGCAATTTTGCTGTGATAGAAAGATGTGAATTCAAAGTGTGTAGTTGGCGATTATGTGTTGGTATTCAAATCACTTCAAAGAAGTTTCAATTTTGTTGTGATACATGGGTGATCATTCCTAGTTAGTAATTACCTACTAGTGATTAGGACTTGGTTACTTACTGTCTTACAGATAGAATTGCTTCTGCCCACTTCATATCATATAATTGCCAAACCATTTGCATGATACTGACATTGTAATCTTGAGTGCAATGTTGTTGAATTGTCCTCAATTGGAGGAGTGCTTTATTATGCATTGTTCTCGACAAATCAACAGAAAAAAAAAGCCCAAAACACATGCTAAAGTTGGTTTTAGTGTTGATTGCTGGTATTGCCAACCAAAAGTTGGTTCTTGTTAATTGTCAGGTGGGGCTATGGGAATGTTTAATGTGGGCACCAGAAGTGTCCGGTCTCGACATAATTTCCAGAACATTGTTTCAAAACATTATGTAGTGCCTAGAAAAATTCACTACAGCTTGTGCTGCATCATATAATCTTGATATAACTTTTTGTGAGTTGTCAAGCATTGCTAGGTTCATAACGCCATGTGCCGCATGCATCTTGAGCTAAGAAAGACATTTCAACAAAGCAGCTGTTTAAGCAAACACAGAAATGATAATACCATGATGATTTAGGAGCAAAGCAACTGCCCCACTCCCTGTATAGCTCATTATACTGCTGCTATCTGCAACTAATCTTTGCAGCAAATGCTATAAAAATGGTACAAATTGTGTAGGTGCACCTGAGGCCCTTTGCTACTCAGACAGGCGGTCTCCAAGCAACAGCACCCTTGTGGTAAGCACACCCTCATTTCAAACAAGTTTTCAGTACAAAAATGAAATGAGATTTAACTGGGTTTGTACAATATATCTCTAAGCTAAATCTAACGTGCAAGAAACAAAATGTCTCTATCAACCTCTGTCCAATACCACTACAAACGCTGTCCTGAATAAATACAATAAACTCAAATACTCAATAGTACATCAAAGGAAGAAAAAGAAACAACCGTTCTACACATATGCCCAATAATTTTCAAATTTTGCTCACAATTTTGATTTTTTTTTTTGTGTGACTGGACTGTATAGCAAGAACATGTGCATGGGAAAGCTTGTAGTACATCACCCTCCTCCAGAATGATGGTACGACTACAGATCTTGAAATCCATTTAAAAATATAAATCCTTGCTATCCTGCATTAGGGGGGAAAGGCATAATGAATATTACGAGTTTTGATGAAGATATGCCATAGAGACAATCATAGAGATAGTTGTATCATGACATATTTATAAATTTTTATTGTATTTCTTAAATAAAATATCACTTTATCGATCTTCAAGTATGTGACTTATTCATAGAACTCTTTATAATGATATATGAATTATCTCAATTTACTTACGACATTATCATTGATATTTATTCTAAACATTCCTGATTTTCGGCATTATAGACAATAATAATGTAAGATAAGTCAGCATGATCATTGATTGATAGTCAAGTTTCACGGACTATGGATATGAGATATCAAGTCAAATCGTGAACACATATTGGTCGGATTGACCCCATCTTGAGACACTATTGAGATTATTATGTGTCATCAGTTTGTTTCTAACAGTTATTTTGATTTATTTTTATATATGAGATCATCACGGTTTCATACATGCGTAGTTGTATATCTTGGTATCATCAACCACTACTTTTAACCGAGTAGTTATAAAAGTGACATACAGATATGTTATGAACTATGTGGTTGAAAGTGAATAGTCGAGATGAAATTTACCTTTCTCATATCTTAAGAGAGCTCCTTGATGTAATTCGACTAAGTGCATGGCCGTGTTGAATATAATTGAGAGCAAACTATGGATAAAGGTTAGTCCATTACAAGATCGATAAAATACCGAGCTATTCAAAGATGACACGTTTCTCATCTTGAGTTTGATATGGTATCATAAGGCAAAGAGACAATCCATGATAAGTTGTATAGTTTCGTCGGATATGATCTTTGTGTACATGCGGGTAGTTATAATGTTTTGTTAGCGATCGCTTATGACTTGTGATTCAAAAAGTTGTTTCCAATCGCGACCAAATATACACGAACCTATAGGATCACACACTTAACGGATTCGAGCATTAATTCAGATGAGATCCGAAATGAGTTCTCTATTGATAATGGATTTATTATTGGGATTATAGTTCGTATTGGAGTAGAACTTATATGCAAATCTCTATAAAAGGAGGTGAGGTGGCACTACCACAGAAACAGACATCCTGGACGGCACATCACAGACGGTTATGAACTGTTCAATGGAAAACCGTCTGTGAAGGCCTATCGGGAGAATATGTTCAGATATCACAGACGGTTCTGACGTCAAAAACAACTGTGACAGTAAACCAGACGGTTCTGAACACAAAACCGTCTGTGATAGTATACTTATCACAGACGGCTCTAACCTAAAAACCGACTGTGATATATACAATCGGTTCCCAGCTAAGAACCGTCTGTGATAGTCTAATTATCACAGACGGTTCTAACCTAAAACCCGACTGTGATATATACAGACGGTTCTGAGTTCTGAACCGTCTGTGATAATTAGACTATCACAGACAGTTCGGAACTCAGAACCGACTGTGATTTATACAGTCGGTTGTAAACCACGAAGCGTCTGTGATAGTGTAGTTATCACAGACGGTTCTGATGTATTAACCGACTGTAAAAGTACCGGCGCTTCGAATTCTGAACTGTGATCATTTCTGTCTCCGATCTTCGCGCGCGGCGCCTAGGAGAACACGAAGCATCGCTTTGGAAGTTCTATAAATTGACAAATGGAAAAATTGTCATTTACTTTACAAGTTTTTATAGTTCTCAGACTGTTTGACTCCTTAGCTTCTCTGCGCCAATGGCATCCTCGATGGCATCGTCAGCCTCGCCCTCCCCAGTATGAACTCTCAATCTTTTGGACTTACCCCTGTATTGTTAATCCATGTTCAATACATTCTTGACCTGTTGATTTGCACAGGGAAGGGGAGCCGTGGAAGACACTGCCAAAGTCAAGGCCGAGCTGAGGGCCCTCCAGGAGGAGCACAAGCTCCTCACGGAGAAGCACACTCGGCTACGGCTTGACCTTGACGATCTCTTCCAGCGCATTCAGCGCATGAAGACGGATGGTGACAATGCTAGGGCGAGGACGAGGCGTCTTCGCGAGGAGAAGAAAGCCGCGGATATGACCATCGCTGGCTGCGGTTTGACAATGAAGGATACCATCGCGAAGCTGAGAGAGGTCGCAGGCCTTCTCGACGCTGAAGTAGTTGATCCTGAGAAGGACAACTTGTCGCTGGAGGAGTCCTGCGTCCTGGCTGCAAGTCAAACTGACTTTATTCTAGATGCAGCCAGGGCTAAGACCACTCCTTGACTTAGCATTCTGTATTTTTACTTTTTTTTTGTAAGTGATGAAACAAATTATTGAAAACTTTGTTCTTATGTCAACTTTCTAATTTTCCAGCACATTCTTGGACTGCATGCAATTAATCTTCCCTCTTTCTTTATCTTTCGTTGGCTTTTGTCGAACATTCGACCATACAAAGGTATGTACACTGTGTGAGATCAAGGAACGACTATCGCGATCTTTGGTTTGTGATCGGAGCCCTTGAAATAATATAGAAACAATATAGAGGTCGCAGGTACCATGCAAATAATATAAAAAGAATATAGAAGTTATATATCAATGTGCTTTGAAATATCACAAACGGTTCTGAGGTAAAAAACATCTGTGATAGTCACATTAGAGACGGTTTTTACGTAAGGCCCGACTGTGATGGTCCCAACAGTGTCCTCGAGTCGACTCGAATTCTTAACCTCTATCAATATCACAGACGGTTCTTAACTCCAAACCGTCTGTGATAGTAAACGGACATATTAAAGACGGTTCGGACATCAGAACCGTCTGTAATATTAAAGCAGACGGTTTTGATCTCCCAACCGTCTGTGATAGTCCCAACAGTGCAATTCTCTACAAGCAATTGTTGATAACCGCACATAATAACTGAGCAGATGAAGAGACTTAATTATTTACTTCAAATTTAATTTGCATTGAATTATGTAATCTGACTCTTCAACTTCCTCTCCTCGAATTCTCGACCTCTATCAATATCACAGACGGTTTTTAACTCCAAACCGTCTGTGATAGTAAGACATATTAAAGACGGTTCGGACATCAGAACCGTCTGTAATATTAAAGCAGACGGTTTTGATCTCCCAACCGTCTGTGATAGTCCCAACAGTGCAATTCTCTACATGCAATTGTTGATAACCGCACATAATAACTGAGCAGATGAAGAGACTTAATTATTTACTTCAAATTTATTTTGCATCGAATTATGTAATCTGACTCTTCAACTTCCTCTCCTCGAATTCTCGACCTCTATCAATATCACAGACGGTTTTTAACTCCAAACCGTCTGTGATAGTAAGACATATTAAAGACGGTTCGGACATCAGAACGTCTGTAATATTAAAGCAGACGGTTTTGATCTCCCAATCGTCTGTGATAGTCCCAACAGTGCAATTCTCTACATGCAATTGTTGATAACCGCACATAATAACTGAGCAGATGAAGAGACTTAATTATTTACTTCAAATTTATTTTGCATCGAATTATGTAATCTGACTCTTCAACTTCCTTTGTCGTGTTGCAGTTTATCTCCCGAGAAGTTGTATATCATGAATTTATTGGCCTTGAAAACCAGTACTAGTGCGCTTTTTAGAACTCGAGGCACCCGCGCATATGAACCGTCACCTTCTGTTTCTATAAATAGCGAAGCTCCTAAATCCCTGTCTTTATTCCCTCCTCAACTCCCACCTTGATGGCGAGCCGAGATTCCAGTGAGGTTATTGAAATTGAGAGTGATGAGGAAGAGATAAGGAATGAACTCGATCAGGATCTTCAGAAAGTAAGTCATCTCTGAAACTCTAATGCAGATCTTTCTTTTATGACTTGATTACCTCGAAACAAATGCATTTCGAAATCCACAGGTGGTTGAGGAAATGATCCCTCCAAAGAAGAGACTTAGAAATGATGAAAGATCGTACAGTGGAGCTGCAGCGAAGACTCTAGAGGGTGCTGAGGCCTGTGTTGCCACATTGCCCCTTGCAACCCCTCCAGTTGCATCGACTCCACCTTTGGAGATCCACAATAATCCTTCCAATATCCTCTCTCCAACACCTTTGTATCATCAGCTTTTCTGGGGTAAGGCTCACACTTCCACGTCCAAATCCACTCCGAAGCTGGAGAAGCATATGTGCAGGAGGAGAAAGCTGCCTTGTGCAGAACTCTCCAAAAAAAAAAAGAGGCGCTGGAGAAGCATTCTGAGGGGATGTCTTTTGCCATTCTGCACTTGGCAGAGTGCATGCTTTGAGTTGCAGCTTCATCTCCACCTTGGTTGTATCAACTTTAATTTCTTGGATGATCCTACTGATGCCAAATCCACTCCTTTGGTGAGAGATGATGTTGATAGTCTTAGAGCCATTGGTAGTTCTCCTGGGGCGGCCAGTGTAGATCCTACTGATGCCAATACGTCCCTAGGAGAACTTTGTAAATTACTTTCGGAACAGGTCGACACTAATCAATTGGTCGCTTAATTAATAGTATCTCTTATGTATGGAAAGATTGTAAGAAATAAGAAATTTCTTTTCCTTATATATCTGGCTTTCGATTGATTATGTAACTGATAATCACCAAATGATGTTCTGTGTAAAAATGTTAACAAGAAAATACTGCTGCGATCAAGATGGTTTTTAACTCAAAACCGTCTCTGCTTGAAAGATTACAGACGGTTTTAATTTCAGACATATATATAAAACAAATATGAAAAACAAGATAAAACCAAACAGTCTGAACGTTCATTTTTGTAAATACTAACATTGAAATAAGATAGAACCAAATATGAAAAACATGTGGAACAACTGATGACCAGTAGTCGAATGCAAACAAAAAAACCGGGATATTAAAGACGGTTCGGACTTTAAAACCGTCTGTGTAATTACATGGCCGAGGTAGAAGCAATAGGAGTTCCTGTGTCTCGTCACGAGGGGAGGCTTGATGGTGTTGGCACTATCGGACGGAGAGCCATCACTCCTGATTTCGATATGTACTCGAAAGCTCATTTTTGGGTCTTGCAACACATGACGGAGGTGTCTCCGTACATCGACGAGCACAAGGAGATGCTACGACAAGACAATACTCGCCGATCCGAGGTTTGGATCACGGACAACATAACAGTCGATTCAACGCGTGGATGAAGGTGCGAATCACCGGAGAGTCCGCAAGTGAGAACCTTAAATGGTTGGCAAAAGGGCCCACGTTTACTGTACAGACTTGGCAGGGATACGACATCAATGGGTACACATTTTACACGAAAGCTCAAGATCGAAAGAGCACTGTGCAAAATAGTGGAGTGAGCGTAGAAGCTTTCCATGAGGGGTTCACCAAGACAGGCCCAACAAGGGTAGTACGTGGATTGAACTCGTACTACGGGTTCATTGAAGAAATTTGGGAGCTTGATTACGTACTGTTCAAGATTCCCCTGTTTCGATGCCGATGGGTCCAAATCCCACAGGGTGTGAAGGTTGACAGTTACGGTTTCACTTCTGTGGACCTGGATCGCGTTGCTTATAAAGATGAGCCATTCATACTTGCAAATCAAGCCATTCAGGTCATTTATGTCACTGACCCGGCCAATAAGAAGTGGCACATCGTCCTTCATGGCAAGAGAAGGATTGTTGGAGTTGAAAATGTCGTAGACGAGGAGGAATACAATCAATTTGATGAGATTCCTCCATTTGGAGATGGCGTACAGGTCGATACTGAAGACACCGACGAAACCAGTTACGTGCGTATGGATCACCAGGAAGGGTTATACTTTAAAGGTAATCAACTGTACGTCTTATCTCTCTGTTTCCATCGGCATAGCTTATATCTCCTGTAATTCTCGTATTTGCAGGGCCGCGGCAAGTGGAAAGTTGAGGATAACATGGCTGTGTACGTGCAAATTGTCGGTGAAAGTTCCCATTTGTAAATTTAACATACAATATTACGTGGAGAATGCTCAAGTTACAGAGCATTTGGCCTACATTGTAACCAATTATCGGATATACGTACATAGTAACCAATTTACAGAGTATTTGGACTACATTTGAAATATCTGAGTGTTCATTTAAAACATGTTTTCGAGCATTCAGAGTTGAAAGCTACAGATCAGTTTCAATTTGTAAAACTAACGTTCAATAGAGAGATTATCAAGGACGGTTTTGACCTAGCACAGACGGTGCACAGTCGGTTCTAACCTCACAACCGTCTGTGATAATCTCTCACTATGTAGATTACCACAGACGGTCTTTATTTGAGAACCGACTGTGATAATATTATCACAGACGGTTATATATATAAAACCGTCTGTGATATTTTCAACAGTGTCCGACTCTTCGAGTTCTTAACGTGCACCGTCGGTTCTCAATTCCAAACCGTCTGTGATAATCTCAGGCACAGTCGGCTCTCAACTCAAAACCGTCTGTGATAATCTCTCTGGTGACTACGATTATTATAGACGGTTTCGATGTGAGAACCGACTGTGATATATACTATTATAGACGGTTCATATGTGAGAACCGACTGTGATAATACCGACGCGGTACATAGTTCAAGGCGGGCTTTATCCCGCTCATTCTACTTCGCCCCAGCTCTGTTTGCCCTAGCTCTCTCCGCCCTCGCACCGTCCGTCGCGATCACCTCCATCGCCTCCCACCTTCTCCTCTCCGTCCGTCGCGATCACCTGCATCGCCTTTCCACCGTCAGGCGCGATCACCTCCATCGCCCTCCCGCCTCCGACGCGATCACCTCCATCGCCTCCCCACCGTTTCTGTCATTCTTGTATGTGTTTTGTTATAGAATTATTAGTTGCATATTTACTTAAACTGTTCTCTCTTTCACTTATGTTAGGAACTATGTCTGGTGACGAAATGCACCACTCGGGGACTCAGGGTGACCTCGCTGGCGATGAGACGCCTGGGCCGGAGGTCGCCTCGTCCGCCGTGACCCCGCAGAAGAAGGGAAAGGGGCGAGGCCGGACGACATGCGCGCGTCTGAACAAGGGGGAAAAGCAGCACGTCCAGTTCGACGACAATGGTGTGCCGGAAGCTCCGCCCAAACTTGTCGGTCAGTACCGCTCACTATGCGGCAAAGTGGCAAGGGAGCGGGTGCCCATCACCACCTCCGACTGGGGTCAAGTGCCCCCAGAGTGCAAGGATGCGCTGTGGGAAGAAGTGCAGGCGGCGTTTCACATTCCGGAGGATCGCCACTTCACCGTCCGCCGGAGGACACTTATGTCAATAAACAAGGCGTGGAGGAACTTCAAGAGCGAACTTGTCAGGCACTATGTGAAGGAGTCGACGACCCCCTTCAATGACTACCCTTTCGTGACTCCCGAGGCATGGCAGCAGTTCGTAGAGATGAAGGGCAAGCCTGAGTTCCAGGAGCTTAGTGCGAAGGCCCAGGCTAACCAGGCCAAGAACACCCACCCACACAGACTAGGCACCGGTGGGTATGTGGGGAAGAAGGCACTGTGGAGGAAGCAGGACGAGGAAGCTTCACAGTCTTCGGCCGGCAGTCCTTATGCGGGCATAACGGACGTGCGCGCCCGCAATTGGTGCCGAGCTAGATCGACGATGGACTCCTCCGGAAGCGTCTCCGTGAATAACCCTGCGGACAGGGAAGTGATCGACCGACTGGTAAGATTGTCCGATCACGTACTATCCTCATAACACGCATGCAATGGGCTGTATTGCTAAGTTGTCCTGTTGCAGGTGACGCTGAGTGCGCAGGCGGCATCCGGAGAGTTCAACCCGAGGAGGGACAGGGATATCCTCACAACGGCGCTAGGAAACAAGGAGCATCCAGGCCGTGTGCGCGGCCTCGGCGCCACTGTGCCTTGGAGGCATGGTTTCCCCGATGATGAGGAGGCGGCTAAGAGGAGAAAGAGATCCCACCAAGCCCGCGATGAACGGCTGAAGGAGGAGATGCGATCGGAGTTCGCTGTTCGGGACAAAGCACTCCTGCAGCAGTTGTCGGAGATGCGGTCCATGTACGAAGAGCTAAGAAAGGCGATCCAGGGCACCCCTGTTCTAGCAGCTGGCGCAGACCCAGCGGAAGTACCGACCCCCATTGGCCACCGTAGTAGCTGCGCGTCTGCGCCGGGGTCTTCGCAGACGGAGCCCTCTCCTCCAAAGTATCCGGTGGACTCTCTGCAGGTAATGACCGTTAATGCGCACTGTTTGTCTATGTTAATTCATTCGAAAGTGAGAAGCGGTGAAATTCAACATGTTAATGCGCACTGTTTGTAGGAACCCGCCTCCTGCAAGCTTATGGTCCTGGCCGGTGTCTTCCCGATCGAGGCTGCCCGTGGGATGGCGCAACCATGCACGGCCGGGGCCACAATCCATGGTGCCCCTTTATGTGAGGGTTTTGCACGTGTCCAAGTGGACAGTGTCTTTGACCATTGCAAGGGTTTTCCATTGGAGAAGCCGCCAAACGACGAGATTACCACTCTCGGGGATGCGGTGCACACGTTCGTGCAATGGCCCAAGAAAGACATCGTCCTGTATGAGGTAATTCCCCCACCAGTTTCATAATTTGTACTGTAATAATAGCCCTCAGAGTTAGTGTCCTAATACGTAGGTTCTTACATCGCAGACATCACAGACCGAGACGCGGCCTACTAGCCAGCATACCCCTTCGACGACGAAGCTGACTCCGAGTAAGAGGCAACCATTCAAGAAGCTGGCTATGAGGGGAAAAGCAAAGAAGAGCCCGTCGAAGGAGAGCGAGAAGAGTGCTCCAGCTCTCATGCCGTTCTCTCTGGGGATGCCCATGGCCTCCGATACCGCAATTTCGAGCATGGGGTTAGCATGCCAGAGCCTGCATGCATGGTACATGAGGAGGACAAACCAGACCAGGACGCAGCGTCCGACGCACATCATGGTCAAGTACACCGTGGCAGAGTTCCATCACGACGTTGGGACCTACTCGGTGACCTTCGAAGACCTGCACAATTTGCTAAACAAAGATGCGCTCGACTTGTCAATCCTACGGTCTTGGGTGCTGTAACTATCCTACTATCCGTGCATATACGGATATATGTCATTTATTAATTGGTTACTTCCGTGCAGCTGCATGGCCAACTATGCCAAATCCAAGGGCATACCTGTTGGTTTTTTGGACCCCCAGATGGTAGCCGAGGTGATGTTTAGGACTGACACAGACTTCGTTGTCGACTACATCAAAAGAGGGTTGCTTGCTCAGGTCGACAAGGAGTATATACTTGTACCCTACAACCAGAGGTGAGTGCTTTCATCAGTACTTCACCCGTAGATTAGTGTCTCCATGTGCACACCCCCAAATTTAGATTAAATTTTTAATTCTCTACGTGTAATATGTAGCTACCACTGGATCCTGCTGCTACTTATTCCGAAAAGCAACAAGGTGTTCTACCTTGACTCATTGCAGAGGAAAGGGTACTCATATTCCGGCGCACGAGATGTATTCGGAAGGTGATCTGGACCTGTCTTGCATGCATCTAGATTTACTGTCCTCAAATTGTCAATTTCGGCTATCCTCAAACTGTCAATTTTGACTATCTACAGGGCTTTCACGAAGTACTTTGCCGAGGTAGGGACACAACACGAGCGGCGAGCCGATAAGTTTCAGTGGTTACAATTTTCGGTACAAATTTCAACTGAATCTGTTTTATTTTATAACTTGTCCCCACCTAACTCTCGGTCTGTAAATTGGCAGTGCCATCAGCAGCCGGACGACAATACATGTGGGTTCTACGTGATGCGCCACATGTATGACCTGATCATCACCCCTCACCGGCCCGATTTCCCCGAGGTATTACAACTGCTCCCCTTAATTTGTCTCGATTTGACAGAATTTACAACTTAATTCAGCTAATTTTTTATGTACCAACTCTTGCTGCAGGGGGTCGACTTCCCTTCAGAAAGCCTTGACCCTTGGCAGATTAGTAATGTCCGAGGGATGCTCGCTGAGTTTTTCCTTTCGGAGGTCATATCACCCAAGGGGAAGTTTAGGGACCCGCAAGGTTCGTATTAGTGCGGCCTTACATTTATTTGTACATCTAACACACTTTAATTGTCGATTACATTTATTTGTTCAATTGTACATATTTCTGAGTTATGTGCTGTATATATGAAATGCTATACAGAGAGGGGTGCAAATATATTTGAGTACTGCATGTGCATATGAAACTGTATATATTTGAGTACTGTACAAATATAATTCTGAGTTCAATTGTACAAATATATATGCATGAGACTGTATATATTTGAGTACTATGCATGTATGAAATTCATGAACTGTATATATGAAAATGCAATTTGTACAGAGGACATCTGTGAATGTTATAATCTCAGACGGTTTGTAAGATCAAAACCGTCTGTGCATGCACAGACGGTTTTGATCTTACAAACCGTCTGAGATTATAACAGTCACAGATAATAACACATCGCAGATGGTTTTGACCTCAGATCCGCCTGTGATATCAGACTATCACAGACGGTTCTGAGATAATAACACTATCACAGACGGTTTCAATATTAACACCGTCGCTGATATCGCAGATTGGTTTAACCTCCAAGCCGTCGGTAATAATATGAGTATCACAGACGGTTGTGAGATCAAAGCCGTCTATGAATTATGACTATCACAGTCTGTTATAACATCAAAGCCGTCTGTGATACTCATACTAACACAGACGGTTCTGATGTCAAAGCCGTCTGTGTATACTCAAATATCACAGACGGTCGAGAACAGAACCGTCTGTGATAGTCACACTCACAGACGGTTCTGATGTTAAAACCGCCTGTGATACTCATACTATCACAGACGGTTCTGTTCTCACGTCTGTGATAGTATGAGTATCACAGACGGTTCTGATGTCAAAGCCGTCTGTGATACTCATACTATCACAGACGGTTCTGATGTCAAAGCCGTCTGTATATCACAGATGGTTCTGATGTCAAAACCGTCTGTGTATACTCAAATATCACAGACGGCTCTGAGAACAGAACCGTCTGTGATAGTGTGACTATCACAGACGGTTCTTACCTTATAACTGTCTGTGAAATATGAGTATCACAGACGGTTCTGACCTTATCACAGACGGTTCTGACCTTATATCAGTCTGTGAATGGATATATCACAGACGGTTGAAAACATCAAAAACCGTCTGTGATAGTGCGTGATTATCACTGACTCGAATATCACTGACGGGTAAGAACCGTCTGTGATGTCTGTTTTGACCCGACTGTGATGATGAATTCTGTAGTAGTGTGGGCATGCAAAAGACATCGAATCTATTCTGACCGCCACTACTATTCACGAGATAGATCTCGTTAAACCGTAGCCGCGTGTGCTGGTGCTAGCACACGAACACGTGGTGCTCCTTCCCTGGATGTGTGGACTTCCGTAGATGTGCGGCTACTAATACTACACTGTTGGTCACGATCCGATTGCAACATCGACTCTTCTTCCACTGCTGCGTTATCGCATCTACGGGTCTAGTGGTAAACTTTCTATCTATGATCTTCTGCTTGCATGATTCTTGGGATTTCGGATAGATAATTTTTGAAATTATAGTTAGTGTAGCAACCCCATTCTCCTACAAGCTCGACATGTCTATCTATGAAAAATTGAAAATAATGCATTTTAAAAACGAACTTTACAAACGACTGTTTGTGTACAATGAAGCAAAATACTCCTCGAGTCTATGATTTTCGCTTTGGTTAGCTTTGGAACAAGATGCTCCTTAGATAATTAATCCATATGGCATTACTGAAACAGATACTAAAATCTAGATGAAAGTATGGAGGTCATAAACATTCTGATCATATGAAGAGACTCCAAGCCTCTTACCACATGAGTAATGGCGTTATGGTACATATACCTTCAGAACAAAGGTAAGAGATAAAAGTGTAGATATCATATGGCACAATACACTAATATGTCTTCGTTGAAGGAAATGCATCAAGGACTCATGATCTAAAGAATTAGTTTGCTTGGAGCTCTCAGAAAATGTCGTACTCGTGAGGTCTAACAAAACAGCGAGTGCTGAACAACAGGCTCTCCCTTTGCCCAGAGGAACAATCAGCTTATCAAAAGTGGACATGGGGACAATCTTGTCTTCTACTAAGTATCTTCTTTTGAGCAAAACACTTGTAGAATTTCTTCTAGATGACGCAACTTCGATGATTGTCGAAGATTAGTTGGTTTGGAGCCCCCAAGAAATGAGCAGATCAAGAATCTTAGCAAGCAACAAACCATCAACCGCAGGAGTCCCTAGTGAATACGCTAACGAAAGACATTTCACATGGCGCACAAGAGAAAAGGCCAAAGGTACATTGCCAATTTGCCACTAGGACATGACCTATCACCTAATCTCATCAAGAACAATTTTAAGCACAGAAACGCATCAAATACAGAAATTTGTCATAAGCTTACCTCAGTGTCAGAACAATGTGTCGGCCCTCATGCATAGTTGTTGTGTTAATCACAAGAGAATTCCAATCATTCGTGCAATCGATAAATGTGGAGGAAGCTTAGAGGAAAAATGCAGTGAGGAGGGCCACAAACCACATCCGAAATGTAATCTGCAAGGGAAAAAAGGGGGGCAAATAGTGAGAAAAATAAGCTTTCTGTGAGGTGTAGCAATTTGACATACTCCTTTTTACCTCTATGATTTTCGCTAAAAAAGCCATGTAAACCATGGTGATGTTTTGTTTTGGTCAGTTCTTGGTATGTTATGCGACGTTGGTTTTGGAGATCATTAGAGAAACAGAAGACAACCTTTTGTCAACTAGGTTGTCAATGTCATGCCAATTTTTGTTGATATGTCTAATTTTTCTGTAAAACATCATTTCTTGTACAAGTGAAATTTGCATTTGGACAAAAGCTCGTCTTTACCGTAAGCTTGGAAGAAGACGCAAACATCGACGGTGACGGAGTGAACGACCCTCCATCAAAGCCTACGTTGTACACGGGCGTGCCGTTGGGGTAGAACAGCCCGTAGTTCCTCTCCGACGTCGGCCCAAACTTCATGTCCTCATTGAACAGCGCGAACACATGCACGTCCACGGGCACGTCCGGCTTAAGCGGGGTCCCCTGGCCCCTAGCAATCCTCCGCATCAGGTTCCCGTTGTACGCCGCGGCGTTCTGTACTGTGGCGCCCGCCTCGTCGCCGTCACCCTTCGACGGCCACCCCGTCTCGGAGATCCTTATGCTAATGTCTGTATGCCCTATCGCCTTCATGGCCGCGTAGACCGCATCGATCTGTGCGTACAGCATGTTGTCGTACGTCAGGTTGGTGTTCGGGTCCCGCACGCCGGGGTTGGGCTGGAACAGCACGTACGGCAGCGAGACGCTGCCGGGGCTCGCCTTGTAGGCGAAGAATGGGTACGCGTTGATCAAGAACGGCGAGTTTGTCTCGCCGTGGAAGTTTAGCAGCGGCTGGATGTACTGCCCGAGGTCTTCGCGGAAGGCGCCGGACGACGGCGGGTAGCTGGCCCCGAGGACATTGACGGAGTGCGCGGTGGAGACGGTGACGCTGCTGTCGAGGCTGAGCTCGACCAGCGCCTGGTGGACGGCCTGCATGGCCGGCAGGAGGTTGGCCATCGCGCCGGTGTCGTTGCCAGAGAGCACCTCGTTGCCGACGGTGACGCACGTGATGCGGGTGGCCGGGAGGAAGGGCTGCACGTGCTGCGCGACCCAGGCACGGGCGTTGCGGGAGTCCGTCATGTTGCGGAGGTTCTCGTTGCCGATGCCGACGATGAACTCGACGCCCGTGCCGGCGAAGGCGGTGAGGACGGCGGGGTCGGCGTCGTAGAGCTTGACCCGGTTGACCTTGAGGGAGCCGAGGAGGACGGCGACCTGGGACGGCTTAGGGAGGTTGTTCGCTATCTGGCCGTAGTTGATGCCAAACTTTGGCGAAGCCGACATGGCAGTGTCTGTGATCAGTGGGGGAGACATTCCAAAGAGAGTGAAAAAAGTTGGATTGTGGAAAGCTAAAACGAAAAGACTAATTTTGGCCGAAAAGTAATGCAATATTTTCTACAGTAATGCTATTTTTATATAAAAATTGTACTATATACTAGAAAATAAAGAGTGTAGATTCGGGTTGGAGTAAAGTTTTTTCTAGTGCATATGACGGTTAAGATTTAATTTGTAGTGGAGATAATGAGTTTGCAGTTTACTCTGAACAAAGACAAAATCTTATCCAAAATTCTCCGTTGTTTGGAAGTATTTTCGCCACTATGTTCACAGGTTTTTAAGTTGTACCACTTTGACATATCAATGTTTAATAAGTAGAGGCATGTACTTTGTTCAGCTTTTCATTTGTAGTTTCAGTTTCTATATACGAAACATACATGTTCCTCCTATCTGAATGAAATGCACGTTATGTTAAAGAAGAATTTAAAATATTAAGTACAATGTGCAAAACAAAGAGTAAATGAAGCTATAAATTCACAAATTAATCAGGGAGTTCATAATATCAGAGAGAAGTAAAATAGCTAGAGCTAGTGGGTACGTGTTGATATACAACTCGGGTACTAAGTCGTCTCCACACTGCGCCACATGTAGCCTTTTGATTGGAGGTTTCATTTCATCTGGGCCGTCGACGTTGCCACCATATTTGTGCCCTACTGTTCAAACACTTGTTCCACGTTGAGCTACATCGTCCTTTCATTTGTAGTCGTTGGATCGGCGCGTTTGCTTCATCTAGACCGTTGAAAGTATTCTCGATTGTCTAGCTATTTTGCGCATTTGACCAAGACCGCTAGCTATTTCTCACATTTGACTAAAACTAGGTCTTCTGATTTGACCAGTGTAAAAAATCGACCAAGCACTCTGTTTTACAGTCGACCAATTTGCCACATTCGTCAACAAACCATGACAAGTGATTCAACCAGAAAACCAAAATGCCACCATTATAAAAAAAATCAAAACCAATGCTTCGACCAGGCAACACATTTGACCACAACTAAGCTGACTGATTCGACCCAAAAAATAAAATATGACAAAAGAATAATTTACTCCTTCGTCCAAAATCAATCTAACAGAGATTTTACATCTACGACCACTGTTTTTATTGCCTCGACCAAGCTTGTGTTTTGCTAACGAGCCCAATCTTACGACCATTTTTTTTGCTGCCACAACCACGCTGTTTCGTACTATCGCGTTGTTCGCCGCATTCGACCACAAGTCATGACTGCTGATTCGACCAAGAGAGAATGCGACCACGGTTTTTTACTGTTCGACCAAAACCAAACTTTTTGATTCAAACAAGAAAAAATGACCACAAACCAAAAATGCGACCATCATAAAAAAAGGCAAACTGCTGTTTTGACCAAGTGCCACATTCGGCAACAGTCAAGCCTGCTGATTCGATCAAAAAATAAAATGCAACAAAAAAATAATTTGTTTTTTGGGGGTAAAATCTATCGACTAGAGATTTTAGAGGTGCATCAAATATTTTTATGCCTCGACCAAAATTTACGACCAAAATTTTTGCTTTCATGACTTCTTAATCAACCAGACACACCGTTTCCTACTGTCTACATGTTTCTCACATATGTGTTTGGTCAAATCTACCAACTGATTTTGGTCGATTGCTTTGGGCCAAAACAGTAAATTGTTTTTGGTCGTATTTTGTTTACTGGTCAAATTAGGAGACTTGGTAGTGGCCGAATGTGGGAAACAACTTGTAGCCAGTTTTTTTGTCTCATTTTTTCAACTAAACGGCCATGCCCCGCTCTTTTACTGGTGCAACCAGTTTTTCCTGTCACGACCAACATTTTTACTGTTTCGGCCAATTTTATTATATCAGCACAAGTCTAGTCATGTTTGTCCAGTCCAAAACTGGTCATATCAGCACATGCTCTAATCTGATCATGATCGTCCAATTCAAACCTGGTCATACCATCACAAACCCTTGTCGTAGTTACCCAATTCAAAATTGGTCGTAGTCATGCAATTCAATAATCTCAACAATCATAACAAATTTATAAATACAATACATTGTCATCTACAAATCTATTTCCTCAATACCCACAGCAACGCGCGGGGTCCACCTAGTTTCTGATACAATATGATGCAAAAGACGAGTAACTAGACAAGCATACCTGAAAAACTCGACCAAATGTTATACTAGTAGTAACATATCTTATTTTTTATTGCAAGCTTAATTATTTGTAGGAGGGATTTATGTATATGCCACTACAAAACACACAAATATTATGTGCAATATTGTATACTAGGGAATTAGATCTAAGAGAGGGGTTTGATTTAAGTGTGAAAAGAGATTTACGTAACATTAAAAAAGTACTTACTTAATAGCAAAATTCCTAATAAAAATGCTATTATCAAACTGAAAACAATTGAAGATTTTTTTGAAATATAAGACTGTCTCCAACAAAGCCTCTTCCGCCGGCACGTGCCGTCCACGTGAACCGCCATGTCAACCAAGCCGTCACCACCCACCAAATTTTGATGCTTGGGAAAGCAACTGTAGAGCGTCTCTCTATTTGGTGAGCCCCACAGGCACGCACCAGCCAAAGTCGCGCCATTGGAGCAAATAGAGCTGCTCGAAAACGCAGTTTGTGGGCCCCACAAATTTTTTTATTCGTTACGCGCAACCCAAAAAATGGTCACTAACAGGTAAGCCTATTTTATTGCGGGACTCGCATGTCATTCACTGGAGCTAGCTCTCACGCTCCGTCCCGAGACGCGTACAGTAGTCCCCACCACTATTACAATGTGCTAGTTTTTAAAATTGAACCTGTACCCATACACCGAAACACGCATCAATGACAGGTGGGCCAACAAGCATTAAGTCATGCAAGTCAACGACAGTACATTAAAACTCAGCGGATAACGACGCAACAGTGGTGAGTCCCACCACTGCCGCGCACGTCTGTGCAAATTCCCACGCGTTTAATTTCATTCACTCCAAATGCCGTTACTGACATGTGGGGAAAATCCTTGTTGGGCGCAACTGTCTCTTGCGGAGGTTAAATTCACCAGAGGTTACGAGGCGCGGACAGTGGGGCCACCATTAATCACACGGCAACAACACTTCGGGTTCTTCGTGTACTTTTGCACTGATACTCATTAGACTGACAGTGGGCCCAATAAATTTAACGGCCTGCATGTCATTGAGAATTATTATTTTTTTGTCAATCCAACCGTTGTAATACATTTTATTTCGTGTTTTACAACTCGAGTTATTCACAGGTTTTGGCCTATCTGTCAGCCATATTAAATTTGTTTCTTTAGTATTCACAGCCATTTTACTTTGTTTTTGCAGTGGGACCCATCTGTCATAGAATGAAATTTTAACTATTAGAAATATAGTCGTTGGGCATTTTTTTAATTGTTTTGGCTTCAAAAAATTCATAAAAAATTGTAAAAAATTCAGAAACATCATAAAAATTCTGTAAAATTACTCTCACTGGTTCCCTATAAATAAAACTCTCATTTGCTCATTTCAACACACATATTCCCCTTGTCTCACACCTTCTTTACACCAATTATAAAACATTTTCACTCTAATTTTTTTGTTAGTGTTTTTCATATAGATAGTAATCCCCCAAAAGTTTTTAAATTGGATTACTTCTAATACATCTCGAGAAAATTCGAAAACAACCAGTAATCCAAACCCCCAACTATATCAACCAGATATTCCAAATTTTCAAGCACTACCTTATCCTTCCGATTATTCTCCATATCCCTAGCCTGTCAGTATTAACATGCTACTCCATATCCATATCCCCTCCATATCCACTGCCCCCTCATATCCACCTGTCCATCTATATGCGTCGTATGGGCCAAATTTTCATTTTGTCGGTACGCCAGCCAATTATTTGCAGCCCTCGCCACTACAACCCCCATCAAAAAATTCAAAATCTGCATCTGTGTTAAACTCTGGTACGCCACATTCTACACCGCAAGTCGTTATTGATGACAATGATGACCATGCTCTCCTAGATTCTGTCGACCGCAAGCGATTGCTTTGGTCAGCGGCCGACGATATTAGATTGGTGAATAAGTCATTTTCACATTTAATTTTAGCGGAGAGAATTATTTCGAAATTTTATAAGGTTCATATTCATTGTTTCATGACAACGTTATATTTTAATTGCGTAGATCAGTGCGTGGTTGAGTAATTCTCTTGACTTAGTTGATAGGAACAACAAAAAAATGATAAGTATTGGGCAAGTGTTAATGCGCCATACAACGAGAGTAGCCAAAAAAAATCGGAGAAGGGAGCTGAAACATTACAAAGATCACTAGCTGCGGACTAACAAAAAAAATTGTTCAATTTAATGGTTGTTAGTGTAGGCTTAAAGAGGTCTAGGCTAGTAGTCGTTCCGATGACCAACTAATGACACAAGCACGCGAGTTGTATAAAAAGGAGATGAGGCAGCCATTTGTTCTGGATCACTGATGAATGGGTGCTAGGGGACCAATCTAAATGGAACCAAACATACATCAACATCGGTAAAAGAGCAAGGCTGAATAAAGACGGTGCGCACACATCGTCCTCATCCAAACCAGATCTCCTCGTGGAGGAGACATGGCCAAAAGGTTGCGATGCAGCCAAAGAGAAGCGCAAAGTAAAAGGCAAGAAACAGTCTCTCTCATTCAACACGGATGTGCAAGAAGACTTACGAACATTTGTCAAGGTTCATACTGAGCATGTGGAGGCAGCGGACCATGTGGCCTCTTCTCTTAATGATCCCGACAAATTTAAGGGAAAGATAGTACTTGCCAAGTCATTCACAAAATTGGTAACAACGGACAAATCAAAATTTAATGATGATGAAATGAAGGATCATACACAAGCATTAAAATTTGTTAAAGATTTGATCAAGGAGGCTAATCTGGACTAGACTATGTCGTGTATAATTTTATTTTCACTATGCACCTATACAACTATGTATCCATTATTTATGCAATTAAAATATTTTTGGATACTAGTCATTGGATGCATCTGTTTTGAAAATAGTCATTGCATGCTTCTATTTGGAAAATATCCGTTGGACGCGTCTATTTGGAAAATAGTCATTAGAACATTGCAATTGGAAACTAGCAAGTGGAATATTCGACTTGGCCTATATAAATCGAACCATCACAACACATACTTCTCATCCTCAGCAATACTTCTCCTTTGAAGACCCTCACTTCTCATCTTTGAATACTTATCTTTCCAAATCACTCTCCCTCAAAAATGTCATCTAGCTCTAGTTCAAGCACATGTAGTAAAGAGGAAGAGGTTGTCAATATCTTACAGAATTTCCTTGTTAGATTCGTAGAGGAAGATCCCACCATGATAGAGTTAAAAGAATGTCTTATAGCTGATATGCAAGCCAGACTACAAGTTTCTACCTCCTACCATCGTCGGTGTGATAGCAGGCGATATATCGACAGGGACTGATCCGGGAGGATCTCCAAGTTCTGATCGCATACGGATTCGCGACCAAGTCCTGATCGCATACGGCTTTGCGACCTTAACCGTGTTCGGAAAGGTTTCGCGACCATGGATTGGTTCGCGACCAGGAAAAGAAATTCGTTCCCTGTTTGAAATTGTAATCCTATATACATAACTAAGCTTATTTGTTTAGGATTAGTTAAGTTAGTTATATGAGTCTAATACGTTTAGGATTACTAAGTCTGATACGTACTCATACGATTAGACTATAAATACCTTGTAATAGGTCTAGTTTAGATCATCGAAGAGTCATAGAACTTATTTGAGTTTTAGACACTTATAGTTCCTTTGACGTAGGCAAGTATGCCTAACGTTCGACGTGTAAAGCCCTCTTTGAAATAAAGAGTTGTGCAATTACTTTGAGCTGTGTATTCGATCAACCTTTGAGTTTCAGTATTTCCTAGTAAGATCCCGTTATTCCGCATATTAGGATCTGGGCGAGCCTAGTGCGAAAACCAAGGCTAGGTCTCAAACGGATCAAGTTGGTATCAGAGCAACTTTCCTATCCTGTGGATGGTGAAGACTCGCCAGGGTTACAAAACTTCCGGCGAAATTCCAGGCGATCAATTGACGGTTCCTACAGCCGCGTCTCCGACAATGTCTGACGATACCTCCGTTCAAGCTAACCTAGCCGAAAAAGTGGCTAAGCTCTCCACCGACATGGAAACCGTGCTTGCTTGGATTAAGCAACAGGCCATGATTGTACCTCCTGAAGTAGAGAAGGTTATGGGTGAGAAGACTGGTGAAGACTTGTGCAGGGCAGACGAAGATGAAGACGAAGGCGACCACAAGACCGACGACCTCGCCAACACCTCCTTAGCTGTCGGATCTTTTAAAGTCGACGCTAAGATTGATATACCCATATATGATGGGGTGATCGATGCCGAGAAGCTGGATTCTTGGATCGACCAACTTGAGACCTACTTTGACCTGAAAAGGTTTAGTAGCGCTCAAAAGGTCAAATTTGCACCTTTGAAGATGAAGGATCACGCCAAGACATGGTGAAAGGCCCTTGTCGCCAGTGGTGAAGCTGACGACCTTGCGTGGGGTCAATTCAAACGACTTCTGCGACAAGAATTCTATCCGATGGGTTACCTTGAGGAGAGATGGGAGCGTTGGCACAGATTGTACCAACGACGCGACCAGACCGTCCAAGACTATACGACAGAGTTTCGGCGACAAGCAATGGTCATTGGCATCTCACTATCCGACCCTCAGGTATTTCGGAAGTACACATCTGGACTTCAGAAATCGATCAGTACTGAGCTAAGTCTGTTCGGTGTCCAAGACATTGCAACCGCGAGCACAACTGCTATGGCGATCGAGAAGAAGAATAAATCCCGCAGCGACAAAAGCACGAATGAAAATGCGACCTCGACAAAGAAAAAGCCGAGTCCGAAGAAGAACGCTTCAAAATCAGGCACGGGTGCCTTTTGCGAAAATTGTCAAGTCGCGGGGCATACCAAGGACAAATGTTACAAACTTCATCCTGAACTTCGACCAAAGAAAAACGGACCAGGGAAAAGAACACCCACGGCTACTGCGACTTCACCCGACGAAGAAGTTGTCCGAGTGAATTCGGTTAATGAGGCAGATACGACCTTGTCTCTGATGGCAATGCCGAAGGAGAAGGGTTCCGATCCACCGAACGACCATCACCCAACGGAGGACTTGTTCACCATCAACATCCAGGTGAAGCACGAAGTGGTTGCAGCGATATTCGATCCAGGAAGTCAGAAGAATCTGGTCTCCGCTGGACTGGTTCGGCGACTTGGTTTGAAGACAACCACACACCCGCGACCATATCCGCTGGGTTGGTTTACATCCGACGTGAACCAACAGATTACGAGTCAGTGTGTGTTGAAGTTTACGATCTCTGCACGATATATCGATGAGGTGCAATGCGATGTTGTCCCTATCGATATCTGTCAGGTGATCTTTGGGAGTCCGTATCTGTATGATCGAGACGCTCACTTCCATCGACGAGCGCAAGAGTACGACCTCACCAAAGACGGAGTTAAGTTCGTGATCAGTAGAGACATTCACGTCAACACTTCGAACTTGATTACCGCAAATCAAGCCAAACGAATTGTTAATGCATGTCACAAGTATGTGCTTGTCATGATTCGACCCATTGATCAAGGTGAGGGTACTCGACCAGCATTGTCGCTGGCGTGCCGAGAGGATTCTGGTCGTTTGTCGGGACTGCTGGAGAAATATAGTGATCTGTTTGAGACTACCCAGGGTCGTCCGCCGAAACGTCCAGTCGAGCACAAAATTCAGCCTGTTTCCGATGCGACACTGCCCAATCTGAGTATGTATCGCAACTCAGTATTGGAGAATGAAGAGATCAAGAGACAACTTGGTGAGTTGCTGAACAATGGTGTCATTCAACCGAGTAGTTCACCTTGTGGATCTCCTGTGGTGCTAGTACCAAAGAAAGATGGGACTTGGCGTATGTGCATCGACTATCGAGCACTGAACAAGATCACCATCAAGAACCGGTACCCCCTTCCTCGTATTAATGACCTGCTAGACCAATTGAAGCATGCTGTTGTCTTCTCCAATTGGATCTTAAGTCAGGATATCATCAAGTCAGCATCCGAGAGGAGGATACATGGAAGACCGCGTTCAAAATACGGCAAGGTCTGTTCGAATGGCTGGTCATGCCATTTGGTCTCTGCAACGCCCCGGCAACTTTCATGCGTCTTATGAATGACGTATTGAGACCGTTCATCGACGACTTTGTGATCGTGTATCTCGACGACATATTGGTTTATAGTCGTCCGTGGGATGAGCACCTCATTCATGTCGAAAAGGTGTTCGAACAGTTTTGGCAACATCGACTTCGCCTCAACTGTAAGAAGTGCGAGTTCGGTCAGCAAACTCTACTTTACCTCGGATTCATAATCGGCAACGGTACGTTGCAAATCGACCCGAATAAGGTCAAAGTGATTCGTGAATGGCCGCGACCGCGAACAGTTACAGATGTGCGTAGTTTTGTGGGAGCATGCCAATACCTTCGGAAGTTCATCCGACACTTCTCGATTATGGCTTCTCCGTTGCATGCATTAACCAGGATCGATCAGAAGTTCGAGTGGACAGGGAAACATGAGGACACGTTTCTCTTGCTGAAAAGGAAGATCAGCGAGGAGCCTGTGTTAGCTTTGCCGAATCTCCAGAAACCGTTCGAGCTAGAAACCGATGCCTCAGGTTATGCGATGGGCGCAGTGCTCATGCAAGAAGGTCGACCAGTGGCATATCACTCCGAGTTATTCCAGGGAGCTCAGAAGAACTACCCGACTTATGATTGTAACATCCTGAGTTTTGGGGTGAAAAGTTTCTTTCTTAAAAGTCATGCATGCATATGTCTCTTCTAGATCAACTAAATTAGCCTCAGCTTTATTCTGTTCTAGCCCTAAATCTCCAAAATCTATCCTGTGACCCCAAGTCAAGATCTGACTTGCCAGATTTGATCTATCAGTTAACCTAAACCTAAAAGTCTTTAGGAGCCAGATTGAATTCTAACCCTAACTCCCAGTATCTAAGTCTCTTTCTGTTTTCGAAAACAGGAAATCCAGATTTACCCTAAGTACCCCAGTTTCCAGATAATTGAGTTATCTTGATTTAACCCTATCCAGACTCAAGTATCCACTGGAATATGTTCCTAGGTATATCCTCAACTAACTCCAAAAGTTGGCAGCAAGATTTCATCATCTAGACTCTTATCGCAGATCAGTCCTTTTCCAGATTTTCCAGAAGCCTGAAAGGCAAAATGTTGCAAATCACCTCCAAACTTTGATCTGATTCAGTGAATATCTCCCATTCACTATTCTAAACATTTTTCCCTTCTGGAAGAATTTCCAAATCCTGCCCTAAACCTAAGTTTCGACCCCCGCCGTTTTTGAAACCCTAATTACCCTGTTTTACCCTAAAGTCGTTTTCCCCACTTTTGTCGAAACCCTCCAGATCTTGCCCGATCTTGTCAAACTTTGGCTAGATGAGTTCCATTAATCTTATGCAACTCATTCCTGAAATCAGATTTCAGATCAGCCCTCCAGATCTCCAGATTTGCAATCAGATCCTTTTTCTATTCAAACTTTTCCTCGCAGATCAGTCCCTGGAGCAAGTTTCAAAATTGCAAATCAGCCCGAGTCTTCTTTTCCAGTCCCTGTTCGACCAGTTGCGCACGACCAGAGACCCTCCTGTGCGCGATCTCGACCAGCTGCCATGCTCACTCCGCCGTGGCAGTCGCCTGTGCCCCAGCCGCCATGTGTGCCTTCGCCGTTCGCCACCGTGGAAGCCACCTCAACCGCGCAATCGCTGCCAGTTTTCCCCGCGCACAGCGCGCGGGCTAGTTGCAGCAGCGCAGCACCGCAGAGAACGCTCGACACGTCGCAGCCATGCTCGAGCTAGATGTCTCCTCGCCGTTGCCTTCGTCGCCTGCACCTGCACCGTCCAGCTGCAAAGCTGCAACGCCGCGCCGTCAGTCGCCTCGCCATCACCACCCCGTCCCGTCGCTTCAAAGTCACCTCGTGGCAGCAACACTCCAAATTGTCGGCCCTCTTGCCTCGCCCGTGCCTATATAAAGCCTTCTGTAGCCGTTGCATCTTCACCCAGCGCCAGAAACCACCTAAGCTCTCAGCTCCGCGGTGAAATCTTCTTCCCCGGCGAGCCATTTTCGGAGCTCTCGGTGCCAGCCTCACCCGTTGCTCCCCTCAACAATCCAAGCCTCCCAGTAAGTTTCCCATCCCCTCTTGAGTGTATCTAAGCTTGGAATCGAGTTCTCTTGCCTTCTGTCGCCGGTGATCGCCGGTTTCCCCAAAAACCTCCGGCGAGCAATTAATCCCTAACTAAACCAAATTAGCTCTCGAGCCTATAACCAAACATGATCAGTGGACTGTGTGGAACACATCTAAGCAACCAAAATCACCAATTTTGCTAAAACTTGGAAAACCCCAAATTTACACCGTGCATGCAAACTGGGACTCGCCGTTAAGCTTCTGTGGTGATTTTCCAGTTAAATTGACTTCACACCTAGCTTTGTTATGCCCCAGAGACCCTCCTCAAGCAAGGACTCGAGTTCAATTGCTCTAGAACAGAAATACCCAAATCAGGATTGAGTTCATCCTTCCTCCAGCCAATATCTTCTAAATTCAGCCACTCCAACTCAAACCACCTTGCCATCTAGATGTTTTGGACCATTTTGAGCAACTTTGTCTTCTACCACGACCCCTAATTCGGCCTAGAACAGGAGTTATGGCTATGCCCTAGTTGCTGCACTGTTTGTGCTGCAGGTACTCCAGGCCAGTCAACTTCTACGCTGGTTTTCATCATTTTCCAGCCATTTTCAGCCTTGGATCCTGTTGAATGATTTGTTCCTGTTATCAATGCCTATCTCCCAGACAAAGTGGTGCATCATTTGGAGCTCTAGATCAAAAGATATGGCAAGCCCTAGTTTCTGGCCATGTCAAGATCAATGCCAGAGCATGTCAGCCAGTGGCATTAGCTCTTTTCACCTCTTTTCAGTTGTGCAAACTGGAAATAACCTTGTCCCTTAGACTTGTGGAGTTGTGCTCTACATTTTATTCTACTGCCACAAGTTGAGATAACCCCTCTATCATCCATCGACCCTATGTCGATGCCTTGAACCGAATGTCGACCTAAAGACGTTCGCTGTTTTTGAGCGAACCAGTCGCAACCTTGATACCATTCTGATATTTTGAGACATTTGGAACCTTGTAAACCGTCAACAACTAACCTTAACCTTTATTCCCATAACCTAATCATCTCAGAATCATCAAGACTTCATCTTTGCATTATTGCATATAGTATAATAATGTATTGAAAAGATTGTGATTATTGGTTATTTGTTTGATTGGAGAGCAGATCAAGAGCCCCAGTTCGAGGACTTCACTGTTGACCCGGCATCAACTGCTGTATTTTACGACGCGGAAGGCAAGTCATATTCTTGGACATCTCGAACCTATATTTTAAGAGTTGCTGTAACATAACCTTGAATATAGATAATATTGCATGAGAAAGATTGGAAATGGTTGATTTATGAATTGGCAGTACTGGACTGGTTATCTGTGAAATGTGAAATAAACAAGTTTTGAGCCATGAACTATTATATATTTATATACTTATATTCATGAAATAAAACCCCTAGCCGTGACCAGGAAATGGTATGGAATGGTGGTAGCACTGGAGGTGCTAGACTGCAAAGGATGTGCAGGCACTGAAGGTGCAGGGTTGTGGATGGTCTGGTCACTGGCATATAAGGACTAGAACCTTGTGTTGTGCGTCTAGTGGCATGAACAAACGTGCTAACCGCAAGCCTGGTATGGGACAGACCTGAACAAGTATTTATGTGAATCGTACATGAAACCCCTGCATGAGATGGAAAGTAATACACTAAACTCACGGGGTTCAGCTCCTCCACGTATCACTGAATGTGATTTGATCAAGCACGTTGACCCAGTAATGGGAAGAGGCTTATGGGTGGGGGTATAGCCCGCCACAACTGCGGTTTGTGTGAAGAAAACTGCAGGGTCAGGGGTGAATTGTAAGTGAAACATAACAAAAGTTCCTGTTATCTCCACCTTGCCGCTTACAGTATGAAGTGAGTCAGGGGTCCAATCATTCTGATAGGATGGGCTTGAAAGTGGAATATCTTGCGGGTAAATTGGTACCTCTCTGCAGAGTTAAAAATGTATTCGAATACTTCGTGCTCCCGAGTTTTAGGAGTCTGCTGCGGTGGATTAAATCCACGGGGTGTGACACAAGTATTATTTTCTAAATAAAATATATTAAATCAAGATTACCCAAATGACATGTGTTGTCATGATAAGGAGTGCTGCCGTGGGCGGTCATGTGTTGACGTGTCGCGGTAGTGCTATAATTTAGTGAACATGAATGACGATATTATATTATAGAAAGGTGCTGCCATGAGTTGAGCCAGGAAAGAGAAAGATTATTTTACAAACATCCATAATTCTTGACTAGTCTAGGTTCATATCATCTCTACTATATGTATCTACTCTTACCTATGACTTGCTGAGTACGAAAGTGCTCACTCTTGCAACTTACAATTCAGTAGACGGAGCATTCTACAACCAAGACGAAGGCATGGAGTACTTCGTGGATCCAGACGGAGGAGCGTCAGTCCCGTCATTTCCCTGATGTGTGTTGTTCTGCCGTCCACTTCTCTTTGTGGGTGGGTCACCTACCTTCTGCTGTGTAGATGTTATTTTGCTAAACCATGTATGCCGTGAAGGCATTGTAATCTTCTTATGTAATATTAAGGCCAGCAGGCCACACTGCTTAAATATTTTGTAAGTGACTCTGTTGCAATATGATATACTCCTGTGCTTGACTTATCCTGGGAAGTCAAGGGTATGTGTATGCTATGCATATAAGGGACTAGCTGCAGCGAGCTAGGTCTCTACAGGAGTAGTCGTTGTCCCAGTTTCGGGGCGCGACAATGATAAGGAGTTATGCGCACTGCATCAGGCCGTGAAACATTGGCGGTGTTATCTCTTGGGGAAAGAGACGGTTGTCCACACCGACCATCAACCATTGCAATATTTGCAAACTCAGTCCAAGCTATAGCAAGCTCGGCACATGAAGTGGATGTCGTATCTGCAGCAGTTTAATCTGGTGATTAAGTACAAGAAGGGCGTACACAACAAATTGGCGGATATGTTGTCGCGACCACCAGTTACAACCCTCTGTTTATCAGCGTTCATGCAGATCGAGCCATCATGTCATGATGACTATGTCACTATGTACAGTGAAGACCCTGATTTTCAAACAGCACTGACTGAGGTTGAAACAGGGAACCCTACAGAGTTCGTTCGTTGAGAAAGACTCTTGTACAAGGGCAATTTACTTTGCATACCTCGTGGAGCACCTCGAACTCAATGGATGCGAGAAGCGCACACATCGAAGGTAGCTGGTCACTTTGGGGTTACAAAGACGTTGCAAAATCTTCACCGACATGTGTTCTGGCCGCGTATGCAGCAAGATGTGGCTAGGTTTGTTCGAGGCTGCGGTCTCTGCAGCATCTCGAAACCGGCAAACCGAAAATTAGGTTTGTACACTCCTTTGCCAGTTCCATCACGACCATGGGAGAGCATATCCATGGATTTCTTGGGAGGATTGTCTAAGACCCGACGTGGCAACGACTATCTATTCGTGGTCGTTGATCGGTTCTCCAAAATGATTGTTCTTATACCTTGTCGGAAGATTATCACGGGAGAAGAGGCAGCTCGGGTATTCTTTCAACACGTTTGGACATATTTCGGACTGCCGACTTCTATTGTGTCTGATCGCGATAACCGGTTCCTTAGTCACTTTTGGCGATCGCTCTGGACGATGATGGACACCAAGCTAAAGAGGAGTACTGCTTTTCATCCGCAAACTGATGGTCAAACCGAAGTGGTTAATCGCACAGTCGCTCATCTCTTGAGAGGATATAACTCGAAGCACCCGAAGACCTGGGATGAAAGCATACCGTACCTACAGTTTGCTTTTAATCGAGCAGTGCATGGTTCGACTGGAAAGTCGCCGTTTGAGGTCTGTTTAGGATTTCTACCACAGAGTCCATTCGATATGGAGTTTGTGATCCCTACCTCAGCACAGAACAGCAAGGAAGCATCTGATCAGGATCGAGCACAAAAGTTCCTGGAAGGTATTCAACGACTCCATCGTGAGGTTGAACAGAACTTGTTGAAAGCCCAACTCAAGTACAAGACGCGACATGATCGGCACCGAGTTGATGCGCAATTTCAAGAAGGTGATATGGTATGGTTACATTTGAGTAAGGAGAGACTTAAAGGTGAAGGTAAGAAACTCAAACCCATTCGTTATGGTCCTTTTCGGATTTTGCGGAAAGTGGGTAATAATGCTTGTCAGCTTGAGTTACCTCCATACATGGATATTTACTCGGTTGTCAATGTTGAGCACCTCAAACTCTTCGAGCCTTCAATGTTGGATGATGAGCCAGATACCATAGTACCATCTGTTGAAGACTTGGTCTATCAACGAGGCGAACCTTTACGTGAAGATGTGATTCTGGCGAGGAAGGTGACTACCACCCGCAGTGGCACAAAGGAGACTTTTCGAATCGGTCGGAAAGATCAACGAGCACGTGCGGCAAAGTGGTACACAAAAGAAGATGGACAAGCCCAATTTCCACATCTCCAGTTTGATCGAGAGGTCGCAACGGGGGTTGGCTCCTTCTCAACAAGGGAGTCATGATCCGGGAGGATCTCCAAGTTCTGATCGCATACGGATTCGCGACCAAGTCCTGATCGCATACGGCTTTGCGACCTTAACCGTGTTCGGAAAGATTTCGCGACCATGGATTGGTTCGCGACCAGGAAAAGAAATTCGTTCCCTGTTTGAGATTGTAATCCTATATACATAACTAAGCTTATTTGTTTAGGATTAGTTAAGTTAGTTATATGAGTGTAATACGTTTAGCATTACTAAGTCTGATACGTACTCATACGATTGGACTATAAATACCTTGTAATAGGTCTAGTTTAGATCATCGAAGAGTCATAGAACTTATTTGAGTTTTAGACACTTATAGTTCCTTCGACGTAGGCAAGTGTGCCTAACGTTCGACGTGTAAAGTCCTCTTTGAAATAAAGAGTTGTGCAATTACTTTGAGCTGTGTATTTGATCAACCTTTGGGTTTCAGTATTTCCGAGTAAGATCCCGTTATTCCGCATATTAGGATCTGGGCGAGCTTAGTGCGAAAACCAAGGCTAGGTCTCAAACGGATCAGGGACCGTGAAAATAGCCATAATTGCCTCATGGTGGATTACTTCTGTGAGGACCCGATTTACCCCGACTACCTATTTCGTCGGAGGTTGCAGATAAGGAGACCCCTTTTTCTTTGAATCGTCGGATCTCTTGGTGAGTGGTTTACCTTTTTCACTGAAAGAAGAGATGCTACTAATTACCGAGGGTTGTCTCATATACATAAGTGCACTACGTCCATTCGTTTGTTGACATATGACTCTTTTGCCGATACTGTCGATGAATACGTACGGATAGGAATCCACAACAATCCAGTACTTGGAAAAACTTGTCGATGGAGTGATCGACAACTTCAGCGAGGAATATCTCCGACGGCGAACAGTCAAAGACATGCAGTGCCTATTGCAACAAGAAGAGGCGCGTGGTTTTTCGAGAATGATAGGAAGCATAGATTGCATGCATTGGAATGGAGAAATTGTCTAGTAACATGGAAAGAACAATTTACTCGCGGTGATTATGGAGTCCCGACCATTATACTTGAAGTGATCGACTCTCAGAACCTTTGGATATGGTATGAATTCTTTGGTGTTGCTAGGTCTAAAAATGATATTAATGTGTTGAACCAATCGCTCTTATTCATTGATTTTTTGTAGGGACGGGCTCCTTAAGTTCAATATTTCACCATGGAAACCAGTACAACATGTGATACTATCTGGCATATGGTATATGCCCAGAATGGGTTGTATTTATGAAGACGATACCCCTACCCTAGACAGACAAATTCATATTGTTTGCACAGCATCAAGAAAGAACAAGAAAAGACGTAGAGCGAGCATTTGAAGCTCTACAATCCTGATTTGTCATTCTCTATGGCACTGCCCGCTTTTGACAATACTCAACTCTCGCGAAAATCATGAAGATATGTGTCATATTGCACAATATGGTTATTGAGGATGAACGAGAGTTTGATAATCTACTGTATGATTTCAGCGACGGTCAAGGAACTTGTAACATAACACCACCTTATATCCAACATGGTGTTCCAATTACTTTCACTGATGTAATCGCGAGAAATTCCAACATTCGTGCTCAATTGATACATGTCTAGCTCAACAGAAATTTGATTGAGCACATTTGGCAGAATTTTGTAGATGTTCATGGTAACTAGCTGTTATCTGTCATTTTTCTAATATTTTTAGTTAGTACGTTGATGTTAAATTTAAAGTTTAAATGTCCAGATATATCCAATGTCATATGTTTAATTTTATGTTTAACCGTCTGAATTTAATAAAAATATTTATTTTCGTTATATCAATTTGTCATTTATAAGTTAAATTTTTATTTATTTGAATTATTCTTGTATAATTTTTTAATTATTTTTTTAATCAATAATATGATGAAAAAACTCATTTACTGTCCAACAGTCCCCTCTCTAATGACTTGACTCTCCATTAGAGTGAGACTCTTCACACGTGACCCTCACGAGGAGCCGTTCCAACAACTCCCCATTAGAGTGAAGAAGATTTTTCGAGAGACTCTTTGCTCATATAACATTAGATGGAAGAATCTCAACCATGGGAGACTGCTTAATAAATTTCACATAAACAATGCTTTGGAATTGGAATATGCTCTTTGGTACGTGGTCATTTTCGACATTGAACAAGCACAGAAAAAAACAATAATGCATGCGAGCAGTAGAAATATCAGATAAGTGTCAAAATCAAAAAGGACATGGTTTCAACAAGAAATCAAAGAATGACGAGGAAAATTTATTATTTTCCAGATCAGACACACGAACACGCCGTCAAACTTTGCGACGGAAATATGCACAATCAATCCCAAGATACCAACACAATGACCTCATTTTAAAACAATTTCGTTTATAAAACACATCTCATTTATGCATTCCTCCGTGCCAATTTTAGTTTTTTTTTTTGTTACATTGTACTTGGCTATAAAAGGATACAAGATCCCAAATAAAAAAACACATACAAATAAAAGAGATCTAAAATTGAATATATAATATCTTTTTAGGAGAACAACTCTCTCTCTCTCTCTCTCTCTATATATATATATATATATATATACACTGCCCTTCTTTTTTAAAGAAAGAAAAAATAAATTTGTTTCTGTGCATAGAGTTAATCAGATGAACCTTTCGAGCAATTGGAAATCTGACGAGACGTGTTGTACAGCAAAAAACATAACAAGCACGAAAGAAAGAGATGGGAGAAACAATATGAAGAGACCATATGTGTTCTATCTACCTGAGAGGAGTGAGAGGAGGCAGAGCAGAAGCGAGGACGCCGAGGAGAAGCGGACGCAGAGCTCCATTCGCGCCTCGTCTGTCTCCTCCGTCTCCTTGCTCCTCCTCTTCGCCACAGCGGTGCGGAAGGGCAGTTACGTGTGCATTAATTTGCGTGCTCTCTCGCTTGTCGGGGCTTCGGTTCCTCCAACCTTTGCTCGCTCTTTATAACCGCAGGTATGCTGCCCTGTGCTATCTTCCGAACTATAACAAATGGACAAAAACATCCCTCTCAGCGACGGCTGCTCGTTACCGGCACGCTTGCGTCCGTTTCCGTCTTCACTGTTTTTTCTTCCCTTTTTTTCGTGAAAACGCATATAGATTTCCACACGTATTTTGGTTTTTGAAAATTTTGTTATGTTTTTATTAAATCGTTACGGTTCACCCCATCCCATGATGGTTGTGTGCAAAACAACACTATTTTTCTCTTACATATTACTCATTCGTCTTAAAATATAAAACATATTTTGATTGTACTCGTGAATAAAAAAAAGTTTTGGATTCAAGAAAATATTAAATAAAAATAAATAAACTATCTCATTGATAAATGTCTTGAAAATGCTATAGAATACTAATGTGAAATTTTAATCATAAATAGTCATACATGTCTTTTTCCCCCTAAATGTGAAGTGGTAAACTGCAAATACCTATACTGCTATATATAATATATGAGTTTTTTATTTTCAAAATTCTTTCCTTTATGGTTGTTTAATCCAAACAATATTATCTGTTGATTTAAGATATTTAATAGTCAATATTCTAAATTAGTTCTACCTCTACCGCATAAACCCACATATTAAATCATCCACATAATTAATTACCCTCAATTAAATGTCATATGTAATGACTACTATATATCTCAAATGAATGTTTGTTTTTGAGTAAATTCCGCCCTAGTCCTTAAACTTGTGTGTGATCGCATCACTTAGATATCTAAACTTCAAATTTAATTTAGTAGGCCTTTAAACTTGTTTAGTTGTCTCATTTAAGTGCATTAGTCATTTAATTTAATAGATTTTTAATAGTTTCGTGATATAACATTTCTAAAGTAATTTGGCATTACACAATAGCTTTTAACATAATATTGTGTCACATGGTATACCATATCAGTTTTTTGACAATATGACATGGTGAAATAGAGAATAGAAATATGGTATTATTTTGATTAAATATTTAGAAATAAGCATCAAAGATAAAATAAAAGTTCAAAAATAAAAAAAATGTTTCGTGCTTGAATGCAAAATTTGCATTTAATTATAATATTTAATTGACAAAATGACAAAATTGACTAATATAAATAAATTTATGGACCAAATTAATCAAGAGAGACAAGTTTAGGGTTTATCAAACTATCTAAATAACACAATCACACAAATTTAAGAACTCAAAAGTATAATTTACTCTTTGTTTATATAGTTATTTTTGTCCCATATTTATTTAATGAATACTAAAATAAAATTTTAGTTGAGGTGGATCCACCGTACCCTCACCAGTATTGGTACCGGTTTCTTACATATAAAGCCATACGTGGGAAATCTGTAATTTTTTTTCAAACTACAGATAGGTATGATGCAATTGTTTCTCTCTCTCTCTCTCTCTCTCTCTCTCTCTCGTGTGTGCGTGTGTGTGTGTGTTTACCTTTTTTTTTTTTGGGCGTGTGTGTGCGGGGGTCTCCGCCATGAGTTGTAAGGAATAAGACCAATTCTGTGGGTTCATCATTAAAAATTTATTTTTTGGTTGAAGAAAGAGAGAGAAGATGTCTGTTGAGATGTCTGAAATTTCATTCTGCATGTGGGTCTGTCACTTTTTTGGTCTCAGTTTACGTGCGATTAAATTGCATATAATCTTTATTTCTTAATTTATGATTAATCTAGTTCAAATTAGATGTTGATTATATTGAGAAAATTATAGATTTTTAAATTATCTTCATATAGAGACTAAACATCGCATATATTCGATTTTTAAATTAAAAGTTATTGATATTTTACTAAAACCATCTAAATTTAATTTACTCGTGGACCCGTACGAAGCGCCTTGCATTGGAGCAAAAGGTTGCTTCGGGTGGTGCTTCGAGCATTTGGCACAGAATATACTAGATAATATTTTATGGAAACGTCTCACGAAGCGCTGATGAGTTGAAGATAGTCTAAAAATACCTAACTGTTCTTTATAGGAGGCACGTGTATCTGGTTAAGATTAATGAGATGATGCTTAAAATAAATGATTGGCGGGATGAGGTTTACACTCTTCGTTTTTTTACATTTCATTTTAATTATATACATGATTTTTAAGAAATAATATTAAATTAGAATTGTACCTCTAATATTTATGATTACTGTAATGGATGTGTTGTTTGTATAAAAAATTAATTCAAGTAAAATAATGACTATGAGAATATTTTAATAAGATAGTGTCACATCAAAAATATATGATGATATTTTTTTATGTATAATTGTTTTCTAAAATGACAATTAAAAAGGAAAAGAGATAGTATGTAGTTCGATTTGACCAATGGGATAGCATTCAGAGGAGGAAAAAAAAGATAAATGCTTATTGGATTGGTATCTATTGCATGATAGGATCATGGCGCAAAAGTGGTGCAAGGTATATAGTTTTAAATGTTCTATGATTTGATAAAATTCTCGTTCTAAATTATTCTAATATAATGAAGATAAAAAAATTAAGAGTATGAGTAAGGTATTTACAACTTTTATATCTAAATTATTATTAAAAAATACGAAAATCTAAAATAAGAAAATACGACAACTTAAAATAAAAAAAGACAATATTTACTAATAAAATATGATAACTTAAATTGATAAAAATATAACAACCTAAAATAAGAAAATACAACAATCTTAACTAAAAAAATATGACAATCTAAAAATAAAAAAAAGATAATTTAAAATAAAAAAAATATGGCAACCTAAATGAAAAATATAATAAAATTAACTAAAAAAATACAATAATATAAAATAAGAAAATATGACAACAAGAATGAAAACTTATATGATTAAAAAATGTTTGTATCCTAGTCATTACAAATTTAATCATACACTAGCTTTTTATTACCGATCCCATCATTAAATTTGCACGTTCATGGAACAAAAAAAGGGAAAATTTACCCCAAAAGTTACTTCAACTCTCAAATAATCCAAAAGAAATTTCAGAATATTTGTATATGCATATATATTTTTATTTTAAAAACACATCTTACACAATTTTTTTATTAAATATAACAATTAATTAGAAAAATAGTCACTAAATATGGGTCCGTAATTGTTTATTCTCCCCCGGTCTCCTCTCTTTTCTCCCACCGATGTGGCAGTGGACAGGACGGTGAGACCCGACGGCAGTGATGGGCGTGGCGAGGCCGGCGGCGAAAGCGACTAGAGATCTTTGGCCCCAAATTTACACGGTTTGAACACTTCATTCCAAATCGCAGCACTTGATATATTTCAAAGACGAAGCGATGTAAAGGAATCTCACAGTCGGTATTGTCACTGTTGTCTGATTCAACATCCAGAGAGTTGATCCCATCAGAGTACTCACTTCCAACAAAGCATATGCGAGTCATGCTCCATCTGCAAATTCTTTTCAGTGATGTCCTTGTGATCCTCCTTGTCAACAACTGAAGAAGCAATACCAGATTCAGTTACTATGCTCAATTTGGATCACTCTTGTCGTTGAACTGCCTTTGGAAATTACTTGTGCTCCCTCGCCGTGTCCACCAAATTGCATGGTTAATCACCTTGCGTGTCCGCCTTTGGAAATTACCTGGCATCCAAATAATATAGGCGATACAAACACAAATGGCACCCCGCCGCGAGGCCGTGTCTGCCACCGCCACACTCTCCACTGCTTTGTTCTGTCATTTTATGGAACCAGAGAAGAGGGAAGTAGTAATAGAAGGAGGAGAAAGAGAATAAAAAATTACGGATGCACGTAAGTAAACTATATTTTTATATTTTTTATTAAAAATTGTTATATTTAATAATAAAATAATCGGATGTGTGGTTTTTTATAATTTTTTCTGAGAGGGGGATGAAAATTGAGGTGATTTCTAGGATCCTAAAAACTTTTTTAAAAAAAAATTGTGAACGTTGGAACGGGGAACGCCGTCATCAGGCGCACCTGCACGAGGCAGCGCCGATCACTATCAGTCTCCCATGGCCACGTCGACTGTGGGTCAGCCGCACGCAACACACGAACTGGTTGCTGACCAACATTAAAGCTTCCACGTCAGCACGTCACACAAGATTGGAAAAACTCGAAGGAACAGGTTGGGCCATCATTGACATAAACCTGTTTGCATTTCAAAAAAAAAAAAAAGACATATACCTTTTTGGATTAAAAAAAAAAGGCATTCCTTTCATTCGTCAGGTGTTTGGTAGTTGTTTGGCTTTATACGAGTTTAATTTGTTAGCTCGGACTTGTGATCCTATGACTTTTCGACTGATGGACGCCTCAAAATAACTACTCTAGGTTCCTACCCAACCTCGTCCTTAGGTTTTAATAAAAAAAAGAAAAAGAAAATTACACTAAGCATCTCTTGTTTTTCACTGAGTTTTTATAATTTTTTTTAATATTATTACAATCAAATCTTTTAAGACCAAATAAAAGAATTTGTTACTTAATTAAGTTAACAACAAATAATTATGAGTACATGCCATAAGGTATATATGGTATCAATTATCACATCAAATGTGGCAGTAGATCATGTGGAGGCCATTTGACACAGACCTAGTACCGGCCAAAGTATATACCATGTGCGGACAATCCATATATATGTATAATTGTCCACAATTAGTTTAATTAAACACTAAATTTGTTAGTATGTCTCCAATGAACTTGATTACAACAATATTTTAGTGAGGTGTTTACTGGCAAAAAAAAAAGTTTTAAAGACTAAAATTTTGTTCAAAATAAGGAGGCGTTCAGTGCAATTTCCTGAAAAAAAAAAAATGAGCGGCTCTTTCATGTTAGTAGTATTTAACTGGCCAAGCCTGTTCTTGCAAGTCATGATTACAGAAAACCGATGTTTCTGTTATCACGGCATAGGTTCTTTTTCTATTGTTCACAAGTAGATCAGCACATACGATTTACCTGGGCCATTAAAAATGAGGCTATAAGTTCTTAATGTTCAAGTTGATGGAAGTTAAAGTCCAACTGTCGCGTCTTATCCAGTTGAGCGGTGACTCACGCTTCATGAATCATGATGCTTAACAGCAGCAGCCAGTTTAGAACTTTAGATGATAGAGAAATCTTCTCCTTATTTTGAAAGGAGCAGGTACTACTACATTGACAGGAATTATAAAAGAAAATTTTGACTTGGCTTCTGTATCTAAATGCTTAGTTACTGGCAATTGAACAAGCTAAAATCCAGTACAAGATATATGTTTGGAGTCCAGAGTGGTGTTACTGATGTAACCATCATGCTTCGTGCAGACTGCAGCTAAGCTAAATAACAATGAAATGGTGCAGAAGACAGTAAGCAAATCAATATTTTTCAGACATGAAGATGCAAATCAAACCTTCCTTTCTGCGAAGTGAAGCAACGACAAATGATGGAGGAGAGCAAATCTTATACCATCTCTACTCTTACAATAGGCATTGGATAATGTTTAAACTCCAAGAAATAAGTTTAGTTATCGTATTGCATTCATCTCACAAAATAGTATGCAAACAGAAGGTGAGCTGCAAATTGACGAAACAAGAAATGACAAGGGACTGCAGATGTTATATAGTGTTATACCATGCCAACTTCCAAATATGCAATGTTTAAACTCCAAGAAACAAGATATCCAAGTAGTTCTGATATTGTACTCATCTCATAAAATAGTCTGCAAACAGCAGGTGAAGCCAAAGTATTCTACTAGATTGTGCCATTGTAGCATTGTTGGAATAGCTGCAAATTGAACAATGTAGTCTCAAATACTAAGCCAACTGAAAACCTGATGGCAATTATTGTGACATAGCACATGGTCTCATCACAGAAACACCAGAATGAGAGACTCATATATCTAGATAACAGAAACTAATCGAGCAATGAATCTACCCCGAAACTATAACAAAGGCATCACAAAACCATATGTCTGAGGCAGCTAGTAGAGTTCTTCCTCCTTGTGGGTGTGAATGACACAATCTGCCTTCGGATATGAAATGCACGTCAGTAGATACCCATCAGCCATCTGTGTTTCATCCAGGAAGGATCCCTCCGACTGATCAACCTCTCCAGATGCCATCTTGCCCGCGCATGTTGAACACGAGCCGGCGCGGCATGAGAACGGCAACTCAACGCCGGCCGTCTCGGCGGCCTCAAGAATGTATATGTCTTCCGGAGCATCGAACTCGTACTCCATCCCGTCCGGGTTTACGAGTTTCACCTTGTGCACGGCCGTCGCGGACACCCTAAACTTGCTGGAGATCCTTAAACCTAGCAGATTTGATGTTTGCTTCATGGAATGAAGAGAGGAAGTGTTCCTGATCACCGGAGCAATGGCCCGGCAACTGATGCCGGATTTAGCAAAGCACAATCTTGGAGCAGTGGCAGTTGACATTTTGATGATCCTAGAAAGAAAGCACAAAGGTAAAGTGTAAGGAGACAAGTAAAAATGTAGATCATAGCAAAGTGCAGAAACATCCAGATAATATTTAGTAAAAGTAAAACTAAACAAGCATCATAATGCCCTGTAATATCATCGATTTCATAATGATAAGATCAATAAAGCTAGAAACTGATCAAATTTTCCCCAATGGACCTCACAATATTAATTCCATCTAACATTTTTGTAAAATGATTGATGTTGACAACATTAGGGGCATATAACAGTATAACACGATCGATCGGACCAGATCAAGAACACGAAAGCGAATCAAGAAAAACATCAGGATCAACGATCTACAAGATCGATCAAGAAACAAGGGGAAAGAAAGGAGACGACGGATCGATGCTTACCTCTTTGCCTTCTCGAGAGGATCGAGAGATGGTCGCACGAAGATCTCCTGGGAAGTGAGAGAGGTCGCGAGAAGAGCAGAGGGCTATTAAAAGAGTCTTAAGTGGTGGTTGTGTGGCTCTTTGCTTCGTACCGTGGCCGCCGTGGCTGGTTATTTGGGCGAAAGGCCGTGGTGCCAAAAATGCTAACACAACCTTAAGTTCGGTTTATTTTACGGGGCTGTGAGTAATGGAGGGACTGGAGGCGGCGGCTAGCGCTTCCTGGGCCCCCTCGCGTCTCTTCGATGGCTCAAGGGCTAGCTATATTGTGACACGGGAAAGTGGGCTCCTGGCACGTTTTACTGTGGCCAACCGCTCCACTTCAGATCCGACAGGTCCTGATTCTTTCGGAGTTTTTTTTACTGTTAACCCGTATTTAAATATTAATTGCAGAACTGACCCACAGTTGTAAAAAATTACAGAAATGGCCCGCACGGAGAGCTACTAGTCGTGGCCGTGGAGCACGACTAGGGCTTGTCGTGCCTCACAGGCACGACAAGCTCTTGTCGTGCTCCACGGCCACGACAAGACCAGCTCAACTGCTCGTATGTGCAGAGTTCGACAAGGGCTTATAATATTTCACAAATAATAAATGTAAACTTATACATTGTTGATTTATTTGTAATCTGATTTCATAAATAAATGTAAACTTATATATTATACTCATCTAACAAGAGATTTGATAAAATACGACTTGATTTGATGATTTTCGATATAAACTGAAAATAGGGTACTTTAGGGTAAAATAAGTCTGAGTTTTGTCGATTTTGAATTATGGCCTTTAAAATGTGATTTTGTAATCTGCACAGAAGAGAAAATTGTATCAAATAGCATTTGAAAAAGATTTGCTAAAGAAATTTTGAATTTGGAATTAATCTGAAGATTTTAGCCTTTTTGGATTTCTAAATATCAAATAAAAGACTAAATTACGATATAATTTGGACTGATATGTGAAAACGGCTTAGATGATACGATTTGGCTGCCAACTTTCTGGATTAAGGTATTGACATACCCATGATCATAATCCAAGAATAATCTGATATGGATTAGGGCAAGATTTAGCTAAATATGAGTTATGAGTATTTAGGGTAATTAGAATCCTGTTTTCGAAAACAGAATAGGATTGATAGATCTGAGATTTAGAGATGGAATTGAATCTGGCTTGTAAAGACTTTTATGTTTGGCAGTAAGAAGATCAGTTCAACCCTAATCTATCTCAAACCCTAAAATATCAAAATTTATTCTGTGAACCCAAATCAAGATCAGTGGGGATTCGAACCCAGGTGGACAACGAGGTAGAAGAGAGTTCCCACCAGCTGGGCTAGGAGTTTTTCCCATCATACTGTACATACATAAATACATACATACTGTATATATATATATATATATATATATATATACACATGCACATATATATATATGTATATGTATATGTATTATATCTATAGAAATATACGTAAGTATGTATCATATAATAAAAATATATAAGAAATCTAGTGAACTGCATGATTCATTTTGAATGTAACACACTGGAAAATAAAAGTGTTAGTACATGTCCGCTATGGGTTCGGACGACCCCTCTTATGACCATGCCCATGCCTATCTCTCTGAAAAGGCGATGGTGAGTACGGATCAGGTGGCACATGTGATCGCTGTCCAGCCGCGGTAGAAGGACCATGCCTCTCAGTACCTGCATGACCCTGAGATGGCTGTGTCGGTGGAGGGTGATCTTGGAGTTCGGTAGGCGTCAACTGATCCGGTTGGTAGTACTGATGTGCATGAGGGTCGTGCAACCCGAACATGTGGGAGATCCACTCCTGGTTGTCCTCCTGTGGTGCCACCCCACTGGGGTCGGCCCCCTGCGGAGCGTAGTACCCACGATCGTCATCCACATGCATGTGGTCGTGGGCGGAATCCCCCCAACTGTCCCAAGTAGACCTCCAAGGGATTGAGTATCTCTGTCCCTGGAGAGCCTGTTCAATATGAGCCTGGCCGCAATCCTCGTCAGCCGCAAACCGCTCTGCCAAGGCTCTACTCGCATCGTCCCTGTCTTGACGACGAATGTCGTCCTCGTGTTGACGACGGATGCCGTCGTCGTCATCAGAGTCATCTGAATCGGGAGTGCGATGTGTCGACGGGCCCCCAATATGCAGATCTCTGCGTCGAGCACTGTGCGTTGACGAGGAACGATGAAGCCGAGATGGGCCGGCGGACGTCCCTGGTATGTCACCTCCCCAGGTCGGCGATGTGTCACGATGACTGCGCCGTGCTGACGAAGTGCTCTGTCGAGCACCACCCAGGCTAGGCCGGGCTGACATCGGGCTGGGCGGCCGGGCCCCTCTCCGGTGTGGAACCGATGCATCTGTCTTTCGGCCACAAGTAGCGTCGAACAAGATTCGTTGTGCTGCTACACGGATGGAATGTAGGACAGCACGCGCCATCGCCTTGAAGCGTGGAGGACCTTCCAAGCGAGACGACAGGTTTGCCGCTTGACTGTCGATGCCGAACGCTAAGTCACCCTGCACATGTGAAACTCATATGGGAACTATGGAAAAATAGATAAGATAAGAGACCAACATAAGTATCCAGCGAAGACGAACGTACCGAGCGATGTATCCGGCCTGGGAAATGAACATCAAGGCCGAGTCGAAGACTGTCTTGATGTGATAGTTCTGTCGGCGATGGGGGGGCCGCACGAGCGAGTCGCGTGCGGGTGCGTGGCACGTACCACTGAAGATAGGCCTGGGACGTCCCAGGGTCATACGGGCGCTCCTCCACAACAACATCCGTCGCCGCGTGGTTCTCCCACTCGTCGACCCATTTGGAATTCTTGATCTGCCAGTTATCAGAGTGTTTTCCTCTACGTGTTTGTCTACAAAAGGTGATGCGATGCACATAAAGCAAAGAAATAAACAAATATGAGTGTGTACATGAGATATAGAAAATGTTCGAGGCATACACGTGAATCTGCCGCGGGAGATGGCGTTGTCGATTTCTTTCCGGGGGCGGTATCTGCTGATGTAGGCCGAATTGGCGCATCACCCTCTCCGGAAAATACGGCTCCACCACATGTGAGAACACCATGTGCCGGCGTGTAAGCCAGCAGTCCTGGCCCGCGGTGCAATGCGAGGAAATGCCATGCGGTGCAACCTGCGAGATGTGCTCCGGTGTCCATGGCCGCCATATGACGCGCGCGTCCGATAGGAGATCAAACTCTCCCAGGTACGCCAAGTAACAGCGGTGAATCTGTGATGATGACCACCTCGGCCGACCTCCCAGCCAACGGGCTCCCATGGTCGGCCGGTCCACCCAATCATCATAGTCGGCTGGCGCAACGTACGGATGGATGGGCCGCTGTAAACGCGGGCGACCAACGGGGAAGTGCTCCCATGACCACAGTTGCAGCAGTACAGGGCATGCGGAAAGCAACGATCCAGCTGCGGTCCTGCAGCATGCCTCACAAAGGCCCCTGTACGTCGCGCACAACACTGCCATCGCCCAGTTGTAACGCGGCATGGCCCCTGCGTCGGCATCGACGATACTCTCGACCAGAGGAATGAACCACGTGTACACAGTGTCACCGTGCGTGGAAGGGAACAAAATATACTGCAGCGTCACCAGCAAGTACGCGAAGAGATGTGGCGAACTACATCGGCGGGGGCATCATCGGGGCACTCACGGTAGCGCGCCAGAAATCGGTGGGGGACACCACGCCTGGATGCCGGGATCTCATCGGCATGGTTAACGATGTTAAATCGAAGGTGCATCTGTGTGCGCCAATCCAAGCGTGCTGGCCGGGGGACGATGGGATGTCCACTGGCAGGTAAACCAAGCAGCATGCTGACATCCTCCAGCGTGACTGTCATCTCCCCCCAGGGGAAGTGGAAAGTGTGGGTCTCCGGACGCCATCGATCTACCAATGCGGTGATCAACGACCTGTCCAGTGTGAGATGCTGACCTATCTGCAACATACGGGCGAACGGCAATAAACCTGCAGCCCGCAGGATGGGGATATAGCCCTCATGCAGAGGCCAGTACTCCAAGGGAGCACGGACTACCAGCGGCTCCAAGTCCCCGCCCTCGGACAAGATGCGGCCGCGATGGCCACGATCACATGTACTGCTCAGTAGCTCAGGAAGATCTCTATCTCCGCCAGCCATGCCTGTCAAAACATAAAACATGAACCATTATTGAAAGTAACATAACATACATCGGGAACCGTTATTGAAAGTATCATACCCATGGATAGCACACGACATGAAAGTAACATAACATGAATCATATTACAAGGTTTCAAACAGATTACAACAATCCGATGCAAATGATAAGCATATTACAAAAGTTTATTACAAGGCTATGTCGATGGTCCGGGTGCATTCAAACAATCCTTCCTGCTATGTCCGGGCTGCCTACAGATCGAGCATTTCCTAGCTCGTGAGCTACCCCCCTGTGACTCATCCATGTCATTGTGTATTCGGCGTGTCTTCCGTCGCCCTGGACCCGTTCGCTTTAGATTTACATCTGGGATCCAGGTAGTCTCGCTAGCAGGGATAACTCTGTAGTCACCGAGCGTCATAAAAACTCTCCACACGCCACTCCATGTGTTTGAAAGGTTGTCGAGGCTGAAGTACTCCGAAAGGTAAGGCGCAGGGCTCACACCGAGCGCCGCACATGAAGCAAGGACATGAGAGCAGGGCTTGTGCAGTAGCTTCGGTTTGTTACATGAGCACTCAGCGACATCCCCAAGAATGACCTCGTGCACCCGTCCAGGTCTCAGTTGGCCGCTCACGTTCTTCTGCCGAAGGCGGACTTGAATGATTCGGTGCAGTCTGTTTATAACTGTCACCTCGTGCCGCTAGGCCTTGTCTATGCGGGCAGTTAAGTACGACTGCACAACATCTGGCAAGGTTCTCATGGGATCGTCGACTAGCGTTTTGGCGGCTACACTTCTGTTGTTGAAGTACTCGGCTGTGCGGTACCATGTCATCTCCACTACAGCAGTTACCGGCAAACACCGGACTCCCTTCAACACATAATTGCACACCTCTGAAAGGTTCGTCGTCATTATCCCAAACCTGGCGCCATCTTCGTCGTGCAGCAAGGACCATTTCTCGATGTCCTTGTCCTGAATCCATTGGGAAAATTTGCTGACGTTCACATCATCGGCAGCATTACTGGCCCTCCTCGTGGAGTACTTCACTGTCAGCGCCTCCAATTTGTCGAACACAGCCTGGAACTTCCTCGGTTGATTTTGCATGCACAGCCGCTTGAACAAATCCATGATCTGTTTACTGCGGAATTGTGTGAAAAGGTTTGCTGCAATGTGCCGCATGCACCAACGGCTGCGCACGTCCTCCCATTTGTACGGAGCATCTGGGGCTCCGCGCATTACCTCAATGGCATGGAGCAGCCCTCGGTGGCGGTCCGATATGATGCACACCTTCTCTCGATCACCAACAACCGCCCGCTTCACGTTGACCAGAAACCACAACCAACTTTCCGAGTTTTCAGACTCGACGATGACGTACGCCAATGGAAGCAGTTGGTCGTTAGCATCCGCAGCAACAGCAATGAGGAGACAGCCCTTGTACTTTCCAGTCAGGAACGTACCATCCACGCATATGACTGGACGACAATAAGCAAATGCCTCGATGCACTGGCGGTATGACCAGAATAATCGACGGAGTACCCGAGTGTTCTGTATGGGGCTACCATCTCGACGTGTAGCTGGCTGATCGAAGAAATCTAAAAATGTGCCTGGGTTGGTCTGAGCGATGTTGCGCAGCAACCGCATCACATTGTTGTAGCCGTGGTCGAATGTGCCGAACATGCCCTCAATTGCCTTCTGTTTTGCTCTCCAGGCCTTTCCATACCTTATAGTGTACCCACACCTATCGGCAACTTGCTTCATTATTTCTCTCGGCATTATCGAAATGTTCTCTCGCACAGCCGGCTGGATGATATTACCGACGTACGCCGACGTCAGGTTCCTGTGTCTGTCCAGCGCCTCCGTGAGCAGGCATGTGTGTGCGGTAACCCTTGTCACCACAAAACCGATGTCGTCCTTCGGCCGCATCGCACGAATCTTCCATGGGCAGCCTGCTGTTACACAGGCTGCTACAAAAAGGTTGGGGTTTGACTTGACGACCTTATATTGCCTGTTAATTGCGAGGGACCAGCTCGCCACGGCATTCTTCAGATCTTCCTTGCTTTGAAACTCCTGCTCTACTTGTAAGCCACCGCGCTCGAAAGACCACCTCGAACCCTGATCCGTTGGCAACACAGCTTGACTGTATGCTGAGTGATCTAGCCACTCCTGCGGAGGACCAGGAGTATCGTCATCAGAGCCATCGGATGCCTCCGAGTCCGTCGAATCATCTTCGTCGGACACTGATGGAAGGCAATCCAGTACCTCGCACACATCTACGCGAGTATGGCAGAATACATCCGACCACTCGCTAGCCCTGAATCTCGCAGGACCGGGCATGACGCTTGGCTCACCCTCCACCGCACTCTCGGCTGCTCGTACGTTGCAGAACTGCACATACATCGCGAACTGGCCGAGCAGTCCGCCATGGGGGTCTTCCACTCTTCGAATAAAAGAACTCCAAGATTTGTCCCCTTTAATTTCGCGCAGCACCCAGTATGGCTCATTATCTACCTCACGAACGATGAGCCCTTCGATTAGAGCCATTTCATCGCGAGGCCGCTTCCCGAACATATTCAGGATCCACAAATTCAGGTCTAGAAATGAGGTGTTATGTACACTCAGCTCGCCCGTCACATACTGGCAACGACTCATATCAACCCCACTTTGCCCCTCGCGAATTATGCCGTCACCATAAAATATGGAAATTTTGTTCGGACTATCCATTCCCTACACACATTCATCTCACGCGTAAATAACATGACACCATTACACACATGCACATAGATCCTAAAACCATACATACACATATACATTTGAAAAACATAATTTATAAACATAGAGCATGCATACATGCATGTAATTGAAAATAACCTAGTTTCATAATTTCTAAATACATACACATATATATTTTACAAAACCTAATTCTTAAACATAGAGTATGCATCTGCACAATTAAAAATAACCTAATTTTAAAAAACATAATTTCTAAACATAGAGCATGCATGCATGTAATTGAAAATAGCCTAGTTTCATAATTTCTAAATACATACACATATATGTCCAAAACCTAATTTTTAGACATACAATATGCATGTGCACAATTAAAAATAACCTAATTTTATATTTTCTATTGTGTGCACATAGTTTCTAAAATGAAATACACATACATTTAAAAACCCTATTTTTCCAAACATACACACATATATTTCTAAACATACAAACATATATTTAAAAACCCTATTTTTCCAAACATACACACATATATTTAAAAAACCTATTTTTCCAAACATACACACATATATTTCTATACATACAAACATATATTTAAAAACCCTATTTTTCCAAACATACACACATATATTTAAAAACCCTATTTTTCCAAACATATACACATATATTTCTAAACATACAAACAATAACATATATTTTTCTAAACATACAAACATATATTTAAAAACCCTATTTTTCCAAACATACACACATATATTTAAAAAACCTATTTTTCCAAACATACACACATATATTTCTAAACATACAAACATATATTTAAAAACCCTATTTTTCCAAACATACACATATATATTTAAAAAACCTATTTTTCCAAACATACACACATATATTTAAAAAACCTATTTTTCCAAACATACACACATATATTTAAAAATCCTATTTTTCCAAACATATACACATATATTTCTAAACATACAAACATATATTTAAAAACACTATTTTTCCAAACATACACACATATATTTAAAAAACCTATTTTTCCAAACATACACACATATATTTCTAAACATACAAACATATATTTAAAAACCCTATTTTTCCAAACATACACACATATATTTAAAAACCCTATTTTTCCAAACATACACACATATATTTAAAAACCCTATTTTTTCAAACATATACACATATATTTCTAAACATACAAACATATATTTAAAAACCCTATTTTTCCAAACATACACACATATATTTAAAAACCCTATTTTTCCAAACATACACACACATATATTTCTAAACATACACACATACATTTCAAAAACCAATTTTCCAAACATACAAACATATTTTTAAAAACCCTATTTTTTCAAACATACACACATATATTTCTAAACATACACACATACATTTCAAAAACATATTTTCCAAACATACAAACATACATTTAAAAACCCTATTTTTCTAAACATACACACATATATTTCTAAAATCTATTTTTCAAACACACACATACATTTATAAACCCCTATTTTCAAACATATACACATTCATTTCCAAACATACATACACACATACATTTAAAAAAATCTATTTTACAAACATATATACAAATGCACATATTTCCTAAACATATTTCTAAAAACAACATAATACCTACTCTTATATACACATAAACATAAATATAAACCCTAATCACGTCATTAGCAACATAATTAACAGAATCTTAAATGCATTTCGAAAAAATTTACCTCTTTTCGAAGAACTCGCAATTCTCTACAACTTTCTCTTCTACACTGAATAAATTTATCGGACGGATTTTGCTAGATCTAGGACGGAGTTTTTACAAATGTGTGTGTGTGAACTGCTGGTTGTTCTGTTTTTTTGAATGAGTGTGTGTGTGAGTGTGTACTGGACCACTGAACCAAGGAAATAAAGGGGGGACCGCAGCTTGTCGAGTTTCCACAATTCGACAAGAAGATACACAATATTAAAATGTCCAGTGTTTATACAACAGATAAGTTCCTTAGGCCAACTGGTTTGTGCGCTCGCTGCTGTGTTCTCTGGCCCGGGTTCGAATCCCCGTTTTCGCAAAAAATCTTTTAAGTTGTCGAATGCTCCAGGTGCGACAACTGTGGCAGACATGTCGTGTTCCGGACCGGCGACACACTGTTATCGTGTTTGGGGAGCGCGACACGCCGTTGTCACGGTTGGGGAGCGCGACAAGAGGCTGCTGCAGCTTGTCGAGCTCTGGGAGCTCGACAAGCTGATGTGGCAGGCCAATATTGCAAATTTTCGCAACTGTGGGTTAATTTCAAAATTTTTTTTTAATTCTGGGTTAACAGTAAAAAAAACTCGATTCTTTCGTGATCCAACCCGTGATTCAACTACTGTTAACTGTGAGTGAGAGATCCTCATAAACTTGCCTCTATAAGCCTGTTATTTTCGATTGGGACACTTTTCGATCAGAGGTTCTTACCGTAAAGTTTATTCACTTATTTCTTAAACAAGTTTATTCACGTAGATATAAAAAAAATTATTCACCATTAATTTGAATGTTATGTTTATAGACTAACTATATGAATAATTATGTAATAGACTTTCAAATAATAATTCATAGATTTTATATCTATCTATACAAAGGGACAGTCGTGTCAAGAAGTAGGTTTTTATTTGACCAAATGGTATTTTAAACTTGGAATAAGCACAAAGAGATTAATGAGATTTCTTTATCTTTTGAGGTGTTTTTGTAAACTGGTCGTGCAAGATCTTTGGTTTTCACCTGAAACCGATGAAAAAAATGAGTCGCTTCTTCTGTACTCGCTCAGAATGATTCTTTAGTTGTGCTCTGATATGATCATTACCGGCACAAAAATATATTACAGTCAAACTGATAATATTCGAGCGTCATTATTTCGCCGATCCAAACCAAAGAATCTATTAGAAATGTTTCAAAGTGGATATTATTCTCTTTGATCAGGGATTGTTATATAAAAAAAGTGAGATTTGAAAAAGGGAACAAAATGGTGTATAAAGCCAAAAAAAATAAGTTCAAGATAGAAGAGTCCAAATTCTAAATAAAAAATTGAAACTCAAAAATATGAATAATGCCATTAGAAGATGGGAAGGTAAGACCTTGTCCAATAGAACACCTAAAAGGATTGATAGCTTAAAATTTAGGTATCATTAATACCTTTCTTGCTCCAACAGAATACCTATCTCGATTCCTATTTTAGATATTACTGCAGAGAATTAGTAAATTTAGGTATTCTCTCTCCTCTACCTATTTGTTTTTGGGTTTAGAGATTCTGTTGGAGAGAGTAGAAATTTAGGTATGGAATCTTTTTAGGGAGATATGTATATGAGGATATAGAGATCCAATTCTGTTGGAGAAAGTCTAAGAGAATAAAGCTGAAACAGTTGTTAGAGAAAAAACTTAAGATGAGAACCATCCATCCCACATGAAAACCCTCTCTTTTACTCTCAGGTCAATATAATCCACCCTCTCTTTTACTCTCAGGTCAATATACTCTTGGATTAATGTATCCAACAATATTAAAAAAATATGACCACACTTGACTGTTGTCCTCAACAAAGATCTTTTCTAGTTGTTATGGTGTTCCGAGAGATGTCACTAGCAATTATTGGCTTGTATAAGCCAAATCTAGTGTAATGGCCAGGACGGCTAATTCTCACTCTCTTGGTACGTTGCCTATGGATGAGCGGTATGTTGCCTACAGATGAGCTGCACTCAGGTGTGGGCAAGTCAGATTGGTCTCTTTTTTTTTTTTTTCTTACTGAAAGGATCGGATGGCTCATTGATAGAGCAAAATTAGATCTACAATAAGAAATAAGAAAAAAGCAGAAAAAAAAGATATAAATTTTCACAAAATTCGACACACTATCTACATTATACATCTCTGTCTGACGACTTCGTCAAAATTTCACTATCAAAAATTTTCAGACAAACTATCAAATTTACTGCAGATTCTTTACAAGAACTTTCAACCTTATTGTAAAGTCAAGAGAAAATTGAAAACCCTCCACTCACATCAAAACAGACTTTGCATATAGACACCGTGCCTAAACCTGAGCCTTGTTCTAACTAACCTATACAATATCCTAATCTCAAAAAATACTAATATAGGTGATCAAACTACATGATATTACATTGGAGAGTATTGTGTAATTGATGTTCTCAAGCCATATATTTGCATCTATATTTATAACTCCAATTTATTAGAATTCAAATAAAAGATAAAACTCGATAACAAATAGAATCAACTCTTAATTGATAACCTACCAAACTTGATTGCATATAACATCTATTGTTCAAATCAAAACTTATCTTGCATTCGTCATATTCAAAGTTGAAAATCAATCCACAAAAATCTTATCAACAGTCTCAACACTATTTGCTTATTGGTTCTGAATCAGAGTCTTCAGATGGCAAGCAACGGCTCAGGAAACAATTCAATGAACCTTGGTCTAATAAATCAAAAACAAATAGTTCAGAGTTCCAGGTCCATTCCATAGCTGGCAACTTTAATTATCAGTAAGGGACGGTTACAATACAAATTCATTGAATCAGGTCGACCCAGGAGCAACCTGCTCTCACAAGAACATATTGACAGAAAGCTCCCTAAGGAATATAAAATTAGTTTTAATCTCACCAACTTGGCAAGTGTGAAATATGCCAGAGTACTACGAACAAATGCAGCTCACATTGTGACACACTGAAACTTGTGAACCAAAAATGTGGATCAGTATAAAATTACGGACCTGTCAACTCTGAGTCACTAAAAGCAAGCAACCACAACTATCAAACTGCACAAAAAAGTGTGCAAACCTCTCTCTGCCTGGTATGACAACTAGGGTACAAGATCAAGTCATCAAGATGCTTCAAAGAATATGGAGGAGCCTTTGTTGATTTAAATCTGGAACTACGGCACAGCTTGATTGGTACTGTGCACGTAGTGCTCAATGCATATGATGCATCAGTCCTGGATCCTGATCACAGTCAAGTCACATAGAAAGCCAAGAAACCTGCAGCATGTATGATATCATCTCAGATAAAGGAGAATAATACAGCTTATGAAAGGTATAATGCATGTAATGAACTTCTGCCACCAGCTTGTGTGAAGATGCCCAACACATAAGCTCTGTGATTAGTAACAAACTAAGAGTATACTAACCATGTGAGGTAAGAAAAAAACACTGATACAGAAAATGATAAACCAAGTAGCTCACGACAGTTCAGACTTCCGACTAACTTTCTCTAAATCCACATAATTGTCTCAATTTAGAAAATGCATCAGTAGCAGCAGCATAATTTGGAATAACCAAAGCAATCAGGGTACTAAGGAACAGAGTTTTGAAGTTATGAAACTGCTGATATGCAAATCTCGAGAAATTTGGTGCCTCCATTTTATTTTTTCAGATCTATTACTGCTAACCATTGCTTGGTATTTATGTGGGAACACCATTAGTACCCTAAAAATATTAACGAAACAATTGAACTAAAACAACCATCAAATAGTTCCATTTCTAATTTCTTCAGGAATTCAAATCATCAAACTTAGTGTGCTTAGTATGAATCAAAATCTGTATTCCAAAGAGATTTCTAGCTTGGCAAATCAATCGTCACATTAAATGCTTAAGAAGAAACAAACCATAACAGAATGAATACTCACTGAGAACAATAACTGCAATTAGTATCGCCAATGCTAAACGAATTTGTGGATAATTGTAATATATAAAACATCCAGATCTACATAATCTCCTGATGATGAGTTCTGGCCAGTAGTAGGATTGTAATGAATTTATCTTATCTACAATATTTGATCCCCGACAACTTCGGGAACTTGCAAAGATGCCCTTCCAGAAACTTGTTACCTGCAAGAATTAGCAACAAATCATTATGAGGAACCTTACCAGACAGCAAGCCTCTTGAAAGAACTAAAGAACTGGCAGCCCTAAGTAGTGCCTAGACTGCAGCACACAAACAAAAGAATTAAAAAAATGATCAGGAATTAGCAATGTACCCTTCCAGATGAGGATAGATAAAAGACAGGTAACATATTTCCATCAGAATCATTTTGCAAGTCATCCATAACTTCACCATCTTTCCTCCTCTTCGTAAAGCTCTCACGGCCTTTTTTGATAAACCATAAGTTCCTCATGAAACTGCGGTACTGCCTGCTTAGTTTGCTACTGTAACAATGGCTTCCTCCCATTGAATCACCAGCATCAAAACTATGCATACAGTTATCATTATGATCTTGTCCACATGCATTTTTTCCACATGAACAGTGAAGTTCAGCTACTGCTTCCATATCTCTGCCAGAATATCCAGTTTCACATGCTGTATGTTCTTTCAAGGAATCATAACCATTGGCTGTAGGAACGCTGTCGAGTTTAAGCTCGACAATTTCATCTGTATCAGTGGAAAAATACACATGTGGATCCTTGTTGTCACCACCAGAAAGAAATGATGCCAGACCATCCATATCTTGTTCACTTGAGTGTGAATATTTTAGAGTTCTATTGGAATCTGTTTTAAAGCTCTCTAAACTTTCTTCCACCTGAGAAATTTGCTCCGCTATAGCTCTAATAAATTGCCTAAATTTGGAGATTGCATTTTCCCTTGAAATAGAGTTATCAGAGAACGCAGCTGCATTCACCTCCCTCTCAAATTGCTCCAACTGCCAGTTTTAGGAGGAAAAAAAGCCTTAGAAGTAAATAAATGATCCAAAAATATGGATGCAGATGGTTAAAATATGTACATATATGGAAAGCTTGATGAATTGGAACCTGCCACTTGGTTGTTCCAAGAGCAGTAATCACATCTCTCTCATACTGCATTGCAGAAACAAGCTTCACATCTGACATATCACCCTGTACTAGTTTCCTTACATGCAAAAGCAAGCGGTAGACAGCCTCCATCCTAAACACCAATAAAAATAATCAAACTTCTTATACTCTGTATCTAATTGCATTCTTGCATATGGTTTTCCACCCAAAAATACGTACTCATGCTAGTAACAAATAAAAATGTAAGTTTTGCAACAACACCAAACAATGACCAAACATGAGTCTCACAACAACTTAATAAATTGAGGAAATGAGCCAAGATACTTAGCTAGAATAAGCTATAACACTCATGTTATTTCAGTGATGCCATAAGATTAGTTAATCTTAGAATGGTGTTGCAATAGTTCAAATTAAATGTTACAGTTGTAGGAAAATTCTATAGCATGAAAATAAAATGCATAAATAAAATTAGTAAAAACATATATAGCAGTCAATACAACAATATATATGACTCAGTCATACATTTTGAACACATTGTGGTACTTATAGAAAAAAATAAAATACCTTTCAAAAAAATATTGGACACATTTATGGGTAGCAAGTAAAGCACATTAAAAATTACTATTAGCTAATCTTAGGCCTTAATATTACATTTTCAACTCAAAACATCTAAAATTTAAGTTGACATATTGCAGCACCTTCCTACACCTACTGCAACATTTCATTTGAACTACAGCAACATCACTATAACACCATCATAACATATTAAAATCAACTAATCTTATGAAAAGTTTAGCAAAACCCTTGTAACAAAACACAGACAATTTCCTGCCTATAGCAAGGCATGCCTCAAAAGAGATGAACCACAAAATTTTCCAAATTGTGTTGTGCAATCACGATGGAGATTGAATGGCTCCATAAAAGGCAGTCCTTTAACTAATTAAACTGCCATTACCAACATAGCTCATGTGCAGGGCTCTCTGCACCATAACGCCACATACCCTAAACGTTAAAAACTCCCACTTTGCTCCATAGTCTATTGTTTTTCTCTCTATGTTTCTATCTTATATGTCTCTCTCATTGCCCTGCACATATATGGCGCGCGAACTCTACACCTGAGCCAGACTCAACAATGTCTCATGAAAGGCATCCATGAATTTTGGGCAGTCATAGTCGCAAAGTCCTAATTGCACAGAATTCATATGAACAAACAGAACACATCAAAAGATCCCGAGCTCCAAAACTAGTCCCTAATATTCATATAGAAACGCACCTAATTCTCGGCGATGGGCGACATAACAAACCTCGCAAGCTTAGAAAAATTTAAGCAAAAAATCAATTACTGGCAAGATCAAGAAAAAGAAATAGGATAAGCAAAACTCGGAACCTATCGGCGGAGTCCTGCACGCACTCGGCGGCGGGGAAGAGCGGGTCCGACTCCCACCGCCCGAACCCCTCCGCCATCGAACGGATCCGATCGGCAGCAACAATTGCACGAAGCAAATTAACGCATGAGTAGGAGAGAGGGAAATGCGTAGTTTTGGTGATTCTTGAAGGGGATTTTGGTGGATTGGCGTTCTGGACTGGTTTATATTGTGCTCTCTCTCTCTTTCCTCTTTCGGGTTGGTGTTTCCTTCGGTATTTTGCCTCTTTTCTGGACGGAAGTTTGTAGACCAGTCCCTGTCATAGTTGTAAATTATTGCTCTATTCTTGCTTAACTGTTTTTTTTTGGTTGGTCAGCTACTTAAAAGCATAAAAAACAAACAAATGATACGATTTAATCCCAAGATATCCACATATACCTACACAATAACACACTATTGGTAAGATTTTAACTCTGATATTTGATACAACTAGTTAAACTATCATCGATTGGCTTAATTGAAACTTGTTTAAAATATAGGATTGATGTGATTCATGGTGGACAACAACAATTCATTTATTTAAAATGGACAATTATTTGTATCTAGTGATTCATATCTTAAGATAGACAATAATGTTTAAAGATATGACAACATCCTACTAGTCTTGTAGGTTCGAATTGTCTAGATTTAGAGGGGTAAATGAATTTGATATATCTAGATCTAACATGTACCTTGTGAGATCCAATATTTTTTGGAGTTATCCGAAATCTAAGGATTTGTTTGGAACCTTCAGATTGGGTCGAATTTGATCCAACTCATGAGAAATAAAGTCCACCCGTATATATTTTCAGATCAACCTTAATTAGTATTTAGATGTAGTAGAGAATTATAAAATTCTAACTCATTCTAATCTGATCCATCGGAGAAAAAATTCCTTCCCTCCCACACATACCTCTACAAGTGGTGCCCAAATTAGCCACTCATCTCTCTCAACCCCTTCCACAATCCACATTCCCTCTCCCATCCAATTGACGCTGTCTCCCTCTCCTCTCCCTCCGATTGAGGACGACTCCCTCTTCTTTACGGTTGTGGCACGCGGCACGCTTATTAGACAAAGGCAACAACAGCAACTTGAATCTGGCAAAGCTGGGCATAACGGCGACTCCACTTTGCAAAGTGACGACAGCGGTTAGGGCAAAGATGGCGATAGCAAGTTCAAAGGCAGTGATGACTGCGAGTTCGAGCAACAACGACAGCAAGTCTAAGGCGACAAGAAGTTCAAAGACAATTCCAGTTAGAATTTTTTTTCCATGCTTCGTTTTTTTCATGCTTCATCCAAACAATGTCCAAGATATTTCTCAGGTGGAATTTGGATGTGCTCCAAAAGGATCAATAAAATCAAATCTAGATTGACATTCTTTACCCCATGGAATTATTCTATTACCATCCAAAATAAAAGATACCTCGGGACTTTGGGTAACGTCAAATCGCGACTATTGAATCTTCAATGTACAGACAAGACCACACGAACCATACTTGGTAGTGTTAGGGATAGATATTTGGTAGCATTTTTTACAGGAAAAGCCATGCAGTTATGGATTGACTTGAGGTGAATAAGTTGCAGCTTTAATTTTGCTGCTAGGACTTGATTTATAGTTACTTTGAAGTAATTACGTTGATCAGAACACCAACTCACAAACAAAGGAACCACGACCTTCGACAATAAAATTGTGCTTGCAGGCTGCACCAAATATCAGAAAATTCCATCAGAGAGCTGAACCATGTTGCATTCTTGTATGAGACGAATCGAAATTTAAACTAATCAATCAGCAATTGTCAAAATAAAATCTGATGGTGAAACAGATGACAACAGCTCCCAAAAAAGTCTCTTAAGTCTCCTGGAACTTCTCTCCTAGAAGCCTGATGAGAAAAAAACAGTTTAAAACACCCGCTACACCATTCCCATGGTGCTCTTTCCGGTACAAGCATCTTACCTGAAAATATGCACAATTGAAATGTCAGTGATATACCACAGTATGAGCAATAGCCAACGACAATTGTAAAGATATGGTGAGGGAGTACTGCGTTACGCACATTCTGCCAATTCTTCTTCAAGAGTGACACAAGGCAGTTCACACTCATTTGCACGTTCTGGAAGATTTGCTTCTCCTCCATGGCAAGGTTGCCAACAGCAACACCACCCATGCAGAGCACCTTCTTCAGCTGGAATTTCACTGTAGCCTTCATTTCATTAACCTTAAACTCAAGAGACTCCTGATGGGTCACCAATGTTGGGAATTTTCCTGAAATAAATTACGATATGTAAGAACAGGCCAAAATAATAGTCATCAACAAATTTCACTTACCTAGGCCTCAAGTAAGGAATAAGAACTGAAAAACATGAACTGATACAAGGGGAATTGACAACAAGAGTTCAATCTGTCACACTAACCACAATGGCTAATGTTATATTGTCATATACTCAATCAGTCAATCTTATGGCAGTAACATAGTTAACAAGACAGATTCCTAAAATGAATAAAGACAGAAATTTTGTTTCACTAAAGTTCTGGTAGAAATAAATACAAGAAATATTCCCTTTTGAGTCTAAGGGGAAAAAACTGCTAACTAATGATTAGTATTTTCTAAAAGATGCAAAACAAGCACCAACGCATAAAATCAAAGCAGAAGAATGAAAACTACTTGAGATGTTGTGCCACCACTTTCCCTAATGGGATTTGTAAAATATCCATGCATAATATAATTGAACTTACATCAATTAAATAATAGTATACACATAAATGACCATCATGAGGAGTAGTGCTAAAAAGTGCCTTTGGAAATTTCAAAGCTACCATCAGAAAAAAGGACCAGGTTTTTACCTGCCTTGTTAATACCAGGTCCAAGGAGACGAGGAATCTACTTGATGATAGCCTCAGATGCAAGGAAAGCATGGTACTCCTTTGCAAGCTTCTTAACTAGCTTCTTGTTCTGGTTCATCTTCTTGAGGGCTTCAACATCCATATAGTCTAGGCCAATTTTCTCCACCTCCATAGCAACATCAAGAACTAGGCTACCATAGCTTAATGGATGTTCATTCAATAGCTCAGAACCAATAATAAAGGAAGGCATAAAAGCGTAGAGTAGAAAAATACAATAAAAAATCATCACTTGTAGTCATAGCAAGTTGCCATGTCCTGAAATCCATAGAGCTTGTGATTTACATGGACATTAAAATAAATGCCATTTAATATTGAAAAAAAATACTTTTTAGCCATGTTTGGATAAGAGGAAAAATTCCTAGAAGGGATCCCTCTAGGAATGTATTAATTAAACTAGTATCCTAAACCTAGCCCATCAAAATCCTATAGGAACGGGCCAAAAACTGATTTTCCAAACAGACCCTTAGGAAATTATTCTTAGTGGTGTGGAGTTTATATCCTTGCATATGATGATACTAACAAACATTGAGTGTAAATCTTTGAATGTGATCAAGATACATGTAGTCATACAAAGTAGTGTAACAACAAGTTAGCGATGGAGCATAAATTATTACATTCATTCACCTTGTTTGCAAGGTTATCACGGTGGCTAGGCAAGTCAAGTAGCCGAACCGCCTAGACGCTTAAGCGCCCAGGTGCCTATGCGAAATTAGACAATAAATCATATATACACAGTTGAGAAGAAAAATTCCTAACTCCACCTTTTCGTATTCTCCTCTAGTAAGAAATTTGCTGCAGCTAGGATGATTTGGTGCAAATCTAAAACAACTAGGGGCTGAAATGAGTATATCTAGGTAGAAGGGTTTTGTTGCAATTACTAAAATTGGAGGGACTTTTCTGCAAAAATGCCAGCAACCAAAACCCATTGAATCCTAGCCACCACCACATTTAGATCAAACCAGTTCCGCCTCACCTTGCCTCGCCCTCTTGCTCCAAGTCGGAACATCTAAGCATGCCGCCACCTCCTTGCCGTCGCTACCCCTTACCACCACTGGCTGGCCATCATCTCCAACCGCATTGCCCTCATTTGCTAGATTTGCCTTCAGAGTTGCTCCAACCCATCTCCATCCCTGTGCTCCCGAGCAACACATCTACGTCGCACTGCCACATCAGCGCCGATGCTCCTTTCCATTAGCTAGCCCAAATACGGCGCAACGAAGGACCTTGGTGCCCAGTCTCCATTGACTAGACGCCAAGTCAGTGGCTAGGTGTCGTCGCCTAGGCGATGCCATGATAACAATGCTTGTTCGATGTATTCTTTTATAAAAAAAAAAAGGAAAACAAACAACACAAGGATGGTCCTACATGCCAAGTCGGGCCCATGAGTCGCATAAATAAGTGGGATTATATGTCAAATGGCCCCTAGATGTCACACAAACAAGTACAATCACATGCCGAGTGGTTCTCGTATATAACACATAAAGAACTGCAAGGCGAGCTCCTCATATCATTCAAGTGGAGGAGCATGTTTGCACATTTCAAAGGCTTCCTTCCCAAAGAGTTGTCTAATGGATGCCAGAAGTCATTGAAATGAGGTATATGTTTCGAAACATCAAATGCATCCATGCCATTTAGGGAGAGGGGGATGACCACTATACATAAGGGTCTACCCCCATTCATTTGAGAGGCAAACAATCACCATAGCCCCTGCAAAAAGCCTCCACTAGAGGAATAGCTCTTATTTATTCCCTAGTTGCGCTTTAGTCTTAAAAAGACTTGGAGGTTCGACTCTATTTAGATAAGAGAGTTCAAGTCATCCCTGCAAAAAGCCTCCACTAGAGGAATAACTCTTATTTAATCCCTAGTTACGCTTTAGTCTTAAAAAGACTTGGAGGTTCGACTCTATTTAGATAAGAGAGTTCAGATCATCCCAAGTTTTTTTACACCTCTTCACCTCTTTGAGGATTTCTCCCCACCAACAACAATCCTATGGCATTCTCTCCCGCTGGTGAGTGATGGCTTCTTTGGACACATCGGATTTGTCTTTTCTGAGCTGCATGAACAAGGCTGAGATAAAATATGAGCGTACCCACATATTACTTCGGCATCAAGATGGCTTATTCAGGCATGATGGATATTTTCAATTCCAAACCTCATGCTAAAGAGGACATCTTGACGCTGAAGTGATATGTGCACATGCTCATATATTCTTTCAGCTTTTTTCACAAGGTTCAAAATGACAAATCCAATGTGCCTGAAGAAACTATCACTTACCAATATGAGAGAACACCATGAGACTATCATTGATGGAGAGAAACCTTCAAGGAGGTGAAAAAACTTCGAGACAAATCTGGAACTCTCTTATCCAAAGAGTTGAGTCTCTGAGTCTTTCAAGCCACAAGCATAGATAGGGATTAAATGGAGAGCTCTTCTTGCGGTGGAAGGTTGTTGGATTTGTGGTTGTTGATCACCTCTCAAATGAACTATATCAATTGAAAATTTGTGTTTATTCTTGAGCCATATGAGATTTCATATATGGTTCTCGGAAGGGGAGGCAGGGTAGTTACCTATCTCAATAAAGAATATAGAATATGATTGGTTTGAGAAACATCTTGAGATTCAGGCAACTGTGGATGTGGATGATATAACTAGTAAATATGTTCAATCTCATGTCAACATATTTTACTGTTTTGGAAAAGACAATTCTCTTCAATTTCAATTATCTATATATTAATATGTTTCTATTTCTAGATATCTATTTCTATATATTAGTATTAGTTAGAACCCAACGTAAATAGTATCCTACGGTATCAGTGATCTTAAGAATTAAAAATATATTGCTAAAAAGAGATAGATACATCGCAACTACTATTGCTCTGGCATAATGCATTTTTTACACGAGAGGAAAAAGTGACTACGAATTCCCTGTTTTGTTTGTGAATCCTTATCTCCTGGTTAGTAGTGAAGAGAATTTCGAATTGCCTAGGATTCTACCAGTTCTTAATCCAAAATTCCAAACATTTGTTAAAAGAAAAAAGACCCACTAGGAGAAAAGTCCGATAGATACAACATATAAGAGAGAAGGCAATGCTTTCTTTTTTTTTTCAATTTTTTATCCCTATTTATAGTGCTCATTTCCTCTCCCTAAAAGACAAGACAAGGAAGCATTTACTATTTGAAATCATATCCTCCATTTCAGTGATACATGGGACCCACTACACAGCTCTTTAGAAAAGAAAACATTTAAAATTTGGGAAAATGCCCTTCCTCTAGAATAACATTAGGAGTCCGCCTTACAATTCTATATGTAACATATGGGCCCGCTTGAGAATTCCTTCTGCAACATAGGGGTCCCACTCAGCATGTGTTGTACTCATTATGTGACATCCGTGGGCCCTGCTTGGCATATAACTTCACTCAATTGCATGACAATTGGGGCCCACTTGGCATATAACATCCACTTCTCTTTTTTTTTTCTTTGTGCAGATACTTTTCCTTTCGTTTTAAACAAAAATACATCAATCACACATTTGCATTGGCCCCTTTACATCAAAAGGGCCTAAAGAAATATTCCATTACTAAAGTAAATACATTGTTCAGTCAACAAATTAATATATAAATAAGCCGTGCATAAGATACAAGCAAAACTGACCTCTTCTACAAGGTGGGCATCACCATGCATGGTCCTTCATCTTAGGACGAGGAATATATGGCAGCTTAACAGAACCACTAAAACACTTGTCCTTTTGAGGATCATAGTTCTTCAGTTCAGTCTGTAGTAAAGTTCCGCTTCTTGCGAGAATCATCAGTGATTTGCGAGATTGACCTGTCAGAATATCACTCTGCAACTTACTGAATCACATTGATGAAAAAGAGTTATTTACATGATAGAACCTGGCACTTGAGCTTTGCTAATTTTGTACACTAAGGCATAATAGGACAGTTCACAGTTGCAATGCTCTGTTTTTCGAGCTGCTAAACTTCAAATCATGCACCACTTGACATTTCATAGAGGACAGACTGGACAGTAGTAAACAGGAAACAGAAATTTGTTACGATTCTCATTTTAACTACATCTACATAAAATTGAAATGGGTCCTCCATGACAGTAAGTGAAACAACAAATCAAAACCAAGAGCAGCCACGCATGTAAAATTAAGCCCACCGGTTAAAGTCCAATAGTTAAAGCATTCAATTATCCTGGAATAGATAAAGGGTTATATCAGCCAGAATAGGTTATATGAGGGCATTTCTCAGTATTAAACAGGAACTTCCATTCTGAAATAATTTACAAGTATAGGATCCCGCATGACATCAACTGTTATACGCCTCAATACGTGCATCCTAACGTGGGATGACTGTTCTAAACTAACTAATAACTGACGACAAACGTGAAATGACCATTTCGAAAAGTTTTGTTACTTAACAATACAATGCAACATCCAATGAAGAGCTAAATAGCACACCAGAACCTACTAAATTCAGCCCAACCAGTAACCACAAAAATTTGAGACCCTGACAAAGTGGTACCAGAATAAAGCCAATCTAACATGCAACGAAGTACACTAAAGAGGTAAGCCAAAATAAGTAAATACTTTATTTAAACCTAGCTAATCAAAAACACAATAAGTCAATGATGAAACTTAGAATAACATGAACTAGATCAGTAGCCATAACAGTATAACACATATTGTACTTACACTTACGAACCAAATGCTTTACCGCATTTTACGGAGCAATAAGATCTAGATAATGCATATATAGCAATGAAGCGAACTAAGCAGATTTACCAAAGAAACACTTTCGAATCCACTGAAGGATTTCGAGTCCTTTGTTCTAACCACACAAACAAGGATTTGCAATCCTGGGAACCTTTGCTTATTGAGGACTCGTCAATAAGCAAACTGGCATTTTTTTTCCCTTTACATCGACTAAAGATGAAGGTCGGGGGCGCGTCTCTACCTCATAGCTCGGATCCAAGAACTTGCACTGCCGCGATAGTGTCGGAGAAAGGTAGGAGAAGCCGGCAAAATGTAAGTCCTGCGGCGGGGAGAGAGAGCGTGGTTTTATAGTGCCCTAGAGAGTATAGAGGAGAGACGGACCGTATCCTTGGGCTGGATTTAGACCTTTTGTATTGGGCTTGGGCACTTGTTGAGCCTAATTGAGTGGATTTTTATTTGTGAGCTCTTCTCAATCGTTTTATTTTCTCTTATTTTCTCTTTTTAAAAGGTCTTTAAGGAAGACACTTTGCAAGTTGGGACAATTTTTTTTTCACTATAAAATTTAAATATTTTTTATTTTTTATTAGCCATGAAACTGACATATAAGTCTACTCCACCTCGTCAACCTTAGAAAATATAATTTAAAACTTCGTAGTACATAAAAAAAAAATTCCCTTCGCATATATATTAGTTTATAAGTTTATGACTTATACATTCATTTAAGACAGACTCGAGATTGAGTTGAGTGTCATGAGATGATTGCCTTTCACTAGCTTCATCTTCTTTTGAATTTGTTTAGGCTTAAAAATTAACTCCAAAATTAAGTGAATTGCTTAACTCTAGATTAAGTTTTTTCGTTCAAGAAAACTGAGCTTAATTTAGATGAACGTAAGATTGGTTTGGTCCAGACATATATATATATATATATATATATATATATATATATATATATATATATATATATATATATATGTTCTGGCCACTGAGCACAGACAACTCCAGTGCTGTATTGTCCATCAATAGCAGTCTTAATTATTTTCTCAACCAAAAAAAAAAAAAAAAGCAGTCCAAACTATAACCGAATGGCTTAAGAATACAGATAACAACAGCAAATCAGTAAATCATAGAGAATTTTACAGAAATATGCCTCACAACGTGATAAACATCAGTCTCGTGATTCCATCATTCCAGCAACAACACGCTAGTAATTCTGCTCTAATGCTATCAACTAGCTTGGAACATCTGAAGTGAATAAGCTCACCCACCCCAACACCCAGGAAAAAAGGAGAGAGAAAAAAAGGAGCAAAAGAAATGAAGAGCCAAACTACCAGAGTTTTCAGTGTCTGGGAAACCCAGGACGCCCTCGCCTCTGTAGGAAGTCTGGTATCTCTATTGTAGGACCTTCCTTGTGCACAGACGGAGAAAAACGACCAGTGCCACCAACTTGCGCTCCCATCTTGTTTGCCCCAAGTCCAAGCATAAGTAACATTCGAACGATGAGCTAAAATAATTAGACATTAGGCAAAAATGTGACACAAGAAAAAGGGTATACCTGTACAGATTGGCCCTCGCTCTCTTCTTGGCGCCTGAATCCGGTGGCAATCAAAGTAATGCTCACCTGAATAGAGAAATTATGTTTATTGTGAATTCAAATGTTCTTTTAAAGTATGCTGCTGTGATCATATAGTAGCTGTTCTATCCATCTGGATGTATAGAAAGCTCATGCTGTGCAAACAAATTTCAACACCAGAAGAACCTATATGAGTTGTTAATTTACCTGACCGGTGTATGATGGATCTATGACAGAGCCAAAAATTAGATTTGCACAAGGATCAACAAGATCGTAGATCACTTCAGCTGCGGCATTCACCTGAAAGCAAATGAGACCAGTGGATTCAGTCCAAATATGACTTGAAAAGTGAATTTTTGTGATTTATTTTTCTTCCACTAGAACAACTATTTTGCACAATAGTATGGAAGATAACCCCATGACAAGTTCCAAACTCTATTTCATTTGACTAAATCAACAAATTGACAAACGCATTCTGTATTGTTCCTAATTTCAGAAGTTGTCGTTCACTTCTAACAGTAGACATACATTTCGGCACCTTTTAAAAGAAATGGCATATAGTTGGGGTAGAAATATAGATGAGAAGGAACTTGCAACATGCGAGCTGCCAAATTGATGTACAGATGCTAACATCAGCCAAAAGGAAATTACTGCATCCAGTAAGAGATGTGTACTCCCATTCCAATGATGTGTGTAACATCATTTAGTTTATGCAGTGACAATATCAGTACTCAGCTTAGTCCAGTATGCCTATTTCTTATGATATTCCTGTACCGGTAACTGGCTGTCAAGATGTGCATTTGCATGGACTGGACATTTTCTTGCAGAATTATAGCATGCCTGATGATACAATGTAATTCTGTCATGATTGTCAACCATTCATGGTGTTTCTCCATTACCATTTCAAGCATGAGTAATGCCTTATTTACTCATTTATGAATTACAGCCCCATTGAAACATATATTATACAACAGTAACTACTTATTTGTGTAGACAGAATAACAACTGAGAGAAATAACTCTCAAAATTAAAAAGAAAGAAAACAACAATAAGGAGAAGGGAACAAAAGGAGGAGCCAAAAGGCAGTTGGTATATTTAGGGAAGCATGCATGTAAGGTATAGGCATGCACAACTAGCTACACTCTTTGTTCTTTTTTAGTTGTCATTTGATATATGTGCAAGTTAAATTTTTTAAATTTGATCGCTAATATACAAAAAAATATCTAGATTTATCATATAAAAATAATATTAATAGATTTACCATCAAATTCACTTTCATATGATAGTTGTTTTATAATTTTTACTAGACAATATTCTAGAAATTAATGGTCAAAGTTGCATCATATAAACCATAAAAAGTCTAAAATGACAAATAAAAAAGAATAGAGATAGTATGATTTTTATTTCAATGGCTCAAGATGTGTTTGATACAGGGAATCTTTTAAAAATTAATCACAATTCTTTTGTAATCCTAAGAGATTATATTGTTCGGCAAATCCACGTATTAATCGAATCTAGTAATCTAAGATTATCATTGTAATCAAATTACAACAAACTTTCGTAACCTGATGACCACCATAAGGCATGGGTATCTTTAGATTATAGAGGTTCCGTCTTTTGGCTCTTATAATTGCATCATATATTTTGAAATTTCAAATTAACAATTTCAAAATATATTTTCCAAATCTACAAATAAAAATTTTTAGATCTAAAATGTCAAACTTGGAGTTTAAAATTAGATATTTTCAAATTTTAAATCTGATTTTATTAATTTCAAATCTCAAATTACAAAATTTGCATTTTTAATCTTAAGATTAAAGTATGAATTTTAAATTTCAAATTAAGTATTTTCAAATTTAAATCTGATTTTATTAATTTCAAATGTCAAATTACAAAATTTGCATTTTTAATCTTCAAGATTAAAGGTTTGATTATTTGAATTTTTAAATTTTGAATTGGAATAGTCAATTTTTGAATATTTCAAAATTCAAAGCTAACATTTTCATATCAAGTTTTCAAATTTCAAATTTTGTTAAAATTTCAAAAATGAAATTTATAATTTTGGCCATAGCTAAGGTACTCATAACTTTTATACATAAAAAATTTTCTAAGGAAAAATATGACAACTTACAAAAAATGCGGCGACCTAAAATAAAAAAATGTAAAAACCTAAAATAGCTGCGATAATCTAAAAAAAAGAAATGGATTAAGCTGTCGCTATTGGATTAAGATCTATTAGTTAATATCAAATGGAAGTAAAGCTGATCAAAAAAAAATTCTAGCCGTACCGTATAATTTTGTAGTTGTTAAATCTTGAAATCAAATTTTATAATCCTCTTATCCGAATTTTTGAACGTAATATTTTCAAGTTGTTACAGAACTATGTGGTAATCTTGTATAATGTACAAAACATTGTGAAGTTCGATTATTAATAATTTGATTACCAGTAACCAGATTGAGGGGAATCTTAAGATTACGGATTCTTATTTGTATCTAACTCAAACCTATCTATGTACTTTTTTCTATAAACAAATATATCTACGATATGACAAAGCAAAAAATATTTTTTTTATTTCCTTTACTTCCACTTTTAGATCAACCAACAGATTTTGATCCAATGACCATCAGCTGATTTAATAGATTTTAGGGATGACATTTTTTTAATAGTTTTTAGGGATGACATTTTTTTGGGTTGTCGTATTTTTTAGGGTGTCATTTTTTTAAGTTGTCACATTTTCTTATTTTAAGTTGCCGCATCTTTTTTAGATTTATCGTATTTTCTTATTTTAAATTGTCGCATTTTCTATGTTGTTGGATTTTTTATTTCAAACTGTTGCACTTTTTATTTTAGGTCGTCGCATTTTTTTTTAGGTTGCTGCATTTTTTCTTATAATTTTTTTATATGTAAAAGTTGTGAGTACCTTAGACATGCCCATATATCTATTGACGAATAGTGTGAAACTTTACATAAAATATAATAATTTTACTTGTAAAATAGTCCTGTACTGTAGATTTGTAAAATGCTTTTCATTTCCATCTTTTTTTTTTTTATCTCGAGTAACATGTGAAGTTTCAATATATTTTCCAAATAATATAAGAACATCGGGGAAAATGACTTTTAGTGAAATGTTAGATTGAGAGAATTATCATGTACTAGACCATAATGGAGAAAGGCGGATATTATACTAGCATGAACAACTTGCACAGCTCTATCAAACTACAACTCGCTCATACACAAAAAGATCAATAGACAAACAATACCTCCATCAAGGTTAAATCATTCCCGCCAGTGATATTCCATACAATTCCTGTTGCTCTTTCAATACCAACATCAAGTAGTGGAGATTGTATGGCATTCAGTGCAGCATCCCTTGCTCGTGTCTTACCTGCAAAATAGGCCAATATGTTCAAGACAAAAAAGGAAAGCGCCCTCTGATACTTGGAACTGCAAGCTCGGCGCAATGAGGATTCAACAGAACAAAATAAGAGTGAGCAGAAATCCAAGAAAGTCCCATGATATATTTAACAAGTAAGATGGTTTGACTAAACAAATGATGGAACCTGTGCGTTGCTAACTAATCTTCAAGAAGGAAAAACAGGGAAAGGGCCATAAAAGAAGCAATGGATTTGAATTGCAGTGTCGTCCAACTTTTTGTTTGCTAGCACATTTGCTTGGTTTCATAACAAGCATTACAGAAATGCAATATGGATATATGGTCCTCCTATTATGATGTATTTAATGCTAACCAAATATGGTTCATTGAATAACCTGTTGCTGTTCCTATGCCCATCAAGGATGAACCTGCATCTGCCATAACCGAGCGAACATCGGCAAAGTCGACATTGACCAAACCTGGCACCTGCAAGCAAAATAAGACATAATTTGCCAAGTTATCATATCAGTCACTGAATGATATTCTCAACAAAAAATAAGGGAGCCACATAGAAGGACCAGCAGATTCTCTTAACAGTGATTATATCTGAGATTCCACGAACACCTTGCCGTAGGATATCGTCTGCCAAATTAAATGCGTCTGTCACAGGAGTATTTGGAGAAACAGCAGTCAGTAACTTGTCATTTGGGATTACAATAAGTGTGTCAACATTGCTTCTCAAGGCTGCAATTCCTTCTTGCGCCTGAACCGCTCGTCTTCTTCCCTCAAATGAAAATGGGGTTGTCGCAATACCAACAGTCAATATACCCATGGACTTTGCAATCCCTGCTATTATAGGTGCACCACCAGTGCCTGTCCCCCCTCCCATTCCAGCCTGCACATTAAGTTTAAAAGATCATTTTCTAAAACAGGCTCTAGTGATCTCTTCTCAAGGAGTACAAAAAAGATTAGAATTAGGTTCAGGTAGTTGTAGATATAACCTGGCATATCTATCTAGGATAATACACCTCAAGTTAGATCAATTCCTAGTTGGGCTCTACTTCTAATATAGCTTGGATAGTGTACCGTAGTCCTTCAATCAAGCAACAGAAAAGATTATAACTCATTAACTTGCTTCACTAGCAATTAGCAGGGATAGCAGCATGGACTTACTGTAACAAAAACCATATCAGCACCAGAAACAGCCTGTTCTATCAATTCCTGGCTTTCCTTGGCTGCATTCATGCCGATGTCTGGGTTCCCACCAGCACCAAGACCTCGTGTCAGTTCTTGGCCAATCTGCAACCTATTTTCAGGATCAATTGGTGACATCCTCATTGCCTGAAAATCAGTATTCACAATCCAAAATTCCACCCCCCTCATGGAGCTCTCAATCATTCTGTTCACAGCATTTGAGCCACCACCTCCGACACCAATGACCTTAATCCTTGGCTCATTGTAGCTATATCTAACAGGAGTGTCCGTCAATATTTCAGCAGCCTTGTCGGTATTCTTTTCCTTGCTTGGGACACTAAGAGCACCATTATCCTCTCCATGCAGCATGGAGATCTCAGGGTGGAGGTCAAAGAAGGTATCCTTGGAACGTTGTGGCCCAACTCGGCGCGAGTTTGCAGAACATTCAAATCGACTAGAACAAGTAACACCACCAGAAAACCACTGCCTTCTCTGAGAATGCCTAGCATTGGTATCGAGAACTGCTTTTCCAACACTGTCCCGCGGAATGCCTACTGGGCATCGGCAATTGGAAGCAATGAGAAATACTAGTTGCGTTGCCATCCTCTTTTCTTCCGCACTAGTAAAGATGATTTCCACTGCATTAGAAACACAAGACTTGAAGAATCTACAGCTCAAAGCTAGTCAAAGAACTCGAAACTGCACCATAAACAATTTGATGCAATACAGAAGTTGGTGACCAGAGGTGTGCATCTTTTTTTCATAAGATCCAGATTGCAGAACTAGAATACCACATCATTAGCACTAAATTTCCTTAAAGAAAAAGGACTAGTTTATCTACAATACTAACAAGAGAAGTGATTTGATGTGGGAATATCTTTTTCTTTAGGAAAAAGAAAAGCTAAAACCAAATTGGCATTGTGCTGCGGATAAGCTCAAACTAAATCTACGATAATTGGTGATAAAACGTAATAACGACAAAATTTTAACTTCGCAAATTTGCTGGTGAAATATAGAACCAGATCACTAATCATGTTTTTCGCGTAAAAATTCCCTAGGAGAACAATGACAAAAAAAAAGCCTCCATTTCTTGAGGGGAAAGGCTCAGGTTAAATAGCATGCTGCCACTGATATGTGAATCTCATCAGAAAACTATACAAAGACAGTTTAGATGAGCAAATGTACTGCAAGACTACCCGAATCTATATCGATAATTCGAGGTAGAGAAGGTGAGAAAAATGTACTACAAGACTACCTTTTAGATCTCCGATGGAACGGAGAGACACCGGCGACGAGAGCTGTGAGAGGGCTGGAGCGGCTCTGTCGGAGCAGTCGGCGGCGACGTTTTGTGAAACCTCGGAGCGAGCTCGGGAGGCTTTCGGCGACTTTGGGGAAGGAGACAAGAGGTTCTGAGGGCGTTTTGGGGAATTCGTGTTCTGGGACCGTATCTTTAGTACCTTTCTGTTTTTTCTCAGGTTCTGTTTGAGCATTTGAATTTTTTCCCAAACAGGATTGCAAAAAAGAGAAAAAAAAAATCAAGTTTGGTTACTTAGGTATGGCATAAAAATAGGATTCGACGCATGCCAAAATGTTGAACCGTCGTTGTATGGTTCAATTAAAATATTTTTTCGGTGGTTTTGAGAAATCGTAGTAGCCCGCTACGTGGGTATTTATACATTTTAACTTGAAAATTTAACACTGGTCTCTGAATTAAAGTATTAAACGGGTATAATTTTGGTTTCAATAACTTATGTCCATGTTGAAGTAAATATGAATTTTGTTGCTGCTGCAAGTATTAGTATTGTTGTTGGTGAGTTGTGGTAAATATATTCAACAAAAAAAAGTGATTGGCTGAGTAATTTTTTTAATCTTTTGTGGAATCTTTCTATGATAATATGACTACCTTGCTAGTTTTTGGAAGGCCTGTATTAAATCTAATAGAATTTATAAATTAAAATTGTAAAAAGTGTGATAATAGAAAATTTTATAGTGTTATTTTCCTGTTGAATAAATATTCACTAACATAGACCTCTATTTTGGTTTACTCGAATAGCTCTATGTTAATGAATATTTATTCAACAGGAAAATAACACTATAAAATCTTCTATTATCACACTTTTTACAATCAAAAATCTGTACTCAAAATTAGAGTAGATGAACCCTTCTACTATTCAAATAGCAGTAATCAGGTCACTCATTCTATTTCTCTATTAATTCAATCTCACTGACATGTGTAGTCAGGACTGACATGTAAAACTCATATGTCACACTGACTATTATTTCAATATAATTAATAGAGAAATAAGAGGAAAGACCTATTTGCTCCTATTTGAATAATAGAGAAGTCTAATTGCCTCAACTTCAAATAAAGAGATTTGATTATACAAAATATAATAGAAGCAAAATCTCTAGTGATATTTTCCCTTTATTCAATTGTTTCCGAAAAGTTTCACATGTAGCACAAAAATTACTGTTAATTCTGCTTTTGGGTTAATTTTTTTATACAACTCAAACAGGCTCAGATTGTATTGACAAAGCTTGGATTTATAACCAAAACTAATCAGTTTGCACGAAAACTTCCTTACCAGAATTTCGTAATTTCTTGTGGGTTCGGACCTCCGACAGCATATGAGCCGCACTTATTTTTTCGCAGTTTCATAGAGTAAAATAAAGTTTAATTCCAAGTAAAAGAGAGAGGAAAAGAAAAAACATTGAGCTTAAGGATTCAGCAACGTGATACTGAAGTTGCCTCAGGGGCTTCGCCAGTGAACATTGAATGCATCTTCACTTCATTTCACTTTCTTCTATTGGAAAAGCTCCATGTACTAAAAATTTTTATAATTCTTCTTACAAAAATTGCACCCCCACCCACCCCCCCCCCCCCCCCCCCCCCCTTTTTTTAATTACTTCTTACTCCATGTCTGCCCTTGATCATCGCTACCTACTACGTCAGATTTGCACCCTTCATTTAGATTTAATGCAAATTTTGTTACAAAAAAACCTCCTATGTGAAACACCCATCTTATTTCATATGGGAAAGACTTCTTGTATTGAAAGCTTATAACAATTTTTTTTTTCCAAAAATTGATCCAGTCTTGATTAGTTTTTAAAATCATATCTATATTTGATATTGTACCCAACTACTTCTAATTTGCATCATTTATTTATATTTTGTGAAATATTTTAGCAAGTGAAAAATTGGTACTTCCACGTATACTTGAGGCCCTACTTTTCCACATTCCAAACTTCAATAAAGCACTAATCAATAGACAACTTGGTTTCAAATTAAACGCATATGCTCCCAACCAATAATGATCCAAAGTAATGTCAACATAAGAAGGTGATTTGTTGTAATTATCATTATAATTATAGTGAGACGATTATAGTGGATCTGGATCATTCAATCTAATATTGGACAGTTCGGATTAAAATATGATTTAAAATAAAAGAATTTACTCCTTTATTTTTTTTATTGTGGTTTATCGAGACCATTCGACCATAATCCAACGCCAGCACATGCGTGCAGTTTGAGCAGATCCGTTTCCTTCAAAAGGGAAGAGAGAAAGCACGCGACCAATAGTGATCCATAACCGCAACGAAAATTTCTTGTCTTTGAGGATAGATTCATTTCATTTCTAGTGTTTGGTGCATGAACACAAAGCAGTGTTGACCTGTTTGCTCGGAGCTGGGGTATGTACTAGCCCAGCATGGCACTGACGGCGAATCGTTGCGAGACCCTGCACGGCGGCGATAAGGTCAAATTGTTGGGCAGTTTGGTAATTATCCCGCTTTGCAGCCGGTGAAGCTCCCCTTTTGCTGCTCCAAGCTCTTTGTAGAAATGGGCTTCGGCTTCTGCCCCATTCTGGACAAGTCAAATACTGGCTCCCCTTGTTTAGTCAAATTATTCTAATTTTTATGAGAAATTCGGAGTTAGAGTTCTGACAAACATTTATATACGTAATTGGATGGTGGTGTGTTAATAATGTAACGATTAAATAATATCACCGCTCTCTTTTGTGCATTGAACAAAATGGTGCGAGAGACGGAAGTGAACAAACAACTTCTCAAACTCCACATTCTTTTAGGAAAAAAAAATTTATATATTTTGGTGTAACATGTAATTTCCCACTGAGCTTGGAATATTTAGTAGGTGTTGCATGAACTAAAATGTTCATGTTTAGCGCTATGCTAGTGTAGACCAAGGACATTTCGTTAGGTTTTTTTGGTTTAAATAATAGTGCCATAAAATAATAGGCCCAAAAAATTTAGTAGTAAGAGTCAATAAAATTCTTCTCTCTAATGGCAAATGTTATTACATCGACTTAAATGCACATATTTAGTGTTATGCCAATGTAGATGATAAAAGGTTATTTTAGGGTCTGTTTGAATTGGATGATTTGTAGAGAAATTTTAGAGGGAATTAACCACACTAGATGTGAGATTTTTTCAAAATTTTTATAATAATCCTTCAATCCAAACAATCTTTAGACTCCCTTTGGACGGAGGAATTCTATAGGAATTTAGAAGAAAAAACATTCATTCTTATTAAATATTAGGTTTCCTCCAAAATTCATGTGGCATCCTGCAATCTAAACATACCCTTAATAGTTTTTTTTTAGTTAAGGATAGTAACGTACAACAATAAGTTCAAATTTTAGTTTCAAATCTAAGAATTTTTTTTAAATAACGCATCAAAAAGAGTATTTTCATAAATGGACTTGTAAAAAAAATTACAAAAATGACCTTCAGTCGCCAGTTTAGTTAGTATCTGACTTTTCAGTTAGTGTTAGTCACTGACTAGACCATCGACTAAAGACGTGACATGTGTGTGCTAACTAACCCGTGCCATGCAAGCACACCTTCCAGCTGTTGGGAACTGAAATGTTGGCCGACAGGTGGAGCCCACCTCGCGCATGTTTTAGTTGCCATTTTGACAAGTGACTGAAAGCTACATCGATAAGTGGGCTCAGTTCAGTCACTAGTTGGCTATTTAAGCCATTCCAACGGCTCCCCTAAGTCTCTTTCTTCGGTCAGTTTGAACAATAAATAGAGAGGGGAGGGGGGGGGGGGGGGGGTGGGAAGTTGAGAAGAAAGAAAGAAAAGGAGAGGAAAAATAATATTTTGTTGTCGACTCGTTATATTTGTAAGCAAAATTTTTTGAACACATAGACGGTAGAAAAATTAAAATTTTTGCATCACCTTAGGATTTAGGGATTAGGATGAGTGTTGCGGGTTTAGTTTAGTAGATGTCCGGGATCGATATCTTTTAGTCCATAACTCCAGTTAATGATCTGTTTGAAACAATATAATTATGAGAGCAAAATGAACAGATTATCAATCACTACTTGTTTGTCATAAGATACCATATCTTGTTATATCTATCGATTATTTGGGTATTTGTATCCTTTAATCTGTAACTTTGGTTGACAATCTATTTGAAGCAGTAGAATTCTTGAACATGTAAATGGTAGAAAAATTTGTAGAAGAATTGAAAATATTTAATTCATCCCTGGGTTTAGGACAGATGAAAAAACTTGAAGTTTCACATCATTTTAAGATTTAGGACAGGTAGAAAATTTTAAAATTTCGCATCATCGTATTATTTATGGCAGGTAGAAAAATTATAAATTTTTGTACCACCGTAGGGTTCGCATCACTGTAGGATTTAAAGTTTCAGGTTTAGATTAGTTATGTGTATAATAATTATTTTTTTAAAATAGATGTTTGGTTTCAAGTAGTTTTATTGTCTTCGAATAAATTTTATGTGTTGCATATATTGACGCTTGTAAATAATATATGTTATTCTCTCTATTTAGTTGCTAACATACACTCTTTACATCTGCAAGTGCAGATTTTACCCTCTTCATCAACATTACTAGTTGAATTTATGGCTCCTTCTGGTTTATTGTCCAGAGAATGATTTAGTGTACCATATCAACCGTCGCTACTATATTACTACAATAAGCTATCAATAGAGCACAGAACCTGAGAAGAAACAACGTCTTGCTGGAGGTACTATGGTTATGCAAACGTTAAGATTTCTAAGAACAGATATGTAGAAGTCCTACTGTGTTTAAGGCATCCTTTTTAGTATTCAACTTATTACTAAAGTTTTGTCTTCAGAAGGTTGATCCGGGAGGATCTCCAAGTCCTGATCGCATACGGCTTCGCGACCTTAACCGTGTTCGGGAAGGATTCGCGAACATAGATGGGTCCGCGACCATGGATTGGTCCGCGACCAGGAAAAGGAATTCGTTCCCTGTTCGGAATTGTAATCCGATCCGAATGTGTATAACTAAACTTATCTGTTTAGGTTTAGGTTATTGAATCTGATACGTACTCATACGATTGGACTATAAATACCTTGTAATAGGTCTAGTTTAGATCATCGAAGAGTCATAGAACTTATTTAAGTTTTAGACACTTATAGTTTCTTCGACGTAGACAAGTGTGTCTAACGTTCGACGTGTAAGCCCTCTTTGAAATAAAGAGTTGTGCAATTACTTTGGGTTTCGGGTATAAGATCCCGTTATTCCGCATATTAGAATCTGGGCGAGCCTAGTGCGAAAACCAAGGCTAAGTCTCAAACTGATCAAAGGTTGAGCCTAAGTGAAACTTTGTCAATGGATCGATGACGACATGTTAGACTACACAAAGTCATACTCAAAGTGATGGCAAAAAGTAAAGGCACACTACAGGATGTTCGGTCTCCCAGAGAAACCATAACTAAGCAAGGTAGATCCTTATTGTGAAGATGAATGGCGTTGCAACTCAGAGAAAAAAAAAACAAATGTAGTCGCCTGAGTACAACTACTATTGTTAAGCGTCCACAACCAAGTCCTTCGTAAACCGTGGTCGTAGTTCTCCTGTAGATAATTCTGCAACAACATTTTTCCGAGCCCAACTAGTTGTAGACTTTATTGTTGAGTATTTGAACATCCGTGAAGTAGGCCATGTATAAAATAAAATCTTATTTATTGTGGAAAATTGTAGAGACCAAAACTTCTGTTTTTTTTAGTGTGATTGATGAAGTCTTGCCGTTCTGGGTCATTTTGCGAATTTGATACTGAAATGAAAATTATCCGTATGAAAATATGAAATTATGAGGCAAAAATCTTTCATATCGACATAAACACATTGTCAACCGAAGCTATATATTTACAAAATTAAGCTAACAAAGAAATATCATTCGAAACAAAAAATAGATTATATATACAAGTAGGCTTGAACTATCGTCTGCCCCTCTTTGTTGGAGCCTGTTGCTTGAACGGTGTGTAGCGGGTAGGCGCGTGACGGAACCTAACTCGACGCCCTCAAATTGCCGATGTATGTGAGGTAGCCGGTGCTGAGTGGGCTGCGTAGCCGACGGAGCACCATGAAACTAAGAATGCTGAATGACCTGATGTGTATCAGGGTGCGGTAGTTTGTGGTGCAATGCAAGATCACATTGCTTTATTTGTTCGAGGATTTGCTGCTGCGAAAGCCCTTGACCCTCCTCTACGACCTCCACCACCCCCCTGATTGTATGTGAATCTATGCTCGGTGAGTTCCACATCCTCGTTAGAGGAGTTGTCGTCAGGCATCAGACGTGGTTGGTGTAGAGTTTGGTGATGGGACAATGAAGGGCGATGGGACACCAGCGGATGGGATGATAAAGGGTAGCCTGGTGGTGGCGGATGTGATGAAGATGTTTGTGACGTTGGTGCTTGGACGTGGAGAAAGTGGAGGAATCATGATCAGGTGGGGTGGCAGCAGAACCTAAAAATCGATCAATATGTGCTCTAGGCCATGCTCCACCTATGTGAAGGCTGCATTGAAGTTGCTAATGGGAACATCCTCTATCTTGTTACTTGTGTCACATCTCCTTGATGTGCGTGGACAGCTGCGAGGTAATATCAAGATTTTTTAACGATGAACATTAAATTATGGAGGTAACAATGATTTATGAAGTAAAATTGAAAAAAATGAGGTTCTAATACTTACATTGGAGTGAACACGCCCTGTGTGCAGTCGGTCGAACCTTTCCTGTATGGTAGGTGGAGTCGAGGGCTCGTCATCTGTTGTTGGTGAGAAGGGAGATAATCTATGAACGGTCCGCAACCGTTACCATGCCAGGAGGGACATGTGGACGTCATGGGTGTATGGCCGGTCCTCGATGACCATGCACTCATGCGCACGATCGCTTCACTCATGGACAGAGGGCTGTTGCCAAACAATGTAGTCATCCTAGACACGCCCCTTCTTAGTTTGCCTACAATGAAAAATATTTATTAGAGATAATACTTTTTTGGAATTAGAATAGAAACAATTATCTAAGGCATACGTACCGGAACTTGCTGGCACAAGCTAAACTGTCGCATCACACACCAACGAGTACCCCTTCACCATATGCAAGAAGATCAGAAGCACTTGAGTCCTCCAATATATTGAATCTTGGAAACAGAGACTAGATAGGTCCTGTAGTGCAAGATCACTGATGTACTGCTGCTGCCATTGACGCCATATAACACTCTCATCAAACAGCAGATCGAAAGCTTGAGTATATGTTGGATAGCACTGATGTAGCTGATCCATACCACCACAGTCTGACGATGGACCACCACAATCTCATAATCGAGCCGTCTCTGGTATCCATGGCATGAAGCAAAAACTGCTACTACGGCATAAGCGATTGGCCTACTTAAAAATGCTCATATATAGGACCATAACTGTAGCAGCAACACGCACCCAACGAAGAGAGATCCCTTGTACCCTGCTAATAGTGTCACACAGCTCTCTATAGGTGTGGCATAGCACTGCTGAATCCTAGCTGAACTGAGGCATCCGTCTCAGGTCAAAGTCGACTATAACTCTAGTGAGCTCCATGAAGTGGCTCTCGTATATATCTCTGTGGGTGCCAAGGAACCGCAACAACCTAAATAGATAGAGCAAATATGCCTGCAATTGGTGCCTCACTAGGTTGTTGGGTGTGCCGGTTGGAAAAGGTCGGCCCCTCAAGTGGCCCTATCAATTGAAACCGATGCAAAAAATTGAGATGCCAGCCGAATCTATCAATAGGTGAAGGGACGTAAATATCACCTTTGATCAGGAGATCGAGTAGCATGCAGATGTCCTCTACGGTAATGGTCATCTCGCCGAAACTGAAATGGAAGGTGTGCGCACGGGTCTCCAGAGATCAAACAATGCCGTCATCAAAGCTTTGTTGAAGGGTAAACGTTGCACCCGATCAACCATACGAGCAAATGGTAGTAGCCCGAACTTTAGTAAGTACGACATGTGTGCCCTACCCCATATGACGTGAACAGTGCCGCCGCTGCTGGTGCTCTCGAAGCAACTCGGGAAGTTGGATGTCGTCTCCCATGTCTAAAATCAGCATATACTTGTATATCAAACTAAACATAACAAAAGGCTGAATGTAATTACACATAATAATATAAAAAATCATCATAAAAAAATGAATTCACTGCTACAATAGTTCAAAAGTCGATAAATCAGAACAAAACATATATACATATGTACATCAAAGTGATACATGAGGTGGTTTATTAAGTAAATGGATGACATAGTTGCAGACGTATTGGCCACTTGAGGACACTTGAATCTATTGTAACTAGGCTATCTTCATATGGTGCATCTACGAAGTCCTTCATTGCGCTCTCCTACATCTATGTCATTCTGTATGACTCGAGTCCGACACTGGACTGCATTGGTTACCAACAGCCTCTTGTATGGGGCCCACCATAATGGATCTTTTGGTTGGATTTCTCTATAATTGCCTCTTGCCACTAAGTCATGGAAGAGGCCATCCCAGGTCTTCACTAGGTAACACTACTACAGAATTCATCATCACAGTCGGGTCAAAACAGACATCACAGACGGTTCTTACCCGTCAGTGATATTCGAGTCAGTGATAATCATGTACTATCACAGACGGTTTTTGATGTTTTCAACCGTCTGTGATATATCCATTCACAGACTGATATAAGGTCAGAACCGTCTGTGATAAGGTCAGAACCGTCTGTGATACTCATATTTCACAGACAGTTATAAGGTCAGAACCATCTGTGATAGTCACACTATCACAGACGGTTCTGTTCTCAGAACCGTCTGTGATATTTGAGTATACACAGACGGTTTTGACATCAGAACCATCTGTGATACTTGTACTATCACAGACGGGTGTGAGAACAGAACCGTCTGTGATACTTTAGTATATACAGACGGTTTTGACATCAGAACCGTCTGTGTTAGTATGAGTATCACAGACGGCTTTGATGTCAGAACCGTCTGTGATAGTTACACTATCACAGACGGTTCTACAGACGGTTCTGTTCTCAGAACCGTCTGTGATATTTGAGTATACACAGACGGTTTTGACATCAGAACCATCTGTGATACTTGTACTATCACAGACGGGTGTGAGAACAGAACCGTCTGTGATACTTTAGTATATACAAACGGTTTTGACATCAGAACCGTCTGTGTTAGTATGAATATCACAGACGGCTTTGATGTTATAACAGACTGTGATACTCATAATTCACAGACGGCTTTGATCTCACAACCGTCTGTGATACTCATATTATTACCGACGGCTTGGAGGTTAAACCAATCTGCGATATCAGCGACGGTGTTAATATTGAAACCGTCTGTGATAGTGTTATAATCTCAAAACCGTCTGTGATAGTCTGATATCACAGGCGGATCTGAGGTCAAAACCATCTGCGATGTGTTATTATCTGTGACTGTTATAATCTCAGACGGTTTGTAAGATCAAAACCGTCTGTGCATGCACAGACGGTTTTGATCTTACAAACCGTCTGAGATTATAACATTCACAGATGTCCTCTGTACAAATTGCATTTTCATATATACAGTTCATGAATTTCATACATGCATAGTACTCAAATATATACAGTCTCATGCATATATATTTGTACAATTGAACTCAGAATTATATTTGTACAGTACTCAAATATATACAGTTTCATATGCACATGCAGTACTCAAATATATTTGCACCCCTCTCCGTATAGCATTTCATATATACAGCACAGAACTCAGAAATATGTACAATTGAACAAATAAATATAATCGACAATTAAAGTGTGTTAGATGTACAAATAAATGTAAGGCCGCACTAATACGAACCTTGCGGGTCCCTAAACTTCCCCTTGGGTGATATGACCTCCGAAAGGAAAAACTCAGCGAGCATCCCTCGGACATTACCAATCTGCCGAGGGTCAAGGCTTTCTGAAGGGAAGTCGACCCCCTGCAGCAAGAGTTGGTACATAAAAAATTAGCTGAATTAAGTTGTAAATTCTGTCAAATCGAGACAAATTAAGGGTAGCAGTTGTAATACCTCGGGGAAATCGGGCCGGTGAGGGGTGATGATCAGGTCATACATGTGGCGCATCACGTAGAACCCACATGTATTGTCGTCCGGCTGCTGATGGCACTGCCAATTTACAGACCGAGAGTTAGGTGGGGACAAGTTATAAAATAAAACAGATGCCAGTTGAAATTTGTACCGAAAATTGTAACCACTGAAACTTATCGGCTCGGCGCTTGTGTTGTCTCCCTACCTCGGCAAAGTACTTCGTGAAAGCCCTGTAGATAGTCAAAATTGACAGTTTGAGGATAGCCGAAATTGACAATTTGAGGACAGTAAATCTAGATGCATGCAAGACAGGTCCACATCACCTTCCGAATACATCTCGTGCGCCGCAATACGAGTACCCTTTCCCCGGCAATGAGTCAAGGTAGAACACCTTGTTGCTTTTCGGAATAAGTAGCAGCAGGATCCAGTGGTAGCTACATATTACACGTAGAGAATTAAAAATTTAATCTAAATTTGGGGGTGTGCACATGGAGACACTAATCTACGGGTGAAGTACTGATGAAAGCACTCACCTCTGGTTGTAGGGTACAAGTATATACTCCTTGTCGACCTGAGCAAGCAACCCTCTTTTGATGTAGTCGACAACGAAGTTTGTGTCGGTCCTAAACATCACCTCGGCTACCATCTGGGGGTCCAAAAAACCAACAGGTATGCCCTTGGATTTGGCATAGTTGGCCATGCAGCTGCACGGAAGTAACCAATTAATAAATGACATATATCCGTATATGCACGGATAGTAGGATACTTACAGCACAAGACCGTAGGATTGACAAGTTGAGCGCATCTTTGTTTAGCAAATTTTGCAGGTCTTCGAAGGTCACCGAGTAGGTCCCAACGTCGTGATGGAACTCTGCCACGGTGTACTTGACCATGATGTGCGTCGGACGCTGCGTCCTAGTCTGGTTTGTCCTCCTCATGTACCATGCATGCAGGCTCTGGCATGCTAACCCCATGCTCGAAATTGCGGTATCGGAGGCCATGGGCATCCCCAGAGAGAACGGCATGAGAGCTGGCGCACTCTTCTCGCTCTCCTTCGACGGGCTCTTCTTTGCTTTTCCCCTCATAGCCAGCTTCTTGAATGGTTGCCTCTTACTCGGAGTCAGCTTCGTCGTCGAAGGGGTATGCTGGCTAGTAGGCCGCGTCTCGGTCTGTGATGTCTGCGATGTAAGAACCTACGTATTAGGACACTAACTCTGAGGGCTATTATTACAGTACAAATTATGAAACTGGTGGGGGAATTACCTCATACAGGACGATGTCTTTCTTGGGCCATTGCACGAACGTGTGCACCGCATCCCCGAGAGTGGTAATCTCGTTGTTCGGCGGCTTCTCCAATGGAAAACCCTTGCAATGGTCAAAGACACTGTCCACTTGGACACGTGCAAAACCCTCACATAGAGGGGCACCATGGATTGTGGCCCCCGCTGTGCATGGTTGCGCCATCCCACGGGCAGCCTCGATCGGGAAGACACCGGCCAGCACCATAAGCTTGCAGGAGGCGGGTTCCTACAAACAGTGCGCATTAACATGTTGAATTTCACCGCTTCTCACTTTCGAATGAATTAACATAGACAAACAGTGCGCATTAACGGTCATTACCTGCAGAGAGTCCACCGGATACTTTGGAGAGGGCTCCGTCTGCAAAGACCCCGGCGCAGACGCGCAGCTACTACGGTGGCCAAGAATGGGGGTCGGTACTTCCGCTGGGTCTGCGCCAGCTGCTAGAACAGGGGTGCCCTGGGTCGCCTTTCTTAGCTCTTCGTACATGGACCGCATCTCCGACAACTGCTGCAGGAGTGCTTTGTCCCGAACAGCGAACTCCGATCGCATCTCCTCCTTGAGCCGTTCATCGCGGGCTTGGTGGGATCTCTTTCTCCTCTTAGCCGCCTCCTCATCATCGGGGAAACCATGCCTCCAAGGCACAGTGGCGCCGAGGCCGCGCACGCGGCCTGGATGCTCTTTGTTTCCTAGCGCCGCTGTGAGGATATCCCTGTCCCTCCTCGGGTTGAACTCTCCGGATGCCGCCTGCGCACTCAGCGTCACCTGCAACAGGACAACTTAGCAATACAGCCCATTGCATGCGTGTTATGAGGATAGTACGTGATCGGACAATCTTACCAGTCGGTCGATCACTTCCCTGTCCGCAGGGTTATTCACAGAGACGCTTCCGGAGGAGTCCATCGTCGATCTAGCTCGGCACCAATTGCCGGCGCGCACGTCCGTTATGCCCGCATAAGGACTGCCGGCCGAAGACTGTGAAGCTTCCTCGTCCTGCTTCCTCCACAGCGCCTTCTTCCCCACATACCCACCGGTGCCTAGTCTGTGTGGGTGGGTGTTCTTGGCCTGGTTAGCCTGGGCCTTCGCACTAAGCTCCTGGAACTCAGGCTTGCCCTTCATCTCTACGAACTGCTGCCATGCCTCGGGAGTCACGAAAGGGTAGTCATTGAAGGGGGTCGTCGACTCCTTCACATAGTGCCTGACAAGTTCGCTCTTGAAGTTCCTCCACGCCTTGTTTATTGACATAAGTGTCCTCCGGCGGACGATGAACTGGCGATCCTCCGGAATGTGAAACGCCGCCTGCACTTCTTCCCACAGCACATCCTTGCACTCTGGGGGCACTTGACCCCAGTCGGAGGTGGTGATGGGCACCCGCTCCCTTGCCACTTTGCCGCATAGTGAGCGGTACTGACCGACAAGTTTGGGCGGAGCTTCCGGCACACCATTGTCGTCGAACTGGACGTGCTGCTTTTCCCCCTTGTTCAGACGCGCGCATGTCGTCCGGCCTCGCCCCTTTCCCTTCTTCTGCGGGGTCACGGCGGACGAGGCGACCTCCGGCCCAGGCGTCTCATCGCCAGTGAGGTCACCCTGAGTCCCCGAGTGGTGCATTTCGTCACCAGACATAGTTCCTAACATAAGTGAAAGAGAGAACAGTTTAAGTAAATATGCAACTAATAATTCTATAACAAAACCCATACAAGAATGACAGAAACGGTGGGGAGGCGATGGAGGTGATCGCGTCGGAGGCGGGAGGGCGATGGAGGTGATCGCGCCTGACGGTGGAAAGGCGATGCAGGTGATCGCGACGGACGGAGAGGAGAAGGTGGGAGGCGATGGAGGTGATCGCGACGGACGGTGCGAGGGCGGAGAGAGCTAGGGCAAACAGAGCTAGGGCGAAGTAGAATGAGCGGGATAAAGCCCGCCTTGAACTATGTACCGCGACGGTATTATCACAGTCGGTTCTCACATCTGAACCGTCTATAATAGTATATATCACAGTCGGTTCTCACATCGAAACCGTCTATAATAATCGTAGTCACCAGAGAGATTATCAACAGACGGTTTTGAGTTGAGAGCCGACTGTACATGAGATTATCACAGACGGTTTGGAATTGGGAACCGACGGTGCACGTTAAGAACTCGAAGAGTCGGATACTGTTGAAAATATCACAGACGGTTTTATATATATAACCGTCTGTGATAATATTATCACAGTCGGTTCTCAAATAAACACCGTCTGTGGTAATCTACATAGTGAGAGATTATCACAGACGGTTGTGAGTTGAGAACCGACTGTGACTGAGATTATCACAGTCGGTTCTAGAATCATACCCGTCTGTGCTAGGTCAAAACCGTCCTTGATAATCTCTCTATTGAACGTTAGTTTTACAAATTGAAACTGATCTGTAGCTTTCAACTCTGAATGCTCGAAAACATGTTTTAAATGAACACTCAGATATTTCAAATGTAGTCCAAATACTCTGTAAATTGGTTACTATGTACGTATATCCGATAATTGGTTAGAATGTAATCCAAATGCTCTGTAACTTGAGCATGCTCCACGTAAATTGTATGTTAAATTTACAAATGGGAACTTTCACCGACAATTTGCACGTACACAGCCATGTTATCCTCAACTTTCCACTTGCCGCGGCCCTGCAAATACGAGAATTACAGGAGATATAAGCTATACCGATGGAAACAGAGAGATAAGACGTACAGTTGATTACCTTTAAAGTATAACCCTTCCTGGTGATCCATACGCACGTAACTGCTGGTTTCGTTGGTGTCTTCAGTATCGACCTGTACGCCATCTCCAAATGGAGGAATCTCATCAAATTGATTGTATTCCTCCTCGTCTACGACATTTTCAACTCCAACAATCCTTCTCTTGCCATGAAGAACGATGTGCCACTTCTTATTGGCCGGGTCAGTGACATAAATGACCTGAATGGCTTGATTTGCAAGTATGAATGGCTCATCTTTATAAGCAACGCGATCCAAGTCCACAGAAGTGAAACCGTAACTGTCAACCTTCACACCCTGTGGGATTTGGACCCATCGGCATCGAAACAGCGGAATCTTGAACAGTACGTAATCGAGCTCCCAAATTTCTTCAATGAACCCGTAGTACGAGTTCAATCCACGTACTACCCTTGTTGGGCCTGTCTTGGTGAACCCCTCATGGAAAGTTCTACGCTCACTCCACTATTTTGCACAGTGCTCTTTCGATCTTGAGCTTTCGTGTAAAATGTGTACCCATTGATGTCGTATCCCTGCCATGTCTGTACAGTAAACGTGAGCCCTTTTGCCAACCATTTAAGGTTCTCACTTGCGGACTCTCCGGTGATTCGCACCTTCATCCACGCGTTGAATCGACTGTTATGTTGTCCCGTGATCCAAACCTCGGATCGGCGAGGATTGTCTTGTCGTAGCATCTCCTTGTGCTCGTCGATGTACGGAGACACCTCCGTCATGTGTTGCAAGACCCAAAAATGAGCTTTCGAGTACATATCGAAATCAGGAGTGATGGCTCTCCGTCCGATAGTGCCAACACCATCAAGCCTCCCCTCGTGACGAGACACAGGAACTCCTATTGCTTCTACCTCGGCCATGTAATCGACGCAGAACTCAACAACCTCTTCCGCTGCATAACCTTCGGCAATGCTACCCTCGGGCCGGGACCGATTCCTCACGTAGGCCTTAAGTACACCCATGTACCTCTCGAATGGATACATATAACGTAGGAACACGGGTCCACATATCTTGATTTCTCTGACAAGGTGGACGGTGAGATAGACCATGATATCAAAAAACGATGGAGGAAAATACATCTCAAGTTGACAGAGAGTTCGAACCACCTCGCTCTGTAAAGAATCCAGTCCATCGGGATCAATGACCTTGGAAGAAATTGCATTGAAGAAAAAACATAGCCTCGTGATCGTCTCTCTGACCTTATGCAGCAGAATACTCCGGATGGCAACAGGAAGCATTTGTGTCATCAACACGTGACAATCATGAGACTTCATACCCAGCAATTTCAAATCGCCCATGGACACAAGCTTTTTCATATTTGCGGAGTAACCCGATGGAACTTTAACACCATGGAGACACTTACAGAGTTCTGTCCTCTCAGCCTTGCACAAAGTGTAGCATGCGGGGGGGAGGTATATACGGCCTTTATCGTCCTCTCTCGGTGCTAGCTCGGGCCTGATTCTCATTTCGATCATGTCACGCCGCACATTGATGCCATCCTTTGTCTTCCCTGGAATGTTCAGCAATAGGCCGATTAAACTGTCACAAACATTCTTCTCTACATGCATGACATCAATGCAATGACGAACCTCTAAATGCTCCCAATACGGTAAGTCCCAAAATATCGATCTCTTCTTCCAAGTGTTCTTCGTGCGGGGTTTCAATTTACCACCCTTTCCAAACACAACGTCTATGTCCTTCACCCGTGAGTAAACATCTTTCCCACGCGTAGGCTTCGGGGCTGAACCATCTTCGTTGTGGCCGTCAAATTCCCTCTTCCTCTTACGGTACGCGTCATTCTTCGGAAGAAACCTACGGTGACGCATGTACACTGTTTTCCTGCAATTCTTCAGCCACACGCTCTCAGTGTCATCTTCGCAGTGGGGGCAGGCTTTGGCTCCTTTCGTAGTACGGCCCGACAAATTTCCAAGGGCAGGGAAATCGTTGATGGTGCAGAATATCATAGCACGTAGGATGAAGTTCTCTCGTTTGTATGCGTCCCATACCTGCACCCCTTCGTTCCACATTGTTAGGAGATCCTCTATCAATGGTGCTAGGTACACATTAATATCGTTTCCGGGTTGTTTTGGTCCTGAGATAAGTAGAGACATCATGATGTACTTGCGCTTCATACACAACCAAGGAGGAAGGTTGTAGATACACAAAAGAACCGGCCAAGTGCTATGCCGACTGCTCATGTTACCAAAAGGATTAATTCCATCGGTACTCAACCCGAACCTTATATTCCTCAATTCTGCTCCGAAGTTAACAAATTCCCTGTCGATGTTTCTCCACTGCGAAGAATCAGCGGGGTGTCTCAACTTTCCATCCTTCTTCCGGTCTTCCGAGTGCCAACGCAGTAATTTTGCCTCTTTACGGTTTGCAAACAAACGCTGCAAGCGGGGAATGACTGGCAAATACCACAACACCTTAGCAGGAGGTCCTTCCTTTATCTCCGTGTAGTCGCCGTAGTCTGTTCGGTCCTTAGTACGCTTATAGCGGGATGCGCCGCACACCGGACAAACATGCATATTTTTGTAGTCGTTACGGTAAAGGATGCAATCATTAGGGCATGCGTGTATCCTTTCTACTTCCATTCCCAAAGGACACAACAGCTTTTTCGCTTGGTAGGTGTTTTTTGGCAACTCGTTTCCTTCCGGGAGCATGTCCGCCAAAAGATCTAACAGTGCTGTGAAACTCTTGTCGGTCCAGCTGTTGCTTGCCTTCAATTTTAACAGTTCAAGCACAGAGGCCAACTTTGTGTATTTCGACTTGCAACCAGGGAACAACGGCCTCTCTGAGTCCTCAATCAAGCGCTTGAATTTGCCAAACCCCCTTTCACTGTAATTTCCTTCCACATCACGCAACATGTCATCTAAATGGTCATCCTCTGGCATATCCTCGTCGAAGTCGTTGTTTGGATCCGGCATGTCCTGTTCCTCAACCTGAGTGGCAGTTGTTTCTGCAGTTGGCTCTTCTCCATGGTGGACCCAACACGTGTACCCCTTTTTGAAACCACGTCGAATCAAGTGGGCGACAATTTGAGATGAGTTGGTGAACATCTTAATATTCTGGCAGTCTACACAAGGACAGTACATATATGGTAAACTCTTCTTCGCCATGTCTTGCACAGCAACCTTTTCGAAATCAAAAACACCTTTCATGTATTCCTCACCCACTCGGTTGTCATTATACATCCAGTCTCGGACCATCTGCAATAAATCAAATTCATACACATGCTAATTAGTAAATCAATGGAGATCGATATTGATGATGAAATCAAGTAATGTGTACGCCTTGGGAGCAAGTAACCAACCTTGGTTCGATCCTCAAATTTTTGCCCCCAAATGCTCCCCCTGCCTTTCGAGATTTCGCTCTTCCTTGCCCCAAATCTCTTCGAACTGGACAGTGTAGGTCGAGCAAGAGAGTACGACTAGCTCAAAACATCCGCCAAAAGACCTTTTATACCAGGTTCAGTACAGACGGTTCTATATAATACCGTCGGTAATATCGTTGCATTATTGAAGAAAAGAATATTACTGACGGTTTTCAATCTATCAACCGTCGGTAATATCGCTGCAATTTGTGTAAGTATGAAAGAAATATCACAGACGGTTATGAACTCCAAACCGTCCGCTTTACATCAGAACCGTCTGTGTATTTGATTATGACAGTCGGTTCTCACATCTGAACCGTCTGTGTTATCACATCCGACCGTCTACGTTATTATCACAGTCGGTTTTTATCTCAGAACCGTCTGTGTATGTTGTTATCACAGTCGGTTTTTACCTCAACACCGTCTGTGATAACACAGACGGTTTTAAAGTCCGAACCGTCTTTAATATCCCGGTTTTTTTGTTTGCATTCGACTACTGGTCATCAGTTGTTCCACATGTTTTTCATATTTGGTTCTATCTTATTTCAATGTTAGTATTTACAAAAATGAACGTTCAGACTGTTTGGTTTTATCTTGTTTTTCATATTTGTTTTATATATATGTCTGAAATTAAAACCGTGTGTAATCTTTCAAGCAGAGACGGTTTTGAGTTAAAAACCGTCTTGATCGCAGCAGTATTTTCTTGTTAACATGTTTACACAGAACATCATTTGGTGATTATCAATTACATAATCAATCGAAAGCCAGATATATAAGGAAAAGAAATTTCTTATTTCTTACAATCTTTCCATACATAAGAGATACTATTAATTAAGCGACCAATTGATTAGTGTCGACCTGTTCCGAAAGTAATTTACAAAGTTCTCCTAGGGACGTATTGGCATCAGTAGGATCTACACTGGCCGCCCCAGGAGAACTACCAATGGCTCTAAGACTATCAACATCATCTCTCACCAAAGGAGTGGATTTGGCATCAGTAGGATCATCCAAGAAATTAAAGTTGATACAACAAAGGTGGAGATGAAGCTGCAACTCAAAGCATGCACTCTGCCAAGTGCAGAATGGCAAAAGACATCCCCTCAGAATGCTTCTCCAGCGCCTCTTTTTTTTTTTGGAGAGTTCTGCACAAGGCAGCTTTCTCCTCCTGCACATATGCTTCTCCAGCTTCTCCTAGGGACGTATGCTGGGAGGGTGAAGATGATTGCCAAGCTTCGGAGTGGATTTGGACGTGGAAGTGTGAGCCTTACCCCAGAAAAGCTGATGATACAAAGGTGTTGGAGAGGGGATATTGGAAGGATTATTGTGGATCTCCAAAGGTGGAGTCGATGCAACTGGAGGGGTTGCAAGGGGCAATATGGCAACACAGGCCTCAGCACCCTCTAGAGTCTTCGCTGCAGCTCCACTGTACGATCTTTCATCATTTCTAAGTCTCTTCTTTGGAGGGAGCATTTCCTCAAGCACCTGTGGATTTCGAAATGCATTTGTTTTGAGGTAATCAAGTCATAAAAGAAAGATCTGCATTAGAGTTTCAGAGAGGACTTACTTTCTGAAGATCCTGATCGAGTTCATTCCTTATCTCTTCCTCATCACTCTGATCAATTTCAATAACCTCACTGGAATCTCGGCTCGCCATCAAGGTGGGAGTTGAGGAGGGAATAAAGACAGGGATTTAGGAGCCTCGCTATTTATAGAACAGAAGGTGACGGTTCATATGCGCGGGTGCCTCGAGTTCTAAAAAGCGCACTAGTACTGGTTTTCAAGGCCAATAAATTCATGATATACAACTTCTCGGGAGATAAACTGCAACACGGCAAAGGAAGTTGAAGAGTCAGATTACATAATTCGATGCAAAATAAATTTGAAGTAAATAATTAAGTCTCTTCATCTGCTCAGTTATTATGTGCGGTTATCAACAATTGCATGTAGAGAATTGCACTGTTGGGACTATCACAGACGGTTGGGAGATGGTTGTATTCAACAATTTTAATAGTACTCAACACCTCCCTATTTCTATCTGATAGAGATATACCCTAGAGGCAATAATGAAGATGGTTGTATCATATCATGTTTATGAATTCTTATTGTATTTCTTGAATAAAATATCACTTTTATCGATCAACAAATATGTGACTTGTTCGTTGAACTCTCTATAATGATATATAAATTATTTCAATTTACTTATAACTTTATCAGTGATACTTATTCTAAACATCCCTAACTTTCAGTATTACATGGAATAATAATGCAGGATAAGTCAACATGATGATTGATTGATAGTCAAGTTTCATGGACCATGGATATGAGATATCAAGTCAATGTCATGAACACGTGTTGGAGAACATGTTGGTCGGATTGACCCAACTTAACACACTGTTGAGATTTTATGTATCATCAGTTTGTTTCTAACAGTTATTTTTAGTTTATATTTAGACCTAAGATCATCATGGTTTCATACATGTGTAGTAGTATACCTTGGTATCATCAACCACTACTTTTAACCGAGTAGTAATAAATGTGACACATAGATATGTTATAAATCATGTGGTTGGAAGTGAATGGTCAAGAAAAAATTTGCTCCTTTCATATATTGAGAGAGATATCTCTAGGCCCCTTGATGTAATTAGACTAAGACAGTGCATGGCCGTGCTGAATATAGTTGAGAGTCAACTATGGATAAAGGTTAGTCCATTACAAGATCAAGAAAGGACCGAGCTATTCAAAGATGACATGTTTCTCACCTTGAGTTCGATCTGGTATTGTGAAGTAAAGAGATAATCCATGATAAGTTGTATAGATTCGTCGGATATGATCTTCGTGTACATGCGGGTAGTCATAATATCTTGCTAGGGACCGCTTATGATTTGTGATTCGGAATGTTGTTTCCGGTCGTGACCAAATATACATGAACCTATAGGGTCACACAATTAACAGGTTGGAGTATTAATTCGGATGGGATTCGAAACGGGTCCTCTATTGGTAATGGTTTACCGTTGGGATTAGGGTTCGCATTTGAGTAGGACTTATCTGCAAGACCTTATAAAAGGAGGCGAGGTAGGCATGCAAAAGATATCTAATATCTGATCTATTCTGGCCGCCATCACCATCCACGAGATAGATCTCATAAAACCCTAGCCCCGTGTGCTGGTGCTAGCACACGAACACTCCGTGCTCCTTCTCTGGACGTGTGGACTTCCGTAGAGGTGCAGCTGAAACTGTTGCACTGCTGGTCACGATCCGGTTGCAACATCGACTCTTCTTCCACTGCTGCGTTGTTGCATCCGTGCGTCTAGTGGTAAACCTCTTGATCTATGGTTTTATGCTTGCATGATTCTTGGGTTTTCGGGTTAAAGTTTTTGAAATTATCGCTAGAATAGCAGCCCGTTTTCCTTCACTATCATGTATTATGCACATATAGTCACAGTCCTTCAAAGCCTCATTCTTCACTTTTCTCAAAAACCATAGCCAACTGCTATAGTTTTCTCCTTGACAATTGCATATGCTATAGGAAACAACTGATCATTAGCGTCACTTGCTACAATGGTTAGCAGGGTGCCCTCAAACTTCCTCATAAAAAAGGTGCCATCAATATAAAGCACTGGTCTCATGTACTGAAATGACTCAATGCATTGCTGGAACGCCCAGAAATTTCAGCACCATGCAATCAGGTATGGTACAACCATCCGAGTCGAGAGTTGGGGTGTCAACGATTTCTAAGGTAGTACATGGATTGGCTTGAGCAATCTTCTGAAGTAGTCTCGGTACTAAGTTGTATGCCTCCACAAATGTACCGAACAGCTCCTACATAGCCTTATGTTTCACCCTTCACACCTCCCATAGTTTATTTTGTAGTCATATTTTTTTGCCACATGTTCGATGATTTCCTTTGGCGGCATCACTATATTCTCTTTATCAATCAAGATGATAAGACTAGGAACAAAAGCAAACATAATATTTTTGTGTTGTGATAACATGGCCTCCGCCAGACATCTATGATCCGCCACTCTGATAACACAAAACAAAAGTTTATCCTTCGGCCAACAAACACGGACATATGACAGGCAATTATCAATTAGGCACTTGGCAGCCCATAGGTTAGGATTTGATTTAGCCACCCGGAAAGACCTATTAAGTGAAACGACATGTGCAGTGATGGTTTTCTTTGCATCCTTTTTGGTCTTGAATAGTTGCCCAAGCTATATAGTTTGTGTATTAAAAGACCATCTTGAGTTCATATCTCCGAGAACCATGGCTGAGCTCAGCAATGATGAATTAGTCCACTCACTCAGAAGGCCATGCTTGTCTGTGGATTCTTCCGGCGATTCATACATGTTAGATAGATCAATGTACTCCTCTAACTCAGGTAGATCATTGGTTAGGTATGCCTGTCAGTTGGAATAACCAATTCGGGGTAGGGAGCACATTGTTATGTTCAAGGTACTGGTGTCAACAATTTGAATGCATGCTCTGTAATTGCTAGGTCCAGCAGTAGTATTGGCCCTTGCACTACTACCAACACATACGGTACTGCTTCTCCTACAATTGAATGACTACCTTCTAAACTCATTGTGATCGATATTTACACATAAAGTATAAACACTCTTATTCCGTTATTGGGGTCCTTTAGTATCCTCAAAAATGAACCCCACGACTTGTCATCTTTCAACTTCCTAAGAACTTAGCCATTTTCTCCAGGAAAAAGACCCTCCAACCAATCACTGTGTGTTGTAGGATTTAGTTATAACAAGTCTGCCACCCATATTTCTAAGTCCTGGAAAGACATCGATAGTGGATCAAATATATGGATATCAACATGGGCACAAGTACTCAAATCATCACCATTCAATCCATCACAAACTATACCATCTTTGTAGTACATACAAACCCTATCATCTTGTTATGTAACCTGTTCCATAAAATTTTATGAATTATAGGTGGAATTCCATAAAATATTATTATAAGGGTTAATATATGAAACATAGAAAATTTATTCAAAAATAATAAAACTACCAGAAACCAGATATCTATTTAAAACCCTAAATATTATATACAAACCAAACTAAACATGTAACTTTACGCACTACGATGATGCAAAAATTTAAATTTTTTTACCTAGTCTAAACCCTACGGTGATGCAAAACTTTAAATTTTTACTAACCCCCGAATAATCGCCCCTGAATTATCAGTACATATAACAAGATATAATATCTTGTGACAAAAGAGTAGCGATTGATGATCCATTTGTATTGATCTATTCATTTTGTTCTCAGAATTCAATTGCTTAAAACAGATCATCAATCGAAGTTATGAATAAAAAATATCGATCTCTGAATAATCGATAAATATATTGTTTTTCTCTTAGAATTTTATTACTTTGAACAGATCATTAATTAGAATTACGGATTAAAGGATACAGATACCTGAGTAATCAGTAGATGCAACAAGAGACAATATCTTGTGACAAACAAGTAGTGATTGACGATCTGTTTGTGTCAATCTATTGTTTCAAATGAATCATCAATCGGAGTTATGGATTAAAAGATACCGAACACCAAATAATCGATAGGTATAACCATGTTTGATATCTTTTGACAAACAAGTAGTGATTGACAATTCGTCTATGTTGGTTTGTTAGTTTTGCTCTTAAAATTCTACTGGTTCAAACAAATCATCAATCGGAGTTATGAACTAAAAGATATTGATCCTAGACGGCAACTAAACTAAACTGAAATGCTCATCCTAAGCCTTGAACTCTAGATCTAAATCTATCACAGATTACCTATGTACTTGTCCTAAATCCTAGAGTGATGCCAAAATTTAAGTTTTTGTTAACAATTTATGTGTTTGAAAAATTTTACTTGCAAATACGACAAGTCGACAGCAAAATTAACATGGAAATTCTTCCTTCCTCTCCCTTTCTTTCTTTCTTTCTACTCCACTGTTTTTTTATAGTCTAAATGGAACGACTTAAATAGCCGGCGAACGACTAAACTGGACCCACTTGCCAGCACATCTTTCAGTCGTTGGCAGGAATGGCAACTGAAATATGCACGTAGTGAGCCCCACTTGTCGGCACGTGCAGCTAGCGATTGAAATGTGTGTTTGCATGGTACGAGTTAACTAGTGCATATGTAGTACGTCTTCGATCGTTGGTCCAGTCATCGACTAAAAGTTGATTGACTTTTAGTCGCTGACTGGATCGACAACTGAAGAGCATTTTTTGCAAGTTTTTTTCACGAGGTCATTTATGAAATTACTTATATTAATGGGTTATTTAGAAAAGATTTCGACTTTCAATCGCTGATTAATTTGGTGACTGAAGGTTACTTTTGCAAAAAAATTTCATGAGACCATTTATGAAATTATTGTTGTAGTGGATTATTTTGAATAAATTTCAAATCCAATGATTCATTGCATTATCCATCAAAATTCAGTATACGTAAATTTCGTACTTTTTTTAAAAGAAAAGAAGCTTGTGTGCTTATATCTCTCAGTATTCCCAAGCACAAGCTTAACTCTCTCTATTGAATGCTGCTTTTGGTGAGTACCTGCCGTCCCAGAGGGGATGCCAGAGGGCAGCCAATAAGAAATGAAAGGTGGTTACAAGGTGTGGAGTAGGACACAAATTCTGACACCTCTCTCTCTCTCACTCCATGTCTTTTTAGCCTGTGGAAAAAAAAACGAATATAGACTTGTAGGGCATGTTCAAAAGGACACGAGATCTTTGCGGTACAGTAGTGGATGAAACTCCAAGGGGGATTCGATTTGCCAGTGTGTGAGAAGACAGGCAAGAGGGAAAGCAACAACAGGCCTATCATATCATGTGGTTATTATATATAGTCTCTCCATAGCCTAAACTCTCTTCTCCCTGCAGACACACACTCACATACATATGAACCTAGCTCACCAGTCTTTTCTTGCAGAAGAGCTCTAGTTAGTGCTGCTCATGGTCATGGTGCAAGATGAGGAGAGTTCTTGGAGGATGGCAGGTGACCATGATAGAGCAGCTGGACTTCTCAGTCAGGCACTTGCATATGGAATCCAAGGCCATGCTTCTGCACCACCTGCCAACTTCTTGTACTGCTGCCTTGCTCTCCTATATCATTTTTTCTTCTCTTGTAACTGATGGTACATGCAAGACCACACCACTAAAGTTCTTTGCAACTGCTACTAGTTTTTCATCATGCCCTTTAGTGGCTTTAAAAAATATTCTCCTTTCACCTCCTTTTTATATGGAGCATATGTTTGTAGCAAGCTCTCTTGCTATATATATACGCCGTAGCTTCTTCTTATTGGATTACACCTTCTTCCCACAAGCAAGTTAATTTCTTAATGCCTAAGGCCTGGATCCTGTAAAGCTCCATCTTTTGGCCCTCATCCTTATCTGTCCACCTCTAACCCCTCATACTTTAATCACTCCTTTTACATTCTTGAAAAGTTCTGCTTTTGCCTTATATTTGCCTGTAGCTACCATTCTTCTGATGAGCTCTGTGCACTACTGCTTGGTCCAGGGACTTGCCACCTGCAGCTGCAACTGCTTCCTACTTTGGTGAGTTGGAGGAGGCACTTATACATGGCACTAGTACTCGTGTTGATCCTTCCATGATCAAAAGTGATGCACACACAAAGTGTAAGCACTCCCTCTCTCTCTCTCTCTCCCTCTAGTCAAAACCTTAACTACCTACCAGAAAGGCTTCTTTCTTGCTTGCCCTACCCACAGCACACTACAAAGCCAAGGCACAACATGCTTTGCCTTTTACCTTGCCAAACACAGCCATGGGTTCAGGAACAGATGCAACAGGGGGGAGCATAAATGGTGTGATCTCCCACAACTCTTCTCACTTCTCTCTCTATCTCTATCTTTGCAACTTCTTGGAGGAGACAGGAACAGACAAGGGATAGGCGAGGCCTTTAATTCCATTTGTATGTATGCAGCAGCAGGCCATGGGTATCTGGCAGGCAGGCCCCCCACACTGGAAATCTTCCCTTCATGGCCAATGAGTCATCAACAGCAGCCATACAGTGTAAGTACTGTTTCTTTCTCTTGACCAATTCAAGCCCGTGCAACTTGTTGCTAACCCCAAGAGAGAAAGGTGTTCTTGGCTAACAATTAATTACTCACTCCTCTCGCTTCCTCTGCCTGCTCCTCTTGTTCCTTAATTTAATGGCTGCGCAGGGCAACTGGCAGTCAGTAGGGAGCACCACTGACTCGAGCTCAGCTCAGAACACAATGTCGCAGGCCGAGTTGGTGTCCCCAGCGAGCATCAGGACCGACTCTGAGCAGCAGCACGAGGTGTTGATGGTGACCACTGATGATTACAACTACGGGCCGGGCCTTGCACCACCGGCTCCTGCACCACGATTTCAGCAGCCTGGAGACGGCCAAGAGAAGGTAACAGTGATACTATGTTTTGCCGTGTGGAAAGGCTTCATCTTTCGATGCAAATCAGAGCTTAAATTTAATTTGAGGCTTGATTGGAGTAATGATGGATTAATTGTAGACATCATAAATCTTATTGCCTCTGTCTGTACTTGAAATGGATGAAAGCATCATGATAACCCCATGATCTGTACCTTGGAAAACAACTGTGATAGTAATGTGTGCTCCCCCAATAGCTCACGTCACTGAGCTATCAGGAACAGCAACAAATGGACAGGAGTTTTAGCTCCAATATCTAGTACTTCCTTTCCTGATGTCGAAATAGGTATTCCGCTGTATAAGCAGCACTGCATAGTGTTCTAAGTCTTACCTTTCTGGCGTACTTGGGTGCAGAGGAAGCATGGATCCACAAGAAAAGATGGCAAGTTATTAGATGCCAAGGTCTCAATAGGCTTTTACTGTCCATTTACTGCTTTGCATGGGCCTTCGTTTGTGTCGTTTCTTACTTCAGACGTTCTAAATTTTTAGACCGAAAGGCGATTGGCGCAAAACAGAGAGGCTGCAAGAAAGAGTAGGCTGAGAAAAAAGGTGCAACCAAAAAAAAAAGGAAAATTTTAGCTTAAATAGAACCATTTCTGACAAAAAAAGATTTATGTACAACTTTCGCAGGCTTATGTGCAACAGCTAGAAACTAGCCGGATTAGGCTTCAGCAACTCGAGCACGAGCTCCAGAGAGCTCGATCACAGGTTCTAATTCTCTAGAACATCACAGCATCGGTCCATCTGATACATTTGAGTGTGTGGTGCAGTGTTGTGTTGTCATATGCTGCAAGATTTGACTGTTTCAGGGTCTGTTTATTGGAGGATGTGGCGCACCCGGAGACATGAGTCCTGGTAATCCGATCCACTACCTACAAGTTTCAGCACCCGGCCATGTTAGGATCAAGAACTTAAGGTGCAAGATTGTGTTATTGCAGGTGCTGCGATGTTTGACATGGAATACGCGCGATGGCTAGACGACGACGCCAAGCACCTGATGGAGCTCCAGAGCGGGCTTCAGGCACACCTGCTCGACGTGAACCTTGGCGTCGTCGTCGAGGACTGCATGCGGCACTATAACGAGCTGTTCCAGCTGAAGGCCGTGCTCGCGAGGTCCGACATCTTCCACCTGCTGACCGGGATGTGGGCAACGCCGGCCGAGCGGTGCTTCTTCTGGATGGGCGGCTTCCGGCCCTCCGAGCTGCTCAAGGTCTCAGTACTTCTTTGCGTTACACCTTGAACCATTATTAAGGCATTGCTAAGTGCTAAGCATTTCTTGGATGTGGATGATGGCTTCTGTTCAGATGCTGATACCGCAGCTGGATCCACTGACGGAGCAGCAGCTGCTGGGGATGTGTGGCCTGCAGCAGTCATCGGAGCAGGCCGAGGAGGCGCTCGCGCAGGGGCTTCAGCAGCTGCACCAGTCGCTGGCCGACGCGGTGGCCGCCGGCCCTCTCAACGACGGCGCCGACGCCGGCAACTGCATGGGCCTCACGGCCCTGTCTATTGACAAGCTTGCAAACCTTGAGAGCTTCTATCGACAGGTCAGCATTTCTTCTTACCTGAAATTCACGATCAAACCATCTTTTGCACAAAGAAAAGAGAAAATCAAACACTTTTAAGTTTTAATGTGCACCAGAAAATGCAATATGAAGCTAAAAATTTTAATTTTAGGTTATCTATCTTCGATTTATTAGAAACCTGGCAAAATGCTGGTCCTACAGAATTTTGTCTGACTTTTCGGATAACGCAAAGCTATATCATGCATGATCCAAAGCCGTAGCATGGCCAACTTTTGTCAGAAACTAGCTAAAACCTGCAGATAAACATCATTAGCACTTTCCAGCATGCATAATTAGTTTATGATTAAACTATAGCAAGCCCATGTTGGTGGTGTGAACTATTCTATGTTTTCTTGAAATTGGCGGGGTCCAGAAGAAGTAAGGTTCTTCTTAGACACCAAAAAAAAAAAAAAAAATCTATTCTCCAAAAACATACAAAACACCTATCACTTTCTATATAAAGTCAATGTAGGAATATTGTCGTTGCCTTAATATATAAATTATTCCATGTTTCCTGCTCCTAATTCTGGCATCTCTCTTGTTTATCCTCACCTTTGTTTGACGGGAATTTTTGTTAAGAAATAAGTTATTTAAAAAAGTAAATTATAAATCTAACTTAGAGTACAAAAAAATTTACAAAAATAATCTGATTTGAAAGTTTTGAGTTAAATTATATTGAAATTTTTTATTCTTTCGAACTAATATTTTTTTTTATTTTTAACTCAGATTGACAATCCATTTGAATTAATGTAATGGTGAGTTTCAAAATGATTATGACATAAACCGATTATCAATCGAACTTATGTATCTCAAAATATAACAATATATGATATTGTGATATATAGTTCTAGTTGATAATTTGTTTGTGTCGATTTGATCATTTTGGCTTCACGATTTTACTGGTTCAAATGGATCGTCAATCCAGATCAAAAAATATCGATTACGAAAGGATTGAAATTTTCTTATACAAAAGTTTGACTTTTGAGTTAATAAAAAGAAAAATTGTCCCTACTGCACTCTCAAAGATCTTACCACCCATCAAAATTTTTCTGCCTCACAACTAATGTGCGGTAGATCTATGTGTCATCTCTACAATCAACGGCACAATCAAATCTTGTTATTTTTGTAAATTTTTGTACTCTGGTTTAGATTTGTAATTATTTTTTCGAATGGATTATTTGTTTAAAAAATTTGTTTGATGGTGGTTCAACATATCCACAGCCATCAAAACAACGAGAAATTTTATGGTTCTACATGATGTAGTAACTAGTATCTCGTCTTTCAAAGAGGTACCAATACAATATAATCTTTGATTTTAAAGGGGGCAATTTTGGCAATTTTTTGAAACTTGTTTTGCAATAACCACCTTATGGAAAATTAAAATTATCATTGTTGCCATCTATCCAACGGTGTTTTTTAATAAGCCCCTTGTCATAAGTAAATTAAATCCAAACCCAATTTCGGATAATACAAAGTAAAGAGCACAAACGAAGGAGACCATTTGCTTTGTACGCCTTATTTGCAGTATTGAAACGTTACATCTAAATATATACAGATTTTGTTAGTTATTTGTTCTTGATGAAGTTAGATCTAAACTTTGCCACCATGCAACAACACATAGGTCCATTTGCATGATGGTTGGTTTCTATGATATCACCATTGCTGTCCGGGGCGGGATAGCTCAAATGATCATTACGAACTTATGATGATTGGTGCGGTAGGACCTCATGATCAGGACAGGAATGCATGAGACGAGCCACCATGGGCAACTGATTTTTTAGGTTAAGTTCAGTGCAGAGGCGCTTCGCGAGGCGCTTGAACAGAATATTCTGTGTCACGTGTGCGAAGCACCACCCCAAACATCTCCCTACTCCAATGCAGGGGCGTTTCGCGAGGCGCCTTCTCAAGCGCCTCCCTATCCAATGCAAAGGCGCTTCGAGAGGCGCTTCGTGTGGGACCCGCATATATAATATGTATTAAAGATTATAATTACTAAAATGAAATTCGGATAATTCGAACACAACCAAATAAAACATAAAAATTGTAAATAACATTAAAAAAATTCAAAATTTTTTAAATTTTTTTATTTAATAAATGACACACATAGAAATAAACAAGACACATACTAATTAAAATTCGAATACATTTTAAACAAGACTCCGCACAAACTACTACATTTCGGTATCGTCGCCGGCCCTGAAATGCTGCCAAATGTGCTCAACCAGATCTCGTTTCAGTTGCTGATGCGTTGGGCGAGCCCGGATTGCATCGTTTTGAACTAGCATCTGTGCGAATATTGGCGGAGCACTCCCGTGGAGAGTAGGCGGTGTAACGGTAGATGTCCCTTGGCTATCGTACGACCCATCGGTCGGGTCATGAGAATGTCGCTCATCCTCGATTATCATGTTGTGTAGGATGACACATGCTTTCATAATATTGGCAAGGGTTGACCGTCGCCAAAATCGACCGGGGCCGCGGACAATAGTAAATCGAGTTTGCAAGACCCCAAAAGCTCGCTCTACATCTTTTCTTGCTCTTTCTTGGTGCTGTGCGAACAACATGTGTTTCTCCGTTTGGGGTAAGGGGATGGTCTTCACGAAGACAGCCCATTCGGGTAAATACCATCGGCTAAGTAGTACCCCATATTGTACTGTGTCCCATTAACAGAGTATTGAACAGCAGGAGCTCGGCCGCCCAACACATCCGTGAAAAGGGGGGATTGGTTTAGCACGTTGATATCGTTGTTGGATCCAACGACACCAAAGAAAGCATGCCATATCCACAGATCTTTGGACGCAACCGCTTCAAGTATTATTGTAGGGACTCCTTGATCACCGCGGGTGAATTGGCCCCTCCACGCAACTGGGCAATTGTGTCATTCCCAGTGCATGCAATCGATGCTTCCCAGCATCCCTGGGAAACCTCGCTCCTCTCCTTGCCGGAGCAGACGCCGGAGGTCGTCGACAGTAGGTTGACGAAGATATTCCTCCGCGAACCGAGCAATGATTCCTTCGACGAAACGCTCCAGACACTCAATAGCCGTCGACTTTCCAATGCGTACATACTCATCGACGGCATCGGCGGGGGAGCCGTAGCACAACATGCGCAATGCTGCTGTACACTTCTGCAAGAGAGATAGTCCCTTTCTAAGGAGGGCATCTCTCCTCTCATTGAAGTACGGGGACCACTCCCTAAGAGCTTCGACGATTCGCAGAAAGAGGGGTTTCCCCATTCGAAACCGTCTGCGAAACAAGTACTCGGGGTAGACCAGAACGTCGGCGAAGTAGTCCGCGACTAGACAGCCATGACCGCCTTCGCGATCCCTATCAATGTACCTTCTGCTACCTCGTCAACGGCGGTGCGAGGTACCATCGTCTATGCTGGCTTCAAGGTCGTCAACAACGCGATGGTACAGGGGTTGGATCGTCAACCCACTCTGCACAAACGCCGCCACGAACTCTTCGACTTGGTTGATGGCTTCATCGTCGCCACTACTTGTGCTTGAACTAGAGGACATTTTTTTTGGACAAGGCAAGATCTTGTGAAGATGAAGGCTCCAGGGGTTCTGATATATAGGGAGAGAAGCGAATCAATCACATGGGCCTCTTCCAACGGTTAAATACAAAGGCATCCATCACATGTGTTGGTTCCAACGGGTACAATCCAAAAGCATGGAACACATATCGATACGGCTAAAATTCAAACAGGTAAATCCAAAACGACTTAAATTAATAATGCGAGTACAATTTTATAAAAGAAAAGTACATCGTTCAAACTACTACTTATTCTTCATTTCCTTAATCATGTCGTTCACGTACTCTAATGCCGCCTCATGCGCCTTCTTACGAGCATCCGAGAAATTAGATGTATCCCCCATAATCAGTTTCGTCAACGACTTCATAAATGTGGCTTTTTCCTTGCTTTTGGCCATCTCTTGCAAATTTTCGGCTGCAGCAACGGCTTTGTCGGCCACCCTATCGAGGTCGGCATTGGCTTGGCCGATGTGCTGCAGGGTCTCCTCGTACGCCGAGGACGCCAAGGATGTTTCACTCATTTTTGTCTTACCCTTCCGCTTGTTCTCTGCCGCATCCCGCCCTTCCGATCGTGGAAGCTCCACAGGTTCGTCGTCGTTGTTTGACGACGACGTGTGGGCACCTTCTTAGTTGAGGCGAGCTCTTTTGGAAGAGTCGAGGTAGCTTCAGCACCACTTCGATTGACCACGCACGACACTCCACCAGTGCTCCAAGATGAAGGGATGACCCACCTCCTGCTTATACATGTCCCGTGCTTGAGACATTAATTTGTCGTCCGAACGACCACTGGCGTAGGTATCCCTCAACCTACAATAGATGCCATTGAAGTGAACAATTTTCTTATTGTTCTTCTGCCAATGGTCTTTGCAGTGCCTAACGTCCCGTCTGCGGTCGGGCGGACTACTCCTGTTGTACGCCTCAGCGACCTTCGACCAATATATGTCGAACTTTTGGTAGTTCCCCTCGACCGGATCAAGAGAGTTATTCAACCATGCACTGATCTGGAGGACGAAAAATTCAAATTTTCAAAAACTAAGATAAAACCTGTCGAGAAAAAATGTACGATACAAATATTTAATATTTAGATGAACACTCACAAGTCGCATGTCGTCCGGTTGTGACCAGTTCAATCGTTTACGCCGCTGTGCAGCGGTTCCTTTGCTTTTGCCGGCATTGTCGTCGTCCTCGCACTCGACCGGGGCCGTGCTATGCGGACTGCCGGTATCTGATACCGACGTGGAGCGGGAATTCTTTGCCGGTGCTTGCGGAGGCGACATTTCCGCGGGGATGGTCGGAGCTCCAACGAAATGAGGATTCTGACCGTAAGGGCCGTAAGGGGTTGTGCGTACGGATGTGCATATGGATATGGTTGGCCGTATGGAGGGGGTGGGGCGTATGGTGGATAGCACATCGGATATGGTGGGGGAGGGGTTGAAAACTGGGCTGATTTTGGCCGCTTGGCGCTTGGGGGCTCTCCTCATCGAAATTAGGCTCGTTAAACCAGTTCACATAACAGCGGGGGGAGTGTTGGCCATCGGAAAATTTTCTGGGAAAAAACGAGTTGAACTTTGCTGGAAAAGTGTGTGGTTTGAACTTGTGTTGAGTGCAAATGAGCTGAACCTTGCTCCTATTTATAGCCAGAGGAGCACACAAATTTTCAGAATTTTTTGGTGATTTTTTGTGATTTTTTGTGATTTTTTATGAATTTCTAGGCTTAGAAATGAATTAAATATTTAAAACGGCTAGTTTTAACGGCTACAAAATACAACGGCTAATATTTTACTCGCTGACAGGTGGGACCGGGGAGAAAAATTGCGCAACGGCTACTTTTCTGCGCGTATAAATCGCCCCTCTCACTGACAAGTGGGTCCCGCAGCCAACCGGGCCCGCAAATCAGCGCCCTAACCTCGTACGCACGCGTGTGCACGAAACACGGCGCTTTACTGCCACCACAAGTTTTGTGGGCCCCACCAAAACGCGTGGCGCACAAACACACCGCGCACCCCTTCACTGACATGTGGGCCGTGACGCGCATTTGGACCCACATGGCAGTGCACGCGACGCGGGAGTAACGCACGCACGCGGGGGACAACGGTGGGGCCCACAAACCGCGTCCCGGGGCGTTGCGCGTGCTCCAACGCGGACGCTAAGCGTGCGAGGCGCCGGTGGGCCCCACATGTCAGAGCCGAGAATTTCGACGCCAGGCGTAGCGTTCCCTCTCTCCTCATGCGCGTTTTTTAATATTTTTTTGCGGTGGGACCCGCTTGTCAGACCGCGATAGCGCCCCCGTTGGACTTAGCCTTATGTTATTCAGGATTCTAAGTTTTCTCGATAAACACGGACAGATGGTGACATCCGTTCGGGAAGCTAAAATCATAGCTCAAACTTTAGATAAGTTTCAATAAAATATTAGCTACAATTGAGGAGGTCTTATAAATAAAATTTTTATTTATAAGAGATCTAGACATAATTACCTAGTAAATTACTATAATACAAGACACCTATTTTATGTTCATAATATAAAAGAAGAGATACCAAGAAGAATAAACAAATTTAGACCGTTTGATTTTAGTGACATAGGTGGCTCTTTGAAAGAACCTTAAAAGAGCTCCAAAACAATATCAGGGATCTCATTTATGATGCTCCAAGGGCACCGATGCACAGCCACCTAAACTTCTTCCCCCACCATGCCACCCTATTACTCCACCAATATATGTTGAAATATGAGTAGATTGTTTGTATTTACTAAATAATATACTGGTTAGTATATGAAGTAAAACATAATATTAGATCTAGAGTTAAATTTGCCTTAATAACATTTGGTATTAGAGGTCAAAGGTCCTAAATTTGAGATTTAGTTATAGCAATATATGAGAAAAATAAATAGTACCTATTGCACCATTGTCCTTTGTACTATCCATGTTTAGGCTAAATTTAGTTTAGATGCGAGGAAAATATTGAAATATGAGTAAATTGTTTATCTTTTTTTAACAGATTAATCTTTCAGGCGAATTTAATTAATACACAAAACTCAACAATACGTGTGAATATGATTGAAGAGCTTAAGACTTTCGATCTTCGCCTTCTTTTTCCTTGAGATATGTTTTGACCGCTGCCTGTGAAAGCAACTGTTCCATTCAAAGACTTCAGAAAAATGTTCGTTTCTTTCTTGATATGAATACAGACAAAATGTTAAATTAAGAGAATCTATAATTAAGATTAACAAAGTATCATAATATCAAATCCATGTAAACTACAGCAGCAAAGAGCATAACATTAGAATAGCAAGAGAAGGTTTCAACTTGTTCATATCTCACGCAGGAACACTGGCTTTGGATGGACCCTTTCTTGTCATAGATGCTTCCCCTATCAATTATTGCATTCTAAGATGTGCTATCTAGATAATAAAAACTAGCAATATATGTCATGTCAATTTTGCCAAAAATTACTTTTTATTATATGTAATAGTCCAACATCTTATTTTACATATGACCTTGCAATTTGCAGGCTGATAATCTGAGACAAGAAACCTTGCATCACATGCGCCGCATTCTGACAACTCGACAAACAGCTCGGTGTTTCCTTTCCATTGGAGAGTACTACCGTCGTCTTCGTGCTCTCAGCTCCCTCTGGGCTTCCCGTCCTCGCGAGTAAGATTAAAATTTTCTTTTCATCAATAGTACACTCATAATAATGCATTACTGATTGTTCTAAACATCCAACTATACGTCTGAATCACTCATTATGTAGTAAGATATGCTCATTGTTATACATTTGTTTGGTTAATATAGGTCTATGCAACATCTCATCCCTGACATGCACCCTTTCTTAACAGGAACTTCATTGTGACAGAAAGCGTCAGCGCTACAGCAACTGAACTGCAAATTATTCATCAAACGCAGCAAAATCAATTTTCCGGGCTTTGAGGCTTCTCCATGATGGTACAATTCCGACCACAGTGATGTTGAGAGAGAGAGAATGTTCTGTCATTAAAATATGTGAGAAAGAAACATCACTAGGAAAAGGAGAAGGAAAAGTTGGTAGGCCAATAGAATGGATTGGAATGGCTCATTGTTCCAATGGCTCTTGATCTGTATGAAAGGTTAGCACTTAGCAGAGAGATTTTGTGCAATTGCAAAGCAAAGGAAATCAAAGGCAGGTGAGATGTGGACGTTCTGCACTTACATGAGTAGGTAATTTCATTTGAGAAATAGGCAAAGCATAAAACAACTTGAGCATACCAAACAACAAAATCATGACTCATGTCCAATTCACAATTTTGCAACTTGCACATGTTCAGGACAAATTTATCAATAAGGATGGTTTAAAATGAACTGTGCCTTTCTTGAAAGGCATAACCACTATTTTACCTTTTTTTTTCCATTGTAAGCCAATGTGTGAAATTGAGCTCACCAATCCAGCCATAGTTCATATTTTATAACCATGTTGCACTTGATGGAAAGAGACCACACCACACGGAACCCGGAAAACAATAAGGAATGTAGGATTGGTATGGCTGTTAGGAAGGGGTTGAATCGAAACTAGATCAAAATGTTAGTTCGCAGCTGAAATTAAAAGAAAATCAAGAAAAGTAAATAAGAAATAAGAAAGAGAAGCAGACACATCGATAATTTACAAAGTTTGGACTACACCAGTCCTACATCTCTGATATTGCTAGGTTCCGCCATATTTGCTTTTGTCACACCTTCAACTAGGCATCAAATGACCTTTACAATTTGGAAATTAAGTGTAGCATACATCCTAGCACTACGCTCGTGATCAACCCCGATCAACCTCTAGATTAAACACCTATTTTATTTTATTTTCCTCTATAATATGTCTATGAAGTTCGTTGGTGGAGGGATGAAAAATCAGATAACATAAAAATAAAAATAACAGAAGAAACACACAAGTTTTTATAAAGTTCAGCACATTACTTTTGTCCTACATCTCAACGCGACGTAATCATCTTGGTTCCACTGTTGACGGATTTCAAACAATCTGTCATGCTTGCCGCATATTTTTTACAATGACTTTTAAACTTAACATAAAGTTGAAACAGTTGAAAATTCTCTGCTCACATCTCATAATAAAATGACCTTTCCATGCAAACAGAGCAGCTGAATACAACTCTTATCCTTACTAACCTATGCAATATTCTAACGCTAAAAAACACCGGTATGGGTAATTAAACTATACGATGATATTATATTGAAAAACACCATATAGTTAATGTTCTCGAATCATGCATATGTCTCTATATTTATAACTTCATTTTGTTGAAATTCAAATAAAAGATAAAACTTGATAACAAACAGAAATCAATTTTTAATTGATCACCTACCAAACTTGGTTACAAATAACATGTATTATTCCAATCAAATCTTATATTTCCATATACAAAGTTAAAAATCAATCAATAAAAATCATAACTCAATAATTTCCCCCTCGATGATTGATTTGACAATCTTTGTAGCTCTCCCTCGATTGTATTATTTGAATTTTATTGGTAATGCACTCTCTTAGCAATCGTTACTCACGGACTATTAGATCCACTGATGAGCAATCTGCTTGGATGCCACTTGTAAAGATCGAATGGCTCATTGAGAGAGAGAGAGAGAGAGAGAGAGAGAATCAATCATGCGGTAGAGACCAAAAATCATAAAAAAGAACACACAAATTTTTATGCAGTTCAACATACCACCTGTGTCTTACATTTTCACCCAATATTCTCGTCAAGATTCCACGATCAATGATTTTCAAACAAATATGGGTTTGCTGCAGGCCCTTTACAACAATTTTCGAACTTAACATAAAATCGAAACAACCAAAAACTCTCTGCTCATATCTTTCGATAAAATCGTCTTTGCACGCAAGTAGGGAGATCGAACAAGACTTTTTCACTTGCTAACTTATACAATCTTCTAACCTTAAAAAACTTCAGCACAGGTTATCAAATTATATGATGAGATTATATTGAAGATCACTGCGTAGTTGATGTCCTCAAATCTTGCATATGAATCCGTATGTATAACCCTAGTTTGTTAGAATTTAAATAGAAGATAAAATTTGATAACAAATAGAAAATAATTTTTAATTGATAATCTACCAAACTTGGTTACAGATAACTTGTATTGTTTCAATCAAATCATATATTTTCATATATACGATGAAAAATTAATAATCTTAGCTCAACACTGTGTGAAATGATTAGAGAAAAACAGTCACTAAAAAGAAACAAACTTTGATGTAGTTGAAGTTAGAACTACAATAACAGTAATGTTTAAAATCACCGAAGAAAAACGGTGACTAATTGAGTCTCTCTAGAAGGATGCCGAGTCTACAGTCTACTTATCCCCTAATCCCTAATATATATATCTACATGTCACTATAAACACTACTTTAAACAAAATAGCGATTCACAAAGCGGAGAAAATCTATAGTGATTATATGAAAACCTATTAACAAAGAGCATATCCTATTTCAAATAGGATGAACTTCAAATCAGACTAACGATCCTTTTTTCTATGGATCTGACACAAATAGGAATACAGAACTTATCAAGTCGTCAAAGACAAATTTAAATAAGAAATTTCCTATACCGTGGAGGATGATAAGAGTCCGGCATTAGATCATCCCAACAGACCAATCAATCAAATTCACGCACATGTAAATCCCCAATATTGATCTAGTTGTCCGCTTACAATCGTATTGATTTTTCTATACTCCTTAAGATAGCAAGCTTCGTACGGAAAGCTTCGTCAGCCTCATCCCATATTCCCATGGATGAACTGTCGTCGCCCTGGTTGCGGCCGTGCTTCAGACCGCCGGTTGCTCCTAGCCCCAGCGCTCCCTCCCAACTTCCGGCACAATTTGGAGCGGTGGAATACCGAGTACCGCCTGTGATCTGGGCGCTGTTCCACACCGGCCCACCCAAAGCTGCCACTTGGACCCCTAAAAAACGCCCTCGATGCAACCCAACTTCTGGTCCAAGGCAGCGTCCAAAGTGGCCCGCTATGTCTTTTACCAGGCTCCGCGCCCACAAAATCCCGCTTCGGCTGCCAAGTCCGTTGGCTAAACGTCCCACGTGGGCTGCACGCCCGCCGGCCGGTCAGTTGTGGGCCGCCCCACCAATATAGCACAATTTGGAGCGGTGGAATACGGACTACCTCTGATCTGGGCTCCGTTCCATACCGGCCCATCTAAACTCCACTAAAACCAACCTCTCACGAACGGCGGAACTCAACTCCACTTCTGGGTTTAGGCCAGCCTCCTCGGCTATGCAAAAAAAAACAATGGCCCGCGAGATGTTTTACTAGGTCTCGCCTATAAAATCCCTCATCGGCTAGACGTCCCGCGTGGGCCGCAGGTGCCACGGTACATCAAAAAAGCTAGCCGCGCGCAACCGGTGCGGGGAAAACGTGGGCCGTGGACACCAAAAATAGCCAGTCAAGTCCCTCCACGGGTCCATCCGGAGCCACCGGTCCATCTCATCAATTTGAGTTGTTCGAGGTAAACCAAAGTCAGGTCCATCCGAATTTGCCAAGTCCAACACCGCACAAGGTATTGGTGGTGCCTCCACTTTCAAAAAGAGGTCCACATGTAGCTCACCAAGTTAGAGCGCCCCATTAATTTCTAGATACTAGATTTTTTAGTGGCTTTTCTATACACGGCAAATATGATGCATGTATGGTGGTTATGTTCTTTTTTGACAAAGTCTTGCTACTCCTTAATGGGTTATTCCAAAAGGAGTTAAAGTTGCACCATGGTGTGACGACTTTGATATTTTACACCATTTCGTGCCAAGCACGAGGGCGAAGAAATGTGTGAAAAGTGGTTCAAGTTCAAATAACGTGGATTTTTGACCTCCCTGTTGATCGGAGAGGATTACAATTTTAGTGGTTTTGGTACGTGGGTCTTAGAACCCATAATCAAGGGATTCAAGGTTCGCAACAATTATATGGTTCGTATTTTACATACTAAAAAAAATATCATATAGTCTAGGTAACAACGATTATTAAGAAAGAAAACTACGTACAGTGTACCTAGAGTAGAGATATACATCAATATATGTCGATAGTGCACTACTAATATATGATACAACCAACTCATTATCTTCTGATAAGTAGGTTGAGCGCCGAGTTTAGGGTCTATCTGAACTTGGTATATTAGAGCCGAGGACAAATTGGATCCAACTTGAATTTGGATTAACCTACAAAAGTATTTTGTAGAGTACCATTCAGTCTGATTAGTTCTTTAGTAATGGACTAAAAGTTGGACTAGGCCCTGAAAAACTAGTTAGAAAAGAATAGATCAGAATGCCGGACTATCCCGATCAACAAAATACTCGTGTCCATGTTGTAGCAACATAATTTTGCGTATAAAGTGAGATTCAATGTCAATGGAGCCAATCAGTTAAACAAACATGTTCATTTCTAACAATAGATCAAGGAAAAAAAACTTTTCTGGACACTTATTTCGGACTATTAAAAAAAATCCAAGAGAGAAGACTAGGCCGTTAGAGTGAGAACGATACACATTTATCATTTTCGGATACTTGAATTGACCAACCACTAAATTCCTTTTCGTACCTAGCAATTCCCCTGGGCCCCTAACCCCACACACAATTTTCTAAAAAATAAATAAATAAATAACCCACACACATATGCCGCTGCTGAGAGTATTCCGGGGATAACTACAGTCTACAGTGTGATACACAAATGGCTAAGCAATTTTTTTAAGAACTCTTCTTGTATATAATATAATTGTAAATTATTAGACATGATTTAAATCATAGATAAATTATGATTCAACGATTTTTTATTAAGGTCTCATGTGAGCAAAAATAATTTTTCATAGGACTCTGTTGATGGATTACACACTGCAAATCATAAGATAATTGTGAATCAACTACAAATAATTCATGATTAGACAATTCCCGAATATACAGTGTCATCTCAGGTGAAATCCTCAAGATTCTTTTGTCCTACAAGGGCCACGTTCCAAACCTATCTATTTATCATTGATTCTCTGGGCATCACCAGCACATACCTACATAAGTATTGTAGTAACAGCCCACCCCAGATCATGCATGCAGCTTGCGCATTCACACAAAAACGCGCTATCTCTAGCTTATCTCATGTGAAAGCCTCCACACCCCAAAGCAACACACACACACACACACAATTAAAGGGGCCTGTATGATGTGTATGGAGAGCTAGACCGCCGATACCAACCTCTCTCCATTTCTTCCAGGCCGTGACATGCACGCCTTGACATCGGCGACCCTCTCACCCCTCCGCTCCTATCGTCTTCTCCACACCACCAAACCCCCGCATATAACAAGGCGATCAGTGATCGATTCATATAGAGTTCCATACACATATATAGCCAGAGGGGCTATCCGTATATTGTGCTGCGGGCTTGCACCATGGGGGATTCAGGAAATCTTGGCCTGCCGTTCTTCGAGTGGCTCAAGCCGCCGTCATCGTCGTCACCATCACCATCGCCATCGCTATCTTCCTCCTCCTCGTCCCTCTCGACGCCATCGAGGAATCAAGAACTCGGCGAAGACCGGGAAGAAAGAGGGGGAGGAGACCAAGAACACAGTACCATGCTGTGCTTGCCACTTCTCAGTAGGCTCGAGAAGGATAGGACTCCTGATCATGAGCAGTGCGCTATCAAAGAAGAGGTGAGCAATATTAATAGTGGCACGCAAGAAGAGGCCAGCGTAGAGTTAAATATTGGCTTGCCTAATGAAGGCTATACTAGCCAGGAGACCATGGATGAGGAGCCTATGCATGAGAGGTGCAAGGTGGAAGAAGGGCTAGAGCAAGGCCATGGCGAGGTGGTGGGATCAGTAGAGGGATCAAACAACATATGTGTGGGGGAACTAGGTGGGGTCGACGGCGAGGAGAGCAGCGTGGGGATCGGCTGCCGGCGGTATTGGATCCCGACGCCGTCGCAGATCCTCCTCGGCCCGGTGCAGTTCGCGTGCCATGTCTGCAACAAGACCTTCAACAGATACAACAACATGCAGGTAACTTATTGATTGATTTTGCCTTTGCCTTCTTTGCATCTTCTTGATCTACAAATTTTGTTTAGACTAGAGTTCGATCTTAATTTTTGCTGAGGCTGTCAAGCATGCTATTTGATTTGATTTTGTTCCCTTAGTTAGTAACTCAGGGCAATAATGGAATTGATTTTTGATCGAAATTGCCTCAAGTGCGCATATCAAGCTTACATATTGATCATGATTTTGAATCGAAAATATATATGTTGAATTGATCATAAACTATTAAGTATGCAATTAGAGCCTCCCAAAACTTGCTTATCAATACTATCTTTTGTATCTTCCTAAAAAAAGAGATGCATATGCTCTATAGTTCTTCCAGATTTTGGTCTTCAAATAATGCATAGACATGTTGGATCACATATTAGATTAGCGACATCTAGACATATAATGTGGATCAACTAGAAAAAATTATTTTATCCAAAAATGCTCCGAGTAAAGCAAAACATGTATTTAAACTCCTGCATGCATGGTACATCAAACATGCCAGTTTATGTAATCTTGATCTTTCTATAACTATTTCGACTTGAATTCATTCATGCTTCGAAATTGTTTATGTAATCTTGATCTTTCTTGCGCTCCACGAGGAATCCAAGATAAAAAGTAAAAGAACAATAAATGAACACATAATGACTACAACCAAAGTACAATTCACACAACTTTCTCCCCTCAAGTTGAGAAGCCTGGCTAAACGTTCAAATGCCAAGGACATATTCTTTTTCCACTTAACATCAATTAAGTGTGAAGTGTTGGTTTCTTGCAATATTTACAAAATCACAGCAACTTTTGCATCTAAATGACACGGGCTACTACGTACATACTTCTACTGCATGCATGCAGATGCACATGTGGGGCCACGGGCGGGAGTACCGGAAGGGCCCGGAGTCGCTGAGGGGCACGCAGGCGGCGACCCTGGCGCTGCTGAAGCTGCCGTGCTACTGCTGCGCGCACGGCTGCCGGAACAACGTCGCCCACCCGCGGGCGCGGCCGCTCAAGGACTTCCGCACCCTGCAGACGCACTACAAGCGCAAGCACGGCGTCAAGCCCTTCCGCTGCCGCCGTTGCGCCAAGCCCTTCGCCGTCAAGGGCGACTGGCGCACCCACGAGAAGAACTGCGGCAAGCGCTGGTTCTGCGCCTGCGGCTCCGACTTCAAGCACAAGCGCTCCCTCAACGACCACGTCCGCTCCTTCGGCGGCGACCACTTCCCCGTCAACGCCGCCTCCGCCGCGACAGCGTCGCCGCCGGCCAAGGAGTGCATCATACGGTTCGATCAGTGCCATGCATGACTGCAGGGTTCTTGCATGGTTGTTTTATATACACATATGGACGTAAAAATAAGATGGAGGCTGCCATGCATGGAGATGCTACCTAGGCTGTGAAGTGGCTGAATTTTCTACTGGAAGAGTGGAGTTCCAGAGATTGATACAAGATTAATTGTTTGTAGCTTAGCAATGGAGAAAATTCAGCAGCTTCACAGGCTAACATGCTGGCAGCTACCATGACTTGATTTCATGGACAATGCAGGGGAGATTAATCAGTTGTTAACATCGGTTTACGAAATTCCCATGTGTACATTTCAGCATGGATCATGCCTTTCTCATGCGGATTAGTTTATCATCTGTTTCGTCCACTCTTTTCCTTTAGTTTAGTGCACTGACTTGACTGTTCCAAAGTTAAACCCCACTTAATTATGCGTCATGTGGACCAGCGGACATTCCAAAATTCACTAGAAAATATAATTGGAAAGGAGTAGGAAGGATACTCTCATGCATCTACATTCATTCAACGAGCTAGTATATTTGATTGTTGATATATCGGTGTTGCCATAGGTAGTTTAGGGACGCTAAACTGCGGATTTGCCCCTGCATGTTAGATATCTACGTTTATATCCCTATAAATTCTTAATAATCAGGTACAGATATAACCTCGTAAAGGTTTTTCAACAGCTTAACGGTTAGTCGACCGTTAATAGGGAGAACAAGACCAAACCGCCATTGCACAAGCATTAATATTTAATCATAGGCACTCATGGTGCACCTAGATATTAGGGAGGTCTCCTAATTTTCTCTATTTGTTGATGTTTTGTGTTAGTATGTGTTTGTTATATTTGTGTTCGTATTTTTCTGTGTTGGATTGGGGGAGTGAGTTGCCAACAAATCAGATAATATCACATTAAAACAGTTTAAAAAAAAAAGACTTTAATCATAGCATGTATTCACCTCTCTCCTGTAGGCGCACGATGGTATGTTTGCCATACGTACATGAGCAATTTTCAACGCTCAACGAGCTAGGACTATGTGTTGGAAGTCAAGAAAACGACGGATGCGCACGCTCGCGGATTAGACAAAAATTAATCAACCAAAGGCTAATTAATTATTTTTCGAAGGGCTGCAGTGACTTAAGTAATCACATGCTTTTCTTCAGTTCTTGCATGCCCCTCTATGTGAAGTCCTTTGTACGAGAGGTAACGAACGTTTTCGGCTAAGTCCAACTTTTGGGCTCCTTGGACTCCAAACCAGATCACACCTTGATCCATTCCAACCTTGACGCGGTGTAAGTGGGGTGGTAAAAAGAGCAAAAAGTGTAGTGCGCTTCTCCAGCTGAAAATTTGCCACCCATATAGTCGTATACATACATCAGCATGCCTCTCTATACGTACTGATGTGCATTAAATCTTTGACCCATGCATGAAAGGAAGGGGAAAGAATGAGGCGGATAGATAATATTTGTAATATAGATTATAATTTTAAGACTCGCATGATCTCTTTAGTCATATTTGAATCTATTTTTTATTTCATTTCAGATATAGTTTAGGATATAGAAATAGTGATATTTGATTCTATATCTGTATCTAATAGATATCTGATGGATATCCACTAAAATGATAAAACAAATATTCATTATGATCTTAATCCCACATATCTATCTTTGTGGTTAATAAATTACATCTAACCAGTCAAAATCTCACCCAGTTGCATGGCCAATCTCTATGTGTTTAAAATTTTACCTATTTTTTATATAGAGATGTTCTCTTGTAATACTATAATAAAGATAGAGTTATTTTTGAATATTATTATAATAGAGATAAGTTAATTTTAGATACGATTTTTCAGATAATATAAAACACCATTATAAATATAATAAATGGAATGAATCTTTTCTTTCTTCTGATTAATATGGGAATTTCTACTAATTTTTTTAAAGATTAATATGAGAATTTTGAGTATTTTTCATATGAGATCAGAATTAATGTTGCACTTTCAGTATCACCAGAATTTATTATATAATAGATTGGATTTCTTTTACTTTCTACTACTTGTTTTTTTATGATAGGTGTTTAGATATTCAATTGTACAGGCAAAAATTCCCTAGAGTATGACGTATATTTTGTTGTTAATAATATTTGAATTATTTTCAAAACCCTAAATACATCCAATCTGTACTTGTTTCGTATATGATTTTGTGCCTATCTAGAACTGTATACATATTTATAGATATTTGTTTTCATATCTGACAAAAAAAATTTGGATTATGGCCCAATGTAATAGCTTGCCTCATGCATATATATTTGTACATACATTCATGCTATATTAGGGTCTGGAATAAAACAATTTTAGAGAAATTATGTAGAAAAAATAATCTAGTGATAAATTATGGGAAATTTTTTAAAAAAATTCATGCTTACCAAACATGATCGATGCATGTTGTACAGTAATGCTTTGAACTTTTATACGAATTAGTTGGCGTATAAAATTCAACATGAATTGTAGATCTATATTTTTTTAATCTTAAGGAACAACAGATAGATTATGGTTTTTATAAAATCTCAATCATTTAATTAGAATTTGAATGGTCTAAATTGATATAGAATAGAAATCGAGATAGTTAATTATCTTATGAAAAATTATAAATTTCTTATCTATTTTAATTTAGTTTGTTAATTTTTGATCTAATATTATCAAATAGAGAAAGACATATGTCTTTTTCCTCACTCTATGATAGATGATACAAGACTTCTGATACATTTATGGAAAGAAAAGAATAATTATGGTAGATGAAGGGTCTGATAATGAGAATAAAAAGATCCTAACGGTGGATTAAGCTCTGGGTCATATTGTAGGTTTAGTGAATCCATATATGATAGAGAGTGTTGCAAATTAATTGATATATAAAACTCACTTTATGGATAGACTCGCATGGTTTTGCCCCGACGTGTCCACCGATTCTGCCGTCTCAAATATGCGCCTCCGGAATACACAAGGGATGCTAATTACACGTGGCCGGCTAAGAAAGCGCTCAAGTGGACTTCGGAAGGAAGTGTTTGAACTCCATTAAAGACACGACGAAGGATGTCAAAAAGACGGCAGCGGTGGGGGAGACGCATCATGCATGAGAGCGAGATATCGATCGGTAGGCATGTGCCTGGCGTGTATTTTGTGTAGGGAATATATCTGTTGCAATCGCACCACCTGGGTTTGTCGGCTCGAAACTGCCGGCGACCATTTCCCTTCAATTTTTTTTATCATTTGCTAGCCCATTTAGTTAATTAATTGCGTAATATGAGATCATTAACACATCAGAAAGGAGAAAATCACAAACTGCAGTCGGGCGATAACTCAATGATTCAGATAATTTGTTTGTTTGTATAAAAAAAATCATAGTTATGTTATAGTGTATACTGAAACAAATTTAGTTATAGATTTTTCCGAATAGAGAGAGCTACTTCAAAAATTGATATTCAATATTTCCAAACTTTATGTGGGCTATCCCATTTAACCAATATAATAGAACCTAGTCTCTTTGGTATAAATATGTAATATTATTTGACAAGTGCATTTGTTATCTATAGCAATCAACCACATTATTTTTTATTTTTTTAAAATTCTTTTTTTGAAAAGTCTGGTATGATTTTTGAAATGTTTTTTTTTTTGAAAAGTCACATTATGGTTTGTTGCGTCAACATTTCATCTTAGTCTAGGATAGCATGATGTAGAGGGAGATATATACGAACAAACTTTTCCCACTAATTTGTTATGCCATTTGTATTCACATTGGCACAAGAGGCAAGCCAATAAACATGAAGGAACAATTTAAACAGCACATTTTTTTTCAAATAAATTGCATTCTAACTCCACAAACTATTAGGTTTTTTTCACTTAGGTCCATAAACTTTTAAAATATTCCAGATGAGTATCTAAATATGCAACATTTACATTGTTGGTCCATCAACTAGTGACAAGGCATGCCATTTTGGCAAGATCTATTAGATTATCAATTGATTTCGCATCTATTGATTTTGACGTTCAACATTGTAACAATATTTAAAAATATCAAAAATTGCAAAAAAAATCTAAGAAATTGCTAACAAATAAAGAAAATGATAAAATTTTTAAGGAATATTAATAATTTTTTTACTACATTAGTCACCATGTCAGTCGATGGACTGATACCATATCAGATTATCGTTTGTTTCACTTACGGGTAGGTCTACCGCACAAATATTTGCAAATACATGAACCCACCAGAAAGATTTCACAGCTCAAAGAACTAAATAAGAAAATGTTGCAAGTTTAAGAATTTATAGTGTAATATACTCTTTAAAAGTGTATTTTAAATTAAGATCTTCTTATGTCCTTGCGTCCGAATCCAACCGCTTAAAAATCAGCACTCTTGGGACTGCTTCCAGTCAATATTTACCAACTGGCCAAACAAGAATTCTTAGATACGACATATATACTACAAATTAACATAGACTGATAGCTTCGAAATGTAGGCTTGTCTAGTGTAAACGGCAACTACAGACATTGCACGAGGCAATTGCAAGGAACAAGGAAAGCTTAACAAAAACTATTGTAATATATATACATATACAATTCTAACTAGCATTGTTTGAAAGTTGCTTCCTGTGTATCTACGTCATCACCACATTTCTAACTGTTAGATCGACGTCTTTACTAGTCTGAGCCGACCGCGCTGCTCGATTTGTCTTCGGATTCATCTCGTCCGTTCATTCGCAGCTTGGCGTTTGGTTGCTGTGCGACGCGAGGGTTTTCTTAAGGTCTCTTCGGTGCGACGACAGTAGGCTTGTTGATCTTTGTTGCTGCCATCGGTTGCGCCGGTTCTGGCTGTCAATGCCGTCAGCCCCCGCATCGGCGCCATCACCGTTGTTGCCGTTGAGGCACAAACGAAACTAGCCAATAAATGGCGGAGAGACGCATTTGCACCATCGATCTTCGTTGCTTCTGCTCTGTCCGTGCCGTTGCCGTCTAGGCCACTGGTTCAGCGATGCGTGTTGCCTTCGTTTGTGCTTCGATGGCGTCGGTTGTGATCTAGTCATGCGGCGACATGTGGAGTCCACTTTCTCGTCTACCCGTTGCCTAGCTGGGGCCACTGTGCTGCCAATGTGTGTGCTCTTCTTTCTCGCCAATGCCATCGTCAGCATCTATTTCTATTTCTTCTCCGTCTTCGTTCTGTTTCGTCTGCCTGTTTGATGCAGCTCGATTGTCGACGCGTGTCTTCGCCGTACGCAAATGTCCAGTGTTGTTCATGTCTGTCCCGGTTTGCTTCCGTTGTGGTTTTGTGTTGTCCTTCGGCTTGATGCGCTCCGATCGCCAACACGTGTCTCCGCCGTACGCGAACCGCTGTCGCTATTGTTGGCCATCAGCGAGCCTGCAAACCGCGTTATTCCACGTGTCTTGCTCCTCTTTTTTCGTGCTGCTCACTTCTTTGCACCGCTGTTGCCTTCATCTGCTTTCGTCAGTTGTTCCTTCATTCCTTGGACAATCCCATCCCCCCTTCTCTCTACCGCATCCCAAACCCTAGCTCCCAGCATCCCCTAATCACTCGATTCCTCACGGGGTCTTCTTCTTCCAACAATTTTTGCAATTGTTGGGGAGAAATAGTAGTCGTAGACAAAGGTTCTCTGAGTAGGGCCCTCCCTTTCCCGAACTGTACTCTGGGTTTGTGACACTCCCTTCTTGATACTGTTCCCCGAGTAGGGGAGCCTCCCTCCCCGGAAGGTTCGCCAGGTAGAGGATTCTCCTTTCTTCGGATGGTTCTTCGGGTATAGGCCCCTACCCATTCCAGGACGATTGCCCGGGTAAGGGATCCTCTCTTCCCCGAATGATTCTTTGGGCAGGGGACACTATTTTCTTCGGACTGTTCCCAGGTAAGGGACCTTCCTTTCCCCAGATGGTTCTCCGGGTAGGGGACTCTTTTTTCCCCGGATGATTCTCCGGGTATGGGGGCCCTGAAACCGGTGCAACTACGTGTCAAAGATCCGGGCCTCACGCGCCCAAGAAAAGATTGCTACGCTCTTGATTCGACGGTCGCAACTAAGTTAGTTTAGTAATTCCCGTCTTTTAGAGTATATATATACTCTTGTACCCCCTTTCTTCTAACCCTTTTTACATTCAACACATTTAAATAATAGGCGCGTCTTGGAGTCCTCTCCCCGTGAGAGAGACTCCGCAGCCAACTTATGTGGTGGTACGTCAACAGGACTAGGTCCTTACTGGGACCTAAACTTATATAAAACTCTCGTGTTACTTTCTTTAATTGCTCAACGCGGGAAGACTAGTTGCACGATCAGCTCGCGCTGTCCTACATGTGTTCTACGTCATTAAATCTATTGTGGGATTCGAAATACCACGACAGCAATTTTTTTTTTTTTTTTTTGGTGTAGATTTTTGATCTGTATTATGGTGTGGAGAAGAGATGGGGTACATTGGGCAACACGGGGTGGCGACGCTGTGGAGGTACAAGTACAGCGGCGTGAACCACTCCCTCATCACCAAGTACATCCTCCAGCCATTCTGGACTCGATTTGTCAACATCTTCCCCTATGGTTCCCGTAAGCACCTCCCCCATTCTTTTTTCAATTTTTCTTTCGTTTTTTTTTTTTCTGTTTGTTTGATCTGTTTCTGGTTAAGCTGGGGGTCTTGGTGATTCTTCAATGCCGTGTAATGCAAGTGGTGGGATCCGTTGCTTCCTTTTACTGGATTTAGCCGAAAGTGTTTGATTTGAGAAATTTGTGGTTAAATCAAAGATTTTTTAAGTTTTAATACAGGTAGCGTTTTGCAATTTATCATTTCGATCTATTGGCGTGTTCTCTTGATCCGGTTTTGATTAAGCCATGTTCCGGGGGATTAATACTTAGATGGTGTTATTTTTTTACATTTTTTTTAAAAAATGAGGAATGTTATGCTCTTAGTGTAGCAGGTGGAGTATTTATGGAGTATTTAGCTTAGTGATTGGTTTGTAGGGTGTGGACGGTGGTGGAGCCCAATTTTTGCTTAATGGGGTTGTTAATATAATAAATGATTATGTTTTGTTTATTTATTGTAGTCTACATCTAGATTGGGTACTTCAAAGGTATCTGAATTATTGTGGTTCCTTTTACAAACGAGTTTTTTGTTTCTTCATAAACAAGTTTACCACAGAAGAGGGGGCAATTGCTCTATGTCCCTGCAAAATTGTTTTTTTTTTTCAGTCACTCCCGTTAGGTCAACAATATCGATTGTGGTATCACTTGGCATTTGTGGATCATGTCATATATGGCACTTTCTGAATGCATAGCATGTTAATTATGCTGGTGGATGCTATTTCATATTTTTATTTTGCATTTTTCTTCAAGTTGATGGAATATATTAAGCTTCTATATTCATATCTGTGTATGGAATACTGATCTTTTTGTTTCTTTTTCATGTCGGAATCATATGCAGACCGAACATAGTGAGATATTTGCACATTGTGTTCTTATAATCTATGCTGTTCAAGTTGAAGATGCAGTAAAACATTGCTTTATATTTTCCAGATTGTATTGACAAATTTCATGCTTCTACTGACATCGGCATTCTTGGTTTTGTGAGTATATTCTAGCATACAAATTTTAATGCAACTGATATTCTAACTGACTTATATATTTTGTTCCTAGTCTTTGTCTGTAGCACTAATATTTCAATTAACTCATACTGTTTCCATGTTACTTGCAGTTGTATTCACCTCATCTCGATACAGCGCCCCCTAGATGGGTTCATCTTGCTCATGGACTACTTCTTTTCCTTTACCCTCTTATCTATTGAGTTCTTACAAGACTTTTCAGTACTTCAATCAATGACTCATTTTGCAAATCTACTTGATATTAATCTTGTGCATGTGAAGGTGTGATGGCCTTTGTCCCATCAGGATAGATTCAAAGATTACAGTTTCATGAATATTAACCACCGATGTCACATATCTAACATTACTAATATTTTATAACCCACTAACTTTGCCACTGTTCACTATTCTCCCTCCTGGTTGAGCCACGTCGCCTCTTTTGTTCTGGCCGTTAGATCAGTTCTGTTCGCCGCTCTGATCTTTCCACGTCTGTGCAGCAGCAGTGGGAGCGGAAGCAACGACAGTGGGGTGGCGGCGGCGGGGCGCTGCGGCAGCCGCGCTGCGTCAGTGTCGGCGCAGGCGCCAAAGCAGCGGCAACGGCGTGGTGGCGGCGAGGGGCGCGGCAATGGCCTCATCGTTGGTGTCGGCGCAGGCACTGAAGCAACGGCAGCCACGTGGTGGCGGCGGGGCGCTAAGGCAGGTTGCGCACGCCGCATGCTCACCTCGCGCGCCACGAGCTCGCCGTCCTCTGGCTATGTGGGCGTGTGTGGCAGGCGCTTGCCGTGCACGCCCACCGCGCGCTGGCATGCATGTGTGCCGTGTTGGCTACGTCCTGGTGCACACTCAATATGGCCACAGCCACGTGCCTCACCGTGGCTACACGCCTTTGTTTTTGTCCAACGTTGTCAGCCTTTGGCCACCGCCTTGCCGAGCCTCCAGGTACTGCCACTTGTAGTGCTACTACTGCTACAAGTGTGTATGAATGCATGTGTCTATCTCTGTATGTCTGTGTGTATGTGTGTTTGAATGTATGTATGTGTAAGCATGTAATTGTGCTGGAGCTGGTTGACAAAACTTAAACTTCGATCCTCACTTTTGTTGTTGCTGCTATAGCCATTGGACGACAAGGGCAGCTGATGATGTATGCATGTGCATTTGCTATTTGTTGTGCAAGGAAGGAAGAAGATAGTTTGATTCGACTAGCATCGCAGTCGACTCTAACTTTATTTCTCGACCAATCCGGTGGTTGATGAATTAATCACCAAATTTCATATGTTTACACATACATGAGATTTAATCAAGAAATATTAGATTATAGCAATGTTGTGATAGTATAGCTCTTTTTTTTAGAAATTAGAGTAATTGGTTAGTATATCAATCCTATCCAAAAGCTACAAGAAATAACAAAACATATTTGATGTGATAATAAATCATATCAGTGGTGATCGTTGAGCTTTTGCTTGCCGTCGACGACTCGACCTTCGACCACCTCCACGGCCACATCCTGTCGACCCAAGGCGGCTTCGACCACGAGAACTATGTCGACCACAACTACCACGATAGTTATGTCGACCAGGACACCGTCGTCGACCACTCAGCGGGTTTTTGTCGGCGAGTCCACGGGCTTCGACAACTACAACTTTGCACTGCGACCATTGCTACCTCCCCACTGCACGCCGCTCCTTTCGACCACGACCATCCTTCGATGAGTTTCCACAGCCACAACTTTGCACGGCGACTATTACTGCCTCCGCACTGCTTCCTGCTACTTTCGACCACGACCATCCGGTGCTCCCCACGGCCGATTTTGGTCGTCCAACCGACCAGCTTCACCGCCCACACCCGTTGTGCTCTTTGTATTCGTCCCGGAGGCTTTCCCGCGGCAACGCGCGGGCACCTTGCTAGTATAGATATACAATACCAACCCACTACTACACGCTACTGTTTGAAATCTTCTCCACTATTTGGCCACATCATCAATGCATTTTTGGCTGTTGGATCAACTGCTTCTTTTCCTAATTGTTGGATCCTGCTGCTCCTTCATCTGACTCGTTAATTTTTTTTTCCCCTTCACTTACCTGGTCGAGGGTTTCGCCACTTCGCGCACGTTGTGTGCCCTACGTTCCGTCGCCGCCGTATGCTGCGTCGGTTCACCGTCGTCGATGTCGTCAACGTGTGATGCGCTTCGTTTAATTTAAGAATTAAAGATTTTCTTTTGTGGAAATTAGAATATCAGTTATCATTGAGCATTGATAGTGAAACATTGGGGTTTATGAGATAAAAAATTAGACAACCATGACAAATAGAGATTCTTACATTCTTGAATATATTTCCCCAGGCCACTATGTTAAATTAGTTGATTTTTTCCCTATATATCCCAAAAAGATAAACATATGTTAATTCAATAACTTAGCATACATGTATCATTTCATTCATGCCCACATCCTATTCATTAACACCCGCAACAACGCGGGATCCTGACTAGTTTATAACATATGTGCATCTAAATGTTCTAAAATATTTAGAACATACACTCACGCTAAAAGAGATTATGAGTTTGAATCATGATGTCTTTTATTTTCTTGTGTATGCTTAGACTAAGTTCAATGAAAGCATCAAGGAGAAGACTCTTCGGAGGAGAGAGAACGTATCATATGTGTAAAGAGTTATTTGGAGAACTAAACACTCTAATACACTCAATACTTGAGGAGATTTTTCAGTCAGGCACACATGTATAAAGCCTATCCAAGAGTCAAGCACTCCAATTTATTGACTGTTGGGTGGCTTTTTTGTGAATTCCACGCATAAATTATTAATATGTGATTTTTTAATATATGATTAATGATAGATAAAGAATTAAATAAGAAATTAATTCCGGACAATTGCAATAAAAAAAAGACTTGCAAATAAAAAATTTAACATAGAATAAATTTTCTTATTAATTTGAACATACAAACATAATATTCAACATATTAAATTGGATCCTTTTTAATATTCAAACATAACATAAACGGCTATTTTCAATAGATTTTTTTTGAACCACTGCCATGCAGGTTCCATTAGAAAAAAACTCCCACAAGTATGTTTCAATACAAACCACACACATTCATTGACATGAGGCCAAACAAACAATAGACCTACATGTCATTCACTACAGTATTTTTCTAAAAAAAATAATTAATTTTGTACAATATATTAAAAGAAATAAAACCAAACACTGACAAGTGGGTCAAAACAACTCTAAACCCACCTATCAGCGAGTGTGGGTGAAATGATCAACGATGCGTGTGGCACACAAGGCGAGTGCACCTACACTTGTGCACGCAATTTATGGGGCGCACCTATGTCGTCTTGCACACATGCAAAATGCCACATTCTTCCATTATCATTGGGTTTGCGATGAACCGGCCTGTTGTTAAGCGTGTGCGTAAGTTGGCTTGACACGGGATGCGACATGGTCTCCAGCACGTGGCTCGCGGGGCCCACTTGCAAGCAATGAAGTAGTGGTTGTTTCGCCATGTCTTGCCACACGAGTTGAGCCAACGTGGTACATACACAGAGCTCGAGTGTCGACTGGGGCATCTGTGTTGGACTCAAACTTAGTTAGGGTATTTATGATGAGGTGTGTGTGAGTTAGAGTTATAGTTTGGAGGTATCATCAATATAATATATATTATTATTATAGTGACATATTTCTAAAAAAACTATTGTTTATAACACAACAGTCATATCATGCAGATTTCTGAATCGGACGTGGTGTATAATTTAGCCTCTTTGTTCTTTGATATATGTAATCTAGAGAGAGTGATATCTTAATAAAAGAACATGTGTACCTTTTTATTTGCAATCTTGTCGCCATGGACAAGTTTGTATATATGACCAATAATTTGGCAGTCATACAGGTATTAAGAAGGACGTGTGATCCATGTCATCGGACATCAGTATGAAATGACCTGACCTCCATATGTTATCTGCATTAATTCCTGAATGTTCAAAAATTTCGCCTCAGATTAGCTTCACATTGTTATCGAATGCATGTGTGCCTGCACGTTATGCCTTGACCAAGGAATTAAGACCATTCACTCTGCCGCACATATCTTGACCTATGAAAGCATGGCTAGATAACTTTTTGACCCCAAAGCGAATCAAGTCTACATCCGGCATGCAGAAACACCTTAATTGTGTATACACGATGGCTTGAGATTAACACGGCACAAAGTCTAGTTTTCTGCGGAACTAGCCAATAAAAAGACATTTAAATTTAGAAATAATAAGAACATTGTGTTCTTTTAAAGAAAATCTCTTATCAGAGTTGTATTCATTGTAAAATTCATTTTCTAAAATGACTTTATGTAGTAAAAATTTACATAATTATATATAATTTGAAATTGATTTAGAATTATATTTTATATAGATTTTTAAAACTTTAAAAATAAATCTACACAATTATAATTTAATCTCACCAACTAAATGGTCAATTTTTTTTTTCTAATTTTTTTATTAATGTGAAAGTTTTTAGTTATCAATGAATGTGGTGTCTCAGTGAATGAAATGTCTTTAATATCACATATTTTTATTATATAAAAGAACTCTAAACTCAAAATCATGATTATTAAGATAGACGTTGGCACCATAAATGTGTCGATAAGACACGAACAAATACAGTACTGTACTTAAGAGGATATAGTTGTATCAAATATGCCATGCCAAGGAGTTTTAACAGTGACCTGCTATCTAATAGTTTAGTAAGCATATGGAGATGAAATACCTAAAAGCATACATATAGGAGATTATGAGCAAGCTCACACCAAAATTGGTTGCCAATCGCCATAATTCTCTCGGTGGCCACAAGCAAGCATAGAACATATGTAAAATTGAACCTAAAAATCTGCACCCCAAAATCAAACACCTAAGCAAGAAAACACACAAAGAAGCTGAGTAACTCAAACAAAAAAAAAATCCAAAGCAAGAAAATGCAGAAGAAAAAGAACAGTATTAATCATGCTGATGATAGTCCATAGGCCGTTCTAAAGAATAGTCTTCCTATCACAATGAGAATTAAAACTTCCTGGGGTTTACCCAGCTTAGTGGTAGGAGAAAAAATAAGCGCCGGTGTCCTTCGTGACCTGCAAAAGAACAAAGCCACACCCAAAGACCCAATCTGAATGCTTCAACCATATAAATCTCTATTCCCATTGATGGATGATTTCCTTGTTATCCAAAGACGAAATATGAAAGGGACAACAAGTAAAAAAATGGATGATGTCCTTGTACTGTTATACCAATAGAATCCCTTTTCAATAGAGGCAGAACAGTTAAGAGGGTGGCGCAGGAGGGCATTGCAGTCACGGACAGTGCTGTCTCAGCAAACATAATCTAGTTGATTACATGTTGAACATCTTATATTACAAAATTGAATTTGTGCCACTTCAATTTTGTATCTAGATCCAAATTTACTCAATCATTTAATGATTGTCCCTCAATTAGAGGGCCTAGATCCACCAATCAACTAGAAAATGCAAACGTTTTGCTATGCTGTTTGTAAGCGCCAGAATTTCTGTGATGATTTAATTGATCATGAGGTTGGTCAAGATGTTCAAGTTAGAGAGTATATATATATATATATATATATAATAGCAAGTATTGATCTAGATAATACGGTTGTTTTCATCCTAATAATTGCAGTTATGAATAATATAATTCTGTTTTTAAAGGGTCCTAAATTAGACTACATGCATACATTGCATAAACCTTAATTTCTATCCCACATACCCCAAACTTAATCGTCTGACACTTTTACACAAAAGTCCTAAGAGAAACCCCAAATTTCCACCTTTATACAGCATTAACTCTCATGCCCCAAAGCCCTTTTGCGCAAAAGTTCTCGGGAATAAGCAAGACCATAAAATAGACTTGAAACCTACTGTTTTGGCTTTTTTCCGCACAAACCCCTGAAAAACTAAGAAATTACGAATAGTTCCTGAAAAGTTTATCACGCATATTAGCATATAGCACAGGTGTCTCAAAACTTGCTGTAAACACAGCCTAACCAACCTATTAGCATGCATACACAGCCAAAAACTCACATTCACACACATACACAGCTTCTCCTTCTCCAATCCTACACAACAAATACACACACACAAGCCTTGGTTGCTCTTCTCCAGCAGCAACAACAGCAAGGTGAAGCTTCAGCATGCACACATACAGACACACACAACATACATACATGTACACGTATTCATACAAACATACACACAGAAGCACACACATGCATATATCCTCCAATTAAGCAATAGGAATAGAAATAATATTAGTAGAATTAGCAGCAATAGGGTAACTAGAGGCACGGCGCGTCGATGTCGGGGCTTGGCGGCACTGGAGGCGTGTAGGGGCGTGTAGTCGAGGACAGCGCGCGGTCGTGGCAGCATTGAGCGTGCAGCAGAGCACGGCCGACGCTGCGCGTGTGTGCCAACGCGCAGTGAGCGTGCGGCGAGCGCTTAGCACACACGCGCACGGTTGGAGCATGGCGAGCACGCGGTGGGCAAGTGGCGTGCGCGGCGAGGGCGCAAGAGCGCGGGCACCCGAGGCCGTGGTGCACGCGTGCGACGAGCAGCGGTTAAAGCAACGCGGGGCGGCGACGCAGCAATGGTGGCACGGTGATGGTGGTTAGGGCGCGCGAGGAGCACGGCACGTGGCGGCGATCGCGTGCGGCTGCCCGGAGCGGCGGAGCTAAGGCATAGGGAGCATTAAACAGCGGTGGCGGCTCAAAGGCGGCAAGCAGCGGCAATCGCGAGGAGCGGCAATCGTCGGCGCGGGGAGCAACGACGGGCCGGCGACGGTCTAAGAAACCGGTGGCGGCTCTGTGAAGGTGGCGAAAATGGAGAGGGCATGAGAGAGAGAAAGAGAGATAGTGATGATGGGGAGCGAGGAGGAGGAGCACACCTGGAGGAAGCTTGATCAGCGGCCGACGAGGCGAGTAGATCTAGGGTTGTTGTTGTTGGGCTGTGTGTGTTTTAAAACTCAATCGAGAGAGAGAGAGGGAGGGAGGGAGAAAGGAGGGGCTAGCGGCACGGGGCCAGCGGCTCGCCGGTGTCGGCACGCGCACCAACCACGCGATTGCGGGAGAGGAAGAAGGAGAGGAGAATGAGAGGAGGAAACAAGGAACACAAAAAAAAAAAAAAAAGAGGAGAGAGTGAGTGGGTTAGGCCGTTAGGGACGGCCGAGGGAGAGAAAAAGAGAGAGAGAGAAAAAAAAAAAAGAAGAAAGAAAAGAGAAGAAGAGGAGAAGAGAAATGAAATGAAAGGAAAAGGAGGAAAAGAAAAGAAAAGTAGAATAAAAGAAGGAAAAAAAGGAGTGGAAAAAAAAGAGAAAGAGAAGAAAAAGAAAAAGAAGAGAAGGAAAAGAAAAATAAGGAACAGGAGGAAATGGGAGAATTTAAGAAAATGTTTTGAAGTCGTGAAATTTAGGATTTCAAATTTTTTGTCGGAAATTAATTCCCAACTAACTCGTCGAACTGCTATAATTCGACTTAAAAATTAAGGTGGTCGGCTCGACACTAGTCGTGATCATAGTTAGAGCATTGCATATATTTACTTATCGCATGCATAATTTAATTTTGTTCCTTGAATTTCATATAATGGTTGATTGTAGATTTGTAATTATTTTATTTATAACTGGAGGAGGCCACAGAGTGATCGGACAATAACTCACCCGATTACTTCGTAAATCAAGGTAAGTCGATTCTCTTTGATCATGTTGTAACAATTATGTGCGTAATATTTATATTGTATGTGAAAAATTATAATACGTTGATAATATAACTAATGAACTTATTTCCTAAATTTAAATTGAATTATTGAGGAGTTAAATTTGAAGATAGAAATAAAAGAGAAGTTTGATCTTAGGAATTGACGACTGATGGAGCAACCATACATTCTATTTAACTGAAGAAGTAAAGGAGTTGAGAGATGTGTTGTATTTGTTTAGGCGTGACCAAGCTCCTTTGCACAGGGGATAATATTTAATGTTTCACTAACTGACTGTTGGTTTTTTTTGTCATTTATACGTATTATCACTGACCCGAAATCAGACAGGCGGAGTCGATTAACCTATTCGAAAACTTACCTCCACAACGAGTGCATTACATATGATGATTTGGGAGGATTTTCTCTGAGTGAATAAATAAAACACTTCAGGAATGGTTTGCGAGTGTCTGTGAATGACATTATAGGAGCGGTCTGCGAGTGTATAAGAGTAGAGTAATAAAACCAGCGACAACGACATGACAAACTCTCATGCCAGGTGAAGATTAGGTATACAAGTCAAGCGAAAGATTTTATTCTCTTAATCTAACCATGTATTTAAAGAAATGCAAAGCTCGTGCGACAGTTTGGTTAAGAATTTCTGTGGAATAAAGTTGTACACCTCTGCAGAGTTAAAAGATATAAATATTCACTCTGACTCCTGTCCCAAGACGGGAGTGGTAATGATGGTGATCTATCCATGTTAATAGCAGCAATAGATTTTAAATAAAGAAAAAGTTTTCTATTGAGCAAAAAAAATTAAAATATAACATGCATAATCTCATTAATGATCATTAAGACATGATATCCAAATTCTCATCCCTTCGACTTGGTGAGTACAATCATACTCACTATTGCTAATAATTTTTTGTTATAGAAATTGAATTTCCGAGATATCCAAAATAAACGGAGATGGAGTTCTCCTACAATGAGACCACATATGTCAATCCAGCGGCAACAAACAAATGTTACTATTACAATATCATCAACTAAAACGATAGCGGCTCCAAGGAATAAATAATCCAACAACAAACTCTAAGTTAATTTTAGGGAACTAGTTAATTAATCTGTATAATTATTTATCAATTTGAATGTATATGTGATAAATTATGTATAATTTTTACGATGTAATATTATGTGCATAAATATACGCACGTTGCAACCCATATCGTTTCAGGGGAAACACAAATTGGGGCGTGACAGGGTTGAATCTGATGAAATTCTAGACCAGGCATATCCTTTAACCAATAGTAAAGGGATGCAAGCAAAAAAAAAAAATAATAATAAAGGAGAACCAAAGACAACTCACATCTCTGGATAATATACATAGAAGACATGTTCTTACGAAGGCAATCTCTTTGCCAGTCCCAGGGAGGCCTGCTCAATCAAATAGAGTAAACATAAGGAAACATACTTCCAAATTTAGGATTAAACACCAAGCATCGGCATGCAACATGCCACTATTTAGTTGAGGGCTCTTTGAATGGGCGGCAAAGCTCCGAGATGGCGAGGGAGGGGCGGCGGCGCCGAGGCAGCCACTGAGGGAGTGGCGGGAGGGAGAGGTGGGAGGAGGGTATTAGGGTTTGGTGGGTAGCACTTTCAAGAGTTTGGATTCCATCTTCAGCAAATCAAAGGTCCGCAGATTTAGAAGAGACGTAGCTTCACGGATGATTTCGAGGTGACAACATGGCCTGCGCGAGGAGAGCCCCAGCACATAGGGCGCTCTATATTTTTGGAGATTAGATATTTATTGTGTTTTGCCTGCTTTCGATACTGCAAGTAGTTTGGTGGGTCAAGTGAAACTTGGATAATCCGTTAGCAGTCCAAAACAAGCAGCTAACATTGCTTGGAATAGAAAATTCATGGTACTTATTAGAATTTATAACTTAGAAGGGAACAAAATTTGATATGAAACTTTCTACATTAAGTGAAGGATAGACACAAAATTTGATAAGAAGTTTTCCCTACACTATTGGGAACTATGTAATCTTAAACAAATAGTTTGATCAATTAAGTTTGATTTTTCTATTTTTTTATATGTTTGTTTTGTTTCTCTTTTTATATTATGTGAACTATAGTATATAGTACAAGCTACAAAGATCTATATATCATTTAGAAAAAAAAAACAAAAGAACAAACAAATCTGGACATGATAAACCATACGCTACATAGTAGCACATTCAGGTTCACGGATACTCGATGACAACAAATGTAAAAGAAAAAAATCAAATCTCTTTTAGATAAACTCAATGAGACACGTGAACGTAATACTTCAATTAAATATATAATAAAAAGAAATGAGATAAAGAATGTCGAATCCAAGTTCTCCTTTCACGTCCACACACATTCTAACAGTCTAAGAATGCACAAATAAATGCCAAATCACTTTTTATGATTAATACATGCTTTAAACCGTCTGGCAATCTCAGGACATGTGTGAGTGCTCAACGGATTGAGATAACTGTCACGAAATAAATAGATGCACTACATTAGAGTTCGTGGGTCGCATACTGGACTATGAAAGTATGGGCCTTGTGGATTGTCAGACCTAACCCCGTCAAGCCGGCAGGCTAAATTTCATTTGTGAATTGTGAATTTGCGATAGACGGGGAAATTAAAGAAGTCCGTGATAAGTCACGTTCGCGTGTGCAAGAAAGTCAATAAAGCGATGCATGTTAAAGAATGAAGTAAAGTTTTACCAATATTTTAGAAAGCAGCCTATCATACTGGAAGGTTTCAAAAAGGAGAAATAAACAAACATATCATACAGGAAAGTTTTCAGGCAAGCGGATATAAGAGGGATAAAAGTTTAATTGGAATATTTTGGTAGTTATCATATTTTAATAGGATGGTTTGAATGAATATAATTATATCCCTTGTCTTGTGAGTTTGTATGAGTTGATTGAATTGATCCATTATCCCTATTAGACTACTCTCAAAAACTTCTTATATTTTCATTTATGAAAACTTTTATAAGAGTCATTGTGCAAATACATGGAACATCTAGCCAAATAAGTACAGGAGAAAATAGTTGGTGGGATTTAACCTTAATATTTAGACAGAAAGTCTGCATACCGTTCTGATTGGACTAGACATCGGTAAGCATCGAAATGCACTAAAAAAGGACCAACCGTACCACAACTTGCATTTGCAGGCTCGGCATCTGGCATAACCATCTCTCAGTTCTGTATTATTTGCATGTTCCGTCACAATGATCGCATGGCTGCGCCATCTCACGATCAAATAAGTCCTGGCATTTCTCCTTTCTTTTAGTTCTTGTAGATCTACAATTGGGGTGATCTTGAGATCCAGAGGCTCTATCTTTAAATTGAATTTTTCTTTTTTTTAGATTTGCTAATGATCCGTTTGAGACCTAGTCTTGGTTTTCGCACTAGACTCGCCCAGATTCTAATATGCGGAATAACGGGATCTTACTCGGAAATACCGAAATCCAAAGTAATTGCGCAACTCTTTATTTCGGGGTCGAAGATGGTTGCGACCACCTCGTGCTTCACCTGTATGTTAACAGTGAACAATTCTTCTGTCGGGTTGTAATCAATTGATGAACCCGAACCTTTCTCCTTCGGCATTACCATTAGAGACAAGGTCGTGTCCGCCTTTTCAACCGAATCCAACTGGATAATTTCCTCTGTGAGCGGAATAGAAGTAACCATAGCTGTTCGTGTGTTTGGTTCATCCCTCCTTTTTCTTTCTGATCGCAGTTCAGGATGAAGTTTATAACACTTCTTTTTTGTGTGCCCAGCAACATGACAATGCTCACAAGTGTTACTCGTATCGTGGGTACCCTCTCCGGAGTTTGTCGTGGTTGAAATCTCCCTCAAGTTCTTATCGTTGCGGGTCTTATTCTTCTTCTCAATCGCCAAAGCAGTCGTACAAAGGAGATAAAAGATTGTAGAGGTAGTGGATGTGGTGGTGGCATAGTAGTTGTCATGGTATTACAAATCTCATGGCAGGTTTAGGGACATGCGTAATATGTGTACAGCAACGCGAGCCGACCGTGCAACAAGTCACCTCCCGTTGGGCAATCACATAAATTGACACGGAGAGTTTATACAAGTTCAAGTCCCAGTGGGAACTCTAGTCCTATCGACACACCCCTAACGCGAGTCAACTGGGAAGGTTCTCTCGCAGGGAGAGGTCTCCAAAGTGTGCCTATTGCTTTGAATGTTTGTAAAATGAAGTGGAGTTGTGTTACAAGAGAAGCACACAAGGAGTATATATAGGCCCTAAAAACCGCAAAATGACTCAATTGCCCTAGTCGTGACCGTTGGATCGAGGGACATTGTCGCCCTTTCATAGGGTGAAGAACTCGGATGGTTGACAAATGTCGTCACTAGTTCTCAAGGCATTTAACGTCACTAGTTCCCGGGTGCTCAGACTCGGACTGTCGAGTCTAGATGATCGAGCCGCACTTGGCCTCCCCGGACCAAGAGACTTTGTCGTGCCTGCGACTAGGGAGCCAGGGGACTCCCTGTGGGCTGCCGTGGGACCAAGTGACAGGGGGCGGCCACGATCTCCGTGGGCGGCCACGATGCCAACGACCGGGGGGCTGAGGGACCCGTGGCTCTCAATGGGAGCCGTTAGGCTCTTCGTGCGTGGCCATGGGACCGTGCAACCCGGACGTTGTGACATCCCCGGAGACACAGGGTCGAGGGGCCCGTGGTTCTCAACGGGGACCGCCAGTCTTCGTGGGCGGCCATGGTGCCAACAACCTGGGGGCCGAGGGGCCTGTGGCTCAACGGGAGCCGCTAGGCTCTCCGTGCATGGCCACGGGACCACGTGACTTGGACGTAGCGGCGTCCCCGGAGACCTGGGGCCGAGGGGCCTGTGGTTCTCAACGAGGACCACCAGAGTCTCCGTTGGTGGCCACGGTGCCAATGACCCAGGGCCGAGGGGCCCATGGCTCTTCACGGGAGCCGCCAAGCTCTCTGTGCGTGGCTACGGGACCATGCGACCCAGATGTTGCGGTGCCCCCGGAGACCCGGGGCCAAGGGGCCCATGGTTTTAAACGGAACAGCCAGAGTCTCCGTGGGTGGCCATGGTGCCCATGACTAAGAGGCCGAGGGGCTCGTGGCTCCAGACAGGAGCCACTAGGCTCTCCGTGCGTGGCCACGGGACCAGGCAACTCGGACGCTGCACCGTCCCTAGTGACCCGGGGTCGACGCATTCATGACTCTTGGTGGGGACTATCAGGAAAACGTAGGACACTTGGGAAGCTACCGGGGTTTCCTGGTTGGGCGGCTGGGAAGGCTCCCCAGGAACTTCCCCCAGTACAACTGGCTCGGGCCTCCTAGCGTTGCCAGATATTTCCTCCAAGAGTAGTGAGGCAGCATTATATCGTTGCTAGCAAAAGAGACAAGAGAAAAGAAGGATTGGGTGGTGGCCAGCATATTAGAGTTAGACCGAATAAACTGTAATGCGCTAAACTGAATAAATAAACAATTTTGATATTCAGTTTCCGGGTTGATAAAAAAATTCGCTTTGTTTTGTATTTGGCATTATGTTCAATTTTTATGTTCGGAATACCGAATTACTGAAAAACCGAATGGCAACCTTGAAGCATTGAAAAGGCTTGATGATTTATATATTTGTGTTTAAAATTTGATTATGAAACTTGTCTTGCTATTAATCCTAATATTTGTGACTGTTTTAACAAGGGTTGCAAGTCGTGCATGGACATGTATTTTGGTAATATCGAATTGAAAAAAGGTTTGGCAAATTCGGTATCTAGTTTGTAAAAACCGAATATCTAAAAATACCAAATTAACTGGACCGAATAATCCGAATGGGTGTTGACACGTAACCTCTGTATTATATATACAGCACCCGCACTGCCGCACAGATCCACTTCATTCCCATCCGCTCCAAGTCAATGCCGATATTACAGCCTCGCAGAATTGCCAAATGTAATTATGGCAGGATAGCTGACGTGGCCTGCGATGATTGGTCTCTCCAACAGTATTAAAAAATTAATCAAGATCCGAACTTCCTTAATCAATCAAGGCCTTCATCTAATAATAAATCTGTTCAAGTGGCGACACATGAGGCCACATGGCATGCTTGTTCTCTTGTGACATAAATTTTTTTTATGGATAACTCAATAAAAAAATTGAAAACTAACTCAAAATTTTTAAAAATTTCAAAACTAACATTCAGTCGCGAGTTAAGTCCTGTGATTTATTTTCAGTCTTTATCCGGGCTAACGACTGAAGATGTGGCATGGCCTAATGCATTATTGGTCTAGGATCGTGCCATACAACCTTTCAGTCGCTAGTTCGGATAGTGATTGAAGATCAGTCGTGAGGTCCAACTCGCGACTGGTGATTAGTTTTGAAATTTTTATAAATTTTGGATTAGTTTTTGACTTTCTTTTTTATTGGGTTATTCATTAAAAAAAAAATTCGATAAGCTGCTTAGCTATCAAAATCCAGATGAATTAACAATACGAGAAAGCATAGAAAAAAATCATCGAACGTTGGAATTTTCTGCCCTCCATTAGTTTATTGCACGAGGCCGCGAGCCATACCTTCCATTCCTGCATAGTTGCATCTTACCTTCCATTCCTGCACATGCTTCCTCGAAAAAAAAATATAAATCTTGCTTGCAAGTCTAATTCTGATATACCTGAGGCTTCCTTGAACTGTGCTCAGAGTCATGGCGATCAAAAAGAAGGAATTATGGAGGCTGCTGTTCTTGCTCCTTCTCGGGCAGCTTGTCTCCTTCTCCATGGCTGTCTCCAGCTTCACCTCCTCTCTCATTGCTAATCTTGGTACTCAATTACTCATCTTTCTCATTTGGTTAATCCATATACACAAGGCTATTTCACAAAGTTTGATATCACCAAGCATGTCTGTGTCCTTGCGTGCAGGAGTTAAGACACCACTCACACAGTCTTTCTTCGTGTACCTGTTGCTGACCCTAGTTTATGGACCGATCCTCCTGCATCGACGACAAAAGTTACATGTAAGCATAGCTGCATAAGAAATTAACAATGGACCCTGGAAGAAGTTGTGATTGAGAACTCACTGTTTTGGGTTCTCTGTATTGCAGATACCTTGGTATTGGTACCTGGCCATTGCCTTTGTTGATGTCCAGGGAAACTATCTTGGTGAGTACACAATACTAACAAGCTGGAAGTTAAAATCATCAATGGATTTTCAGTGAGATATATAAACATAAGGCTAGCAGATGCTTCTTTCTCTTGATGACAAACATCTAAATATGCCGTCGCCCTGATAATTCTCTTGCAGTTGTCAAAGCGTACCAGTACTCATACATCACCAGCGTAACATTGTTGGATTGTTGGACTGTTGTATGGGCCATCATCCTCACCTGGTTTGCACTAGGCACAAGATATTCTCTTTGGCAATTTACGGGAGCAGGGACTTGTGTGGCCGGACTTGCCTTAGTGCTCCTTTCAGATGCAAAATCTCCAGATGCGCAAGGTAACCGCTTAACCTCTCTTGTGCCCCAAAAATAAACCCAGCACTGCAAATCAGAGTGCCAGTTACAAACAACGCAATTCATGACATCAGAATACTCCAACCCTCCAAGAGACCAATTTTATTAGATAAAATGGCAAGAGAACAGTCATGGATGCGTTGGGATCAAAAATTGCCTTTATGAACCTCATGAGTGTGAAGTATGCCTTCCAATTTCCATAACAAAGTTTAGATAAATATTAACAGCTCAAGCAAAGCTCAATTTTGCAGATGCAAGTAAAATACCACTTTTGGGTGATGCCCTTGTCATTGCCGGGACAGTTTGTTTTGCATTTAGCAATGTTGGAGAGGTTAGTGATGCCGATGCATTCCATTTCGAACTTCTCGTGATTGCTAATAAGCAGTCAATTGTCTTGGGTTTGTAGGAATTCTGTGTAAAGAAGAAAGACCGAGTCGAAGTTGTTGCAATGCTTGGGCTCTTTGGGGTGCTTTTCAGCACAATTCAGATGTATCCTTTCCCTGATTTTATTCCTTGTTAAAGACCACGAGAGAAAGCTGGCATGATGCCATGATCCATTAATATTGCAATTTATAGATGTACTTTTGTTCTTAGTTAGTTAAATATGACCACAATTTTGCTGGAACAAAAAATCTCTTGGTTTGTATACGCTACTCTGAAGCAAATGTCCAAGTTGCCTTTTAACCCCATGAACCATAGATCTGTTCTTGAAAGAAAGAACCTAGAAGCTGTTAATTGGTCCGCGACGATGGTAGGCAAGCTAATTTTTTGGTTAAGATACCATGAAACTCTTCTATGTACAGTACACATTTGAATTGATTGACAAGAAAATTCACTCCCTCTCTGTGACAATTTTTTTTCTTTTCTTGGGTTCCAGATAAGTCTGTTTGCAGGATTTGCAGTAGCACTCTTTCTGTTCTACACAATTACTCCTTTTGTTCTTAAGGTTGTTTCTCCAACCTGCTCAAAAGGCCCTTCTGTTGTTGTTTCATAGTGCAACAATACTCTAGCTTATCTGATGAGTATACCTACTGCAGATGAGTGGAGCAACTATGTTCAACCTTTCACTCTTAACATCTGACATGTGGGCGGTTGCGATTCGAGTTATCTTCTACCATCAACAGGTGAAAATTCCTGATCCTGAATGCTTGTACCAGATTATAGTATACTGCGCTATCTGCTAACATGTCTTAGATGTAACCCACAGATAAATTGGCTGTACTATCTAGCATTTACAGTTGTGGCTATTGGACTGATCATCTACTCGCTGAAGTAAGTTGGTTCAGCTCTTTCTGGACTCATTAAAAGATATGGCACTCACGCAGGTAAAAATTAATAAATTGCATTATTTGTAATCTATGAAGTGAGGGTTCTACAGGCGATGAGGCAGCTGCAAGTATAGGAACAGAAGTCCAATATGAACAGCTTGCAAGTGAGGAAATTCAACGAGAAGTGGTACCAATTTAGACTGTCAGAAAAGGAACCATCAGGAAGATCACATCTGTTAGGGGGTCAATGTGCAAAGTCACATCCTGGCAAAGGATAGATTTGGGCAAAATCAAATATGATGACAAAAGATACTTGGAGTATATGATATAACTCAATTCATATTATATGCAAAACTGTTAATGTTTCGACCAATGCAATTTGGATCAGGAAGGATTTAAGAGCATTTATTTTTGTTTTATACAAATCAATGCAGAACAAATTTATCAATAGCTATGGATAAAAATAAAATAAAATTTTCAATATATACAAACATACAATGCAATAAACAGATAAAAAAAACTTAAGACCAAGGACTTCAAAACCATCATAGATGGTTCATCATAGTACTAGCAACACAAAAGAAAATGTGGAAAAATTTAAGAGAAAATTACCAGTGCCAAGTCACTGAAGTTCTTTTGAGAATCACGACTCATAATCATCATCCAAGCGCTCCAGATAAATCAAATTATACTCACTCAAAAGCATGGAAAATAAACAACTACCTCTGAACCAGTGTTATGTGAATGCATGCCGCTATATTTGCTTGTTTCAAGCTGAAAGTAGAAGTCGACCCTTGTTTTGCGATTTATGATATCAAAATCTTCTAGTTCCAAGAAGAATATTACAGTACAAGCTCTTGCTATGCCCTCTGAAGATGATGCTCAGATGGGTAAAATAGGAAGCCAGATCAAGACTTCAATCTCAATGGAATTACCATGCCACTACTTTAGTTCCAATGCCCGTGAATTTTGAGAATCACATATTGTAAGTTACTGGTTTGATTCCAAATCCCAAGCCTGTGAATGGGCACTCACATGTCGATGCTTAATTTGCAGGGAAAATGTGCATAATCTTTGAGAAAAGAAAAACTTGATATAAAGAGGATAGTGGCATATGTGTATGTAGTGTACTGGAGAATATATCATGGAAGCACAATTGTTTTATATGATGAGTTTAGTACCAATACAATTGTAACCATTAATTGAAGAAAACTGATGCCACCTAAATTAAACAATAATTGCATTAAAGCTGGGGAATCTCCGGTCACCTCTAGAGAATGCGAATGAAAGACTTCTGTTTGATGTTCTGTATCAACATGGTATAATGTAGTTGCAGATCTAGTAATTCAGACTATCAAAACTTTGACAAAGTGTAAAAAATGCAGGATTTCAATTGATGAAAAATAAGGAATCACCTTCTCTACAAGCAGAGCAAATTTATACCTCCAGTCCTGATTTTCCTGCTAAAGCAAGACTACCACTTGTGGGCTTGTGGCACCTAACAAACTTTTGAGTTAACCCACTGCACCTTGGTCCCCGGAACTGCATCTCTGCATGCAGTAGCAGCAGCCCCAAACCTCAAAATTGTATGAGCATTGCTGCTCTACAAGTCACAAGAACACTCATTTTGATGCTTGTAGCTGACGGCACTTTCAGGCAGAGTCCAGCTTGCCTGTGATATTCTTCAAGGATGAAATTGTCAACACTGTTGTATGCACAGTCGGTTGTTCTGCACTCCATCACCAGAAATCGCCACATGAACAGGCACCTGCGTTGAAGTGGTGAAACCTGCTGCAGTCTCGCACAACAATCTCCCTGCCCTCGATTGCCGACACCATCTTGATCACTGTATGGCAGTCCCCGCACACCCGCAAGTTCTTGACAATCTGCATGGGTGTCCCTGGGGGTGTGGCTATAAGGCCGAAGGCAAGGGCTAACCGCTCACTGTGCAGAGTCAGCATGGCCTCCTTCTGCTCTTCCTCCATGTCGTGGAGCACAAAATCCGTGTCAGGACGGTAGCCTTCTTGCTTCAACCGGGCTGTCATTGCCTCAAGCTTCGTGTATATCTGGTCTGACAAAGGATGCGACTTGTCAGAGGCTATGAAGGAATGAACCATATTCTTGATATGGATCCAGCTACGTCCAGCTTCTTTCTTCACTTTTCTGGAGTCCATGAGTTCCCTCACTTCGTTCCTCTCCTTCCATTTCCCCGCAGCTGCATATATGTTGGATAGCAACACATAGGTAGCCGAGTCGTGCGGCTTGAGCAATAGTAGCTTCTCTGCAGCAAGCTTTCCAAGGTCAACGTTCTTGTAAACTCTGCAAGCGCCTAGCAATGTGCGCCACACTGTAGCACCAGCTGGGAATGGCATGCCTTCTATGAGGCTCAAAGCTTCTTCTAGCTTGCCGGCACGGCCGTAAAGATCCACCATACATGTATAATGCTCGATGGTGGGACTGATCCCATGGTCTCTGACCATCAAATCAAAGTATAACCAGCCTTCTTCGACAAGACCAGCATGTGTGCATCCCATGATCACAGCGAGGAACGTAACACCATCCATCTTGATGCCCTGGGCTTCCATCTGTCGAAATAACTCAAGGGCTTTCTTTCCATAACCGTGCTGGGCATAACCTGATATCATTGAGTTCCATGACACCAAGTCTCTCTCTGGTTGCCTCTCAAAGATGCTCAGAGCGTTTTCAATGCTCCCTTTCCTTGCATACATGCTGATGAGCGCACTGCCCACGCAGATTGCTTCCTGGAGTTTGTACTTGATTGAAACAGCATGGAACTGCCTGCCCTGGTCTACCCCCGCCATCGGACTAGCACATGCGTCAATGGCACTAGAAAGCGTGAACTCATTCGGCTTCACATCTTGTGTGGCCATCTCAATGAATAAGTTTGCAGCACCCTCACAGTCACCAGCTTGGGCGTAGCAAGACAGCATTGCAGTCCATGTAACGACATCCTTCTCATCAGTTAGTTTGAATATAGAGAGGGCATCTTCAGTGCTACCTAGCTTTGAGTACGAGGAAAGAAGCGCACTTCCAACAGAAGGTACATGCTGGTAATTGGCTTTGATGACCTGGGCATGAATTTGGAGAGGCGAGACGTTTGGTGTTGCTGTCAGCATCGTCGAGTAGGTGAATTCATTTGGGTCGACACCATCCTCCCTCATCTTGGCGAACAGAGCAGCAGCCAGAGGAATGTCACCATTCTGAATGCAGCCACCGATCATGGCAGTCGATGAAACAACATTTTGAGATCCTGGCATAGATGAGAATATGTCAAATGCATCGTCCAATTTTCCACATTTGTTGTAGACATCCATGAGGGCCGTCATGGCATTGCCACCCGATTGGAACCCGTGTTTCACAATGCAGCCGTGGAGCTGCCGTGCCAGGTCCAGCTGTTTGAGGCTTGCGCACATCTTTATCACCGTGGAGTAGCTGGACTGTGTTGGCTTCACCATACTGGCTCGTGATTCATGGAATAGCTGCAGGGCTTCTTGTTCATACCCATTCAAAACAAGCCCCGCCATGAGCGTGTTCCATGACACTGCATCCCTGTTCTCCATCCTGCAAAACACAGCCTCGCCTTCGTCAACCAGCCCGCATTTCGCATACATGTTGATCAGTGAGTTACACACGAACACTGTCGAGAAACATCCGAATTTAACCAACTGAGCATGCACTCGCTGCCCGTGGTCGAGTGCTCCCTGACTTGCCGCTGCGGAGAGGACGCTCGCAAAGGTGAAAGGATTAGGCCGGATCCCCTTGGCGCGCATCCTGAAGAAGAGCTCCATGACATCTGAATGCGATCCTGCCTGGATGTACCCGGTGAGCAGCGACGTCCACGTGACGACATTCCTCTCAGGCATCCACTTAAACATCTTCCTACCGTCCTCGACGGTGCAACACTTCATGTACATGTCGACGAGCGAGGTGCCAACGCTGACCTCAGCTCGATCATACCCGCATTTCATGCACAAACAATGCAGTTGCCCTCCAAGGACTAGGTCCGGCACCGACCCACAGACCTTGAGCGCACAGGAGAGCGTGGCGCCGTCGACGCGCCCACCGCAGCGCCGCACGTCCAAGAAGTGCTCCAGGGCTTCTCGGAGCAACCCGCGCCGTGCGTGATCGAACAGAATGCGATTGGAGTCGGCGAAGGCATCTCTTCGGGGCATTTTGTCGAAAGGGTGGCGGGCGCCGGAGCGACCACTGCAGACGACATCCTCCTCCCGCGGCAGCGAGAAGGCGAGTGTTGCTACTAATCTTGAGGCTTCGTTTGCTGCGAAGGTTGCGGTGTTCTTGATGCAGAGGTGTCGTAGTGCTCTTGGTGTCATGCTACTCTAATTACTCTTCTTCTATACCCTCTTGTGGACGTGGGGAGAAATTGCTCTAGAACTTTTCTTGGTTTGCGAACATTCCATACACCGGGACGATGATTCTAAGGCAAATGCGGTGGCCAGCCGGTGTCGCAGGTTCGGATGCGCCACGGCGGTGCAGGCAAGCACAAGAATGCAGTGAAATTGCTGCACTTACGCCTTCAAACTAGTGACATAGCATGTAAGTTTACGCCTTCGAACGGGGTTTGTGCGACGTGTCCACCAAGAAATAAGCCATGAAAGCATGAATCCAAATTGTCAGGCGGCAATGCAAGGTAGCAAATACCAAAGTTCGCGAGATACCCATGCCCAAGAAGATAATAAGTAATTTTCACCGCAAGTCACACATGTTTGCTATTATGTTCATCTTTAGTAACATTTTAAATTCCAATCCTCTACCACACCAAAATTTGCCATGTATGAATTAAGTTTCAGAGATTAAGTTGGTAAGTTAGATTTGATTCCAGAATCTTTCAGAAATTTTATATTTTTGGGATAAATGTTCTAGTTATTTTAAATAAATGCTGTAGCCAATTCATCTGAAAGCAACTTCAATAAAAATGAGAACCTCCTCGTGCTTGAGCCCAGATGAGCGCCCTAATACCATTATCAGGATCTTAATAAGGGTAGACTTGGCATAAACTGATCTACCTAACCATCGAGTCCGACTAGATTTGTCGATCTGGCATAAGATTAGAGCTTAAATCAGCCGTCTCTTGTCTCTATGTTTGCTTTGAGACTTTTAAAAATTTTAAAAATCTGACACAAGTTTGACTAGATCAAATTTTTAAACATGTCAATTTAAAACTTGCTTAACCTAGTTTGATCGGCCCAAAACTTAGTTAGCCAATATGTTTATTGGACTGTGCTAAATCAAACTATAGTCAATCCAATATAGCTGATTTTTTGACAGTCTAATTTGAGTACGAAGATACTCGATCTTATATGAGGAGATAAAATTACTTTCGACTCCTACACTTAAAAAAGTAACGCAAGGACTAGTTTCTTACATAGATTGGTCAGTCTTTTGTTCGCTATCTTCAATGCCAGGTAGATGACCTGTACGGGCTAAATTAAAGATCTCGTGTGCCCTTGTGATTGATTAATAAACTGAAATTAAATCAACTCGTGTAGTACTTGGGCACTAATGCTGATGCATGTACCACGGCTTTCAGGACTACACGATGCCCACCTTCACTGGCGATTCGGACTGTTGACTAATGAAAAAAAATCTATCAGTCGTCAATCAAGTTATTAATTATTATATATATATATATATTGAGAGAGTATGTCGACACATTGAGTGGCATTGAGTGGCGACTGAAATCTTATTTGTAATTCAATTTTTCTTCTAGATTATTTACTGATTTTTTTAAAACATGTTATCTGTATAAAAATTTCTACAATCTTATGTGTTACTCGCTATCTAAAAAATAAAATTTGATGCATGCCATATTTCATGTATAGTCCGTTACATAATTTTTATAAATTTTTTTAAGATCTAATCTTATAAAACTGTATGAGATTAATTAAACTATATAAAACCACTTCAAAACTGGTCTCTCTATCAAACTTTTATCGTTGCATTATGTGTATCTCTCAAGTCAAACCTACTATCTCTAAATGTATTCTCAAATAATTGTTAGGCTAATCTAAATAATTTCCAAACCTTTTCAAGTCGTGATACATGAGATGTATATTTTCTATCAGTGGGATAAGCTGCTTAGCTAAGAAAAATCCATATGGAGATTATTTTCCTGGAAAAAATCTAGATGGAGAAGATGAGCAAGAAACCATTCAGGATCAACAAATCATAGAATATAGCGCCTTCCATTTAATCCCGTTAGTTTATTGAACTCAACGAGTCTGCCAGCCCCTGCATTATACCTCATTCTTCTGAAAGAACATAATTATGTAAATCTCGCCTACACCATGCCTTTATTTTCTTATCGGAGGCTTCCTTGAACGGCGCACGGAGCCATGGAGATCAAGAACGACGCATGGAGGCTGGTGTTCTTGCTCCTCCTCGGGCAGCTTGTCTCCTTCTCCATGGCTGCCTCCAGCTTCGCCTCCTCTCTCATTGCTCATCTTTCTCATTTGGTCAGCCCATACACTCATCTCATAAATCTAAAATCTCCTGAGAGATAAGGGATAATATCACTAATGGCTCTCTAGTATCACATTTTGTACAATCAAACTCTTCTATTTGAAATTAGAGCAAATGAGCCTCTCTATCATTCAAACAAAAACAATTAGATTCTTTGATCTTTTTTTTTATTAATTCAGTTTCATTGATATATAGAATCAGACTATGGGGACTGACATATGAGATTCGTATGTCAATGATTATTATATTAATATAATTAATGGTGAAATGAATGGAAAGATTTAATTACTCATATTTGAATAATAGAAAAATCTGAGTATTTCAATTTCGATCAGAGGAGATTTTACATAAAATATAATAATGGAGAAATTCTAGTGCTACTTTCCCGAGAGATAAATATCATGCCATCACCATGCATAGATAGTGAGTTAAACATGCATGTGACATGTCTACCTCACATGCAGGAGTTGATGCACCACTTGTACAGTCTTTCTTTGCATACCTGTTGATGGCCCTGGTATACGGATCCATCCTCCTGCATCGACGACAGAACTTACATGTAAGCATAGATAAGATGAATGCATGAATTAACTTGCGAAGTTGCTGTGATTCGCAACTCACTGCATTGTTGTTTCTCTGCATTGCAGATTCCTTGGTATTGGTACCTCGGGCTGGCAGTCGCTGATGTCCAGGCAAACTATCTTAGTGAGTAACAAAATATGTGATAAGCAGGAATCTAAATCACCAATGGCTATCTGATGCTTCTTGCTCTTGTTAAAATTCGAAATGTCATCGTCCTGAAGCTTGTCTTGCAGTTGTCAAGGCGTACCAGTACTCATACATCACCAGTGTGACATTGTTGGATTGCTGGACCATTCCATGGGTCATCGTCCTCACCTGGTTTGCACTTGGCACAAGATATTCTCTCTGGCAATTTGTGGGAGCAGGGACCTGTGTGGCAGGGCTCGGCCTAGTGCTCCTCTCAGATGCAAAATCTCCTAATGTGCAAGGTAACTACCACAAACATTTTTTCATGTCTCAAAAACAAATTTTTTCCTAATAACCTACAAAAAAAAAAACAAATTCGAAAAATAACCCAAACCTTTTAAAATTTGCAAAAATGACTCTGTCACGAATCAGCGCGCACGACTGATCTTCAGTCGCTAGCTGGGCTAGCGACTGAAGACGTGGCACGGCCCAACGCCCCGCTGGCCCAAGTGCCGTGCCACGCCAGCTTTCAGTCGCTAGCCCGGCTAGCGACTGAAACTCGCAACATTTAAGTTGCCAGCCCGGCTAGCTATTGAAATGGCTATTTAAAGGTCGCCAGTCGCTTTCACAGTACGGTCGTGTTCATTTTTTTTCAAAAATCCAGAAATTATTGAAATCTGTTTAGAGAGAGAGAAGGAAGAGAAGAAGAGAAGAAAGAGGAGGAGAAAAACTCTTTTCGGAGATTCTTCAAATTTGTTCGCTGATGTACATTTTCATTAACTCGTATATCTAGATTAATTAGATCGTTAACTCGTAGTATTTAGATATGATTTAGATTATAAATTTATATGGATGGTAAATGCGTGAATGTGATGGACTAAAAAATTGAAAGAACCTGTATATTAGTGTATATTCGTAGATTAAAAAATTTAAAGAACTTATACATTATTAGTATGTGATGGACTAAAATGTGATATTTTTCAAATTTGAATTTTATTAGTATGCACGTAGATTAAAATATTTGTTAGAATGTAGATGTAAACATTTGTTAGTACGTATATTAAACTGATTGATAATATATAGATTTAAAAGTTTCTTTTATATTATGTTAGGACCCTCGCGGCCTCGCTGCCATCGTCGTCACCACCGTCTTGGCCTTGCCCGCACGAGTTTAGAGTGAGGGCGGCTATTATTTTAGGGTTGTAGGGTTTAGAAATTAAATTTGGTTAGGGTTAGGATTAGGGTTAGAGTTGTTTTGCAGTTAGGGTTAGGGTTAGGGATTTTTTGTTGAAATAACCGAATAAAAAATGAAATTCGAAATCTAACCCAAAACTTTTAAAAATTTCAAAATTGACCTTCAGTCGCGAATTTGGTTAGGGTTAGGAATTTGGTTAGGGTAAGGATTAGGGTTAGGGTTGGTTTTCAATTAGGGTTAGGGTTAAGGTCTATAAATTTAATTGTTCACTTCACCTTTTTCCTAGGCAAAAATCGTATAGCCCAATAACGACTGAAATGCAGTGTTGGAAAATTTCTGTTGTTTCAAAAACCATGTTTTTTTTGTAGTACTTTGAGCAATGTTTTGATACATCTCATAGTCACAATATCGTTGTATAATTCCGCTACAGTTATTGCGCATCGTCGCACTATCCTGTTTAAACCTAACACAGAATGACAAATTGATTAGGCTATGGAGCAACCCAGTACGGTTTGCGTTTATTACGAAGCTGGTATAATCCGTAATGGAGCAAACGATGATGATCTTGGTGGTTATATGCATGTTTACGGTCAAATGAGACAACCACAGTCAATGTCTTTCAATGATTTGGAGATGTGGTTAGTCAACCTGTTATAACTAAATCCTGCGACAGATAATCTCAGGGTCGAAGGCATGATTCCGGAGGGAAACAAATGAGTGCTCAAGAAACTGAAAGGTGACAAATAATATGGTTCGTTTGGGAGATTTGTGACAAATCCAGGCTATAGTGGCAGGATCATCATACTGTACATTGAAATCATACGCGCACATAGCTCGGAGGGCAGCCATTCCGTAGGAAGAGAAAAGAGCAGCACTAATATCAACACCGGAGGTCACAATGGCGGTGGCGGTGTCGATACCGATGCAGGTGGCAGTACCAATGCCAGTGCAACTGGCAGTGTACCTTTGCGAACTATAAGAGATACAACTCCGTTTGGGGGCCATCAAGGAGATGCAGCTGAAGAACTACCAGAATTGGTGGAGAATTTTAATGAGGAGGAGTATACTGATCATTCAGAAGTGTATGAATCTCCTGATGGACCCACGGAACAGTATAATCCTATAGGTGAATGGACTGATCCATCATCTTTGATTTCCGCTGTGGTTCGTGATGAGCTGAGTTCGCGATGGTTCTATAATGAATCAACCGTCCAACTTGGACAGTTGTTTCGGAGTAAGAAAGATGCAAAGAAAGCCATAACTGTGTGGGATGTTTCACTAAATAGGCCATTCCAAGTGGTCAAATCAAGTCCGTGCCTGTGGACTGTGAGGTGCTTAGTCGAGAACTATCCATGGTACGTACGTGTCACTCGGCCACGAGATGACCCGTCTTTCAGGTGACCAGAGTCGAAAACCACGGATGTCTGGCTGAGGGTATGGTGCAGCAGCATAGAAATATCACTTCCAGTTTTGTTGCCAGTCTGATATTGTCAGTAGTGAAGAAAAATACGGCAATGACACCGAGAGTGATAATTGCACATGTCACAGAGAAGTACGGTTATAAGATCATGTACGCGAAGGCATGGAGGGCTAAACAGAGGACGCTGGAGGAGTTTTTTGGGACATATGTTGAGGCATACAACTTCGTATTGAGACTGTTGCGGCGCATATGCGAAGCAAATCCAGGAACAGTCACCGAAATTGTTGATACGCCGGCAATCGGCTCGGAGGGTGTTGTGATTCCTGGGTGCATGGTACTGCGGAGATTTTTCTGGGCATTCCAACAGTGCGTTGCATCGTTCAGGTACATGAGACCCGTGCTTTGCATTGACGGAACATTTTTGACTGAAACATACCAGGGAATTCTGCTGACTGCAGTGGCTGTTGATGCCAATGACCAGCTTCTCCCCATAGCATATGCCGTGGTCGAGGGGAAGAACTACAGCAGTTGGCTGTGGTTCTTGGGCAAATTGAAGAATAAGGTCGTCAAAGACCGGGGGTGAGTGTGCTTGATTCACGATCGAAATGGAGGAATGCTGAGTGCGATCGAGTACATGCAATCGGGAGTGGATCCATCACTGAGTTGGGATGACTTGCAGAGTCGTTGGTGTTCTCGGCATCTTGCTGCGAATTTTCACACTCGTTTCAAGAGTAGGCGCCTTATGCAGGTGTTCAAACGGCTTGCCAAACAGAACCAAGAGGAAAAGTTCTCAAAAATATGGAAGTCGCTGGAGGAAGATACGTTGGCAGACTTGCAAGAGGCAAGCACTCCAGAAGACAGCGGCGTTACCGACGCGGGAAGCTGCCGGGGTCGTCTCAGTTTTAGTCAATGGATTCAGCCCAAACTAATGGAGAAGTGGTCGTTGCTGCACGACACAGGCGGGGCTCGGTATGGAATCATGACGACAAATCTGGCTGAGATGTACAACTTCGTCCTGAAAGGTGTGCGATGCTTACCACTCACTGCAATAGTTGAGATGACATTCTATCGCACAGTAGCGTACTACGACAGCAGGAGTTTGGCGGCATCAAGTCTTGTGCATAACCCCTTAGTACACTAGCCCAAAAAGATCAATGATTATCTCGAATTTCGGACAAGAAAGTCGTTGACACATGATGTCTCAGTGCTGAGTCATTTGAACGGAAAGTACGAGGTTCGGCTAAGACACAAACATGTCCGTGGCACATTGCGAGCTGGTTGGGTCCACGAATGTCGAATTTCAAATGCAGATGCCCAATGCACATGCAACAAGCCTCAACTGCTGTACATTCCTTGTTCGCATGTCATCGCTGCCTGCTCCGTTCCTGGGATCGATCCGGCGCAGTATATCTCAACCTATTATACTCTGCAGTACTTGTGGAAAACCTGGGACGGTATCTTCAATGAGTTTGCGGCGAGGGGAAACTATCGAGAACTGTCACCGGAAGATACCATCACATGGATCCCAGACAAGAGGCTCCTCGTAGGCTATGTCGGCCGACGTCGATCTAGGAGGATACAAAACGATATGGATGCAGCGGAGCGTGAAGACGACCTACGTAGATGCAGCGCTTGCAGGTAGCCTGGTCACACAAGGAATCGATGCCCGCGGGTGGCAGGCGCATCGACCTCGTCGCAAAACTAAAGCAATACAACTTACCTATATGAGTTGACTGAATTTTCCTAAATAAAACTGTAATGTTGTAATGTTTGAACTGCTGAATGTTTTGTCATGAATTGTACTGAATTTCCCTAATGCTTTGTCATGAGTTGTACTGAATTTCCCTATATGAGTTATACTGAATTTCCCTAATGCCTTGTCGTGAATTTTCGTAAGTATTACTGAATGTTTGTTTATTAACAGTAATGTATCAACTTCTCAACCAATATGTGACAACTGCAGGTATGGCCGATGACCATCAGCTTCCCTAGCTGATTTCACAGCACCATCAGGAGCGTCACCGTGCTCGTCGCCTTCTACGGGACACCGTTCTCCCAGCTCTGTGCCTGAGGACACTGCGTGAGATGTGGCCTCTAAATGAGCGATTCACGCTTTATTTGCTCGAGGCCGGACTGTTGCCGTTCGCCTGCATGGTAGATCGGGCGAGACGATTCCTTTTTGACTAAGCCCTCGTTACCGCACTTGTGGACCGGTGGAGGCCCGAGACGCACACGTTGCACTTCAGTTTCGGCGAGCTTACTGTCACGCTGCAGGACGTCAGCATGCTGTTTGGCCTGCCTATCCGAGGGGAAATATATGTCCCAGCGGCCACCGACAGAGTTGTATGGCGCCTAGATTTCCTACAGCGCTTCGAGGGAGTAGGGCCTGCGGGGCGGTTTGAGCAGGACGCGGGAGTTCCCCAGAGTTACCTTCACGCAGTGCGCGATGGTGCGCTCCCCGTGGCCACTCCAGAGGAGGTCTTCAGGCGCCACCTTGAGGCGTACTTGTTGTACCTGTTTGGGTGGTTGCTCTTCCCTGGTACCCACAGAGACATCTGCGAGCGGCAGTACGTTCAGCTCGCCAGGAGTATTGCCGACTCGGCCCTAGGGCACGTGTCGCGGTTCAATTTCGGATCCGCCGTGCTTTGCCACACCTATAGGGGGTTGTGCGACGCCACGAGCAGAGACTAGGTGAGCTCTCTTTTCGCTGGGTGCGCCATCCTCTTGCAGATGTGGTCGTACGAGCATTTCCCCATCGGTCGACCGCTGGTTCCGCGGGATCAATTCGCATTGGCCGGGAATGTTAGGGACGGCTCTGTGATGGGATAGAGGTGGGCTAGACTGAGTTTGAGGTGGGCCACAAATCAGGCGCACCTCTGTTATCCTGCGTACGCTACAGGCTTCGATCTGCTCGTCGACGATAGCGTCATCTGGGATCTGTGGACCACCGCGAACCTCCAATCCGTCGCTCCAGTTGGCCTTTCTTCTCTTTGTACGCAGGATGCTGTGTACTGGCGCACCCAGGTTCTGCTCGTCTTCTCGCACATGATTGAGGGGTACTCGCCTGAGCGAGTTATGCGCCAGTTCGGCCTGCGCCGCTTGTCCCCGTGCCGCCTCCTCGACAGATCCCGCACCATATCCACGAGTACATCAAATATGCATTACATTTACATATTATTTTACACATGATTTTTGTCACTAACTAATTGCTTTGTCCGCGGGCAATCCAGGAAGGGTCAAGTGAGGGACGATTTCGTTCATCTGCAGCGGCCCTACGTGCAGGAGTGGATGGATTGGGCCCATACACGCATGGTCGAGTTGCATAGGCCGTACAGCCATGACATCCATTTTTCGTATCTGTCCTGGTATCGATCTCGCATGATCTACCGGTTGGCGGGCGGTCCACCAGCCGTGCCTAATGAGCCCGTCCCTCTCGCCACCATTGACGACCGCTACGACCGACGCCTTACTAGACAAATCTACTCTTCTGTGAGTTCCTTAGCTCTTTGCAACCTGACTTTCACATGGATTGTCGTTCTATAATTGCATTAATCCGTGTGCACAGCTAGACATCCTCGGTGGCGTCTCTGCTGGTGCACGGGACATGATGGTCAGGTCCCGCCTCGGACCCACCATGCCCAACGACGATGTGTACGCATATTGTTCGGAGGTCGAGCGGCAGATCGATCAGATTCTGGTGGGTTTCAGAGTGCTGCTGCCACCTCACTTGACCGTGATTCCCCCACCATCACCGTCGGCGCCGGGTCCTTCGCTGCATGTGCCACCAGCGGACCGTCCGTCGTCGTCGCGCCCTCCACCACCTCACACGGGTTTCGTGCCTGTCGATAGCTCTTTGGATGAAGAGCTCGATACTCCTGCATGGCACCAGCCTCTCGACCAGACACAGCAGCATCGTACGCAACCGACACAGCCTTCCCAGGCTCCGCCGTCTGTGCAGACACCACCAGCGAGGAGGCGGCGCGTCAGGGATTGTCAACCCCCCTCTCGGTACACACCATTGGAGTATCAGGCCCCCCCACAGAGGAGGAGGAGGGGGCAGTAGCCTGATGTAGGGTTTTGTCGGACTGTTCAATTTTTTGTACATTTTTGTCAGGTTTCCAACCTTTTGAGAAAACACTGTCGCACTTTTGTACTGTTCTACTTTTGTCCGACTCTGCATTTCTGCTTTTCAGCCTTTATACTTTCATCTTTTCAGCTTTTGTACGATTAGTACTTTCAGCTTTTGTTGTCTTGCCCCTTTGTATGACAGGGCACTTTAGATTTCCCAAGAACCCTAAAAAAGCTAAAACCCACATCTCATCTCCAAACTTCGATCTAATTCAAGGAGTATCTCCCATTCACTATTCTGAGCAAGTTTCCATTCTGCAAGATTTCCAAAATCTCATCCGAGGCCTCAGTTTCAAGCCTCGCCATTTTCTAAAACCCTAAAGTGCCCTATTTTCGAATTATCCCAAAATCACCGAATCTTGTCGATTTTATCGAAACTCCTACTGAATAAGCTCCTGAAATAAAGTTACACTTGTGTGTGAAATTATATCTCAAATCAGCCCTCCCAATCTCAAGATTTACAAATAAGTCCAAATTTCCAAGCAAAATCATCACAAATCAGTTCAAATCCTTGCATCTGGGTCCCTGCCCCTTTAAACCTTTCAGTCGCTAACCGGGCTGGCGACTGAAACGCTACGGGTTTCAGTCGCTAGCCGGGCTAGTGACTGAAAGCTGGCGTGGCACGGCACTTGGCCCAGTGGGGCGTTGGGCCGTGCCACGTCTTCAGTCACTAGCTGGGCGCTGATTCGCGACAGAGGGCCATTTTTGCAAATTTTAAAAAATCTGGGTTATTTTTCAAATTTGTTTTTTTTGTGGGTTATTAGGAAAAAAATTCCAAAAACAAAGCCGCCACTGGATATTAGAATGTTAGTTACAGAGTAGGCAATTCATGACAATAGAATTAGGGGGTGTATAATGTACAATTGTTTTTTTTTTTCTTGAAAATCTTTGCACCATTTGTATCATCCATTTTAAACTAGATCCAATCTCATCCATTTTAAACTAGATCCAATCTCCTCATTCTCTTTCCTAATACCTCCTCATCTTCCCCCTCCCCTATGGCTACCACCCCACTCCATGACCCCTCTCACCTGACGACTATGCTAATGCCACTTGCCTCCAACCCCTCCCCGTCCCACATTCTCCTACTCCCCTTGTTCCTCGCCAACCACCATTGCCACTTTCACCACCTCCATTATCACACTTCTCCCCCACCAGCTGTCATTCACAACCGGTGGTGACGATGTGGAACCACTGTCACCTCGTCACTTTGCCATCGCTCGCCACCAGGTCACCGCAACCGGTGAAACTAAGGAGAGAGTCAGGTGAATCTCTAAAGAGATTGGTTCAAAGGAGAGGGATTTTGATCCAACGTCTGAGAATGTACATGCAGAATAGTAAAAACAGATGATTGCTCCTTTTCAAAACTTATAGAATAAATCAGGGAGCAATTTTTAGTAGGTAAATTTAAAGGGAACAGATGTGGAAGTGTTAGAATCAAAATTGACTTTCTGATTGATAGCAAAGTTTAGATAAAGATTAGTAGCTGAAAAAAGCTCAATTTTCTGCAGTTGCAAGCAACAAACCACTTTTAGGGGATGGCCTTGTCATTGTTGGGACAATATTTTTCGCATTTAGCAATGTCGGGGAGGTTAGCGATGCATCTCTTTTTCCTGCTGCAATCAGCAAAATATATTTTACAATTTCCTCATGATTTCTAATAGCCATTTCAATTGTCTTGGATGTGTAGTATTACTGTGTCAAGAAGACAGATCGAGTTGAAGTTGTTGCAATGCTTGGAGTCTTCGGGATGCTTGTCACTGCAATTCAGATGTATCCTTTCCATGATTTCATTACTGGTGACAGACTAGGAAAGAAAACTGGTATGATCCATTAACATTGTATATTCGCTTTTGTTCTGAGATGGTTCAATTGGAACTGGATTCTCTGTAATATTGTAGAAAATACACATATATTACTCTTCTTGAGAATCATTGGATTGAAAATAGATGTTCTAGGTCACACTCGAATGAGAAGAAATAAATTTCTCACGGCAGATTGAGATACCAATTTCTCGTGATCTGAACACAATTTCGAGCATTAGTCTTTTTATCGAATGACTCCGAAAGGTGTGGATTACACACTATGCGTTTTCCTACATTGATACAAAGGATTCTTGTCCGGATATATTATCACCATCATTTTGCTAGAATAAATATCTCTTGATCTATACTCTTTTGAAGCAAATATTCATGTTGCCCTTTCAACCCCATAACCAATAGATATGTTTTTGCGAGGAAGAGCCTAGAGGCAATTAATTGGTCTCTAACGATGGTAAGCAAACCATATTTGTGGCTAAGTTGTGGTTAAGCTACCTTAAAACTTATGTATAGGAAAACTCACTCCCTCTCTGTCACCCCTTATTATGCCAGATAAGTCTGTTTGCAGGATTTGCAGCAGGGTCCTTTATGTTTGCTACCGTTACTCCTTCCATTCTTAAGGTTAAGTTTCTCCAACCCGCTCAAACCATCACTACTACAGAAATGCTTTTCACTATCGGTTAAAAATCCACTCTACTATCGGTTCTCTTACCGATAGTGGTCGGCACGATAGTAGAGGACAGCACACTTCTATCGGTTCAAAAACCGTTAGTAAAACATCTACGATCCCAACGTTCACTAATCGCTATCGACTATTTCTTCTATCGGCTCGGTTTTAAACCGATAGTATTGTATAAGTTTTTTCTATCGGCTCGTATATAAACCAATAGTATTGTTTAGGCCTTTTGTATCGGCTAGGATCTAAACCGATAGTAATCTAAACATTTTTTTCTATCGGCTCTTATATAAACCGATAGTATTGTTTAGGCCTTTTGTATCGGCTAGGGTCTAAACCGATAGTAATATAAACGTTTTTTTCTATCGGCTCTTATATAAACCAATAGTATTTTGTGGACACATTTAGTACTGGAAACTTTATTCTATCGGTTGTTATATATAAACCGATAGTATTGTGTGGACACAGTTAGTACTGGAAACTTTATTCTATCAGTTGTAGTATATAACCGATAGTACTGAAATATTTATTCTATCGGTTATATTATATAACCGATAGTATTTTGTAGACTCGTTTAGTACAGGAAACTTTATTCTATCGGTTTCTGAATATGAACCGATAGTATTGTGTGGACACAGTTAGTACTGGAAACTTTATTCTATCGGTTGTAGTATATAACCGATAGTAATATTAGTTTTTCCTATCGGTTATGTAGTGGCACAGTTAGTACTAAATATTTACAAATATACATACAGCAATACAGAGATACATACAGCAATATACACATGCATATACAGCAATATACACCAATATTCACAAATATACAGCAATATACAACAATACAGCAATATACAGCAACATACAACAATACAGAGATACATTGGATCATTCACAAATACACCAATATTTACAAATATTCACCAATATTCACATATTGAATTTGTTCACAAATACACTAATACAGTAATATACACATGCATTGGACAGACTGAATTTATGCACATATTGATCGAGTTTATTCACAAATACATCAATGAATCTATTCACATATATTCACATATATTCACAAATCAATGAATCAACACATTCAATATATATTCACAAATACAACAATCAACACAAGTCAGTTACTATCGATCGTTGATAGCCACTTCTTCCATGACATATTGAGCCCAAATTGTTCGCAGCTCCTTCAATTGAGGCAACTCATATTGCTCTTTCAACATGGTGCTCTGCATATATGCGTGTATGAAGTTAGGATCGTACGTCACAACCAATTAAAGTTCGACTTTGAGTCAGGAAAAATAGTTACCTTAGGGAATTGGGCAAAGTTTCTCCTGATCAGGTCATACATGAATCTCATGACATAGAAGCCACATTCCCACGATTGTGGCTGCTGATGGCACTGGAAAAATTGCATATGCAAAAACATAAACCCACATTAACTCAAAAGAACTAATTAAGCTTAAATTAAAAGACTCATCATGAGTACTTCCATCCGTATTAATTACCTCATATTCTTTCCAAGAAATTGTTGTGCCCTTCGACGCGTCATGCCTCCCTCCAGCACTAGCATAATTTTTGAAAGCCCTGTATTTAATTTAGCATTGCCGATTAATATCTTATCATTAATTAGCTAGTCAGAGAAAAATTTAAGACAACTATGTTACTTACGAGTCTATGTGCCATGTGAGGGTGAAAACATGCGCCACCTTGTCGCTCATCGAATCGAGGTAATAGACCTCATTCATTCATGGGCAAATGACGGCGAGGACCCAGTGGCCCCTACATTGCATATATAAGCGAACCGTTTCATACATATGTTAGGCGTAACATACAAGAATGAGTTAAATTAGTAGGAAATACACTAACCTTTGGTGGTACGGCGCAAGGATGAACTCCCGGTCCTGCTGCGCTAGTAGTGCCCTTGATATGTATTCCTCCGCATGTGCTTGGTCGTGCTCTAGTATCGTGAGGCTTATTTTCTCTGGGTCGAGGAAACCCACCTTGTCACATGCCCTCATCGACGCCAGCCTATACATGCACCTGGATGCAAAGTAGACATTAGTAAGTAGTGCATACAAAAAGTGATTAGATTTATGAAACGAACTGTGATAACTTCAGACAACAGCACACTCACAGGACTCTAGTCCGTATGATGGACATATCAAGCTCCCGCCAGTTGAGGAGGTCGAACAAATCCTCGTGGGCCACCGATATGCTCCCAGGCTCACGGTGAAAATGGGCTGGCCTGAAGTGAACCAAGAAATTGATGTGGCGCCTAGACCGGGTCAGGTACCACTCGTGGTGACTTCTGGTTATTTGATCCATATTGCGCAGAAGGTACTCCGACACGAGTGGGGACCCGTTCTTGAACGTACCCGGCTGGCTTTGTTTGGCCTTGCCTTTGGCCTTGCCCTTGCCTTTGGGCGGGGAGCGAGTGTATACCTTCGAAGGTTGGGGTGTGGTGCCGTCGGCCTCATTTGATGGCGAAGGGTTTGAGGCCGTCGGAGGAGGCATGGGGGCCGAAGGAGTTCGCTCATGTGTTGTGGCAGGGGTGGTGTCCTCAGGAAGTGTGCTGGTATCCATCGTCCACTTTAAGTACAAACGCTTAAATTAGATTTTGCAAATTAAGTATATTAACTGAGTTGTAAGCTAGAATGGCTAGGGTTTACCTCCTATAGTCTAACACCCTTCTTGGGCCACTGTATGTACGAGCCCAATGCCTCGCCAATTGTCCGCATTTCGTCCGTTGGGACGGGCAACGGAAAAGAGCTGTAGCCCGGGAGGGCCATGTCCACCTGTACCTTTGCGAATCCAGGCTCCAGAGGTACGCAGTGGATCCGGACATCCTCCCAAGACTGGTATACAACCCCGTTTGCAACCGCAACAGGTTTGTCGCCTATGTTGATCAATAGGGTACAGCTCTCCGGCTTCTGCAATTTGCAACAATTATAACAGGTTAGCGAAACAATTCTAACGTAACGGGAGTGGCATCAGCCGAACTGCATATATAGCTCAAGAGTTGCAATACCTCGATCAGGTCCACCGGATCCACGTGAACCTTCGAGCCAACACTACTCGGCCTGGCAGCGTCGACCTCGGCAGCTGGATCTAAACCCTTGGACTGCACAACTCGGCTTAGGCGTTCATATTTCTCGTTCATTTGAGCGAACATGTCCGCGAATTGTGCAGTCACATCTGCCCGTATCTTCTGAGATAGCTCCACTTCCCTTTCCTTCCAGCTGCCAGGCTTCTTCGCCTTTTGCCCGGGGTCCGAGAAGCCTTCCTTCCATGGCACCACAGCCCCACGGTTTGCATCCACCCTGGATGCTCCTTGTTTCCTAGAGCCCGAGTAAGGATGTCGTTCTCCCTATGGGGACTGAACAATCCCTCGGTCGCCTCCTTCGAGCAAGAGATCTGTTACATTGAAAGCTCTCCATTGTGAGGAAGAAATATATACAAACTTGTGCGCACACTAGTGATCATAGTTAGCCAACTTACGAGTCGCTGCACGACCTCGACGTCCCTGGGGTTTGGGAACGCCACAGTCCCCGTGGCCGACACGGTCCCTCTGGCCAGCCACCAGCGCTTGCATCACTGATCGCGGATCTCGGAGAGTGGTAGGTCAGGGGAGTCGACGAAATGCGACGCCTCGTCTTCACCCTTCTTCCACTGCTCCTCCTTCCCCGCATAGCCGCGAGAGCCGAGCCGGTGTGGGTGGTCGTTCCTCCTCTGGATTGCCCTGTTCTTCTCGCTGAGGGCCTTCGTACCAGAAACAAGAAAATTAATGCACCACTGCTTACTGCATACAATGGTGTAACCAAGCAAAGGAACCATTCATACCTTGAACTCAGGAGTCCCCTTCTGTTGGGCGAATTGCTCCCATACCTCCTCCGTTATGAAGGGGTACTTCTCGCATGGAGATTCGCCTTTAGCGAGGAAGGTATTGACGAGGACGCTCTTGAAGGTTTTCCACGTGTTGTTCATGTCCTTCAAGCAAGCTATCTTGGGACCATCGTCCGGGATGTTCCACTTGGCCTGTTTCAAATGGTGCATATAAGTAGGACTTACCTAATCTCTAGGATAAACCAAGGGAATGTGATTACTCAAGAGTTCAGTGATTTTGATTAATTTTACCTTCACTTCCGCCCACAGCCTATCCCTCTCGTCGGCCTTGACGTCCTTCCAGTTCTGGACGGTGATCTTCACCCTTTCCTTCGCCAACAAGCCAACATAGGCAGCATAGTGCCCGGCGTTCTTCCCGATCGGTCTCCCGAACTGGTTGAACTCACAGGAAAGATCCGCGCGTTTGGCCAAACGACCCAACATCGTCGCGCCTCGCGCCTTCCTCTTGCGCTGGGACGAGGCAGCGCCATCTACGTTCGCCCTCGCCGAATCACTAGTATCAGCCGAGGAAGATGCCGACATGGCTTTACCTAAAATACCATGAACAAACCATCCAATTGATATGAAGAAAGGTACATGACAAAGTAATTCACAGAATATTCAGATGAGCAGTGAAAACTAACAAATACTATATTTCCTATCGGTTTTGAAAGGAAAACCGATAGTACTAAGGTTTATATTCAGGAAAATTTAAAAGATTAGCAGTGCAAACTATGCTAATCTCTCTGCTGGAAAATAAAGTCTGTTAAAATTTAAATGAACCTAAATTTGAGATGAAAATTAGAAAATGGAAAGTAATTCATAGAAAATTCAAATTAGCTCTGCAAAATATGATGGCACTACTATTTACTATCGGTTTTCCAAGTCAAACCGATAGTAATCAAGTCTGAATCAGGAAAAATTTCCAAAATTGCTCAGCAGGAACATAAGGTATGTTAAAAAATAAATGAACCTAAATTTGAGATGAAAATTAGAAAATGGGAAGTAATTCACAGAAAATTCAAATTAGCTGTGCAAACTATGATGGCACTACTATTTACTATCGGTTTTATAAGTCAAACCGATAGTAATCAAGTCTGATTAGGAAAAATTTCCAAAATTGCTCAGCAAGAACATAAAGTAATTGCTCAGCAGGAACATAAGGCATGTTAAAATATAAATGAACCAAAATTTCAGATGAACATTAGAAATGGGATATAATTAACAGAAAATTCAGTTTTAGGGTATTTACTATCAGTTCTGAGTAAGAAACCGATAGTGAACTATACTGTATGACAAATTGCTATGATTTTCATCAATTCTGTCATTCTCATAGCTATCAAGTTTGTAGTTCATGAATTTTACTCTAGGTTTCTATTTGTAATCCATGGAACGGGATGTGAACCATTGCATACAAAATTAAGCAATACACGCGAGCAATTTGGTCAAGAACACTTACAGTGGATCGTGGAGTGGTCGGAGGCGGTGGCGCAATGCAATGCCGGAGGCGGTGGAGAACCAGTGGCGCAGAGGAGCGAAGAAGCGAACGTCGGCGATTCTAGGGTTTTCCGCGCGAGTATTTTTCGATTTGGAATGTGATCAGTTGCACTGGAGGAAAAATCGTGCAGGTTATAACCTAATAAATGAATATTTACTATCGGTTCATCACCACAAAACCGATAGTAAAAACATGTAAGTTAGGGTTTTCGTAACATAGTGTAAATCACTATCGGTTGTGAACACTAAACCGATAGTAAACTAAGAACAGGGGATCATAACACAGTGTAAATCACTATCGGTTGTGAACACTAAACCGATAGTAAACTAAGAACAGGGGATCATAACACAGTGTAAATCACTATCGGTTGTGAACGATAAACTGATAGTATAGTTTAATTTCATATCGGTTTCACAGTTATAACCGATAGTAAAATACAATGCTATTGACCCTAAAAGATTTCCCTTAGAAGAATTACAGAGAATCTCAGTACATCATTTTGTATTGTATTTACTATCGGTTATGACAATAAATCGATAGTATATGTTAATTTCATATCGGTTTGGAGGTTGAAACCGATAGTATAATACTGTTAAATTGATCTAAAGGTATTTCCTGAGAACAAATACAGATGGGTCTCAGTACATCATTTTGCACTTGTAAAGACACCTGAAACCCCATGCAAATGGCTTGCAATAATTTTGAAATAAAACAACAGTAAAGACCAATCATGGAATGAAAATTTACAGTTTTCATATATATTTGTGAAAAGAATCAATTATTGCTCAAATCAAGTATATACTCCAATTGAAATGAAAATTTGCAGAAATGATTCTCAATGCATCACGTATGTTTTCCCAAAGAATTTTTGAAAAATGATTTGAACATTCTTCGATCCAAGTAATATACGTCACTTACATATTGCAAATTAGTCAAGAATGGTTGTCCACCCATAATCCTTCTTCGTGGTCGTCTCGCAGGTAACTTGTTTCGTCAATATCTTCGGTAGGGACAGATTGAAGGATTCCATCTAAAAATGGAGGTAGTTCGTCGAACTGATCGTACTCTTCTTCATCCACAACGTCTTCGACCCCAACAATACGTCTCTTACTGTGAAGGACAACGTGCAACTTTGGGTTGGCCGGGTCAACGATGTAGACACCTGTGTGGCTTGCTCAGCAAGTATAAATGGATCATCTTTGTGTGCGACTCTACTGAGATCGACTAGAGTAAACCCATAATTGTCGACTTTAACACCTCGAGGGATTTCGACTCATTGGCATCGAAACAGAGAAATCTTAAGTAATACATAATCGAGCTCCCATATTTCCTCAATAACACCGTAATATGAGTCGAGTGCTCTTACTGCCCTGGCATCCTCCGAAATAGCAAGTAGTGTCACTCCACTACATTGCATAGCACTCTTCTCGTCCTGAGTTTTTGTGTAAAATGAATAGCCATTGATGTCATACCCCTGCCAAGTCCCTACAGTAAATATAGGCCCTCTGGCCAACCATGTAACATCTTCATCTACATCGCCCTCAGAAGCTTGCAGGACTCTATTTTCGATCCACCCAGCAAACTTCCTATTATGTTCTCTGGTGACCCAAATCTCTGGCTTCGAGGGATTCTGTTTCCGTAACATTTCCTTGTGCTCGTGTATGTATGGCTCCACCCGCACTCCTTCGCTCCACAATTTTTATAAGTCCTCGACTAACGGTGATAGAACCACGTCAATATCATTCCCGGGTTGTCTGGGTCCTGAAATTAGTAACGACATCATGATGTACTTACGCTTCATACATAACCAAGGAGGAAGATTGTAGATGCATAAAAGAACCGGCCAAGTGCTATGTCGACTGCTCATATTTCCGTGTGGATTCATACCATCCGTACTCAGCCCAAACCTTATATTCCTCACTTCGCCGCCAAACTCACCGAATGTTCTGTTAATGTTTCTCCATTGAATGGAATCAGCTGGATGTCTTAGTTTTCCGTCTTGTTTCCGACCTTCAACATGCCAACGCAAGTACTTCGCATCTTTCGGATTTGCAAATAGCCGTTTCAATCTGGGAATCACAGGCAAATACCACACAGTTTTGGCCGGAGGCCCTTTCTTTACCTCATCACATCCATTGTGATAAATTATGTCCCTATGCTTATACCGCGATGCACCGCATCTTGGACAAACATGCAAATCCTCGTACTCGTTACGGTACAGAACACAATCATTTGGGCATGCATGTATTCTTTCGATTTCCATTCCCAACGGACACAATAGTTTTTTGGCCTGGTAAACCGATCTTGGCAACTCATTTCCCTCTGAAAGCATGTCGGCTAACAGATCCAATAGCGCCGTGAAACTCTTATCGCTCCAACCGTTGCTTGCCTTCAAGTTATATAATCTCAACACAGAAGACAACTTTGTAAATGTTTCACATCCGGGGAACAAAGGCTTCTCAGAATCAACAATTAATTTCTGAAATTTAGCTAAATCGTTTTCGCTGTAGTCCTCTTCTACATCACGTAACATTTCATCTAAATTGTCGTCATCTACATGGACTTCCGAATGAACATTATCAATGTTTTGATCATGATCATCATTACTGCAATCCACTTCCGGGTGCTGCTGAGTGGTAGCGGTAGTGCTCGTTTCCTCAAGATCTTCACCATGCCATATCCAACGGGTATAGCGTGCGTTAAAACCACGACGAATCAAATGACTCCTAATCTGATCAGAGTTGCCGAACCTTTTTAAGTTCATACAATCTATACAAGGACAATGCATATCTTTCTCTCCCTTCTTCGCCTTCTCTTGCTCAGCAAATTTAATAAATCCATTCACACCCTCCAAATACTCAACAGTAGTACGTTTTATTCCATACATCCAATATTCTCGGTCCATCTACAATTATTTCACAAAATTGACAAATTCAAATAAATAATTAATGACTCAGGGCATGCATATATGAATGAAACATAATTAGCTAGGCCATATGTGTGTACATGAGCTGTTTAATTACATTAAATGGATTTGTATATATGAAACCCTAATTAACTTGATGCATGCATTAATTGGAAGAGCCAGCTAGCTAGCTGCTTAAATTCAGCAAGCTATAGCTAGCTAGCGAACCCAGCCTTCTAGCTAGCTTGGAGATACATGTATCTAGTTTAATGAATTGCAAGTAGAGAGAGAGAGGGAGAGTGTGAAAGAGTGATCGAGAGAGAGAGAGAGAGGTGATGAGAAGATGACAATACCGAGGGGGATGGAAATATGATCAACCTCTCAGCTAGCTTCTCCAGATCACTCTAGCTTGGAGTTGTGCGCGGCTGAAATGATTCCAACATGTAGAGCGCAGAGCAGGGGTCGACCTAATTAAGTTGTCCAATTTTACTATCGGTTCAACAAAACTAACCGATAGTAAAATAAGGTCCCCCTGTCATAACCATTAGTGTATATGAAGTCATTTTACTATCGGTTTGTGTTGTTGAACCGATAGTACTATTTAATATATTGTATCGGTTAGTACAGTAATAACCGATAGTAAAAAGTCAGTGATTTCACTATCAGTTACCCGAGAAAAACCGATAGTACTATTCAATATATTATATCGGTTAATACAGTACGAACCGATAGTATAAAGTGAGTAATTTTACTATCTGTTACGAACGAAAAACCGATAGTACTATTGTAATATATTATATCGGTTGGTACAGTAATAACCGATAGTAAAAAGTCAGTTATTTCACTATCAGTTAAAAATGGAAAACCGATAGTACTATTTAATATATTATATCGGTTTGTACAGTAATAACCGATAGTATAAAGTTCGCAATTTTACTATCAGTTACAAAAGGAAAACCGATAGTACTATTTAATATATTATATCGGTTTGTACAGTAATGACCGATAGTAAAAAGTATTTGCATTTCACTAACGTTGGATTAGTGTGTAACCGATAGTAAAATGATGGTTTTCCGCCACTGTCGTCCTATTCTATCGGATTTTTCCTAGATTGCTTACAACCGTTAGAAAATAAGGGTTAGTGAAATGCACTTCTGTAGTAGTGCATCTATATTAAGGAGGAAAAGAAAAAAAAATTTGGGTTCTATCAACTGATTACGTAGATATCAAAATAGTATAGTCTCATCACCGAATATCAATTAAAATACTTATATGTGTATTTAGATGGATATAATGTGTGTTTACTATCTATGTAAAGAGAGACCGTGAATTTGACTTTCAATCCCTTTATTTTCATATAGACTGGTGGGTGTCTAGGGACGATCCATTATAACAAATACTCTACTTGTAAAAAGTTGACCTCTCTCAGGCAAGTAGTGCTTTAGGTTTTCTGATGAGCATACCTGTTGCAGATGAGTGGAGCAACTATGTTGAACCTTTCACTCTTAACATCTGACATGTGGGCCGTTGCCATTCGAATTTTCTTCTATCATCAAAAGGTGAAAAATTCTGACCCTGAAATGTTTGCACCATATTGCATAACACAATGCCTATGATGTTGACATGTCTTGTAAATGTAATCCGCAGATAAATTGGCTGTACTATCTAGCATTAGCAGTTGTGGCCATTGGATTGATCATCTACTCACTGAAGTAAGTTGAATCAACTCTTTTTTGGATCCATTTACATATATGGCAACCCAATAAAATTTTACTACTTGTGATGTATGAAGTGAGAGTTCTTGAGACGATGAGACATCTACAAGTACTGAAACAGCAATTCAGTATGAACAATTGGCAAATGATGAGAATTCAAATGGTGCTCTTTTGGATTGGCATAAAAGGAGACGTCAGGAGGAAGATCACATCTGTTAGGGGGTCGATATGCAAAGTCACCTCCATGCAATCGGTAGATTTGAGAGATTCAGATATGAATCAAGGGTGTGCATTCGGTTTATTCAGTTTTTTGTTTGATTTTTTGGGTATTTTTTAAATTTCAATATCACACATTGAATACCATATTTACTAAAAAATATTTTGGTTCGATTTTGGTAAATATCAAACTAATTCGGTTCAGTTTATATAAATACCAAATTACCAAATTATCATGAACCTACATGACATTTTTGACTCTTTCTTTGCTTTATGATTTGGAGTACCACATAATAACATAGTATTAAAGGATCGAAGTGACCAACAAGTAAAATTAAACACCAAATACCAGTAGGACAAACTCCATATCCTACATAACATAACCAACCAGTTAAGTACAGTCCATAGAACATAATCAAATTCCACAATTACACTGAGTCACTGACAGTCTACATAACAAGAAAAATAGACAATCCTCAATATACTAACACATTCCACAATCCATGGAACAACTCATACAGCACAATTCAATACAAAATGTTCAAGAGAAAAATGTGTTCAACATATAGAAGTTCTCTAGTCCTCTTGACATCAAAAGGAACATCTGCGGCAAGAACAAATTATAATGTCAAAAAGGCGTATCAAATTACTAATGTAATGTGCAGTCAAGTTTACAAAAAAGGATGTCAACAATAGACAATTCATATACACCTAAAAAGAGTTGAACCAAACTAAAATTTACCAGCTCACGATTGATCACATGAGTAAATACTTGTTGCAACAGATTTTAATTGGGGACTTGTCAAGTTTGCATGACACAAAAATATGATAATCACAAAGTGAAATAATTTAACTGTTGTAACATGAAATTGAATCACAATTCTTATAATTTAGTACTTTCTTCAAAACGAGTTAATTCAACTAAATCTTCTTCAACATTGATGCGACCAGAATGCCGTATCCAATCTTGTGCACATAACAAGCATTGCACCATAAACGGTGTCAACGAGCTTCTAAAATCATCAAGAACACGACCATTAGTACTAAAAGTTGACTCAGAAGCAACTGTTAATATAAGAATTGCTAATACATCACAAGCCATACATGAAAGTATAGGAAAATGAGGAGAATTACATTTCCACCAAACGAGAATGTCAAAGTCTTGCCTATCTTCTTATGTATCTTCACCAACATACTTATCTAATTCAGTTTTTCTATACACACCAGCTTCACAAGAAACTTTCATTTTCTTCTTGTATAAAGACCTCATCAAATTTGATGTATTTACTTGAGATTCAGAACTAGAATTTAGTGTTCTTTGTTGTTTATCACTTTGGCTTCCACCTTGAACATACATGCTCTTGTATTCTTCAAAAATAGAACGAAATGCATTGTTTATCTTTATCCATACTTGATCTCCTTTGATTGGACCATACATCTCTAAAATTGTAAACTTCATGTAAGCGAATAGTTTGTACCTTGTATTGAGGAAATCAAGAAAAATTTAGCTGAACTATATATCCTTAAATAGAATAAAAAAATAACAAATTTGGCTATACCTGGGATCAAGAATAGTAGCAAAAAATATCAACATATTCATCATCTCAGGATCCCCCCAATATTTATCATACTTCTCCTTCATCTTAATAGCCATTTCAAATAGGTTTTCATCTGGACTATCACACCAATCTCACAATAAAATATTCACAGTAGCAATCTCTTCAAAGCAAATGTTGGAAGTGACATACTGAGTGCCTGAAACACGAAGTGTGAGATCATAAAAATATTTTAGAAACTATGCAAAATGACCAGTATTGTCCCAATCTTGATTTTGTGGAGATCCATCATCACCCATCTTTGACATGTAATAAGTGTCTTGGAGTGCAAACTTGTCAAATGCCTTCTCGCATTTTTGAGCCGATTTTAACATAAGGTAGGTTGAATTCCATATAGTGCGCATATCAAGACATACAAATGACTTACTTTCTATATTGGTGAATTCAACACATTGCTTAAAATTATTCATTTTTGAAGTGGAGCTTCTCACATATCTCAGCATTACGAACACAGGAGATGGAATTAGACATCCTCTTCACCCCATTTTGAACCACAAGATTAATAATATGAGCTACACATCTCATGTGAAGATATTTGTCTTATGCAACACTACCTCCCCAATTATTCAAAACTCTCCTCATGTAGCCTACAACAAAATCATTTGCACTAGCATTATCTACTGTGTTAGTAAACACAGTCACAATTCTCTATTTAAGCAAGTATTTCTCTAGTGCTTTACCGACGTCTTCTACTTTGTGAGTGTTTACTAAACAAAAGTTAAGGTTTTTTTTGTTTAGTTTCCACTCATTATCAATGAAATGTGTTGTTAGACACATATAATTCTGAAGTCTTAAAGAAGTCCATGTGTTTGTGGTGAGGCAAGACTCTTTGACAAGAATCATTGAAAAACTTTTTAACATAACTTTCTCATTTTGATAAAGTCAAACAATATCTTTTTTGCATTGTTCACCTAGATGGAATATGAAAACGAGGACCAACTTTTGACATGAACTATTTAAAACCTTCACGTTCTAGAAAACTCAACGACAGCTCATCTATAATTATCATGTGAGCAAGTCCTTCCCTAATCTCTTTAGGATTGTATTACCAATTAGAAAGAGAACTACTTTCATCCACACTAAATTGCAAATTTAGTAAAGTTTGTTTGCTGTCCTTATTTGTATTGGGATGCTTTTTACAAATTTTTGCATGAGAGATTAGCGAGAAAGTACCATTCTTAGATGAATCACATGCAAGTACTCTTGAGCAATGCTTGCATGCAGCCTTCTTCTCACCTTCCAGTACTGTGTAGTGGTTCCATATTCTGTTCTGTGGCCTATTTGTTTTCTTCTATTGTTCGAAGGTGCATTGTCCCTAGTTGCGTGAAACATTGCGTAGTGATCCACCAATGTGTTAGATGTCATCTGCTTCAGTAATCTAAAATGAAAGAAAAAATAGTGTAAGTACTAGGGGTATGTAATTTTATCTAGTGTATATCAATCTTGCATGATGAAAACCTAGCATATTCTTGTAGGAACCTCTAAGCTAAGAGAGTCTCATTCAAATTCTTTATTCACAAAACAAATGACTGAGAGTCTAAGACTGAGGAAGAATTAGAAAATTACATTACACGATCTTTTGATTGACTTTGTTGTTGCTGCAAATCGAAAATAGTGTGGCGGCAGCGCAACACGACCTCGTGGGAAGGCTACAAGAAAGGGGTCCAGCTGGCCGGGGGGCGTCATGGGCATGATGTTAGTCTGTCGCAGGAGGAGGAGGGAGGCGGCGGAGAAGGCGACACAAAGAGGAGGAGGCGGCACGGGGACTCAGGGAGGAGGAGGCACGGGGAGGAGGGGAGTTAGGGTTAGGGCGTTAGGCAGTTAGGTTTAGGAAATGCCAAAATGGCTGTGCAAACATAAACTCAATTGTTTTTGGTTTTTTCGGTAAAAACCGAAACTATACCAATTACCGTATACGAGTAAACTATCTTACCGAACCGAATACTATATACCACACAAACCGCTATTTTTGGTTCGATTCAGATTTGCACAACCCTAGATATGATGACAGAAGATACTTGGAATATGCTAAGTTCATGTATATGCAAAACTATCAATATTTCAAGCATATAGTTGAGGCACCATGATCTGCTGTAGTTGTGTATAGCAAAGTAACTACAATAAGATTATTTGATCTTGTGATTAGATAGTCTAGATTAATTCATAATCTAAAATAAAAAATCTTATTTTTTCATTATAGTTGACCTAGAGTGTTGATTCTTAATCGGATGATATGTACACAATGTCTAATTTGTAGTACATGACAACAGAACCCAGTCCATAGTTTTAAACTTTAAAATCTTTAGATGCGAACATAAGATTAAAATAATTAAAAATAGAATAAAATTTACGAGTAGCACTTCCTACTATATAAGATTTGCAAATTGTTCCATTTCTTTTAATTTTGCCCTAGAGTTCGCAGACTGCAATGTTGGGCCAGCGCCTCCTCGCCGCCTTGGCGACCTCGACGTAGCCTTCACACACCACCTCGAGGCCCCGCCGCAGCCGCCCCTCCGCGCTTTTTCGCTCTGACTTCCACTCCGGCTACGGCCTCGCCGCCATCTTCGCGTCCTTTGGCCAGGTACTGCCTCCCCCTCAAACACCTTGAGCGCTAGTGTATGCGCGTTAGTCAGCAGCCTGGGCGACCGCCACCCCTTACCCGCGGTGACGAAGAGGATATCCGAGGACGCTGTGGCGGCGTCCTTCCGGCCCCCGCAACGTCTCACCGCCCCCTGCCTCTCCACCCACCCACCCAACTCCCACAGGCAGCAGCCAGCCCAGAATTGCGATCTTGCTTGCGCTCTATCTATGATTAGGCCTCATCAATAATTATTAGGTTCTGAAAGTTCAAATCACTAGAAAAATATCAGGCTGAGCAATTGATGCTTCAGCTAAATCTCTGCTCAAAATTGGACCAACTCCAAACCCATTTTCATCAGCTACATGAACCGTAGGTCCTATCTTGTCGGGTGAAGCAACTGTTTCCTCGTTACCCTCGGTGTTCGGTCTGTCCTTATCAGCGAATAAACGACGGATTTGATGGTGCTCGTTAAGCTTTTACTTCTAACATTTCTTACATATGAAAGACTAACAATGGTTCTGCTCGGAAGGAGCTGGAACTGAGCCCAATTTTGAACTATTTTAAGGTCAGATACATGAAATAGTCACAATGCTGGTGAGTGCAACATTATTCAATACTAATTCACCCCTCACAAAATAGGGGCCGGTGCTCATTTCAACAGCAGTAAGACATCACATTCAGCAAACAGAAAGAAATTTCAGATTCAAAAGAATAGGTTGAGAAATGCTCCAGCAAATAGCAATATTGTTAAACTCTTTTGTCAAGTACTCTCTCTATCTGAATGGTTCAACCAAGTTGGAGTAGTAACTTTGTACGGATACTGTCTGTTCTGAAAGCTGATAGCCTGATACCATTGGTTGTTAGTATACAGGTGGTGTGTCCTATCTACTTGGTAGTCTTTGCATAATCATTTGTTTGTTGTCAAACTGCAGTAGTCCATGGACCATAGGAAATTTATGGCTTGCGGTTCATGTCACTTGCCAATTTGCTATTTAACTTATGCACAAACTAACTTTACTGGTCCAGTGATTCCAAATCACAATATTGGACATACAGCGAATTGCACCAAGAAAAGGACTCTCAGAATGTGCCGCGAGCTGTGTACCTTTCAGACATTAGCAAACCACTAGGGGAAAACATCGCCTATAATTTTCATAGTTTTGGATTTACCTCCAATCAGCTGAAACCAGCCCATGGTTACATTACTTGTGGGAATATATTATGTCCATGTTGCAAGCCTACTTGTGATAATTCGTGGACATGATTGCAGCACGTTTCTGATTTAACTGTTGTGTTGTGCCTGCAAGTTTCTTACTGATGTAAGATGGTACCTACATATCCTTTGCACATCAGTATACCCCTATGTAAAAACACTGCTGGCACATTTAAGCGTCTGTTGCTTATGTATGCGTCTTCAATAAAACACACAAAAATTTAACACGATTAATATTAATCAAAATACAGATCATCTAATAGTCTAATACTTATCGAGAGGTATGTTTCGATTTAATTGAGCTGCAGTTGAGATACTTGTCTTCAGTGTTGTTTTGGAAGTAAATTCATTTGGGAGCAATTTCATGTGCTAAATTTTTGAGAAAATTTCTTCCATAACATCATAAAAATTCTAAATTGTGGTTTGTGGGGCTGGTAAGATGGGATTAGACCAACATGTCATCCTCATATTTAATGACAAATATAAAATATTCAAATTTTGTAGTAGATATAATCAAATCTAAAGGTGCGTTCGAATATTGAAATTATAAATAGAATATTTTGCTCGTCTCCATCTTTGATGGATTGATAGCTTAAAAACTATGGGGCACTCAAGTGCCTTGTTGATTAAAGCTGTGTTTAATATGTTGTTGTTGCTATTCAATCATGCACGGTACATTCTCCAGTGTTTCTTGTTATTGTTTACATCACCTGGATAATATTAGGATGGTTGAATTCACTTGTGCTGGAACAGTTTTGAGAGAGTAGCAGTTTGGATTTTTATGTTTTGGAAAATAGGATTTGGATTTTACTGGCCACTTTCTTCTTGCTGCCAGGTACGTCTCTATCTTTTCATATGACAATTCCCCTCTTTCTTGGAATATTATGATATCAGCTTTCCTTTTCATTAAAGAAATTACACATTGGGGTTTCCTGGAGTTTATCTTTGGTAGAGTTTGTGTATTTCACAAGATCTCATCTGTTTGTTTTTTATTCAGTGCTTGGGATCTAAATCCACCAAGTGAGGTAACTAGGAGAGAGAATTTTTTGTTTAGAAATTTTCAAACTGTTGGTCTCACTACTCAACTAGTTCAGGATCCATAACATGTGGGAAGGCATGACAATCTGAAATTACCCTTTTTTCCCTTGAAGTATGTATTAACTCTTAACTGATTGAAACCATAATTCAAAACAGTAGCTAAATAGTTGCTCCCCCTTTTTCACTGTGCACATCAATCTTTCAGAAGGGGCCAAACACTAGGTGATGTTAGTGTAGGAGACAGTGCTCATCTTCAGCATGTGTCTTGACAAGGCAGTTTTAGGCCAAGACTGTGCATTCTGACTGTTTAATGCAGCAGGTCAACTTAGTAGTTATGTACTTATGTTTGTCCATCTCTCCATTGCATTCAGTTGTCTGCTCATGTCTCAACTAGAGATGCTTTGTTTCATCTTTGATTGATAGATTTACTGTGACTATAACGAACTGAATGGTTGATATTCGTGAGCCGTAGGGCTCAGATAAAACTTATTGTGTGTTCCAGCCAGCAGACAGGGAAAGGCAGCATGCCAGCACATAGTATTATGCAAATGCAATCCAACCCGTCACCAAATCGGGTCATGTCAAGAAAGCAATGTTTGATAGCAAAACAATATGACATGTCGCACTTCTGTTGAGTCAGTGATAGATTTTCATCGACCTGATTGCTCTCCATCATGAAGGTCGCATTTCTTTCTCTCTTCCTTTGTTTTTTTTTTTTTTTCTAAATGTGTCCATCATGATCTGCTCTTTCTTTTTTCCTGGTCCTTTCTTTGCCCACTGCAATACGTGTATCTTGTGTCATGCTTGCGAAGTTTTGAATTGAAAACCACACGTTGGTGTCTGCCCATACTAATTAAGTGTTGCGCTTATTTGGTGTTGCAGTTTGTCTGTCATATTAGTTCAAACTTCTTTTTATTCTGTCCTTTAGACTGTTGTTTGGAGTTGTCAAATACTCAAACTTTAACAAGATACGAGCACAAAACCCAATTTACAAAGATTAATCTCATTCACTAAATGGGTTGGTTTAGATTGCTAGACACGACATGACAATTAACAAATTATACCATGTGGATTTAATCAATTATGACCTATAAACAAACATGATTACACAACATGGTAAAGAAATTTTTTATGCAAGTTTAGAGGATCATGTAATAACTTAGTTAACATTGCTCATTATTGTACAAAAGGTCACAAATTTGAGGCCTCGCTGGAGTGGATAAGGTTAAAAACTTCAAATATGAGCCAACTCCAATTTTCTAGTTCAAAAATTCTCTCAGAAGAAATCTATATGGGTTTGTGTCTAGTTCAAAGATTCTCTCAGAAGAAATCTAATAAGTGAACACAATCAACACATTTAATGGTTGAGTTTTGGTTACTAGTTTGACCCTTTGCGTGGGATGACATGACGTAAATTCAATTTGACATGGCCAATAAGCCGCACTACTGTTTCTATCTGCAATAAATATAACACATCTAAGATGTTATCAATTGTAACGATAGTTTTGTCAAAAAAAAAAAATACTTAAGCTCTTGGAATTGATCTAGACTGTTTAAATGTATTAATTTTAGAGGGAAGAAAACATTCCTCCAAAATTTCTATATTTCAAACAGGCCGCCATCAGTAGTTTCCAAGTGATTTTGTTCAAAGCTTCCATGCCGTTTCAGCAAATTCTGTCACCGGTTAGCTTCTCTGATTTGCTGAAACATAGAAACGAAATTTTATTAACCCGATAATAGATTACTCTTCTACAGTAACATGGGAGAATAGATTTGTCAATGGTTTATAAGCTCATATTAACTAACACCTGTCATGTAATCAATTTAAAAATGCACTAAATATGGGTAATAATTTGCCTCACCTTAAAAGTACGTGGGAATTTGCAAATTTGAAAATGTACAGATGGTTATAATGCAAAATTTCTAAAGAGCATGACCTAAACTGGTAAAGCACTATTGCTAATGAAAAGCAGGGTAATACATATGAAACATAAATTTAACTACCGCTAGGTCAGTAACATATGGGACAAGGCTCCTGTTGATATGAGATGCAGATATTTCACAATGCACATTGGACAGACAGCAATGGTCGGAGATGATGTTGCTTCAGTAACGCTGTAGGCCTCTCGACGAAAAGACTTAAAATCACACTATACGGAAGAATTGTAAGGGGGAAAAAACACTGGCCACGAACGTCTCATTTCATTTCACATACTTTTCAACGGTACAAACCTAGGGGCAAATGAAAATAAAAGAAGGTAAAAGTGTGACGGAAGCAAAGCCGGGCCAAGCAAGCAGTTTTTCATAGAACAAACCACCACCACCACCCCGCACACACCCAATCCAAAAAACATCCACTACTCCGACATCATCTTCATGTAATTTCATAAATCAAATTTCTTATCAAATAACTTTGCATATTTATTTGAGAAGTTAAATTTTTTCACCATAAATCTACAAGTTGGCTTCTAAAGAAATCAGGCCTAGGCTAGATGGGCCCTAAATGATCTAGTTGCTACTCCATATCACACCCGAAATTGAATCCTATGCCTTCTAAAATCATAACCATACTTACCTTATCTAACTATGAAATCAGAATTTGAAAGGTGCAAATTCAATATGATAAAGAAATCGGGATGATCACCATCTCATTGAGAAGTGATCAAGTTTTACATGTGTTAATCTGGAATGTTAATTGATTTACTATCTTTGTTCTCCGATGTGTTATTTTTTTTTTCAAATTGTGATTATCAAGATTATCATATTGATAATAAAATATATCAAGAATATCACTAATAAATACATGTATAAATTAGTTTATCTACTACAATTAATGAGTATTTAATTTCAATTACACATGCACATATGGTCCAATCATCTAATTTAATAGAAATAATATGAGAAGATTTGCTTAGGCTATGTTTGAAATTCTGATGATGTGGTAATAAACATTGTAACAAAGTATTTTAAAAAGTTGTTTTTGAAAAGCTAATATAAATAAAATTCTATCTATTTAGTAAAACAAACATTGTTGTTAGTTCTATCGTAGTTTGTTTGTTACTTGATGGTCCAAAGATAATTCAAAATTAGAGATTTTATTGTTAATTCCACTGTAGTCAGAAAAAAGCATGTCAAAAGTTGTTTTCACTATATAACTATTTTTTAATGTTGTTTATAACAAACGCGGTTAAAAAAATCTCTCAAATAAATAGATTAGACAAACAGTTTGTAAAAAACCTATTTTTTTAAGGTGCACCACATTCTCAATTGCAATTTAGAAAGTACCAAATATTTGTAGATTTTTTTGGAAAAGGATAACACATATTGAGAACGAAAATAATAAAATAAAGCTGGTATCTTTCCTACTTGAAAGCAGAAGATACGAATCTTATCACACCCTACAACACACACGCACAACGACAGTGTGTGTAGGCCCTGCAAATGGGGACGCAATACGTTCTGCCCATCTCCCGAAGAAAATGATGAGCAATTTTTCCGCACGTGCAAAGATCTTTTCTTTTTCCCGACAGACAACTGGCCTTTCGATGCAGCGACCGATCAAACAAACAGACATCCTTATCCATACAGTGCCATCCAAGTGATCGCTGTACCCAAAATACGATGCATGCACTGCATTTCTCAGAGGCTCAGAGCCCTTCTGAATTGACTTGGGCTGGGGGTCTCGCCGGCAGTCAAATTGGCACGTTTTTGTGCAGCAGACCATCCTTCGTAGGGTCCTGATTAATCAATGCTACTCTGCAAGTACGGCAGTTGATAAGAAGCCCTTTATTCTTCTCTTATCCTTTTAATTTTTCTTCGTTGGAATTGCATGGATGTCTCTCCAAAAATTATATCAAAATTATCCTTGTAAAAGATACTCTCTCTAGTTGGAAATATATGTTATTTTAGATTTTTTTTATTTATTTACAAATACATATTTTTCTATATTTTATAGAAGAATTTCTCACATTCATTCCCTTTATGCCCTCCCTTTCTATAAATCACTTAAAGTTTACATAATCATAATTAATATTTTACACAAACTTTAATAAGACTAGACAAATCATTTCAAATTAGGGATGGCAACGGAGCGAGTTCGGGGAGAGGGTATAGTTCCCGTCCCCGTCTCCCACTCCCCAACCTGCCCCCGCCCCCGCCAAGGGCCCCGATACCTCAAGGGGTCATTGAGGGGGCTGGCAATGGTCGAGGGGTCGACGAGGGGGTTGGTGATGGTCGAAGGGGGTCGATGACGGTCAAAGGGGTTGACGAAGGGGCCGACAGGGGCGCCGGTGATGGTCGAAGGGGGCCGATGAGGGCTATGTGGGGCGCGGAGCGGCGGAGAAATGGAGAATAGATCTAGGGTTTGGTAACTTCGGTAGTACTAAGGGTTTTCAGGTCGAGGGCGGGTTTTCGGGTTCGGGTATTGATTTTGGTTACTCGGTTCTAAAATACTTGCGGATATTGATTTTTCCCACACTCGCCCCCACGGGGGACGAGTATTACCCGTCCTGTTGCCATCCCTATTTCAAACCATGTTTTAATTCTTATGCATGAGTTTAAAACAATATACATTTATAAAACAAAGTAAACATTAAGGATGCCCCTATAAAACATGAAAGGGAAAATTTTGCCAACCTTACCAACGTATTAGTCCAATCCTTCTTTGTCAGTCTCACACACTATAATTTGTGAACTTTGTAATGATATAAATGAATTTTCCTACCATAAAAGCACCACAGTCTTGCTCCTAAATAGTAGACAATCTTAGGTTGTGTTTGGGAGTGCTTACGTTACCCAAATTTGTTTAACATGCCATCTTTTGCTACAGTTATTTAGTTACAGTTGAAATAACAATAATATCTTACTAAATATGAAAAATATTTTAATAACTGTTACATCTCATAACATAACACAAAATCACACTACAATTAAAAGCAGCCTTAATGTCATTGACTTGTCAACTTACTCAATTTCTACACTATAAATAAAAAACATGTATGAATGTAGAACAAATATTTTTTATCATATGTGTTTTCACTTTTATTGTCGCATTTTGTTATTTTCAGTAATCGTATTTTCTTAGAAATTTTTTTTGTACGTAAGAACTGTAAGCATTTTAACCCTGCCCAATAAAAAATTATTGTTTCACCTCACAATGTTTTGCGCATGGAAACAACTTGAATTTGAGTAATGTTGTGTGAGTTTTAAAATGGTTAAACTAGCTATAATCTTACTTTTTATCTCAAAAAACTATATTATTATTATTAATATGTGCGTGAAAACCATTTGATGCCATTTGACACCAGTACTTGTAACACATTTTTTAAGTAGAACTGAAATATGTATTTTTGGCGAGTACGTTGGTGCAATTTTCTTAGAACTTATTTAGAAAGGTAGGTTTTGATTTATTATGTGGATTTTTATGGACCAAATTTAACCTACTTGTTTAATAAATAAAAAATCACGATAGTATGCTCTTCTCCAAAACCTTTTCTTATACTCAAACAGACCTTAATTTTTTCAACAGCTTGGTGCTGCGAGGGGCTGGGGGCCATTGAAAGGTGGTGGGCTCAAGGACCACCAGCATCCACGAGGCAGCTGCCTCGTGTCCGAAACGTGCAATGCCTGGCCTCCAGGTGGCGGCCGGTTCACTGCACCGCGGGCCCTCCGGCAGGTCTGCCGGCCGGCGCTGGGGATCCATGCGGGGCTACAGCCAGCCGGGATGGCAGCCTTTGGGTGATCTGATCTCCATCTACTCCATTAATTGACTTGACTGGCCCTTGAAATGTCTCCTGCACGCTGTGCTTGGTCCATGTACTTTGACTGAAACTTCACTGGCCACGCTGCTGTGCAACGCAATTTTTAACCCTGCCGTTATTTATGGTGTGTTTAGTTCCCGCATAACATTTAACCTAGTTTGTATATGTGGCACAGGTTGAGTAATATAGATTATGAAGATATAATTAGATGATATTTAGTTAGTGTATGAGATTATGTAGATTAAAATGACATGTTGTTTGATTGATTGTATTATTGATATAAGTAGAAAAAATATAAGATAAAAAATACTACCAAAACTACTTAATGTTTATTTCACTTTAATAATCTTTATTTTATATTAATTATTTTTAATCAACATTAATCTAAACTAAGAATCATTAATATATACTAATTGCTCTCTAATCACACAATGTTAAGAATCATTATTGTCTCATATTCCACTTTTATAATCTTTATTTTGGTTTAATAGACTTTAATCAATCTTAATTCATGCTAAAAGTCATTAATATACATTAATTATTTTTCTAGTTACGTAACTAGGCGGACCAAACTACGGAGAAACGATAGGTGAGACCGTATCCAATGGCCAAACTCATAGTCACTTTTTATATTTTCTCATTCAAACTCAAAATTGTGTACAGACAACGAAACAAACAGGTGATTACATCTTACGAGTTAGACTAAACTTGATACAGGCAACCAAACACATGGTTAATGACACCTGACTGCTGGCACAACCATAAAACTTAGAATTTTTTATTTAAATAACTAACTTTAAAAAGATAATTGTAAAACTAACTCACACTTCGTATTTGGTTTTTTAAAAATTGACCTATCAACTCATCAAATCACAGTGAATAAGTGCATATCGTGCGTGGGAGCTGTGATAGGTCCCCACCCCACTCTTTGTGCCTGAAAACAAAATTGAATTGACAATTTTTTATTCTTTTAGGATCAATATCTAGTAATATATAACTCAATTGAAGATCTGTTTAAACCAAATGACTTGTGAGGTCAAAATAATCAGATTAACACAAATGGATAATAAATTGGAGTTACAGATCATAAGATATTGTCATTAAATCTTACAATTATGTTGAGATCAATATCTTGTAATTTATAACTTCATTTTATGCCTTTTGAATCAATGAATTTGTGAAATCAAAATAGTTAGATCAACACAAATAGAACGTCAATCATAATTATAAATCATAACATATTTATTCAGAAATAATTATAAAATATAAGGACAATATTTTATGGTGTATAATTCTGATTGATAATCTATTTGTGTCAATCTCATCATTTTGATCCCACAAGTCCACTATTTTAAACGGATCGTCAATCGTAGTTATAGATCATCAAATATTGATACTAAAAGAATGGTTCATTTACAAGCAAAAAAGAGTGAGAAGGGATTTGTGGTGGTTTCCACTCATGACTTGTATTTGTCTCCTATGATGTGCTGAATTGGCAAATTATTTTTTGTTAAAAATATGAAATGTGAGTTAATTTTATAATTATCTTTTTGAAGTAGATTAATAAAAAAATTTCGACACTTACGGAGGAGGAGTTGTCAAAATGGTACACTTTGGGAGCTACACAAGATGCTGAAGCATAAAGCGTAGACTTCGGAGGTCGATGTGAAAGGTATGCACCAAAGTTTCAAGCTGACATGGACACACACTAGGCAGCACAAGGAGAATTGGATGGTTTCGTCAAGTTTCGCTTATCAATAAGCCTAAGTTTTTTTTCGGTTTATGAGGATGTGTTTGGACGAGTTTATATTTCTCAAATAAATTATTTGATTAGGTTTCAATTTATAAATTAAATAAGTTGAGTGTTTGACCACAATTTTAATTTATAAATACATAAGATTAAATTTAAGTTTAACCAAATACTCCCTTAGTTAAATAAATTAGCTACTAGTTCGCACACGATGATAAATTGGTCTTTATGGTTTTTTTATGCAGTCTACAAGAGAAGAATATAAAAAGTGGAGAGTAATGGCCGGCAAGCAGTGATTTTAATTTGAAGACTTATTTGATAGGAAATAAATGATTTTATGAGATAGAATATAAGAGAACATAAGAAAATTGAGAATCAATAAAGAAATACATGAGATAGAAATATTAGACTGACTATTATATCTTCAATTTTTGTACACACGAACACATTTATATGAGATATTATGAAAATACCAATTTATCAAAACTGAAATACTAAAAAAATTGAACTCTATTGAAATTGGCGATCCTGTACGATGGTGCACCTCACCCTTCGCAAAGGCCAACCTGAAGAGAGAGTATAGGAGGAGAGGATAAGTACCGATAAACATCTTAACGATAGCTATGGTTGATTCAGGCAGATAAGCCGAAACCTCTTTGAGTCTTTTCAAGACTAAAATATACTGGATATCTGGCCGGTCTTCAGCTAGACACCAATAGCAGCACTATTTTCCATGGCTTAACTTTCTAAAAAGAAACCAACCAATTGCCATAAGGTGATATTATTTTCAATTAGGTTTGTTCTGATGCAAATGATCTCAGGATAATGTATGGAAATGGAAAATTAATTTGTATTCCATATTTCCAAGTGAATAAATAACTCGGTCCAGGTAGTTAAAAATTAATCAGAAACCGGTTGGTCCTCCTGGATGTCGGCATCACAAATCATAGCGAAGCATGACTTGTAATAAATCTATCATTCTCTTTGTAAGATAAGGGTTAGGAATCTGTTTCACATGCTTAATTTGACAGCGACTAATTATATACATACATGTTATCCATCTACTTCTAATTCTTATAACACGTCGGAAATAATAATTGCACTGGAAATAAGTATGGTATATTGTATACATATCGAATTGTCTAGATCTACTCCTATAGTTGTTCCGTAGTAATTGTATTAGAAATTGCAACAGATGCTGATGCTCATACAACAATTTTAGAAAAGTTGTTGTAACACCTGGTATATAAATTTTGACTGATACAACGGCAATATAATTGGGATGTGACCAATCACTGTTATTGGTACGTGTTGGAGCTAAAGATGAAATATAAAGAGATCTGAGACAGGTCCGATTTATATAACAGTATGATGTACACATGTTATAGATGCAATCGCAGTGACAAATGATGTATCAAGCGAACAAATATTGGTAATTAACGGTATAACAAGAATGCTGACAAGAATATAGTGAATTATTACTACCTCACATCCTCACAACCAGAAACACGGATGTTCCAGAGTGCCGGAAACAGTCGGCAAACATCTAAAAACACCCTGCAAAATATTTTCTTAGTATCAACACTAAAATTCACTCGCCATATGAGATATGAGAAAGATACACCGAGTGCAGAATGCGGCACTCGTAAACAAAACTTTGCCGAGTGTTGAAGGTAGCCCTCGGCAAAAATCAGCGGTCAATAAATGTCGCCTGTTTCACAACTAACCGCTGACGAAAACGCCTTTAAGTTTCACTTTGCTGAATGTTTACAGAAAATCTCTCGGCAAATTTTCCAGTGTTTGTGATGAAAACAGCCGGCAAAGTTTACTTTACAGTAATTATTTAATTTTTTAAAAACCTTTGCGAGTGTATGCTATACGAGACACCCAAAGAGCTTGATTGTAATATTTTGTTGCAATGACACTCGGCAACTGTCCTATTTTTTTTTTCCTATTTGAATAGTTTTATTATCTCCACTGTTGCATATCACAACAGCAATTATTATTTTGTTTCAACACCATCTTAGCACACATTTTATACTCATTACAACAAAGAATATCATTCTAATGACGATATATTTGATTTCATTGCCAAACATTACAAATCACACAAATATAGTCCAAACACTTGACTAAAGATTCATTATTCCATACAATTGTAACAGACAGGAATGCATAACTACGACAAGCCAATTGAGCATAGTCCACTAATAAAGTATTAGTCTAGTGGTCCAACAAACTTAACAGAAGAAATTTAAAGGTAGAGTAGAATCAAGAAAGTTGTGGGGAGACTTGTCGAACTGGTCATTTGGAGTAGACGCACGACTATTTGTAGCAATGTTTGTGGTAGCAGCAACCCTCTATTTGCAAGTACTCTGAAGAAATGTAGAGTTATGCAAGATGAACACACCTAAAACATGAATAATTGTAAGTTGTCAAATGCTCCATACCTGATGATTAGATGGAAGTTTTGTTGTGGGCTGTGGAGGTGGAGTGACGAGGACATCCTTCGCATTAGTGATCGACCAGAAGAACTTTGCTCTTGATCAGAAGAACTCTGTGCTCAACCAGAAAGGCTCGAGGTTGCAGCATCCCTCAAGGTCGCAGCCCAGGATCAGAAGCATATGGTCGCAATCTACGGACCATACAACCTACCGACCAAGTGATGATCGAATGTTTGTTCAGAGAATTCGACCAAGTACTAATTTCAGTACAGATGTTCGAATCAGTGATATGAGTACTTTCTTGAAAGGTATTCGAAAGAGCTTTCCAACACATCAAGAATCATCAAAATCGGACGTCGTATGCAACCAGGAGCCCCAAAAGAATGTCAAGTGCACGAGAGGAAAGAGTCCTGTTCGGATCCGTGAGAAAGAACAACTTCAACCGAGCACCATTATCAGCACAGATGTCCAATTGGATTGCATGAGTATTTTTTGGAAAGGTATTGAAAAGAGCTTTCCAACAAATCAAAAATCATTAAATTCCGACATCGTATACAACCAGGAGACCCAAAAGAGTAACGACTGCACAGAAGGAAAGAGTCCAGTCCGAATCCGAATCCGAGAAGATTAATTCCGGACTTCTTTTATCTTTATAGTATGTTAGGATTTTTATTCCATTTTGAATTAGATTCAGATTGAAAGTTTAGTTTAAACCTTTTATCTTTTGTAAATACCACCCTCTATAAAAGAGAGGCATGGTTATAGTTTTGAGAAAAACTACGAATTGAATACACAAATATTTTCAGAAAAGCTTTTGTTCTTGTTCTAGGGTTTGTGCTCATAAGCCACCGCCTAAAATTGAGAGTTATTCTCTTTACCATTGTTCTTGTAATTTCTTCGTTGATTGCAGGAACAGTGCGTCTACTTTTGCGTGGTCAAGTAGACAACGATCAAAGCGTGTGGTTGGGCGAATTCTTTTGTCGCAGGTTGCTGTATTGACAGTGGTTGGCGCCATCGGTTCGTCAGGTTACACGAATCAATGAGTTATCAACGATCCTATTCCTACGTCGTGAAGATCGGGTACCCCGTATCATCTTGGTATCAGAGTTTCGGTTTACACGGTAGGATTATTTATCCCTTAGTTTAGATCTGTTTTCAGCCTATACACCAAAAAGCAAAAAAAAAAAATTGTTTTTCTTTCGCCTTAGATCCAATCTGAAATTTCTGTGAGTTTTGTTAGGTCTTAATCCATTAGAGTCTTTGTTTAGTTGGCTGATCCAGACTTCTTTGCGTATCTTTTGTTTTCGTTGAGTTCAAAAAAAAAAAAATTTTCACGTATATCCTTTGACAGCTAATCTGTCATTTGTGAAAACTTTGAACCTACATAAGACTAGCTGTTGAGAATTGTATTTGGGCTGTGCACACCTGAATTAATATCTTGAAAGTGATTGAACAGTAGAGTATCTTGTGCCCATGCTTGTGTGCTGATCCTAAAAAAATATATATATATAAAAAAAAAGTTACCAATTTTTTGTTTTGGTCAGCATCATTTTAAAAGCTTAAAAAAAAAGAGTTGTATTCGATCAAAATTTTGTTCTTGCTTCGTTGTGTGCAAATCCATAGGCCAATTTCATATTGTGCAATCTAGCTAGTGTCTTTCTATAACTTGTGCAACACGAGCTGTTTGTTCTATCACTCATTTTTTTGTTAGCTCGTTCTTTTGGTTGCATCAAGTTACGTTATCTTTGTGTGTGAGTTGCTTTGTCTTTCACTTATATCTTGAGATCAGCACCTAGGCATTGGCTCTAGTTTGGATTGTTACCTAACTTTACAATATCAAGAATTTTGGATTGAATAGGATAACACTTAACCTTCCAAGCTCCACATACAAGCCATTGTTGTTACAGTACTTGGACAGTGAATTCGCTTGATCCATCACCTTTGATTGTCTACTGCCACCAGAGTGCGTACAACACCTCAATCTAGTGAAGAAAAACATAAGAACTTTGGTTGGTAAGGAGAGTGAGGTTGAGTGCTACCACAAAAAAAAAATCCATATTTCCTATTGTTTCTGTTTGTACTCACCATGGCAGGACAAGAAGAAGAGGAACCGACACCCTATATGACCCAGGCTGACCTAGACAAGATGACTTGTGTTTTCAAAGCGCAACTGAATGAGAACATGAGCATCTTGCGAAGGGAGATTGCTTCAGAGATGGCCGATGAATCGAACAAGAAACTAGAGGAGCTACGTCGAGAACGAACATCAGGTGATGCTAGTGTTCATGGAGGAGGATTAGACCTCGACGAGACTAATGCTAAACCAACCGCGAGGGTACCATTCTTCAACTTGAGAGTTCCATCAACCAATGCAACCAAAGCACGCTTCAATTTGGGACGAGATACAACTTCAGCTAGTACTAGTTCCAATACTTTTGTTCATTCTTCCTCGGTTGCAAAATCAACATCTACTACAAGTGAGAAGAAATCATCGGTATCCACTACCTCTTCAATTGGCTCCACAGCCAGGAGTAGTGACATTCAGTGCTTTAAATGTTTGGGGCATGGTTACATTACCAAGGAGTGCCCAAATAATCATATTATGCTTGTCACTGATGACGGAGAGTATGATTCCGAGAGTGAAGATGATCCAGAACAGCTAGCTCATCCAGAAAACTATGAAGAAGCACCAGAAGAAGAAGATAAGAATGAGGGGTGTATTTTGCAAGCATTCGAGGATGTGTTTCCAAAGGATATACCTGCTGGTCTACCTCCCATGCGTAGCATTGAGCATCAAATTGACCTCATCCTTGGAGCCTTGATGAGGACATTCTTCGCATCACATTCAACATTTAAGACCTTTCTCCATCCTTCGGTTCTACACTGTTTTCCCTGTTTTTGCCAAACCCTAAAATAGCCAAAATCCACATCTGGACCCCAAACCCTAATCTGCTTCAGCCATTCCCTTCTAAATGTTGTTCAGAACATTTTTCCCTTCGGGATCATCTCCAAAATCTCACCCTAAAGCTGAGTTTCAAGCCTTACCATTTTAAAACCCTAATTACCCTAATTACCCTAAACTGTTTTCCCCAATTTTGTCGAAACTCTTCAGATCTTGTCTGATCTTACCAAACTTTGGCCAGATAAGTTCTAATAATCTTTTGCAACTTAGCTGCGAAATCAGATTTCAGATCGGACCCTCAGATCTCCAAATTTGCAAACAGGTCCAAGTCCTATTCAAAGTTTCCTCACAGAACAGCCCCTGGAACAAGTTTCAAAAATTACAAAACGGCCCAAACTTCTTTTCAGGTCCATTCGACCAGCCCCTGGTCGTTGCCACGACCAGTGCACGAGCCACCGTTGCCGCGCCGTGTTCTCGCCGTGTTTGCTCGCCGCCGGCCACCGCTTCTTGTCGCCTGTATGGTGAACAACCGAGCCACCTCCCGCGCACGTGCCAGCACAGTTGCATCGCCTCGCCCAGCGGATAAACGGCCTCGCTCCAGTAGCGTTTCGCGCGCGCTCCCGTTGCCGTGGCAATTGCATGCGTGTACGTGTCACCGCCGGAGCCTTGCTGTTGCCTCCGCATCTGCGCCGTTCCAGGTGAAGTTCCAATGCAACTGGCAAAGCTGCAGCACCGCCTGAGCGCGATCACATCGCCGTTCGCCGCTGTTGCGCCTGCGCCCGACAAACTTCTCCCCGGCGCAAGCAACCGTTGTCGTGTTAACCCTCGCAAGCTCCGTCCCCGTGCCTATTTAAACCTCCTCAGTACTGTGAAGAAGCACAACTTCAAGACTTAGCCAAATTCCCAGTTAATTTCTCACCGCCGTCGAGTTTGCTTTCTTCTCCGGCGAGCAACCTCTGGAGCTCACGGTGCTAGCCCATTTCACTGCACCATTCTTCAAACCAAAGCCACCAGTGAGTTCCCCTCTTCCCCCTGTTCGTGTCATAGCACCCAATTGCACCCCGGCGAACCTTAACGCCGGTGATCACCGGAAAAGCTCAAAACCCCTATTCCTGCAATGCTACCTGATTTAGTCCAAATTAGCCTTAGTACCAGTAGAAGAAATTGATCAGCATACTCTTTTTAGCAAGCCTACCAATCTGGTTTTCAAAATCGAGCTAAGATCATAGCTCTCCCCAAATTGCGCGCCACCAGTAAACTGGCTCTCGTCGCCAGGCCACGCCGGCGATCCTCCGGTCAAATTGACCCCTCCAGTAGCTTTGTTGTGCCCTAGAGATCATTCCCAAGCTTGGAATTGAGCTCATTCGCCCTGAATCGAAAACCCCCTTTGTCCAGTGTCGTCTTCTCCAGCGCCGGTCGCCGGAATTTGTTCCCGGCCGATCCAGCCGACACCACCTTGTCCCTTAGCTTCGCCTCACCTCCCTGAACAATTCTTTCCACTAGCCCGACACCTGGATTTGCCTAGATTGTGAGTTATGCCTATGCCAAGATCACTGTCCAGTAGCTCAGTTCATGTCCAGGCCACCGTAGTTCATCGCCGGATTTGGCCACCCTCCGGCCACTTTCAGCTCTTGTGCCTGTTGAGTGTTTTATTCCTGTTAGTAATGCCTACCTCTCAGACAAAGTGGTGCATCAATTGGAGCCCTGGATCAAAAGTTAAGCCATGCCCTAGTTTCTGGCCATGTCCAGCACTATGTCAGTGCATGTCAGCCACTGGCATTAGCCTTGTTTGACCCCTTCTGGTTGAGCAATTGAAATGCCACCTTGTCCTTTAGATTCCTGGAGTTGTGTTCTACAACTTTCTCTTCTATCACTTCTCCAGAAAACCATCCTAAGATCAGTTTGAAGTTATGCCAAAGCCATGAACTGAATGTCGACCCCTCGACGTTCAATCCTTTTTAGCCGTTTCTTTGACCAGAGCCCTTGTGACCTTGCCCTAACCTTTTCCCCTGCATGCATGACTTATTTACTTAATACTTTCTATAGAAACTATTTTCTGTATGCTTATGGTATGTGTTTGTGTGTTGGTTGTTTGTCGCAGAGTCAGAAGCTGAAGGAGCGGAAGAAGTCTTTGAAGATCCGTCTGAGTATTTAGACCCAACATCGCAAGGCAAGCCTCATTCCTTTGATCATGTCTCACCCAATATTTTCATATGAAGTATATTCACTGTTTCTTACTATGCATGCTTATTTGAAGTACAAGTATGTTTGAATGATATGAATAGATATTACCTAATGGATTATGAAACCCCTTTTGTTATTGAACCTGTATATATATGCTTTTGTCACCCTAGGACTCATATACTGAATATTCACATTAAACTTGAAATGGTCAAATACATGAGAAGTTATGATTAAAACCGTTTTGTCAAGAAAACTGATAAAAGGAATCAGTAGTGAGGATTGGTTTGTATGGAGAGGGTGCGGTGCGCACCAGGGAATGTGAATGTTCCTCACTATTGGTTCATAAGGACAAGAACCTTGTGCTGTGTCTCTATACGAATTGTAAACGTACCAACCACTTGCTTGGTATGGGACAGGCACAACTCAGTAGCTTTTTAGTATTAGCAGTTCCCTGCATGGTTTGACGATCTGGTTTCTCGCGTGGAAACTGGAAGGCCAAGGTTTGGCCATGAGTGATGTGAGTTCAGAAAAATGATGAGAGGAAAAGGCGTAAATGAAGGAAGGCGCCCTAGACCTGATTAAGCCGTGAGCGACTGTAATCTTAAATGGTCGTATGTCTCGCGTGGACATAGACCAAGGCTATGTGTCCTGCGGGAACATAGACTAGAGAGGCTAGGAAGTAAGGCAGTGGGGAAGACCCACAACGGTACTTGAGACTTAATTGTCTATTTACCGGGCAGGGATACTGTTAATACTGAACTGTAAAAGCGTTGTGTGATCTCGGCCTTGTCACATGTGTGTAAGTCACATGGAGCTGATCCGACTTGAAAGCCGAGTGAACCAGTGGATTTAAAAAGAGGTACACCTTTGCAAAGTGTAAAAGAAGTATCAGATACTCTGTACTCCCAGGTTCAGGAGTCTTTTCGTAGTGGATGTTATCCATGGGTTATAGCACAAGTAATGTTTTGGAATGTTTTCATAATGCGGTTAACAAAGTAGTGACTCATGGGAGACCACTACATCTAATGTTTTTATTGAAAACCTGTTTAATGTTTAAAGTACTATTTTCATGACAAAGTACTATTTACTGAACAAATGACTTGGAAATCTATATATCTCTATCCATATGAAACCAAAACCCCTGAATCATATGTTTCACCCTCATATCAGTACAATTACAATAATCCCCGGAATGAGTGTTGCTGAGCACCAAGTGCTCACCCTTGCATTTATATCCAACTGTAGAAGAGGGATTCGAGGATCCCGATTCCTTCAGTTATGAGTTCCCGGCAGAAGATGGAAGTGCCCCAGACGAGCCCACGTTCTAGAAGGATTGCGCATCAAGTCAAGTCAGATGTGGGAGGAGCCACTCCAACCCCGCTGCGGATGGAAGTCAAGCTTTTCGTCGTTGCTTGTGCTTTATGTTGTGTGTTCGGTACTTGGATACCGATTCTGGTTCTGACAAACTTGTTATTTTCTTAGCAACTCTACTTAGCGCCATTTTCGGTGCTTTGGCTATGTAATATTGGCCATGTTGGCCTGCTACTTGTTTAATGTTATTACTATGCTTGTGTGGATTTGGAGCTCTTGTGACATCCTGCTGTGTGTAACCTACCTGGGCGGTTACCAAGGTGATCCTCAAATGGGGGTCTCACAGCCACCGCCTAAAATTGAGAGTTATTCTCTTTACCATTGTTCTTGTAATTTCTTCGTTGATTGCAGGAACAGTGCGTCTACTTTTGCGTGGTCAAGTAGACAACGATCAAAGCGTGTGGTTGGGCGAATTCTTTTGTCGCAGATTGCTGTATTGACAGTGGTTGGCGCCATCGGTTCGTCAGGTTACACGAATCAACGAGTTATCAACGATTCTACGTCGTGAAGATCGGGCACCCCGTATCATGGAGGGAGGCTAACATTCAACCTCTTAGTGAGTAGCTGCATTTTGAACAAACTAATCTGTAAGAGTTTACCATTTGTTGAACATATTACAAAGAATGGTTCAAACTTTCTGATGTGAACCTTGCCACTCTCGACCCAAAACAAGCGCAACAGCATGCCATAATGGAGTACAGTTATCAAGGGCATCTAGAGGTGTAATCAACTAACTAATGTTGTTACGGAAGCCGATAAAGATCTTAATTCCTATCCAAATTGAGATTGGGAACAAAGTTGGTGAATATGAACCAAATATGAATCCGAGTTCGACTATGGTTCTCACTTGCCACATAAGATCAATTCAATTTAAGATTCAAATAAATACATTAAATCCTAGTCCGAGTTGGAGTAGAAGATTTGAACCAAGTTGCTGTTGGAAATTGAAGTATAAGAGTAAGCAAAAATGCGGAGGACATGAAATTTGAGCACGTTCAAAATGAGTAAAAATTCATCAAAATAGCATTGTAACATTCTAGTCGACATCATGAAACCACTGGTTCAGACAGATCGCGAATTAGAGCTACTGATTGAAAGTTATGAGTTTCTAAAGTCGGAGTGCATAGCTGATTCCGTACAGTTCTGTATGGATTCCGTACAGATTTCCTTCTAGATTAATTTTTTGAGTCCTAATCATATTAGGATTTAGAATTCTAGTTCTAGCTTGTTTCAAAACTCTAGTTTTATTAAGAGTTAGTATTCTACTTTATTTCTTTGTTTTAGAACTATAAATATGTACATTAAACCCACTTTTGAGGTATGACTAAAAATTTGATATTTGATATTAGACACTTTGCAATTACTTGCTCATTTGTTTTGTTCTTGTGAGTTTCTGGATTGGAGTTGCGAGAAAGAAACCACAGTTCCCCTAATCTATGCCCTATGTCTGTACGGCATAGTTGAGTGGATTGGTTTTATCGACGCGTGGAAGGGCGATTGTCTAAGTAGCAGGAGGTGTGTTGTTCGTGTAAACTCTCTCACTGTTGGCTACCTCCTCATTCGGTCAGAAACCACCAAGTTATCAAGTTATTGAGTGCCTACATCGTGAAGATCGGGTGCTTGTGCATATTCACGCATACCTGGGCATATCACTTCCCTATTATGATACGTGGATGGTAGATGTGAAGTTTAACCGATCGCGTTGGGCATCCTCACGATCACGTTGCCTCTCCTTGTGCTCTTATTGCAGCTCCCATTCAAGTTGCCTAATCCATGCCACGGTAGCTGGATCTAGATCATGCCTCTGCCACCTCCGAGGGCAAGCATCATCCAACCTACTATTTGATGCACGTGTACGCACTTGAGAGAGTACTATGGATGTCTTAATGAAGCCATCACCTATCATGAAGCCGCCATGCGGCTTGCCACCACCACTCTTATACATGGCAACTCCATCCAAAAGTGAATGCTTCCAATAAAAGTCCGGATCATGGATCTCCTTTGTAGCCTCTCCATAAGCCTCCTACAAGCATATACCTACAACAAAATATAAATATGTTTTAGCAAGTGAGACATTCAATACATAAACAAGGGCAAGATGGCAGATGAACCAAAGAGAATTACAATCTTCTCCGTGACTCACTGATTGCAATAGGTTCCTCCCTCAATGGGAAAAAGGAGCACCTAACAACACATCTTCACACATCTCCCCTTCACCCTTTGGCATATGCCTCAATCTCGAAGACCGATCTTTGCTCCTTCAACTCTTGCAAGCATATTGAACACAAAATAAAAAATTAGAATAACTTCATATCAAGATAGCACATTACAATATGACGTACCAATCATCTACTTAGTATGGGCCATTGAGGAGCTGCCTTGACGGTGGGTTGGCTCACTATTATTCTCTCGACATTCTCTTGTGGCCTTTGACCTGCTTTGCAACTCCGGGTTACACCACTTCAACTCCGCCATTTTTTTCCATGCCTTTAGGCACTTCTATATCCACCAAGATTTCACCTATATCTACTAAAATTAATATAACATTATCCACTATTTTTTTGATGCCTCTGGGCACTTCCATATCCACCAAGGTTTCACCTATATTGACTAAAATTAATATAACATTGTACATCAAGGTAGAAGAAGTCAATGAATTTGCGTTTATTGGAAGCACTAGCATGTATTGCTTCACTGTGAGGTATATCCTACATGCCTCCTTAGATGGTATTCGGTTGACATTAATCATGGCATGGTAGTCCATGATAGCTTGAATGCACGCTTGGTACATCACTTGATGGATGAGAACCTTTGTAGCTTTGGTAACAACATCCCTAGCCTCACACTCTTTGCCCTCCACCCATTTAAAATATGTCTACAGAAACCAATACAACACTAAATTAATTACTAACCCATAAACAAATCAAGCGACTTATTATCAATACATACTTACCCAGAAATCCTCCTCTACCTGATGCAAAAAAAACTTTCTAGCCACCTTTCAGAGTCGGTTACAAGGTCAGGAACCACCTTGTAGTGCTTCCATGTCCAAGAAAGCTTCTCCTTGCCTTTGAACATGATCAACCCGGGGAACCTGACATGGATGAGTAAGCCAATTATTTCATTGGGAACTTAACTCTTGTCCTTAAATGGCTTCTCCTTCCATTGCTTGTCAACATCAACAATTTTAGGAAGATAAGATTTTCTTTGTTTGTTTTTGCTAAGAAAGATGTGCTTTGGAATTTTGGCAACATCATCTCATGCAATATTTTTTTTTTAACATTTGTGACATTCAAGCATATATCTTAATCTTTTCAAGGAAGACATATAGGTACACATTATGGAACAAGTAGATGTCAATATGATAAGCACAGGTGCATACAATACTGCAAGCTATTTCCAACCTGAATTGTCATAGTTTCATACACATATATGCCTCCATCTAGATTCATGCTCGCTCAAAGTATCATAGGATTATATTGTCCTGGATCTCAATGCACATAAACATTATCTTAACTATTGTTCTCTGCACATGTGAACAATATTGTAACACTAAAGCATTTCTTTGAAAATAGATGAAAGTATCACAAGCAAGTTGGAGACACTAAAGCACAAGTCACCTAATCTGTTCCTAAACACAAAAGCTCAAGCACAAGTAAAAGATAGCAACTTAACAGTAGAAAGTAAAAAATTATGAAAAAAGACAGTAAGCAAGAAAGAAACATTACCATTCTCCAACTCAACATCAATGCTTTTATCTTGGATTAACCAAAAAAACCAATCTTTACCTCAATGCAACTCAAAATATTGCAAATTCAAGACAACAATTTACAAATGCAACAACTAAATATCAAGACAACATAAAAAACCAGCATGTTATTTTATCAGGAATTAGAAATAGTATTAAGAGGATAGTGAAACATCTATAGTACAACTCTCCTATGGGAGTAAGTAGAATCTTGTCCTCTCATGTAGGGGCCTTTGATAGGTGCGTAAGACCTAGAAAGAAGAAAATATCCTCCTCTATATCAGCATCTCCCTTTGGATGGAGATCATCATGATAGGGATCACTCGGTGTGATAGATGGAATTTATCTTGATGGGCCTGATTACACTAATGAACCACCATGACTCTGTTGTGATTGTGAATGGGAGTTGAAACCACCACCAGAAGACATAGAAACACGCCTCAAAGTCATCCTCCAATCAGCACAATGAATACATACAAGAATAATATAAAATGATTAATGCATAAGGATATAGAAGTGATCACATATAAAATACCAAAATTTATGATTAAAAGTAGTCATCCAAGTCATCAATATCCTCAGTTCGGCCTTCGACTTCACCATCATTATTGTCAAAGCCTTCCACAAGTAGTGGTTTTGGATCCTCTTCTTGATTCAGTAATTGCAAATCATGATAATTAACAACCTCCTCAGCTTCATGTTCTCAACTATCTATGCTTGACATGTCAAGCCCTATCCCAAGATCAATTACAAATGTAACTTGAAGCCCATCTTCCTAATAGTTTTCACTTGCATTGCTCTTGGCTATTTTGTCGTAGAATTGGTCACTAGGGATGGGTAGTCTACCTTATGGTCTCACCTTTAATACCACCCACCAATTTGTAAGATTTCGCACAGAACTACATGGGTACAGAAGATAGTATACTTACACAGCCTAATGAGCTACAATATATGACTCAAATCTTGGAAAAATTGATGAATGTTGTACCTCCACCAAGCCAATATTTTTAGTGCGTCTAACTCCATGATGTGAATGAAACCAATGCCAATAAAAAGGTATAACAGTAAATAGTATTCAATCATCAAAAGTGAGTTTGATAATGTATTTGATAAATTTGTAATACTCAATAGTAATACCATTCTCATCCTCCCCTCTAGTTACCAATCCACTATTCATTGATGTTTCATTAGTCCTTTCCTTCGCATACTTGTCACTTCAAAATCGATGCCCATTTATGTCATATATATCTTGAATGACTTTACCCTCATGTGACATCATTTAGCTACTTGCTTCAAGTCATCGCTCATGGTCATGTCCCTCAAACTCTAAAAATATAATATATTTAGAAAAGGTGCATTGAGTATGTACATAACAATAGTATGAACAATAGATGAGAAAATTACTAGTCGATAGAATCAGGACACAAAATTAGGATGTCATTGGCAGGCACCATTACGTAAAAGCTTCTCTATCTGCTTCCTATTTGGTAAACTTTGTCTCCTCCACTCTTCTATAATGAATTGAATAGATAGAAAAGAAAATTACATATATTTGGAATTAATTAAATAAGTAAATAGTTAATAATGCATCATAATACTACAAAAAAAATTAGATACCCTATGTAGTCATCAACTTCTAGAAGGTTGATTAAGACATATAGCATAGTAGTGCTCTACTCATCTCCTATTATCTAGACTAGTTGCCCTATTAGTCGTGTCACCCTTTATCTTGGAAAGCTCGAGTTGGCAATCATTCAACTAGTCAACAATATTGTATCTATTGGTTGGATCATGAACTGTGCGCACATACTAAATGGAGGTGAAATGTGAGATCTCCTCTAGTATATATGCCTTTGTGATGGACCTTTCTACACATGACCTGTTTTTAACTTTTTGCCTAAGACTCTTCGGACACCTCTCTATTGGGTACATCCAATGGACCCCCAACCCTTGCTTCATATGGCAAGTGAACAATTAAGTGTTGCGTCAGATTGAAAAAGCTAGGTGGAAAGATCTTCTCCAGTTTACAAAGTAGCATTGGTATGTTGCACTCCATGTTTGACATCTCTATTGGATCTATTTGTTTTGCACAACCTTGCTGATAGAAGTAGCTTAACTCAACCATTTCTTACCATACATCATTTGGCACATAACCTGGTGGGAGGTTGTAAGGTATTACAAATACGGGCCAGCAGGTGTAAGATTCTACACCAAGACCAAAAGAATTGAAACCATCAATCACCAAACCAATTCTAACATGACGTGCATCAAGTTCAAATTTTGGGATGTCCTTGTCAAATTGCTTCCAGGCATCACCATTGGATGGATGAACCATCAAGTCATCATGGTACTAATGGCCTTGCTTGTGCCATGTCATCTATCTAGCTATATCTTCAGACATGTATAGGCATTGAAGCCATTGTGTAACCAGTAGATAGCGAAGGATTTTCTATCAACTAGGACCTTTCTCATTTGGCTGCCCTTTGATTCAACTTCGACATACCTAAACTAACCACATTTATCACAACAATCCATGTGCTCATGCTCCTTCCGAAACAACATGCAATTATTTGGGAAAACATCAATTTTCTTGTAGGGCAAGCTGAAGCCGAGAGAACCCAGTCATTTCTTAGCCTCATACAAGTTGGGGGGCAACTTGTGTTTTTTTGAGAGAATGGCACAAAACACACTCGTGAATGCATTGAAGAACGCTATGCTCACGTTGAACTGAAACTTAACCTCAAGAAGACGTGTTATTGCATCTAGTTGGGTCACTTGTGTGTGTTCGCGGAGGGGTTGTTCTGTGGCACACAACATTTCAAAGAAAGCCCGTGCAATAGATTCTAGCTCCTCCTCAACAGGGATGTATGCATCACACACATCATCAATCATTTCATCTATCTGATCATCATTATCATCCCCTTGTTCTGTCCATTGTTTCATCACTTCAGATCGGTTCAAGTAAAATTCTCCATGATACACCCAACGTTGGCTAATCCCTATGTCTTGGTACTCTACCCTCCCATTCATAAGAGGGTGGTAGTTGTCACCGGAAGTAGGTGAAAGTCGTGAGTTGAGTAAGTCTTGTCAACAATGCTTCGCACAACTAAATACTAACACTACATAGTATAACCGGGCCTAAAGCCACTCTTGCTTAGGTGGTTGAGTATATTTTTCCTTGTATGTAATCGTGCATTGTTACACATAGCACAAGGGCACAACAACTTGCTGTCTTGCATCAACACAACACGAAACACACAATCTACAAATTCTATGGTCTTATCAATCCATTATTGTGTATAATCGCCTCACTTTCTATGGGTTGTGTACATCCAACCACAATTCGCCACCATCCCATACGACTATGGATTACAAATACATGCAATTAGATGGTTATATGTCCAAACGCACGTCTTTTTACTAATATTTTGATTTATTAACCCTAAACTATTATTTTCATATATGTCATGACACAAGCAAGAGTACACATTCATAGGCTGGCAATTTAATAATTAATCATAGCACACATACATGTGCAATAATCCAATCACGAATGGGTTAGATAACTTACTGACATATAAGCCAAAATCACAATTTAATTGTTGTGGAGCGAATGAATATTGACCTATCAAATTACAGGAAAGAGGTGAATATAGCATTTCATGATTTAATTGTATGGCTTCTAGTGGTTAGCATATGGATCAAATAAAGTAAGTGTGTGTGTTGGGGGGGGGGGGCAGCTAGCAAATACATTATGGACAAAACATGGACCAAACGAGGAATAATTTTTGAAATAAACATGTATCATAGGAAGCTTTTCAGCATCAAATTACCTGAATGGATCATGATCAACTAAGAACTATGACTGCAAGATTTTCTGGATTGATAGAAAAAGTAAGAGTGAGTCTAATATGTACCATGTCGTGGTATTGTGAATCCAATAGACAGGTTTTGGGATGTGCATAACACGTATACAGTGACGCGAGTTGACCGTGTGACGGGTCACCTCTCGTCGGGCGATCACAGAGATTGACACGGAAAGTTTATACAGGTTCGGATCCCAGTGGAGACCTTAGTCCTGTTGGCACGCCCCGGACGTAAGTCCAGGGGAGGTTCTCTCATGGGGAGAGCTCTCCAGGGGAGTACCAATTGCTTTTAATGTGTACAAAATAAATTAGAGTCATCCTTACAACAGAGATACAAGGGGTATATATAGGCCCCAAAAATGCAAAAATACTAAAGCGCCCTGGCTACGACCATTGGATCGAAGGGCAACGTCGCCTTTCCCAGGGCGAGTAGCTCGGATGCTTGACACGAGTCGTCGCCGGTTCTCGAAGCATCCTCGACATCATTAGCTCCCGGACAGTTGGACCCAGATGTTCAACTCGCGACCAGGACCGAAGCTGTGGCCTCTCAACGAGCGCCAATGAGGCCTCCGTGCGCGACCATGGGGCCGAGCAACCCGGGCGTTACGGCACTCCCGGAGACCCGGGGCGGAGGGGACCATGGCTCCCAATGGGGGCCGACGAGACCTCCGTGCACTGCCACGGGGCCGAGTGACCCGGGCGTTACGGCGCTCCCAGAGACCCGGGGCGAAGGGGACTGTGGCTCCCAATGGGGGTCGACGAGATCTCTGTGTGCGGCCACAGGACCGAGCGACCCGGGCGTTACGGCGCTCCCGGAGACCCGGGGCGGAGGGGTCCATGGCTCCCAACAGGGGACCGATGAGACCTCCATGCGCAGCCACGGGGCCGAGCGACCCGGGCATTATGGCGCTCCCGGGGACCCGGGACGGAGGGGATCGTGGCTCCCAACAGGAGCTGACGAGGCCTTCGTGTGCGGCCAAGGGGCCAAGCCACCCAGGCATTACGGTGCCCCCGAAGGCTCGGGACTGAGGGGACCATGGCTCCCAACGGGAGCCGACGAGACCTCTGTGCGCGGCCATGGGGCCAAGCGACCCAGGCATTACGGCGCTCCCGGAGGCTCAGGACGAAGGGGACCGTGGCTCCCAACGGGCGCCGATGAGACCTCCGTTCGCAGCCACAGGGCCAAGTGACACGGGCGTTACGGCGCTCCCGGAGGCCCAAGATGAAGGGGACCGTGGCTCCCAATGGGCGCCGATGGGACCTCTGTGCGTGGCCACGGGGCCAAGCCACCCAGGCGTTACGATGCTCCCGGAGGCCCAGGACCGAGGGGACCGTGGATCTCGATGGGAGCCGACGACGCCTCCACAGACTGCCACAATCCCAGCAGCCCGGGGGAAACGGACGGCCCGAGCATTCCAGCCCCTTCAGCGGCTCGGTGCCGTGGGACGACCGCTTGCGAGGTTGCCGGGTAGGCTCTCCGGGGAGCCTCCCGATACCACCATCCCGGATCTCCCGGGTACTAGGAATTTCCCCCAACATACCAATTGCTATGCTATTGATCCTACATGTAATTGGAAGCATGTTTAGTTAATCAAAGTCTACATCCAATGACATAATGTTTTCTGTAATTGGAAGTACATTTAGTTACTCTCCTTGTGCATTGATCAAAGTAGGAATGAAATTTAAAGCTTTTCTAAACAAAGCATCATTAGCCTAACCAAGAAAAGTACCAAAGTTTGTGATACTTCTTCACTCGATCTTGCAGCTAATGTCAAAATTGCTAGAATTGAATAATCTTACACATTGTATTGAGGGATAGATCCGAATATATATATATATATATCACATGACAACTCCTCGATGAGAACTCGTGAGAAAACTTTTCTCTCAGGATTTTAAAAAATCCTCAAAAAATTTGAGATGATAGGGAAGGGAGTGATAGGAAATTATGCAAAATTTTATGATCCAATTCAATCTATGTTGGGAGAAACAAAAAAGACAAATAGTTAATAAATAGTGATATGTGCAGTAAAAATTACTCTTTATTAATGATTTGTCTTTTTATTTCTCCCAACCTAGATTGAATTAGACTATGAGATTTTTCATGATTTTCTATCACTCCCTTCCCAACTACCCCCCCCCCCCCCCAAAAAAAAAAAAACTCAAGATGGATCAGGAGGATTACACATATGGAGTTTGGATAAAAGAAACAGATGTTGCTCTCTCCTTTGTGCCTTCGTGAAAAAATCTACAACTTGAACACCAGACAGCACATAGTGAAGTGATATGGTCACATGCTCACAATGAGAACAGGTAAAAGAACCATCCACACTGATATATTTTGTCAACTCATACTGCATGGGGATCATTAGCAACCTGGATGGCACTTTTATTGTCACATAAGAGAAAGAGGTAGGAGCAATATATTTTACCCAAAGATCAACCAATAACCAATAAAACTAGACAATCTCTGTAGTAGTAGTGACCAAGGCTTGAAACTCAACCTCAGCACTAGAAAGAAACACCACGGTCTTTTTCTTGGACTTTCAAGTAAGAAAGGAAGTACCAAGAAGTATGCAATAGCCAGTAATGGAGCGTCGATCAACAAGGTCATTCCTAGGTAGAGTGAGAGTAAGCATGTAGTTGGAGCTAACTCGATTGAGTATAGAATAAACGATGTGAATCTGTGACACAAAGATAGTGAAGAACACAAAGCATATGACTGTAGTGAACTGAAGTGGGAGCACTGACAAACTGACTAAGCACATGAACATCTTGAACAATATTTGGTCAATTAATAGTAAGATATACCAGACTCTCAACAATGTGACGATAACGAGAGGGATCTGCAAGTGGAGAACCATTTGTAGGACATAGCTAGAGATGAAGCTCCATAGGAGTAGCAGAACTCTATGCATCAATAAGACCAGAACAAGAAATAAAATTAGTCATATAACACTCATGAGACAAGTAAAAACCATCAGCAGCGGAAGTGACCTCAGTACCCAAGAAGTAGCATAAAGGTCATAAATCAATCATCAAAAACTGCTCATAAGGTGTTGCTTTACAAAAACAACATTCTCTGTATCATCACCAGTGATCAACATGTCATCCACATATAACAAGATCAACGTCTAACCACGAGCACAGACATGAACAAACAGAGCATGATCATGATCACTAGCAATAAAATCAACAACAAGAATCATTGAACTAAAGTGTTCAAACCAAGCTTGAGTAGCCTCTTTGAGACCATAAAGAGAACGACGAAGATGGCAAACAGAACCAATAGGAGCAGAAAATCCTGGAGTTTGCTGCATATACACCTCCTGTATATAGGGCTGGAAACGAGTCGAGCTCAAGCGAGCCCAGGTAGGCTCGGCTCGAGCTCGATAGTGTACTGGGCTCGGCTCGAGCTCAGCTCGAAATCTTAACGAGCTTCGAACCGGGCTCAGGCTCGACTCGAAGCAAGCTCGATAGAGCTCGAGCTCTGCTCGACAAGCGCACAGCCACTACCGCGGATGCTGGAGCCACCGCCGGTGCCGGTGCCTCCTCGTTGTCGTCCTCCTTGTCCTCATCGTCATCGTCCACCACCGCCTCTCCCCCTTTCCCTGCCGCCTCCTCTCCTTCCTCTCCTCCACGCGCACCACCTCCTCCTCTCCTCCACGTGCCGCAATCGCCTCCTCTCCTCCCCGCTCGCCGCCGCCTCCTCCTCTCCACGCGCTCCGCCGCCTCCTCCACGAGCGCCGCCGCCGTGAGCCTTGATAGCGCTTTGACGCATTGATTGGTAGGTTGAGGAATGGCGAATGTGTGATTCGAGTTTTAACGAGCCGAGCTCGAATGAGCTCGGGAAGGCTTGGGCTCGGCTCGAGTTCTCTCTCGAGCTTCACCTCGGGCTCGAGCTCGAGCTCGGCTCGTTAAGGGCTCGAGTCGATCTTCGATCCGATCCCGAATAGCTCGCGAACCTTGATCTTTTTGTCCAGCCCTACCTATATATCACCATGAAGAAAAATATTCTTCACATCCATCTATGAGATAGTCCACTCACGAACAGCAGCCACAACAACCAAAGTGCCCATCGTAATCATATGGGCAACAAGAGAAAAAGCCACATCATAATCACACCCATATTCTTGCTAAAAACCACGAGGAACCAGACAAGCCTTGTATCCCTTAATAGAACCACCAGACTTTGTCTTGATCTTGAACACCCACTTACAGGTGATAGGAATCAAATGAGTAGGCAAAGGAACAAAACCCCAAGTGTCAGTATGATCCAAAGTTGCAAACTCCTCAGACATAGCCTACTGCCACTCAGGAATATCAGCAACCTCTTAATAAGTACTAGGCTCATGAAGAGTATCAAGAGCAAGAGAACTATAGCAATCAAGTCTAGAAATAGTAGTACGGTCACGAAGATCATATTGAGGGGATGGTGAAGACACCATAGTCGGCGAATCATTAGCAAAGTCACTTGCATCAATCCTAACCGAACCATCAGAGGGAGGAAGAACTGTATTAGAAGGCGGAGTATTAGAAGAAACCCTAGGATGATGAGTATAATAAAATGAAAAAGGTGACACAGGATATGGATTTGCCGAAGAACATACAATCTCCAAATATGTGTCAGAAGAAAAAACATCTATAGATGGAAGAGAAGGAAGAGGTTGAAAAGAAGTCGACTCAAGAGAAGTAGAAGACTAAGTGGTAGATGAATAGAAGTATGGTCTATCCTCAAGAAAAGTGACATCACGAGAGAAACACATATGCCAAGCAGAAGGATCATAACTATCCCTTATACTCAAGGCTATAGCCAAGAAACACACACTCAACCGATTGAGCAGTCAACTTGGTATGCTCTCAAGGTGCAAAAAGAACATAGCAAGTGCAACCAAACACTCTTAGGTGGGTATAGGCTAGTGAAGTGGAAAACAAAGTCTTACCAGGACACTTGCCATTTGAGACGTGAAGAAGGCTAAATATTGATGAGATAAACTGCCATAGAAACAGCCTCAACCCAAAAGGATGGGGAACATGGGATGCAATGAGAAGAGTATGCGCTATTTCAATAATATGACGGTGTTTGCATTTGGTAACACTATTCTGAGCATGCGCACTAGGACAAGAAAGTTGAGGAAGAGTCTCCTGATAAAAAAGAAGCTGACAAAAAGCAGTAGATAAGAACCCCCTCCTCGAATCAAAACAAAAAATCGTGAATAGTGGTAGAAACTGAGTCTGAACCATATGAGCTTACAACTGATATATGTGTAACATTTGAGCACAATGTTTCATAAAATAGATCCAAGTATAATAAGAATAATCATGTATAAAAGTAACATAATACATGTGTTCACCTTTCAAAATAAAAGGTGTAGGGCCACAAATATCAGAATGAACTAAAGTAAAAGGATAACTAGTCCTAGAACTACTAGAAACATAAAAAAGTGGTAACTGTTTGCCAAGTTTACAACCCGGACAAATAAAATTAATGCCAACAATGACATGACTAAGACACCCTAACGCACCAAAGAGGATAAGTGAGAGCCACAAAGATGACAGAGACGATGATGCCATTGCGGGAAGCTAGTAGATGATGCAACGACCAAGATTAGTGCAGGAGAAGTGGAAGCAGCAAAAGTCTATAGAAGATGAAGATGATCAATATTTAAAGACCCTTGGATCTTCTACGGCGATGGCTAGTACCAATGAGATCCTTTGTCTGATGATCTTGCACATAGCAAAAGGAGTCATGAAAACCAACAAAGCAATTTAAATCAGTAAGTTGCCCAATAGACAAAAGATGCATAGAAAACTAAGGCATAAGAGAAACATCTGAAACATGAAAACGTGTAGTAGAAAGATTTCCCTGATGAGTGACTAACAAGGAGGTGCCATCAGCTGTCCGAACATAAGAACTTTTTGTAATAGGCTAAATGACCGAAGTTGGGATTTATCTGACACCATGTGAAAAGAAGCATTAGAATCCAAAACCCAAGAAGAATGGCCAATACCTGGTAAAGAAGGTGAAGTAGATGCTGTAGCAAGACTAACTGACCCACCAGGAGTAGCCACGGAAGAAGAGTGTTGCTGAAGTAAATCCTGAACATGAGTAATCTGAGCAACAGTAAGTGGAACTGGATCGCTAATAGTAATGGACGCACTGGCAGGTAGAGGAGGAACATAAGTATCACCACGAGCACCACCTTGAGATAAGCGACGTGGCGGCCTCAACTTAGGATGTAACTTGAAGCACCACTGAACATGATGGTTAGGCTTCTTACAATGTGAGCATATCACTGGTGAAACCGTAGAAACAAAATTCAAGGGTGATGCAGCAACTAGGACAAAGGAAGATGAGTAGAGGGAAGACACAGCCGAAAGTGATCGAAGACCATCTCCCCAGCAACCGGTGCAGCTAAAGCTTCCTCCATCGTGGGAGAAGTAACACGACCAAGTAGCTAAGCCCAAATCAGCTCAAAGACGGATCAAAGATGCATCACAAAGTCAAACATGAGGTTTTGTGCGTTATAATCTTCCTTAGCAACACACTATAAACAACCAGAACCACTTAAGGGCACCATAAAAGTCAGCTGACTGTAAAGACTCATAAAAGTACCATATAATTCCTCAATGGACGAGTCCTACTACTGCAGACTTTGAAAATGCTGTTGGATGGAGAAGCGACGTGCAGAACTACTCTGAACATAGCTTTTCTGTAAATACTCCCACATCTGCCGAGCAATTGGAAGATCAATAAAGTTCATTCTGAGAGACACTTCAGTACTCCGAGACAATATGAACTGAACTCAATCATCAGTGAGATGCCAAGAAACAACATCTTTCTCAGTGGTCTTCGCAGTAGGAGGATCATCTGTGAGATGAGATGAGAGGCCAACACCCTTGAGAAGCATACGAACTATTGATGCCCACTCACGATAATTCTATCTATTAAGCTTGACATCAAAGATCGAAAAAGTGTTAATAGTACCAATAGTAGAAGTTATGATGACCACTCAAATCAACTTAGTGACAGTGGGAACCTATGCTAGTTGGAGCACAACTCAATAACAACAACACAGAAAAACAAGCTATTTAGCACCAAAATATTGGAGCACAGCTCAACAACAACCAAAGATAGCAAATGTGCCTAGAGCAGCGGTATGGTGGACGGCAGGACGACGATGACGATTGCATGCGGCCTGGTAGGACGGTGGGACGACGACTCAGATGCGCCCACGTGCATGTGGCCCAATGAAAAGGCAGGACCGCGATAGTCCAACAGATGATGGGCATTTTACTGGCAGCTATGGAGATGCATCGACGGTTGCACACAACCCAGTGGGGCCGACGAAGCAGATGGTGGAATGACTACTCGACGACAGCCCACAATGACCAAGCACGACAGCAACTAGCAATTCAAAAACGACAAAAGAGGCTCAGGTGAGATTAGAGTTAGGTTTAGGTCAGGTTTTGCTCTAATACCATGTTAGAATTGAATAATCTCACATTGTATTGAAGGATGGATAGATTTGAATATATAATACAGTGTACAGATATGCCTGAGCTATATATATCCAAGCTAGAAAATGAAAAAGAATGAGCCTCTTTTCCAAGTTTGGTAGAATAGCATTGTTTTTTCTTCTTGTGCAGTGCATGTTGCCATTTTGAGGTTACATGAGAGAGATACACATATAGAAAAGCTGCCATTTTTATTTAGTACTTTGTAGTAGCTCTCTCATCTATGGACTCGTGTTTTGGGCCTCAAAGTTAGAAAAGAGACCACATTTTGCTAAAAGGGGCAAAAAATGCTCTTTTGTGACATTCGTCCCTCAAAGTGTAGCAAAAATGTTGCAAAAGGTATCGTCTATGCATTTGTTGGATTTCAATTAATTTCTCTTACGCATGATCAGTCTCTTTTTGAATGAGCAGCTTGTACCTTTAGAGTATAGCAGAAATATTGCGAAAGGTACTATATGCACATTTGTTGGAATTCAAATAATTTCTTACACATGATCGATCTCGTTTAAATGAGCAGTTAGTACCTTTAGAGTGTAGTAGAAATATTGCAAAAGGTACTATCTGTACATTTGTTGGATTTCAATCTCTCACGCATGCTTGGTTCTTTATTAATTAACAGTTAGTACCTTTCACACATTTTGGTGAATATTGCAAAAAGTATGACTCGCGCAATGCCATAAGAAGTGTTGATATGCATTTAATTGCTTGCAAAAGTTAAATACTGCTAAAGTAATATTTCTCTTATGCCTGTTTCGGCCCATGTGTGGTTGTGCATGCAAATGTTGATATGCATTTAATAATTTGCATTTCATACTTACACAATGTAATACGGGATGTCCGATCTTCACGACATAGGATCATTGATAACTCATTGATTCGTGTAACCTGACAAACCGATGGCGCCAAACACTGTCAATACAGCAACCTGCGACAAAAGAAATCGCCCAACCACATGCTTTGATCGTTGTCTACTTGACCACGCAAAAGTAGATGCACAGTTCCTGCAATTAACAAAGAAATTACAAGAACTATGATAAAGAGAATAACTCCCAATTCTAGATGACGGCTTAATAAGTACAAACCCTAGAATAAGAGCAAAAACTTCTCTGAAAATATTTATGTATTTAATTGTGGTTGTTTCAAAACTATGACCATGCTTCTCTTTTATAGAAAATGGTGTTTATAAAAGATAGAAGATTTAAATTAGAAATCAAATCTTAATCTAGTTTAAAACAAAATAAATTCCTAACAAACTATAAAAGATGAAAGAAATCCGGAATCAATCTTCTCGGATTTGGACTGAACTCTTTCTTTATGTACAGTTGTTACTCTTTTGGGTCTTCTGGTTGCATACGACGTCAGAATTCAATGATTCTTGATTTGTTCGAAAGCTATTTTGAATTCTTTTCCAATAAGTATTAACATGACCAACTTTGACATCTGTGTTAAGAATGATGCTCAGTTGAAGTTGCTAGTCAAACGTTGAACTGTTACTTGATCGGCAGACTGCATGTCGAGCAAAATTCTTTTGGTTGTAGCGGGTTGACGGAATTGAGTGCTCTTGGGTTCGTTGGAAAGCTTAGAAAATCCCCTTCCACTCAGTAGGTGTACAACCAGATTCGATGAAGTTCTTTAGCTCATACGTGGCTATGTCCTTCCTGTTATATTCTTATTCTTCATTTCTAACCAATATTAAACAAAAGCTATTAGGTAGTAACATATTCTCATCATAATTTGATTCTTTGAAGAATAAAGTCACTTATTGATTTAATTGTCTGACTTTCGCTCGAATGATTGGTTTTATATGTGCCTCTGGTCGAACACTAGTGCTACTAATGTTAGAGATATCCTCATCACAATGCTTCACCCAAAGTATCATGGGCCATGGCATAAAGAGCACAGCTATATAGTGCATTTAATGTTGCCTTGATTCCTTGATTCTTTTGATGTCTTGATTCATGGCTTGAGCAATCATATACATTCTTTGCACTTTCGTTGGATATATTTTCTAGTTCCAAATGGTCCCACATTTGTCCAGGACACGAGATTTCATAGATGCCCAAAATTGTAACATAAGTTCTATTTCACAAATGCAATTCTAACATATTGTGGCCAATCAAAAGGTACAAATTTGATTTTTAGAAGTTACAAAGTTTGAAACAAACAATACTAGTATAATAAGAATAGAGATGTGTGGTTGCTAAACATCATATCTCGATTGGAGAGCTCAAGGCACTCAACACCTCGTGGGTCACCTCCAACCAGCTGGTTGGATATATCTCACACCTTAAATTAAGACAAAGAATCAAAATGTTAATTATAGTTACTAACTCAAAAAAGCTGATAGTAAGGAACAATTATATTGTGCAAACAAAATACAAGAAAAAGAACTTCATTGATTTCATCCGAAAAATAAGTTCAGTTAAGAAGATGAAAAAATATGTACTCTAAAAAAATTATCGATTTCCACTAAAAAATGAGTCCAATAAAGAAGATGAAAAAAAAAAAGCCTTTGTCGAGACATAACTAAACTCTTTGCCAAGAGCTAGCACATAGACTTAAAAGGGAAAAAAAAACTGGATAGATAATAAAAAGACAACTTTTCTAGAAATCTAGAGCATGGGTTCTAACTTATCACCTTGTGCTGTTGTGTACGCTCCTAGCAGTATGAGATATTGTTGCTTGATGAGATATGATCCTTTGGACTCGTTATAATGAGCAAAATTATCATATTTTAGCCGAAAATATGAGAAAAAAATAAAACAAAACATAAAAGAGCATACCTGCAGATTTCATGGACACTGATGGTGAGCTTGCATGAAGCGTGGAGCTCGTCTCAGTAAGAACTAACTATTGGCTTATTGTTTCATGTAGTGCTTGATGTTGATGGTAGTTGACAAAAAACATGGCAACGAGGGAGGAGCAATGGGAGGAAGAGGGGAAATCTAGGAGTGAGCTGTCATGTCTTTGTATATTGTGTCATCTCTTAGACAAAGGTCAATTAAACAATCATTCTTTTTACTATTTTTTTCTAACAATTCAACAGCACATATCTCGAAGAAAAAGTGGACGGTTTCGATAGATGTAGTAGTGATAACATGTAATAGTAGGTTCTTTTGCTATATATATATATATGAAACAAATTTGCTATGACGTATATTACCTACAAAAAAAAATAGGTTCAGAAGTTTTCGAATTCTCAAAAAATCCAAAAAAATTAGAAGATTAAAGGGTATAATACAATGAAGACCTGCATATTTTTGCGATCAAACATAGTTGTATGTGGAAAAAACAAAAAAGGAAAGTCAAACTAAATATATATTTATCGATTGTTTTTTTTTCCTCCTATATACAATTATATTTGATCATAAAACTTTATATAACTTAATAACATACCATCATCTATGTCTAATAATTTTTTCATGATTTTTTATATCTCATAATTACTCAAACTCTTATATGTCATAACTATCCACCGTCATATTAGATACTTTCTCTGTATACACACATCATAACAAAAATGAGCATAGTACAAAAGCCAGAAAATTGCCCTGTCCTGACAATAATTGTGAGATGAACAAGATAGCGAGTATTACAATGTTTCAGAGTAGCACAAGGCAACCTTTAACTTGTGACATCTAATATGATATTTGAAGCCTGAGTCCAAGAAAAGCATAAGAAAGAAACGCTCTAGTACAAATGTATGACTGAAGTATATATGCTTAGCTTTGCAATGATGCTCCTGCTAGTCTCTAATCAAAATTACAAGGGTAGGATTACTTCATAACAGGAATGGTACAAAATAATGGTGTAAACTAAGAGAAAACTTAATGTATAATCAAAACGCAGTCTCAAGGCTAGAATGGTGATAAATAACCACTTTTGTAGCTAGTTTAAGCTAAACTTACAAAAACACAAAGATCACTAATACTGAAGTAAAATCATCACTAGTACTGGCTAAGAAACTTTACCTCTTCTTTCAAGAGATTGTGGAGCTCAGCACGATGACAATCATCAAGCCGTCAACCACCCAAACCAAACCAGAGACAAAATAGAGGATGAGGGAGCAGAGGATGACAGTGTTCTGAAACTTCCATTTCAGTTTTTCACTCTTGATTATCACATTTAGGTCCCTGTTAAGCTTCAATTCATGCCTACCTGTACATTATGTGATTATGGTGCTGAGTTTACAAACTTTACCATGTACTCCATTGAAATTTGACATGCGAACAAACACAGACCTTTTATATTGTGGATTTTTGTATAATCTTTTCTGGTGTAAACTCAACCAACTTACAGTCCCAAACATAAGATTTGTAAGGAATCCAAAAAAAGGTTGAAATTGAATACCATGTTTCAAGAGTAGAATCCACCATTTGCAGCAAGCCAACACAAATTTCCAAGCTCAGAGCTCCTATCCTATCAGTACATTGCAACTCCTCATGTCTCAAATAATCTGAGTTAATAAGAGCAATTTTTTTTAACTTGGGCATTCCAGAACTAACCAAAATTAACATCCATGCACAGCCCTTTTGGGCAATGAAAATCACTAACTAAAAATACTGTATCAGTTCAAATGGATTTGCAAGACATTCAAATCCTCACTGGACTCCAATATGTCACCCAAGCAACTTACTCCAAATAATTCAGGGACTTGCTACATTTAGGCCATTCTAACATCTAAGATAAGCTTATCTTAAAACATTGTAACATCATTTCAATTAAAATGTACCAACAGCTACATAAAAACACTACACAGTAAGTCACTAACTAAAATTTTACGTCTTCAAAGTTAAAAATGCTGTAAAAGTTCAATTTGAAGTAAAAACAACGTAAGCTCCAGTGAAGATTTGAGAGATTTAGAATTGGCCATCCAATATCCAACATTGGCAGCATAATAAGTTCAAGTACCCTGGACAAGAAAAAAACCCAAAAAAAAAAAAGGGAACAACAAATGGGGACAAGGAGAGAGAAGAAATGAGGTGGTTATGGCAATGATGCAGCGATCGCACCAGGGGATGTTGTCGCCGACGGTAAAGAAGGACCCCACCAAGTCGAAGAACCTCCCGATCTTTTGGCCTCGGCTTCCTGGATCTTTGATTGGAGCGTGACTGAGGGTGGCCGCGACTACGAGAGAGGGCGGCGGCGAGTGAGGGTGGCGACGAGTAAGGGTTTAGGAGCCTCTCGCGGGAATTTTAGGTTTTTGTAACTCGAAGTCTTAGAGGGAAGTCAAAATTTAGGGTAAAAAAACAGAGGGAGAACTGTTCAACTTAGCAGAGCGGTCAACTCTTCGCAAACACCGCCTCAGTCAACGCGCCCAAAGGGTGTAATTTCACCTAGTGTTAACAAAAGACTCCCGGGAAAAAACATGTGAAAGTTTTAAATTTGCCGACAGCCATGCAAGGACACTAGCAATCGTATTTTTACGAGTGTTACAGGAACCACTTGTGTATTTGCCGAGTGTTTTCAAAAACACTTAAAAAATTTTACACTCGGGAACATCCACGTTTCTAGTAGTGCCTTATCTTATACCCCTTCTGTCCTATTTCAAATGACATTTTGGTGTCCATGTCCATGAGCATTGTCCAAATTATTAGCTTGACTACTTCGTTCTTTTATAATACTCTTGTGAGAAATTGGTTCTTAACGTTGGGTCGGTATGTAGTATAAAATATTGTTGTGACGTAAAGTTGTGCAAAATACAACTAAAAAATTGAAAACTTAGCCAAATCAATCAAGAATAGATTAAAAAAAAGACAGATCACACAAAATGACCTTTATCATATTCTCTCATTTTCACTGAGACCTACTCCAAATTTCTCAAAAAAAAGGTTTTACTATTCTAATTATTTTTACTTCGATTTTCTTGCCCTAAATTTGACTGAAGTCATTCACATCTTCTCTTGACTAGTACTATGAATTTAATACGAATTTTTTTAACTAAACAGTAGGGAGAGTCCTACTGAAATTCATTAAAATAAAAGGGTTTATTGATACCCAAAATTTGAGTCCATCAAAACACACATGCCCCATTCAACTAGCGCCCCACGCTCCACCTCAACAAATTCGCTCCAAAAGGATCTCCCTAATAAGACCTAAACAAACGGAGAAGCAGAATAATTAGATGTGAGTAAAAAAAAGCAAGAATTTAAAAAGGCAAGAATCTGCATAAAGGCTAAAGCAAGCCAGCAAGCAAGCAAAACATCAAAACTGAGTAAAGAAAGTACAAATACTTACACTTTCATATGTGTATTTGAATTATTAAATTGTGTGTAACATAAGTACCAAAGTGAAGTTGTACACCTTATTTTTTTCATATGAGTATATATGATTGAAATTTTGTACTGACATGTTAAAAAATAGTTCATATATATATAAAAAAATATGTTGCTAATAAAATAGATATTATGATTTATAAAACAATTTTTCCAGAACTCTTTCTTCTAAGCATGAGACGTGCCGTATAAAATGGCATGCCCGGAATGCCACAAAATAAACACGAACGCGCGTGCACCCTCGCACGTAAGCAGACCTCAGAGACGCACTCGCGCCAAATTAAAGAGCACAAAACTCCTCTTCTTCATGGGCGTGGACGCCACGACGTTGCATGTCGCGGTTCACACCTTGGCAAGCTCCTTGCAGACGCAGGTGGCAGCCGTCTTCTTCGCCTCAGCCGCGTGCACGGTGGTCCTGGCCGTCCTATTAGCCTCGGTGCGGCTGCGGCCGCCGTGGTGGTGCGCTTGCACGGTGTGCGAGGCGTACGTGACGGCGTCGTGGGCGGGCGAGTTCGACAACCTGTGCGACTGGTACGCGCACCTGCTGCGCCGCTCGCCGGGGCGCACCGTGCACGTGCACGTGCTCGGGAACGTGCTCACCGCCAACCCGGCAACCGTCGACCACATGCTGCGCGGCCGCTTCGAGAACTACCCCAAGGGCGCGCCCTTCTCCACCATCCTCGCCGACTTCCTCGGCCGCGGCATATTTAACGTCGATGGCGACGCCTGGCTCTTCCAGCGCAAGCTCGCCGCGGCCGAGCTCGCATCCCCGGCGCTGCGCGCCTTTGCGGGGCACGTCGTGGCTTCCGAGCTGCGGTGCCGCCTCATTCCTCTGCTCGACTCAGCCTCCGGCGACGGCAGCGCGAAGGTGCTCGACTTACAGGACGTGTTCCGCCGCTTTGCCTTCGATTGCATATGCAAGATCTCGTTTGGCCTCGACCCCGGCTGCCTAGAGCTGTCGCTGCCGATGTCGGCGTTCGCACACGCGTTCGACACGGCGTCGATGCTCTCGGCGCGGCGAGCGACGGAGCCCATGCATGTTCTATGGAAGCTAAAGCGGTTCTTTAACGTCGGGGAGGAGCGGGAGCTCCGTGCCGCGATCCGCCTCGTCGACGCGCTCGCCGTCGAGGTCATCCGGCAGCGACGCAAGCTCGGAGGCGTCGCCTCGGGCGACGATCTCTTGTCGCGCTTCATGGGCTCCATCAACGACGACAAGTACCTCCGTGACATCGTCGTAAGCTTCATGCTCGCCGGCCGCGACACCGTCGCCTCCGGCCTCACCGCCTTCTTCTTGCTCCTCTCCGACCACCGCGAGGTCGCAGCTGCCATGCGGGACGAGGTCGCCCACATCGCCGGTGACAGCGCCGACCACCACACAACCGCCACCTTCGACAAGCTCAAGGACATGCACTACGTACACGCCGCACTGTTCGAGAGCTTGCGGCTGTTCCCGCCGGTGCAGTTCGACTCCAAGTTCGCCGCCGGCGACGACACGCTCCCGGACGGGACGTTCATCGCCAAGGGCACCCGAGTGACCTACCACACCTACGCCATGGGCCGGACGGAGTCGGTGTGGGGCCCCGATTGCGCCGAGTTCCGACCTGAGCGATGGCTGCGCGCCAGCAGATTCGTGCCGGAGAGCCCGTACCGGTACCCAGTCTTCCAAGGTGGCGTACGCGTCTGCATCGGCAAGGAAATCGCCCTCATGGAGATGAAGGCCGTCATCGTCGCCGTCGTCCAAAGCTTCGACATCGAGACAATCGGCCGGAGCTCGCGTTGGCCCAAGTTTGCGCCGGGGCTCACAGCCACGTTCGCCGGGGGCGTGCCGGTTAGAGTTCGCCGGCGAGCACGAGAGTGTGAGCGCACGCAGCCCGCCAATTAAAGTTAATTAATTTATCGTGTCATGCATCATGCGCGAATATTATTCTTTTCTTTTTAATTTAAACGGAGCATTAGATTATATCGTGGCCATGCAACTTGCGGTGATCTAAATTTAGGACTCAAAAAGAGTGCGTCGTGACTCGTGAGCATTCCACTGAGTGTGCTTTCCGTTGATCATAATCGAACGGATTAGCCTTAATGCCTTACGCCATATCCTTTGTAAAATATAAAATCTGTTGACTTCTTTACGGTTTTGGACATCAAATTTTAACCATTAACACACATCACAATATATTAGTAACAACAAAAAAATATATGATAATATAAAAATACACTTAAAGACAACTCTGATATTTATTTTGCCACTCCACTATATTTTTAATGAATTAATATTTGTTAAAGTTATAAAGTCTGATGATAGAATTTTACGAGCTTTATATTTTAAACCGAAGAGAGTTTTCTAGTCGGATAAGGGGAGCAAGCCGCCACAAAAGTCAGTCTCTACATGTCCGTGTGTGATGCTAATATTCGTTCAAACTTCAGATCAGAATTGATACTTCAAATGCCATTCTTGAAAAAAAAAATGCAGATTCAAAGTGAAAGAATACAAATCCAGATCTTGTTCTCCACTTCAACCGTTTTTATATGTAGCATCATAATTTATTGGAAGAGAGTCCTTCTTTGGAGTAGAAAACTTAGTATAAGTTAACTTTTTGCTACAAAATCTATGGTCATACTGTTAACTAATATAAGACCTGTTTCTTTGGATTAGTTAGAATCCACCAAAAATTGGCTTTTTAGAGAAATTAGTGAAAAAGAGGTCCGATTTCTCAATGCATATGTTGTTTTAGCTTACATAGAAGACCATCTTAACAGTATATTTAAGAGAATTCAAATTTCTGATTAGTTTCAATTAAAATTAAAACTCTTTTAAATAAGACTATTGTACGTGAAAAGGGCTATTAAGCATATGTTTACAAGTATGCGTGTATATATAAATGCATAAACATGTGAACCAATGCACATGTGCTTGGGACCTCGTGGGACTCCGCGCACTGTTGAAATGGATTCTAAACTTGTATGAGGTTTTTTTCTATTAGAACGCTTACCAACCGAATAACTTGTATATGAAAAAGCCCATGTGCTCCAATTGTTTATCCACCTGATTCATTGTTATTTAGGTGAGGTGAGGAGCACGTTTTCTTTTGTGAGTAAAGGAAAGTAAAATAATTTTTGCTAATAATTATGTATTTATTTTTTTATTTTATATACATTTCTCTTTATTTTTCGATTAAACTTTTTTTTTAATCTAGTACTCAAAGATTCACTTAGTATCTTATTAACTTCTCTGACAGTGGGTGCCTAACAGCAGGGGAGGTGGGGTACCGAGGCGGTAATGACACCGCTAGTCGCAGGTAGAGGTGGTGAGAGGTAGTGATCGTAGGGGAGAAGGAGGCAATAGGAGAGGAGAGAGGGAGATGATACGGCGAGGTGATGGTGGCCGGTAGAGGAGAAGGGGAGGAGATTGGGGAGGAAGGGGTCAGCGGTGCTGGGAGAGGGAGGGAGAAAGAAGGAAGATGAAGAAAAGATGGAGGGTATATATTGAATATAAATTTTAAGTGGAGATATAAATGATGTAAGTTTTTTTTAAAAAAAACTATTTATACTCTAGTAAGGTCCAAGAAAATATTCTTCTTTCTACTGTGAAACATTGGTATTCTATGGGCAGATATTTATTCGAAACCATTAGCTGAGCGATAGATGTGTTGAGAATGAAAAATGCAGAGAGTTTTGTTGTGCATGAAAAAAGAATTTAGTAAACACCGACTGACAGACTAGTCGGAGACGCTCTTAACACCGCGAACCATTCTAACTGATGGGTAAGAATTTCTTCGAATATGTCTTTAAGTTTATTTGAGACTCTAGCAAAACTCAAATTAGAGAAGAATATAGTCCATAGATTTTTTTTATTGAAACTAGGTTCTCTTTTATTTTTGTTTCAAATTAGTCATATATTTTTTTTATCTTAAAAAACTATACAGTTATCTTATAGAGAATTAGTTGCACTATGAATGATATAAATATTACTGTTGTTTTAGTTTTACTCATCTCAATGACATATTTTTATGGGATGGGCTTGGAGAAAGTGGTGGATGAAGAAGTGGAAGGATAAGAGGAGAGAGTATGATTGTTGGGATGATTAAGCACAGACAAGGCATCAAGATTGACACTGTTCTATGGTTTAAACTACACTGATAAGAAAGATGAAGAGCAACAAAGGATATAATAATGTAAGAAAGAGGATGTGTAATACATTAGAGTTTTGGTGACCGAAACTTACAAAATTTCCATATTTGAAATATTCTAGGTACCAATCAACTATAGATAAATTTTTTAGAATGATGTCTCCAACACTATAAAACTTGTCTACTTGATAAATTAATTTTGAAAATTTGCATTTCATGCTTCCTGCCAAACAGGGCGGCATAACCCACGTTTGAGCATCAGATTGTTGACACCCATGGTATATCTGAATGATTAGCTCGATATAAAATTCTCTCTCTAATTAGCTTTGAAAAAGATAGAATCTTTCATAGATTTCGGATAGAATTATTTTATTTTAGTTACTGGCTCTGGCAGGAAAGTAACAAGCTACAGTAAATATATTAAGATACGTGAGATGCCGTCTCAAACGACCAATATAAAAAAAAAGTCGTCAATTAATAATTAAAGAAGACCGCATGCTCTCTACAAGATTCGCACTGAATTAGTTGGATGGCTCTACAGGTGTGGTTGATATTTAAGTTTTGCAAAACTAAAAACAGACAGTGAGTGACGATACATTCCGTCATTATCAGTATGACGACACTTGTGTTGGTGTTATCTCGATAATACATTATTTTATCAAAATAATTTCTAAAATAGAATAAGACAACAGAATAATAATATGGACAAAAGATTTTACTCACAAAAAATCCCTTTAAGGCTTAGCAAAATACATAATTGATAAACTTCAACCATCACAAAATACTCATTAGTATTGAACCAACTGAAACTCTATTCGAGACTGTCATTGCTTGACGATCACTCGTCCCAATCTCCGCTCTAATCAAAATCATTGACTGGTGCCTTGAGATACACCTCTTCATCTAGGTGGTAGACGCCACCATCAACTATCCTCTACATATATATATATATATAGACACACACATATGTTCATACAAATACACATGTACATATGTAGTGTACATATGGATATATATACATATATATGTATGTATGTATGTATATGTATGCACATGTGTGTACATATAGATACATACATATACATATGCACATATGTCCGTACATACATACATATAATCAAGAGTAAGTACAATTATACTCAGCAAAAATATAACATAATGCAAATACATAATTATTCTTTCAACTGTCCGATATTAGTGTCAAAATTTTTCATTTAAAACAAGGGTGTATAAGAATATTGTTTCTTTTATTAACAGAACTACTATTCACTCACAATGAGAGTATAACTTTTTGTCTCAGAAACTGGAGTGAGTATTTACATATTTTATTTTGTAGAGGTGTATCGTGTTACCACATAAATCCTCAATCAAATATATTCTTATGATTCTTTAAACATGAAATTTTGATTGAGCAAACAAGAGTCTTTCCCCGATCTATACACTAAGTATCTCTACTCGGCATTTGTTTTGAAATGTCGTTGTAGCCAGACTCATCCTCTACTCCACCAGTTTAGAGCATATAACTCCTGGGTATTTTTGGACAATCTGTAGAACCTAGTGGATTATTTCGAACGATCCATGACACCCCTTAGGTTATTTAAAACCACCTGTGGCACTTAAATACATATATCATACATTCCTATGTAAAGACTTAGCTACTTGATAGGATATTCAATTAGGTCTGTTCTATACTAGATCTGTGGCCGATACAATTATATAGCGCATATGAGAAAATAATAATTGGTTATGACTTTAAAATATTAACTTGTAGATAGAGGAGCTCAAAACTAGCTTCTAAACCATTTCCCTGAGCTCTCTCTACTCACCATATAGTTATCGCCGGCTACTCTATCAACTAGTTAGTTGCAACATAATTATTCATATTTCTCATGCATTCAAATCCATCTATTTACTTCCGAAAATAGTTATTTTTCATGCAGATAAAAATGTTAAATTTTGTAGATTAAAATTAATTGATATAAAAATAATTCATGCATCCAACATGATCAAGGAAACTTGCCTGCTTGGGTGAAATTGAATCCGAAATTAGTGTCTGCGGTTGTTGGTCTGATTCCCTCAGCTTCGATCTTTGAAGGTGTTTTTTAAAAAACAAATTTACCATAAAACCTAATTGTCAATGCAAAACTTGAATATATGCTAGTATCTTGTTTAAATGGTCTTACGGTCGAAAACTGACACTAAAACTAAGAAATTTAGAAACTTAACTGGTTGCCAGACTATCCCTAATTTTTTAAAATCGATCAACCTTCAAAATTTATCCTTTAAAATATTTCTAACCATTTTCTATAAATTTCCGGAGTTGTCCTGAATTTTAAGAAACCTAGGAAAGAAACTTATTTCAAAATTTCTAAACTTAATATTTCGGCCAAACTCCTCTTCTATTATTTTATGTAAATTCTACATTTTTTCTTTTTTTTTATGTTCCTTCTCCCTCATTTCTTTCCCTTTTCTTTCTTTACTTTTCTTTTTTCACTCCCCCCCCCTCCCCTCCTCATTTCTCCTGCCCCCTTCTCTCTCAATCTTTTTCTTCTCCACTCAAGCCCAAGCCCTAGCGGCGGACGCCACCTAATTCACCCTAAATCCTCCTCCTCCTGCTGCCTCCATCCACTAACGACTTGCCGCCAATATCCTATGCCTCACCCGCGCACCAATTTGACCTGAATGGCCACTAAATTGAAACCCTAACCCAACCTGGTGGTGATTGCAGTGCTGGTGGCGCACATGCGGTCACTGGAGTTCGTCGGGGTGCTAGAGTAGGCGATGGATGGCTACCGGCATCGAGATCATCGTCAAGAGAGCCTAGGTAAGTCCCCCAAGCCCTCCTCCTTCTTCTTCTTCTTCTATGTATGTATGTGTGTGTGTGTGTGTGTGTGCTTGTGGGTGTATATGTCTTCCCCCGCCGCTTGCCGCCATTTATAGAGCCTGGCAAACTGCCCCCCACAGTCTCGTCCCATCTACGGTGTAGGCAAGCATCACGGCCTTAACTCCCCCCCCCCCCTCTCTGGCTGACACATCAGCTACCGACACAGCCGTAGCCGGTGTGCTCAACTTAGACTTTTGGGTGCACAACCATTTAGTCGTCGGGGTAGTTGTCAAGGTGATGCGGGGGTGTGCTTGCACCATATGGTTATCAAGTTGCTGCAAATCACGGTGGGGTGTTCACGCTAACTGGGGGTTTTTGGTATTGTTCCTCTAGAATTTAACCAAATTTGGGGTTCTTTTTGTAAATTTTGTGAAATCCAAGGTTCTTAGGATCTTGTTTGCAACTGAGGGATGACCTTAGATCAACTCCCTCGAATTCTTGATATGTGGCTTGAATTTAGGGTTGTTTCATAATGTCAAATATGCTCTAGCTATAGTTGTTTGGTTAATAGTTAGATTGCTAACTAGTCTCATTTGACCACCTTTGACTATTATTTTTTCACAAAATTTGGCCAAAGATGTGGCAAAAGATTTGGCCGCCATAAATTTAACTAGCCACACCCTTTTTACTGTTTTTATGACAAGTGAGTCCATCCCACTTTGTCGCCACATATTTGGTAGCCAAGATAATCTATTATTTTTTTGGTTCATAGCTTTTTTTTTTTTTGTTATACCACATAATTGTCTATGACCAAAATTAAACTTGACAATCCTAGATAATCAACCAAACATACCAATAAAATTTTGGCACAATATTTTGTAATGCTGAAACAAGGGTCCATCAATTGTATTTATGTATTTGGGGTGTAAATGTCAATCAATGTTGGGTACCATTTGGGATTGGGGGGCGATTTTCTACTGTGCTGTAAAAATGATAGTTATGAAAGATATTTATTATATTTACTAAAATATTAATGTTATCTCAATAGTTACCAAATAACTATCTCCAAAAATAACATCTCAAACAAAATTTTAGAAACATACTAGAATAACAAACTGAGGCTTAAAATGAGGACCTAACTAGTGAACAGACTGTTGTTTCAGCCCCAAAAATGGCATTTCTCAGAGCCGCTGAATTAGATCTAACAACTCCGATGTCCACAACCTAAATCCTAAACTTTCCATCTCCACCTCCACCTCCTCACATGCCCTCACTCCCCTTGCCCTCGTTGTCGCCTCCCCTTCTTCCGATCTCCACCTCCCCAACCCCTACCAGCCACCATTGTCCGTGGCAGACGATGTCACCACCATCCCGCCGTCACTCACCGCCAACTACCTTATCTCTCGGGATCTAAGATTAGAGACCAGTGAACCTTTAAGAGGTGTGAAGCTATCGCCACCACCGTCACCGTCGCACACCAGCGTCGATAACTCCTTGTACCGTCAAAATCGATAAAAACAATCAGTTGTTTTCTAATATTTCCCTTAAAGTAATCATAAAGAAAAGTTTGGCTTATATGTGTAGCAACTCAATTAAACACATGCTACGAAAATTGCGTGGATACTGAGAGTATCACTGGTTTGCACGAGCCAAGAAATTTAAGCATGTGTTGCTATTATCTGCAGTTAACACGTTACTCTGTCTACCCTAAAGTTGAACCCAACACATGCTTCGGCAAATCTCCATTGGATGTATTAAATGTCGCATCACCTGAAACATATATCAAACTTGTTTGGAGTTTGTTCGTTTCTAGTTATCATTATATTTGGACATGTCACATTTAGAGTCTTGTTCAAATGTATCTATCAATCTTAGTCTTCTAAACACTTAAAATCAAGTGATTAAAAAATCAAACATATTTGACTAATCAATCACCGAACAAACAAGTTAATCTTATTTGTAATTGATCATGCAGAAATTCTCAAAACTCCAAACATGTTTGACTCGCTTATTTGAGGTACACGCTTTTTGTCACTTATTATTTCTCAAATATTGGTCACCCTCGCATCACTAGGAAATCTAAAAGAAAACAGGGAAGATTCCGATAACACAATACAATCCTTGGAACAAAATTCTATTTGCTCCACGATTCCAATTCCTCTGTATTTAAGGGGATAAATTCAACTGGTGAGATTAGGTTTTGATAATCTGTTTTCAATTCAATGCTCCAACAGTGTTCAAAAACTTCTAAACAAAAAATCATCGCACATGATAAAATTAAGTGTAGAGCATTGAATTGAAAAATCTAGGATGAAATCGTGGAACTCAGGTACTCCACTAAAAGGTAACTCTTGTGGCTTAAAAATATCTAAATACTCTATCAGATAAAGATTGATCTAAACTATCTATTTTAAACTCAACGTTAGAATTGGGACTATTAAGTTTTGAGTCTTGTCACAGAGTCAACTCCAATCGAGTGATATAGAGCACTGAATTGTTGAAGAACAGACAAGATCAGATATAACCTAGGAAAGTGTACTGAGGGGAATCTAGGGGACTCTGTTCCAACTATGCTCACTGTTTTTCTTTTTGCCTTCTTTCTACCGAGAAGGAATCATGGAGGCCCTGTTCCCACTAACTTTCCTTTTATTTTCTTTTATTTGTTGGGTTTACTTTCCTCCTCCTATTTTTATTTGTTTTTGAAAGATCCACGAATTTGCTAAACGTGCAGCTTTCGACTACTTTTCGCAGCACGATGGCACTGCTTCCCAATTAACCGCACACGAGCACGAGCGTTGTTCCGTCACATCTGCTACAAATTTAGGACTGGCAGGTTGGGAAGTAGCCAATGCTGGTGTACCTTTTGTGTGCGCCATGTTCACCACCAAGAACCATACACGGTAGTCGGCCGTGTATCCACAAATGTTGGGCCATGTGCACTAACGGCCTCATGGGCGGACGCGGAAAGCCAACCCACCCACCAAATCACACGGTTCGAGCCTTCAAGGGAAGAAACCACGCCCGCCTGTGTGGGCCGCGTGGCCTCATTCGGTTCCTAAACACATGGATGGGGGAACCCGATCCAGGAGAGGCAATATGACTGACCAATGTATTTGCGTGCCGCGTGCGTGTGGACAAAAAAAAAATTGCTAATCTAAACCTTGGAACCTCATTGATAAAATTGAAGTAAAATATAAACTTTGCTTCTTCGGTGATGAATTAAGATGGGGCGAATATGATGTCACTTGTTGTAAGTGAAAACAGTGGAAGATAGTAAGTTATGAAGAGACAGGTGATAGAAGACCGATAGTCAGGGGACAATGGCAGTGGTTTGCGGGCAACGTAATCGGTGGGGGAAAAGAAAAGACTAGGAAGTGATAGTGGTACTAGCAATTGGAAAGAAGAGAAAATAAAAAGTATAGAGAGAGAAGAATAAAAATTAAATTTAAATCTGAATATATATACATTTTTTTTTAAATAAAACACCTACAACCGAGACAACAAAAAAACTGTCGATTTGTAAAGGAAAGCAGAAAGGAAGGGGATGGGCTTGCTAACTGCGATCGTGTACGGTATTATGGAGACTATCACACCTGTGATGACATTAGTGCTAGTTTGTGGACTTTTTCCCATATGGATTAGGCCATACGGTTTGTGAGTGTGTTTGATTAAGTTCAAATTTTTCTAAGAAATTACTTTATTGAAAATTCAATTTATAAACTTGATAAATCCTGTTCCATTAATTTAGAAAAACACTTTGTATGTTGGAACTAATTATGTCAAAAGAAATTATCCACGAATCCATATTGATTGAAAAAAAAAATTCAAAGCCCACAACCATCTTTCAACCGCAGCCATCTGCGAATGCTTGATTTTTTTTAGGTTTCATTTTTTGTGTTGCATATCTGAGATCGTTTGATAATGCTCCAAACCACGTTTCCAACTGTCGTTGAATGCTTGAATGGAGTGGAACTTCGAAGATGACTTTGTTTCTAACTTTTCAGAGGTTCCAAAGCGCTGAGATAACTATGTTGTTAAATAGTCTGGATGGTGCGAACTAAATCTTGACATTCTCAACATATTTTCAGTGTTGCTCTATCTGATGCCAATATTTTCCTAGAAATTTCGAGGAAATTGGCAATTGAAGTTCGCAGCCCATATTGTGCCCCTACAACTTAGGCCCATGAGTCCATCACTAGCAAGGCCCATATCCCTGACACCTGCGGTTTTGGTACCCTACGAACTACGATTAAATTTCAGGAGTAGTCCTCAAGTTTTGCTTAAAATTTCAATTGAGTCTCTATATTTTTTATTTTGTCGATTAGATCTCTAAAATTTATATTTTGACCCGATTGAATCACTTCTATTGGTAGTCTGTTAAATGTATAATAGACCATATACGTGACGTCCAGTTAGTATCCAATTAATGGAACAAAACCATGTAGTCTATGGAGGGAGTTAAGCTAGATGTTTTTTAAGAAATATTTTCTTCCAAGTACATATATTTTCTATTGTCTTCAACATATCCTAACCACTCATTTAAAATAACTATTTAATACATACAACCATACTTAAAATGCAATTATGGCACAATCCCTCTCTCATCTACTTAACTATTTTACATGGCATAGAAATAAGATGAAATTTTTTTCATTTTCTTCACTGCGTGGATCCATCTCATGTTGCACTCAGATTTATTCCAATACCAAATCATTGCTAGAACACCGTCATGTAAGATTCTATCATTGATTTAACAAACTACTAACAGAAGGGACTCAATTAAAGAAAAATATAAATTTTAGGGATTTGATTGGTAAAATTGAAAGTATAAAGACTTGATAAAATTTCGAGCAAAATTTAAGATTATCAGTGAAATTTACTCTAGAGCTATCTATTCCCCCTTACGTGGTCACTTGCTGATGGCCATTGCGACGGAGTCGTCAACTCGGGGGGCCATGACATTGTCAAAGTCTTCTTGTTCGCCAAATAGTTGGAGAGTATCTTTTCCATAGTATGTGCCATCTTTGGAGCTAGCCACTGCCGAGCTTGGCCGACCTTCCCTGTCTGATAGGACATTGTTTGGCATTTAAATGAATGTGATAATTATGAAAAATATTTATTATATATATTAAGATATTATTTTTATTTCAGTGGTTATCAAATAATCACATTCATAAATAATATATCTAATAGATTTTTAAAAATACGATACAATATCAATCATAGCTCAGGTCAAGTGGTTCACTTAGCAAGTGTTTGACCAAGTTTAGTTTTTTCAACAGATTGGCCATTTAGACTTATTTGAATACAAACTAAAAAAGATAGTTTGTTTAGTAAGCCAAAAAAATTGTTTGGTAAGATTCTAGACTTGTAAGTTTAAGACAGTGAGAAAATGAGCAAGAGGGAGGAGGACGAGGATAAACCTCAAATAAACCAAATAAGTCGGGGAAATTGGCTGCGGCTTATCCTCAAATAAACTACAACCAACGTATAAACTCCCAAATAAACAGACGTTTGATTGGATATGTCACGTCTCTAAATAGGGTCTAAATGTAATAGTCGTCACACGCTTATAAAGTAGAGCATATAACCATGTAAGGTCTTGTACAAAAAAGATTTAAATCAGAAGGATATCATAAAACTGATTTTTATTTATTATGTAGGTAGGATACATTAGTACAAAATATGAAAAGAGTAAAATATAAAACTTTTAGTCGTATTCCTCTCAACTGATTTAGCCTACTGTTCACGCTCATATTCCGATGATATTTCTCGGCAACATGATCTCTAACTTTGAAAGCTACAAAAATTTAAAATCAACAGAGATGAGTATAACAAGTCATACTCTACAACCTAACATACACAATAATAGATACAGAAAATAAAGTGAGGTCTTACAAAATTATTTACAAATAATTTCTCATTGTGTTGAAACAAAAAGAAAATAATATAAAAATATAATATCAGTAATAATAATACAAATCTGGTGCCACACATGACTACAAGCATTCCCAATTTTGAGAGTTACTAGGGTGAAATTTCACACTATTACACTCTATATAGAGGTATTTCGATAACACAGTCTCTCTTATAACACTTTTATTCTAGAAAAACAAAACTCTTTAGTCCATCAAGAACTATCATTTTTGATTTACTAGGACTAGTCGCTCCTGCGAATTCATCACCACGTATCTTGTTCGGACAAGAGTTGTCCCTGAGTGAGAGCTCAGATAGTTCCATGCCTGAACTGTGACTGGTACAATACGTTTGTCATCGTAGCACCAGTTAAAAATAAAATCACAATAGTAGCTATTTTACAAAAAAAATATATAAATAATAATTTATATCTTTTCTTACATATCAAAAGTAAAATAGAAAGAAGAGTAATAACACCATTATGTCTCTATGTAGAACTAATAAGGTAAAAAGAAAAGTATAAATAATAATACAACCATTATTTTTCTTACAAAAGGTGAAGTATGTGGACTCTAGGCCCTGGTTAGGGTTTCGGTAATTAATGACAAGCAAAAAGAATAGAACTAATGCGTTTATTCCAAGTGACTCAAGTTTCATATCAAAACATGATGACGTTGTGACAAAAGCAACAAGCGGAGAATCCTAAAACCTCATGAACGATAGTTGAAATAAAGATGAAGATTAAGGTTCATTTTCTAGTCTTTTATCGGTCATTGATGGTGAAGTCGACTGGATTAATCTTTTTAGTTTTAGATTTATCGATCGTACTATTAAGAGAGGTGTAGCCCTAGTAGCTTGATCTATCTAATGCCTTGAAGTTCATATGCATACTCATATAGTCTAGAGAAAATTAGGGTAGAGTATGAATTTCAGAGATAAAATTTATGCACTAGTTCACTAGAGACAAATAAATCTGTCCGGACATAACTTGTCTGATATGGCCGGACAAAATCCGAAGTTATCGGACAATGTCTGGCTAGTACACAAATTTGATCGCACCAATAAAAGAACTGATCAAGTCAGTAAAACACAAACTTGGTCGTGACAGTAAAAATCTTTGTCGTACTAGTTAAAGAACCTATCGTTTCAGTAAATTCAAAACCGATCATACCAATAAAAGAACTGATCGTTTCAGTAAAGTTAAAACTTGTCGTACCAGTACAAGACTTGTTCTTAGTCGCATCAATTCAAAACTGGTCGTATCGATACAAGACTTGTTTATGGTCACATCAGTTCAAAACTGCTCGTATCGATACAAGACTTGTTTATGGTCGTATCAGTTCAAAACTGGTCGAATCAATACAAGACGTGTTCATGGTTGTATCAATTCAAACTGGTCATATAAATACAAGACATGTTTGTGGTCATATTAGTTCAAAACTAATTGTATCAGTACAAGACCTATTTATGGTCATATTAGTTTAAAACTGGTTGTATCAGTACAAGACCTGTTTGTGGTCGTATTAGTTTAAATTGGTTGTATCAATATAAGACTTGTTTGTGGTCGTATTAATTCAAAATTGGTTGTATCAGTACAAGACATGTTCGTGGTCATATCAAAACTGGTCGTATCAGTACAAGACATGTTCGTGGTCGTATTAATTCAAAATTGGTCATATCAGTAAAACTCCAGCAAAAATGAAACCAGAGACATATGCATTCGTCTAGTCTATTAGTCTAACTTGGTCGGACTGTCTAAAATGGCCGGACAAAGTCTGGGCAATCCCATCGCAGCAAATGTCTTTAAACTGAATGTAACCAGAGACGTATACATATGTCCAAACCATTTGCCCGACCAAGCATGTACCTGTCCGTTCTTCACAAGTTTCTGTTGAACGGTCACTCACAAGTGCATAAATTACCCAATGGTCATTAATCACTTGCACTAGCAGGACAATATCTGATGAGGCTAGATAAAATCCAGCCAGTGCAAATTTTGTCCGAAACTTGCAAACAACTAGTTTTTGTTAGAGGTCTATAAATACATTTCTTATGACATTCACTCCAAGAGCTTTTGGCACATAGAATTCATTACTAGTTGTTGCTAATTGTTGCAAAAACTAAGAGTATTCAATTCTCCATCCAATTTACAAATTCTTGCATCTAAAGCTAGCAAATTATATTCAATACATTTGTTGCATTGAAGAGCTAGCCTAGAGAGTAAATTGCATTGTATATTGAGTTTTTTTGTGTAGAAGTGAATCAAGTGAAGGTATTCACTTGTTATCTCTCTATTGACAGTGTTTGTCGGAGAGATCCGGTGATTGGGTGTGAAGGCTCAGTTCTTGCCTATCCGGAGAGGAAAAGGACAACCACTAGTGGAATTGAGACAATACTTTTATGTAGAGTGTTTCAACGAGGAGTAGTGGAAATCAGTAAATTTCTGATAACTCAGGAAAAATCAATCGTGTCATCAATTATTTCTTCTCTCACATTTTCATGTGTAGGATTTGCTTATTGCCATTGAGTTGATCATCCTAGAATAACAAACTTGTTATTTGTATTTGTATTAGAAATTATTAATTATGATTAAAATTTTAATACCGCCTATTCACCCCTTCTAGTCAGTATTTTTCGATCAACAAAGTAAAATAGAAAGATAGTTCTTCCTCTTACAATATAACAAAAAAAAACAAAGTAGAAAGAAAAAATAATACTGCACCATTCTTTTTAATATTAGTACTGACAATAAAATAGAACCAAATATAAAAATATTTTAGTCAATTGTTTGATCATATTTTCTAGCATTATTACTATCCGCTCAATTGATATAGGTGTTTCTCATATATTCATCACCATATATTCTTATAGACGTTATCCCATCTATTTTCCATATCCAGTAACATAAAATCATTTTATTTTTGTAAAATTTTTGTGTAAAGGAGATTAAGATAATAAAAAGTGCAAGCAATAAAATAATATATAACTCACATTAACTGCTATAGAACAATTTTAGAAAAACAAGATAATAATAACATATATATACAATTTATCTTATACTCTCTTAACTCTATGATCTGATCTTAACAATATTTTAACTTAACTTCTACTCTCTCGCTTGCACGAGTACTATTGGAACTAATGTACTCTATTCAACTGAGAAGTATAGCCTATTTATAGATGGCCTGATCAATAAAAATAAATGCAATCACTAAGGCTATCTCTTATACTTAAGTGCTAGCTTTGCTTATGCCATGTTCATTAGCTTCCACGTATCAGGTAACCATACATCATTCATGACGCAGAGTAAAAGAAGTGAGTTTGCACTGGTCAACTTTTACGAGGAAGCAAAATTTTAAATAGTATGTATATATATAGTTATTAATATGAAAAAAAATCTATTTAGGTCATAAATAGGTAATTTATTTTATAACAATTAAAATTTTTGATCTAACTATAAAATGTTCGTAGCCTAATATTATTAGAGACTTGATCTAAATGCTAATCTCATAATTTAAGTTCTATCACAATATCTCATTTTTATCATGTTTTTCAACTAACTTTTTAAAATATTCATAGAATTATTGTTTAACTGGTGACCTAAAACACACTGACTTTAATATCACCTCGACATCTATACATAAAATCATCTATGTCACTGGGATCATCGAACCAGTTGAAGTCCTCTGGAGGATGTGTTTTTGGGAGCATGCGTCCATGGTAAGAGAAATAGCAAGGACGTCTGAGCAGCACATGTGTTGAACATCATGCATGTTAATCAACAGCTCCTCCATGAAGTCCACCTTCTCATAAAGTCTCTTCTTTCTGCAAAGAAGACATAATATCTTACGCGTAGTTTTTGTGCTCCACTTGGGGTCTAATCAATGCAGGAAAATACACTTCTCAGCATCTTTTCTAGGACACTCTAAAAATCTTTTCCTGTAGTCATCTTGAAATGAGAATGTAGTAGTTTTCGGCAAGAAATCGTAGTTACAGCGACATGGCCCTAAATTTTGGTCTTCATCATATAAATGAAAGAGAATAATTAATGAAGTAAATGGATACAAAGCCACTTATTTAAGGCGAGTTGATCATATATTTACCTTTGTGCGTCTTCTTCTTCGACCACAGCTATTCTTGCTCGCCATGTATGCGTAGGGTAGTATCAAAGAGTGAGTTGAGTGTTCAGTACTGAATGACTAGGGATGAAAACGGATCGAATCCGGATCAGATAATGGCTAAACCATATCCGTATCCATATTTTTTTCGGATCCGGATGTGGGACCCTCATTTGAGGAATCCGGTGGCAACCGCCCAGGTGGGTTGCACTCAGAAAAGGTACATTGCAGCTCACAACAACAAGATGCATTATATAAAAATGCGAGTAATTAAAAATAAGTGCTGATCACAAGGACCAACATTACAATAACTTAGCGCCAAAATGACGCATTTAAATGTTGATACAAATTAAGGAGTTTTCGACACAAAGGTCGGCACAAAATGAAACAACAATAATAAGCAAAAGGACTTCATCAGTCTTCTTCTTCTGCAGCAGCGGTGTACGGGCCTTCTCCACATCTGACTCCACCTTGGTACATAACCCTCTATCAAGCTTGGTCTTCAGTTTCTTCTTCTTGTTCCACATTGGGTTCAAGACCGTAAGATTCAGGGTTGACGAATCCCTCTTCTAAATTTGTTTGTAAAAGCAAGGGTGAGCACATTGTCCACATGGTGCTCAACAAGTCCCAAATAAGAATGCAAGTATATATAGATGAGGGGGAAATTTCTCAAAGAATAGCTCTTTGGCTTTGTATATGTATATAGGATAGATTTTCACACTTGGTTTTGAAGAAAAGATCTTTACTTTCGAAAGCGGTGCTTTTGAAATCCTAAGTTAAATTCTCAGAAAATGTTGTGTGTGGCGGTCTTTCATGAGTCACCACTTTATTCAGATTTTGTGAAAACTTTCCAAAAGCTACTTGTGCTGCATCGACGTGAATAGAATCCACAGCGCGCAGACTGCATAACCTGGGAGCTCAGAGTATCCGATACTTTTTAAACTTTGCAAAGGTGTACCACCTTAATCCACCGATCATTCGGCTTTCAAGTCGGTACCTCTCCATGCGACTCTTACGCATGTGACAAGACCGAGATGACACAACAGTTTACAGTCCTAGCATTAACTATTCCCTGCCCGGTAAATAGACAGTCAAGTCTCAAGTACCGTTGTGGGTCCTCCCCACTGCCTTACTTCCTAGCCTGGGTCTATGTTCTCGCAAGACACATAGCCTCTCTTGATTACAGTCGCGCACGACTTAATCTGGGCGTCTTCCTTCTTTCCACCTTTTCCTCTCATGATTTTTCTGAACTCACATCACTCATGGCCTTCTGCAGCCCACCAGTTCTCGCAAGACACTGGATCGACAACCATTGCAGGGAAGAGCTAATACTAAAGAAAGCTACTAAGTTGCGCCCGTCCCATAACCAGGCAAGTGATTGGAATGTTTTTCATGCCGCATAGAAGCACAACACAAGGTTCTAGTCCTTATGAATCTCTAGTGAGGAGTCTTTCACATTCCCAGTGAGCACACAGCACCATCCACTCAAACCATCCTCACTATCGATTCCAATCACATTTTCTTTCACAAAAAGGGTTTTGAATATACTTTTCTCACATGTGACCATTCAACATTTAACATATAATCTTGAGCATAGTATAGCCTAAGCATGATATTCTAGGGTGACAAGGGTGCAGGGATATTCAATGTCAAAAGGGGCTTTACAATCTTTTAGGTCATATTTAATCACTTTATTGAAATATAGTTCTTATTTGAATTTAAGGCATGCATATACTTGAAAACAGTTAACATACTTCATTTCAAAATAGTAGGCTAGACATGATCAAGGGTCTGAGACTTGCCTTGCAGTGATGGATCTAGCTGCTCAGATGAATCCTCGAAGATCTCCTCTGTTCCTTCAACGTCTAGTTCCACGGCGGATACAAACAACACATACACACTATATAAGCATACAAGCACTAGAAAATATCATGTAAACATATCATGCATGCAGGGAAAGGGTTTGGACAAGGTCAGTTGACATTGGTCGAAGAGATGGGCTCAAAAGGATTTGAATGTCGAAAGGCTGACATTCGGCTCATGGCTTGACATAGCCCTAAATTGGTTCCAGGTCTGTTTTCTGGAGATACGATAGTAGGGAATGTTGTAGAACATGGTTCAAATGGCTTAGTGGACAAAGTGGCATTTCAATTGCTCAAAAGTAACAAATCTAAATCATTCAATGCCACTGGTGGACATGCACTGACATAGTACTAGACATGGCCAGAAACTAGGGCATTGGATAACTTTTGACTCAGGACTCCAACTGATGCACAACTTTGTCTAGGGTTTAGGCATTGATAACAACTACAAAACTCTCAACAGGTTCAAGGGCAGAAAGTGGCCGGAGGGTGGCCAAATCCGGTGAGCAAACACGGTGGTCTGGACATGAACTGAACTACTGGACAGTAATCTTGGCATGATCATAACTTTTGATCTAGGTCGATTCAGGGTTCAAGCCAGTGGGGTAAATTGCTCAGGGGGGTTGAGGCCTAGCTAGATGACAAGGTTTAATCGGCTGGTTTGGCCGGAAAACGAACTCCGGCGATCGGGGCCGAAGACGAAGGCACCGATTTGGGCGTTTTCGTTCCAGGGCGCTTGAACTTAATTCCACGCTCGGGAAGCATCTAGGGGCTGTCACGAAGCTATTGGCGCACTCAATTTTGCCAGAGAATGGCTGGAGAAGCACGGCGGCGTTCTCCGGCGAACTGCCGAGGCTTGAACATGGAAATTCAATGCTCGAGGCAAAATTGGCGATTCTAAGCTTGCAGGCTCGTTCCTCCTAGCTCACTGGTCATTATTCTCTACTGGCACGAGGATCAATTTGGCTTGAATCACTCGGCATTACGGGAACAGGGGGTTACAGCTTTTCCGGTGATTGCCGGCATTGAGGTTCGCCGGGGATCAATTAACGGCTATGAAACACACAGGGGGATAAGGGGGCCTTACTGGTGGTGTCGGTTTGGAGGGGGAAGCTGCGGGCGAAGCTGGCGCCGTGAGCTTCAGGAATTGCTCGCCGGGGAAGAAGGTCTTCGCGGCGGCGCTGAGTAACTTGGTTGCTCTCTGGTGGTGGAGGCTAGGGCTTACAACTGCGGGTGGTGTGAAGAGATGCTGGGCAAGGGGGGGCTTTATATAGCCGCGGGATTGAGCTCTCGGGAGTTGCAGCAATCGCCGGTGAGATTTCTTCTGGCGCTGGAGTGGTCAACGAGGCACGTCGGGACATGGCGGGGCTCTGCCAGAGACGGTGAATCGCGTGGAATCAGGATTTTGTCAGGACGGCGAGATGACGATCTCCGGGATGGCAGCCATGTGGCGTGAAGCTCCTGACAACAGCAGGCACGCACGCGCGCGGGGAAGAACACGGCACAGCGCGGGTGAACTGCTTCCACGGTGGCGATACAGTTGTGCGCAGGTGGAGGCTACGTGGCTGTGAAGGTAGCAGCACGGGGAACTTCGCCGACGGCGAGTTCAACGGTGAGGCAAAACGGCGGGGCGCTGGTCGAACGAACGCTGGTCGTGATCGAAAACGGTACAGGGACCTGGTTGCAAGCTTTGGACTGATTTGCGAAGATTTGGACTAAACTGCGAGGGTTTTGGCTCGGGAATTTGGGCCTATTTGCAATTCTGAAGATCTGAAGGGTTGATTTGGATTTCGACTTTGCAGATGAGTGTTACTAAATGTCTTAGACTCATCCAGCAGGGAAAATGGTAAAATCCGATAAGATCTGGTGGTTTTGACAAAAATCGAAAACAGGGTAATTAGGGTAAACAGGGTAATTAGGGTCTGAAACTTTTGTCGAGGCTGAAACTAGGGTTTCGGTTGAGATTCTGGAATCCTTCCAGAAGGGAAAAATGTTCAGAAAAATGAAAGAAAGATAATCACTTGATCAGATTTGGATGATCTGGGACTTTTAGCCTTTTTGGGCTTTCTGAAACTTCTGAAAAGGACTAAATTGAAACACTTTTGGACTGGAATGTGAAAACGATCTGGGAGATGAAGTTTAGCTGCCAACTTTTTAGGTTAAGGTAGTGGCATACCTAAGATCAAGATAGGGTTGAGACATCAGGGATTCCAAAGAATATATGCTGACTGGCAAGCAGAAAAGATAGCGAAAACAGGGATGTTACACCCGATACGGATACGGATAGTCCGGATACGAATACAAATACGGATAGTATCGGATATGAATACGGATCGAATACGGGTCGAAACGGATACGGTTACGGATAATGATCGGAACATTGATACCCCACAAACTGTATGTCCAAAATCAATTAAAACACATAAATGATTGAATTGATTAGCACATTTATAAAATTTACACAATCCATCACATAAATTAAACTTTTGCATATATATCTTGATAGCCACACATAATGACATACATATGTTGACATATCACATAAATACATGGTTCAGAGTTCAAATAGACCATCAATCCATTACATAGATGTAGTTCAAAGTTCAAACAGACATCAGTCATCACATAAATACATAGTTCAAAGTTCGGAGGTTCTGAAAACAAAGAGACTCAAAAACATACATCTTAATACTAGAGTATCAAGAAAACAAAGAGACTCAAAAGAAACTCCTTTTACATTGAAGAGGTTCTGATTTTGAACATCAAAAAAGAGCTCCAGAGCAATGCTTTGTCGTATTACACATTTCACAAAACAGCACACGACATTTCACAACACATTTCACTTGGGAGGTCATTCCTCCATGTCGTCCAGGCCATCCTCCTCCTCAAAGTCATCCATATTCTTTTGCTCCTACAAATACAATGCATATTCCAATAAATATTCATGGTATTCAACTTCTCCGGACAAAACAACTATTACATTTACATATCTCAAGACGAACAGCTAAGGTATTGTCACAAAGTAGCAGTGCAGGTTGTACAATTATTACATATCTCAGGACCAAAATAGTGCAACATTGAAAATTTCAGCAAGACATATTTCAACTTAAATGCAAGATAGAATGAATTTAAATGCAAGATAGATCATAGATGGACTGCAAACCATTGTCATCAAGCTTGCAAAACGTCGCTCAATGCTCTCCATGTCCATCTCAGATATGAGAGATCCACCACCAATGATTCCACCTGCATGTTTGTTTAAAAAATTAAATTGTTGCATAGAAAATAGTAAAGCACAAGTGCAGGAAATAATATTACCTTTTCTAGAAGCTGCTGTCCAGTCTTTGGTGCAAATCAACGCTTGAACAATTTCAGGATCTAAACGACTGTGGAATGGATCCACAACACGTCCACCGGCACTAAAAGCCGACTCTGAAGCAACACTGGACACTTGAATAGATAAGACATCTCTAGCAAGTATAGAGAGGATAGGAAGCTCATGCTGCTCGCCCTTCCACCATGACAAAATGTCAAATTCTTTTTTGTCTTTTGTTGTCCACTGCACTAGCGGTTGCTCCATGTACAATTCCAACTCATTTTTGGTGCATTGTTCAGAGGCAATACTGGCATGCAAGTTCCTTTCAAGGTCTACATCAATATCATCATCACTATTCTCTTCTTGATCCTTCTTATCTATTTGAGAAACCTCCTTTTGCTGTCCAGTACATGTCTTCACTGAAGTATCAGGGGGGTTAGCCATATAAGCCATGAACAGCTGGTTGATGATACTAATAAGCTTATTAATTTCTTCTGTAGCATTGCCATGGTAAATCTTATCTCCAAAATAGTGCAACAACTTTGTTTTATATCTAGGATCAAGAAAACATGCTACAGCAAGAGCCTTATTAGACTTCTCCCAATACTTGTCATATTTAAGTTTCATGCAACTAGCCATAGCAGCTACTACTCGATCAGGACTATAACACCAATCTTCAATAGCAAGCTTAATCTTGCAAAAATGGTTGAAAAAGAGATTTGTTGTTGGATATGAAGTGCCAGAGAATAGCTCAGTAGCATCATAAAATCTCTTCAAACACACACACAAAGATTTTGCCATTGCCCAATTTAGGTCAGTTGGAGCACAAGTCACATATTTGCTTCTATGGCGAAGGAAAAGCCTATCAAATGCATGCCTATAATAAACAGCTTGCTTCAACATAAGATAGGTGGAGTTCCACCTTGTGGGAACATCCAAAGATAAGCCATTTTTTGTATCCAAGTCACACTCTGATGCACATTTCATAAATTCTTCCCACTGCAAGGTAGAGTTCTTAACTATTGCAATTGTATTTCTGATATTTGCAATAGCCGGTGCAATTTGCTTTAAACCATCTTGGGCAACAAGATTCAATATATGATTCAAGCATCTTACATGAAAGAACATACCATCACATATCAATGGTGACTGTTTTAATTTCTGTATTACCCCTTAGCACAAACATCATTCGCTGAAGTATTATCCAAAGTCAATGCAAGTAGTTTCCTATCAAGATTCCAATCCACTATGCTATCATAAAATTGTGCACATAAGTTATTTCCTGAATGATGCCCTTCTACATGCATGAACTTAATAATTCTCTTTTGCATGCTCCAATTATCATCTATCCAATGAACTGTGATGCACATATAACCTTTATTTTGGCTTGAGGTCCACATGTCCAGGTTGTACTAAATCAACACGAAAGTGTTTTCAAATGCTCATACAACTTTTTCTTTTCCTCTACATACATATTTAATTTTTTCAGACTATCAGATTCATCATACCTGTAGGTCTCCACATGCAACTGCAACATCACTGTCAACTTCACCCTTTTTTAGTGTAAGCAATTGTTGACCATGCTTCATGTGGTGCTTGTGCGCCAAGTGCTTCCAAAAGCCCGATGTCCCTCTATTACTCGCACGACGAGCTTTATAGATGCACTTGTTGCATTTGGCCCAAAGCTCTATTATTATCTTGCCATCTGGTCCTTTCTTCGTAATTTCAACTTCTCGAAGTGATCCCAAACATCGGAGCTACACCTCTTTGATCTCTTCAAAGCAGGAGCAAGAGGGTCGAACTCAGTGTAACCTGGTTGAGTAGTCGCACTGCCACTGCCAGCATCGGCACCAAGTTGAGGGGTGGTAGGTGGCTATCCCTCTAGTGGCAAATCTTGAGATGTATTGCCTATATTGGTTACACTTGCACAACTACTGATTGTTGTCGAATCCATCACAGATCTAGCACAAAATGACATGACAACTGATTACTAAAGTGCATCTATAAACAAGCAACCGATTTTAAGTTAATACAGGAAGTGCAGTCAAAACAATGGTGGAGAGAAGTTAGGATAACAATTGATCAATCGGCAAGGCAAACAGAGGATCAAAGCAATCTCAACACCTCCTGCACAAATATTCATGCAATCTAGCAATAATAAATAATAATACAGCAATATAGTCAAGAAGCATAACTAATGTAAAATTATTGACAGCATGAGAGCTATCATTTATCAAAAGCCCTACATTCCCACTATGTGTCCTTGAAGGCTTGAATTATAACCACTTGGCAGTTGGCACACACTCTGTTCACAATACTATGACATTCAGGCATCAAATCCACATATAGCAAGGACTTTTGTCACAGTACTCTAGTATTCAACACCAACATGAGCTAAAGCTATAAACACAAAGGCCATTCAGTGTGACAAATAAAACTAGTTTTGAGTCAATACTCAATAGATTGCAAAATTTCAGAAGTTTTGGCAAATCTATGATACAAAAACTTCACAGTTCACACAGAGTAACTCTTTTCACAATTAATACAGAACATCAAGTACTCCAACACCTAAATGGGATTTCTCAACTTACAATTATTTCAAGACTACAACAATGATAATGAGAAATGTGACCAGAAAAACTATCATGGCTAATGGCTATCTAGAACGAACCGCAGAGGAAACCAAATTCCTCAACTCAGCTAGATGTTCATCAATTGAGATGGTCAGTGTAAGCCTTAGATTAGTCAACAATGCCTCTTCCTCCCAGCTAATTGACCCTGAAGCATATAGTGCCATCATCGTTGCACGGTAAGCATGCAACTCCAACAAATGGGTTTCTTCCCTGGGAAAGTCCTTATCATGTTGAGGTGTTTCTCTTCCAGAAATTGAAGCTTCAGCAACATTAGTTCTACTACAAATATCTTCACTTTGATAAGCTAGAGTATTGTATTGTCATCTATGGGGACTACTGCAGTACTGCTGGGATTACAACTACCAACAAAGGAGGAGATACTATCGGTGCCACTAGGATCAGAAGTTGTTACAATATGATATTGGTAATCACTAATCAGCATTTGTGTTTACCTCTGCCCGATCTCGCTGGAGGCGGCCGGAGGAGGTGGCGCGGCGAGATCGGCGATGGAGGTGGCCGGATCTAGCGGCAGCAAGGCGGCGGTGTAAACAACGGTGCCGGTGCGGTTGAAGATCTAGGAGGTGGCTCGAGATTGGTGGCGGGTGGAATAGGCGGCGGCCGGAGGCGCGATCGGAGGCGGCGCGGCACTAGAGAGATGCGGAGACGCGATCGGTGGCGTCATGAGATGGCGCGGCCAGAGGCGCGATCTAGGAGGCGGCGTGAGATGGCGCGACCGGAGGTGCGATCGGAGGCAGCACAGCACTGGAGAGACGCTGAGGCGTCATGAGATGGCGCGGCTGGAGGCACAATTGAAGGAGGCGTGGCACTGGATATTGCGGCAGGCCGGAGGCAAGGGTCGCAGACTCGGCGTCGCGACTCGCGAGGGTTGAATGGTTGATAACAGTGATAAGTGATAACGATAAGTGCAAGATGGGCTGGGCTGGGCTCAGTGGGCTGTGGGCTGCCTTATCCAGATATCCAGATAAGTACAGTTCTGGATATCTGGATCCGTCGGATATCGTCTGAACCGGATTCAGATCCAGATCCGAATAAAAATTATCCAGATCCGATAGGTTCCGGATCAGGATCCGAAAATATCCGAGCCGATAGGTTCCGGATCCGGATTCGACCGGTCCGGACCGGGAGGATCCAGATCCGTTTTCATCCCTATGAATGACCAAATTTATAGAAGTGAATGTCATGAATAGTTTAAACGTTGATTGGACACATCTGTAGAAAAGCTGAAAAGTAGAAAAGCTAAAATCGTTTTGGAAGTATTGTGTTTTTCCATGTGTAGAAAACTATTGACGTTAAGTTAAATCTCGGTTCTCGGTGGGAGTGTTCACAAAAAAATCATGTAAAGAGAGGAACCATAGAGAATGATGTCGTGTGTAGAAAGATTCCTCGGATGAGTAACCCACACGGTGATACCAAAATGAAAAATCACCGAAAAACCACAGGAAACCTCAAAACAACAAAAAATAACTCTCAACAGACCCAAAACAGTTGTATCCATGTCCTCCAAAATACTAAATCCATCATGTTCATAAACAATGTAAAAAAATTTATACATGATATGACTGAACTACTGCCTCTCCCTCTTTGGCTGGTCCTGATATTCCGATGGCGTGTATCGAGAGGGGGGTGACGATCCCTAATGCGATGCCAGGTGGTGTGAAGGCTTTGTCGACTACGTCATTAGTGGAGCGTCAGCTGGGTGCGAAAGTTGGGTAGGATGTCATGCAGGACCTCCCAGATGTATTTGGGCTAGGATTTGCTATTGCGTCGCACCCTGACTTTCCTCCGCTACCAAATCCTGAGCCAACTCCTGGTCCAAATGAACCATGTGCGCACTAATATCCAGCTCTTCGTCTAAAGAGGTATTGTTAGACCTAGCATGCGGCTGTGGAGGTGGTGGGTGTGACGAAGAGGGGTGGTCCACATGTGGCATGTGCGAAGAATCACGGTCAGGTGAGGTAGTAGGAGCATTCTGAAATCGACTAGAATCTGATCTAGAATCTACGTGACATTTGCCCAAACTGCCTGCATCTTAGCTCTAGGCACGTCCTCACCATCGCGCACCTTAACCATCATATTCTGTGCACTAGCAGAGAGGGCTCCAATGGTGTTGAGCTACATACATGACAAACATCAAATTGAAGAATGACCATAAATGCGCAAGTGAGGTTACAAAGAGTTAAAGTACTCACAGAAGAGTGAACCCGCCCTGCAAGGTGTTGATCGAAGTGCTTGTTGATAGTAGGAGTAGTGCTGGGCTCATCAGTCGCCGGTGATGGCTGCGACGACAATCTGTATAAGGTGCACGGTCGATAACACGCCAAGTACGAAAAGTGGATATCACGGCTGTAAGGTTTGTCCTCTGTGACCATCCATGTGTGCACCCGATCCATCCACTCCTATACATACGGGTGTTGCCGATCCATGAAATCATCCTGTGCACGTCCTTTTCTAGATTGCATACGGATAAGATAAATTATTGACATAATTCATTTTGGAGATACGATACAAAATTAAAACCTATGTGACATTTACGTACACATAAACATGGTGCGAAAACTATCGAGGCGGAGGCACAGGGACATGCTAGTGTAGGTTGAACTGGTGCATAACCCGCTCAGGCGATTACCCCTCAACCATGTGTGAGAAAACCAGAGTACACCAAGAAGCTGAATCCTACGTGCGTAGAGACAAAAAGCCCTATTGTGCGACCGACTATATCTGCTGTTGTGTCCACAGACACCAGATAACATTGTTGTCAAAAAGAAAATCGAAGCTCACAGCGTTAAAAGGATAACACAGGTGCATCTGATCCATGGCCCATAGCAAACTTAGTCTGTACCACCTTCATCCCATCATTGGGCTGTCTCTCACTTCAGGTCCCAACGCAAACTAATCCTGCGGCACCACTGGTCGCCTGACAAGGAAATGCTCGTAGGACCACATCTATAACAGTATGGCGCACCCTACGAACAATGATCCATCCTGGGTTTTGCTTGTAGCATCACACAATCCCTTGTACGTGTGGCAAAGCACAATCGATCTCAAGCTGAACTGCGGCATGTGTCTCAGCTTGGAGTCCGCAATAAGTCTAGCGAGCTGAATGAACTGCCGCTCACATATGTCTCCATGGGTGCCGGAAAACAATAGACACCCAAATAAATAAAGCAAATAAGCCTCCAAGTGATGTCTAAATACTTGCTCCGGAGTGCCTACTGAGAATGCAGTATCTGGAATGGCACGCAGGTGAGACTACGGCACTCCCGCCGACTGTGCAAACCCTGCTGCTGGCCCAATCCCCTGAAAGTGCTGTAAGAAATCCAGACACCATGCAGCTCTGTCAATCACATATATATCACTTTTGATAGGCAAGCCGAGTAGCATACTAACATCCTCAAGTGTGACGATGAGCTCATCGAAGCTGAAATAGAAAGTGTGCGTCTCCAACCTCTATTGATCAACAAGAGCGGTGACCAAAGCTCTGTGAAAGGGAAATCATTGGGCCTGATCCACCATATGGGCGAAGGGAAATAACCCAGCCTCTAGGAAATGAGGTGCCAACCACTTATCCATAGGCTACATCTCCCGTGGTGTCCTCATATGGAGAGCTGACAAAACGGTGCTCTCTAGAAGCTGATGAGCACGGTGACACCGGTGATGGTGATCTCTAATCAACTCCAAAATCTGCTGCTCGTCCACCATATATGTAATTATCACATATTGGCTGATGCAATTATAAGCATACATATTCATAACAAAATTAAAGACATACGATTAATGTGAAATACAAAACGTTCAATTCCAAAACAACACTATTAAAAACATTACAGAACTCAAAATTCACAATATTACATTGAAACAAAAATTAAATCACATGAAGAAAAACAAAGAATACAAATAATAGACAATTGACGTCGTTGCCACTTGCGGGCATCGGTTTCTATGGTGACCATGCTGCTTGCAAATGGTGCATCTACGGAATTCATCTTCACGCTTCTTTGCATTCATATCTTTTTAGATCGGCCTCATTTGATGTTAGCCGACATGTGTCACTGGAGCCTCCTGTCTGGGATCCACATAAAGGTATCTTTCGGCAATATGTCTCGATAGTTGCCTATCGCCGCAAAGCCATGGAACACACCCTCCCAAGTTTTTGACAGGTATTCCAGAGTATAATATTTTGATGTATATTGTGTTGCAATAATTCCTGGGAGGGCACAAACAGCGATAACATGAGAGCAAGGAATGTGGAGCAGCTAAGACTTCTTGCATGTGTATTTTGCAGCTCCATTTGTAATTCTACATTCGTAGACCCAACCAGCTCTCAATGTACCATGAACAAACTTATGCCTTAGCCGAACCTCATAATTTTCATTCAAACGGTTTTACACGGGCACTTCGTGTGACATTATCTTCCTCATCTTAAATTCAATATAATCATTAATCTTTTTAGGCCAATACACTAAGGGGTCGTCTATAAAATTTTTTACCGCCAAACTCCAACTGTCATAATATTCTAGTGTGCGATAGAATGTCATCTTAACTATAACAGTGAGTGCTAAACATCGCACACCTTTTAGGATGAAATTGTATATCTTAATAAGATTTGTTGTCATAATTTCGTACCAAGTCTCATCTGTGTCGTGCAGCAAAAACCACCTCTCCTTTGGTTTTGGTTGAATTCACTAACTAAAACTTAGTCGCCTCCTACTATTTCCATCTTTGGCAACATCGCCCGTTGCTGATTCACCTAGCTCCTTTTAGTGTACTTTTGTCTGGTGACTTCTATATAGCTGTGAACTTAGACTCTTGATTCTGTTTGGCAAGCCTTTTGAACACCTGCATCAGGCGCTTACTCTTGAAACGAGTATGAAAATTCGTGCCAAGATGACAAGAGCACCAACGATTGCACTTAGCATTCCTCCATTTTGATCGTGAATTAAGCATATGCACTCACGATCTTTCACCACCTCATTCTTCAATTTGCCTAAAAACTACAACCAACTGTTGTAGTTCTCCCACTCAACAGCTGCATATGCTATGGACAGAAGTTGGTCGTTGGCATTTGTTGCCATGACAGTCAGTAGAGTACCCTCATACTTTAGTGTCGAAAATGTTCCATTAATGCAAAGCATAGGTCTCATGTACCTAAACGATGTAATACATTGTTGGAATGCCCTGAAAAATTGCCACAGTACCATGCATGATCTGGGAGGATCTCCAAGTCCAGATCGCATGCGGCTTCGCGACCAAGTCCTGATCGCATACGGCTTCGCGACCAAGTCCTGATCGCATATGGGTCCGCGACCATGGATTGGTTCGCGACCATGAAAAGGAATTCGTTTCCCTGTTCGGAATTGTAATCCGATCCGAATGTGTATAACTAAGTTTATCTGTTTAGGATTAGTTATATGAGTCTAATACGTTTAGGTCTCTAAGTCTGGTACGTACTCATACGATTGGACTATAAATACCTTGTAATAGGTCTAGTTTAGATCATCGAAAAGTCATAGAGCTTATTTGAGTTTTAGACACTTATAGTTCCTTCGACGTAGGCAAGTGTGCCTAACGTTCGATGTGTAAAGCCCTCTTTGAAATAAAGAGTTGTGCAATTACTTTGGGTTTCGGTATTTCCGAGTAAGATCCAGTTATTCCGTATATTAGAATCTGGGCAAGCCTAGTGCGAAAATCAAGGCTAGGTCTCAAACGGATCAAGTTGGTATCAGAGCGATTTTCCTATCCTGTGGATGGTGAAGACTCGCCAGGGTTACAAAACTTCCGGCGAAATTCCAGGTGATCAATTGACGGTTCCTACAGCCGCGTCTCCGACAATGTCTGACGATACCCCCGTTCAAGCTAACCTAGCCGAAAAAGTGGCTAAGCTCTCCACCGACATGGAAACCGTGCTTGCTTGGATTAAGCAGCAGGCCATGATTGTACCTCCTGAAGTAGGGAAGGTTATGGGTGAGAAGACTGGTGAAGACTTGCGCAGGGCAGACGAAGATGAAGACGAAGGTGACCACAAGACCGACGACCTCGCCAACACCTCCTTAGCTGTCGGATCTTTTAAAGTCGACGCTAAGATTGATATACCCATATATGATGGGGTGATCGATGCCGAGAAGCTGGATTCTTGGATCGACCAACTTGAGACCTACTTTGACCTGAAAGGGTTTAGTAGCGCTCAAAAGGTCAAATTTGCACCTTTGAAGATGAAGGACCACGCCAAGACATGGTGGAAGGCCCTTGTCGCCAGTGGTGAAGCTGACGACCTTGCGTGGGGTCAATTCAAACGACTTCTGCGACAAGAATTCTATCCGATGGGTTACCTTGAGGAGAGATGGGAGAGTTGGCACAGATTGTACCAACGGCGCGACCAGACCGTCCAAGACTATACGACAGAGTTTCGGCGACAAGCAATGGTCATTGGCATCTCACTATCCGACCCTCAGGTATTTCGGAAGTACACATCTGGACTTCAGAAATCGATCAGTACTGAGCTAAGTCTGTTCGGTGTCCAAGACATTGCGACCGCGAGCACAACTGCTATGGCGATCGAGAAGAAGAATAAATCCCGCAGCGACAAAAGCACGAAGGAAAATGCGACCTCGACAAAGAAAAAGCCGAGTCCGAAGAAGAACGCTTCAAAATTGGGCACGGGTGCCTTTTGCGAAAATTGTCAAGTCGCGGGGCATACCAAAGACAAATGTTACAAGCTTCATCCTGAACTTCGACCAAAGAAAAACGGACCAGGGAAAAGAACCGCCACGCTACTGCGACTTCACCCGACGAAGAAGTTGTCCGAGTGAATTCGGTTAATGAGGCGGATACGACCTTGTCTCTGATGGCAATGCCGAAGGAGAAGGGTTCCGATCCACCGAACGACCATCACCCAACGGAGGACTTGTTCACCATCAACATCCAGGTGAAGCACGAAGTGGTCGCAGCGATATTCGATCCAGGAAGTCAGAAAAATCTGGTCTCCGCTGGACTGGTTCGGCGACTTGGTTTGAAGACAACCACACACCCGCGACCATATCCGCTGGGTTGGTTTACATCCGACGTGAACCAACAGATTACGAGTCAGTGTGTGTTGAAGTTTGCGATCTCTGCACGATATATCGATGAGGTGCAATGCGATGTTGTCCCTATCGATATCTGTCAGGTGATCTTTGGGAGTCCGTATCTGTATGATCGAGACGCTCACTTCCATCGGCGAGCGCAAGAGTACGACCTCACTAAAGACGGAGTTAAGTTCGTGATCAGTAGAGACATCCACGTCAACACTTCGAACTTGATTACCGCAAATCAAGCCAAACGAATTGTTAATGCATGTCACAAGTATGTGCTTGTCATGATTCAACCCATTGGTCAAGGTGAGGGTACTCGACCAGCATTGTCGCTGGCGTGCCGAGAGGATTCTGGTCGTTTGTCGGGACTGCTGGAGAAATACAGTGATCTGTTCGAGACTACCCAGGGTCATCCGCCGAAACGTCCAGTCGAGCACGAAATTCAGCTGGTGTCCGATGCGACACTGCCCAATCTGGGTATGTATCGCAACTCAGTATTGGAGAATGAAGAGATCAAGAGACAACTTGGTGAGTTGCTGAACAATGGTGTCATTCAACCGAGTAGTTCACCTTGTGGATCTCCTGTGGTGTTAGTACCAAAGAAAGATGGGACTTGGCGTATGTGCATCGACTATCGAGCACTGAACAAGATCACCATCAAGAACCGGTACCCCCTTCCTCGTATTGATGACCTGCTAGACCAATTGAAACATGCTGTTGTCTTCTCCAAATTGGATCTTAAGTCAGGATATCATCAAGTCAGCATCCGAGAGGAGGATACATGGAAGACCGCGTTCAAAACACGGCAAGGTCTGTTCGAATGGCTGGTCATGCCGTCTGGTCTCTGCAACGCCCCGGCAACTTTCATGCGTCTTATGAATGACGTATTGAGACCATTCATCGACGGCTTTGTGATCGTGTATCTCGACGACATATTGGTTTATAGTCGTTCGTGGGATGAGCACCTTATTCATGTCGAAAAGGTGTTCGAACAGCTTTGGCAACATCGACTTCGCCTCAACCGTAAGAAGTGCGAGTTCGGTCAGCAAACTCTACTTTACCTCAGATTCATAATCGGCAACGGTACGTTGCAAATCGACCCGGATAAGGTCAAAGTGATTCGCGAATGGCCGCGACCGCGAACAGTTACAGATGTGCGTAGTTTTGTGGGAGCATGCCAATACCTTCGGAAGTTCATCCGACACTTCTCGATTATGGCTTCTCCGTTGCATGCATTAACCAGGATCGATCAGAAGTTCGAGTGGACAGGGAAACATGAGGACACGTTTCTCTTGCTGAAAAGGAAGATCAGCGAGGCGCCTGTGTTAGCTTTGTCGAATCTCCAGAAACCGTTCGAGCTAGAAACCGATGCCTCAGGTTATGCGATGGGCGCAGTGCTCATGCAAGAAGGTCGACCAGTGGCATATCACTCTGAGTTATTCCAGGGAGCTCAGAAGAACTACCCGACTTATGATAAGGAGTTATGCGCATTGCATCAGGCCGTGAAACATTGGCGGTGTTATCTCTTGGGGAAAGAGACGGTTGTCCACACCGACCATCAACCATTGCAATATTTGCAAACTCAGTCCAAGCTACAGCAAGCTCGGCACATGAAGTGGATGTCGTATCTGCAGCAGTTTAATCTGGTGATTAAGTACAAGAAGGGCGTACACAACAAATTGGCGGATATGTTGTCGCGACCACCAGTTACAACCCTCTGTTTATCAACGTTCATGCAGATCGAGCCATCATGTCATGATGACTATGTCACTATGTACAGTGAAGACCCTGATTTTCAAACAGCACTGACTGAGGTTGAAACAGGGAACCCTACAGAGTTCGTTCGTCGAGAAGGACTCTTGTACAAGGGCAATTTACTTTGCATACCTCGTGGAGCACCTCGAACTCAATGGATGCGAGAAGCGCACACATCGAAGGTAGCTGGTCACTTTGGGGTTACAAAGACGTTGCAAAATCTTCACCGACATGTGTTCTGGCCGCGTATGCAGCAAGATGTGGCTAGGTTTGTTCGAGGCTGCGGTCTCTGCAGCATCTCGAAACCGGCAAACCGAAAATTAGGTTTGTACACTCCTTTGCCAGTTCCATCACGACCATGGGAGAGCATATCCATGGATTTCTTGGGAGGATTGCCTAAGACCCGACGTGGCAACGACTATCTATTCGTGGTCGTTGATCGGTTCTCCAAAATGAATGTTCTTATACCTTGTCGGAAGATTATCACGGGAGAAGAGGCAGCTCGGGTATTCTTTCAACACGTTTGGATACACTTCGGACTACCGACTTCTATTGTGTCTGATCGCGATACCCGGTTCCTTAGTCACTTTTGGCGATCGCTCTGGACGATGATGGACACCAAGCTAAAGAGGAGTACTGCTTTTCATCCGCAAACTGATGGCCAAACCGAGGTGGTTAATCGCACAGTCGTTCATCTCTTGAGAGGATATAACTCGAAGCACCCAAAGACCTGGGATGAAAGCATACCGTACCTGCAGTTTGCTTTTAATCGAGCCGTGCATGGTTCGACTGGAAAGTCGCCGTTTGAGGTATGTTTGGGATTTCTACCACAAAGTCCATTTGACATGGAGTTTGTGATCCCTACCTCAGCACAGAACAGCAAGGAAGCATCTGATCAGGATCGAGCACAAAAGTTCCTGGAAGGTATTCAACGACTCCATCGTGAGGTTGAACAGAACTTGCTGAAAGCTCAACTCAAGTACAAGGCGCGACATGATCGGCACCGAGTTGAAGCGCAATTTCAAGAAGGTGATATGGTATGGTTACATCTGAGTAAGGAGAGACTTAAAGGTGAAGGTAAGAAGCTCAAACCCATTCGTTATGGTCCTTTTCGGATTTTGCGGAAAGTGGGTAATAATGCTTGTCAGCTCGAGTTACCTCCATACATGGATATTTACTCGGTTGTTAATGTTGAGCACCTCAAACTCTTCGAGCCTTCAATGCTAGATGATGAGCCAGATACCATAGTACCATCTGTTGAAGACTTGGTCTATCAACGAGGCGAACCTTTACGTGACGATGTGATTCTGGAGAGGAAGGTGACTACCACCCGCAGTGGCACAAAGGAGACTTTTCGAATCGGTCGGAAAGATCAACGAGCACGTGCGGCAAAGTGGTACACAAAAGAAGATGGACAAGCCCAATTTCCACATCTCCAGTTTGATCGTGAGGTCGCAACAGGGGTTGGCTCCTTCTCAACAAGGGAGTCATGATCTGGGAGGATCTCCAAGTCCTGATCGCATGCGGCTTTGCGACCAAGTCCTGATCGCATACGGCTTCGCGACCAAGTCCTGATCGCATATGGGTCCGCGACCATGGATTGGTTCGCGACCATGAAAAGGAATTCGTTTCCCTGTTCAGAATTGTAATCCGATCCGAATGTGTATAACTAAGTTTATCTGTTTAGGATTAGTTATATGAGTCTAATACGTTTAGGTCTCTAAATCTGATACGTACTCATACGATTGGACTATAAATACCTTGTAATAGGTCTAGTTTAGATCATCGAAAAGTCATAGAGCTTATTTGAGTTTTAGACACTTATAGTTCCTTCGACGTAGGCAAGTGTGCCTAACGTTCGACGTGTAAAGCCCTCTTTGAAATAAAGAGTTGTGCAATTACTTTGGGTTTCGGTATTTCCGAGTAAGATCCCGTTATTCCGCATATTAGAATCTGGGCGAGCCTAGTGCGAAAACCAAGGCTAGGTCTCAAACGGATCAATGCATTTAGGTATAACAAAACCATATGAGCCAATAGTTGGTGTATCCACAATTTCGGTGAACTATGCCTGGATTTGCTTCACATATACGCCGAAACAGCCTCAATATGAAGTTATATGTCTTAACAAATGTCCCAAACAGCTATTCCAACGCCGTTAGTTTAGCCCTCCACGCATTTCCATAATTTATTTTGTAACCATACTTTTCTGCCACATGTGCGATAATCACTTTCGATGGCATGGCCATATTTTCCTTTACAATTGATAGTATTAGACTGGCAACAAAATCAGAAGTGATATTTATATGCTATTGTAACATGCTCTCTGCCAAACATCTGTGGTCTGCCATTCTTGTCACCTAAAAGAAAGGCTTATCTTGTGGACGTGTGACACGTATGTATCATGAGCAATTGTCGACTAAACACATTACAACCCACAAGTCTAGATTTGATTTAACTACTCAGAATGACCTATTGAGTGAAACAACCCATGTAGTGATTTTTTTTTTGCATCTTTCTTATTCTGAAACAACTGTCTAAATTGTGCATTTGTTTCATTGAAAGACCATTTTGAATTCAAATTTTCATGAACCATAGTTGACATCAGAGCTAATAGATCGGTTCATTCACTTATAGGACCTTGTTGTTCTATTGATTCCTTGGGAGATTCGTACATATATGATGGATCAGTGTACTCTATCTCATTGAACTTCTCCTCTAATTTGGGCAATTCATCAGCTAAATTTGTTTGATGGTTACCGAAATGATTTGTATGCGTGATGCTTGCATTCTGCATAGCTACACTGGTACTAGCACTGGCACTAACACCTTCATTACTTCTCATATTAACGATTCTCAGTACTCCTGCTATCAAATGACTGCCTTCCGAACTATTTGTGCTAAAAATTTTATCATAAAATATAAAAGTTATAATACTACGGACTGAATTTTTCAAAATTCTTACAAATGAACCCCACGATTTGTCACCTTCAATTTCTTAAGTACCCATTTATTTCCTTTCGGTAACAAACCTTCAACTTTAACATTATCCGTCGCAGAATTAAGTTGTAACAAATCAATTAACCACATCTCCAAATCATTGAAAGATATTAACAGCGGTTACAACATTTAGTCATATACATGGGAACATGCACTAAGATCATTACCATATGATCTATTACGAATTATATCAGTTCCGTAATATACACAAATCATATCGGGTTGCCCCATAAATTACTCAAATTAAATTTTTGTGTTAGGTTATAATACAAAAATATGTTCTTCTATCTCAGACAATATTTCAATATAGTGAAATCTACAAGAGTATCAAATCTACATTGAAATTAGGCCTTCTTCGGGGATCAAAATGTAAATAGGTTCTCTTAACGTGCATAGACGTAAATAATTCTACATAATTGAATGCTTTATTTAATAAAATTTATAAATAGTAGGGTGAAGCGAAACTATCTGTCGTAAACCATAGATCATACGAATCTAAACGATGCAAAAAAAACTATTTGTCCTACTGTTTAGGATGAAGCAAAAAAAATTTTACTTGTCCTAAATCTGTACCGTGATACAAAAAATAAATCTCTAATTATCTTTAACCCTAAAATAATATAAACTAAACAATGAAAAAAATTTGTAACCCTAAGGTGAAATGAAACTATCTATCATAAACCCTAAATCATATGAATCTAAACACTGTAAAAAATTATTTGTCTTACATACTAGGGTGAAGCGAAAATTTTAATTTTTATCTATCATAAATCTTAGGGTGATACCAAAAAATAAATATTTAGTCGTCTTTAACGCTAAAATAGTATAAACAGTTAAATCTAAATATTGTCTACGAGTTAACGAATTTTCACCTGAATAACAAAATAGTCGTCAACAAACTACAGGTTTAGAAACACTCTCCCCTTCCTCCTCCTTTTCCCTTCTCTTCTCTTTTCTCCTTCTCCGCTTCCTCCTCCTCCTCCTCTTTCTTTCTTTCTTTCTCTTCCTTTTTGGACTGATCCAAAAAAAAAACTATTGTTGGGTTTATATTCAACATTCAGCCGCCCATCTACTAAGCAAGTATAATCCGACATGGCGATGGGCTAGGTCAACGAAGCAATTTTACAATGTCACATATTCAGTCACTCGCCCATTAACTGACTAAAACCCAGTCACGGTTTGTGCTCAATGATCGAAGGTCATTTTAGTTATTTTTCCAGATTTTGGGTTATTTTTTAAATTAACTTTTTAATGGGTTATTAAAAAAAATTCGTCAATTGGCAGCCCTATTCCCAACCCAAACATGAAGGCGTATTGTCATCAGGTATGAAAAACCGAAGCAAAGGCGGATTCCTTGGATGATGATTGGAGGATTATGATCTTCCCTACGGGAACACGTAATCCTAGTACCCCATCCTGGCCGTTCCATTCAACTATATATATGTGCGCAAAACTGTTGGGCTACTTCGCTTAAAACCCTAGAGACGAAGCCCTCTCCGCCGCCGCCTCCACATCTGCTTCTTCAGTCTTGTTCCCGAGGTATGCGTCGTGGGTTTTTGGCCTTGGAACCTTTAACAATTTCGAACAATTTCGAATAGAATTTTGGTTTGATCCGAATTCTTGTGCAAGGTAGGCAACTACCAAGTTGAATTGTTTGATAGTTTTGCAAGTATTTACATCCCTTCTTTGGGGAATAGTTCCTACGATGCAAAAAGACATGACTGTTTGTCATTTCCAGTAGATTTCTCAAGAAATTTCTAACTGATGTGTATAAGATTTGTACCCTGAAATTGCTTGGCTTTTTGTCTACATGCCAGGCTGACATCTATGTTCTAAGTTGTGCTTAGTCGTTTGCTCCAGTAGATTCAGCATGTTGGTATCCGGAGCCTCTCAGGAGCATATCTTTTTTTTTCCCTTCATAAACACGGCATATCTCTTTTTATTTGGATTTAGGAATTTGAAGGGGAAGAATACAGTAGTGAGTGTGCGAATCCCCCAATTCATTCTTAGATGCACTGGGCTTGAGCCTGTAAGTGTTTAGTTTACTTGCATTCCTAGGAGTGTTGTAGTGTTAATGTCTATCTGTTGATGTGTTCATCCTTTTTCTCAAATTCTTGACAAGATGCATCACATAGTAATAACAGTAGTTTATTGCAATTTTGCATTCCCTTCCTGTATAGGTACGTTTATCTTTCATGTGTAGCATATTTTGTGTCAGTGTTTTGTGATTTATTACTTGTAAAATGTTTCTTGTAGACTTATCAATAGTGTCAGGATGAAGTTTATCGCTGCCTACCTTCTTGCTTGTTTGGCTGGAAACACTAGCCCGACTCCTGATGACATTAGGAACATCCTGGAATCAGGTATTATTTCTGTCATGTTGGTTATGGAAGTGAAGTTGTATCTGATTCATATTCTTCTACCCAGGCCTTAATTTCTAGCTCATCTTATGGTTTGGCCTATTTTGCGTGTTGTGTATGGTGATGATAAAACTTGTTATTTTCCAATATGATGCATTGTTGCTGCGCTGTTCATAGGAAATATTTGTATGCTATTATTTGCTAAGTTACTGAATAATTCAACAATTTCTGCAATGTCTTATATGTTACTTGCTGATGAAAATTGTTCTGTTGATCCTCTTTCCCAAATACGGATCAACCACATTTCTTATTTAATTTTACAAGATGAAAAATGAAAAAAGAGTTGATAATAATCCTGGTTTACATTTACAACTTCGTTATTCATCTCAGGGATAAGGACACTTTGGTCCCTCTACTTTCAAAAGGGAAAAATTGGTCCTCTACTTTTTGAACCGGCTCAAAATTATCCTTTTACTGTTAACATTTGTTTCTTATAATTATTTCCAGGACTTCCAAACCTTCCTTAATACAACAACCATAATGAATCATTTTGAGTCATTTGATTTTTCATTTTCCAATACTTCTCCAGCTCATTTTAATTGTGGTTAAATTCAAAATGACCATTTTGAGCAAGTTCAGAAAGTAGATGAACCAATTTGACCTTTTGAAAGTAGGACCAAAATAAACTTTCATGCAAAATAAAGGGATCAAAAGTACCCTTATCCCTTGATCTCAAGATACGATGTTTTTGCTGTTTTCTGTAGAAGTTTCGAATGGCAAGACTGTTAGAAAAGTATTTGTTATTAGGGAAGTTTATGTGTGAAAGGTACGAATGAGATTTTGAATCTCTGCTGGCTAAACAAGTGGCTTGAATTCATTTACAGTTGGGGCTGAAGTTGATGAAGAAAGACTGGAGTTCCTCTTCACAGAACTTAAGGGTAAGGACATAACAGAAGTAATTGCAGCTGGAAGGGAGAAGTTTGCCTCTGTGCCTTCTGGTGGTGGTGGTGCCATGGCTGTGGCAGCCCCTTCTGCCGCTGCTGGCGGTGGTGCAGCACCTGCTGAAGAGGCAAAGGAGGAGAAGGTTGAAGAGAAGGAAGAATCCGATGAGGTAACTTCTGTTTTCCCCTTAGTGATGGCTCCATGTTGTTCCACCTGCTCATGAAGTTCCACTACCAGGATTATGTTGTGTGCCAAAATGTAGAGTAGATTTCGTAGTGTGTTGCATGCCCCAAGCAGCAATCCACTTTGTTCTATTATCGTTTTTCTGTCTCATTGCGAGTGGGATCTTTTGAGTTTGCAATGGCAATTGAGTTGTCACTGTGCAGTTGACCACCTGACTTAAAGTGGAAGGTGCATATCTGCCACTAGCATCAACACGCTCCAACAGAATTCACTGTTTTCTATTTCATATTTCTGCTCTAGTTGCTTAGTACGCTGTTAAGTTTCCCCCTCTAGTAGGGTAAAATCACTCTACTGATTGATATTTTTGTTTAACTTGCTGCAGGATATGGGCTTCAGCTTGTTCGACTAAGTACTCCTGTCTGCCCATTTACGCTTGTACTTTTCTTGTATGATGTGCTATGAGAGTGTGTTCACAATATGAGTTATGTAAAAGGCTTCTTGCTTGAAACAGTATATGGTTTCTACTATTTTGAGATGTGACTGCCTCAGAATGTTAATGTGCACAAATTGAGTTATAATGTGTGTGTAGCTATTTGATACCATCGAAGTTTCTTTGTCTATGATTCTTGCCCTGTAGATATTTGATGGATGATGCCAAGAATATCAGCTGGTTAATTATTGTTGGGGTTCCAGTTTTAGTGCCAGAGCTAGGCATCCTTTTCTTGGATGCGTATTTTTATTATGTTTCATGGATGAGAGTGATTTTATTAGGTTGTCTTCGATGCTTGAGAAGTTTCATTGAACTACCAAATCAACTTGGTTGGAAACCAGTCCATCTGGAAGGACAACTTGGAGAATTGGGAGTTACGATCGTCCCTCCATTTTTCTCAAATAATGTTAGCAAATCATATGTTGGGATGGAAGAATCGTAAAATCACTTCAAATTGCTTGCACTCTGGATTTTAACCCCGTCTACTAGATCCTTAATACTTATTTGGCTTAGTATCTATGTTGCTCAGAAAAAAATACCAATAAGAAGTTTGCTTCTTGAGTTTTATAGGATAGTGTTGTGAACCGTTGGATCTTGATTACAAGGTTCAGATGAACTAAAATATATATCTTGTGAACTATTGAACCTTTGATTATACATTTTAGATACATATTGCCATTTGACTTTTCTATTTCAATTGTTACGTCTTCACTAAAGAACAATGCAGCGAGAAGAACATTTTATCTGTAACGGATGGGTACAAAAATACCATATTTAAGTCGTTGCTGCTTCTATATTTCTCACATCTGTGTCGTGGATTTTTTTAATTTTTTATGTGTGTGTTTTGTTGTGATTTGGTGCTGTGTGTGCATGAGTGAGTTGAGATGTATCTTATTAATAAAAGAGACACTACAACTTATAACATAGTTTTCTCAAAATAAAAAAGATATTAAACATGAGTTGATTTGATCATAACTCGTCTCTATGTGCGAAGTATGTTCTTAAAATACATCTTCGCATCAACATAGGGGGAATTTCATAAACTTCTTTGAAAGTTATCTCAATTCGTAGATACTCTCCTAGAAAAAAATTTAAAATATTTACATATCTACAAGTATTTTTTTTTGTTTTAAAAATACCTCTCCCATTATTTTACAATTAAATATAACAGTTTTTTTTATTAAAAATTTATAAAAATATTGTCACTAAATGTTAAACCCACATATCAATGATTGAAATTTGATAATATTCTTTCTTTCTCTAGGCCCTTCTCCTCTTTCTTCTCTCTCTCCTTCCCTTTAGATCTCACTAGGGCTGCCTCAATCTCGCATAGGGGCGGCAGCTAGTGAGGTAACAGCGGTGGTGGCTAGTGAGGTAGCAGTGACAAGTTCTAACGGTGACCTCGTCACCAATAGTTTTGATGGAGAGATCCAACGAAATACAATTATGGGTGGTTTGCAACTGGTGACGGTTAGTGTAGCAATATTAGACGTGGAACCTAGCCTCGAGAAGCCCATTTTATTCACTCTTGGAGTTAGAATTGTTTCGATGTATCGCTATCAAATAGTTCAAGACTAACTTGCACATTATTTGAATTTGCATTCACATATACATCCGGATAGTTAGAGTGAATTCTAGACAAAGAGAGATCTTGGATTCCACATCTTATCCCCTCTATTTGCTTAGTTAGAGTGTTGTGTGTGCACGCGGGGAGTGGGGCGCATGGTTGGGCTCCAAATGTCTACCCTCTTCACCAGTCTCTGGTCGGATGCAGGTCTCTGATGCATAGAAATGACGCTCGGTCGGGTATGTTGGACAGCTGACGGCACACTCGTCCACGCTGGTAATCAAGGCGCCGCGTTGAGATCAAGATGGAAAACCAAGATGCACATCAGTAATGACAACCGTATGAGGATCAGGTACATCTATCTCTTTGAACTAACCAAGGATGAGATGAAGCTTGCAATAATTGATGTGCAAGTGTTAGATTGATACACAACTCAAAGAGATTGTTGGGATTTGGGACTGTCGGAGCTGAGGATTGCCGCCTTCGCCACTACTTGCGTATGAGATCAAGACGGGAGAGAAAGAAAGGAAGAGATAGAGAGGGCTAGAGAGGGAAAATATTATGAAAGGAAGAGAGAGAGGGCTTGAGAGAGGGAAAATATTATAAAATTACACTGACTGACATGTTACGACCCGCATGCAAATGATTGGATTTTTATATTTTTTTAATAAAAAATGTTATATGTAATAAGAAAATAATGAGAAGGGTGTTATTTTAAAAAAATATGGACAAGTCTAATGTATTTATAATTTTTACATAAAAAGAATTTTCTAAAAAAATATGATAATTTAAAAAAATGACGACTTAAAATAATACAACCACCTCAAATAAGAAAAATACGACAACAAAAAAAATATAACAACTTAAAACAAGAAAATGTAATAATTTAAAAAAATATGACAACTAAAATAAAAAATACGACAAATTTAAAAAATGGGATAACATAAAATAAGATAATATGACAATCTTAAAAAATATGACAGCTTAAAAAAAATAACAACCTAACAAAAATATGACAACAAACAAACAACAATATAAAAAAAATACGATAACTTAATATTAAAAAATACAACATTCTAAAAATCTATAGTATCATTAGATGATTATTAAATTAAAATCTATTAATTCACACATAAAATAGAAGCAAATAAAAAAAGTTTTTTTTATAACATTCCAAATGTTGTAAATCGTAATACATAACATATTTCAAGTCATACATAACAAGAATAATCTAAGTCTTTTTATGAAATGCATATTTATATATAGATGACAGATTTTAAGTCGTAAACAATAAGAATAATACAAATTTTTTTATAAAATACATCTTTATATATAAATAACATATTCCAAGTATTACGCAACAAAGATAGTTTTAATTGGATTCAATAAGATGCACGTAACCGACGGTTACAACCCCGAATACATATTGTTGAGCATCTAAAATAAGAATTGGGATGACTTTAAGGCGGACTGCAACGCGCGACTACGCGAGGCGCTTCGTGGTCGAAGCCGCCGTCGGCCTCGCGCGAGCAACGCGCGGAACAGTGCTCGGACGCGCAAGCACGCGGTCGTGGCGAGGGCGGGCCCCACCTCTGCGAGCGCTGGTCGAACGCGCGTTGGAGAGAAAGCGGTCAAACCAACGGGCGCGATGAACAGTGTTTTCACGCGGTTTGTGGGCCCGGCTACAGTACTGCGTCAGGTTAATTTGGCTGGGCTTTTTTTATCGCACTCACACGCATATACCTATGACATGTGAGGACAAAGTATGTCGGGGCTCACTTGTAAGTGACTGTTTTAGCTCGCAACGGTCGGATTGATTTTTTTTCAGTTTTTAAAGCGATCCAACGGTCGTTTTTTGGACGAACCCACTTGTCAGCGGCGGAATTTTCGGCCGTTGGAGTTTTTGCCGTTGCAAAATTAGCTGTTACTCTTTATTTAATTATTTTTTCATTAAAAAATTTCCCAAAATTCCAACAAAATCCTAAAAAATTCAGAAAAATTCGAAAAAAATTCTGAAAAATTCACAGAATTCTGTCTATAAATAGATGCTTCATATCTTCACTTCACCACACCCATTTCACCCATCTTACAACATTTTACACACCCATTTTCACACACTTTGTGCACCGAAATTAGTTTTAGACGTCGATATGGATAATAATCCTCCTGAGGGTTTCGTAAACTGGCTTAGTTCTCCTAGTACAACTGGAGAAAATCCAGAAATACCAGGTAATTCAAATCCTCCACCATATCCACCTACTAATCTTCATTTTCCACAACCATCTTTTCCGTCCGGGTATCCTGTCTACCCTCCCGGCCCGCAGTATGCACATGCTCCTCCATATCCGCATCCCGCTGCATATGCACCACCGCACTCATTTCCACAAGGCCATCCATTTGTACCGTATAGGCCAAACTATCATTTTGTCGGTGCTCCGGCTTCGTATGGTCATCCCTCGCCACCGCCAGGCCTAGGGTAAAATCTCAGATCCCCATCCCCCCCAGACGTGAGTACGCCACAATCTATGCCGGAGCTCGGAGCGGACGACGACGACGACGACCATAGTCTCCCGGGTCCTGCCGGGCGCAGGCGGTTGCTTTGGCAACCGGCCGACGATGTTCGACTTGTGAGTATTCCGTTTTTACATTTAGATATTGTGGAAAGAATTATTTCAACATTTTGCTGAATTTTATTTGAAACTCTTACATCCATTTTTGATCACACCATTTATAATTCGGTTGCGCAGATAACTGCGTGGTTGAACAACTCGTTTGACCCAGTCGACGGGAACAGCAAAAAGTTCGACACGTACTGGGCGAGTGTGGCTGCGGCGTACAACGCCAACAGCCTACGAAATCGTAAAAGGGAGGTCAAGCATTACAAAAACCACTGGCTCTGGACTAACAGAAAAGTTGTCCAGTTTAATGGTTGTTGGTGCAGGATGAAGGAAGTGTACGCCAGTGGTCGTTCGGACGACCAACTAATGGCACAAACCCACGAGCTGTATAGGAGTGAGACAGGGCATGCATTCGCTCTGAACCACTGGTGGACGAATGTTCGGGACCAACCTAAATGGAACCGAACATATGTCAACACCGGCAAAAGAGCACGGTTGAGCGAGGACGGTGCGCACACATCGTCCTCGTCCAATCCAGATGAGCGGCTCGTGGAGGAGACGCGCCCAGAAGGTCGCGACACCGCCAAGGACAAGCGCAAGGGGAAAGGCAAACAGAAATCTCCCTTGGGCAACACGTCCGCGCAAGAAGACCTGCAAGCCTTCGTCAGAGCTAACACTGAGCGCGTCGAGGCAACAGCCCGTGCGGCCTCCACTCTGAGCAAACACGACGAGCTCAACCAGAAACTGGTCCTTGCAAGGCCTTTAACAAAATTGGTCACCACAGACAAATCCAACTTCACCGAGGAGGAAATGAAGGATCATGCGGAAGCGTTGAAGTTTGTAAAAAATTTGATCCGGGAGGCCAAACTAGACTAGGCTGAGTAGTGTAGCATTTTATTTTCGAGGTGTCGTTGTACACCTATGTATCATTCTTTTCTGCAATTGAAATAAGTTTGGAAAATTTCCGTTGGACTCATATGTTTGAGAAATAGCCGTTTGACTCATGTGTTTGAAAGTAGTCGTTGGACTCATATGTTTTGAAAATAGCCGTTGCACTCATCTTTTTGGAAAATAGCCGTTGCACTCATCTTCTCGGAAAATAGCCGTTGCACTCATCTTTTCGGAAAATAGCCGTTGGAGTTTGGAAAATAGCGGTTGCACTCATCTTTTTGGAAAATAGCTGTTAGAGTTTGAAAAAGAGCCGTTAGGATATTCATCCTGGCCTATATAAACCGAATCGACCGTGCACATATTTCTCATCCCCAGCAATACTCCTCACTATCAAATCCCTCTCATTCCGAAATCCCTCTCCCTTAAACATGCCGTCCAGCTCTGGTTCAAGCTCGTACAGTGAAGACGAAGAGTCTGTAAATACCTTACGGAGTGCCCTTGTGGGATTCGTCAACCCAGATCCCGCCATGGTGGAGTTAGAAGAGCATGTGCTTGCCGGTATACAAGCAAGGCTGCATGTTTCTACCTCTCGCCGTCATCGGCGCGGTGGCAGACGATACATCAACAGGGACCGTGAAACCGGCCATATCCGGCTCATGGCAGACTACTTCTGCGAAGATCCGGTGTACCCCGACCACATGTTTCGTCGGAGGTTCCGAATGAGCAGGCCCCTCTTTCTTCGTATCGTCGGATCTCTTAGTGAGTGGTCCACCTTTTTCACCGAGAGAGTAGATGCCGTTAACCGCCGAGGGTTGTCTCCATTACAGAAGTGCACAGCAGCCATTCGTTTGTTGATGTACGGTTCTCCTGCCGATGCTGTCGATGAGTACGTACGGATTGGCGAGTCCACAGCAATCGAATGCTTGAAGAAATTCGTCGACGGAGTGATTGACAACTTCGGCGAGGAATATCTTCGACGCCCAACCGTCGAAGACATGCAGCGCCTATTGCAACAAGGAGAGGAGCGCGGGTTTCCGGGAATGCTCGGAAGCATAGACTGCATACACTGGGAGTGGAGAAATTGCCCAGTTGCATCGAAAGGGCAATTTACTCGCGGCGATTACGAAGTCCCAACCATTATACTCGAAGCAGTCGCCTCCCAGGACCTTTGGATATGGCATGCCTTCTTTGATGTTGCCGGCTCCAACAATGATATAAATGTGTTGAACCAATCCCCCTTGTTCACCGATATTTTGCAGGGATGAGTTCCTCAAGTGCAGTACTTCATCAATGGGCACGAGTACAACATGGGATACTATCTAGCAGATGGTATATACCCAGAGTGGGTTACCTTTGTGAAGACGGTACCCCTGCCGCAAACAGACAAACACAGACTGTTTGCGCAGCATCAAGAAGGAGCGAGGAAGGATGTGGAGCGAGCATTTGGAGTTCTACAATCCCGCTTTGCCATCCTGCATGGCCCAGCACGCTTTTGGCAACGTTCAACTCTCGCGAAAATCATGAGGGCATGTGTCATACTACACAATATGATCGTTGAGGATGAGCGAGATTTTGACGGGCCACTCTACGATTTCGAAGACATCCAAGGGACTTCCACCATAACACCGCCTAATATCCAATATGGCGGTACAGCTGCTTTCGCTGATGTGATCCAGAGAAACACCAACATTCGGGCTCAACCGATGCATGCAGCGCTCAAAATAGATTTGATTGAACACATTTGGGAGCGTTTTGGAGGTGTCCACGGAAATTAGTCATTATATATCGCTTTTCTAATATTTTTTATTTGCACGTCGATGTTAAATTTCAAGTTTCAATACCAATGCATGTATGTAATGTCGTACGTTTAATGTTATGTCCAACTGTCCAATGTAATAAAAATATTTATTTTTGTTGTACTGAATTTAATACAAATATTTATTTTCGTTATGCCGAATTTTTGATCCGCAAATTATATTTTTAAATGTTGGAAACATTATCGTATAATTTTTAATTTATTTATATAGATTACGTAATTATTAATATGATGGTAAAAGCGAAATTATATATTTAATACGTGGGGTCCATCCAAGAACCTCTCTAAGAGTCTTTGTATTGGAGAGGGAGACTCTTGGAGGAGTGGTCTCGCGAAGAGACTATTGCATTGGAGAAGAAGAAATGGTTGGTTGAGACTCTTCGCTGACGTGGCGGAGAATACTCTGCTGGAGAGCGTGTCAGGAAGGAACTAGGGAAGGAACTAGGGTTGGAGACAGCCTAAGGAGCTAGGGTTGGAGACAGCCTAAGGGGATTACAAATTTTTCCCTGGATTTTTAATTGTTAACATACTAAAATCCCAAATAAAGTTCGAATCGAAACCCCAAAACACACACCGTCTCTCTCTCCCTCATCCTTCTCCCAGAAGCTTCTCGCCGGCCGGAGCCGGAGCTCCGGTGACCTCCAGTCGCCAACCTGATCAACTCCCTCTGACGCTCTCAGCTTTCGATCCTCCGCCTGCCAATCGATTGACAAGGTTCGTCCATCGCCCCTCGATTCTTTGAATTCTTTTGCGCAAAATTAACTTCCAGATCTGTTGGTCTTCTCAACTCTTGGATAAGTCCTGCTTGGCCCGAGTCTACTATTTAGATACTGTTTTGATTTCTGGCAATTTTAGCGGAAACGGCTGCAATTTTAGAAGCTTTTTTTTTAACCCAATCCATCTAGGTTTAGCAACTCCTGTCCGTGTAGGCAGTTTCTCTTGATTGGTAGGTCGTCGAAACTAAACCCTGCGATGCCATTGCTAGATAATACAGCAGTCGTGCATGGACCCAAGCAGTGGACCAAGTAATGAACAAGAGCAATTAGCATGTTGAATTAGTCGAGGATTCTCTTACTAGGATTTCTCTAAGTAATAATGCAGACTGTTTCTGATTCCTGGCAGTTGTGCTGGGAGATGGCTGTGATGTTTTAGTTGCATATGATGTGTTCCTAGATGGTATGCGTGCTAAATCATTTTATGGCACGGCAACCGCGTGTGTAAGTAGAATACCCACATTTAAATACATGTTAACCATATACCAGCGTATTTCTAACACAACACAGCTCTTGAAGGTTCTTTTGTTAATTGTAGATGAATGGAACAAGCTAATTAACTGATAAATATTAATTATCTCACCCGTGTTCTGTGTTTCTTGCAGATTTGTGCTCTAATAAGCATATTTCCTTGAGAACAGTATGCCTAAGATAAAGACAAGCCGTGTCAAATACCCTGATGGATGGGAGCTCATTGAACCAACCCTCCGTGACTTGGAAGCAAATATGAGAGAAGGTACGCTTGTATGCTTAATCAGTGATAACTTAAGTAGTTTTCCCCCTAGATTTCTATTGATATTTCCTACCATAGGATTGTAGTAATATAAAGTGCTGATGCAGCTGAAAATGACCCACATGACGGGAAGAGGAAGTGCGAAGCTCTCTGGCCGATATTCCGTATTTCTCACCAGAAGAGCCGCTACATATATGATCTTTACTATCGAAGGAAGGAAATATCAAAAGAGTTGTATGAATTTTGCCTGGATCAAGGTTATGCAGATCGCAATCTGATTGCAAAGTGGAAAAAGGTTGGTGGGCATAATCATTCGCATGCACTCTTTAGCTTTTATTAACTACAATGGGGATGCTATTCTCCACCTTAATGTGTATTCAACTCTTGATGGTGCTATTGTGTTCCTTTGCTATTATATTATTAGTGTTTAATATATCTGGGCATCCTTACCGCCATGATGAATTGTAGAGTGAACTAATGTAGCTTCAAGAGAAGGTATAGCAAGAATACTTTGGTTCAGGATGCATCTATTTTCACATATGGCCAGATTAAATCAATGTTGCTAGAAAAGCATTAGCCTTTCTTTCTGTATTGAAGAAAAAAGTCATCATAAAATCACAATGTTATGAATGATGTTGATAGATACATTTGCTACGATTCTACAACACCTCAAAGAGTAAAGCATTTGCAGTTGGTAAGTACTTACAGAAGGTGTGCCAGGTCCAACCAATGTTATATTTAGAGATTGCTTGAAATTGGTAAGCTTTTCATAGGTAAAATTTATATTAGTTTAGTTTGAACTCTTTAAAATTTAGATTGCATATAAGTGCCCCTTTCCCCTCTGCTGCCTTTCTGTTCCTCATCATGAATCACCCTTTTTTTTTTGTGTAAATACCTGAAATATAACATGTTATTATGCTAGTTTTTTCTTCGCATCTACTTCTTTAATTCTCTTGCTAATCAACATTCTAATAATCTGCTGCTATGTTTGCGTGCTTGAGTACTTTGCAGCCAGGTTATGAGCGCCTTTGCTGCCTCCGATGCATACAGACACGAGACCACAACTTTGCAACCACATGTGTCTGCAGAGTGCCCAAGCATCTCAGGGAGGAAAAGGTTATAGAATGTGTTCATTGTGGATGCAGGGGCTGTGCCAGCGGTGATTGATGTCGCCATGTTCTTGTTGAATGGAATAATTACTCAAGATGTTTCATTGAATTCGATCTCTAACAAAGCCAATCACCATATAATCAGGTGATTAGTGCAAGATGTTTTGTAAACTCTTGGGTATAACACTATTTAGTTTTCCAACATGAAGTTCACAACTGTTGTGCTGGATTAGCCTATCTTGTACGGGCGTTGGTTCACTGTACTATGCAGTATGCACTTGGTAGTAAAGTAGTATTACTGTACGAGTACTTTTTCTATGTATGGTGTTATTTAAGTTATGTTTCGCATGCCCAGTGTGCTGCTGAGATCTTCCAATGTGCATAGTTATGATGTTGCAAAGCTACTAAAAGACCTGCAATGAGTTTAAGCCACAGGTCCCAGGTGACAACCTTACCTTATCTGAGTTGACCAGACTACATGTAATGGTCCAATAGATGATATTGCCTCATTGTTAACTTAACGATGAAGTTATTTCGCTGCAAAACCTGCATGCAACATGTGGTCTTTAGAAATGTGATGTTTATGTGTTACGATCAAGCTGGCTCATGACTGTCGTTTTTTTGTTGTTTGTTCCCGTTACTGTCCGTAGGTTTTAATTGAAAATTCTACTCGTTGCTTAAAGAAATTTTGATGACATTGTTTGCTGTGGCCGTGAACATATTTTAGTGTATCATTAGCTGACCAAGGTAATTTCTGTCTAGACCCAGTCTCCGCCGGTGGAATCTTGATTCAATGTGCTCCAAATGACATCTGAATGTTTTGACTCGATATGGGTAGGGCACTTGACCAGCTGACCGTAGAAGGTACTCGTTGCAGTAGCAAGTATTTATTTTTTAAACAAAACTTTAGGTTGTTTCAAATTGTTCGTAGCACGTCAAGCTGTGGCACAGTTCGAACGAACGTCTAACATAACCTCTCACGGGGTCACGGCCTCACGGGCCCTGAATTTTGCCGTTTACTGTCCTTGCGGAAACCGGTGCATGTGCGACTAAAAATCTCTGCCGTCGGGGAGTGCCACGCGCCCGATGGCCACGGCCTGCGTCACAGAAAATTAAAGAACACTTACCAAAGGAGTCAGGAGGTCAGAGTACCGTCACGTGACCACCGGAGCCTACAAGGCACAAGCAACGCTGCTTTGGAACCTTGGACTCGACACTGGAGCCAGCGGGCAAGAAGAGACCAGTGCGTATCGTGGGATGAGAGGAAGTGGAAGCGCGAGCCGTTAGATTCATCATCTCGGAGATGGCGGGCTTCACGGCCATGACCATCGACTTCCTCCGCGCGCGCCTCCTCGCCGAGAGGTCCGTCTCCCGAGCTGCCAAAGAGCGCGCCGATCAGCTCACCCAACGGGTCCGTGGTGGTTCCCGCCAATCTCTCTCTCGCTCATCGCTTTCCGGTCCGTCGAGTTCTTGCTGATGAGACCGTTGTTGTTTAGGTGGTGGAGCTGGAGGAGCAGCTCCGGACGGTGACGACGCAAAGGAGGAAGGCCGAGAGGGCGGCGGCGGAGGTGCTGGCTATCCTGGACTCCCAGGACTTCGGCCGCCTCTCGGACTTCGTCGATTCAAGCTCTGACCACGAGGATGGTGATGGTCCTGGCGCCGAAAAGAGCATCACTGCCACGGGGCGTGGTGAAGCGGAGGACGTGTTGTCCGGGTCGGAGTTGGGAGGCTCGGCGGCGCTGCAGGCCGCCGGGGGGTTGTCGTGTAAAGGCCGCCGCCCGAGCCCGGAATCGGAGAGGAGGCAGAAAGGCAGGCAGCTCAGGCAGAAGCATAGGAGGAGCCATTTCTACTTGCTGGCCGCGAATTCTTTGCCCAAATATCGGTTGGAGCATTCGTGCCGGAAAATTAGAAGGAAGGAGCTGAGGTCCTGGAATTGAACTTAATGGAAATAATGTGATAATTGTTGGTATGTGATTGTGTATTTGTTTTCTGATATGTTGTTGTTAATCTGTGTTGACAGATTGGTGCCTGAGGTTGAAGGGGGCAAGTTTATGGTTGTGGAAAGTTCAAAGGAGGGGCAGGATAGATCGGATTGTACTGATGAGCTGCATGATTTGGATGGTGAGGTGAGTCAAGATGGGCGGGGTTCTTGCGAGGATGGAATAGTCGAGGATGGTGGCGATCGGTATGCTGTCAAGTATGGGAAGGATGGGGAGATGGAGAGGGTGCTCGAGATGCAAGCCAAGCTAATAGGGCAGTATGAGGCAGAAGAAAATGCCCAGAGGGAGTGGGAAATGCAATTCAACGAGACCCGAGATTCAAATGAGGTATGAACTATTCTTTTGAGTTTTGGCATCTTTACTGAACAGATTTTGCAGCAGAATGCTGTTACATTAGAACCTTTTATAACATTACCTTTACTGTTATTTCATAGAGATATGACATCTGTTGGGATGGATTAACTGGTACCAGTATATTAGTTCTTGCCTTCAGTCAGTCTGTATTAACTTGTCTGTTGAAACACCACACGCATTCTTTTTTTTCTTCCATAAGTAGAACCAGGTTGTCGATTTGGCCATATAAGTTCGTGGGTGTAAAGCAGGTCATATAAAATGTAGAGTGTTGAAACACCACAAACACCACAACGCATTCTAGTGTTAATCATGTAGAAACCATTTACTTTTTATCACTTAACCTAAAAAAAGAACATAGTTTATCTCATTTTTTTTGGGTTAGAATTTTGCAGTTTACTATATAAATTCTGCATTAGCTAATGGTTATCATTTGAGTGGTATTTTTGTTTCTAATTTTCAGCATGAAGTTGAATTAGTGAATAAGCTACATCCAATTGAAAATGGTGGCAAGCAGAGGGACCTTGAAGCTCAGCTTGTGGATCGAGAAATGGTGCATTGTGATGATAAAGCAAAATCAAGAGATAAAAATCTCACCAGCATCAGCACTCCTGCTGAATGTCAGTTGAGTGGTCCCATTACTGAATCGCTCCAAAATGCACCAGAAGGAAGCCCTGCAGAACAACAAATGGTTGATAAGGAACCTCATCATGGTTTTGAACAGACAGCAGAAATGGTTTGTTCCTTTGATAATGGTTTGCAAGCCAGGAAGGACAAGTTGGTAAACGAAAGTTACAGTGAGACTGAAGGAAGTGGGAATAATCTCGGAAGATCAGCTACTTCACCAGAAGGTAACTCCAATAACAGCCCACATGTAAGTCATAATCAAGGTTATGGAGATGAAAATTCAGATAGTGGTTCAAGCTATGTTGGAATGAGTCGCTCTTCCAAGCACCATATCACCAATACACCATCACTTGGGAGCCCCTTCAGTGATACGCTGAACAGCAAAATCTCTGAATGGAGCTCATCACACTTCCACAACCACACCAACAACCAGCTTGATACACAGCTATGTCAACAGTCAAGCAACAATGTGGGGGGTGTTCTAGATGCCCTACAACGTGCTAAGATGTCCATCAGAGAAAAACTGAACAGGCCAAGTCCATCCAGCCAAATGTTGATGCTTCCAGCACCAAGGGATTGCCATGAAAGGGTGGAGTTGCCAATCAATAATACCAAGAATCCACTTACTGGAATGTTCAGAAGGTCAAGTCTGCTCAGTCAGGAAATATTGGCGCTCCCGGCACAAGAAGATTACCATGGCAGGGTAAATTTACCACCTGCTTATGTAAGAATTCCTGTCGGTCCTCCTGGTTTGTTCCGGTTGCCAACAGACTCATTTCCCAAGAACGATATGGGCTCGAGTGATAACTATGTTTCAGGGTTTTAATTTGACAGAAACTGGTTGAGGCACCATATATTCAAGCAACCCTGCCAATCATGTTGTGGCAAGCAACTTCATCAGTTTTTACAGCTGGTTCAGTGCAACATTACGATCCCCAGTGCTCTATGTTCTTGTCAATGCCTACTTCTGGTGGGTATGACATTCCAACCTTAGATTTCACAACAGGGGGAACTTCTTTCCTCACTGGAATTCTGAGGACTACCGATGATTTAAGAAGCGGAATGCCTCCTGTAGATGCAGAGATGCTCTTCTAGCAGTGTGGAGTTACAGTTACACCATTGGCTAATAAATGGATGTTGTAGCTACACATGCTCAGGTCTCAGGATCTCAGATGACGTTAATATTTCTTTTGGGTCAATTTTGCTTGTGTTTGATGGTAGCGTATGTCAGTTTTGCAGTATCGTAATCCAAGAACAAGTTATTTGTGATTGTAGCGCTTGTTTATTGCTGAAGGCCAAGAGTTGCTCACGTGTGCATTCTCAGTGATCTGTTTGTTCCCTGCACAGCTTTGTTGTAAAAATAAAAATGCTTCAGTTTTAAGCTAGTTTTCTTTATTGATTCTTAGTTTAGAACTAATTTTGAATGCAGAAATTCCACATAAATTATGAAAGAAACCTATATCTAATAAGATGAGATGTTTCCTTTTTCTAAAATTTTTACATAATTCCTGTTTCTTGAACGGAGTCTTAATAGTTTCTCTATCTAAAAAAATTGATATCTTTGACTTTTCATGGTATTTAAGATGTAATTTTGATCATTATTTTTAAAAAAATTATATCAGTAAGAATTAAGAAAAGTTGGTATTACATAAATAATTTCGACGATAAATCTATCAATGGATACTTTTATATATATCATTGGTTAAACTTTGGCAAAATTTGTCTACATAAATTTTAAAACATTATTCTTACAAAGGGCAAAATTTTTTATGCCACTATAAAATTTTGATATTTTGTATTTGTCATTAGTTGTTTCATCGACATGTGAGTCTGATCCAATTTTATCAATCTTTATAATTTTATCACTTTTGTAATCTTATAGGATAATTTTTTTTAAGAAATAGAAGGAGTAGAGGGACAAGTCACTTAGACTGTCTCCATCCTTGTCGCTTCCACACCCTGCACGCGGGCCCCACTATTAAAAAACAATTTCTCGACGGAGAGAGGAGAGAGGAGGTGCTTCGTTAGGCAGTGTGACTCCTCATTTTTTTTTGTCTCGATTTTCATTCAACTGAATTATATACAATTTTCTTTTTTGATTTATGTATTAATCTAATTCAAATTAGATGTTGATTATATTGAGAAAGTTGTAGATTTTTAAATTATCTTCATATAGAGACCAAATATCGCATATATTCGATTTTTAAATTAAAAATTATTGATATTTTATTAAAAACACCTAAATTTAATTTTCGTGGATCCATACGAAGCGCCTCGCGAAGCGCCGGTGGGTTGGAGTAGGGGTTCACATACGTGGCACATAATATACTAAAAAATATTCTGTTGAAACACGACGCGAAACACTAATGAGTTGGAGACAGCCTTAATCACACACACAAACACACAACCCTGTATGTTTACTTAAAAGTTAAAATCCTGGATATGTGTTTTTGGCGGGGAGAAAGCAGACGGTTTTGGCGGGCTCAGGAGGCACGATATTAGCTGCCTTCCCGCCTCCCCAACCTAAGGCGCCATTCACGCGACACAAACTTGAAGAGATCAAGGGAAGGAGACGATGCAGTACAACTTCACATGGCAGCGGCCAGATCCATCGCAGCCTGCGGCATCTTGATCCGAAGAGACTAAAGGTGCGTAACTTGGCTAGATCTTTCTTGTTCTTAGGCCATTCTTAGAATTTTGCACAGTAAAAAGATTAGATTTGGACGAGATTCTGATGTGTTCGTGTCAAAATCTACATACTCTGTTCTTGGGATCTTTGGTGGCATCATCATGCCATGCTAAGATTGTGTTGGATTGCTTTGCTTTTTTATCTTAAAATTTCTTTCTTTTCGAATGAAACGGGAGTTCATCATATCAATCCGTTGTTAACATGCTCCTAACTAACTAACGATGGTTCGGGTATCCAACTGACATGAAAGATTTCTAAAAATTAAGGAGGTAATCTATAGAATGATCTAGTCATTAAATTTTTTTTAATACCTAAGCCAGTGCGGCTAGTATATCAACACTGAATTAATAGTTACTATTAGATGTTCCCCATTCTGGCTGTCCACTTCAATGCTGAGATGACCTTTTCTTACTTCTTTTTACAAAATGCTGAGTTAAAAAATAGCTTTTAAGTTATTCTTGGCATCTCCAATAGTGCATGGCCTCTCTCCCTCCCTCCCCTTCCTTGTTGTTTGGCAAACAGTGCATTGAATTATTGGGGAGCCCATGACAATATTGATTTTTTTCAAGAAACAAAAACTTTTCGAGGCACAGTTGAAACCTTTAGAAGTGCTAAATTTGTAACCCCAAATAGATATAAGAATGTTATAGCAGGTGCCAAAAACAAGGACCTGTCCTAGTCATTCATACGAAGGAAACATGATCAAGTAGCAAACAAACATCAAGACAAGAAATACTAGCTGTTGGATCAATTACTCCTGCAAAAATCGCTTGCAGCATATTCTGCTGATGCAGCAATGTTATAGGGAGACAAGTTATGTATGAAGACCAGCATATAAATAATGGCAATACATAAGCAAGAGTCTTTGGAAAATTAGTACAAGTACAATGGGTAAACGAAATGGAAGGTAAAACAAGATACAACACTCAGCATGGAATGCGAAGGTCATCTACACTCTAGAGTTACAGCTAGATGATAGTTCACATACAACTTGTACCAGAGGAGCATTCGAAATATTCGGTGCTTTCCCGTGATCAATTAGCTCCATTATGTTGGAATCTGACGGTTCCAAGATCCACGGTTTATTTCCTAGAAGAATAGCTGTTTTCTGGCAGGAACTAATATAACTCATGCGCAGATCGAGCATAATTTATCGCCATCAAGATAGCATAATATATAAAACTGGTACATGATATGTTCCCCTTTTTTAATCCTCTCAGGGAAAACTGGATATTTTAGCCGGCTTTGCTGGATCATAGTTTTTGCTCAGTTGCTGCTGTTTTACGGGTTCCTCGAAGTTTGCTTGCTGCAAGGTGCAAATGCGGGCACAGAGGCTTCGGTGCCCTAGTCTCCATGTCAAATCCCCGTACACAGACAAATCCTGCATTGCATTTCAATTTTCGTCAAGGACTCCCTAAGTAAGATACTATGAACAGCACAAGTTTATGGTTGACATTATAATCAAGAGGTGGTTTTTTTGATATGCATATCGCTTCGTCGAGCATGACTAATAGTTTGGAACCTGGAAATTACTTGGCTCTGTGATGTAAGTGCCTTTGATAGATCAGTTAGCGAATAGATAAATGCATTGTTCTTCCATTTTTCATTTGTTCAGTTGCTTCATATTGATAATCTAGCCAATAGATAAATGCATTGTTCTTTCCACTTTTCATCTGTTCAGTTGCTTCGTACTGGTAATCTAGTTCTTTAGAAAGTAAAGTATTTTGTCATTCTATTACGTCTTCACTATTCTCAAATTATCTCAAAACAAGGACTGGACATTGCCAACACTAACGAGTGTAGCTGTTCTTTTTAATGGTAAAAGAAAGAATACTAACATGTAGAATTAATTACCATAGTTTTACCTTTTTTTTCATAAATCTATAATTACAAAAAAAATCAATATTTTCATTGAAATAGTTTATTTAATTAATAGTTAAGCTTTTGTTATGGAATAAAAAGTTCGGTCAATGACTCAACACTGAACACTGAACTTAATCAGGTTAATGTTTTCTTAGTTTACATTCTACACTTTACAGTCTACAGGAACAAGTACTGTCAAAACAATGACTGCAAACTGTCATTGGATATATGGTGATAAAGAATACTAGTAATATTATGGGATATGCAAACTGTATATAAAGAAATATTTTTTGTCGATAGGACGCATAAAAGGTATATTTCCTGGAAAAGCACACGTTGCCGCAACAAATAAAGTGTAATGCTCATACCTCTCCAGAAGCACTGCTGTATTTCTTCTGTTGTTAGACCTACACAAAAAATAATTCTTGTTGGTATTGTGACAGTACAAGTTTGTCAGAGTTCTTTAATGTATATTGGTGATAACCTCTGAATATAGTAGGCACTGAAGTTCCAAAGTAGACCATACGCCTTTGTAGGTTCCATAACTGCTCCCTTGGGACAAATATGGGGTTGTGGCTAGAATTGTGGTCAGCAAATACCTGCACAAACAGATTCACAAGGCCTAAAAGTCAGTCTGTAGCCAGGAGTACAGCTCTTCTGCTACCCCATTTTACAAAACTAGATTTTGATGTTATGATAGACAAAGCTCAACATACCTCATTAACTTGAAAGTAAGTGCCATTGAGCGGGAAACTCCCCCTCATAGCTGTTCGGCAAGGAACCTGTTAATGTTCAGGTAACAGATAATTAATGGACAAGTGCATCTCATTTCTTGGACCAACGTACATTGTTCATATTACTTAGATCTGTATGTATTACCTAGCTCTAGGAAGAGTTAATCTGGTCTATTTTAGGCCTTGAACTTCTTCAGCATGTTTTTGGCCCATCAGCTTTGAATGTTGGTCCAAAACAAGCCTACTAAGTTACTAATAGGTGGAATCAATCGGCATGTGGGCCACAACTGTCAGTGACTAAAAATTTAATGGATTTGGTGGACTTTTTTAATGGAAAGTTTCTTTTGGACGCATGTTCAAAATTGAGGGAAAAACGACCCTCGAAAAATTTAGGGCTTGAAATGGAGCCATCCTAAAGTTAAGGGAACAGAAAATGACATTTCCTTCTAGCTTTCCAATGATGATTTTTGTATGCCTAGATTAATCCAAATGGCCAAACCACATTTTGCCCTTTTCCTTGAGAGAGCATTTTAGAATGTTTGTGTGCAATAAATACAACTTATGTAAGGAACAACTATGCTAGTGAAATATATAGTAGCTTATAAACATTAAATATAAGGGTATGACTATGGTACTCACAACTTTTATATACAAACAATTTTTTAGGAAAAATTGCGAATTGACCTAAAAAAATGCGACTACCTAAAATAAGAAAATGCGACCACCTAAAAAAAATATAAAAACTTAAAATAAGAAATTGTGACAATCTAAAATAAAAAATACAACCTAAAATAAGAAAATACGACAACTTAACAAAATACAACTTAAAATAAGATAATGCGACAACATAAAAACATAATTTAAAAAAAATACGACAATCTAAAATCTATTAGATCAAGCGATGATTATTGGATCAAAATCTAGTAGTTGGCATCAAAAATGGAAGCTAAGTTACTAATTTTTTTTTTCCTTAGCCATTCCATTAAAAAAAAATACAGCTCTCACTTTTCCTTGAATAAATTCAACTCCTTCTAGGGTTTACTGTTCACTTTGTTTATTTTCTTTTCTTCAATGATTCAGTTCTAGGGTGGTTTTGCTCTGTTCTGCTTCTCTATGAAATTCCTGTAACATCCAACAATGCACTGTGCTCTATTAGCTAGGTGTTTCACACTAATACATTCTCATTTGTCTAAAACTCATGCAATTTATTTGAGCGACACTACCAGACCAGCCAGTGTGTCCCTGGACCACAAAGGGGGGTCCACAAAACCAAGCACTTGATTCAACTCAACTATTTTCTATACTCTTTTATCCACAAAGTCTTAGCAATAGCTCAATACTCATGATAGCAAGGTAACATTGATTGCTTTACCAGAATTGTGCCTCTGACATATCTAGATTGATTTTCTCGCTCAGATACACAAGCATGACACATCTCATTATTGCATAAGCTGCCTTCCATTTGAGAGTCGCAGCAAGGTTTTGATGCCTTGCTTGTTTCCTTAATTTCATCTGTACAGTAGCCACAAAATTCAGTAAAACACAACATATATGTTTAGCCATTCATTCTTAAAGAAAATCTGCTTGCCTGGTGCCCATATGATCAATAGATAAGGACTTGGATCATCAGGTTCCCGCCGGTCGAGTCCTAGCTGTTAATCATTTGTTCAATTAGGAATCATGTTTTGAAATGCTTAAAAACTGGCAGTATCTCACCTGTTCTACGAGAGGATGTGAATCTGGAAGTTCGTAACTGCAAGCAGAGTCTGACTTAGTAATAAATCTATTGATCTCTCAAAAAATTTTTAAAGAATCTATTGTTTGCTGAATGAATGCCATTTTTGCATGGAGGAAACAATAATGATATTGCAACTGTAGAATGATGCATGTATTAAGCTAAAGCAACAATTAGATGGTCATTTTGCTCAAAAAATTAAAATTTTCTCAAAAAAAAAAAAAAAACCAATTAGATGGTCACTTACACATAATGTTCTGTACGAAGCCTATGCACATTCTTTAGCTTAGGTACAGGAATTGAAGCTGCTTCAGAGCTAATAGCAACTAATGCCTTTGCAATATCCTCAGATTGGAGGTCCATGTTGGTTTCTTTAATGCACTCCTCTAAGTTCTGTGCAAAAGCTTCCATGTTAAGCTTTATTGTAGGGATTTCTTCATTATCTTCATAGAAATCTTCAATATCGTTTTCTAAAGTTTCTGGGCATTCTTCCTGTCTTGGACTTGCTGGTTCCTCAATTATTGGCTCTGAGTTGTTAGCACCGAGATCCCTTTCATGGGTTCTCCCCTCGAGCTGAGGCCTGGGAGTTGAAATCGGACTGGGCATGCTGCTGTTTGGGAACGCATATTGATTGCTCAACTTCACTAAGCTTTTCTCCGGAGGAGCAGGAAGTGCAAATCTTGCACTGCATTCAGAAAAAGAAAAGGAATTTTGAAGTAAAAAAAGGGTTGACAAATGAAAAGAAGTTACAGTGAGTAAACTCTCAAGAGTCAAGACAAGGTCAAGGATGCGCTGAATATGTTCTGATTGCTCTTCTAATAAGAAATGATGTGTTTGTGTAAGGTGGGCTATCCGGGAACTAGTAGAACCATCAGATTTACAGCTCAAATGCAGATGAGTACAGAGCTGATTCTGGGATATTGCACCCAATGAGTTTTTCTTTCCTTTATTATTATTATTTTCATTTTCTCAAAACCATTCTAATTCTACCCAACTAAACAGTGGACTTGATTTTACTAAAGATGATGAAAACGTGAACTCAACCATTTATGCGCTGGAGGGATCGTTTTTGCTATTGTGCCGAAGCAATTTGTAAAGCACAGGCCGAAACGGGTGAAATCAAGGGTCATTACTTGAATGCGATTGGAGGTACCTACGAAGAAATGATTAAGAGAGCTGTATTTGCAAGGGATTTGAGGGTTCCTATCGTAATGCATGACTACTTAATCAGAGGATTTATGACAAAAACAACTTTGGCTCATTATTGCAGCGACAATGGCCTACTTCACATCCATCGGGCAATGCATGCAGTAATTGATATACTGAAAAAATCATGGTATGCATTTTCGTGTACTAGTTAAAGCATTACGTATGCCTGGTGGAGATCATAACCATGTTGGTACAGTAGTAGGTAAGTTAGAAGGGAAACGCGGAATGACTTTAGGTTTTATTGATTTATTGCGCGATGATTCTATTGAAATAGATCGTGTTCGCAGTATCTTTTTCACTCAAAACTGGGTATCGATGCCGGGTGTTATACCGGTGGCTTTGGGAGGTATTCATGTTTGGCATATGCTTACTCGTATTCATGTTTGGCATATGCTTACTCTGACCGAAATTTTTGGAGATGATTCTGTATTACAATTTGGTGGAGGAACTTTAGGACATCCTTAGGGAAATGCACCTAGTGCAACATCTAATCGGGTTGCTTCCGAAGCCTGAGTACAAGTTCATAATGAAGGGTGCGATCTCGCTAGTGAAGGTAATGAAATTATTCGGCAAGCTTGCAAATGGAGTCCTCAACTAGCGACAGCTTGTGAAGTATGGAAGGCGATCAAATTCGAGTATGAACCGGTAGATAAACTAGATGTACATAAATAGCAAAAGAAATCAGTTACGAAATGCAGTAATTCTTCTTTGTTCTTCTAATCGATTGCAACTAAACTCGAGTCGAATAAAAATGGATCTTGCTAAGATTGTTTCATTAGACTTGACAAATTAAGATTCGTATATTCTATATATTTTTCTCTATAGAATATAGAAAGGCATAATACAATAAATACAAATATAGTATTATCATATGATAATGGAATGAAATATGCAGCATTTACAAAAAAAAAGTCTTCGTTTATTGAGAAAGAATCTATATACTTCTAATGTCGTATCAGGATTCATTAGGATAGAAATAAAACATTGGATGGAACTCTTCTTTGGTTTAAGATAGTAGCAGTGAATAGTTATGGACTACTCGGATGGGGTGGAAGAATAGGACCTATTATGGGGCATATAATGCATTACAGACGTATGATTATTACCTTTCAACTAGGTTAGTCTATTTCACTTCTAGATAGAGAAAAGAACTAAAGGAGAGAGAATGAAAAAAGATAGTTTGGACGTTGAATCCTTTTATAAGACCCTTTTAAAAAAAGAGGACATTTTGAAACTTTGAACAGGCATAATCATAAGCCAACAAGTGACTCGAACTACCTATAAAAAAAAGAGAATTGATTCTCAATGCTAGAACTAGTCGACTTCATCATCTATAACCTTGATGAAGAGGTAGTTTTAGTTTACGACTCCGATCAAGAGCAAGAAATCTTTGATTTTAGATTGGACATGGAACTTGGACCTATTGTGGAGACGTTCAAAAGAATCAAGAATCCTGATGGAAAGTATCATACTTTCCACGGCCAAGAAAACTGATCCACAAGTTGTATATCATGTTAGGAGAGCCGATCCCAATACCTCAATCAAGAGAATTAAGCTCTTCATCACTTGGTTTCTATTGGCATGTTATACTAACACGATAAATAGCCTCCTGATGCACACCAGAGGAGATGTAAATGATCTCTAACCCTTTTTGTCTCTCGATGCTCTTATTTTGTGGTCAAACATATACTGTTAGTTCTTAAGCTGTATTGCAAATGTGATATACCTTGCAAAAGCACTTGCAAAATGCTTGCACTCACTCCTCATTGGGCATGCATTGCAATTTGGCTTGTTTTTGGTACAAAACACCTGCATGATAAAATGGGACAAATCTTTACTTTGTTCCAAAACAGAAAAAATTTACTTGTAGATGGTAATGGTAAAGGATAATAGCACTAGAGGTCCCTCTATTATCATTATTTGTGCAATCAAACTCCTATATTTGAAATTATAGTATTTAAAATCCTCTATTTTTTTGAATAGAAATAATTAGACCCCTCAAATCAATTTTTTGTTAATTTAATTAATATGTTAAGCCATCTACATGTGGGACAAGTCTAGGAGAACCGACATGTGGGATCCACGTCAATTAATTTTTTTTTAATAGAATTAGTGGAGAATTGGACCGATGACTTAATTACTCCTGTTTAAACATTAGAGGAGCTTATTTGCTTCAATGAGAAATCTGATTGCACAAAGTGACAGTAGAGGGGCTTGATATTTTTCCTAATGGTAATGAAGTACCTTTCCAAAAGTAATCATCTGATAATGTAGCTCATACCTGCAAAATTATGAGAATTCTGTTAATTATCCCTCATGGTGTTTATTTACACATGATATATGAAAAGCAGGTGTCAGATCAGAAAGGAGAAAAAGGTACCCATTGCTAATTTAGCAAGGACAAACAAAAGAATGCATAAATTTCAGCAGATATTGTCGTAATAACTCACAGTGTTTGTTGATCAAGTTTACACAGGCGAGGCCAAAGATACTTTTGTATAGTCTCCAACACTGGGTATCTATGACCAGTAAAAAAATCAACGAGATCAAAATTTAACTGAACAGACAACAGAAAATTTGCAGAGAATTGCCGCATGCTTACAGCTCCAGGAGATGCAACTGTAGAGACTCTGGAAGGGGTTGAATGGGCACCCATCCCAGCCTTACACATATGCGACCAACATTGGTGTCAACCTGAGTGGCAAAAGCATTTTGTGTAAATATCAAATTGACCGCAGGTGCTAATAGAACTTCAACAACTTACAGGGAAGGCCAGATTATGTAATGTGAGAAGACGAACACACTCAACACTTTTGAGCCCCAATCCACGTATGCTAAGCAGGTAATCCCTGGACATAATTTAAACATGCTTGTTCATTACTACAAATACTTGTTAAGTACATGGAGTTCCTATAAAAATCCTATGGTTTCCTAGAAAGACAGTGCATAAAAAACCATTCATACACATGAGAGTTTCTTTCAGTAAATATTCTTTACTACTTTTGTCAACTGCATCAGACATTTAACTCAACATTTAATGCGCTTTTCTATTTAACAGAACTTCTAACTAGCACACACTTTTTGTGTTTTTGGCTTTTAGCTATTAGTTTATAGCTTGAACCTGCTGCATTCATTACTTTGAACCTCTTGCTCCATTTAATTTTCTCATGCACTTCAGATTTGTCATTTCCAGCATTACAAGGTCTCACAAGCAAGATAAAGAGGAGTAAATACAAACAGAATGTCTTACTTTGCTGAGTCTGGAGGAATATCTCTTAACCACTCAAGATCAATGCTCCCATGATCTCTGACCAAACGATTCAAGAAATTCTGTGGAAACATCAATTGCTATGAGCACAAACTCTAGGAGTGACCATGAGGTTAATTATCAACTCCATAATATTGTCTTCTGAGACAGTCAAAAGTTGAATTTTCATTAAAACAAAATATGGATTCATTCAAGGGAAAACATTAAGCAGTGCATAAAAAAAACTCGGAGATAAGCATCCTAGTTACAGTTCCATTAGTACCTGGATTCGCTCTGCTAAAACATTGTTCATTCCTCGTTCCCGAATGGCATGAGAAATTCTATGTACGTCTGCACACCTTACTGCTTCCCAATCAATAGAGTCACTTCTTTCAAAAATTCTTACTTTCATGTGGCCGTCATTACAGACCTGCCTTCGCAAACTATCCCAGTCAAAATTCTCAGTGTTCTTTTTACTTGTAGCTCTTGTCTTCTTTGGTTTTGATGTGTACGCTGATGTATCTGGTGCTACATTAGAGAAACTAATACCAGATTTTAAACTAGGTTCATCTGCCTTGGGTGTTGTTGCTACTCTTGTTCCACCAGTGGTGGAGAATGATTCGTGCTCTTGCAAATCTGATGCTTGAAAACCAGTGCTTTTATGGCAATGTGAATTGGCTGCATGAGTATTAAGTTTTAGTCAAGAAATTAACAGAGAAAAATTGCAAGTTAATTCAAGTGGCAAATAACAAAAGTTTGCTAACCTGGAGGATCTGTGCTTGTTTCTGGAAAGTTGAAAGTGGCATCAACAGTCTTATTAACATTTTTCTGCGTTGCATAAGCATCAACTGGCATAAAAAAAGAATCACTCTTCTCAATTGTGTCATTTTTCATGTTTAGTGATGCAGAACCTGAAGAACTACTGGGAGATGTAGAAGAAACATATGGTTCCTCTCTCATATCTAGCTGTGGATGATCAACGCTTGAGATAACTGGTACAGGATTGATCACAGAACAAGAAGAAATCCCAGGTTGACCAACATCATCAGTTCTTGCTGCTGTTCCAATTCTTTGGCATCCAATATCATTAGCTGCCACATTATTTCCTGCTGGTGAGTTTCCATCCTCAGCATTACTTCCTAGCTCCTGAGATGCTGCAACACCAACACCACCAACAAAATCTCCAGGTGCATAATTTGTTCCGAGACTCAAAGATAGTCTTGATTGAATTGTTTCTGAAGTTAGAACACTTTGAGAGGAAGCTATCTCCTCCTGGAAAGATGCTACTAATTCTGTTGAGGAAAACTCTGCAAATTGTTGTGCTTTAGAGGCTATTCCTGTCCTTTGGTAGTTGCACATACTTGGATTTGGTGCTTTGAGATAAAGGGAATAATTGTCACCCTTAATCAATTCATTAGCACTAGTATTGTCCTTTGGTTCTGTGCGATTCTTCTCATATATCACAGACAGGTCCTCACAATGCACGCCTAAATCTGGCCTTACAGCGTTATTAAAAAAGTCTAATATGCTATCATCTTCTACTGTATTCGTGCTAATGACTGTCTCATTTTCTTGACTGCTAATATCGTTATTATTGGTTGATTTTGGAGGAAAACTTGCAGCAAGGGCCATAAAGGCAGAGCTGTAGTGTGCCAAAAAAAGTAAAGTCATACAGACCAGTTATACATGAAACAGTTCATCCATTTAAAGAAAATGAAAATATTGTTAGAAGTGCTCTACTGGTTAATATTGTACCTTGAAAGATGGTCAGCTACATTCTGAGTGAGGAAAACTCCTACTACAGAATCAACTACTGATCCTTTCCAAGGAGAAAAGTGCCTGTCTCCTAATTGAGAAACAAGTAAACATTAGATCACATACTTCAAGCATGGCACTATAAGATTTAAGCAACAACCTGTGTGTTCACACACTTCTCTTTCCTAGATAATGTAACACACTATAAATCTACATGGGTGTTGATCATATTGTTTGACTGGTATTGATGCAACATGACAACTTCCCACACTGTCACTGCTTGTGGAAATAAAGCAGTACAGTTACTTCATCATAACAAATTCTAGTTACTTGTATTTCAAGATGTAAATCATGAGCACCTTTAGTGCTCTTTTGAAACTAGATTGCTCAATAATAGGTAAGCAGATAACTTATCAAGGATTGTGTTCGGCAATTCTTTTTGTCTGGAGCTCTTGAGATAGGGTTTGAGTAGTAGAAAGGGGGTAAAAAGAATGTTCAAAGAAGTACCTTGAACCAATCGCATGCGTGCTATAAATGAGTTAGCACGGCCTTGAAAAACTTCTCTTTCTTGTTGCCACCATTTCTCCTTTTCAACATCGGTCCCATCTACAGGGTCAGCTGCTTTCCCCATCAAAAGGTTCCAAACTCTCGTTGTCTCAAAGTCCAAGTCCACCTTAGCTCGAGGACGTTGCTTCTTGACTAAATGCAGTGGCATCTCATATGGAACCACCACTCCAACACCATATGGGACTAGAGCATTTGGTGGATAATCCGTTTCTCTGAAAGAAACAGTAGGGGACGTGGCGAGAGATAAATGCTTCTCATTTCTCTGCACCTGCTCTGCACTCAAATTAAGATATCGCAGCTTTGATGCAACACCTTGCAGGGAATCCATGTATGGCACTATTGATGTATTTTCTGAGTTTCTTTTTGGTACTTCGCAACAAATATCAATGTTGATGCTTTTATTGCCTGGAATCCAAGGCAATGTTTGTTGAGAAATCTCTTCTGATGCACTTGATCCATTAGATCCCCCAGAAAAATTACTTCCAGCTGAAATCCCCATTTTGTGCTCCATATTTGTTTCAATGGAACAGGGAAAATGCAGTCGTGCTTTTCGCGAGCGTTTCTTGGTCATAAATTTAAAGTGGGTGCTTTCAAATAGGGCTTCCATGCATGTTTGTGGCAATCTTGCTGATGCTTGTGTAGCATTGTTCCCCAGATCCATAATAGGAACAAAGGAAATCCTGCGGCCTCGGATCGATCGCCTCTTTTTTATCCCACCAGATTGGCAAAATGCTAGCATCTCAGCTGCAGCCCTCAAAATAATGGAGTCCCGTGTATCAGTTAAGGTGAACTCACCATTGTTATGTTGTGCATGGTTCTCTTTCTCCACTTGCCATGCCTTGCTTATCTGACTCTTTGCGGATTCCATTTCAGATGAGGACCTAGCCGAGCAGTAAATCTGAAGGTCATCTGCATTTGAATTATTCAACTCCAAGTTCTTTTTGTTCGCATCCATGACAGTCATCCCTGCCCTTTCTTCAATATGCAACTCAGACTTTCTTGTGATATCAGGACCAAGAGCATTACTTATGCTATCTTGTTTCATTGCTAGTTCCCTTAAATTATCCATGAGCACTACTCTGCTGAAACATTCAGATGAGGCTGATGGAACTTCTGGTGTAGGTTTTGGTGTAGCCTCGGGCAAACATATGTATTCATCCAACATTTCATTCAGCTTACGACTCAGACCAAAAGCTAATCCTCTAGAATTTTCCATGTTCACTTGCAGAACAGTTGATTCAGTTAATGAGTGCAGATGACTTTGAGCATGAAGCAGCTTCTGATTATGGTGACTCTGAGCATGAGGCAGTTTCTCCTCATTGTGGTGCCATGAGTTGGCCATTGATGGATGCACTGACCCTGTCCCTTGTTTCTCGTGTTCAAATTGCAACCTCCGATCAACTGATGCATTGCTGCTCTCGGCAGCGACTCCTGCTCTGCTAGATATTGATTTGTCACCAACTGGTCCTAAGGAGTTCTCCAAAGAGCTGAGACTTCTTTTCTTCCGAATGTAGCTTCTCTTGACTGTCTGATTTTGAGGCCTTACTTTCGGTGTTGCAACTGCAGGCTTTCGGGTCTTATCCGGCCTATCCTCACGGATTACCTTTGGTCTGTGCTTTTTCCTCCGAGGCTTTGGTTTTCGTCCTGGGGTTTCCTTCTCATCATTGAATGTTTGTATTTGCTCCCCACCTGAAATTGACATCTCTACATAAGTTAGTGTGCGATCATTCTGACTGATTTGTGTCTTGGGCCTTTTGCGCATCCTCTGGTACTTCTGCATGTTGTCATCAGTGGAACCTTCTGCAACTAGTCCAGTCAATTCTTGCGGGGGCTGACCTTGTATTGCTTCAGCCTCCGCATGAATGACTGGAGCTTCTGGCTTACTGCAGCTGTTCTCAATAACTGCTATTGATGATTGTTGCAGTTGGCTAACTTCTTCAGTTCCAGCTTTGGATGCTTCGGCATCTAAACCATCTTGTTGAAGACATGTAGGTGCATGTCGCAGATCTGGAGTGGCTAGGGCTGGAGGAATCGATGCCATGTCACTTGAAACAATGTTCGATGTTCTTCTACGTGACAGGAAATTATTTGGAGAAAGCTGAACAGAAGTTCCATCTGCAGAATCTGTAGTGGAAAGACAAAAGTGGCTGTCAGTACATTCAGCATACATGATGATTCAGACACAACAACGCTTCTACAATTAACATAGCCCCTCAGAAGCAAAACTGCAAAAAAAATGCTCACCCTGTGAACCCCTGGGCAAGACAGGAGTTGGCAGAAAACTCTGAGACAGCGGCAGCTGGGACCTCGAGCCACTTCCCACCAATGGCTTATGGAATACCAAGATATTTATTGGCACCTGCGTGCACCCAGCAGGCAGGTTACAGAATGGCCGGATGAAGGGGCTAGCAGGTTGTTCAGCTGTGCGGCTCATGAACACTGACGGAGCAGCACGTGGAATGGCATTCGGTGTGGGCATAGAGTATCCGGGCAATGAGGCTGCCTGCATGATTGGGCTATTGCTGCCTGCTGCCGTGGTGCCAGCGAGATTTTGCCAGCCTAAGTTGGGCGCCGGAATGCCCAGGAACAGAGGCCTGTTGACAGGTACATTTGGTGTGCCCCTTGCTGCCGAGGTGCCGGGGACCCAATTCTCTTGGTTCTCTGCATGATTCACCTGCAGTTTGAGGGCAGAGGGGTCCATCCTTTCTTCTTCCACAGCCTGCAGAAGATCACATTAGACAAAGGATAAAAATACCAAAAAAGAAAAGAACAAAGGGATGCAAAGCCTCCCAAAACTCCAACAAAAGAAACGCTAATACAAAATTTGATCTATTCCATTGCATCAGAATGTGTAAATAGAAATCTACAGAATTCCAGAAACATGCTTTTGGACAACAAAAAGAAAACGATTGCGGCATGTAGAGGATGGAAGAGAGAAAAAAATGACTACCGACTGAAGGAAAGGGCAGAAAGGCTCAAGAACATGTACAAGGAAAGGCAGATAGATAAGTTCCTCTTTTGGACGCTTGATTCGAGTAAAATGCAGAGATGTAACAGGAAACAACTAGGTTGTCACTCTCAAGAAATGGGAAAAAAAATATTCTCTTTTGGGTTAAACACTGGAATATCTACTGCTGCTCTCTCCACAGGAAGGAAATATAAGCCCCAAATGATGAAAAGAAATTTCTGCATGAACTTAAAAAAAAAGAAATAATTCCCAGTGTTAAAGACTTCAATAGTTTTCACCTAAAATTCCTCACTTAGTGTTTTTTTATAACTAAAGGAGATTAAAAAAGATGAGCTTTTGCTTTACCTGAATCTTCAAAGACAGCAAAAGATTGCTAATCCTTGGATTAAAAACCATTGAACAACAAAGGAGCTTAATTTAATGAACTGAAACCTGTAGTATAGAAGACTAGAAGTACACCATCTAGATTCTGCTCAAATAAAAAAAAAAAACACCAAGGAGACCAAAAAGGAAGCAACTTTTTTGTTTAACAAAACAACCTTAAACAAAAAATTCAAAAAAAAAAGAAAAGAAAAAATATATGAGGAGAGAGAAGCATGCCAAGAACTAACCGATTGCAGTGTTTCCCGGAGCCACCTTGGCTGGCGAAACAAAAAATAAAATGAAATCCGGCAAAGTATTTGCAGGCAAAACTGCAAAGGGCAGGTCAAGCCGGCGACGGCGAGCTATTGGATCGATCTGCTCTGTGCGGCCACGGAGAAATGCAAGGCGAGGAGGGGAAAGGAAGGGCGAGACGAGGCGACGCGAGTCTTCTTCTGTAACACCGAACTTAATTAGGCTGAGTGCTCAGTCCTTGGGAGGTCTTAGTGTACTCTTCTTTTTTTTTTTTTTCTTTGAGCGGACTTCTCCCGCGCTGCGGCGCGGGGAGAAGTCTGATTAAAGAACAGAAAAAGTCCGATCAAACAGAATGTCTAATTTTTATATTTTATATATATTTATATATAAAACGAGAGTTTAAACTATCAAACTCCCGCTTCTAATTTTTTTTATTCCTGAAATGTCCCACTCAAATAAAAGGGGTATTTTGGTCATCTGATAGTTTAAACACACAATATTTGCAAATACGTTTGTTTCAATGATTTTTAGAATTTTCTTAAAAAATAAATATTTGCTACCACAATGAGTAGCTATTAAAGTTAAACTTGTTTGTTTTATAACAACATATTGTATATTTTGTAGTATGTTATGTATATTTTATTAAATTGATATATGTTTTTAAAAGAAAAATATTTTTTTACTGCAGTGAGTAGTCATTAGAGTTAAATATGTTTATTTTATAACAATACAGTGTACATTTTATAGTATTTTTACATATATTTTGTTAAATTGATGTTTTATACCAGCACTATGTAGACATATACATTTTAGTTAACTGTATGATAGTAAATATGTATTTTTTTATTAAAATAAAATAAGGTTATTTGCAAAAAATTTAATAGCCGCTGAATCAACTATAGCGAACAGCCCACACTATTGGAAAGTTAGATGAAAAATCGATGGTTAAAATTGAACACGTGAACAAGTGTGAGTTGTTGGTCTCGATTTCCCGCCTAAGTGAGGGTTGCTTTCATTAGGGGTGATAATGAGTTGATTGAAATGAGTTAAATAGATTGGATTTAGAATAAATATGTTTTGGATTAGTTCAAATATGTTGAGAAATAAAATTAGACTGGATTGGATTGACTTTTAAAAAAAGGATTGGATTGGATTGTTGGGTGAAAAAATTTAAGTTGATAATGACTTGATATTGGATTGGAGCTCACAAAATAATTTGGGTTCATATTTTTTTCCTCCCTACTCTCTTAGATATTTAGTGGATTAAATTTAAGTTGTAAATAGATTAAGAAATAAGTTGAACAAATATTGAGAGAAAAAGTTGGGATTGGATTGGGTTGGTTGAGTTTTATAATATATGTTATATATTGGATGAGATTATATTTTATTTTTTTATTAAAAAGAATTAGATTGCATTTGGATTGGATTTCAAACTCAATAACACCTTTATTTTCTGTTATACAGCCATGCATGTATTGATTTCCCTGAGCATCCGATGGTATATATGCTAAAGTACCTGCGTAAATACTTGTTACTAGAGGAATAGTAATCAATTATTTTGTTTCTTAAGAAACGGTTAAGATAACATGTCACACTTTGTAATTATCTACAATAGTATATAAATATCATATATTTGAAAATAACCCATCTTTCAAACTAAAAATTTAGACCAAATTTTCTGATAAGTGGTTCTACACTTGCTAACAGTGAAACAAAAAAATAAAAATAAAACCGTCGTGAGAGTACTAGTCATGCAACACTTGTTTTTCTTGTGGTGCCTACAGTGAAACCGTTATGGCCCACTAATTACATAACACTTGTTTCTATCTTGCGATACTTATAATACTATCATCATGAGAACACTAGTCACATGATTTTGTCTTTGTCTTGTGATACTTACCACCTAGAGTCATTGGCAGCATCTACGATTATTAATTGTGCTGCCACATCATATATTTGTCATCTATGATTACTGGTTATACTGTCACATTATCTATTCATCATCGTCATTGTTGCTTTACCAATAACTAGTTGTGCATTCTGGTTGAGCCTACACGCAATGAAGAGTAAAAGGAAAATAATCTTCAAGAATCTCGGGAAGTTACACTTTGAAATGAATGTATTTTGATTTTGCATTTTATCGATAGTTAGTGTAATTTTTTTTACATAAAAACATGTTGCGTGATTTCTCTCCCTGCACATAGCAATAGATGAGTAACTTACTGGTTGGCTCCTTATAACTCTACCCTTCCAACATAATCCAGCAACTCAAAAGAGTTAAAATGTCTAAAATTCAATAGAGCACGTTTCTATCGTAGTCACCTAAAAAAAATAAAATCAGGCTGAACGCCTGGTGGTGGTGGTGGACGAACAAGCCCCACAACACAGATTCGAATCCTGATGGTTTCTACGGAAACTGAGGCTGGGGCACCCTTTAATCTTTCCCTCACCTAACAATAGTGAGTAGTGAAATATTAGATTTATCGAATACACTATGATCTCTAGTTCAAACTTCATATATTTGCACGTGAGGAACTGAATAAACTCCAATTTTCAATTTTTGCATGCAAATTTCTTTTACAACTTTTTGGAAATGTACCTATTATTTCATATTTTAAATACCAAGTAAAGTTTATTAGTTTGCTAAAATGTGCGAGGTCGGTGAGGAAAAGAAGGGCATTAAACAATGTGATATAAGGGGGAGAGAGAATCCAATGAGAGGCTGAGAAAAATGTAAGGTATGGAGGGAGCTTTCATGTCTCCTGCTTGGAACAAATGGGACGAGGAGTCGTGTTGTTGCCTTGTTTGGCATCTGAGGAGCCGTTTGATGGAGTGTTTAGTGACTAGGATCAAGTTAGGAGAGTAAAATAAAGCAGATAAAGGCTACAACAATCACATGCAAGCCTAATTCATGTTCAAATAAATAAAAAGGGAGAGTGAATTGCACGGTAGATACTTAAATTTATTTAGTTCTGCCATACTACCATTTAGGTCCTTTGAGATTGTATTATTGGTGGCATTCTGCTTTAGTTTTGAAGGTTGTATGGCCTATCACATGTTATGCCAATTTGTTTTGCAATTAAGTTGCATGGACTTATGATATAGTTAAACAAGTTCAATTATTTGTGAGACTATAAATTAAAGACCTACTAACACAAGTGAACAGGTTCGAAAACCTCTATCGCAATTAAAACAAAATTTTTTAGAGTATTTGCTCGCAATTCAGCTTGAATTTGTTGGTTTATAATATGAAGTGAGACAAAACAACAAACTTATTTTGAAACTTATTCTATAAGTCTAAACTTTTTTTTTAAGTTAGAAGTCTTAATAAGTTAAATTTAATAGAAAATAGTTTGTGAGTTTATAAGTTGGAACCTAATAAACTATCTAAATAGAGAAGTGTAAATTCGACGGAACTTAACATGTAAGCATGCTTGGGTGGGCTGTGTGCATGGACAATAGCTTCGAGCAGGCCTCATTGGTACGAATTTGGGCTCTTGCATCACGGCACTTGCTATGCCAGCACCATTCCGGTATATAAAATTCTGAAAATATAGTTTATAAAAATAATAAAGTAGAACTGAATTTATGTATCAGTGAAATATTTAATGATAAATATAAATATAAAAATTTTATAGTTGTATAGAAAATTTGCCCCTTTGAAATAGGATGGTTCTGACATTACGAATGCTAGAACTTAATTCTTTCATACAAGGTTATGCACAAATCAAGGTATAATGAGCTAACATACAGCTTGGTTTGGCTTATGAATGGAAATGAGTTAGATGCTCACTTCAAAATCGCACTTTTTTTTTTTTGAGTTGAGCTAAAGCTAAGTTGCTCTCAAACCTGAGCTAGTTCATGAAAATTCACGAGCCCACAAGTATTATCCCACTAAAAAGAATAGGCATGTCTTTTCAATTTGCAAAAAGATACTCGTGAGCACACTTAGCCGCCACTCAAATTTCATCGTGGATAAGTAGTCGTTGCCGCAGGATGCACCGACAAATGCAACCACCACCATTGGATGACCGCCAGAAGATTCAGAAGGGAGCAAGGTGCAATATGATTTGTATACAGAGACAAAAACTAGAAAACTAGAAAAATATTATGAGAAAGATAATTAGTAAATAATGATTAATTAGAGATTAAGTAAAATTTTTTATATATTTTATATGATAAAACAGGAGTAGGTTCCCACCTTACAACGAGGGCTAGGCGCCAGCTCTATTATGTTCACTTTTGCTCAGTTGCTTATATATACAATAATAGTTAAAAGGTGTTTATTTTCATAAACAAGTTTAAATGAGTTAAACTAAAGCGAATTGGTCTGTATTTCAACATGGCTCGTTAATAGAAACAAACTAAAAATTCGGCCCACTATCCTCTAAGCTAAGCCCAAGCCCAAGTCAAGTCCATCCTAAACAGCTCACAAGTCACAAGTCTCGATTTTATTACACACCTAAATACATAGCATATGATATATTACATACTAATACAATAATTTACTGAAAACACTTCAATTGATTGAAACTTGCGGACACATTTTAATCCTATGTGACCATAAGTTTTCTTCCATCTGGATGCATCACGTGAGAATTTATCATTTTATTTGTATTTTAACATGGGTCATTAGATCAGCGTACAAAAGATTCTCAACTATCTCAATTGTTTGATCATGGGATATTGTCAGGTTTCTTTGGAAGATGATCTTGTTAGTATTTTAAGAGAAACTAACAATATTAGTATTTCATAATTTATATTTGAGAAATATGATTCGTTTTCATATTGATTGAGAGTTCTCACCATATAATTCTTATTCATAGATTCACATTTTATGTCTTAAAAAATAAAATATACATGTCTTAGGTAAAAAAATAATTCTTTCTTTCTATTACGGTGACACCAAAAAATATACTAGTAATGTGAGAGAATCCCAGTGGATCGAGGATTCTAACTTCTATTCACTTCTTTAACAACAACTTTTTCAATCTCTATCATACTACTCCGCAGTACACCCGCCACACAGAAAACACAAATTTCACTGCCTCGAATAGAGACCCAACTCAAAGTGAACCCCATATGTCAGTGGCAGCAGATTGGCTACTGGCTACTGAGTTTGCCTGGACTTGGCCGTCGCTTCCAAAGCAGGTCACGCCAAAACGACACGTCGACGCCCCGAGTCTATCCACTTTTTGGAGGTTAGTGCAGAGGTCTATCTCGCCGCTTGCTGCAAAGGCGGTTTTCACGTGTCAAAGGAAAGTGCCTCGCGTTTCCGACAAGTGGGCCCGGTCGTGCAGTCCGGTCGACAGGTCATGGGCGTGTGTTGGGGGTCGAGCCGAGTGCTGGTAAAGTGACCGAGAATCTTCGCCCGCGGAAATTTATTTCGGAGGATATTTATTGTACGGACAGTGGAGTAGTTGCTCCAAGACTTGTGCAGACTTTGATAGGGAAAAAAAGTGTATTTGTTTTACTCCAAACTGTACAAAGTAATTGACATATGATTAGCTAAAAAGATAGTGACAAAATATAGGATAGCTGACATGTCCTCAACCGTCTGACGAGATCTCGGATGGCTGGATTGAGGTCGAGGGGAGAGATTTAATGTGGGGGCGGTGTTGTCTTAGATGTAAAAATAAAATAGAAAAATTAGTTAAAAGATATTGTGAAAAAAAAATATTATTATAAGATACCGATTATGAGAATTACATATGAATTTGAGTTCACATGCCACTAAAACACCAATATCCTATAGTTAAACCTATTTTTCAGTATTCTATATAATTTTTAGAGAAAATAACACTAGAGTCTCCTCTACTATCACGTTTTATGAGTCCTTCTACTCAAAATTAGAGCAACTAGCTGTCCACTTGTACACCTGCAAGGACTAGTTTTTAGAACTAATAATCTTAATTGATTAATAACACAAAATTTTGATCCATTCGAATCTGAACTAAATTAGTAATAAAAACCAAATAAAACTATTCGCTCTAAATAAAAAAACTTGAAAGATATGAATTCTAATATTATAAAACCAAATCGATCTATGAATTTGAAAGTTATACCTTGTATATACGGGATAGTACTCACTCAATAAATTTGTAACTTATATTCTGATCATCATCTTTTTTTTTTACTTCTGTACAAATTGCTTGTATGAAAAGATTAGAGAGTTGTTTAGTCTATGATGCTTGAGATAAAAAAAATGCATGAAAAAATAATTCAAGAATACATGTGTCTTCTGTATTTTTCCCAAGCCAGACAATCGATTTTTAATATAACAATCTACATGTGAGTATTTTAATAATACAATTGCAACAAATCAAAAACCACATGTGATTAGCTATTTATATATATACTTCTTATCTGTTGAGTGGTTCATAAGAATTTATATATTCTTCTTGTTTCAAAGCAAAAGATAATAATTAGAGAGCAAATAGAGAATAATTATTGAAATACTGATACATTAGTTATGCAACTTCTCAGATCCCATGAACTATAGCTATATGCAGACAAATTTGAGAAGAATAACTCGCTAAAAAAGAATAAGTACAAATATTTACTTTTAGTTAAGCAAATAAATGTGTGTTGCATGTTATTGTATGGCCATCAAATCTACTATAAGCGGAGAACTCGGGAGAGAGCTTAGCAAGACTTGACCCATCAAGTTTTAATGACTTTCGTAAGATTTGATTGGGATATTTTTTTTATAGCCCCAAGTCTCCTAGAAGACCGATAAAAGAACAATATATCTTTAATGATTCAGATAAATTATATATTTAGTCTTATAGTTTGGATTAGCTAAGATTTTAGAATATTAATACCTTTTATTCCGATTTTTTAGTTTTTCTTAATATTTACTCTTAGAGTTTGTATTAGTCAAGTATTTAAAAGTTGAATAACTTTAGTTCCAAATTTTTTCTAATATTTAGTCTTAGAGTTTATATTAGTTAAGGTTTCAGAATTTTAATAATTTTAATTCTGATTTTTTAATATTTTGTTTTAGAGTTGTATTAGTTAAAAATTCTAAATTTTAGAAATTTAATAATTTTGATTTTGAATTTTTCTTAATATTTAATCTTAGAGGTTGTATTAGTTAAGGTTGCAGGAAATTAATATTTTGAATTTTGAATTTTTAATCCTTAATATTTAGTCTTAGAGTTTATATTGGTTAAGATTTTAAGAAATTAATAATTTCAATTATGAATTTTTAATTTTCATTAATATTTAGTGTTAGAGTTTGTATCAATTAAGGTTTTAGAAATTTAATAATTTTAATTCCGAATTTTTAATGTTTTATTTGAGTTATAGTAGTTAAGGATTTCTTAAATAAGTAACTGTCGTTATAACTCAGAGACATAAAATAAATGACTAGATCTTTTTATTTTTCTAGATTTATATATGAATTTTTTGTATTTTTAGTTAATGTGAGAACTCTTATGGAGTCTAAAATCAGTAATATTTAGATATAAAAAGATTGTCTTAGTGTTATATTATTTGAAAATTTCTTCATAAATCTACGCCGTTATAACTCGAGACCACAAAATAGGTGGCCAATTTTTTTTTCTCGATTAATGCGTGAATTACTTAATTTTTTTTATTAATGTAAGAGTTCTGATAGAGTCTAAAATTAATAATATACTAGTTGTCAACTCATGTATTTATTTACATTGTTTTGTAATTTTATGGATTATTTGGTTTATGTATTGCGAGACATGTCTTAATTTTGCCTCACTTTTGGAAATAATGATGCCGAGACAGCGAAAATTTAACATACCCGACACATAATTTATAAGAATAGATCAAATAGAATACACCCATGAAAAAGGGATTTGATCTTATAAAATATTTTTAAAAAAGAGTGATTCAGCATTCAATAGGTATAACTTTTTATTTTTTTCATGTTGTTTATCCTCCAATGAAATCTCGTTCAGCTAAAAAGAAAGGAACAACAGATAGAAAAAAATCAAAATAGCTTATTTGATTAGATACGATTCTAAATACAAAAATAAAACATCCATTTGGAATGAAAAAAATATATAAAGCGGCCAATCAGGGAAAAATGAAAGATAAAATATTATCTTGAAAGGAGTAGAAATCTAAAAAATTGTGGGACCAAATTCTTGAACCTGAACCCATAATATGTAGCTGTTGAAATATGTATTTTATTCTTTCAAGAAGGATGTCAGTTAGGATTAGCTAAGCACCCCTAAACACATGTTCTTAATTAGAGAAAAAACTAAGAGTTGAGAGAGCCAGAGAATTATACACGTAGCTGCATGTAAAAATTACATGAACATCAACTTTTTCTTAAGAGTATAAGGAGTTGTCTAGAGTTTTTACTTGAAGGGTATAAATTTTAGTAACTTACTAATTGGGTTATATTATAGATTTAACTTCTATACTGCAAATATATGAGTTATTTATTATTGTGCTATTTGGTCACTTGAGACGTGCAACCAACAGCTCAGGGAAGAAACATTTTGCAACATTATGCTATTCTTAGCTCTATTAAAAAGTTTGATGCATTACTTTTTTTGACCTTAATGTAGCTGACGTTTACTTGTCTCTGACTATATCCATTTACAACTTTTTGTGATCTCAGGACAAAGAAATGGAGGTTCTTGTGGAGAAGCTCTGAGCGGATTCCTAATTTTGTCCCATATCATGGTGTAAATAAGCATTTTTTTTAAGTTGGATCGACCAAATCACTCACTAATCAATTTTTACGGTACTTTCTCTGTCAAGTTGAGTCTTTATCTACAAAATAGTAGTATATGTTATATTTTTCTCTTTCTATGATTCTCGTGAAGTGTTTTTTCTTACTACAATTGATGATGGTGTCAATAATATCATATTTATGATCATGCAATCTAAATATTCTGGTGATTATATTTATTTATGTGTTTCCCCCTTTGTAACTGATCAATTATCCTGTTTTTGTTTTCAAGAAGTCATAAGATAAAAAATTTGAAGCGGGAGAAGACACACAAAGTAATTAAGGAAAATGAGGGTGCATGTCAGAAACTCATAATATTGTGATTAAGCATCTGTTTCCTCTTTTCTGTAACCATGTCGTCTCTAAGACATGCCAACCCATTTTATTTTTTATTTCAATTTTTCAGATATTTTATTGAGACCATTGCATTTTAGTGTATTTGCTGCTAAGGAATATTCAAATTTGAAGTACGCTACGGCACGGTCATGTAGAAACTGATCGTGTTGAAATTGGAGATTGTAAGTTCACACGATTGAGATGTGAAATATCTAAAAATCTATTTATAAATTTCAGAAAAGATTTATAAATTTCGGAAAAGAGATAAACTGGTACGCAAATTTACATGAACTTATCAAGTTTCGGGCCTCACCATGTTTTGTTCTAGCTGGTGCACGTGGTTGGGCCCTCGTGTGCAGCGGTGATTCTAAGTGCGATCCCTTTTTTTTCTCCTCCTGTTGCTAGCAGAGAGTACCAAGGGTCTTACTTCTACTGTCAAAACTTCCTCACACACGCAGTCATGGCCATGATTTTTTCTTGACTCCCATCATAGAAAAGGGTCTCCGCTAGCCATAGTTTTTGATGGCGACGACGCCCAATCTGGCACCTATGGGCTCATGCCGCGAGTATTTCGGAGGAAGGCATGCCTGCGTATCTACCGCGACCTGCGCATTTGCTTCTAGGAGTATGCACTCAAAAATTTTCGTGAAACATTTTGCATGTGAGAAATGACTCTCCCAACTTTACTTGTTATAGGTGAAACTGTTATATGTCTGGAAAGTTCATTTAGGGGATGTTCTGTTCTTCAAGAAGATTGTCATGGGTTCAGCACTGGTATTTTGTTATAAAATCTATAATTTATTGTATTTTGGTATTTGCAAAATCGGCTAGCATGGAGCACCTCAATAGTGCTTTGCTTTTGGAGTGGTCTATTGCTGAACTGGTGCTGTTTTATTTGGGTTGTAGGGAGGTATTGACACTTTGTTTACAGGCAGCCAAAAATGTAACATTGTGGGTAAGTGAAAATAATAAATTGAGAAAGTACTTTTGAAAGGTTTTCATTATGAAACCTATCTTTGACATTGTTCTGGAAGCTTTCTGTTTAATTATATTAGATTTCCATGTTTATGTTTGATTTTAATATATAAAGATGCCATCCAAATTCTTATTTGAGAAACATCCATAATGAAACACTTTATTACTCCATGTGTTACATAATAGCTGTCAAAGTATGTGAAATAACATATGTTTGTGTTGAACTATAATACCTATTTGTAAACAATGTTCCTTGCGATATTTTCAGGACATTCCTTATCTGAGATTAGATTCTTCAGGTCATCTCTGCTTGTGACCCTGGATATTGCGACATAAAGTTGGCCGTGAGTGAATACTTGTTTTGGTAAGTACAGGACCACATTTCTTAGAGGTTGTCTCTGACTCTTGTTGATTGTCATAGCAAATCAAATAGATATTGGGTATTACCTCCTCCTTAGTATAAATGGCCACTTCAATTCATTTGGTGACATGATGATTCATGGTACGTAAATCTTAACTCCAATGTTAGACCCTGTAATGGTCTGCCCCTCAATGAACCATTTTCCTAGCTGTGCTATGGTTAGCCTTGTGCCGTTGTATAGTCCTGCACATTGGTTGATGTTGCGCAATAGCATTATTGGTAGCCCAACTTTTGAGTTGCAATTCATGGTTTGGCATCCCACGAAATTTTAGAATATGTAGAAATTCTGTTGGGTACAATAGATCTTCGTCTTCTATAGTAGAGATGGCTTTGCAGATTGTATTTGAGCTGAAGTATTTTACTACTTCTCCTGGTATTTGGCTCATAATGTAGCCATTTATGTCGTCAAATATCTCATTTCTTGGACAATGGATTTCTTTTTCCTCTAGATATGCTGTGTTTGTGTAGTTGCTTTGCAAGTTAGGATAGATGCTGTTCACAATACTTGCCTTTGGGTTGTCTCCTTTTCAAAAGTAGAATTCTGGGGATATCAACCCAAGTTTCATCTTCTTTAGTCCCTACCAAGCCATCCCCAATTTGCAATATCCATTCTGCGAACTCCTCCTCCTTTTGTTCTTCTGGGACTATTTGTTAGTGCATTGAGATGCATGTTTTCTGTGAGCCTGTATTCTTCAAAATACTTTCATAGGTTTGAGCTTTTGATGGATGCACCAACAATGTACTCTCTCCTTCCTTTAGGTATCACCGGTAGAATTTTCCTGAAGTCTCCTCCCATTACCATTTTCATTCCTCCAAATGGTCTATTTTTACTATCATGATTTGTAAATCTTAGGATGTCTCTCAGGCTCTTGTCTAGTGCCTCAAAACAGTTCTTGTTTGTCATGGGTGCTTCATCCCATTATATCAGTGATGTCTTCTTTATTAGTTTTGCAAGAAAGGTTCCTTGCTTGATATCACATGTTGACTCATCCATGACGTTAAGCGGTATATGATATCTCGAATAGGTTGTCCTGCCACCTTGTGATAGAAGTGTTGTTATTCCACTTGATGCGACCGCTATAACTATGTTTCCTTCTGACCGCAATCTTGTTGTAACTGCCTTCCAGAGGAATGTTTTCCCTGTCCCACCGTAACCATTAACAAAGATCAATTTCCCAAGGTTTTTATTGACTGATTGTATTATAACATCAAAAGCCTTTCTTTGATCTTGATTTAGTTTATCAAGCAAGTTTAGGTGTTTGCTTCTGAGAGCTTTTGAGAGAATCCCTGTTGTAGTTCAGCTCCTCATTTAGCAACCTGTTACATAGGTATTGAAGGAACGAGTTGTTTGGTAGTGGCATTCCTTCAAAGTCTTCGAGCGATTTTCTGCTCTTTCTTAGCTGTTGCTTAATGTCTATAAGAGTAAGGTTTTTTATTTGTGCCGGTGTGAGCTGGAGTGTCTCAAAATTCAAAATTCTCCTTTGGCGCCGCTGGATTTCCTCCAAAAGTAACTCTCAATTAGATTCCCACAATTTGGATGGATCTATGACCTCACAAAGTAGAAGGATTGTGGAGAAAAGTTGACGCATTTGAGGAGCGGAAGTCCAATGGGATGCCTCCTTGATGGAGTCATCCCATTCTTTGTCATCATCGTGTAATCTGAGGGCATAGCATGCAGATTTGTATGTAAGGCAGCATTTGTATGTAGGGTGTATAACACTGTAAATCGTTCGAATTCCTTCGAATGATCTACATCCTCTCACATTATTTAGAAGTATTCTCAAATAGTACTTTCTCGCCACTCGATGGCTGCGCGTAGTAGATCCTACCGATTGTTCTTCCATTGTGTCTCCTCCATTCTTTCTACTTGTTGTGCTAGGTTCACTTTGTGGGAAATTCTACATATATTAATGTGCAGGCATCCTCTTGTAGTTGGTTGGCTGTCATTTAGTTAGTGAACATTGTTTTTTCTATGTCAGGTCAGGTTATGATATATTCTAAGTCTTTTGAGTCCGGAAAGACCACAATATGCTCATCTTTTAAGTGAAACGGCAACCTTTCAACTGATGATTCTCAATGATGAAGGTCAAATTGGAATATGCACCAGGATGCCTCACTTGCAGATATGTATCGACAATCAAGATACCTCTTGATCTCATTGTGCTTAGCTGCTGTTCTTCCAACCCTTGTTGTGTTTTGTTTTGTCACTTGCTTTACAACCACAATTGCGTAGTCTTCATCTTTGTGGATGTATTTAAATAAGAACTTTATAGACTTTGATTGATTGCACCATTCAATATCGATGTGTGCTTGGTACTTGACCAACAAATCCCTATTGTATGGCACGAAGAATCGATTGTCCAATTTTACCCCATTTTTCTCTACATTGTTGCCATTCTCTCTCCGTCTATATATTGGATATTCTTCTTTATCGATCGTGGTCTCAGCGCAAAACATCTGCACATTTTGTTTTTACCATGCATGGTGATTTTGGGTTTGCTTCTCTGCATGGCTTGTACATCATATAATTTTGCACGGCAACATACCCATCTGAATCAGTATTTTTGTCTGGGATCTCTGCCAATATGATTCTGTCGATCTGAGTGTTGGAAACCGAGTAAGCTATACTAGCAGAATTTTAAAAATTTTACTCGAAGACTACAAGTAATAGATCATAGATTAGATTGTTACCAATAGCAGAAGCATATTTGGTGAAGCGATCGAATGTTCACAGCGATCGTTGCGGATCGTCCTGATCAGTAGATATAGATGACAACGACTGCTCACGGATCGTTCTAATCAGCGCAGCAATTGCAGCAACGTCTCTATCGGTATCCACACGTATCGGGATGGAACGTCGTACGATAGTGTGCTAGCACCAATGCGTACGACAAGGGTTTAGGAGCTATCAAAAGATATGGCAGCTATGACTTTTGTGATGATTCTCAAAGCCCATCATACATCTCTATATATAGGGCTATACAGAAGAAATTCTAACAGATTAGATTTCCTGATGTGATACGAATCTTATCCGAACTGCCCATGCAGAAGAAATCCTAACAAATTAGGTTTCTTGATGAGATTCAAATCTTATTCGAACTGCCCATGCAGAAAAAATCCTAACAGATTAGATTTCCTGATGTGATTTAAATCGTATTCGAATTCGTATTTGATATGTATATTCCATAACAGACCCAATCCAGATCTGATACGAAAACCCATAACAAACCCAATCCGAATGCATAAGGATTCTAATATTAAGTCTCCGAATCTGATACGAAACTCATACCAAACCCAATCCAAATGGATAAGGAGTCTAAACTCAATTCAAATATATAAGGAGTATAATAATAAGTTTCCGAATCTGATATGGAAACACATACCAAACCCAATTCAAATGCATAAGGAGTCTAAACCCAAACCAAAAGCATAAGGAGTCTAACATTAAGTCTCCAAATCTGATATGGAAACCCAAAATAGACTTAATCCGAATTGCATTGTTCCAACCTGTTAAGTGTGTGACCCTGTAGGTTCATGTATATTTAGTCACGACCCGGGAATACTTACCCGAATTGTAAGTCGGTAGTGGTCCCTAACAGGATATAACGACTATCCAAATACACACAAAGATCATAATCAGTAAACATATATAATGTCTTCATGTTGATCCTCTTGCCATACGATACTAGATTAAATTCAAGGTAAGAAATGTGCCACCCTTGCACAGTTCAATCCTTTCTCGATCTCATAGTGATTTTCCCGTAGTTGACACTCAACCACAAACGGCATGTCCATGCACTTCTCAATTCATCTATATCGAGAGGCCCAGAGATATCTCTCTCATTATATGAGATATGCAAATTCATATTCCTCCGTATGGCTCATAGCATACCCGAATATTACCTTTATTACTACTCAATTAAAAATAGCGTTTGGTAGTATTAAAGTATACTACTACACATGTAGGAAACTATGATGGTCTCAGATCAATCATAAACATTATTTGAGACCAATTGGTGATACTTAAGTAACAAATCCAAACAGTGTCTCAAAATAGGTCTATCCAACATTATATTCTCCAATATATGTCCACATTATTGATTTGATATCTTATATTTATGGTCTGTGAAATATAACCATCAATCAATAAATGCGCTGATCCATTAATTTATAATGTCCTATTTAAAGATAATGGATCAGGGATTATATTAGAATAATATCATCAAATAAATTTAGAGTCTCACGAACAAGTCACATACTTGTTGATCAAATTAAGATGATAATTTATTCAAAAACAACATATTATTCAAATGTTCATAAATATTACAAAGATAAATACAACTCTGTGATTTTCTCTAGGACATATCACTGACAACCTCCCACTTGGACTAGAGTCAATCACAAATGTATCTAATACCTATTGCTCTAGTATGCACCTCATGCTTTGGTTGCAGGAGAGGTTTTGTCAACGGATCAGCAACATTCAAATCGGTGGACACTTTGCAAATCTTCACATCACCTCTATTCACGATTTCTCGGATGAGGTGATAACGCCTGAGTATATGTTTGGATTTCTGATGAGACCTTGGTTCCTTAGCTTGTGCAATGACTCCACTATTATCACAATAGAGATCTACTGGGCTTGAAATGCTAGGAACCACACCAAGTTCAAAGATGAATTTTTTAATCCAAACAATTTTTTTGCAGCTTCAGAAGCAGCAATGTACTCTGCTTCTGTTGTAGAATCAGCAACAGTTTTTTGCTTAGAACTCTTCCAGCTTACAGCTCCACCATTAAGACAAAACACAAAACTAGATTGCGATTTGAAATCATCTTTGTCGGTTTGGAAGCTAGCATCGGTGTAACCACTAACAACGAGCTCTTCCTCACCTCCATAAACCAGGAACACATCCTTAGTCCTTCTCAAGTATTTAAGGATGTTTTTTACAGCAATCTAATGACTCACCTGGATCTGATTGGTATCTGCTTGTAACACTTAGAGCATAGGAGACATCTGGGCGTGTACAAAGCATGACATACATAATGGACCCAACAGCAGAAGCATATGGAATCTTATTCATTTGGCCTCACTCATCACATGTCGAAGGACATTGATTTTTGCTAAGACTAATGCCATGTGACATAGGCAGAAAACCTTTCTTGGAATCCTGCATGTTGAATCTATTCAATACTTTGTCAACATATGTACTTTGGCTTAATCCAATTCACCTTTTAGATCTATCTTGGTAGATCTTAATACTCAAAATATATGCTGCCTCACTTAAGTCTTTCATAGAAAACCTACTTTTCAATGAGGACTTCACAGACTCAAGCATAGGAATATCATTTCCGATCAAAAGTATGTCATCCACATATAAGACCAGAAAAACAAGTGCGCTCCCATTTGCCTTTTTGTAAACACAAGGCTCTTTTTCATTTTTGATGAAGCCAAACTGTTTGACTACTTCATCAAAACGAAGATTCCAACTCCGAGATGCTTGCTTCAAGCTATAAATGGATTTATGAAGCTTGCATATTTTCCCAGTATTTTCTGAATCGACAAAACTTTTAGGCTGTGCCATATACACATCGTCACTTAGGTTTCCATTTAGGAAAGCCGTTTTGACATCCATCTGCCATATCTCATAATCAAAATAGGCAGCAATAGCTAGGATGATCCTGATTGACTTTAACATAGCAACGGGCGAAAAGGTTTCATCATAATCAACACCTTGAATTTGCTTGAAACTTTTCGCAACTAATCGTGCTTTATGGATATGAACATAACCATCCATGTCAATCTTTTTCTTATAAACCCATTTGCACTCAATAGTTTTTACACTATCTGGTAGATCAACCAAGTTCCACACTCGATTGTCATGCATGGATTCAATTTCGGATCTCATGGCTCCAAGCCATTTCTCAAAGTCAGGGCTCATCATTGCTTATTCGTAAGCCTTGGGCTCATCATTGTCTATCAATAATACTTCACTATGTTCCATTGTAAGGAACATGTACCTTCCAGGTGCGTGACGTACCTTTTTAGACCTATGTATAACCGGTGCTTGTCCTGCATTTTCTACATTATTTTGCAGGTCTTGCTGAGCTTCAGTGGGTGCTGAAACAATTTTCAGTGGTTCCCGAATTTCTTCAAGTTGCACTGTGCTCCCACTTACTCCTTTTGAGAGAAACTCTTTCTCCAAAAAGACACCGTTTCAGGTAACAAACACTTTGTTTTCTTCTTGATTATAGAAGTAATATCCTTTTGTTTCCTTAGGATATCCCATAAAGAAGCATTTATCTGATTTGGGTTTGAGCTTATCAATCATTAGCGTTTTGCATAAGCCTCACAATCCCAAATCTTAAGAAAAGACAACCCGGGACGCTTTCCATTCCATATCTCATATGGTGTCTTTTCTACGGCTTTTGATGGAGCCCTATTTAATGTGAACGTTGTTTCTAGAGCATATCCCCAGAAGGACAATGGAAGATCAGTTTGGCTCATCATTGAGCGAACCATGTCCAACAAGGTCCTGTTCCGTTGTTTTGACACACCATTCCATTGAGGTGTTTCCGTCGGGGTCAATTGTGGAACAATTCCGTGTTGTTTTAGATGATCACCAAATTCTTGACTCAAATACTCCCCTCCACGATCAGATCGTAGGGTTTTGATTGTCTTGCCAAGTTGATTCTGTTCTTCATTCTGAAATTCCTTGAATTTATCATTAAGTAGACATATCTATATCTACTAAAGTCATCGGTAAAAGTTATGAAGTACTGAAAACCACCTCTAGCTGTTGAACTTAATGGTCCACATACATCGGTATGAACAAGAGCCAATAAGTCACTTGCCCTTTCACTTTCACCTGTGAAAGGTGCTTTTGTCATTTTGACAAGTAAACAAGATTCACACACATCAAATGATTAAAAATCAAATGAGTCTTGAAGACCATCTTTCAGAAGTTCCATGATGCGTTTCTCATTTACATGGCCTAAACGACAATGCCAGATAAACGTGGGATTCAAATCATTGGGCCTAATCCTCTTAGTACATATGTTATAAACAGGTAATTCAAGATTTAGTTGGTAAAGCCCATTTTCCAACGAGGCATTGCCATAAAACATATCATTTAAATAAAATGAACAACGATTGTTCTTTATTCTAAATTCATAACCCAGCGTGTCCAAACGACACGGATACAATGTTTTTGCTTATGGTGGGAACATAATAACAGTTATTAAGTTCTAAAACTAATCCTGAAGGTAAAGCTAATATAAAAGTTCCAACAGCTAATGCTGCAACTCTTGCTCCACTGCCAACGCGAAGTTGAACCTCGCCCTTAGCCAAATTTCTATTCCTTTTAAGCTCCTGCATCGAAATGCAAATATGAGCAGCCGATCCGGTATCAAATACCCAAGAGTCAGAAGGAGAAGTAGCTAAATGAAATATAACATATATACCTGAAGGAGTCTCACTTTCCTTCTTTTTCTTTAAATCTTCTAAGTATTTCTTGCAATTCCTCTTCTAATGACCAGATTCCTTGCAATAGAAGCATTCAGTAGTAGGATGGCACTTGGCTTGGACTTTCCTTTGGAATTAGGCTTAGCGCTAGAGAATCTTTCTAGAGCTTTGTCCTTTCCCTTAGCTTTGCCCTTGCCCTTCTTCTTAAAACTTTTCCCTTTTGAACCATCATTACATTATTTGGAATTTTCTTAATGTTTTGTTCCGCTGTTTTAAGCATCCCATGCAATTCGGTCAATGATTTCTCCAGATTATTCATATTATAGTTCATGACAAACTGGTCATAGCTCGGAGGGAGCGATTGGAGAATCATATCAGTATCTAACTCTTGACTAAGGGGGAAAACCAAGCTTTTCCAAATTCTCAATGTAACCAATCATCTTGATCATATGAGGACTGACTGAGCTTCCTTCTGCCAACTTGCAATCATGCAATTTCTTGGTGGTTTCATATCTTTCCACCCTGGCCTGCTCCTCGAATAAGTTTCTAAGAGACACGGCCATGTCATAAGCTGTCATGTTCTCATATTGCTTCTGAAGCTAAGAGTGCATGGTGACTAGCAGTAGACAGCTGGCATCAAGTGTGTCATCGATATGCTTTTTGTAAGCATCCTTTTGAGCACGTAAAGCACTAGCGGCTGGTTTATCAGGTATATGAGTCTCTAGAACGTAGTCCTTTTTCTCTTGTTTGAGAACAATTCTTAAGTTTCTATACCAATTAATAAAATTTGCTCCATTGAGCTTTTCTTTATTAAGGACAGATCGCAAACTGAAATTGTTTGAGGAGCTACCACTATCCATGGTTTACAACAGTAAAGAAATGCAAAATTTTAGCATTATATTCATGAAAAGTCTTTTATTAAACAATTCAATAAAAGATGTACCAACTATATATATTTTAGAACAAAAATCCCTCAACAAATATATATAGTAGACCAAGATCCATATTTCACTAAGTTCTAGTGAGTTTTGGCATCACTGCTAGAAACCTAGTTATTTAGGTAAGAACTCCTTACTAATTATATCATATATAACTCTTGTTTGTTGGGTGTCATCCCAACGCCATGCCCCAAAACTCAAAACCGTTTTGATGGCCTTGTTAAGTTAAACCAATTCTATGCTTATGAGTGTCTAACACACATTCTGCCTTATGAAGATAATTGATGGTGCCCTGATTTGTCAGATCCACCAAGCAACGATCAAAATCTTGACAGGTGCAGCAATTGGAAGGGTATAATAAACACTTAATTTTTATGAGTGGTTAAAACATGGCAAAACATCCATATGCACGAAAATAACCATCAGCTAGATGATCTAACAGGTGCAATTTCGACTGTATTTAACTTCCGTTGGCAGTGACCTTGGCCAGGAAAGACCGCGACTGTTTTCGCTCACACCATGAAGGAAAGCGTTCCGCCAAGCGGGGCTTATTAAGAAAAACTTTATGATGTGTTCTTTCCTTAGACATCAACTCTCGCTTCACTTTGTCTCACTTTCTCTATAATCCTCTAGAAAAAGGAATTGCTCTAGACCACGACTGTTTTCGCTCACACCATGAAGGAAAGCGTTCCGCCAAGCGGGACTTATTAAGAAAAACCTTATGATGTGTTCTTTCCTTAGACACCAAAGTTGACAGTTTCTGGTTGTTAAGTATAATCTTTATGTTTCATGAGGGGTTAAAAGATGTCACAACATCTATATGCATGAAAATAACCATCAGTTAGATAATCTCACATGCATAACTACGACTATATTTAACTTCCGTTGGCAGTAACCTTGGCCAGGAAAGACCGCGACTGTTTTAGCTCACACCATGAAGGAAAGCGTTCCGCCAAGCGGGGCTCATTAAGAAAAACCTTATGATGTGTTCTTTCCTTAGACATCAACTCTCGCTTCACTTTGTCTCACTTTCTCTATAATCCTCTAGAAAAAGGAATTAATCTAGACCACGACTGTTTTCGCTCACACCATGAAGGAAAGCGTTCCGCCAAGCGGGACTTATTAAGAAAAACCTTATGATGTGTTCTTTCCTTAGACACCAAAGTTGACAGTTTCTGGTTGTTAAGTATAATCTTTATGTTTCATGAGGGGTTAAAAGATGTCACAACATCTATATGCATGAAAATAATCATCAGTTAGATAATCTCACATGCATAACTACGACTATATTTAACTTCCGTTGGCAGTAACCTTGGCCAGGAAAGACCGCGACTGTTTTCGCTCACACCATGAAGGAAAGCGTTCTACCAAGCGGGGCTTATTAAGAAAAATCTTATGATGTGTTCTTTCTTTAGACACCAAAGTTGACAACTTCTGGTTATCAAGTATAATCTTTTTTTTTGAATTAATCACATTAATCAAATTTTCGAACCAATCTGATTGGTTTAAATCCCCTTAAGTCATTCATATTAACTCCAATAAGAATATCTAGAATAGGCAGCTAATGTCATATATAGATCCAATCTATACACATATGATTTAGAAGATCCAATCTACTATTGTCATATAAACTTTAACATCACCTCCCTCTGGCCTATGCTAGGATCATTAGACATTAGTTCATATTAAAGTCGGCCAAAATATAGTTCATCACAACACTTGGATGTCAAAACAAACATGTATAACGAAACTTATGAGGTAACAGATTGAATAAACTAGTAGATCTAATCTACTATAACTTCATATATCACATATATATTATTAATCCAGATCTAATACTATATAGGATGGCTCTGATACCACTGTTGGAAATCGAGTAAGCTACACTAACAGAATTTCAAAAATTTTACTTGAAGGCTGCAAGTAATAGATCATAGATTAGATTGTTACCAATAGCGGAAGCAGATTTGGTGAAGCGATCGAATGTTCACAGCAATCGTTTGCGGATCGTCCTGATCAGCAGATGTAGATGACAACGACCGCTCACGGATCGTTCTAATCAGTGCAGCAATTGCAGCAGCGCCTCTACCGGTATCCACACGTACCGGGATGGAACGTTGTACGATGGTGTGCTAGCACCAACGCGTACGACAAGGGTTTAGGGGCTATCAAAAGAGATGGCAGCTATGGCTTTTGTGATGATTCTTAAAGCCCATCATACATTTCTATATATAGGGCCATGCAGAAGAAATTCTAACAGATTAGGTTTCCTGATGTGATACGAATCTTATCCGAACTGCCCATGCAGAAGAAATCCTAACAGATTAGGTTTCTTGATGAGATTCAAATCTTATCCGAACTACCCATGCAGAAAAAATTCTAACAGATTAGATTTCCTGATGTGATTCAAATCTTATTCGAATTCGTATTTGATACGTATATTCCATAACACTGAGAAGTGCTGGGGTCCTTGTCCTTTGGATGCAGAAAGAGCAGTATGTGTGCATGGGGGAGACCTCTTTTTTGAAACTCTATGTTCTAGACAACTGCATCAAATTGAATAATAAAAAAAAATTATATATTTGTGCAACATCAATGTATACTGGTTTGAACAACAAAGCAATTAAATAAAATCATTATAAATAATATCATTGTACCTGGAAGCAAAATATTAAATGGTATTTTGATTAAAATATGTAGTAGGTCACAAAAACCAACTTGCAATTTTTCGCTTGAACCTCTTATTGATTGTTATGTCACTCATAAGTTCCTTTAATTTTAGCATTAATACTCTTAGGCTAAGTTCAGTGTAAAGGCGCTTTGCGAGGCGTTTCAACAGAATATTTTTCAGTATATTCTGTGCCACGTGTGTGAAGCACCACCCCAAACACCCCCTACTCCAATGCAAAGGCGCTTCGCGAGGCGCCTTCTCAAGCGCCTCCCTCTCCAATACAAAGGCGTTTTGAGAGGCGCTTCGTGCGGGACCCGCATATATAATATGTATTAAAGATTATAATTACTAAAATGAAATTCGGATAATTCGAACACAACTAAGTAAAACATAAAAATTGTAAATAACATTAAAAAAATTCATAAATTTTTAAAATTTTTTTATTTAATAAATGGCACACATAGAAATAAACAAGACACATACTAATTAAAATTCGAATACATTTTAAATAAGACTCCGCACAAACTACTACATTTTGGTACCGTCGCCCCTGAAATGCTGCCAAATGTGGTTAACCAGATCCCGTTTCAGTTGCTGATGCGTTGGGCGAGCCTGGATTGCATCGTTTTGAGCTAGTATCTATGCGAATATTGGTGGAGCACTCCTGTGGAGAGTAGGCGATGTAACGGTAGATGTACCTTGGCTATCGTACGACCCATCGGTCGGGTCATGAGAGTGTCGCTCATCCTCGATTATCATGTTGTGTAGGATGACACACGCTTTCATAATATTGGCAAGGGTTGATCGTCGCCAAAATCGACCGGGGGCCGCGGACAATAGCAAATCGAGTTTGCAAGACCCCAAAAGCTCGCTCCACATCTTTTCTCGCTCCTTCTTGGTGCTGTGCGAATAACATGTGTTTCTCCGTTTGGGGCAAGGGAATGGTCTTCACGATCATTCGGGGTAAATACCATCGGCTAAGTAGTACCCCATATTGTACTGTCCCATCAACAGAGTACTGAACAGTAGGAGCTCGGCCGCGCAACACATCCGTGAAAAGGGGGGATTGGTTTAGCACGTTGATGTCGTTGTTGGATCCGGCGACACCAAAGAAAGCATGCCATATCCACAGATCTTTAGACGCAAACGCTTCAAGTATTATTGTAGGGACACCTTTATCACCGCAGGTGAATTGGCCCCTCCACGCAACTGGGCAATTGCGCCATTCCCAATGCATGCAATCATGCTTCCCAGCATCCCTGGGAAACCTCGCTCCTCTCCTTGCCGGAGTAGACGCCGGAGGTCGTCGACAATAGGTTGACGAAGATATTCCTCCGCGAACCGATCAATGATTCCTTCGACGAAACGCTCTAGACACTCAATAGCCATCGACTTTCCAATGCGTACATACTCATCGACGGCATCGGCAGGGGAGCCGTAGCACAACATGCGCAATGCTGCTGTACACTTTTGCAAGGGAGATAGCCCCTTTCTAAAGAGGATATCTCTCCTCTCATTGAAGTACGGGGACCACTCCCTAAGAGCTTCGACGATTCGCAGAAAGAGGGGTTTCCCCATTCGAAATCGTCTGCGAAACAAGTATCCGGGGTAGACCGGAACGTCGGCGAAGTAGTCCACGACTAGACGGCCATGACCGCCTTTGCGATCTTTATCGATGTACCTTCTGCTACCTCCTTGACGGCGGTGCGAGGTATCATCGTCTATGCTGGCTTCAAGGTCGTCAACAACGCGACGGTAGAGGGGTTGGACCGTCAACTCACTCTGGACAAACCCCGCCACGAACTCTTCGACTTGGTTGATGGCTTCATCCTCGCCACTACTTGTGCTTGAGCTGGAGGACATTTTTTTTGGACAAGGCAAGATATTTTGGACAAGGCAACATCTTGTGAAGATGAATGCTCCAGGGGTTCTGATATATAGGGAGAGAAGCGAATCAATCACATGGGCCTCTTCCAACGGCTAAATGCAAAGGCATCCATCACATGTGTTGGTTTCAAAGGCTACAATCTAAAAGAATCGAGCAGATGTGTCAGTTGTACGACCACATGCAAAAAGCATGGAACACATATCGATCACATGCCAAAAGCAACGGCTAAAATTCAAACAGGTAAATCCAAAACGACTTAAATTAATAATGCGAGTACAATTTTACAAAGGAAAAATACATCGTTCAAGTTACTACTTATTCTTTATTTCCTTAATCATGTCGTTCACGTACTCTAATGCGGCCTCATGCGCCGCCTTACGAGCATCCGAAAATTAGATGTATCCCCCATAATCAGTTTCGTCAACGACTTCATAAATGTGGCTTTTTCCTTGCTTTTGGCCATCTCTTGCAAATTTTCGGCTGCAGCAATGGCTTTGTCGGCCACCTTATCGAGGTCGGCATTGGCTTGGCTGATGCGCTGCAGGGTCTCCTCGTACGCCGAGGATGTTTCACTCATTTTTGTCTTACCCTTCCGCTTCTGCTTTGCCGCATCCTGCCCTTCTGGTCGTGGAAGCTTGACAGGTTCATCGTCGTTGTTTGACGACGACGTGTGGGCACCTTCTTCGTTGAGGCGAGCTCTTTTGGAAGAGTCGAGGTAGCTTCGGCACCACTTCGGTTGACCACGCACGACACTCCACCAGTGCTCCAAGATGAAGGGATGACCCACCTCCTGCCTATACATGTCCCGTGCTTAAGATATTAATTGGTTGTCTGAATGACCACTGGCGTAGGCATCCCTCAACCTACAATAGATGCCATTGAAGTGAACAATTTTCTTATTGTTCTTCTGCCAATGGTCTGTGCAGTGCCTAACGTCCCGTCTGCGATTGGGCGGACTATTCCTGTTGTACGACTCAGCGACCTTCGACCAATACATGTCGAACTTTTGGTTGTTCCCCTCGACTGGGTCAAGAGAGTTATTCAACCATGCACTGATCTGGAGGACGAAAAATTCAAATTTTCAAAAACTAAGATAAAACCTAGCGAGGAAAAATGTCCAATACAAATATTTAATATTGAGATGAACACTCACAAGTCGCATGTCGTCCGGTTGTGACCAGTTCAATCGTTTACGACGCCGTGCAGCGGTTCCTTCGCTTTTCCCAGCATCGTCGTCGTCCTCGCACTCGACCGGGGCCGTGCTATGCGGACTGCCGGTATCTGATACGGACGTGGAGCGGGAATTCTTTGCCGGTGCTTGCGGAGGCGACATTTCCGTGGGGATGGTCGGAACTCCAACCAAATGAGGATTCTGATCGTAAGGGCCGTCGGGGAGTTGTGCATACGGATGTGCATATGGATATGGTTGGCCGTATGGAGGGGGTGGGGCGTATGGTGGATAGCACATCGGATATGGTGGGAGAGGGGACTGAAAACTGGGCGGATTTTGGCCGCTTGGCGCTTGGGGGCTTTCCTCATCGAATTAGGCTCGCCAAACCAGTTCACATAACCGCGGAGGGGAGTGTTGGCCATCGGAAAATTTTCTGGGAAAAATTGAGCTGAACTTTGCTGGAAAAGTGTGCGGTTTGGGCTTGTGTTGAGTGCAAATGAGCTGAACCTTGCTCCTATTTATAGCCAGGGGAGCACACAATTTTTCAGAATTTTTTGGTGATTTTTTGTGAATTTTTGGTATTTTTTATGAATTTCTAGGCTCAGAAATGAATAAAATATTTAAAACGGTTAGTTTTAACAGCTATAAAATACAACGGCTAATTTTTGTCTAGCTGACAGGTGGGACCGGGGAGAAAAATTGCACAACGGCTAGTTTCTGGCGCATATAAACCACCCCTCTGACTGACAAGTGGGTCCCGCAGCCAATCGGGCCCGCAAATCAGCTCCCAATCGGCGTACGCACGCGTGTGCACGAAACACGACGCTCTACTGCCACCACGCGTTTTGTGGGCCCCACCAAAACGCGTGGCACACAAACACACCGTGCACCCCTTCACTGACATGTGGGCTGTGACGTGCGTTTGGGCCTCCATGTCAGTGCACTCGACACGGGAGTAACGCATGCACGCGGGGGACAACAGTGGGGCCCACAAACCGCGTCCCGGGGCGTCACGCGTGCTCCAACGCGGGCGTTATACGCGTGAGGCGTCAGTGGGCCCCACCTGTCAGACCCCGGGTTTTCGACGCCAAGCGTGGCGTTCTCTCTCTCCTCGCACGTGTTTTTTAATATTTTGCCGCCGTGGGTCCCGCTTGTCAAATCGTCAGGGCGCCGGGGTTGAACTTAGCCTTATATAGTTTCCATTGAAATATGGAAGGCCTATGGAAGGACAATGCAAGTATCCTTTTGCTTAATGCTTAAAGTCCCTAAAATAATTCATGGTTTGATATATTGTTCTTTGTTCCTTGACCTCAACTCAAAAATCTATCTTTCAATTCGCACACGCATTATTGTAATTTTATCCAAGTTATAAGAAATATATACTGAGAGTTCAATCTTATTTCTGCTTGTGTATAGTACATACCTGGTGACAACATTTAAGTTTGTTCCAGGAGATACAGAAGTTGCAATCAGTATTGAGGGTACTGCTGCTGGAATTTTAGCATCAATTTTTGCTATTATTGTTATATTCTGGGGCAGGTATTTTTTTTATGTTAGATGTTTTGTTTTTAATACGTCTGATAGTTCTTCAGTATGGTGTATGGTGAAGCATCTTTTTGACGGTTTGCATGGCACATATTTGTATATGAGAGTATGAAAGAAATTCACTCCTGCAGAATCCATAACACATCAAAAATTATTCAGAGTTTCTACCGTGACATTTCTAGTAGCCTCAAGCTAAACTGATGCTATAAGTTCAGTTATCAATATTGTCTCCTATTTTATTTCCTAAAAGCCTACAGAGATAATATGATTCACATATATTGACCGTCCTATGAGATGAACTTTTCTGGAACTCTATGGCACAGACAACTGCATTAAAGTGAATGAAAAAATATTTATATAGTTGTGCTTCACTTTGTAGTGGTTTAAACAATACAGTGAATAATAAAGAAGTACAAAAAATAACATTGTACTCGGAGACATAAGGTTGAATGTTCTTTTGACTATACATGTTGTAGGACATAGAAACTTACTCGCAATTATTCGCATGAACCTCTTATTGATTTTTATGTCATTCAAAAACTCCTACGGCTTTAGGATGAATACTCTGTTGGCAATATCAAGGCGATCATGGGGTTTTTGGCTTGGTATTTTGTCCAACATGTATTGTATCTCATGCCATTTTGGGTTTCATGTAAAAGTGATGAATAAATATGGATATCCTGTCCAGCGGCATATTGCTATAGCATCTTGATAGTTCTTTTGCTTATTTCTAGGACTATCAGTATAGGACGAAGGTAGTATGATCTTTTTGCCAACCTGTTTAGTTCTTGTGTCTCCATTTTCTATTGCATCTTGCAATCCTCTGTATAATTCTGTTCTTAGAATTCCTTCGTTCATCCTGTACCAATTTAGTCTCCATTGCTCAATGCATGTTGCTGCATCTACTAAGAATTGGAGGATCAAACGACCACTCAATTGCAAGGTCATTGCTTGGTTCAAGCGTTGTTGAATGCGATATGCATAATATTCCAACATTGTGACATGCTTTCTTTTGCCTTGGCAGCCTTCTATATTCTGGTACTGTATTTCAGTTCCAAAACCATCTTCTCCATGGGAATATTAATGGGTATTGCATAGACATGAAGTTTGGGTGCAATTCAAAAATTCTCTCAAGTTGTTTGTTTTTGTTTTCAAATACAATGCCGCATTCAGTATTAACTTTGTCCATCGACAATCAGTGCTGCAACTTTTGATGTGGATGGCAAGTTGTACTATCGTCCATCTTTGGCCTTTTTGCTAAGCAATCTTACTCTGATATCTTGAATATCTGATTCTTGGAATCGGTACCTTGCCATGAGAAACAATTTCACCAGAACATTGTTCTCATCAAGCATCTACAGTAGTCCCTTGACAATGTTTTCATCCAACTGTGGTTTAGTTTCCTTCGAGCTTGACACATTTATTCTATTTTGGACTTCATTTTCAGTATCATATATGTATAACTAAGCAAATCTTGGCTTGTCACCCTCTTTAGGAGGTAATGTACCGATTGATGATAGTTTTGCCCTTTCAAACGAAAAACATATGGTCCATTGCCTTTTTATTTATTTCGTAGTCAATTGCTCCTCCCATTGAAGTGAATGCGAACATTACGTTTTAGGTTCTGATATTTTGCTGATAATTTGACGATTGTTCTCATTCGTCGTATCTTAGTATTTGCTGTAGATATTGAAACGGCAAACTATATGCTCATCTTTTAATTGCTGACGATTGTTCTTTTTTTCTGAATTTTTTCCTTACTGTTTGGTGATTTAATAGGTGGTTCGTTTTGACAATAATACAACTCTCTAGCGTGATGGCTCAATAGAAACGAAGGAATTACACCAAATATCAACTATTAATGATTGAGTTTGTTACTTTCAAAAAAAAGATAATAGTTTGTTGTTTAAGCGTTTTGGATTTTTTGAAAAAAACAATTCTAAATGGAAATAAATGATTTTTTTATGCAAAGTTAGTTGTTGCATTATCTTATTTAGTTTTAAGCAATTTTGAATCTATTTCATGTGGGTCCACTCGGATTGTTATAGTCTTTATATTTATTAGAGGAAAGATTTTTTTTTTCAAAAATTGATAAAGGAATTTCTTTATGTTAATTAGATTGAGTGGCTCACATTTTCTGATTTTCATTTCGGCCCACGCTTAACAATTTCAATTTTTGTATTAAGGTTGTTGACAGAAATCAATAAAGAAAAAGGTAACAAAAATATATTTTTTATGCAAAAAATAAATCAACTCTTTTGATGATATCATAGTTGGAAAACAAATGCCCTTACAAACAGGAATTAAATTTGGTTATATGCCACCGTCTCTTTTATTTGCCAGAACTGTACATGAGGTTTTCATCTCATATGTTATGGAGTTTAGAATTTATTTTTTAGCTTGTTTTGCCTTATTTTATTTTTGATGACGTGTGATGCACGGGCGAGTCTTAATGTGGGTCTACTTTGATTGTTACAATCTTTGTATTTATAAGAGGAAAGAGTTTATAAAAAACAAAAAAAAAAGAATTTCTATATGTTAATATGATTGAGTGGCTCGCATTTTCTGATATTCATGTGGGCCCATATAGTTTCTATGCTTAACAATTTAAATTTTCTATAAAGGTTGTTGAAACAAATCAATAAAGAAATAGATAACTGAAATATATTTTGAATTCTAAAAGAACTGAAATATATTTTCTATAAAAAAAATAAATTAACTCTATGGATGATATCATAGTTGGCAAACAAAAGCCCTTACAAGTAGGGATTAAATTTGGTAGCGCCCTTTAATTTGGTGAAATAGCTGTCACCTTCTATTTTATTTGAACATGCTATTATTCGACAAAAAAAATTAGCAAACTATTGCAAAAGATTAGGGAACAAAGTTTCATAAATCCGAAACAGATGTACACATGTATATGCATAGATATATTGGACCAGTAGCAGAAACATCAATGTTACATACTGTACCTCTTGCATCAGTGTTTTATTTTTTTTTAGAGAGAAAAAAAAACTATTAATAAACATAAGAAAGTAAATAGCATATCTGATGGTTTTTTAAATAAACCACAATCAATTTTGTAGTCAACTTGTATATTTGCTATTTTATTTTCGCTTTCTTGTGGGTGTGGACTCCTTTGGCTTTTCGGATCCTTCATTTTTTTTTGGCTCTTCATCATCAAGCTGTACAACACGTCTTCGTTTTATGTTTTCATATATTTCATCCTCCCTAGATTCAATAGAGCATGAATGTACTTCATTATCCTCTGAGCTTGCATATACTTTATTATCCTCTGGTTCTTGCTTTACAACAACACCACACCACTTGGAATTTTCAACAAAGTTTTCTGCTAAAGCATGTCAGGTTCTTTATTGAGTTGCTCTTCATCATCAACATGCACAACACATCATTGTTTTCTGTTTCCAATTCTTCTAGTCTTCTGTTGGTTTTCTTCTTTGTTGTATATTTCATCCTCACTTCAATAATAAATGCATGTACTTCTTTGTCCTTAGGCTCCTATTTTGCAACATTATTTGGATTTTTGTCAAAAGATTTCTGCAAAACATACTAAGTTCTTCTTTGTCCTCTGGCTCTTGTTTTACAACAACACCACTCTTTTTAGAAGAGATTTCTGCAAAGATATGTTATATCGAGTTAACTTTGTTCTCCAGAAAATATATCTTTCATTCAATACCCATAAATGACATTATAGATAACATTGAAATACACAAAAAAAAAAAAAGAAAAAGAAACTTTAACTCTGATATTTGTTGATATTTGTGTATAATGATGTCAAATACTTTTTTGTCATCCGAAACGGTGTAATTTTGACCACCATTAATCAGATTATAATCATCCAATTTGAATTGAAAAATTAGTTTCCTCCCGCACAACTTTTGGATAGATTCTGCTAGGTCATTATTATTGTAGTTATATGTATCAATCAAGACTCTTGCTGATTTCTTGATCAAGTTCTCAGTATCGCTATTGAACACAGTGCAACTTGTGTTTGCGGTGGAATCATTTATTTCAAGCTGAATTCTATAGTTGTATGGAAAATATGAGTGGTATTAGTGCAAATTTATTTTGTATCAAAATCATATGGTAATGTTATCAAAATTACTTTGGACTTGATTGTTCATCTTGCTTCTCACAATGGCCACAATAGAAATTATTACCTTCCTATGTAGTTTCCTATTACTTGTGCCACATGAGATGTAGTACCAACTATTTCTTGTATTAATTGTTGTAATTGTTGCTTCTATAGTATATATCTTGTCCAGTTGATTGTAAAATTTTAAAATATGTTTCAGATTGGAACTATACAATAATTAATGAAAATAAACCAAATATTCACCTGACGTTATGACCTTATTAAAACTGCAAACAGAAAGATAAATGATATTTTTTAGAAAGTTATTGTACTTGTTTCGAGCTCAATAGTTTCAAGAATATTCAAATCAATGTAAACTCTTGTTGCACTTGTAGCTCAATAATTTCAAAAATATACAAATCAATGTAAACTCTTGTTGCACTTGTAGATGTAGATGATAGGGAATAGTCTCAATGCACATTATACACACACATGTACACACACAGTGTATGTGTGTGCGTGTATGACAGAATTATCACAATGCAACAATCAAACTAATAATTTGAAATTTATTATGATAAATTTGGATCTCTAAATTTTTTTACCGTCACAGAAGTTATTATGATAATATGTCCTGACGAATCTTCACTAATTTGTTTAGTTTTGTTTCTCCCATAATCTGATGTTAACTCTTTCATCTCTGTAAATATCATGAGTTGACAACCTTTGCAATCACAAATCCATATTAGTAAACTATGTTCTTGAAAACTTAAGTCAACCGTTGGATTGTTTGTGTTTCTTTAATTAGTCCTATATGAGATACAAATCCAATGACAACTGTTCAAAAGATAGAAAAATGTTAAATTGCATATCAAGATAACCATTAGTAAGAGTAAAAGTTTCTATAAGTTAATATTAAACCTGAGAGATATATTGTGTCATTTCTCCTTTCAGATAACATCTCAATTCCTAAAAAATTTAAGTGCTGTTTTGTAATATCTTCTGAAGTATTTACCTCCTTTATTTTAGTTGTGTAAATAATTCAATACCCTGTTTTTTTCAACTGGTCATAACTCATTGATGATGTAATCTTTATATTTGTTATCATGTAGATAAATTCTTCTTTGATCAATGGTCATAATTTATTAACATAATGATTTTTTTATAATCCCATGCATCATTCACATGAAAGTGATTGTGTTTTATGAAACTATACCCATAATTCTTTTTTTTATAATAACTAAACATATAGATTTATCTACTAACTTCTTCATCAAGAAGGATCATGTCAAGGCTGATAAGTTCATTGTGATTAAGATTAATTGCCTCCCAAAGCCTCATTACGATTACTTTTACTTGTCATTCTTTCTTCGGTCCAGTATCGCTTAGCATATTCGATCATTATACTTGCAAAAGCAAATGTTGAACTAATTAGTTGCTCTCCGAGCTTTGATGTCGAATTGTTAGGCACACCAAATCAAATGCCTGCAATGGCATATCTCGGATTGCCTGTAGGAACAAATCAAAGTAGATGTCGGATGACCCACAGAAACAAATCAAAGTTTAGCTCCAGGAACAGATCACGAATTAGTTTCTCGAGAGCAGATGTCAGATGGCCCACAGGAAGAAATCATGGATTAGCTCTGCACAGGTTAGATGCAATTTTTTTGCAATAGATGCTTGATTTTTCTTTTTATATATAGTGCAAGTTGACGTGTATGTGCTAATAATTTGGTGTTTGTTTATTAGTAGGAAACAATATCTTGGTAATAATCGGGTTTTATTTATTAGGCAAAAAATTTGGGACTACACGCTATTAACATGGAAAAATATATGGTTTTGTTTATTAGTAGGATTGTTTGGGGCCCACATGCAGTGTAGGCAATTTGTTTTTTTATTTGTTTATACCGAACTACAACTTTGATGTGGGAAGTGGGAGCTTGTATTAGTTAAGGTTTCAGAAAATTAATATTTTTAATTCCGAATTTTTTTAATTTTCATTGATATTTAGTTTGTTTGTATTAGTTAAGTTTTTAGAAATTTAATAATTTTAATTCCGAATTTTTAATATCTCATCTTAGAAAAGGATTTCTTTGGTAACTCTCCACCGTTATAACTCGGGATTACAAAATAGATGGTCAGATTTTTTTTTTCCTTTTCTCGATTAATGGAGTAATTTCTTAATTTTTTAGTTAACATGAGAGTTCTTATGGAGTCTGAGATTACTAATATATAGATATAGATATAGATAGATTGTCTTGAGTTATATTACTTAAGGATTTATTTCATAAATTTGTGTCATTATAACTCAAGACCATCAAATAGATGATTAAATTTTTTTTTATTAATATAATAATTCTTGATTTTTTTAGTTAACATGAGAACTCTTATGGAGCCTAAAATTAGTAATATATAGACATAAATAGATAGATAATAGATTTTCTATGTTTTATAGAGATGTCTGTTTTGAATATACTACAATAAAGATAGTTGGTTTTAGATATGATTTTTCACATGAATCTATACACTAATAGAGACATAGTTAGTTTTACAAATGATTCTTCAGATGATGAATTTATATAGTTATAAATATAATGAATGTAATAGATTTTTTTATTTTTTAATGATTAATGTGGAAATTTTTAGTAAATTTTATTTTTTAGGATTAATATGAAAATTTTGAATATCTTTTATGTGGGGTTAGAATTAATGTGATGTTTCCAATATCACTAGAATTTATTATATAACTAGCCATCAACCCGTGCACTTGCACGCGCTATTAGTAATTTCAGAAATTTAATAGTTTTAATTTCAAATTTTCAATCTTAATCTTTAATGTTGGAGTTTGTATTAGTTTATGTTACCAGAAATTAATATTTAATTAAAAATTTTAATTTTATCGAATATTTAGTCTTAGAGTTTGTATTAATCAAGATTTCAGAAATACAATAATTTCCAAACTTTTTATTTTTAGTACATATATAGAAAATTTCTTACTTTTAAAAAAATGTTTTTAGGAAAGGTTTAAGTCTATACTATTGTAACTTTGGACTATCATATCATTTGATTAGTTGGGACTACCTATGTATTGTGATTTTTAGAATGTTAATATATATCAACAGAAATACATCTAGAAGTCGATCTAGAGCGACTGTAGAACAACTTTTAAAGGTGGAGACTCAACAAATAAAAAACTTGTAAAAGAAAGGACATGGTGTTAGACATTCTAATTTGTTCGATAAAATTTTCCTTAAACTATGTTAAAAAAGTAAAAATAGTAAAATATTGATAAGCTAGCAACAATTAGCTCTAAAAGATGGTGAAAACAAAAATAAAAAAATCCAAGTTGTATTGGATTAGTAAAGAACAAATATAAAGTTAGAGTAACCTTTAATAATTTATGCCGACTCTTGATGCAAATTTATGAGTAATTTTTTTAATATACACGTAGTATTGTCCAAGACTTTTTCCGTTGCAAGCCTCCTGTACACAAAAACACATGAATAGATTAGGCTCTCTCTAACCCACCGGCGCTTTGTTTGGTGCTTCAACAGAATATTCTTCAGTATATTCTGTGTCACGTATGCAAAGCACCATCTGAAGCACCACCCTTTTCCAACCCACCGGCGCTTAGCGAGGCGCTTCGCGTGGGGCCCGCACATACAATATTTATTACACATTAACAAATTGTTAAAATAAAATTCAGATAATTCGAAGACAACAAATTAAAAGAAAATTGTTGTAAATAACAAAAAAAATTTAAAATTATTTTTATTTAAATGGCACACGGGAAAAAATATGACATATACTAAATTAAAATTCGGCAACAGTCAGTCGTTAACAACCGCACAAACAACTACTCATCGGTACCGTCGGCCTCGAAACGCTGCCAAATGTGCTTGATAAGATCTCGTTTCAGTTGCTGATGTGTTGGGCGAGCACGGATCGCATTATTTCGATCTAGCATATGTTCGAAAATTGGCGGAGCACTGCTGTGGATAGTAGGCGGTGTTACGGTTGATGTGCCTTGAGTATCGTACAATTGAGTGATCGGGTCATGAGAGTGCCGCTCATCCTCGATTATCATATTATGGAGGATGACACATGCTTTCATAATATTAGCAAGAGTTGATCGTTGCCAAAATCGAGCGGGGCCGCGGACAATAGCAAATCGAGCTTGCAACACCCCAAACGCTCGCTCCACATCTTTTCTTGCCCCTTCTTGATGTTGTGCAAACAATCTAAGTTTGTCCGTTTGGGGCAAGAGTGCGGTCTTACGAAGACAGCCCACTCGGGGTAAATACCGTCGGCCAGGTAGTACCCCATATTGTACTCTGTCCCATTAACAGAGTACTGAACCGTAGGAGCTTCCCCGCGCAACACATCAGTGAAAATGGGGGATTGGTTAAGTACGTTGATGTCGTTGTTGGATCCGATGACACCAAAAAAGGCATGCCATATCCACAAATCTCTGGACGCGACCGCTTCAAGTATTATGGTAGGGACTCCTTGATCACCACGGGTGAATTGGCCCCTCCATGCAACTGGGCAATTGCGCCATTCCCAGTGCATGCAATCGATGCTTTCCAGCATTCCTGGGAAACCTCGGTCCTCTCCTTCGTGGAGCAGACGTTGGAGGTCTTCGGTAGTAGGTTTACGGAGATATTCCTCCGCGAACCGATCGATGATTCTTTCGACGAAATTCTCCAGGCACCGAATAGCCGTCGACTCTCCGATGCGTACGTACTCGTTGATGGCATCGGCGGGCGAGCCGTACGACAACATGCGCAAAGCCGCAGTGCACTTCTGCAATGGAGATAGCCCCTTTCGGTTGATGGCATCTCTCCTCTCGATGAAGTACGGGGACCACTCCCCGAGAGTTTTGACGATCCGCAAAAAGAGGGGTCTCCCCATTCGGAACCTTGTGCGAAACAAGTAGCCGGGGTAGACCGGAACGTCGGCGAAGTAGTCTGTGACTAGAAGGTTATGACCGCCTTTGCGATCTCTTTCGATGTACCTTCTGCTACCTCCTCGGCGGCGGTGCGAGGTACCAGCGTCAATGCTGACTTCAACATCAACAAGAGCTTGCTGCAGATGGGGTTCGATCGTCAGAACAGTTTTTGCGGACCCCGTCGTGAACTCTTCCATCTGGTTGAGGCATTCGTCCTCAGCACTACTTGTGCTTGAGCTGGACGACATTTTTTTGGGGTTGGTTGTGAAGTTGAGATCACCAAGAACGGAGGCTTCGGTTGTGAAGTTAAGATTACTGAGGTGTGAAAATAAGGCATGGGGGGTCCAAATATATAAGGGGAGAAGAGAATCGATCACATGCGTCGGCTCCAACGGCTAAAATCCAAAGGCATCGAGCAGATGTGTCAGCTCCAACGGCTAAAATCCAAAAGTACCAATCACATGTGTCGGCTCCAACGGTTAAAATCCAAAAGTACCGATCACATACCACAGTGCGAACAGGTGAATCAAAAACGAATTAAATTAATAGTGCAAGTACAATTTTTGAAATGAAAAGTATAATAGTTGGAGTACTATTTATTCTTCATATCCTTAAGCTACTCGTTCATGTATTCTACTGTAGCCGCATGCGTCGATCATCCGAGAAATGGGATGTATCCATCCCAAGTAGTTTCGTCAACGACTTCATAAATGAAGCCTTTTCTTTGCTTTTGGCCACCCCCTGCAATTTATCAGCTACAGCAAGGGCTTTGTTGGCCACACTAGTAAGCTCCGCACTGGCTTTGCTGATGCGCTCTAGGGTCTCCTCGGATGCCGACGATGTCTGGCCCAGTTTGCTCTTACCCTTCCGCTTCTGCTTTGCCGCGTCCCTCCCTTGCGGTCGCGGAAGCTCGACGGGGACATCCTTGTTGTTCGACAATGACGTGTGGGTACCTTCTTCGTCGACGCGAGCCCTTTTCGAAGAATCAAAGCAGCTTCGGCACCACTTCGGTTGACCACGTACGGCATTCCACCAGTGCTCCAGGACGAATGGATGGCCAACCTCCTGCCTGTACATGTTGCGTGCTTGCGACATCAACTGGTCGTCTGAACGACCACTTGCGTTGGTATCCCTCAACCTACAAAAGATACCATTGAACTGAACAATTTTCTTATTGTTCTTTTGCCAATGGTCTTTGCAGTGCCTGAGGTCTCGTCTGCGATTGGACGGACTGCTCTTGTTGTACTCCTCGGTGACCTTCGACAAGTACATCTCGCATTTTTGGTTGTTCCCATCAATCAGGTCGATGGAGTTATTCAACCATGCACTGATCTGGATAAAATAATAAAAATTGTTTAAAAATTTTTGTCATAAAACTGGGGAAACAAATATGCGTTAACAAAATTTAATATTTAAATGAACATTCATGAGTCGCATGTCGTCCTGTTGCGAACAGAGCATTCGTTTATGTGGTCGTCCAGCGTTGTTGTCCTCCACGATCACGACCGGGGGTGTGCTCTCCGGAGTGGTGGTATCCGATGAGGGGGTCAGCGATCATTTCTTCTCAGTACTTGCGGAGGCGACATTTCTGCAGGGATGGTCGGAGCCCCGACCAAATGAAGATTCTGGCCGTAAAGGCCGTAGGGGGGTTGGCCGTATGGAGGGGGTGGACCCAATGGTGGGTAACACATCGGGTATGGGGGGTGGGGGTTGAAAACTAGGCGGATTTTGGCTGCTTGGCTCTTCGGTGTTGGCATCATCTATATTCGGTTCGCCAAACCAATTGACATAACCGCCGGGGGGATTGTTGGCCATTGAAAAAATTTTCAGAAAATATTGCGGGAATGAGAATGTGGAAAGTGTATGGTATATGGTTGTGTTTGAGTGAAAATGAGGTCAAGTGTTCTCATATTTATAGGGGGAGGAACACATAATTTTTCTATATTTTTTGGTGATTTTTTGTGATTTTTTATGAATTTTTACACTAAAAATGAATAAAATAAGTGTAACGGCTAGTAATTAAACGGCTAGTTTTATGGGTGGCTGACATGTGGGACCAGCTCAAAAAATCATCCAACGGCTAATTTTTCCCGCTTGCACACCACTCCGAGGCTTACATGTAGGCCCTCCAATTGACCCGGCCTACCCGTCAGTGGGAATAAAAAATCCAGCCTCGGGTGCACAAAACACGCCAAACGAGCCGACCAATCTCCCGGGCTACATCCGCACCACACACCCCTTCACTGACATGTGGGCCGGACTTGGAACTGGGCCCACTTGTCAGTACGGGGTTTGCGAGGGTACGGGACACATGTACGCTGGAAAAGTGGGGCCTACAAAACGCGTTACCGGGCGTCGCGTGAACTCCAATGCGCGCGGATTCGAGGATGAGGCGTCGGTGGGGCCCACTCGTCAGATCCTGGCGCACGCCGCCTCGCAAAACGGCCTCTCTCTCTTCGCGAGGATTTTTATTAATATTTTTGCGTGGGGCCCGCCCGTCAGACTTTTGTTGCGGCGGCGTTGGAGACGGTCTTAGAGAGACAGATGAGAGAAGGGGAGTTTTGGTAGTAGTTAGAGAGAGTTGTTCAGTTTGTTAATACTTGAGATAAAAAATGTCTAATGTGATAAAAAATATGAAAAAATCAATTCAAAACACACATGTCTTCCCTGTTTATCCAGACAATCGTTTTGTAATCTAATAATTTTCATGTGAGTGTTTTGATAATAGAATTGCAACAAATCAAAGACACATTTGATCAAATATACATACACACACGTTTGTGAGTGGTTCCTAAAAATTTAGTCGTTCATGTTGCTTCAAAACAACATATAATAATTAGAGAGCAAACAAAGAATGACTCATTGAGGTACTCAGTCATTAGTTATAAAAGTTGACAAACCATATCTATAGGCAGATAAATCTCAAATCTCATATGAACAATTTACTAAAAAAGAATAAAATATAAGTACTTATTTTTAATAAAGAAAACAAACACGTGTTGCATATTATTGTAAAACCATCAACTTTATCCTAAACTGAGAACCAAAGAGAGAACTTAATAAACGTGATCAGCAAACTTTGATGGTCTTTATGAGTTACTAGCGTGTTATTTTATAGTCTCAAATTTCTTCAGAAATCAATTAAAAAATAATATATCTTTAAGAATCTAGATAAATTATATATTTAATTTTAGAGTTTGTATTAATTAATATTTTAGAATTTTAAAATTTTTTTCTGAATTTTTAATTATTCTTAATATTTACTATTAGAGTTTGTGTTAGTAAATGTTGTAGAAATTTAATAATTTTAATTCTGAATTTTCAATGTTTTGTGCTAAAAATGTATTAGTTAAGAATTTATATATTTTAGAAATTTAATAAATTTAATATTTTTCAATTTTCCTTTATATTTAGTCATGGATTTTTTATTAGTTGAGATTTTATTAAAGTAATATATTTAATTAGAAATTTTTAATTTTAATTAATATTTGGTGTTAAGAGTTTATATTACTTAAGGTTTTAGAAAATTAATAATTTCAATTGTCAATTTTTAATATTTGATTGTGGTGTTATTTTATAGCCTTACGCCTCCTCAAAGATCAATTAAAAAATAATATATTTTTATTGATTTAGATAATTTATATATTTAGTCTTTGTATTAGTTAAGATTTCAGAATTTTAATAATTGATATTCTAATTTTTAAATTTTTGTTCACATTTTCTGTTAGTCTTTTTTAGTTAGTTTTAGAAATTTAAGAATTTTAATTCTGAATTTATTTTAATATTAATTCTTAGAGTTTATATTAATTAAGGTTCCAAAAATTTAATAATTTTAATTTTGAATTTTGAATTTCCTTTAATATTTAGTCCTGGAGTTTGTGGTATTAAAATTTCCAGGAAATTAATATTTTTCATTCCAAATTTTTAATCCTTAAAATTTAGTATTAGAGTTTGTGTTAGTTAGGATTTTAGGAAATTAATATTTTTAATTCTAATTTTTTAATATTTTCTTTAGAGTGTTATTATTCAAGGATTTCTTTTGTAAATATGAACATTAAAACTTGGAATCACTAGATTTTTGGTAAAGTGGGAGCTATTTTTGTTAATATTTACTCTTAGAGTATATATTAGTCAATGTTTCAGAAATTTAATAATTTTAATTTCGAATTTAGTTTTTTTAATATTAATCCTTAGAATTTTGTATCAGTTAAGGTTCCAAAATTTAACTAATTTTAATTCCTAGTTTTTTTATTTTTCTTAACACTATTATTTAGAAATTAATTCTGAATATTTGATTTTTTTAATATTTATTCTTACAGTTTATGTTAGTTAAGTTTTTAAGAAATTAATATTTTTAATTCTTAATATTTGTATTAGAGTTTGTATTAGTTAAGGTTTCAAGAATTTAATATTTTTAATGCCGAATTTTTAATCTTTTATATTTATTCTTAGAGTTTATATTAGTTTAAGTTTCATGTAAGTAATATTTTCAATTCCGAATTTTTAATTTTCATTAATATTTAATCTTAAGTTCATGTTACAAATTTTAATAATTTTAATTTTGAATTTTAGTATTTTGTCTTAGTGTTGTATTAGTCAAGAATTTTTTCATAAATCTGGTCCATTATAATTTGGAACGGCCGGATTAGATGATCAGATCTCTTTTTAGTAACATGAGATTTTCTTGATTTTTTGGTCGATATGGTGCTGTATTTACTTTAAAATTAGTAATAATATAGATAGATTAAACTCCTCTACTATTCAAAGTAAGTGGGCGTTTCGATCCATTTCTTCATTAATTCAATCTTATTGACATGTGAGATCAGTTTTTAAAGATTTATATGTATGAATTATATGTCAATGATTATTATTTTAACATAATTAATGGAGAAATAGACGGAGGGCTTCATTGGTTCTATTTGAATGATAGAAGAGTATAAATACTCAAATTTTGAGTAGAGAGATCTAATTATACAAATTATAATGATAGAAGTGCATCTAGGAGTTTTTTTTTTTATAAATAACCCACATAACATAAATAATTACAAAAATAATCCACAATTCCAAAATTTTACAGAAATAGTCTGCCACATCAGCCTGTCGAGTCTTGAGAACTCGACAAGTTATTGGAAGGACTTGTCGAGTCCTGGGCACTCGACAAACTGGTGTTCGTGCTCCTTGGTGGTCGTTAGAGGCTAGTTGTGACTCTTGGTCGTCGTTAGAGACTAGTCGCGGTCGAGGCGAGACTTGTCGAATACCCACTCGACAAGCAGCTTGTCGTGCTCTGGGCACTCAACAAATCCCTCCCACACGACATGTAGTTTGTTGAGTTCTTAGGACTCGACAGGTTGATGGGACAGACTATTTCTGTAAATTTTTGAAACTGTGGGTTATTTTTGTAATTATTTTTTTTTGGATATTTATAAAAAAAAACTCGTGCATCTAGTACTATTTTCCCAATTTTTTATATAGCAACTAGTGGACAATTTGAGAGGCCCGATCACTTCGCGTATTCGAATTGTCACAGGTGAAGGTTCGTACATTCATTCGCAACTGATACAACCATGGTAAAGTACTCCCTCCTTCCATGAAAAGCTGACGTTTTCTAAGAAATCACACGTACCAAGGCATAAGCTTTTTTAAACAAAGGGACAATAGTGCCCTCAATATTTGTATCAGAGTTAATTTATCGGTGCTCTCTTATATTTACTTCTCATGCAACAGTTGACTAGAGTTATTGTATCTCAAAAAAACATAAGGTAGTGAAGATGGTTAGGAAAGTTGTACGTAGAAAACATAAAAGACAATTATTTGTGTACACTACGAACTCAACCAGGTCCAAGAAACAGTGGGAACCGCTCCGTAACCGATAATCGGGCGGTAACTGAGCAAACTGGCAAGGAGTGGGATATCAAATCTCAGTTAATTTTAACACAGTTATAACCGATTTATTTTAATTTAATTTGATTTATACCGATTTAGACTAAATCACACCGATTCTGGTCAAGATTTTCATGGACAACTCCCAGGTCAAAGCCTGAGAACTACTCCAAATCTGATTTTTCGAATCCTGAACTCAACAAAAACAGAAAATTTAAATAGATGGAAGGATTATAAAAAACATGCTGTAAACAGATGTTTATCCTCTCGATGTGCATGATTTCGGAATCCGTCTCAGGACAGTCACGTACACCCACATATGGGAGCATGCGGATGCATGTGCCTGCAAACCTATTTACACGGCCATAAGCACGCATGCACACTGCTAAACAGCCAATATTCCCACACCCATTCCGAACAAACACGTGCTCATGTGCTCTCACACAGTGGCATGCACATCCGCACCGTCCAACGAGGACATAAACAGACATGCAAACCCACACGTGCACATACAAGCACGCCCACATGTAAACCCATGCATAGATAGGCATACCTACACCCAAACACACATGCACGTGCGCACGGATATGGACATGGGCATGTGAAACCAACTCACATAATTTTTTTTCCTTTTGAGAGGCGACAGTCGCCAATCTAGTATTTTTATACTGGACAAATCTATACCTTCACTTATTTTCCTTCGATTCAAGTACCTTCCCTAACAATAGGGTAAGGATATCCATGCTAAGATTTTTAAAAAGCAGGCGATTCTGATGCAAGACTCGAACAATAAGAATATGCAAACATCAAACTACTTGGTGTTGTGCAATTTACAGAGACAAAAAACACAACGGCAATTATAAGGAAGACTTCCATAACAATGACGAATTGGACAATGTGCCATGTTAACTTCAGTTCTGAGCTACTCAAATTTTCTTTTTTTACGGATAATGGACAAAGGAGAATATGTAAAACAACAAGAGTTTTGATTTTTAAGATGCTTCTTTGAGAAAACTGCATTGCTCCAATAGACGAAATTACCGGTCAACCAAGATAAAAAATCATACGTTCAGATAGCTCCTTCCCTACGACTTTGGCGTATCTGCTCAATTGCCTTTCTATCTCATTGAGGTGCCCCTTCTCGATTGGCCCGAAGACTTGCTGAAGTTCCTGCGACGAAAAGCAGGACAGATAACACCACCAACAAACCAAATAAATGTGCATGAAAAACAAGTCAATCCATGCTTATGAAAAAAAAATCACAAATTGTATCTCGATTTGACAGGAAATACTCTTTCCTACAAACTGATTATTACAGTTCCAACCTTCATGTAATTAGTGGTTGTCAAATCAGATAAGACAATAGGAAAGAGAGCAATTCATTCCAGTTTCGCTGAAAAGACTTCACACAACAAGTAGGATGATTCAATAATAGCAAAAGTTGATTTCCTTGTAGATATAAAAAGATTATTTTTATTTTTAGTTTGAAGGCCTGCCTGATTCGAGGTCTCCATAACAGTGCACCAGTACGTTAGAATTTGTATTCATCATTTTGATAAAAGCTCAAATTTTGTATATACCTTGTATTTCAAACGAGTACCATTCAAATCTATGATGATATTTTCAATATCAGTTGCATTCAAACAATCCTCAGTTGTGTCAGCCTTGGGTTCTGAAGGAACCATCTCTTCATCAAACACCATATCTGAATCTTCATACAAGTCTCCTTCATCCTCATCAATGGGAGACTCGGGATGATCACTTTGTGCTGAAGATTCAACAGAAGGGCCACAAACCTGCGGTTGAGGCACTTGATCTTGCAGTCTGGCAAAATCAGATAGAACAGAATACAAACTCTTATCTAGTAAAGGCCGGGCTACATCATATCGCACCCACCTGCAATGAGGGTCAAAATTCAGATTTAGGCTGATAACACAGTTTCGTACTTGCTACAACTACCAGAACTAGGATTTGGAAGCATGAACTGGACTAATGCCTGTTCCACAACCAATCGGAGACGTCAATCAGTTTGGCATCAGCCAAATTTTGATTATTATATCTGTTGAAATATGTGTTAGAAAAAAACTTCAGAGTTATATTTTTACTTTTCCTATTTCTATTCTGTTATTATTTCCCCATGTTCTCGTCTTGGCTTTGGCATATAACCATCTGCACATCCAACCTTCACACTTCACCCACATCGATGGCAAAACTGATACAAATGCAATCAACATGATGCCTGTCAAAAGCACCATGCCTGCCATTGATTGCATGCAGAGAAGACCAGTGGTGGTGACAGGGTGTTGCATGTGGAAAAGATTGGCATCAGCGGCACAAGTCTTGTGTGGAGAAGATATCCGGTGGATGGGGTGTCCACGTGCCAGACCTCCATCATTATTGATCTTCTTGCGTGATAGTCAATCCACCACCACTGATATTCTCAGTGAGTGGTGATCCCTCCAATATCAAGTCTCATGAACTTCAGCCTCACCGGTCTCAATCCTATGGCTCTGGTCATGGCGGTCGCTCAGGGGAAATATAAACAAAAGAAGAAACAAAAAGGAGAAAATGGAGAAGAAAAATGACAAAGGGAGTGGAATCCTTATCAGGGTCATACTGGCACCAAATGTTATTAGCATGGCAAAGACTGTCAAGGAGTGATGAAAGTTTGACATAATAGAAGATTAAGAAAAATAGAAACTGTTTGCAGAAAATAAGAAAATTGAAAGTTTTCCTTAGATCTGGACAGCATGGATTTTTTTGTGTAAGTTAATCTCAATATTGACCGTCAAGTATTCGAGTTAGAGCAAGCTCAAGCAACATTTCAGTAATAATTTGCACAAAAAGGACACCCAAATCATAATTCCTACAATATTTTAACATGGAATTGAAGTGCTATGATATTTAACCTTGATCTGCAAACATTCTTGCCACAAGAACCTAATGATTTGTGTGACAGATTTTGTGAGAATCTAACCTCACTAGTCCCTACATCCTGTAATAGCAACAAACTAATGCACCTGCATTACCTGAAAGGAAACCTAGAGGTTGGAAGAGTTAGTCTCTGAAAGTATATTTTTACTGGGAGAAGGTTCTGTGTGCTTTCATAAACTCAATCTAAGGCAAGATAAAATGCACATGAACTGTAGACAGTGACAACAACAGTCTTGTGCAAATTAGTAGTGAATGATTAACTGAATCCTTCTTGTTAGGGACCAAAGTGTATACAACATACACTTTATTTTGTGTCTTGTATATGTCCCTGATAAAGTTGGATTCACGTCATTTGCATAAAAAATAAGATAATATTGCTGATAAAATGAGAAAAAGCACATACTCGTAACGAACTGGACAGAGAAGTTCTGATGGTCGATATGCAGCTTTGTATCTCATCTTATTGCAGGAATGTATGTAATAACCAAGGTAGTAGTACTGAAGGCTGGGGCAGTGCTCCTGTGTTGTCTTGACCCAATCTATCTCCTGTAGAGCTGTATATTTTCCAAGAGATAGGAAAGCAAGGTCAGGATCCCAGAACAAATACTTGCTTGACAAACATTTTGGAAGGATATCAACTACACCAACTGCCACAAGTTTTCCATCAATTCTATACTGTTGATGGAATGACCCAAATCCACATGGTGGAACTGTATTATCACCCTTACAAGGAGGAACAAACACAATTGGAGTATCCACTAGAAATCTCCTGTATGAGCTTTCTGTAACTGTCTCCTCCTTATGCACTTTTGTCTGATATCTTTGATAAAGAGCAAACTCCTCAGGATCAAAATGTGATCTTCTCATCCTAATTTCCAGTTTTCTTCCTTTTTGAGGTTGTGCTATACAAATTTTGTTTGCACAGCTCTGTTTTGAGCTACTAGACTTATCTGAAGCCTGTGTAGAAGTATCAATAGAGGTATGGTTCTGCATTGCCTGATTGGTGGCTGAATAAAAGTTCAGATGACCATTGCAGGCTTTTATTGAAATACCTGCAATTTTTCCATGAAAGTTTATTGTCGCGGCAAGCTTTTCTGCGATAGAATTTGGAGAAAGATCTGCTAATGCTTTATTTTCATCTGCGTTCTTTTCTTTTGGCAGTGTATGTCTAACTGTTGCTGCTATTTGGAAACTTATGTTACTTGTGTATGCCAAATCTTGTGTTGCTTCTCCTACTTTCTTTTTTATTTGAGGTGTAACAGTCTTGACAGCAGCTTTTGGGAGTTGTATATCAGAACCTAGTATCCCACCTCGAAAGCACAGACCTATTGCTTCGTCAATTTTGCTTGACAATTCACAGATAAGCACATCTTCCTTGGACAAATTTGTACATGTGGCTGCTGGAAATTCTTTTGCTGATACCTTAGATAGTTTTGTGGTCGGTGAATCCACAGGCTCATTAAGTGAACGTTTTGTAGGGCTCGTTTTACTCTTTGGACTTCCAACCTTTGGATCAAGCTCGCCATCAAGAAACCTGCACAGGATGAGGTGAAGACACAGCATTGGACAACTTTGGGATCGAAGTAACTATGAGATAGATATTATGATCTTCAAGGCACATATGCAAAAAAGAAATTAAAATAAAAAGACTAAACACAATAAAATACCTTTGCATCTTTTTAAGTACACGAGCTTGCTCTTTGGAACAAATGAAATCACTTGCTTTCAAACGAATTGTATACGAGGGGCAACATGTCCGTTCCATTGCAGGTTTGTAAAGAAAAGAGCCAGACCTTCTCCAACCACGATCAAGAAGAACTGTAAAAAGTAGCAAAAAATTCCAATCATGGTCAACACAATGTCTCAAAATAATTTGAAAAAAGGTGCGAGAGTGACTTGTATGATAGTCTCTAAACTAACAATTTGACTTCACTAATCAGTCAGTCGTTTGGTTCCACCTCTCACTTTTGCTCTCCTTTTTATAAGGCCTCTAAAGCAAAAATTCATGCTTACATAGCATTTTTGTGCTGAAACTAAGTAAATTTTTATAGGGAAAAGTCCTATTTTGATCCTCCAACTTTGGATCTAGCTGTCCAACACTTTTTAGGACCAAAACTTTTCAAACATCCCATTTTGGTCCCTCAACTTTGAATTTTGGTCCAAAAAAGTCCTCTATCACCAAAATATGGGTTTAGGTTCCATATGTCGCTAGCACAAATACTTACCAAACTTAATGATTTTTAAATAGGAGCGCTAAAATAGGTTCTGAAACAAAAATTGTAGGAGCCAAAATAGGGCCTTCAAAAAGTTTGTCCTAAAAGGGGCTTGGACCAAAAGCTGGAGGACCAAAGTAGGACTTTTCCCATTTTTATATGACTTTTAGAATATATATATATATATATATATATATATATGTTTCTTTAGGATACATGTTTTTGAGTGCAAATTGTTGCAACGCATTCGTCTTTTAGTAGAATGATTTCTGTGTTCTAAGTAGTTGCTTTTATTATACGCATCATAGTTACGATGCATTTTTCCACAGTAGGTGCACTTTTATGTCTAGACTAAGAGTAGTTTTGTGTTGTAACTTGTTGAATTTTTTTTGTCATAGTAAGAATGAATTTGCCTTTTTGCAGGGTACATTTTGTGTTGCTGGTTGTTGCTTTTTTTTTTTCTCCTTCCTACACAGTTGCATTTTTTACTAATAAAAATGCAAATTGGGGAGCAGCCCATCACAGCGTGTGCATTTACCCTTACTCCTCCCACACACTTCATGTAGAGCTGTTGATTACTTATCCGATCACTCTTAACCCAGTAACATGGTGGCTTCTGCAGCACCCCCCTGTTTGTCACCAAGATGGACAATTGCGCACAGTCCCAATCAAGAAGTTATCATGAACTCCCACTAATTTATTCAAGAAAAGCAATTAGCTTTATCCAAATATCCATTTGAATATAATAATGATGAAATACCCATCCCCACAAGCACAGAGCACCTAAAAGGTGTTGAGGTGGGTGTAGATATGAGGAGAGTAAACCACAACCAAGACAGGTGTCCGACTGTTACATTAAGCTTCCCATGCTTTTGGCCAGCCCCTACCAGTAAACAGCTGTACCATACACTGCAATTGTAGGATAGAATGACATTGCCAACAGTATATCATCTGGACATGCATATGTTTATAATTGTAGACAATCTATGAATTGGGAAACATGCAGGGTGTTTTTATATCTATTGTTCTGTCATTAAATTGTAGATAGTCTCCTAATATTAATTTTTTTTTACCTAAAAGTGAGACAAAAAAAAAAGCAATTTTTCCAGGTTTGAGAACAAAAGCAAAAACTGAATTAAATAAGACCGCCATACCTTGATAGTCATCAGCCGCCAGACTGTTAGCCCATATACCTGCATGATTAATAAAGACACTGGCACAATAAACGGAGTAGCAAAGGTTTGTACAGACAAGTGCACAGAGGCTTGATCAAATATGGGGAAAAACGAAACAGTACAGAAAAAATGAACTAGCTAATGTAAAGATCAAAGCTATTTCCATCTTCTTACTGGAAACTGGGAATGAAATCAATTTATCAAAAAAAATTTCCATATTCTTATATCCTGTTCCCTTGTATGATTGTTAAAATTACTTAATAAGAATAGTGCTATGGATAGGATATATGACATATTCTACACATGATACATAAATCACTAGAAAGCACAAATGTCAAATTTACTGAAATTTATCGTGTAGTTATGAGTTACTAGATAGCAGTGGCTTATTTTTCATTTGGTCTGAGAGAGAGATGAGATTGGCAGATCTTTACGAATTCCAGTAAGTACGAATCAATAGACTAAGGAGTAAGGACCAGTAGTATCTGTGCCTAACAAGGTAACCGAATCTCTACCCCACGTAATTAGCAACAAAAGGCAAAGCTCAAACCATTTCCATATGAACCAAAAAAAAAAAAGGAATAACAACGACAGTGATCAAAGCATCCTATCTTTACATGTAAACCAATGCCATCCAGGACATCTAGCAAACCATCAAAAACGTCCACGGATCGAACACACAGGTAGTGGTATTGCTCTTGGCAACAATTTAAATTTTGGCCTCCTGCACCAGCTCACAGTTGACAGTCCCCCCAACTACGATTCTTCAATTTTTAGGGGATCTAAACATACTCCATATGACACGTCAATCCATATCATAGAATCAATGAAGAATTCTACAAGCGAATAGACCTGATCCAGCTCGAAGCTGAACCAAAATTTTTTCTCAGATAACAAAGTTTTGGGTTTGTACCATGGGAGATGCTCGAGGAGGTGGTGGATTGGCAGTAGCCGCAGGTGGTGCGGCGCGCGCCGTAGTCGATCACCACCGACTCGCCGCCGCGGCGGCCGCCGCCTCTGCTACTGCTGGCGCCGTCGGCCATGGGGCGGAGGGATGTCTCGTCGCCGCGCCGGTGGATGGGGTTTGGGTTTATAGGGTTTGATTCGGTCGGGAGAAATGGTTGGGTCCCCGGATCTGGATGGTGGTCGTAGTACAAGCCCTCTCCCTACTAGCGCTTGAGCGTTTCGTTTAGTAGTCAGTACTCCCCTATTTTTTTACCCACTTTTTTCAATGACATAGTCACATACTCACATAGCTGGGCCTCATGTCTCCACCTCTCCAGTCTCCCCTGGTTTTTGGTTGCCAGCAGATTTGGGCTGCTGGTGGTAAGTGGTAACCGGTTAACACCGGGTTTAGATCCAAGAGTGAAAACCGAAACGATATTAGAGTAATATAATCTAGTGATAATATAAGATTTGGTCTGTAAATCACTAAAAAAAATACGAAGCACCACCCTAGTTTTTTTTTTCATACTTAAGCAAGTAATTCTCAAATTTTAATGTTTAAAATTTAAGGAAATTTGCCAAGATTTTGACTTTCTAAATAGGTTTAGTATTAGCTTGTATAGCTCTGGTACGATATGATATTAGTATCATCACCAGCGTCTAAATACTCCTAAGCAAAAAAATTTAGTCATTCATAGGGAGTACCAAAGACATTTCACATGTGAATCCAGGGAAGGTGACAATTTAAGATAATTTAATAGAACATGTGAGAGTGTTCTAGAATTGTTTGTGATTTGTGACCCAAACACTCCTAGTAGGATTTGTTCTATAAAAAATAAGTCTCTCAAACATTGCCTAAACGGGTTCAAGAATGTTAGCATGCGGGACTGCCAACTCTATTTTTTTGTCGGTCCATATCCTTCAAACTAGTTACACATCATTGAACCCATCTAGCATGAGATCCAACCAAAATTTTGTGCAGAAACCACAATGGCAAGCCAAGTTTTCGAGGCAGGATATTGTAGATAGCCATAAGAAAGATCTGGAGTAACAAAAAGTGATCGGGACTATTATGATTTATGAACTCATTTGCACGTAACTACATGTTATCTACACCCTTCAATCAAAGTTTGAGCAAATTTGTAATAAAAAGTTGGTACAGAAATATGCCTTGTGGATTCTTTCACTAACCTTCACCAAAGAATTCATCCTAATTTTAGGACTTTGCACTCATATAACTTGAATAGAATCACCAGTAGTGTGCTAGAATATTATCTTTAAACAAGTCAGTCAGAGTTTTCTGTGACTGCAATTCATTCTCCTATTCTGATCAGCTGGTAGAAAAACATAGATTCTCATGGAGTTAAGATGGGACTATGTAACAGCATATTTCAACCAGCAGACAACACACTAATAATATCTTATTGATAACTGGTTCTAACTTCTAACGAACAGCGTTTCTTGCAAAACTATAAACATACAACAGAGTAGAGCAACAGCGCTACAAGTCTTTTCTATGACAATCCTATGAAGGCACGGCATAGTCCTCCAGATAGTCACATATGTAGCCATATCCGATGCATTCACGTTTCTGTTGTATCCATTCTGAAACCCAGGATCATGAGCAGCTGTTGCAGGGCCTTCCAGCCCCAAAGAAAGTCGATTCCAAAAGTACCGGTTGGCCCATTCTCCATTGGAACATCTTCCTCGGAAAATATACTGTCATCATCAGTTCTTTCGGCACAATCATCAGCAGCATTGCTGTCTTGTGGCGCCACATCCGCTTTTTCATGAAGCTCGGATTGAGGTTTCCGTTCTTCATCCAAGATCAACTGATTCAGAAAACAAATGTGGTTATATGACGAATGAAACTTAAGATGATGATGTTCTAGTAAGCTAGACAAGTACAATATTTTTAATCATTGTCTCGTTACTATAATGCACAGTATTGTCAGCTATTATTGCAATTCAGTTACTTGCAATATCACTCCATCTAGAAGCTAAAATCACTATATACAATGAATCAGAATTATCCATAAAATCAAAAGAGCCATCACATTTCAAGCAGCAAAGGCTAGAAAGCAAGGATGATAGAAACTGGAATCATCTGGGACTTAAAGTATTAGTAAATACTAAATAGAGTAAATCTGAAGGTGGTGATGGATATCTCAATACACAAATTACCTGTGGTTGGTTAGCTTCACTTTCTTCCACTGATTCCATATGAAGAGAAGCATCTGCAACAACGGCTGACTTCTTATCATCCATGCTAACACTTGATGCTTCTTTGGCCTCTTGATTCTCATCCACACCTACACTCAATGTTTTGTTGGCCTCTTGACTCTCATCCATTTCGAGCTCATCTGTAACTATGGCACCAATGTCGCCATCACCATCACCCAAAAAACCCACTTCTTCCATGTTACCGATTGGCAGCGCACCCTCCTCAACAATTTTCTGATTCCTTGCATCAACCCAATCTTCGTAGACGACCAATGTGTTTGCGCTTTCATTTGTCTGTAGAGCTCTATTAGACCCCTCCTGCCAATGCAACTTCCCGGAGGAAGCTTGCACCAAGAACTTGAACTCAATCAACTTGTTGGCCGGCAAATCCTGACCAAACGAGAAAAAGATGGTGAAATTATTAAAGAGAAAGCTCCCACGATTGCAACTTGTTTGTAGAGTTCTATTAGACCCCTCCTGCCAATGCAACTTGCCGGAGGAATCTTGCAGCAAGAACTTGAACTCAATCAACTTGTTGGCTGGCAAATCCTGACCAAACCAGAAAAAGATAGTGAAATCATCAAAGAGAAAGCTCGAACATCAAAGGACTCACCTTCTGTACAGTCCAAACATGGTCTTCGGACCAATCCAAAACCACCGCCTTTGCCGGATCCCAAAGGCCAAGCGCCGGATCGCCACCGACAAGGAGAAAGCGTTGGCCGAACGCACATTGCTTTCGCAGCACAAATCTGACACGCACTGTCTTCCCAACAACTGGCAAGAACAACAGATACGAAGTGTACACTCAATATAAAGCCGGTTTGATCATATCCAACATAAGGAGTGGAACTCACCATCATGGGGAGGCAAGATTTGGGGAGAACCCACGCCCTCATCAGCCTGCAATAAAATAAATGATTCATCTTTACAAATTACAAACCAATAAATCTGTGCACATAGACTTCCGTTTCAAGTGATTTACCTCCTGCGCTAGAGAAAGCGGCGCGAGGGGCTTCGGGAGCGACGCGACGAGCAGCCTACGGCGGCTGGGCACGGCGAGGCCAGCGCCCACCACGTGGCGCCGCGCCAGCGCGCCGTACCCGAGCCTGACTCGCGCGAGCGATCCGACGACACGGACCAAGACCGCGGCCGACGACGACGACGACGAAGCGGATAAGGCGGCTTCCATGAATGGGTTTCTTCTCGTCCCAAAACCCTACGGACTGGACGGCACTGCTTCACGAGGCAAGTGTTGCGCAGAGATGGCTTTTGCTTGGTTTTTTGTGTCTTGGTGCCTTTCCGTTTCGACTGCGGGGCATGGAAGGTCCGTGGGTGGGCGTGCTGGGGAGATGGGAATATGGCACTGGCCACTGGGAAAACTGGGGGCCCCCCCTGCCGCGTTGATCTGGCGCCTCGGTGGGAGTGAGAGGTGTTCGTTTCGAGAGAAATCTAGCTAAACGGTTCAAACGGACTGTGGATCGAATCTTCTGTTCATAAAACTATACTTGCAGCATCATAGGAAAGTTTGGTTCGGCTACAAAGTTGGCCTTGTTAACTATTTTAAAGATAATGAGTATTACTAATGAAATAGGGATATGCTTTTTCATCTTACGTACTTCTTATTCTTCATATTTGAATCAAATTATCTTATATAGATTTAATCTTATATGATTCGTCTATTTTATCATTAATTTCTCTAGTGATGATACAGTAGTGATATTGCTAACTGCAGCTGAAGGTGATGGGAGATAGTAGTCATGAGGAGACAAATAATGAAAAGACAGTGGCTGAGAAGTGGTAGTCAGTATGGGAGAAGATGTGGAGGCAGTGATAATTACAATAAGAATTGAAAAGATGAGATGAAGAGGAAGAAAAAAATAAAAATTAAATATAAATATAAATATAAGATATAAATAATTAATTTTTTTAAAAAAAATAGAAGCCTATACTCTAGATAACCCCTTTAACAAAGCGGTTCGATTGGGTGCCCAATGTCCAGGAGCCTAAGATCGAGAGAGAGAGTCGGTAAAAAATTTGAAGTGTCACGGTTTATACCTCGTTCAATCACAAGTACCCGTTCCCAATCGAACGGCCTCTACCATTCACTCATGCCTTTTGACCGTACCATGTGGATCAGGAAAAAGAATCTCTAGAAGTATAATTATAGTAAACGATAATCCGATTAATTGATATGATAGAATGCGACTCCGCATAATAATTTTGCATCTGAGTAATAATATTTTTTTTTCTCAATACGAGTTATCTGAATTCAAAACTTAATATTCTTATCCGTATCCTAATAATTCGAAGATGAATTTTATTCTTTTGTAGAAAAGTGTTTTGTCTAAATTTACGACATGACAATTCACCACTCAAATCAATAAATCGAACCATACAAAATGATATACAACTTTATCTTAATTATGTTACATACTAATTTACAATAAAATTTTTTCAACTTTTGTTAAGTAAATATAGAACTTAGAAATTAGTGGGTTAAAAATATATAGATCACTACTAATTAGATATGTGCAAAATGCAAGCCGAGTAGGGTTTGAACTAAGCAAGTTATATCCAAATATGATTTTATAGGCACTCAAGCCGAAGTCTAATTTTGCACAACAAAAAATGACTTAGCTAAGTTAGGCCTATGGATATTGGGTTCGGGTCAAAATCGGACCAAGCCTATTTTGTTCATGTCTATTAATATTGGTTAAATATCAAAATCAGATCAACATTTATATTTAGTAATCATTCAATCGGATCTCATACTCAAATCAAGGTTCTAAAAAGCAAATGATATATTCTCATGTCAAGTTTTCAAAAATCTAAATTACTTTCACATCTATAGTTAACTTACTTTATCTTTTGTGCATTATTGTTTTACTTAAATATCTTATAGCTATAGCAATACAAAATAGTACACATTACTAAATGTTTTGGAAGAAATATAGACATATGTTTAGTACATGATATTTATATTAGTCATTTTAATGTGAATATTGCTGATTTTGAACAAAATAAATTTAATATGTGTGGAGGGATTGCCCAAGTAGGTTTGTTTATTAGGTGGTAGAACATGCGTGCACTGATCCAAGTGAAGAGAAGTAATGACGCAAAGGGATTTTCACAGGTTCAGGTGGAATGGATCCTTCCCTTTGTCTTGGCGTACTGTCCTAGGGCTCTATAGAGGAGCCAAAAGATCCAGGAGTACAGAGATTATACAGTAAAAAGGGTTACAACAATAGCCGAATGCTGGGAAAGGAAGCCGATTCTTTTCCGAGCGCTGGAATTACACATTTTGGGCACTAGAACAGATAGGTCCTGTCCTCGAGCACCAATATCGAGTGTCTATCTAATCTCTCAATCTTCTTTTTCTTCCTCCTTATTATCTTGATCTTCGCTACTTAAAGTATGCAACCGCTGAATCAAATCCCCTAAGATTTTAGGATGTCACCAAGTAATTGCCAGATGGTTACCATTCGGGCAAAAAATCCGAGGGCAGTGGTTTTAATGCCTTATTTATAGAGAGATTGTGGGTGCAGAACTACTATCCTTGTTGACAAGTGGTGCCGTGATGTCAGGGTCTCAATAGTTCTTTTTAGGCCTGATTCTCACCACATGTACGGTGATGAGGGGCCACTCTTGCGACGGTTGTGATCACTGGATGTTCACCACGTGGACAACGGCAATGATCATATTCGACAGTTAGCCCCCAATCTAAACCCTAGCCATTTTACGTTAGATACAGGCGGCGTTAAACAGTTAGGATTGAGGCTTGAACTGGATCAAACGGTTGATAGGGCACGACGTTTGGACTAGTTGAGGCCAACAGTAGCATGCCATTATTGGGAACTTTCAAACTCAACTCAAACCAGCTAAGTAGCACTCACGCGACAATCAAAGCGTTGCTTGAAACCCTATAAATTGGAACCTAAACTCTGTTGCTTTTGGTCTTCTTCTTGCTTTTTCCTCCAAAGAAACCCTTTTCCCTTGCCTTCTTGGTCTTGTATGAGTATTTTTCGCACAACCAAGAAAATGGACAAGTTCGGAGCCTCTGAGATCGACAAAAGTTCCATTAGGCAGATGCAAGCCGAATGCATGCTACAAGACGGTGTGGTGGTGCGGATCCCGAAGGAAAGCATCCCTTCTACCAAGGACAGGGAAATTGTGGTGTTCGAGCACTACCTACGCTTGGGATTGTGATTCCCTAAGCATAGGCTGCTGCTGGAGATCCTGGAGCACTTTGATCTCCAGTTGGTGAATCTCACCCCCAACAGCCTACTACTGCTAGCGGGCTTCATCTTCCTCTGTGAGGGTTACATCGGCCACCCGACAATGCTCAAGCTCTTCCGCCACTTTTTTCAAGTCCAAGTGGCAAATAAAGCGGTAGTGATGAGCTACGATGACATCACGCGATTTTATTTCCGCCTGAAGAACAAGTCGGTGTCCTTCCCATTTCCTCCCTTGAGCTCCAAGGATCACTCTAGTCCATGGAGGAAGAGGTGGTTCTACGTGAGACTACTTTCGAGTGCGTGTCTCACGTTTAGCTTGGAGGCGATCCGTCCTTGTGACCAAAGCACCAAGAACGTGCTCCTGAGCACTGGAGGGGAGGTCACTACCACTGAGCTGAAGAAACTAGAGTTGGTGGGGCTCATGAAGTGGGATGCGGTGGTGGAGAACACCGAGATCCATGTGAGTCTGTTGTAAAACATCCCGAAGCTAGCGACCAACATCACTGCCTACTAGAGCCCGTGTCTAGCTAGCCCCATCATACTCCCCTGTGAATTGGAGGTAGAGTGCGTAAAGGAACTCTTGGGCCCTCAACCGTCGTCCGGGAAGGTGACCCAGGAGCTCCCCTACTCCAAGGTTATATGTTCCTCACCCAAGGATGTCTCCGAGAATGGGAGGTGTCCAACTCCTCTGGCGAGGGAGATTTGCTGTTGGCCCACGCTAAGAGGGAATGGTTCCAACTTGAGTGCGGTTGTTGCTTCCATCGCGGAGGAGCAGGCAATGGTAGCTAATAAGTGCTAACAATTGGTAGCATTTTTACCCTAGGTTTAGTATTAAAAATGTGTAAAATCATGCTTAAAACTTCTTTGATGTGACATTTTATGCATAAAATTTGATTATATTTACAAATTGCTTTCACGGTTGTGTTCATCATGTTTCAGGGATCAAACCTGCCAAATTTGAGATAATTTCGACCACATTTGAGCCCCACACAACGAAAAACCAAACTGGACAAGCAAAAGGGTCCTGGTTGAGTACACCATGGTCAACACTCCTAGTTGAACACGTTTTGGTAGGAACAATCTTTATCTGTACACGGTTGGATGAAAAGGCTCCTGCTCGAACACGTCACAACAAAAAAGAACACAATTCTGATCGAATACAACGTGGCTGAAAAGAGTCCTGCTCGGTTTTGGTTACGACACGTGTTTGGCTGCAATTGCGCCACGTGTCCTGGTCGTGATCAACTCAGTTTCGATCACGACGCGTGTATGGCGGCGATTGTGCCACGTGTCCTGGTCGTGTTCGATTAGGTTTCCTCGGCTTTTGCTGGTCGGTTTTGGTCAGATTTGATCAGAACTAGTCGTATTTGGTCCATTTTGAGTCTGGTTTGACCAGAACTGGTCGGATTTGGTCGGTTTTAATCAAATTTGGTTGGTTTTAGCCGGGTTTGATTAGAATTGGTCAAATCTGATCGATTTGACTCAGATTTAGCCATTCTCACAACGTTTGAAGCCAGACTTCATCGCCTGCACGTCAAGGAGTTGTTTTTAGGCACGTTAACCCATGTACTAAAATAGAGAGGCTTTTGACTCAATTAAACATGCTTTCTTAGATAGATTTTCTTAGGTTTAGAAGCCATTAGGGCTTAATTTTAGTTTAGGAGAGTCTCCTTCTCTATTTTTCTTACTTTTGTAAGTCGGCAAGGACGACAACTTCAATTTCCAAGCAATCAAGCAAGTTTTTATTTAATTCTTATTATGATCTCTGCATTATTATAGTTTTTAACGAGTAGATTCCCTTCTAGGGTTAGGGATGATGTAATTTGGAAGGCGTAATTCTTCCTTAGTCTTTATTTTAAGTTTTGAAGTTATTTCCTGATGTTTTCTTCCTCTAAACCCTAATTCTTATTTTGGCAACAGACGTAACAGTTAAGTCTTAGTAAGAATTTAGGGGAGTTCTTGAGTCCTTAGCATTTTGACGTGGGATCCTGAACAGGAGAGAGGCTCTCACCAAACGTAACAGTGGACGCGATCCTCTGACCGTTGTACTAGCGATCGCACTGGCAATTTAATCTATCTTGAAAAACAATTAAAATTAACTTGCGATCCTCGGACTTTGGATAGAATTGCGCCGGATGGTTATGGAACTCCTGAAACCCTAGGTTTTTATTCATACTTTATAAACTCAGATTTCATACTTGCAATTTACTGTTTTAAACCCTAGATTGATAGCTTTAGTAGTAGACCTAGTTGTAGAAAAAACAACCCCAAAACTTGTTTAGACTTAATCAGTGATCCATTAAGCTAGAAAGGCGAATATACTTGTTTCTCGTGGAATTCAACCCTCAAGCACTCAACGTTAAACCATCCACTTGCGGTTTATTATTTTACACATTGCGCTCGACCGTTTTGGATGCGATCAAATTTTTGGCGCCGTTGCTGGAGAACGACGGTACTTCATCTTTTTAGATTAATTTTCGCTGATATAAGTCAATCTTACTTCTCAATCTTGCTTCTATTTTTCTTTTTCTTCTTTCTTCTTTCTGTGCACGACTAATCCCTGCAGGTTGGAAGTGCATCTGATACAGTCAAGAACAAGCCACATTGGACAATCAAACACCGGAAGAAGCTGAATCACCAAATATGGGTGAACAAAAGAGATTGAAGGATTATGGAATCCCGTTCAGCATGGGGTTTCAGTCTGGTATTCTTAGACCAGGAATTGAAACAAATAATTTTGAAATTAACCCTGCATTATTGACTCTGATACAATAGTGTAGGTGGCACTTCCTAGCCCTCTACTGCGAAGGAGCGAAAGAGTGTAGGTGGTGCCTCGGGTCCACCGCGGTCCTTTGCTACAGTGAAAACTTTTGTTTCTCTTGCTCAAGGTTCCGTCACGGCGCCATCAACGATCGAGGTGGCAGCTCTAGAGCAAGGGTCGCTTTTGTCTGAGGGGAACTTGCTTGTCCCCTTGGTGAGGAAATGCTGAGCCTTAGTAGTGGATATCTCCTCTTCATCTCCATCTCCACAAGCCGTAGGTGGAACGCGCCTCCCAATTCGTCTTGCAAGTTCTCTGGGGCAGGAAATGTTCCAGCTAAGCTCGGGAGAGGAAGAAGAGGAAGAGGGGGCAACAGCATCTGGTCCACCTCTAGAGCTCAGGACAGAGCTCTCGGAGATGGGGGTCAAGACGCCACATGCCCCTGAGAAGGAGGACTTAGCACTAGCTACCGTTGAAGCGTCAGTTGTAGCAACACTTTCTCCGAGCACTGCCCTATAGCCACTAGGAGCTAGTAGGCCCTCCGAGCGCTTGGGGCTGAAGGAGTTGATCAACTCCTAGGGCAAGGTACACGTCGTCCCATTGCCGCGGTTGAGTTTTATGGTTGATGTTGACTTTAGAGTAAGTCTTCAATGTGTGCGCAAGTTCACCCCAAAGTTACACAATTTTTTGCCGGACTGGTGGAGCATCTGGGCACTTGATCACTGGAGGACAAACTCACTAGTGCCTGGGCGGCTTCGAAGCATGCTGCTGCCAACAGGAGCAAAAACTACTGACCATGGAGGCAGAGGTGGTCGAATTTCGACGCCGGAGTACTGTATATAAGGAGCATCTATCAAAGCTCCTTGACAAGATCGTTAGGTTCATCGAGAGGTTTGGAAGCATCTTCTTTTCTTTGGTGAAATCTTGGTAACACTCCTCTTCTATTAATAGCCTGAAGAAGGCTGGCGAGGAGTGCAAGACAATGCTCGAGGAGGCGAAGAGGGCGCAGGAGCAGCATCAGGAACTGCTCGAGAAGGCTCAGGTGATGCACGAAGATCTCCGATCCAAGAATGGGACCATCACAAAGCTCTGGGAGTGGTTATCAACAACTAAGACAGTTGCTGCACCCCTCAGCCAGATTGTTGATGCTCACCAAGTCCTTCATGAGGTTGCTTCCTTCTTTTGGTTGGACTCCTCCGTGCCAACTCCTTCCTCAAGTGCTGCAGAGGCCATGGACGACCTTGCAAAGCGGGCCAAAACACTCAAAGAGAGGTTTCCAATGATTGTGGAATCTCCTTGTCGAGAATTCCATGAGGTAGTTCATTTCGCCGTGCTTTGGCTCCTTCAACGAGTGCTTGTGCGCCATCCTGGAAGCACGCATCTTCATGTGATCCTAGAGAGCACCCAAGGAACTTCGAGGGAGGCGCGCGAAGCTGCACTTGCTAAAACTAAGACCTATGCTGACCTTGCGGCTTCACTGGTGAGGGACTGGATTTCTCCTAGCCAACAGTCGGAGTAGCGCCCCTTTTATATTGTAGTCTTTATTTTTTTGCCTGTACAAAAGTTATGTAAAGAAAAACATCTTATTAATGAAGAGAAATGTTTTTCTAAACTTGTGTCTCCCATCAATATTTAAGTTTAACATCTTTTTTTAATACTCTTTATGAATGTAAACTTGAGCCCCTTCGACCAAGCAGAACCAACGTTACTCAAAGCAACATTGAGGGAAGCGCTCGCCGTGGTGAGCCAGAGTCATGCAGAAAGGAGCCCCCAGGCCAAGTTGTGAGGATTATTTAGCCCGAGTCTTGAAACCCATGCAAGTTACAAGCAGATCTGTGTTCATATCGAACGTCGCAAAACGACGTCAACCTCAAAAATAACACAATAGAATAAGGACTTAAAAAGGAAAACCTATCTGGATTCACCAAAACTTTTATGAATTTTGAGCACTGAAAATCAAGCTCTCGATTACCTAAACATGGTTTAGACTTTTTTAGTATTAGACAAGCACAGGATGGCGCTCAAAAAATACTATCCTTCCAGAATGGGAAGGCAAGTGCCACGCCAAAGCTCGGGCTTTGACAAGATAACTAATATGGAACTGTTTCATGCATAGAACTTGTGGGGCCAGTCCATGTTCCAACTTTGCGCGAATTTTGAACCACCCAGCTCTCGAAGACGATAGGCCTGTGTTTAGAACTTGACATTATCTCATATGGTCCTTCCCATTTAGGAGAAAACTTATTTCGGATGGTTGTGGCTGTTACCTTCTTGAGGACAAGATCTCCTACGAAGAACGATCAGGGACGAACCCGTGGATTATGATAATGTCGGAGAGACTGCTAATAGTAAGTGATGTGCATTAGAGTTTTATCCCGCTTTTCCTCCAGCATGTTTATATCTTCCGCGTGCACCGTAGCCTCCTTCTCCTCATTTTCCCTTAACGTCCGGATAGATCCGAGTCTAAGTTCAGTCGGGAGCACCTCTTCCACACCGAACACCAAAGAGAAAAGGGTCTCATTGGTTGAGTGGTTCGGTGTTGTGCGAAGAGCCCACAAGACTAAGTGTAGTTCGCTTCCCCATGCTCGAGATTAGATGTGACGCTTGAGTTCTTGTAGGAGTGAATCGTTGGCGCGTTCCCCAGCTCCAATACTTTGCGAGTGAGCCAGCGACGCAAAGTTTATTTTGGTTCCCAATTATGTGCAAAAAGTTTTGAAAGGAATAGTGTCGAATTGGGTGTCGTTATCGCAAATGATGTACTTGGGGACCCCGAAACGTGTGACGATGGTCCGCCAGAAGAACTTTTTTTCTCCATAGGCAATAATGCTAGCAGTCGATTCTACTTCGATCCATTTGGAGAACATTTCAACCATCACGAAAGGGAACTTGTAGGCCCCAGTGGTCGGGGGGAACGGCCAAGAGTATCAATCCCCCAGGCTGCGAAAGGCCATGAGGGCCGGTAATGATCTTGAACACTGTTGCTGGAATATGTGACGAACGACCATGGAATTGGCATTGTTTACACCTTTCGATCAACTCTCGAGCATCAACTAAAGTGGTGGTCTAGTAAAAGCCTTGTCGAAAAGCTTTATTGACCAGTATTCAGAAGCAATGATGGGCGCCACGGTCTCCTTCGTGTATTTCTCACAATAGGTCTAAACCTTGATCATGGGTCATGTTGCATCTAGACCTTCATGCCTAACCCTAATTTTGATAATTAATGAAAACAAAGTGTTTTAGACTAAATGTGCTTCTGAGATTTTTGAAACAGAGATTGTTCGGGAAGAAATACGAGATGATCAAGATGAACCCGACATGAAGTGAAGCACGAGGTGCAGAAGAGCAGAGACAAGACGCAAACGTGAAGATGCAAAGGACCTAAGGTAATCTGTGATTTCATTTTCTTCCGATCTCGGAGTTCGGAGATAGATCGGTTTAGGAAAATTGTTTTTAGTTTTTAACCGTACTATAAAGAGGGGTGGCGAAAATCTTCTCTTTATCTCCAACATGAACCGAGAAACTTAAGTCATTGCATTGTATCTTTTTGGTTGGATTTGATTTGAATTTGGTTTGAAAGATTTGGTTTTTCAGTTGAGTTTTTGACAGCAGAAGAGTTTTTCAATTTTACAGAAAGATCTAGGTAGATCTAGTTTTTGCTTCTGTTGACCAAAATGTAGCTCTTAAAATTATCTTTCAAACGAACTATTAAACACCTCTTTTGGATTTCTGGATTTAAAGTTATCACTGTTTTTGTTCATGTTGACTGTCAGTTTGAATAACTGATTGTCAGTTTGAATGTCAGTTTGTATTAACTGACAATTGTCCAGAGAGGGTGTATTTTGGGCTCAAAATTTTTGTACTAAACTGACTGTCAGTTTGTCCATACTGACTGTCAGTTGGGGTTTCGACCATAGTTGTTTTCTTCTGAGTTTCTATTTGATTTGGTCGAGTTTTTGGTCGAACTGACTGTCAGTTTGCATAACTGACTGTCAGTTGTGGGTTTCAAGTTTCCATAAACGACCACAAACGGCTAGCAATTTTTTATCCGTAAATTTTATCGACCGTTGTACACGAAACTGATTGTCAATTAGGCAAACTGACTGTCAGTTTGTGTTGCTGATTTTCAGCCCTAACTCTAATGGTTCATTTGATTCTTGAGGCTATAAATAGGGGCTTTGAGCATGAGTTTTACACAACAAACAGCAGCTTTCTCTTATACACTATTGAGCTTTAGTTTTGTACACAAAATCTTGATCTGTTGATCAAGTCGAGTGTTTTCTGATCCACCGAGAGTTTCAGTTCATTTGCATTTGCATACTCGTAGTTTCTCGGTGCGTGTTTGGAGGTCTAGGGAAGATCTCACTGCCTATTACTCTTGGTGAGCGCCCTCACCTAGACGGTTCGGAGGCGTGGCCGTTGACCTCTCCAGTTCGGAGTTTGTCGGAGAGGCTCGGCAAAAGTGTACAAGGCATTGGTGCTCGCCTTTCCGGAGTGGACAAGGAGCAACCATTAGTTGATAATACTCTTCGTGAGTATTGAGGCAAAACTCAAGTGACTTGAGTGCTTCAACGAGAACTAGTGGAGACTGGGCGAGTCTCCGATACCTTGGTAAAAATCACTGTGTTCGTTCTTTTCTCTTCTTGCTCATTTTATTATTTGTTCTTGTTTTGCAAATATTTGTTTTAAATTTAAAGTTTTAAAAGCCTCCTATTCACCCCCCCTCTAGTCGGCATCCTTGATCCTACACGTGGTATCAGAGCGTGGTCTCTCGATTCATTAGGCTTCACCGCCTAGAGAGAGGATGTCGTCTACTGATGGTTTTTCTCTTGATCATACTAGCCGTGCGCCGATCTTTGATGGGACAAATTATCCCTATTGGAAAGTGCACATGTTGGTATTCCTAGAGGCCATGGGGCTTGACGTATGGGATATTGTTAAACTCGGTTTTACTCCTCTGGATGATCCGGCAAGTCAGTCCAAGGACGACAGGAGAAAACTGCATTTGAATTCCCGTGCGAAAAATGCGCTCTTTGCGGGTTTGTCTCTTAACGAGTTCAACCATGTAAGCAATCTCACGACTACTCACAAGGTTTGGACCACTCTCGAAGAAATTTACGAGGGCACAATTAAAGTAAAAGAGGCAAAACTGCTTATGGTGAGGCAAAGATATGAGACATTCACCATGTCATCAACTGAATCCGTGGACTCCATGTTCACTCAGTTGAATAATATTGTGAATGAACTCAAGGGGCTTGAAGTCGTTTTTACTGACATTGATATTGTGAGAAAGATACTTAGAGCCTTACCTGAAAGCTTCGACACCTTGGTCACGGTTCTTACAAACTCCGATTTGTCGACCACAACACCGACCGATCTCTATGGGAACCTCATCACCCATGAGATGCACAAGAAGGAGAAGAAGGAAGCAGCCGAACCATCGGAGACGAAGAAGAAGGCTTTGGCTTTCAAAGCAAACGCAAAGAACGATTCGAGTGATGGCTCCTCCGATGAAGATCTAGCACTCATGGTAAAAAATACTCAAAAACTTCTCCGTAGATTGCACAAGAAGGGTGTCAACATTGACACACGACCAAAAGGACCAAAGCAGAACAACTTCAAGGACATCATTTGCTATGGATGTCATGAGAAGGGACACATAGCTTCAAGATGTCCAAACAAGAACAAGGGATGGAACAAAAAGAAGAAATTCTTCAAGAAGAAGAATGAAGAAACCAAAGAAGCATGCTTCAGAGAGTGGATGTCTGGAGGTGAGAGCTCCGACTCCGACTCCGACGACGAAAGAAGCTGCTCCAAGAAGATGGCCGGATTAGCTCTCGGCAACGTCAACACTACAACTAGCTCATCCATTTGTCTTATGGCTAAAGGCGATGAAAAGGTACACACCAACAATCCTTCATATGATGATTTAGTTGAAATGATAACCAAATTAAATGAAGTTTTTGGAAAGACTAAAAAGAAGTATAAGGCGCCTAAGGAAGAACACTCTTCCCTACGCGCTCAATACTCTGAGCTAAAAGATTCTTATGAAAGCATGCTCATAAAAGATGTTACTAATGTTTCATCTAAGGTAGATGTTTCTACTTCATGTGATTTAGATGAGTCTCCTTCTAGTAGTCATCATATTTCATATGTTTCAAATGATAATATCTTGAATGAAAATAATGAACTTAAGGCACAAGTCAAAAGACTTGAAAAAGGCTTGGAAAACTGCTACAAAGGCAAAGGTTCTCTTAATCTAATCCTTAGTAAACAAAAATGCTATTTTAGAAAAGAAGGATTAGGATATTTTCCAAAGAAAGGAAAGAAACCAAACTCTAAAACTATTTTTGTTAAAGCATGCAATACATTTTGTTATAAATGCCATGAAACTGGTCATTCGCATGAAGCATGTTGTTTGATGACTCCGAATTATTTTGATACTTGCTACATGCTTCAAAAGTCGAAGAAAGGTTATGCTATAGCAAAATATGTTGGCGCACCCATGTTAAATAAAAAGAAGAAATCAATTTGGGTGCCCAAATCTTTGATTGCTAACATTGAAGGACCTAAAAAGGTTTGGGTACCTAAAAGGACTTAATTGTTTTTATGCAGGTGAACTACAAGACCGGTGGGAGGCATTGGGTACTAGATAGCGGATGCTCCGAACACATGACCGGTAACAAGAAGTTGTTCACCTCACTTAAAGACAACTCAAGCGAGAACCAAAAGATTACCTTTGGCGACAACCGTAAAGGAAATGTGGTAGGCTTGGGTAAAATTACTATTTCTAACGATCTCTCAATTTTGAATGTTTTATTGGTTGAATATTTGAACTTTAATTTGCTTTCCGTTGCTCAAATTTGCGATTTTGGTTTTCATTGCATATTTTACCCCAAAGAAGTTTTGGTTGAAAGTTTAAAAGACAATTCTTTGATTTTTAAAGGTTTTCATTTTGGAAATCTTTATTTGGTTGATTTTCATTCAAAAGATGCTTCTCTCTCAACATGTATTGTCTCTCAAACCTCAAAAGGTTGGCTATGGCATAGACTACTTGCACATGTTGGAATGCATCAATTGAGAAAACTTTTAAAACGTGATTTGGTTGTTGGCTTAAAGGATGTGAATTTTGAAAAGGATAAACCTTGTAGCTCCTGTCAAGCTGGCAAGCAAGTAGCTATTTCACATCCAACTAAGCGCATTCTTTCGACCTGCAAACCTTTGGAACATTTTCATATGGATTTATTTGGACCTTCTGAGTTCCAAAGTATCGGGGGTAGTAATTATGGTTTTGTGATTGTTGACGATTTCACTCGCTATACTTGGGTTTTCTTTATTTCTCAAAAATATAAAACCCCCGATATTTTCAAAAGTTTTGCAAAACATGTTTCTACTAAATTCGAATTATCCATCAAGAAAATCCGTAGCGATCATGGTGGAGATTTCGTTAATTCAACTTTGTTTGATTTTTGTGACTCTCTTGGAATCAAACACGAATTTTCTACATCCTACACTCCACAGCAAAATGGAGTCGTCGAAAGGAAAAATCGAACACTTATAGAAATGGCAAGGACTATGCTGAGTGAGTATGATACTCCTACTCGCTTCTGGGCTGAAGCCGTGCATACCGCTTGTTATTATATAAATCGACTATATTTGCATCCTCTTCTAAATTTGACTCCTTATGAACTTCTTATTGGGCGTAAGCCAAATATTTCTTATTTCAGAGTTTTTGGATGCAAATGCTATATTCTTAAGAAAAGAAATTTTGGTGGTAAATTTCAAAGAAGAGTAGATGGAGGCTTTCTAGTCGGATACTCCACCACTAGCAAAGCCTATCGCATTTTTAATAAAAGTACTGGTTGTATTGAAGAATCCTGTGATGTCGAATTTGATGAAACTAATGGCTCACAAAAGGAGCAAGTTTCCTGTGAAGTTTCAGGTGAAGATCTTCAAGAAGCCATGAAGAACATAACCATTGGAGACATCAAGCCAAGAGAAGAAAATCAAGAAGATGATGTCAACATTGAAAATGTTGATCAAAGTGTACCACCACCTCACAATGATCCACCAGAACAAGATCAAGATGAAGCAGTACAAGATGAAGCACCAAGGCAACATCAAACGATTACAAAGGATCACCCTCTAGACCAAATTTTAGGTGACGTCAGTAAGGGTGTACAAACTCGCTCTCGTATTGCTGCATTCTGTGAACATCACTCATTTGTGTCTTCTTTAGAACCTAAATATGTTAATGAAGTTTTAAATGATCCTGATTGGGTAAATGCCATGCATGAGGAACTTAATAACTTTTCTAGAAATGAAGTATGGACTTTAGTAGAAAGACCCAAGGATCATAATGTAATTGGAACAAAATGGGTTTTTAGAAACAAGCAAGATGAAAATGGAGTTGTAATTAGAAACAAAGCTCGTCTTGTTGCTCAAGGTTTCACTCAAGTCGAAGGCTTAGACTTTGGTGAAACTTTTGCACCTATAGCAAGACTTGAAGCTATTCGCATTCTTCTTGCTTATGCATCATGTTTCAATATCAAACTTTTTCAAATGGATGTTAAAAGTGCTTTCTTAAATGGTGAAATTTCTGAACTTGTTTTTGTTGAACAACCTGGTTTTGAAGATTCAAAATTCCTAAACCATATATTTAAATTGTCTAAAGCTCTCTATGGTCTCAAGCAAACTCCTCAAGCTTGGTATGAATGACTTAAAGACTTTCTTTTATCAAAAGATTTTAAAATTGGGAAGGTTGATACAACTCTGTTTACTAAGAAAATTGAAAAAGATTTGTTCATTTGTCAGATATATGTTGATGATATTATCTTTGGATCTACTAATGAACATTTATGCCATGAGTTTGGAGAGATGATGTCTAAGGAATTCGAGATGTCCATGATCGGTGAGCTGAGCTTCTTCCTTGGACTTCAAATCAAGCAACTCAAGAACGGTACGTTCGTGAGTCAAACGAAGTACGTGAAGGACCTGCTCAAGCGCTTTGGGATGGAAGACGCTAAGGCAATCAAAACCCCCATGGCGACAAATGGACATCTGGATATGGACAAAAGCGGCAAATCGGTTGACTCTAAACTCTATAGGTCTATGATTGGTAGCTTATTGTATCTCACTGCATCTAGGCCTGATATCATGTTTAGTGTGTGCTTATGTGCTAGATTTCAGTCAGATCCTAAGGAATGTCATTTAATTGCTCTTAAAAGAATTCTTAGGTATTTGAAATGCTATCCCAGTTTAGGTCTTTGGTATCCGAAAGATGCAAATTTTGAATTAATTGGTTATTCGGATTCTGATTATGCTGGGTGCAAGATTGATCGTAAAAGCACATCTGGTAGCTGTCAGCTGTTCATAAGATCATTAGTATCATGATCATCTAGGAAGCAAAATTCTGTGGCTCTCTCCACAGCTGAAGCTGAATATGTGTCTGCAGGCAGTTGTTGTGCTCAATTATTATGGATGAAGCAGACATTTTTGGATTATGGAATAATATTTGATAAAGTGCCACTCTTGTGTGATAATGAAAGTGCCATTAAAATTGCAAATAATCCTGTTCAACATTCTAGAACCAAGCACATTGAAATACAGCACCATTTTATTAGAGATCATGTGGCAAAAAGGAGATATTGAGGTGAATTATGTCAGAACAGATATGCAACTAGCAGATATTTTCACCAAACCCTTAGATGAATCAACATTTTGCTTTTTAAGGGGTGAACTAAACATTATTGATATATCAAATGCTAGTTGATGTGCTAAATGTGCTATTTGTATAAAATAATATTATTTTATTCCTTCTCTAGTCTAAATCTGCTTTTGGTCTAAATTGACCAAACTGACAGTCAGTTCATCTAACTGACAGTCAGTTTAGTGCTTAGGAGCCTGTTCTTAGTCTCTGGTCGAAGTCGTTGACCTAACTGACAGTCAGTTTGACAGTCAGTTATGTACAATTGATTTTGGTCGTAGCTCCCGGTCGTTCTCGAGTCTCAAACTGACTGTCAGTCTCACATACTGACTGTCAGTTTCAAAACTCAGTTCTGAAAACTGACTGTCAGTGTGATACACTGATTGTCAGTTCCAAGTTTCTGGTTTTGGAGCTGACTGTCAGTATGTCTAACTGACTGTCAGTTTGGGTCCCGAGTTCTAAAACCCTCGATCTGTTTTTTTTGTCTCCTCGCCTTCTTTGTCTCGTCGCCACCTCCTCCTGCACCTCCTCTCGTCGCCGGTGTGTTTGCGCCACCGTCTCGTGTCGCCGGTGCCTCCTCCTCGCCGTCGACGAGCGCCACCACCCCTTTTTGCGCCTCCACCGCATCTGCGCCACCGCCGTTCTAGCCGCCACCACCACATTGCGCCATCCTTCGCCGGAGCCTCTTCGTGCACCGTTGTGCAGAGGCTCGCCGGCGGTGACCCTTCGTTCCTCTCCTCGTAGTGTGTCTCTGTGTCGCGAATCGTCGTCGTCGGCGGCCTCCTCTGCTCCGTTCAGCCGTTCTGTTCAGGTCCTCTATTTCCTCCTCTGTTTTTCCATTATCTTTTCTTCATGTCGGATCAGCCGGGACCGTCTCGTCGTGTGGCTTGACGGAAGAACGCGGCAAACAGCCAGCGTTCATCGGGTCAGACGTCCGAGAACCAGCCTTCGCCTCCGCCTGAGCATGTCCCCATGGATTATTCCCGGTGGCACGCTAGCCACCTTCGCACGCTCCGCTCCACAAACCCCTACCTGTTGCCGCGTCCCACTGGTCGCGACTCGTGCAATGTTGTTACCTGCTATAACAACTTGCACCTCGATCTGTTCAACAGTGTCTACAGCCACGCACCCATTTTCGCTCACCGCTCTCTGTCGTGGGGTACGATCGCCTCTCGCACAGGCATCGTTACCCTCGCAGACCTCTTTGGATCTGTAGGGATCCACGACCTTGTCGCCGATTCCTCTCTGCACTGGGCTGAGGGGCCCATTCTCCAGTTTTATTCCACCGTCTTCATTTCTCCTCAGCGCGACTTCATGACCTTCATGACGGGTCTCCAGGTCTACACCGTCATGAAGGAGTAGATTGAGTCTGCGCTAGGACTGGTTCATCCCGCATCTGGGCGCCAGCTCCATACCCTACCCGATCTCGAGCATCAGGAGGTGGCCATGCTTTATTCCGGCCCCTTCTAGCTCCATCACATTGCTGGCCTGCGCCGCGATGTTGACCTAGCCCTTCGGATTCTTCGTCTCACTCTAGTCCCTATGTCCGGCGATAGGGCTAGAGTCACCTATCTTGCTCTCCATGTGTTGATTTCCATCTTCCAGGAGGAGCCCTTTGACGTTGCTGATCTCATCATTAGTGAGATTCAGCACATTCTCCTCTCTCTGCGCCGTCAGCTGATATATGCTCCGTATATCATGGCGGTGCTTCTGCACATTAGGGCCGTCGATACTGAGCTCCCGCGGCCCCATCATCCCCTTCTTTTCTATCCTCCGGGCCAGACCGATCGCCGTCTTGGTGCCCGGCCTGCGGCTGCTATGGACCCTGATTCTCCCGCATTTGATGATGCTGTGGGGGAGTCAGAGGACGAGACTCCAGTTCAGGAGTCTGATCCAGCACCAGCTACAGAGACTGGCATCGGCTCTTCCTCGGCATCTTCTTCTCAGCTCCAGCAGATCCTCCAGGTGCAGCAGTAGATCCTCAGCACTCAGGCGGAGCATCATCAGATGTTGCTCCGTTTGCTTGCTCAGCAGGAGGAGATTCTGTAGCGCCTACCTTCTTCAGCTTCACCTGCCCCTCGCAAGAGGGCCCGCCAGGCAGTGTCTTCTCTGAGCACAGCTTCAGGACCAGCTGATCCAGCTCCTGCGGCACCAGCTCTGGCTCCAGCTGCTCCAGCTCCAGCAGCTACGCCTCCCTTGTCTCCTGCGGTCGACGCGTCTGGATCTCTAGCAGGCTCTGGAGATACAGCCATCTTAGGAGTTTCTTCTGATGATGAACATTAGGCTCCATCTTTCTGTATTACCTCCCTTTTTGTGTTTGATGCCAAAGGGGGAGAAGTATTTTAGAGATATTGGATCTTATATGTCTTTAGTTTTTATATTGTGGATGTTATATGCAGATGGATGATTGGATATGGGTTTATTTGGTTTATCATATATCTGACATTGTGATGTTGAAAGCTCTGATATATATGTTATTGTGATATCTTGAGATTTGTATGCTCTGATACATGTTGATATGACTTGGTGATGATATATATGCATATCTGTGAGTGTTTGTATGATGAATTTATGAGATGCTCTGATGTATATGTGTTGGTTTATGCTCTGATTTTTGCTATATGATGAGATGCATATACTCAGGGGGAGTTAGTTCATTTATATTTTGTTTCGAACACTTGTTGTCATCATTCATAAAAAAGGGGGAGATTGTTGCATTTAGGCTTTCATGCCTAACCCTAATTTTGATGATTAATGAAAATAAAATGTTTCAGACTAAATGTGCTTCTGAGATTTTTGAAACAGAGTTTGTTCGGGAAGAAATACGAGATGATCAAGATGAACCCGACATGAAGTGAAGCACGAGGTGCAGAAGAGCAGAGACAAGACGCAAATGTGAAGATGCAAAGGACCTAAGGTAATCTGTGATTTCATTTTCTTCCGATCTCGGAGTTCAGAGATAGATCGGTTTAGGAAAATTGTTTTTAGTTTTTAACCGTACTATAAAGAGTGGTGGCGAAAGTCCTCTCTTTATCTCCAACATGAACCGAGAAACTTAGGTCATTGCATTGCATCTTTTTGGTTGGATTTGATTGGAATTTGGTTTGAAAGATTTGGTTTTTCAGTTGAGTTTTTGACAGCATAAGAGTTTTTTAATTTTACAGAAAGATCTAGGCAGTTCTGGTTTTTACTTATGTTGACAAAAATGTAGCTCTTAAAATTATCTTTCAAACGAGCTATTAAACACCTATTTTGGATTTCTGGATTTAAAGTTATCACTATTTTTATTCATGCTAACTGTCAGTTTGAATGTCAGTTTGTATTAACTGACAATTGTCCAGAGAGGGTGTATTTTGGGTTCAAAATTTTTGTACTAAACTGACTGTCAGTTAGGGTTTCGACCACAGTTGTTTTCTTCTGAGTTTCTATTTGATTTGGTCGAACTGACTGTCAGTTTGCATAACTGACTGTCAGTTGTGGGTTTCAAGATTCTATAAACGACCACAAACGGCTAGTAATTTTTTATCTGTAAATTTTGTCGGCCGTTGTACACGAAACTGACTGTCAGTTTGTGTTGCTGATTTTCAGCCCTAGCTCCAACGGTTCATTTGATTCTTGAGGCTATAAATAGGGGCTTTATGCATGAGTTTTACACAACAAGCAGCAGCATTCTCTTATACACTCTTGAGCTTTAGTTTTGTACACAAAATCTTGATCTGTTGATCAAGTCGAGTGTTTTCTGATCCACTGAGAGTTTCAGTTCATTTGCATTTGCATACTCGTAGTTTCTTGGTGCGTGTTTGGAGGTCTAGAGAAGATCTCGCTGCCTATTACTCTTGGTAGGCACCCTCACCTAGATGGTTCGGAGGCGTGGCCTTTGACCTCTCCAGTTCGGAGTTTGTCGGAGAGGCTCGGCAAAAGTGTACAAGGCATTGGTGCTCGCCTTTCCGGAGTGGACAAGGAGCAACTATTAGTTGATAATACTCTTCGTGAGTATTAAGGCAAAACTCAAGTGACTTGAGTGCTTCAACGAGGACTAGTGGAGACTAGGCAAGTCTCCGATACCTGGGTAAAAATCACTGTGTTCGTTCTCTTCTCTTCTTTCTCATTTTATTATCTGTTCTTGTTTTACAAATATTTGTTTTAAATTTAAAGTTTTAAAAGCCTCCTATTCACCCCCCCTCTAGTCGGCATCCTTGATCCTACAGGTCACACATTTCATTAAGACCCCAACAGCGCCTCTTCTGTACAGTTTTTGGTCGACCAACGTATAGATTCTTGCTTTGCGATTTAGGCGGTGAGCCTCAACATCATCCTCCGAAACATACTTACTTTGAATGTATTCCTTGGTCGGATTCATCCAAGTTTGTTCTAGACCGATGGTATCAACTTCTTAGTAGTCATTTACCGAGGGGGAGTTCAAACACTCGAAAAAGACATCTTGAGGGATCCCATGCACATCCCCCCGGGCACTAGCCAATCGAGCTTGCTTGTCAGCCGCTTGATTGTCGCGATGGGGAATATGTTGTACTTCAAAACCAAGGAAATATTTTTTGAACTTTCTGACTTCGGCCACATAGGCCTCCATCATAGAATTTGAGCATTGGTAATACTTGCTAACTTGATTGGCAACATGTTTCGAGTCCCCTTTAGCTAGTAGACATATGGCGAACTTCCAAAGCTCGAGCCACTTGTAGGTTAAGAAGGAGAGTTTCGTATTCCATGACATTGTTGGTTGCCAGGAAATTGAGTTTTGTAGCATAATGAAACTGGCCTCCATTGGGGTTGAGCAAGAGACAACTAGCGCTTGCCCCAGTAAGACAGTAGGAGTTGTCGAAGAACAACGTCCAAATTTCTTCTGCCACAGGGGTGCTGGATCCTTGCGGTGGAGTTTGTTAGAACTTGCACTTGATCGTCGTTCTGTTAACAAACCGAAGCTCGAAATCTCCCAATTTGATCGCCCACTTGGCAATATGACTAGTTGTTTGTTTGTTGTGAAGCACTTGTCCCAACGTACCCGACATTGTTATGGGGTGAGCCTGGAAGTATTGTCTAAGCTTGTGTGATGACATCAGGAGCGTGTATAGGAGCTTATGAACTTCTGAATAGTGCTCCTTGGGACCACGAAGTACTTCACTAATGAAGTACATTGGCAGCTTTTTGCCCCCTCAATCAGCGAAAAGGACTACACTGGCACTAGTAGTCGTGACTGAGAGGTCTAGCAATAACGGTTTATCCAGAACGGGACTCACCAGCACAAGAGGGGTTTTCAAGTAACGCTTAAGCTGCTTGAAAGTCTCCTCTGCCTCAAAGGTCCACTTAAAGCGGTCTCTTTTGTGAAGCATCGCAAAAAAGAGGAAACCTTTGTCTCCTAGTCTGATGATAAATCTGCTTAGGGCAACCATTCAACCAATAAGACGTTGGATTTCACACATCGACGTTGGCGAGCACATCTCTTCGATGGCTCTAACCTTGTCGGGGTTAGTTTCTATCTCTCGAGTGGAGACGAGGAAGTCAAGGAGCTTTCCTAACTTGACCTCAAACACACATTTTTTTGGATTAAACTTATTGTCTATCTTTTGAGGTTGGCGAACGTCTCTATTAAGTTTTTGAGATGATCGGAGCACTTGATGCTCTTGATGATCAAGTCATCAACGTAGACAAAGAGGTTGCGATCAAGCAATTCTCGAAGCATTTTGGTCATTGCTCATGATAAGTCGTGCCGGCATTCTTTTATCGAAATGACATCCTTACTTAGCAACAATAAGTGCCAGAAGGAGTGATGAAAGCCATTTTTCTTTGGTCTTCGAGCACCATGCTAACTTGATGATAACTCGAACAGGTGTCCAAGAAACTCATTAGTTCACAACCAACGGTCGAATCAACCAATTGATTTATTTGGGACAGAGGGAAGTCGTCCTTGGGATAGACATTATTAAGATATGTGAAATCTATACACATATGCCATTTCCCATTGGATTTCTTCATGAGCACCAGATTGGCCAATCAATTTGGGTGCTCGACCTCACAGATTATTCCAGCGTCAAGAAATTTGTTGAGCTTGGCCCAAATTGCTTTTTGGCGATCGGGAGCAAAAAGACGAAGCTTTTTCTTGACAGGACGCGAGCCTTCGGCTATAGATAGCCTATAATTGACCACCTCTCGAGGTATGCCCATCATATTTGATGGGCTCTAGGCGAATACATCAAAATTCTCTCTGAGGAATTCTGTTACCACTTCAATTTCCTCAACGGGGAGGTCTGCATTTATTTTCACCACTTTTCCAGAGCCAAGTGACACGAGAACGACATCACCGGCGGGCTCTAGCAATGCTTTTAAGGTTTTTCCAGAGCTGGAGCCAAGTGACACGGGAGCAGCATCACCCTCAGGCTCCTTCAGTGCCTTGGAGTTTTCCCCATGCGCTGTAGTTCGGAAGATATTGACTTCCCTGGTGAGCAAAGCCTTGATCGGTTCCAGCGACTGAGCGAAACTCCTTTGTGATGCTATTGGGTCTCCTTTGACGGTGATAGCACCGTTGGGGCCCGGGATCTTGATAGAGAGATATGCGTAGTGGTTGACCGCCATGAACTTAATCAATGACAATCGTCCCAATATCGCGTTGTAAGTGGACAAAACATCTGCGACGTCAAAACTAATAACTTTCATTCTATAATTGCGGACATCGCCAACAGTTACTACCAGATCTATTTGTCCTTAAGACTCAATAGAAACACCAGGAGCCAGAATCTTGAAGATGTTCTTCACCGGTCGAAGCATATAGCCGGGTGATTTGCATCGACGGGAGAGTTTTGGCAAACAATATGTCCATCGAGCTACCTCCATCTATAAGAATTCTCTTCAGCTTGCAGTTGTGCACCGTGGGGGTTCACAACCAACGGATTCATATGTGGGTACGTCAGTTTGGTGGGTTGATCTAGCGCTCCAAAAGATAGTGGCTGATCATACCACTTAGGTGATGCTCAAATTTAGGTAGACACTACACATACTTCCCAGAGTGCAGTCTTGCACTGGCGACGGGATTCGTAAGTGGAAGATCCACCGATTGAGACATCGACATGCAAATTGACCTCTTGGAAGTGAAGATCATCGATATCCAAGCCTCCAACAGCCGGGAGTTCAGGATCTTCGGCTAGCTCGAGTTGTACGGAGAACTCACCAACACCTTTATAGTATTGCTCAAGTTTATATTGCAAAATTCGACAATCCTTGGTATTGTGAGACGATGCCTGGTGATACTGGCAGAATTTCTTGCCACTTGTTTTCCCTTAGCGGGTTCGGGGTCCTGTGACCCAGCCGCATCTGTGGGGGAAGACGAGGGGTGTTTTGCCCTTGGCCTCAACTTTGGCTATGATAGCTTGTGTCGGGATCAGAACACTTGAAATGGCCCACTACTAGCATATCTCAAGTGTTCTTTTTCTGAGTGTCCTTTCCACGATCGTCCTTCTTCTTTGAAGGCTTGGGCTTGTCAGTTTCCTCTTTCCCCTACCCAATGTTCTTCTTCTTCCATTCTACAACCTCGTTACCTATGACATGCTTTTCGATGATGCTAAAAAGGTCCTGCATAGTCAATGGCCTGGTTATGGTGAACTTATGAGTGAGGTGCTCATCCTGGACGCCCGTGACAGCAGTGTTGATGATGCTGCTCTCCTCAATGTCTAGGATTGAGGTGCAGACTTCCAAGAATCGATGGAGAAATTGACGAAGTGACTCCTTGCCCTAGCGCACATAGAACAGCTCATTCTCGTGCTTCAAGCACTAGTAGCTACCTTGTGTGATCAAAGGATGCCGACTATTGGGGGTGAATAGGCGTTTTAAAATTTTAATTCCAATTTTCAATTTCAATCTAAAGCAATAATGTGTGGTTATTACAAATAGGTATAATGGCACAATTTTGGGGTTTTGCTTTCCTAGAGTGATCAAGCCAACAACAAATATTTCTAAATATAAAATTTTGCAAGAGGAAAGAATAACCGATGACGCAATCGATTTTTTCCGAGGTATCACAAATTTGCTAATTTCCACTAATCCTTGTTAAAATACTCTACACAAGAGTATCGCCTTAATTCCACTAGTGGTTTCCCTTCTCTCCGGATAGGCGAGCACCAAGTCTTCACACCCAAGCATCGGGCCTCTCCAACAAACACCATCAATGGAGAAATCATCGGACTCCTGGGGTCATCTAGGTGACGGCAATCACCAAGAGTAACAAGTTTAGCACCTTCGCTTGATCAAACTCAACTATTGAAGCTCAAGATGCAATGCAATTCTTTCTCAGAGCTAGCTCTTCAAAGCAACAAAAGACTTTTACACACACTAGCTCTAAATGCAAGAATTTATGAGTTCAAGGGCTTGGCAAGTAATAGCAATGAATTTTGAGTGCTTAGAGTATTAAATGAATGCCAAGTATGGAGTATATATAGCCTACGAGCTGAAACTAGCCTTTTGAGAAATTTCAGACAAAGTTTGTACTGGCTGGATATTGTCCAACCACATCAGACATTGTCCGACTAGTGCAAGTGGTTTATGACCATTGGAAAATTAATACACTTGTTAGTGACCGTTCGATACAATTTTCTGAAGGCTGGACGAACACATACTCGGCTAGACAAATGGTTCGGACAGATGTATTTGTCTCTGGTTACGATTTCACATAAATTGTTTTTGTATTGGCCAGACAGATACATACTTGGCCAGACAAATGGTCTGGACAAATGTATTTGTCTCTGGTTACGTTTTTGTTGAAACAGTATCACTAGATTTGGTACTGATATGACCAGGTTTGAATTGATACGACCATGAACTAGTCTAATACTGATACGACCAGTTTCAAACTGATTCGACCACAAACCGGTCTAGTACTGATACAACCATTTTTGACTTGTACTGATACGACCAGTTTTGACTTGATTCGACCACGAACTGTTCTAGTACTGATATGACCAGCTTTGAATTACTGAAATGATTAGTTCTTTTACTAGTACGACAAATATTTTTACTATCATGACCAAATTTCTATTTTTACTGATTCGATCAGTTTTTTACTACTGCTACCAAAATTTTTACTGTCACGACCAAGTTTCTATTTTACTGATTTGATTGGTTTTTTTACTGGTGCGACTGATTTTTACTGTCACGACTAAGTTTCTATTTTACTGATTTGATTAGTTCTTTTACTGGTGCGACCAAGATTTTTATACTAGCCGGACATTGTCTAGTAACATCGGACATTGTCCGGCCATATTAGACAAGTTGTGCCTGGATAAATTCATTTATCTCTGGTGAATTAGTGCACAATTTTTATCTCTGAAATTCACACTCTACCCTAATTTGCTCCTACACTATATGAGTATGCATTTGAGCTTCAAAGCATAAGATGGATCAAGCTACTAGGGCTACACCCTTCTTAATAGTACTACTGATAAATCTAAAACTTAAAAAATGAATCCGGTCGACTTGACCACCAACAACCGATAAAATACTAAGAAATGAATCTTAATCTTCATCTTTATCTCGGCCATCGAACATGAGGTTTTCTCTATCTCTTGCTTTTGTCACAACGTTATCATGCTTTGACCTGAAACTTGATTAGCTCTAAATAATCATATTAGTATCATGTTTTCTGCTCATCATTAATCATCAAAACCCTAAACAAGGTCTAGATTCAACAACTTGAAACTTCGCACATAATTCCTTGTATAGCTGTTCCCACAATCTAATCAAGTCAGATTGGAGATTGAGGATCCAGGATCTCGCAATGCCTTCTAACACCGTAGGCAAAAAGTGCGCCATGGTTGTTTCATCTTCACCAACTGCAAGTACGAGAGTGGTGTAAACTTGTAAGAATTCTTCGAATTTGGTTTTTTCGCTATACCTTTCGGTAAAGGAAAGACAAAATCCTTGTGGCCAGTGCACCTCCTGGAGGGGTGCAGCCAGCACTCGATAGCTATGTGAGGTACGGAGAGCCGCCTTTCGGCTGTGACGAGACTTGTGATCACCACCGGACTCGTCGGAGGAACTTGAGTTCCTCCACGACGAAGCTATGGACTGTTCACCAGAGCACTCTGAGGGTGGAACCGGAGTTCCAACTCTCTCAAAGACACTCATACTCCTTCTTGTGCGTCGGCACTTGGTAGGTTTGGCGGAGGGTGCCACTGGGCCCGAAGCCTCCTACTCGATCACTATTGCTACTCTGGACTAGCAAATGCGGTGGCACCTCAGGTGGTTGTGTTATCGCTTGAACCTCCTGCTATATGGTTTGAACATTGCTTGTTAATTCCGCACCATCTGGGCTAATGCCACCAAGTCTGAAGTTTCCTGCACCTTAGGGGATGCAAGATCAGGTTCCACTTCACCGCACTTATTCGCAGCCATCGAAGAATCGGGAGGAACTTTGGCAGGTTGGGAAGCTCCTTTCTTTGGTATCTTCAAAGAATTAGTACAACAACACCATTCCCCATGGTTGACGCCAACTGTTGAGGGATTGCCCCAGCAAGTAGATTTGTTTGTTATGTGACAGAACACGTGTGCACTGATCCAAGTGAAGAGAAGTAATGACGCAAAGGGATTTTCACAAGTTCGGGTGGAATGGATCCTTCCCTACGTCCTAGATATTGTCCTGGGGCTCTACAGATAAGCAAAATGGTCTAGGAGTATCGAGACTATACTATAAAAAAGATTACAATGATAGCCGAGCGCTAGGAAAGGAAGCTGGTCCTTTTCTAAGTGCTGAAATTACACTGTTTGGACGCTGGAACAGATAGGTCCTGTCCTCGAGCTCCAATATCCAATGTCAATCTAATCTCTCGATCTTCTATCTCTTCTTCCTTGTTGTCTTGATCTTCTCTACTTAAATTCTGCAACTGTTGAATCAAATTTCCTAAGATTTCGGGATGTCACCTAGTAACAGCTAGAAGGTTACCATTTGGGTGACGAATCCGGGGACAGTGGTTTTAATGTCTTATCTACAGAGAGATCGTGAGTACAGAACTACTATCATCGCTGACAGATAGGGCCGCGATGTCAGGGTCTCGATAGTTCTTCTTCAATCTGATCCTCACCACAAATACAACTAAAAGGGGCCCTTCTTGTGATGGTTATAGGCACTGAATGTTCATCATGTGGACGGTGGCGATGATCATATTTAAATTTGTCAAAATCATATTTACAAATATCACATTTTACAACTAAAATATCGGTGATACATGTTGTGTATCAGTTGTCACCTGATGATATATCGAATGATAAAATTGATATCTAAAATGATAAAATTGATATTTAAAACTATGATTCAAGTTAGATCAAGATCTGGTCCTCATATGAATTCGTTTTTTAAAAAATATCGAAGTTGATATAACAATCATCTGATCCGTACACAACGTTTGCATTTGACGCGGGTTTGGATGAACACGCATTTGATGCCCACTCAGATTTAAAATATCCTCAAAGTTTATCTCCATCAGACCATCCCGTTTTAACTTTTGTCCAGATCAGTTACGTTGGGGAAGATGCGATCTGATTAAAGGCCCTCCTGATCGATCCCCAAATCCTCCGGCCAAATTCAGGAAACAAATCCCGCAGCCCGCTTTGACTCCCACGCACACCACAACCGATCCCCAAATCCCCATGGCGGCAAGCCTGTGGCGCGCGGTGATGGGCACCGGCAGCGGCGCCCCGTCGGCGGGCGCCGATGCCACGGGCGGTGTGGAGTTCTGGCACGGCGCGGAGCGCACGGGGTGGCTGAACAAGCAGGGCGAGTACATCAAGACGTGGCGACGGCGGTGGTTCGTGCTGAAGCAGGGGAGGCTGTTCTGGTTCAAGGACCAGATCGTGACGCGCGCGTCGGTGCCCCGCGGCATCATTCCCGTGGCCTCCTGCCTCACCGTGAAGGGCGCCGAGGACGTGCTCAACCGGCAGTTCGCCTTCGAGCTCTCCACCCCACGCGAGACCATGTACTTCATCGCCGACTCCGAGAAGGAGAAGGAGGAGTGGATCAACTCCATCGGCCGCTCCATCGTCCAGCACTCCCGCTCCGTCACCGATGCCGAGGTCGTCGACTACGACAGCCGTCCCCAGCCCCCGCCGAAGCCGCAGGCGAGCGAGTGATCCGTGAGAGTAAGACGCTGTAATCTCTATGACTCTATATCTAGCATCTATGTGGTATCAACTCAAGTGCTTGTGGTTATGGTCCTACTTTTATTGATTTTTGATTATATGTATATTAATGATGGTTGTTGGGGAATAAGTTTGGGATTTCGGTGTATAGCCTGTTATTTGATACTATGGATTGGTTGCAGCATCTTAATTTTTGTTTAGTTGTTTTGAATTTATTTGGTCAATCGGTTGGTGTTCGGGTGTTGTGGGCTGGATTTGTGAAGTCCCGGCAAAATTCCGTCTCTTTTTGATTTGAGTTTGGGTTGTCATGATAGAATATGCATTTGGCTTAAATCCTGGAAGTTAGTGCTTGAATTGCCTTCAATTTGTTTAAGAATTTGGTTTGCGCTAGTGCTTAGACAGATAACACGGGTTTTCCTGAGAAAAGAGCTCCTTTTCATTTAGTACTGATTGATTAATAAAACATTGTTTTATATAGGAACAATGAACTGTGCTATGTTTATTAAGTGTGTACCTTGAAGTTGCTATCAAACTTATACAAGCAACCATATGATTCAATCTCATCATCTGAAGTGGCATGACCAGGTATGCGGTTATGTACTGATGACCATGCTTCATCATTGGTGCATCACACCTAATTTCCGACCTATGATGTATGAAGTTATGTAGTCATGACCATGCTCATCATTGGTGGACCATTGCCTAAATATGTACAGTACTAATAATGTCCTTGGTGAAATATATGTGTGATCAATATTCTGGGCTCTGGAGGTTATTTGTTGGTAATGCATCTCAATAACTAAGTGATTAAAGTACTAGATAATGCAGTTTGCCTTATCTCAGTACCTCTTTTGGCATTTGAGAACATTATTACCGGGAACCCTGGGAAGTTAAATTAGGATTGGGCTCAACATTTACCACCTCAAATCTTCACTGGATAAAATCTCTTGACATATAGGATAAATGGTTGATGTTTGAACACAAAAGGTAGAAGGACCTCGGAAATTGAAGATGCACTTTGTTTACCTAGTATTTGTGAGCATTGAGCTATGGATAATCTGTCATATTCTTGGGTCATCTTCTTAGATAAGATTTATCGAACTAGCTCTTGAAATAGATAAATTCTTATGATTTCCAATAACTGAAAGGCCCAAAACATGTACTGAAGTTGATGAATGCTCTGATAGTTTATCTGAAATAAATAAGTATTCCATGTTCTTTGAAAATTAAGATTAGTTTATCTTCTTTAAGAATTAAGATTGGTTTTGTTCTAAGAAATGTACGCATGTGCTTATATGCACCGTGTTATATATTTATGAAGAAATGGGCTACCTTGCAAAGGCAGTTTATTCATAGTAAAAGGACACATTTCATTAGATATGCCCATGTTAGATTCTTGTCAGATTCAAGGATACTTTGGTTTGAGAGAACAACAATGTCTTGTAGTCATATTCATATTCCATAATTGATGTTGGAACACTGTATGCAAGGTTTGAGGATCAATTGATGCACAAATTTATCAGTAGTTGATGTTTATGTTCTGCAAGCAGTTACTCAATCCTAAGTTTTGGAATAAATGTCCGTAGAACTTCTACTGTTAATTTCAATCATGTAATCCCCCTATAGAAGTTTCTGTTTCAGGTTCTATATTCTATAGATTAAAATTTCAGTATTGCTTCATTAGGCTCTTCTATCTGAAAGATACAGTTGTAGCTAGCAAGAGCTCTTCAATGTTCGGAATGTTTGGTCATGATCTATCCACAAATCTTTAGGTTTTCTGCTGGCCACTACAGTGTTTGAGTTATCTATAGCCGGCTCTTTGGTAGTCAAATAGGCGTGCTGTTATTCTCAAAAAAGAAAGGGGCACCTGACCATTGGTGAAGTCTTTATAATTTCTGCTGCATAGATCAGTGGTGTGGTGTTATTCAGATCAACATTATGTAGCTTCCCAGTTTACTCTCTCTATGATTTATGGTGGGAAAACAAGATAATTTGTCACACCAGATTCATTAAGTTGTATTGTGTTGTGCCAAGAGATAGCATTATTTCTAACAGGATTAGCATATTAAGTTTAAACGCTACTAATTATTATGCAGTACCAGACATGAAAGTTATAATGCTTGTTCTGTGATGATTTTGTTAAACCACTCGTGTGAAAATTTAAGCAATCTACTGTGCATGTACCCTAGTATTACAAAGGGACCTACTCCTGTATGCTTCATTTTGTTGAATCAATAATCCCAGTTATGGATAATTTTTCTCCTGTTGTTGTCAACTTGCTCAGCCTCAAAATTCACCATGGTGTAATATTTCGGCCTTGATCTGGTATGATAAGTTCATCCATCCTTTGATGTATAATTGTAGGATATGCCAAATTTCCATTTATCTTTCCATAGTGACAAAAATTGATATGTTGTTTGCACATAGATACTACCATTAATGCTAATGCCTGTTGCATCAATAGATTGTGTCGTTTACCTTTCTTTTTCTGTTGTGATGATGAATACCTGCTTTATGATACTTATCGTTTGGACTCTGCCATTAAACCCGGTGCTGTGAGGTGATTTGGCTTAGGATTTTACATTTTTTTAGGAAAGGATTTTTGAGTGATTTGTGTAGATAGGGTGTGGTCAGTGAGGCGGAAACACAAGTTTAGGGCTGGAAACATGTTTTCCCTGGATCACCATCATTTTTGACCAGATTAAGCTAGTACAAATACACTCTGGCCTATCTATCATTACCATTACTCACACTTGGACCAAGCTTGTTTAGAGAACGTACGAACAAAAGTAACCCTATTGAATATATGTTAAATCATATGAATTATGAAATGTAACTTGAACTGAAGAACTTATAGTCATGACCATCATATATACAGACATAAGGACACCAAAATCCACGCATCAAACGGACGGTCCAGGGAAAAGTCTTCAATTAGGGACCCATGCACATACTATTCTAACACTGACACTCTAGGAGGACTATAAATTACAAGGTGACCAAAAACTACCAACACCAACACTTGTTGTACTGACAGCTCGCTGATTCCGGCCGGCGTTGTCACTGTCGGCATCTGAAACTAGTGATGCAGCGCCGGCGTCGGCAAATGCGCAGCCGGCGCCGGCGGTTTCGGGCACTGATAGCACTTGGCGAAGAGCCCGAACGTGTCGATCTGCTTGATGAAGTTGGCCATGCTGGCCCACCCGCCGAGCCCGAACCCGACCACCATCACCCACGCCACCACGAACACGTTCACGGCGAACATCCCGGCCCAGCTCGGCAGGAAGAACGGCGGCTTCTCCGCCGCATTCTGTTGTATGATATCCATCCACACACCAAAAGGAGAAAACGATGTTAAACAATAAGTTGATATGGTAAGACTGTACGACATGACGTTGTGTGTTTGCATGCATTATGGCACGCTAATTGCGCGCTCTTTTGGGCTTGCAAAGCTCCCATGAGGCCACGAAACCCTAGAACAGATGGAAAGGAACGTCCCACCCGATCCAATAAATTTCCGTCTTTTTTAAATTTCCGTCGCGATCAACCCTAACGGCGACGCCCGCAGCCTCACTATCGGTTGTGCGAAAAGATAAGTCTGTAGAGTTTGGGCGCGTTTGCATTCTTTGCCTTGCAAATTAAAAGAAATGTATCTTTCTTTTATTTAGTTTATTTAATTCGAAAATTAATGTTGCAAGTGATGAGAATTTTAAAATTTCTCGTGAGTTAACTAAGTAGCTCAACTTTTATTCTTCGTCAATCCGAACATTTAAATTCCAAATTAAAGTCAAGAGTGTGCTTTTCGATTTAAAGTGGTGCTTGGCTAAATTTGACCTTAGATTTATTTGTCAAATAAATTTGAGTTGAAAGCAAACAACCGTCTTATTTTGAGCAGTTTAGGGGCTACACCTCAAATAAGCTGCAGCCCCTGCCTCCTGACTTGGTTTATTGCTCTCCTTCCTTCCCTTTCTACATTTCTTATCAAATAAATTCAATCTTACCAAATAATCTTTTGAACTTATAAAATAAATCAAGTTTTTATACTTAACTCAAACACGGCCAAACGGGCCTAGATACAATTCTTTTAGGTGGACCAGAAACGGGATTGCTGTCGGCATCAGTTGCTGTAGCACTAGTGTGATGTGTGCAAGAGTTTTCCTTTCATTTTCTCTGTTAGTGTCACAACTTGGCACTCAACGTCAGCACAATATCTGCACCACATCAGCATCAAATCATTTGCTGTCTGGGACGCTATTCGAGTGGATCCATCAACCCAGTGGCGCACACGGTGTGGATTCTTCTGTAATCCAAACCCCCAAAAAGGTAGTATCAATGGACGAACCAAACTCCTAGTTGTGGACGCACTGCACCACACCGGAACTAAAGCAAGCGGCTCCGTACAACGTAATGTCAAAGACGAGCTCGCCAAAGCGAAGGAGACAAGGGTATCGTTGTCACTTGTCAGACACTAGCAAGGGCCTCTTGCTGTTAGACAGCTTCTAAATTGACGTTTTCGTTGGCTAAGTTTGGGGTTGGCCAAATTATGTGGGATCAAGATCTATGTGCGTATCGGACTCTTATTCCAAAAGGAAAGATTTGTATCTTTTTTTTTTTTCTGTTTGAATTATTAGATTAAAAATGAATGGTCTAAACTAATGAATTTTTTTTTGAAATAACCCTAACAAAAAAAACAATTGCAAAACTAACTCTTAACTTTTTAAATTTACAAAAAGGGCATTCAGTCGCGAAATCATGCTCGCGACAGTCTTCAGTCGCTATACGGTATAGCGACTGAAGACGTGGCACGGCACAAATGCCCCGCTGGCACCTGTGCCGTGCCAGCGAGGTTTCAGTCGCTATACCGTATAGCGACTGAAAGCTGCGGGTTTCAGTCGCTATACGGTATAGCGACTGAAACCCTTTATATTCCCCAGCCGTCCCTCTCAGAGTAAATTTCAATTCATTTTTCCGAAATTTTACAGAAATTACTGAGAGAGAAGGAGAAGGAAGAGAAGAAAAATGAGCAGAAAATTCTTTTCGGAGATTCTTCAAATCGCTGAGGTATATTTTTTTAACTCGTGTATTTAAATTAATTAGATCGTAAACTCGTAGTATTTAGATATGATTTAGAATGATTGTTAGGATTAGTGTGATTGTTAGGGTTAGTGTAATGGTAAATGCGTGAATGTGATGAAAAAAAATTTAGAGTTAGGGTTAGGGTTAGGGTTAGTGTATGTTCACAGATTAGGGTTAGTGTATGTTCGCAGATTAAAAAATTTAGGATTTCGCAGATTAAAAAATTTGAAGAACCACTAAAAAATGTGATGTTTTTCAAATTTGAATTTTATTAGTATGGACGTAGATTAAAATATTTGTTAATATGTAGATGTAAACATTTGTGATTATGTATATTAAAATGATTGTTATTATTAGGGTTAGGGTTAGGGTTCACCGCTGTCGCTTCTTTTAGTTGGGGTTAGGGTTAGGGTTAGGGTTAGGGTTAGGGTTAGTCATCACTGCTGTCGCCCTCACCGTCTTGGTCTTTCCCGCACGGGTTTAGAGCGAGAGGGGTTATTTTTTTAGGGCTGTAGGGAAACATCGTGTTCCCCAATAGCGACTGAAACGGTATTTAAACACCGTGCGTCGTTTTCACACAGTACGACCATTTCATTTTTCCGAAAATTCTGAAATTAGCACAGAGAAAAAAAGAAGAGAAGGAAGAGGAGGAGAGGAGAAGAGAAGAGAATGGTTGGTTTTTTTGTTAGATTTAGGGGTAGGGTTGTCAATCAGTTAGGGTTAGGGTTAGGAATCGCGGCCTCATTGTCGTAGTCATCACCGCTGTCGCCCTCAACGTGTTGGCCTTTCCCGCACGGGTTTAGGGGTTATCTTTTTTAGGGTTGTAGGGAAAAATCGTGAACCAAACAATAACGACTGAAACGGTATTTAAACACCGTGCGTCGCTTTCACACAGTACGGCCATTTCATTTTTCCGAAAATTCTGAAATTGGCAGAGAGAAAAAGATAAGAGAAGGAAGAGGAGGAGAGGAGAAGAGAAGAGAAGGGTTGGTTTTTTTTGTTAGATTTAGGGGTAGGGTTGTCAATCAGTTAGGGTTAGGGTTAGGAATCGCGGCCTCATTGTCGTAGTCATCACCGCTGTCGCCCTCAACGTGTTAGCCTTTCCCGCATGGGTTTAGAGGGAGGGAAAAATTTCTGTTGTTTGGAAAATCATGTTTTTTTAGTACAATGAGCAATGTGAGTTCTCTAATTATACACTCTTGTACAGCTATGGAGCAACCCAATACAGTGTACGTTTATTACGGAGCCGGTGTAATCCGTAATGGACCAAACGGTGATGATCTTGGTGGTTGTATGTATGTTTGCAGTCAAATGAGACAACCACAGTCAATGTCTTTCAACGATTTGAAGATGTGGTTAGTTCACCTGTTACAACTCAATGTTACGACGGATAATCTCAAAGTGGAAGGCATGGTTCCGGATGGAAACAAATGGGTGCTGAAGAGACTGAAAGGTGACAAATCATGGGGTTCGTTTGGACGAATTGTGACAAATCCAGGCTATGCTGTCGGAACCATCATACTGTACGTTGAAATGTCAGTACATAGTTCGGAGGGCAGCCATTCGGTTGAAAGAGAAAACACTAATATCTGTACCGGAGGAGGTCGCGATGGCGGTGGCGATGTCGATACTGGTGCAGGTGCCAGTACCAATGCCAGTGCAACTGGCAGTGTACCTAACACAACTGGTGTAGGAAATACAACTCAATTTGGTGGCCATCAAGTAGATGCAGCTGAAGAATTACCAGAATTGGAGGAGAATTTTAATGAAGAGGAGTATATTGATCCGTCGGAAATGTATGAATCTCCTGATGAACCCACGGAACAGCATAATCCTATGAGTGAGTGGACTGATCCGTCATCCTTGAATAACGCTGTGGTTCATGATGAGCTGGGTTCGCGATGGTCTTATAATGAATCAACCGTCCAGCTTGGACAGTTGTTTCGGAGTAAAAAGGATGCAAAGAAAGCCATAACTGCCTGGCTGTCTCACTAAATAGGCCATTCCGGGTGGTCAGGTCAAATCCGAGCCTGTGGACTGTGAGGTGCTTAATCCAGAATTGTCCATGGTACGTACGTGTCTGGCGGCCACGAGATGACCCGTCCTTTCGGGTGACCAGAGTTGACGACCACGGATGTCTGGCTGAGGGCATGGTGCAGCATCATAGAAATATCACTTCCAGTTTTGTTGCCAGTCTGATTCTGTCAGTAGTGAAGGCAAATACGGCAATCACACCGAAGGTGATAATTGCACATGTCGCGGAGAAGTACGGTTATAATATCAACTACCCGAAGGCATGGATGGCTAAACAGAAGACGCTGGAGGAGCTTTTTGGTACATATGTTGAGGCATACAACTTAGTACCGAGGCTGTTGCGGCGGATATGCGAAGAAAATCCAGGCACAGTCACCGCAATTGTTGATACGCCGGCAATCGGCTCCGAGGGTGCTGTGATTCCTGGGTGCATGGTACTGCGGAGATTTTTCTGGGCATTCGCACAGTGCGTTGCATCGTTCAGGTATATGAGACCCGTGCTTTGCATTGACGGAACATTTTTGACTGGAAAATACCAGGGAACTCTGCTGACTGTTGTGGCTGTTGATGCCAACGACCAGCTTCTCCCCATAGCATATGCTGTGGTCGAGGGGGAGAACTATAGCAGTTGGCTGTGGTTCTTGGGCACTTTGAAGAATGAGGTTGTGAAAGACCGGGAGCGCGTGTGCTTGATTCATGATCGAAATGGAGGAATGCTGAGTGCGATGGAGTACATGCGATCAGGAGAGGATCCATCGCTGAGTTGGGATGATTTGCAGAGTCGTTGGTGCTCACGGCATCTTGGCGCGAATTTTAACAGTCGTTTCAAGAGCAAGCGTCTCATGGTCGTGTTCAAACGGCTTGCCAAACAGAACCAACAGTCAAAGTTCTCACAAATCTGGAAGTCACTGGAGGAAAGTACATCGGCGGAATTGCGAGAAGCAGGGGTTGCAGAAGATCGCGGCGATACTGGCACGGGAAGCCGCCGGGGTCGTCTCAGATTCAGTCAGTGGATTCAGCCCAAACCAATGGAGAAGTGGGCGTTGCTGCATGACACAGGTGGGGCTCGATACGGAATCATGACGACAAATCTGGCCGAGGTGTACAACTTCGTCCTCAAAGGTGTGCGATGCTTACCACTCACTGCAATAGTTGAAATGACATTCTATCGCACAGTAGCGTACTACGACAGCAGGGGTTTGGCGGCATCAAGGCTTTTGCATGACCCCTTAGCACACTGGCCCAAAAAGATCAATGATTACCTCGAATTTCGGACAAGGAAATCGTTGACACATGATGTCACAGTACTGAGTCGCTTGCACGGGAAGTATGAGGTTCGGCTAAGGCACAGACATGTCTATGGCACACTGCGGGCTGGTCGGGTCCACGAATGTCGGATTTCAAATGCAGATGCCCAATGCACGTGCAACAAGCCTCAACTACTGCACATTCCTTGCTCGCATGTCATCGCTGCCTGCTCTGTTCCTGGGATCGATCCGGCGCGGTACATATCAACCTATTATACTCTGCAGTACCTGTGGAAGACCTGGGATGGTGTCTTCAATGGGTTTGCGGCGGGGGAAAGCTATCGACAACTATCTCCGGAAGATGCCATCACGTGGATCCCAGACAAGAGGCTCCTCGTAGGCCATGTCGGCCGACGTCGATCCAGGAGGATAAATAACAATATGGATGCAGCGGAGCGTGAAGATGACGTACGTAGATGCAGCGCTTGCCGGCAGCCTGGTCACAGAAGAAATCGATGCCCGCGGGTGACAGGCGCACCATCTTCGTCGCAAAACTAAATGTTGTATTATTTCAAGTACTTAATGTTTTGTTGTGAGTTGTACCGAATTTTCATATATCAGTTGTACTTAACTTCCCTAATGTCTTCTCGTGAATTTACTGAATGTTTTTTTATTTACTCAATGTTTGTTTATGTACTCAATGTTTCAACTTCTCAACTAATATGTGACAACTGCAGGTATGGCGGACGACCATCAGCTTCCCGAGCTGATTTCACAGCACCATCAGGAGCGTCACCGTGCTCAACGCCTTCTACAGGGCATCGTTCTCCCAGCCTTGCGTCTGAGGGCACCGCGTGAGATGTGGCCTCTAGATGAGCGGTTCGCGCCTTATTTGCTCGAGGCCGGACTGTTGCCTTTCGCTCGCATGGTGGATCGGGCGAGGCGATTCCCTTTCGACCGAGCCCTCATTACTGCACTTGTGGATCGGTGGAGGCCCGAGACGCACACGTTCCACTTCAGTTTTGGCGAGCTCACTGTCACGCTGCAGGACGTCAGCATGCTACTTGGCCTGCCTATCCGCGGGGAGATATATGTCCCAGCGGCCACCGAGAGAGCTGCATGGCGCCTAAATTTCCTACAGCGCTTCGAGGGAGTAGGGCCAGCGGGGGGGTTTGCGCAGGACGCGGGAGTTCCCCATAGTTACCTCCGCGCAGTGCGCGATGCTGCGCTCCCCGTGGCCGCTCCAGAGGAGGTCCTCAGGCGCCACCTTGAGGCGTATTTGCTGTACCTGTTTGGGTGGTTGCTCTTCCCTGGCACCCACGGAGACATCTGCGAGCGGCAGTACGTTCAGCTCGCCAGGAGTATTGCCGACTCGGCCCTGGGCCACGTGCCGAGGTTCAGTTTCGGATCCGCTGTGCTCTGCCACACCTACAGGGGGTTGTGCGACGCCACGAGCAGAGACCAGGTCAGCTCTCTTTTCGCTGGGTGCGCCATTCTCTTGCAGATGTGGTCGTACGAGCATTTCCCCATCAGTCGACCGCTGGTTCCGCGGGATCAGTTCGCATTAGTCGGGGATGGGAGAGACGGCCCCGTGATGGGATGGAGGTGGGCTAGGCTGAGTTTGAGGTGGGCCACAGATCAGGCGCACCTCTGCTATCCTTCGTACGCCACAGACTTTGATCTGCTTCTCGACGACAGCGTCATCTGGGATCCGTGGACCACCGCAAACCTCCAATCCGTCGCTCCAGCCGGCCTTTCTTCTTTTTGTACGCAGGATGAGCCGTACTGGCGCACCCAGGTTCTACTCGTCTTCTTGCACATGGTTGAGGGTTACTCGCCTGAGTGAGTTATGCGCCAGTTTGGCCTACGCCAGGCTGTCCCCGTGCCGCCTCTTCGACAGATCCCGCACCATATCCACGAGTACGTCAAATATGCATTACATTCACATGTTATTTTATACATAATTTCCATCACAACCTAATTTCTTTGTCCGCAGGCAATCCAGGAAGGGTCGAGTGAGGGACGATTTCGTTCGTCGACAGCAGCCTTATGTGTAGCAGTGGATGGATTGGGCGCACACACGCACGGTCGAGGAGCACAGGCCATACAGCCACGACATCCATTTTTCCTATCTGTCCTGGTACCGACCTCGCACGATCTACCGATTGACGGGCGGTCCACCCGCCGCGCCTGATGAGCCCATCCCTCCCGCCACCCTCGATGACGGCTACGACCGACGCCTAACTGGGCGAATCCACTCTTCTGTGAGTTCCTTAGCTCTTTGAAACCTTACTTTCACATGGATTGTCGTTCTATAATTGCATTAATTCGTGTGCACAGCTAGACATCCTCGGCGGCATCTCTACTGGTGCACTAGACATGATGGTCTTGTCCCGCCGCGGACCCACCATGCCCAGCGACGATGTGTACGCATATTGTTCAGAGGTCGAGCGGCGGGTCGATCAGATTTTAGTCGGTTTCAGAGTGCTGCTGCTACCTCACTTGACCGTGATTCCCCCACCATCACCGTCGGCGCCAGGTCCTTCCTCGCATGTGCCACCAGCGGACCGTCCGTCGTCGTCGCGCCCTCCACCACTGCACACGGGTTTCGTGCCTGCCGACAGCTCTTCGGATGACGAGCTCGATACTCCTCCATGGCACCAGCCTCCTGACCAGGCACAGCAGCATCCTACACAGTCGACACATGTGCTTCCTAGCTTCCTTCCCGATGCTCCGCCGCCTACGCAGCCGACACAGCCTTCCCAGTCTACGCCAGCTGCGCAGACACCACCAGTAAGGAGGCGGCGCGTCAGGGATCGTCAGCCCCCCTCTCGGTACACACCATCAGAGTATCAGCCCACCCCACAGAGGGGCAGGAGGGGGCACTAGTCCGATGTATGCTTTTCTCAGACTGTTCAGTTTTCGTATATTTTTGTTAGGTTTCCAACTTTTTGGGGTTTTATGTTTTCTACTGTTCTACTTTTGTATGACTTTGCGTTTCTACTTTTCAGCTTTTACCTATTTATCTGATGCTCATTTTCGTATGATTAATCTTTGCGACTTTTGCACCTACCATCTTTTGCGCCGAGACGTCTGGTTTTGTACAAATGCGTCGAATCAACGAGACAAAACTAGGTATCAAAAGCACGGTATAAATGCGTAATTGGTATGTACTTGTACGGTCCAGATGGCAAAACTTTGTCGTCTTACTCCTTTTCGCAAATCAGCCTACAATTATCGCGGCTTATACCTTTTAAAGATTTTCCTCGGAACCTAAAAAGGCTAAAACCCACATCTCATCTCCAAACTTCGATCTAATTCAAGGAGTATCTCCCATTCACTATTCTGACCAAGTTTCCCTTCTGTAAGATTTTCAAAATCTCATCCCACGCCTTAGTTTCAAGTCTCGTCATTTTTTGAAATTCTAATTACCCTAAAGTACCCTGTTTTCGAATTATCACAAAATCATCAAATCTTGCCAAATTTCATTCAAACTTCTGCTGAATATGCTCCAGAAATAAAGTTACACTTGTGTGTGAGATTAGATCTCAAATCAGCCATCCCAATTTCAGAATTTACAAACAAGTCCTACTTCTCAAATGAAATTATTATGAAGTGTTTCGATTGCGACCACGGGGCAAAAGAGGGAGCAGAGAAAGTTTGCCAGTTTTCAGTCGCTATACCGTATAGCGACTGAAACCCGCAGCTTTCAGTCGCTATACCGTATAGCGACTGAAACCTCGCTGGCACGGCACAGGTGCCAGCGGGGCATTTGTGCCGTGCCACGTCTTCAGTCGCTATACCGTATAGCGACTGAAGACTGTCGCGAGCATGATTTCGCGACTGAATGCCCTTTTTGCAAATTTAAAAAGTTAAGAGTTAGTTTTGCAATTGTTTTTTTTTATAGGGTTATTTCAAAAAAAAATTCTAAACTAATGTAGGGAAAAATTTATAATTTTTAATGAGATGATTAATCACTTTAATTTCTCTTCTATATCAATCTAAATCATTTAAATTCTAATTAGTTAATTAAGATTATAAAAAATTCAACCCAATCTTTTTTAATAAAAATTAAAACTCACCCTCATCCAACTTATAAGATATCTTATAAAATCCAATTGAACTTAACCAACTTACTATTTTAACCCAATCTAACCCAACTCTTTCTTTCAACATGAATTCAATTCGATTCCAACTCAAACTTAGTCTACATATCCAAAAGTTATTAAGTATATAATGAGGGTAAGAGGAAAAAAATATGAACTTAAATTGTTCTGGGAACTCTAAATCAATATCAATTCATTAACAATACAAACTTTACCACCCAATTTTATCCAATCCAATCTTTTTTTGAAGTCAACTCAATTTTATTTTTCAACTCATTTTAATCCACCCAAAACAAACCCAGTTTAAATCTAATCCATTTATCATATTTCTATCCAAAACCATTACCACCTCTCCCAGCTGCTGCTTACAAAAATAGGAGAAAAGTGACATCCATCATGTGGCGGTAATGTTGCTGTCGTGAAATGGAGATAGAAACCGGCGAGGCCATAACGATCATGGAGTTTTACTTGAACAATCCAGCATGTTGGATACGCGTTAGCATGCATGCATGGGAAAACGAGTAATATGGGCACAGGGAGCTGACCTTTCTCGCCGAAGCCGAGCGGTACGTGAGCATATGCGCGAGGGCGGGAATGATGTAGACGGTGAAGCTGACGAGCAGCGCGCCGACGGCGGAGTTGATGGGCCCGAAGAATGGGAAGATGATGGCGAGGAACCAGATGGGCACGACGACGGGGAGGCGCGCCAGCGCGCGGAGGCACACGCTCCTGGTGTCGTGCACGCCGATGACCTTCTCCCAGACGAAGTAGAGCGGGGTGCACGCGAACCCGAAGGTGATGAACTGGTGGATGAGCATGAGCAAGACCGCCGTGTCGTGCCACCCGGACTTGGGCAGCAGCGAGAAGGCGTTCGAGTGCGTTAGCAGCTCGTCGCCGAACGCCCAGTACATGGCGGCCGCCGACGGTAGCGTCAGCGTGAACACGTACAGCGTCGCAAGAAAGTAGATGTACTTGAACTTCTGTGGCTTCCACATCGCATGCATGATCTCCCTGCGAGTCACAGGAGGAGAAAAACTTCAGTAAATTCGTTTCGGACAGCGTTAATTTTAACCATTCAGTTTAAACTCGATTTTGCAGCAATATAAACTGTATGCTAAAATAAATGCGAAAAGGCAGAACAGTTAATCTGCCAAACAATTATTTTATAATAGAAAAGTTCATGGAACCTATATGCTTATCTGAAAAGCAACACAGTCCTAAATGAAGCATAAATCCAGAGAATTATCGTACTAAACGACTTTTTGCACATGTGTGCCAATAATATAACTACTTTAGGTTGATTAAATGATAAGCGAGGCTGCAAAAAAGTAGTGCTTCTCCTAGTCAGAATATTTACAAAGATTGGGACGTGGGAGGAATCTTGTTAACTTTCATAGTCAAATAAGGCCATTGCCCATGAAATTAAGAGCTTTCTTAAATTAAATACCTAAAACTCACAAGAAATTGTCCTAAATCCTAAATGGAATTGTTATGAAAACAACACTTCATTAGGGGCACTTCAAACTGACTGACAGACATTCACCTTCTAAGTTTAGGATACAGTTATCAAGTATGTTAATTTTGTGTCCTTTTTCTCCACTAAGCAAAGCCAGTCACTCTAAAGATAGATGGAATCATCAACGAATGATCAATCACCGATTGTCGCAATCCGAGTATATATCCTACCACTCCCAAATGCGGGCAAGTAGGACGGAATTGCTGAACTTGATGTGAACTCGCCACTAGCTGAATCGAAACCGGTCCCTATCAGCTAACCTCTTGAAATCATTTTTACCACTACAAAAGCAGCCAGGTTTTGATGATAAAAGGACTCACTAACAACCGAGGCGTTTGAACACCGCACTCATGCTAAATTTCTTATTATTATTCGCATGGTTGCTAATCATACCGACCCAAAAATTATAACAAGCATGAGATTAAGCACAAGTAATGAGCAATGGGAATAAAGGCTTGTCGTGGAGAGTATTGTAATGCACAGTGGATCCCATAGGCACAAGTAGGGGAATGTTGGGACCCTTTGAGTTTTTGGTTGATAACCACACAAGCTCTTCACTACACCAATCTAAGTGGCTGGTATTACATTTCTATCTAACTAATGGTTGAAATTTACAAACTAACACACCTGGTTTCCACCAAGCATGAAATTTTTTTTTACTCCTTGGGATATGTACGTGCCTCTGATCTACAAACATGTTCAACTATATAGGATCTCAATACACTAAGAAGGGGACCAAAAGATAGAATGAAAAAAAGCCATAATTTTCAAACATAACCATGTTCTCCCCGGAACCAGTCAAAAGCTGCAACTGGTGAAAAGGCAGGTAACAATGTACCCACAGGCTATACGGCAAGAAGCTAAGTATTACTACTACTTACACGGTGACGGCGTGGCCACCGAAAGTGTAGAGGATGTTGGTGGCGCCGGTGAAGTACAACACCAGCTTGGTCGGGCCCGAGTGCATTACGCCGTCTGCCTGCGACATTATTGATCCCACGATGGAGTGAACAACATCATTGTCAACACAATAATGTGAGCATGTTGGATGAGCTAGTAATGATCGATAACGACCAATGCAAATAGAGATTCACGTATGTGATCAATTTACCTGACCGTGAAGGAGTGCGGCGATGGTGAGATACCACGCGGTGTAGGTGGTCATGCCGAGGCCGAGGAAGGACCAGATCCGGTAGTTGTGGAACGACGGTATGAACACGGTGGTGGCGCAGCACGCGCCGAAGATGTACGTCCATGTCCTCTTGTCTAGCCGGTCATTGATGTAGTATATGTTACTGAAAATTTCCAACGCAAACGGATTAATTACCCTCCAAACAAAAATATTTATTACTGCAATATAGGTGAAAAAAAGAATTTGACCTTGCGCAAGCGATCAATTGGATGACGGAGCCGAAGAGCAGGAAGGTGCAGTTGAACGCGAGCCCGGCCGCCTTCCAGAACGGGCCCAGAAGTCCGTCCAAAACTTCGTACCACTATTCAAGTAACACCAATATTAAGTTCTTTTTTATGTTTTAAATCCCAGTTTGACGCATACTGCGCGTTGCAATTTTGCTTCTGTGACAACTGAGAGAGCAAGAATTTCCAGAGCACATTGCACAGGGGATCCAATACCCCCATGAACAAAAAGTAGTAGCAAGAAAGAAAACGTGTGCGAAAACGGCCAGAGGAACGCGAAGCAGAAACTGTTCTGAAGTTGAAAGAAGAGTGAAGCGAAGCGAGCACGGCGAGGGGGAGGCGCCGACGGTGAGACTGACCTGGATGACATGGTTCTTGAAGCTGACGCCATGCTTCTCCTTGCGGGTGCGGTACTCGATGTAGAGGACGCTGATGAGGTAGGCGGTCCAGCTGCCCATGAAGCCGTAGAACAGTTGTAGTAGCACACCAGACAGCATCCCCAGCTGCGAGAACGAGTACGGCAGCGTCAGAAGCACCTGCGCCACCTGCGAAATTCAAACACCGCAAGCATGTCGATCTGTCAGACGCAACGCAAAGAAATCTTTGCATGTACAAGCGAGAGATGCATGTACCTGGTTGGAGGAGCAGCTGAACCAGGCGTCCCAGACGGAGCCGCCGTGCCAGAGCAGGCTCTTCATGGTGAACTTGCCGTGGTGCTCCGGCTGCGGCTCCTCGCCGCCCTCCCACCCGACGCCTATAGCGCCCAGCTCCTCCTCCTTGGCGTTGCCATTTGTATCAGCCACGATGGCCTCCTCCGCCAGCTCGCGCGGCACCATCCTCCCGGCCTACCCGTCTCCGGCCGCTCTCGCTGCACTCACAAGATCAAGAACCAGATGACATACAAAATATACTAAGAAACAGGGCTAGGAAAACGAGAAATAAAAAAAAACATCAACCTTTTGCAATAAGTCAAGGGGATTGGAGTGCCGTGACAGCTGCGTGCCTATGAATTCGCTGTGCTATCTATCGAAAGGTGCTTCTTTTTCTTGGTGGGGAATACGGTTACTGCGCCGTGAGCTGGTAAAAGGCAGGGAGAGCCGAAATTGCAGAGCTCAGAGGTGTACTTTCGCAGGCTTTGTTCTTGTGGGTTTCTCAGCTGTCTTTCGGATTTTTGGCTGCTTCCCTCCCGCCGCTCTGCTTTTGCTCTGTTCTTTTCTGTTCTTGCTTTATGGCTTGTGAGAGGGAGTAATGGAGAGAAGACCAGAGAAGGGGAAGCAGACAACGGCTAGAGGGAGGGGGGGTTGGAAATTTGCTGTGAGAAGAAGAGATGGTAGGGGTAACTACATGAGACTTTATAGAAGGTTGCCATTGCTGTTTTAGAGCACGATTGAAACGTAGGAATTGTACACAAATTTTAGAGAAAATTTTATATCTAGCGAGAAAAGATATTTCATTTTCTCTAAAATTTTTATTGAATTTCTATATTCCAAACAAGTCTTAAACTTTAAGATCTAGCACTGTTTCTTTTGTTATTTATTTCTTTATTATTTTCAATCTCTTTATAAGAAGCTGAATTTGAGTCAATTACTAATGTTAAGTTGGTGTAGACTATATTAATATGATGATTAAACACCAGACTCTCGTCTTAGGATAGAGGCGATATAAATTTCATTCCTTGCAGGTTCTACAGTCATGTTTTAGTTCACGAGCTTGTGATTAAAATGGTAGTTTGCAAAGTGTACGATCAATACTTATTTTTCAGACAGAGGGTTGGAGACTTTAGAGTTATGTTTTAGTAGGTAAGCTTTCGATTGAAATGGTAGCTTGTGAATTATAAGATGCATACTTATTTTTTCAGATAGATAAGCATGTAAACCAGTATACTTTTGGAAATGAAACAAATTAATATTGTTTCGTTAATTTAGTTTTTAGAAATCCTTTATGTTTTTGTTTCGATCTATATCAGTCGCAAACGGTAGAAAAAAAATTTAACAGACAAAGATGATTGAATTGTGTGGCACGAACTTTTTTTTCTTTTGGTATTGATGTGGCGGCATTAAACATTATTGCAGACTTGACAAAAATATTGAATCGTTCAATTCATTAAAAAAAGTAATTTTCTAAATAGTCTTTTGAAAAAAAAAAAAAAGCAAAACTGAAAATCAATTCTCCATGGGCCAACAACTTAAAATGTGGCACCACACGCCTACTACGCTTGCTAGTAGGGCACGTGCCACACAACATTTCAATCTTTGGCCGAGTGATTGAAATACGTGCCAAAATGTGGGGTCCATCACGCGCATGTTTCAGTCACGAACTAGACCAACAACTGAAAACTGTGTCAACAGGTGTGTCAACATGTGGGATCCTCGAGCAGATCCACCAAAGCGCTCTCACATGGCACCGCGATCTATTGCACCCAGTACACAACAAGTGATTCATGCTCTCAGTTTCCTAATGCTTCACCAGTTACACAACCTACTAAGCACCGGCCACCTTCGCATGAGTGTTGGGGTAGGGACCGTCGCGTGCTCACCCGCTACACATTGTCCAAGCATCATGCTCCAAAAAAGAGGGGGATATGGTAGATCAAGCTATGTTGTATATAAAATATATTTTTTTGAACGATATTTCTTTTTCAGCTTTTGTAAATATATAACTATGATTGACCATTTGTTCATGTTGATACGAGGGATTTTTGCCTCATAATTTTAAATTTTCATATAGATAATTTTTATTTCGATATCAAATTCAAAAAATGGCTCATAGCAACAAGACTTTATCATCCACACCACGAAAAAATAGAAGTTTTGCTCTCATCAATTTTTCACAATAAGTTTTTATTTTACAAAATGACCAAGTTTTTAAATTGGTCATGCCTTTACGACGAAACATGGAAAACTACAAACATCATAGTTCATACATTCAGACAATCTTGATCAAACAAACACCTTAAAACAGCATAGGTACAAATATTCAACAGCAAAGTCAGGAACTGGTTGGGTTTCGAAAAAATGCTGTTGCAATCATAGTTCATAGCTTCAAACGATCTTGATCAGACAAACGCCTCAAAACATCATGGATGTTCAAATGTTCAACAGCAAAGTCTAGAATTGGCTGGGCCTGGAAAAATGATGTTGCAGAAATATCTAAAGGAGAACTGCAACCACAGTTTAGGAAGGAACCAGTTATGGACGCTTAACAATGGTAGCTGTACTAGGACAACTATACTTGTTCTTCTTTTTCTCTGGGTTGCAATGCCATTTGGCCTCATAGTTAGGATTTACCTCGCTTGACTGTGGGTTTTTTGGGGGACTGAATATCCTGTAGGGTCTTTATTTTTTGCCACCACTTCGAGTATGACTTAGCATAGTCTGGTATGTCATTATCGATCCATTGAACAAAATCACATTTAGGCTCGACATTCTGAAGAAAAAAGTTAGCTATAAGTTAAATACTAAGAAGGATGCCTTAAACATGGTATGATACTTACATATCTGTTCTTAGAAATTTTAATATTTGTGTAGCCATAGTACCTTCAGGAAGATATTGCTTCTTCCCTAGAATTGTGTTCTACTAATAGCTTGTTGCAGTGGCATAATGGCGGTAGTTGATATGTTTCGTCGGATCTTTCTCTGGATGATGGACTGGATGAAACCATAAGTTTAGCTGTATTGCTGATGAAGAGGGTGAACTCTACACTGCGAAATGCAAAGAATGTAAGTGATCAGCAACTAAATGGAGAGAATAATGCATATTATTTACAAGGATCAATATATGGAACACAAAGAATTTATTTGAAAATAGTAAACTACCTAAAACCAGACATCTATTTGAACCCTAGATATTATATACATAACTAAACTAAATTTGGAACTTTAAACCCTATAGTGATGTGAAACCCTACAGAGGTGCAAAATTTAAAATTTTATGCCTATCCTAAATCCTATAGTGATACAAAATTTAAATTTTTCTACTTATCATAAATCATAAGGTGATGTAAAACTTTAAATTTTTCTACTTGTCCTAAACTCTAGAGTGATTTGAATATTTTTAATTTTTCTACCACTTATGTGTTCAAGACTTTTTTTTTTTACCATTTATATGTTTAAGAATTCTACTGTTTCAAATGGATCATCAATCGAAGTTGTAGATTAAAAGATATCAATCCCCGAATAATCGGTAGATATAGTAAGATTTGATATCTTATGACAAAAAAGATAGCGATTGACGATCCATGTGTGTTGTTATATTCATTTTTCTCTCAGAATTCTACTACTTCGAACGGATATTCAATCAAAATTATGAATTAAAAGATACCGATTTCTAAATAATTAGTAGATATATAAAAGTACAATTGATGATCTGTTTGTGTAAATTTTTAAATTTTCTTTCAGAATTCTAATGGTTTAAATGGATTGTCAATCGAAGTTATGAAGTAAAAGATAACGATCACAGAATAATCTATACATATAATAAGATATAATATTTTGTGACAAATAAGTGGAGATTGATGATCCGTTTGGGTCAATTTGTGCGTTTTGTTATCAGAATTCTACTACTTCAAACGGATTGTCAATTGGAATTATGGATTAAAAGATATCAATCTATGAATAATCGGTATATATAATAAGAAATGATATCTTGTGAAAAATAAATAATGATTGACAATCTATTTGTGTTGATTTGCTAGTTTTGGTCTCATTATTCTAAAGGAGTCGATTGAATAGCTTAAATTGCCGGGTAGCGATTGAACCGGGCCTACCTATCGACAATTTTTAGTCACTGGCCCGGTTTACGACTGAAACGTACGTGCGGTGGGTCTCACCTGTCGGCACGCATTTTAATCACGGGCTTGGTTGGCACATGCCTTATTGGCCAGCAGTAGGCATGTGGTGCTACGTCTTCAGTTGCCGGCACAGTCAGAGACTGAAAATTAGTTTTGTAATTTTTTTCAAGAGACTATTTACGAAATTATTATTTTAATGAGTTATTTAAAAAATAAAAAAATAATCATCATGTGATGTTCTTTCTGTAAAAGAAAAAAAGAAAATCAAATGTTGATAAGACGAATCTTATCTTCACGAAATAAATTTAGAATGGACGCCTAAAATTGTCACTATAATTGTAAAATAGATTGGGTGGTCTGGGTTAAAATATGATTCAAAATAAAAAAAAATTGACTATATTTTTTCACTACAGTCAATCTAGAGTGCTGATTTTCCATCAGATAGCTTGCAATACAATTTGACTACCACAGTCACGGATCCATTTCCTCTCCTAAGATGAGCTGTTGATGTATTTAAGGCCGAAGGCACGATGTACATTGAATTTATTCGTCACTATTCAACCACGTTCAAATTTCTTCCCTCGTCAAAATTTTATATAAATAATTTTTTAAAAAAAATTACAAATCTAATCCAATGTTTTAAAAAATTATAAAAATAACTCTTTTTAGAAATGTAGTTGAATTTGAATGTGACACATAATACAAGAGTGTAACATATCTCTCTACTACACAACTGGTGTGAGGCAGAGAAATAAGATTTTTCTTACCGCACTCCCAAATTGCTTTCAATTTTTTTATTAATTAGATTCAAATTTTTGTACTGAAAAATTTCAATTCTTCTTGCATTGATATTTTTTGATCTATAATTTGGATTGACAATCCGTTTAAACCGGTGAAATCGTGAAGCCAAAATATCAGATCGACACAAATGGATTATCAACCGGAGTATATATCATAAGATATCATATATTGTTATATTTTATGATATGTAGTTCCGGTTGATAATTCATTTGTGTCGATCTGATTATTTTGGATCATGAATTCAAATGAATTGTCAATCTAAATTATAAATTAAAATGCCAAAAAATTGAAATTTTTCTGTACAAAACTTTGAATATGAATTAATAAAAAAATTAAAAATAGTACTACCGCACTCTGGACAGACTTCTTTTTGATTGATTTTTTCTGCCGCACAATGATTTTGTGGCAGAGATTCAACCACACTTCTAAAAAAACTTATTTTTATAATTTTTTGAGACACTAAATTAGATTTATAATTTTTTTTAAAAGTATTTATATAAAATATTCTCCCTCGTCATGTTGTCCGTATTGAATGATATAACAACTGTTATAATGCTACTACTAGAAAGCTTCATATAGTTATTCACACATTATCTTTTTGATTAGTAAGACCCGTGGTTAGTGAGACTTGAAATTAGCACTTAGCCAGACAAGAAGATGAGAAATCATTTGGATAAATCTTTTAAACTATATTGATACTACAACATCATGTTGCAAATATTATGCTAGCTCAAATGTCATATTGCAACATTAGAAAACATTACAGGATATCTGTAACACATTTTGCCCAAGAGTTAGTAAGAATATACATCAGTTCTGAGTTTAGCGTTATATATGAATTAAAATGACATAATCTTAAGATGAAATGTTAAATTTTCAACTGAAATTATAGCACTATTTTATGGGAGATATCTACGGTAAACCATCAAAATTGTAGTTCTAACATGTTGATCGTAGCTGTTTTGGTATTAAATTGTTGTGAAAAATTCTGTTCTCAAAACAATTGAAGAATAAGTTTGTGAAATGACCTACCAACCTTTAAAATTTCAATTACAAATCCAATTAGTGTTAGGACAAAAAAAAGGTTTGTTGTGGATTATAAATTTGTATTTTTCTCTTTTTTTCTAATTTATAACCCAAACCTCCCACCTATTTTAAACATCCCAAATATACATAAATCATATTGTGTTTGTGTTCACGTCGTATTAAATTTTGACAGATCTAATAAATCCTCGTACGGACTTACTCGCTTCTTTCTTCAATTCCGTTTGTGTATTAGCCATTAACTGTTTGTTGCAATAATGGAAGTGTGGAGTAAACACATGGAGGCTGAGCTGACCAAGCTTTAATGTTAAATAGTTAGGCCAAGTTACGTGGGTTGCTAACGGTCAATTTTTCTTTTTACAAAAGTTCAGATTATATTAGACCTTAGTACCATATGTTTTAAAATATGAGAGTTCCACTCTCTTGAATTCCGAATTTTAGGATTTGTTTGATTTAGTTAAGATTAATCTTATAAATTCAATAAATTAGTGGAAGATTCTTAAAAAATTTGAGACTTTTAGTTAAAAAGATTTTCAGTTTAAAGAATAAATTCAATATCTAAACTCTTATTTGACTCACTTTTTACTAAACTATGATATTGAAGTTCAGATAAATTGGACAATCAAGTTAAACATGTTCTTAATTTGAATCCGTCTTAAAGGGCTGAAATAGACCAAGGTAGAGTTAGTATTTTTTTAGATTAGATTGTGTTGAATATTAGATAAATTTATAGGGTTAGGTTAGATCTTGGCTCGTTCCAAGATCCCCTGGTAGGGCGGCCTCAAAGCTTCCACTCTCCATTAGTTCAGTGGACAGAGCACACTTGAACATCTCATTCGATTCGAATTTCCGAAAGGCTACGAAGATAGATTAGACTGATCATATATAGACACCGGCGACATCATCATAATAGTGCCTGATTAGACATGTGGCTAAGATTTGTCCTTCTTTAATATATTATCCTATAGCTAGGAAAATACTAGAAAAGTAAGAAAAGGCAATGCAAATTTTTTTTAGATACTTACTCCCTCCAATTTTAGTTATTGATTGATACACATGTAAGTTAAAATTTTTAATTTTAATCACTAAATAAAAAATTATTAAGATTGACTTTATAAAAACAATTTCAATAGATTTATTTGATATTATTATTATTTTATAATTTTTGTTCATATGTATTTATAAAAATTAATGATCAAAATTGTATTTTGAAGACTAAAAAGTATAAAATGATAAGAATAAAAGAATAAGGTGTATTTAGTTATCTTAGCTTTTTGAAGAAGTTCATGGGTGTGTTTGAATCTTATGTCCAAAATGGGCGATTGTCAACTTGAAAATACTAGTCTTAGGCAAAGTTTGCTTATCAGATTATGTTTTTTCTGTTTATCTTACCTAGAAAAATGTAATTAAAGTACGTTTAAGAAGTAAATGATAACTTCTCTTAAAAATTTTTAACCATTTGACCAATTTGGATCTTCGCATATAGATGACAATAACTCAATTTATCTTGTAGAAATTTTCAGATTCAAGATCTACTACACAGATTTCATGGGAAATGAAGTTGTAGGCACGTAGGTTTTTGTGTGAATAAAACGCATCAAGCTACCCTTGTCTGTGTGGTAGAGCCAATTTAGCTCTCCCCATTCTTGCAAAATTACATGACAGAGTAAAATAACAAAGACATATCTTGGTCGAACAATGCTTTCATATACATTGCTCAAGTGGGCAAGAAAACCTCTCCTTTCCTCCGTTATCCCTCCCCTACTCTTTCTATTTATAGTCCCTGCCTACATCTGACTTCGGTTCAAACCTGTGCATGGCGGTTTGTGCGGATGACAATGTGGTCCTATTGTCAGTTCGGTGCAGCCGTGCAGCCCATGCGCCCATCAGGCTATGCATGCATGTACTACTTAGCTAGGGCGCGCACACTTGCTCATGTTTTCGCCTGCCGTTACACCGTCAATGGCCGATGCGTCCCATGGTATATCACACGAAATCTTACACGAACTGAGCACCCAAACAAAGAAAAATATATATACCAAACGGAGCTTGAATAATATTATAGCTCTAGGGTGATCCTTAATTTGATCAAATTAGCAACAATAACACTTGTTGTAGCGAGATCGAGCCCCTTGGTTCCGGCCGGTATTGTCACGGTCAGTTTCTGACACTAGTGGCGCGGCGCTGGCATTGGTGACTGCGCGGCCTGGACGAGCTGTTTCGGGCACTGGTATCACTTGGCGAAGAGGCCGAACGTGTCGATCTGCTTGATGAAGTTGGCGATGCTGGCCCACCCGCCGTGTCCGAACCCGACCACCATCACCCACGCCACGACGAACACGTCCACGACGAACATACCGCTCCAGCTCGGCAGGAAGGACGGCGGCTTCTCCGCCGCATTCTGTTGTATGCACCCAGACAGCAAAACTGACTAGGCCAGACTGTACGCCCGAGATAACGTGAGAAAGTGCATGCACGGGGAGCTGACCTTTCTCGCGGAAGCCGTGCGGTACGTGAGTATGTGCGCGACGGCGAGGATGATGTAGACGGTGAAGCTGATGAGCAGCGAGCCGACGGCGGAGTTGATGGCCCCGAAGATCGGGAAGAAGATGACGAAGAACCAGATGGGTATGACGACGGGAGGAGCGTGAGGGCGGAGGAGCACTTTCTTGGTGTCGTGCACGCCGATGAGCTTTTACCAGACGAAGTGGAGCGGGATGCAGTGGAACTGGAACCCAAGGTGATGAACTGGTGGATGAGCATCAGGACGACCGCCATATCGCGTCACCTGGTCCTCGGCAGGAGAGAGAAGGAGTTAGAGTGTGTCAGAAGCTCGTCGCCAAACGCCCAGTACATGGCGGCCGCCGACGGCAGCGTCAGTGTGAACACGTACAGCGTCGCAAGAAGATAGACGTATTTGAACTGCTGCGGCTTCCACCTCGCATGCATGATCTCGCTGCAACGTTAATTATGCCATAGAAGGGAAAAAGACCATTCATGACAGAAAATTTTAGGTTAGAAACAGTTGCAACTTGAAACAGGGACTCGTCTACTATTTTCTTTTGTTTAATTGATTCCTTCTATTGGACCAAGCCTCTTTGTTTTGTGCATTGTTTAATTAGGTCTTCGACTTTCCATCTGACGTCCAGATTCAGGGGCCTAATTACATAAATGAATAATGTAGCAAGGGCTTACATAGAAAAATGTGAAAACTAAAAGGGTGAGATTAGATAATATTCAAGTGGGGTGGCTTAAATTGAACAAATATGAATTATAGAGATCTTTTACTCTTATTAGACAAAATACTATAGGAGAAACTGTATAGAAGAACTCTTAAGAATTAAAATGGTGAGATCCACTTTAATTGGTTAACTCATATAAGAGCACGGGTTCTTAATAGTGTAATCGAGTATTTTCAGGTTTGGACTGTGTTTGAGTTGAATAAAAAAAAGACTGAATGCACTTGACAAACTAAAATACGGTGTCAATTCAATCCTGTAAGCAAGGAAGGCTTGGACTGAATTGGAGTCTTGCCTTTTTTTTTTTTTTTTATATCGAACCAGGCTACGCATGGGATAGGTCCAGGCAGGACCCTAACATCGGGTAGACGAGCTAGGCCTGGTCTGGCTTGGCAGGAAGACGTTCAGATCTACTGGATAGTTGGTAAACCAATTGATAGACGGCGTGGCCACCGAAGGTGTAGACGATGTTGGTGGCGCCGGTGAAGTGCAGCACCGGCTTGTTCGGACCGGAGTGCATCACGCCGTCGACCTGCGACATCCATGATCCCACGCCGACGGAAACGATCTTTGTTAGATCGTCTGCGATGGATTCACCTGGCTGTGAAGGGGCGCGGCGACGGTGAGGTACCACGCGGGTGTAGGTAGTCAGGCCGAGGCTGAGGAAGGACCAAACGCGGTAGTTGTGGTTCGACGGTACGAAGACGTACGTCCACGTCCCCTTATCCAGCCGGTCATTGATGTGGTATACGTTACTGGTAAAATTAACCCCACAGACTAATGTTTATGACTTTATGAATGCAACCTCCAGGTGAAAAGTATTTGTGATTAATAGCAGTGGTAGACGCAAGACTTTAGATAAGTTGGGGCTCACAGAACAAGACTAATTAGACACAATTAGATGAGTGAATTCAATATATATATATCTCAGTCACGATAGAAATAAATTTAAAGAAATTAATATATGCTTGCCTCAGAACATGACTAATTAGACACGATTAGGTGAGTGAATTCAAGATACATATGTCAGTCACAATAGAAATAAAAAGAAATCAATACAAACAATCCATAGCAGATAGCAGTAAATGACATAGTCACGTAGGAATTTTTTTATGAATGCAAATAATTGAAAAAAATCACAATCTCAACTCTCAACTTTTCTGATGGTTTACAAATTCACAAATTCGTTTCATAGAAAAATTAGCAATTCATAAATTCTCACAATCTCAGGCTCGCAGAGTCGCAGTACAATGGCAAATTGACAATCAGTCACAATTCACAAATTCAGAGAAAAATTCACAATCACAATTCGCAATTCACATATTCACAATCCATAAATTCATTCAATCACAAATTCACAATTCATCTAATCACTAATCAGCTCTATAGACTACAGCTCTATCGCGCCGTCGTCAGGTGTTACTCGCCGCCTCGACCCATTATTGTGCCAGCCCGGTGCCGTGCGCCCATGCCTTTGCCATGTTGCACACCTGTGGACGGCAGTCAGCCTCCTTGATGTCGTTGTCACTCTCGTCATCGCTGCCTCGTGGGCTCGCGGGTCACGACCTTGCTCCTCTACCGCCGTGCCACACTCCCTTTGCCGCACCCATCGCCTCCACCTTAGACTTGCAGTTCACCTCCGACTCCGCCTCAATGACGAACTCCACATGACCATACCTCAAATCTGTCACCTTCGCCTCTTGCAACACGAGGGTTTTATCGTTTGAGGCTTTGAGCCGTTTTTGTTTTTAAGTTGGGTTGGATTCGAGATGGGCTAGGCTGCTATTTGCGCCTTGCACGACCCAAGATTGGCGGCGGCCAAGCCACAAAAGCCGCGGGTGAGCAGCGGATGAGGCCTAACATGGCGCGCATGGCGGAGCTTCTTCCTCCGTCGCGGCCTGCCGGCTACTGGTCCCGCTGGCGTGCTACGCGCGTCATAGGCTTCTCGCTCCATCAGTCTCTTCCTTGGGCGCCGCGGCTCGTAGGCAAGCGACGGCGCGGGTGGGTGTCGGAAGCGGGGGTCAAACTGCCAGAGGATGAGACGAGAAGGTGAGGAGTCCCGGGGTTGCCGGTGGCGTAGCCGGGGCACTGGCCCGACAGCCCCGGTGCTGGATCCGCCTCAGATCAATAGCATTGATAAAATGATTGATGGGCTTAAATGCTTGGCCTTGCACAGGCGATCAACTGGATGATGGCGGCGAAGAGCAGGAAGGTGCAATCGAAGGCGGCGCCAGCCGCCTTCCAGTACGGGCCCAGCAGAAGTCCGTCCAGAACTTCGTACCAGTAGTCAACACCAAAGTTAATTACATAAATGAAGTTTAGTGCAAAGTGCAAACAAAAAAATAGGAACTTACCTTGTAAGGAATAAGTGAAAAAAGTTGACCGCCTCTGTTCGATCATAAATTAATAAACAGTAAAGATCAGTTAAATACACCAATGAACGAAAACTCCATATGGGGTGTATTTGCTATCACCTCAATAAGCTGATTTCTCAGCCAAACATACAGTTTCTCGAGATGATTTATTACTTAGTTTCAACTTATTTGTCCTCATAAGCCATCAGCACTCCACCTTGACTTCTCTGGGTCATGGGTGTCACAAATTCCACCCTCTCTACTACTGGATCAAAAGGCTATCACCATTGCAATCACACTGGACACAATAGTTGTTGCATTTGCCTTACCAGTGACTTGAGGATAATTTGGATTTTGGGGAAGAATACATGAATCTTAAAAAAATAATATGTAATCTTTTGAGATGCTCTTATTCCTTCCATAAATGTAATTCTATTTTAAATAAAAACACATTTTTTAAAACTATTCTGTTTTAAACTTAAAATCCAGCTCAATCAAACACATCATATGCCTTCATCTTATTGTCCATTTTTTGATTGAAGTTCAAAATTGACCGTTCTATTTTACTCATAATATGAACACAATTTTTCTGATACTTCAAATTTTGTAGGACAGTTTATTTCATCATAACAAATGGTGTTGATGCATTAGCGCTCCCAATAGGCATAAAAGGGTTGTGAGAAAAGCAGAAAGCATTTAGGGTAAAAGAATATGGATAGCAGACTCGGATGATATGATTTTTGAAGCCAACACCTCTTCTTTCTCCCTGCGGCAGCGGTACTCAATGGAGAGGATGCAGATGAGGTGAGCGGTACAGCTGCCGATGATAGCGTCCCCAGCTATGCGAATGCATATGGCAATGTTAGGCTGTCAACGGTGTTGGTACGATCTAAAAGATATTTAGAATCTTTATGTCACTAAATATCTCCTGAGATATCTCCTCTCTACAACTCAAATACTAACTGCATCCCACTGTACTGCAAGCATCAACTAAAAAATGTGCAATGCACAAGCACCAACCATCACCTCTTAAATAGAATAGTGAAATCCAAAATTTTAATTCTTCGTCTATTTTGAATTAACACATTAAATATATTAATTCGGATGAATAAAATTAATTTATTAATTAGTATTTAATAGATTATTTGATCGGATTAATTGATGTAAAATTACTGTTAGTTGGATTAAGTAATATAATATATTTTTATTCCAATTAAGTGTATTAACAAAATTGAGCAAATTAATTAATATGGTTTATTAATAAACAAACAACTTAATTAATCAAAATAATCATAGAACTAAATTAATCAAAATAATCGTACAACTTAATTAACCGAACATAGCATGTGAATAGGTGAAAAAATACAAACAATTCTATTACAACTAATTTTTGTCAACGCTGAAAAACTGCCAAATATGCTCGATAAGATCGCCTCTAAGATGGTGATGTGCATGTCGATCACAGATAGCATTATTTCTCTGTAGTATCTCAACTAACTTTGGTACCAGACCTTCAACTAATCCCATTATTGATGTGGTCGATGGTCCTTCATCATAGTCGATGTTAACATATCCTTGATATGAGTCACGTTCATTCTCAACTATCATGTTGTGCGGATAATATAAACATACATAATATCGAAAAACTTACTCATGTTTCATGCACGTATCAAGCCACGTATAATGGCAAAACAACTTTGAAGAATTTCAAATGCTTGCTCGAATGTTCTTTTGGGCTCCTCCTTGAAATTGCGCAAATAACAAATACTTTGGACTATGAGGTAACGGTATTTTTTTCACAAATATTTCCCACTATGGGTAGATCCCATTTGCCATATAGTACCATATGTTGTACTCATTATCGTTGATGGAAAATTGAACTGGGAAGCACAACCTTACAGTACATCTATAAACAATAGTGACTGGTTCAAGACATTGATGTTGTTGTTTGAATCGGCAATACTGAAGAAGACATGTCATATCCATAAGCTTGAGATCAGGTGACCTCTTCGAGCATGATTGTTGGGGATCCTTGATCACTTCGGGTGAATTGACCTTTCCATACAATTGGATAGTTCTTCCATTGGCAGTGCATGCAATCGACACTTCCCACTATGCCAGGGAAGTCCCATGCTTGCCCCATTTGTAATAGGTAGTCAATATTTTGTGGAGTAGGTCGTCGAAGGTTTTGTTTATGAAAATTCTCATTAACTCCGCGAATAAAATGTTGCAAGCAATTTAATGTTGTATGTTCACCAATACGCACATATTCATGAACCTTATCAGTGGGTGGTTGTAGGCCAACATGCGCATAACTGTAGTGCACTTTTGAAGGGGAGAAAGATCCCTCCTACTTATGGCATCAACTATCTATGTAAAGTAGGGTGACCACTCTATAAGGGTTTGCACAATACGCTCAAAAATATGTCTTCTCCTCCGGAACTTCCAGTAAAACAACATGACGTTGTAGACTGTATTGTCGGAGAAGTAGTCTCCATATAAATGGGAAGCACCATCTTCATGACCTTTCACAATATATGCTCAAGACCGCCTTTGTCCACTCCCACTTGAGGAACCATGTAGATAAGCTCAACTTCGAGCACCCATTGTGCATTGAAGTTGAATAGTAGTAGCAATCTACTGTGTAAAGATAGAGTTGAACATATTAGACGGTTGACTAGAAATTTCGACATCATCATCGGGACTAAATATATGGAAGAAGAAGAAGAAGAAGAAGAAGAAGAAGAAGAGGATGATGATGAAGAAGAATGATGGTGTCCAACCATGGGAGAAGAAGTGGATTATTTGGCTATTTGGTAGAAATGAGATGAATGTGGAGTTCCTTGATTTCCCCTCTATATATAAAGATATTGCGGCAACTGTTTTATTCTCCAATGGTCATATTTTACAACCGTCAGATTCTCCAACGGTCATCTTTCAAAATGGTCAAATTCTCTGATAGTCATATTCTCCAACTGTTATATTTCAAATGACTAGTTTTCAAACAATAATAATAATAATAGAAATGCATTTAACATGATAATGATACATAAAATAATAACAAACATGCATCTTATTAAACTACATAAAATAAAGATATAGATGCAACTTCTGAAGTACATAAAAATTAATTGCGAATGTCCTAATCTTCTGTGTAAAGCACATGACTAAAGTACTTTACATCCCTTTGGTGTTCCCGTATCTATAGATCATCAAACCCAGAAGTATCGGTTGCAACAAGTTTCATGTATGTGGACATCATGTTGTCCCTGCCGCTTGCTTTTTGGCTTCTGCTGCTTCTCGTTTTGTTTGTGCTCATACTTTAGTTGCCTCATTTATGCTTTGTGTCATGGCCATCCGTAGGAAGGTCTCGTTGAATAATGGAAATATTGGATTGGAATCAATTCATGAAAATGTCATGTTGATTTTGATTGGGATCCATTTCGGCTGGTTGTGATGAGAATGACGAGTTTGGTAAATAAAGTTGATCAATGGAGATGCACATTTATTGGGTTATCTAATGATTATATTCTCAAAGGGCTATATTCTTCAACAGTTAGATTTTCCAACAGTCATATTCTCTGACGGTCATATTACGAAGTGGCTACATTTTGTAATGACTATTTTCTCATGCTATGTTCTCTAATGGCTATTTTTCTTCCAATGAAACACTCAAATTAAATTTTTTGAACAAACATATCAATTGAAATATTTTTTTTCCAAAAATATTACTTAAAATATATTATTTTCCTTCAAAAAATAAATTTTTATGATTTTAACACAGAAATATTATTTTTTGACTTTCCTAAAATTTTTCTAAATTTTCTATAGTTTTTCTTAGTTTTATAAAATTTTAAAAAATTAAACTATAACATAATTGCTCTTTTTGACAATTTAATACAATTTTTAAACATTTTCTGAATTTTCTATAATTTTAAGCTTTTTAACAAAGAAATATTATTTTTCTGATTTTTCCAAAATTTTTTGAATTAATTATATACGATTTTGGTGAATTATATACAATTCATAAACAATTTTATTAAAATAGACTCTTTTCATAAATTTTATTCAAATTTAATTAATTCCGCAACAGACGGCCGAGATTTAATCACGTGTCATATAAATCAAACAAGAAATATAATAAAAATAATATGTGGCCTCACCACCAATCATTTTCTCTTCTTTTTGCGTCAGCACAGATCGGATAGCTCACAGCATGCAATGTCATGTGATCGGATGAATCGACTAATTCACATGGTTTATTGTGACATGCACACATGGTATGGCCTACTTGCAGCAGTGGGCACTTGTTGTCTCGCATAGAGGCATTGCTTTGCTGTGTGCACTTTCTATCTCATGTGTGGTGCATTGGGGGCGACTCCGGCCAATCACCTTAATAACATTTGCGCCACCTACGAAACCCAAAGACCACAACTAGCCAACTATTTGTTGGATGCAACATGAAAAAAAAAATTGGCAACATAATATTTATTAGTGTCGTGTTATTACGAATATTCCGGTAGGTTTCTTTGAACGTGCGTAACACGTGTACAGCGGCGCGAGCTGACCGAGTGAACGGTCACCTCCCGCCGGGCAACACAGCAATTGACATGGTGATTTTATATAGGTTCGGATCCCAGTGGGGGCCCTAGTCCTGTCGACACCCTCCGGATGTGAGTCCACTGGAGAGGTGCTCTCTCGGGGAGAGAGGTCTCCAAGAGAGCCTATTGTTTTGTGTATATGGCAAATGAATCATAGTCCCCTTCAAATGAGGTACAAAGGGGGTATATATAGGCCCCAAAACATACAAAAGACTAAAAAGCCCTAGCTACGGTCGTTGGATCGAGGGGCGATGGCATCATTTCACCGGTCGAAGGGTTTGGATGCTTGACAAATGTCCTCGCCAGTTCCTGAAACACTCCTCAAGCCACCAGCACATGACCTCGCGTGCCCGGGATCGACCACGCGAGGCGACTGGGACTCCTCCGGGAGCTCTCCGATCTCCCGGTGGCTTCCCGAGGCCCGGTGACCCTCCGGGACCCTAGTGACCCTTCGAGACCCCTGGTGACCCTTCGGGGCCCGTGACCCTCCGAGGCCCCCGGTGACCCTCCAGGGCCCAGGTAACCTCCAGGTCCCCGGTGACCCTGCGGGGCCCAGGAAACCTTTGGGCCCCTGTGAACCTCCGGGGCCCAGGGAACCTTCGGGAGTTCTTCCAACAATTAGAAATGCTTGTACTCCACTCCTTATTTTGGCACACAGAATTAACCCTATTGATATTTTTTAAAAAAATCCGATAGGTATGTGTCGACGATTTGGACTCAGAGTTCTTAGTCAATCTTATGCAAATTTGTGAGTTGCGGGACCTTTCAGGGTGCTTCTTCGGGAAGGTTGGATGAGTCAAGTCTGTAGGCACAAAGGATTTTATACAGGTTCGGGCCCTCGATGGTGGGAGTAACAGCCCTACGTCCTGTTGTGATTTCACTATATCAAATAAGATGTTTTACAAGAGGGAAGAAGAGATGATCACAGGCGATGATCTCTTCAATGTTAGTGTCTATCTAACTATATCTAAGTCTTCAGGTTTGTTGGACGCCTGGTAGTGCTTGTATGCTTGACTGAATCATTAACTGTCCTTAGAACGTGCATTGACTACCTTTTTATACTGGACAAAAGGGCACCAATGCGAAACGGCCTTGAACAGTTGTTAGGATGCAGTTTTGTTAATCGCACTTAACTTCCACACAGGCTTAACACGTGCAATCAAGGGATAACCGCACATGTTAACATCCTGACAGTTGTCTTCATACGTGGAAATATCTTCGTGAATCTCGGGATATGTCCGTTCAAAGAGTTAGGCCTTCCCGAATTATTCTGGTCGCAGATAATCAACTACCCTCTGACCGCGTACTGTCTGCAGTCTCCTGACCGCTCACTGTCTGCGGCCTTATGATCGTGCAAGGGCAGCGATCATGAATTATCTCTGTGTCCGCGCCCTTTAGGTCGTCTGAGACTATAGCGATGGGCTTATAGACACACGTCTAATCTGATTTTGTCTTAAACCAGACATGTATTACTTTGAACTAGCTCGGGTGATAATCCTCGTTAGCTAGCCCCCAAATTTGAAGAAAATGAAAGAACATATTTACTTCAAATTTTTATCCTGCATCGAATTATGAACCCGACGTTTTAACTTCAACTGATATTGTTCTGCCGTGTGACGGTTCATATCCCGAGAAAAACCCTGAGTTTTTCTTGGCTGGTAATAATGACTTAGGTAATTCATCGTGATGGCAACCGTAAGTGCGGTTTAAGAACCCGAGACGTGTGTGGAAACGAACCGACGCCTTCTGGCTCTATAAAGTGAAGAGCCCTTCATTTCTTTGAATTCACAAGTTTCTCACCACGACTAAATCTTTCAGTGTTACTTCTCCTCTCCAGCTACTCCCTATAAACTTTAGTTCTTGTTGCGATGGCAGATCAAGATCCCAAGAACATTATAGAGATTGAGAGTGATGGACAAGAAGTAGAAGTGGTGTTAGAAATTGATCAAGACTCTCAGGAAGTAAGTCTTTTTCTAAAAGTCTTGATTCAACTTTTTTCCTGCATTCTGGTCGGTTCCAAAGTAATGCTTTTTGAAACTTATAGGTGTGCAGAGAACAAATTCCTCCAAAGAAGAGATCGAAGAATGACGAAGGATCCTCCAGTGGAACTGCATCAAAATTGGTAAAAGGAGTCGAGACCTGGGCTGTCACATTACCCTATTCTTCAGCCCCATCAGCTCCTCCAGTCTCATCATCTCCACCTTTGGAGATCCATAACAATCCTTCCTACCTTTCTTCTTCTGATCAGCTTTCTCTATCGCGACCAAGCGATCTCCAGATTTTGTTGGGTTATCAATTTTCTAGTGGGAAGGTTGCATTTCCGCGACCAGATGGTCCTCGACTTTTGTCGGGTGATCTACTTCCTGGGGGAAGCGCTTCATCTTCCCGTCTAATCTTACTGCGAGGATTGGTAATTATTTTCATTCTCTCTGCTGGTCATTTTATCTTGTAAAACTAACGCATACATGTGCAGGAGACGAAAATCTCTGGAGCCCCCAGTGATCAGCTTGCTGAAGTCCAGCCTCTTTTTGGTGAGAGTGTTTCCCTCGAGCGAACTCTCCAAAAAGAAAAAGAGGCCTTGGAGAAGAAGACCGATGAGATGTCTTCAGCCATTTTGCATCTAACAGAATGTTATGACAACTCCCATGAAGAGACGCTTCAATTCCGCTTGGAGAGGGATTATGCTCGGCAGCAGTGAGAACTCTCCGATACAATAAGGAACAATAGTGCTTTTTTGATTCGGGATGATGTAGATAGGCTTAGAGCCATAGCCAGTTCTCTAGGGGCAGCCAGTGTTGATCCCACTGATGTTAACATGTCCCTGGGAGAACTTCGTAAGAGGCTATTGTTGGATCAAGGATGCCGACTAGAGGGGGGTGAATAGGAGGCTTTTAAAAACTTTAAACTTAAACAAATATTTGCAAAGTAAGAACAAATAATAATATGAGCAAGAGGAGAAGAGAACGAACACAGTAATTTTTATCGAGATATCGGAGACTCGCCCAGTCTCCACTAGTCCTCGTTGAAGCACTCAAGTCACTTGAGTTTTGCCTCAATACTCACGAAGAGTATTATCAATTAACGGTTGCTCCTTGTCCACTTCGGAAAGGTGAGCACCGATGCCTTGTACAAACTTGCCGAGCCTCTCCGACAATCTTCGAACTAGAGAGGTCAACGGCCACGCCTCCGAACCGTCTAGGTGAGGGCGCTCACCAAGAGTAACAGGCAGCGAGGTCTTCTCTAGACCTCCAAACACGCACCGAGAAACTAAGAGAATGCAAATGCAACTGAACTGAAGCTCTCGATGGATCGAAAAACACTCGACTTGATCAGCAGATCAAGGTTTTTGTGTAGAAAACTAAAACTCAAGAGTGTATAAGAGAATGCTACTGCTTGTATAAAACTCATGCCCAAAATCCCTATTTATAGCCTCAAGAACAAATGAACCGTTGGAGCTAGGACTAAAAATCAGCAACACAATTGACAGTCAGTTTCGTGTACAACAGTCGACAAAATTTACGGATAAAAATTTGCTAGCCGTTCGTGGTCGTTTATGGAAACTTGAAACCCACAACTGACAGTCAGTTATACAAACTGACAGTCAGTTCGACCAAGGACTCGACCAAGACAAATAGAAACTCAGTTAAAAACAACTGTGGTCGAAACCCCAACTGACAGTCAGTATGGAAAAACTAACAGTCAGTTTAGTACAAAAATTTTGAGCCCAAAATACACCCTCTCTGGACAATTGTCAGTTTAATTAAATTGACATTCAAACTGACAGTGTTCAGTTATGCAAACTGACAGTCAACATGAACAAAAATAGCTATAACTTTAAATCCAGAAATCAAAAAGAGGTGTTTAATAGCTTGTTTGAAAGATAATTTCAAGGGCTACATTTTTGTCAACAGAAGTAAAAACCAGATCTGCCTAAATCTTTTTGTAAATTTGAAAAACTCTTCTGTTGTCAAAAACTCAACTGAAAATCCAAATTTCTCAAATCAAATTTAAATCAAATCCAACAAAAATGGATGCAATGCAATGACCTAAGTTTCTCGGTTTATGTTGGAGATAAAGAGAGGACTTTCGCCACCCCTCTTTATAGTACGGTTAAAAGCTAAAAACAATTTTCCTAAACCGATCTATCTCCGAACTCTGAGATTGGAAGAAAAATAAAATACGAATTACCTTAGGTCCTTTTCTTATTCATGTTTGCGTTTTGTCTTTGCTCTTCTGCACCTCGTGCTTCACTTCATATCGGGTTCATCTTGATCATCTCAAAATTCTTCCCGAATAAACTCTGTTTCAAAAATCTCAGAAGCACAGTTAGTCTAAAACACTTAGTTTTCATTAATCATCAAAATTAGGGTTAGGCATGAAGGCCTAGATGCAACAGCTATCAGACCAGGTTGACGCTTTGGTCACCTGTGTCCCTTTTGTATGTAAAGATTATCAGAAATAAAAAATTTCTTTTCCTTACATACTTGATCTCTTAAAAGGATTATGTGAAACTTATAATCCGAATTAAGGTTCCTTATATTCTGTAAAATAATTACATGAGAATGCCTCTGCGACCAAAAATACGCAGGTAGACCTTTGTTCAAAACTGGTTCAGTTTTTCGGTCTTAGAATAGCATTAAGGCCGTAGACTGCGATCAGAACTAGAGTAACGATCACAAAAAATTTTTTTGGTCTTAGAATAGCATTGAGACCGTAGACTGTGATCAGAACAATCACAGAACAGTATCTTGACCATACGGCGACCACAGCTGTTATGATCACACATATCCATTATGATCACAGGATTACGTTGCGATCAGTATAGAGGTCATAAACTTATTCCAAAGCCATAAGGAATTATTCCCTTAATAAAGATTTAGGAATTTCCAATGTTTTATCTGTACCACAGCCCTAGAATGCGAAATAAAATGATAAAAACAGATTTCATTTCTGATTCATTACTAGGTATGGATAATGGGTTCTAAGAGGAAAGACACCAATTATGGGAAATTAATAAAATATTCGGCGAAGGGTTGTCTCGGACATATAAAAGAAAGAGGTAACTTACTAGAGAAGCCAAAAAACCCTTCATCACCTTAGACCCTCCTGCCACATAAAAACCCTCTTTTGCATTCCTCGTCTTCGTCGTCTCCAAAGTCACTACTTTTCTTCTTAATTATTCATAAGAAATGGCGTCCTGGAGCCGATCCGTCCACCATACAGAAGAGAGCCTGGTGGCACTAGAGAAAGAAGAGATTCTCCCCCCACGCCTACTGATCAACTGGCGGCCAACGGAAAAAGATCAAGAAACTCCAATCGTCCAAGAGGGTGAATCGGTGATATTTGAGGAATACTTGCGCTGCAGGTTCCGATTCCCAGAAAGCGAATTTCTGAGGGGAATCTTGGACCATTACTGGTTGGAGTTGGTAAATCTCCACCCAAATGCAGTCTTTATCCTGGTGATCTTCCAACATCGCTGTGAAGCCTTTGTCGGAGTACTTCCAAGCGTAGAGTTTTTTCGACGCTTCTACTTTTCGACATAGTCAAAAAGTGCCAATGCCGCTGGGTGCATTTACTTCCGTATATGGGAGAAGAAGGAGTACCCATTCCCGCCTCTATCTGTCTTTGTTCATGGGTAGTACCATAAGTGGTTCCACTGCACCCCTCCGTCAGAGAGCGGACTATGGTTCACGAACACCCGACCGGAAAAAGCAGTGAGTTAGACTCCCTTCTCATTCTGAGCGCAGAACAGAAGAAACAAACTCAAGCTATTCTTTACTTAGTTCAGCAAGGCTTGACCGCGCGCGATATCATACGCGACTTCGTGAAGAACAGGATGAGCCCCTTGTGTGAAAGGGCACATCCAGCTTGGGAAGTGGAGTCCATGGACGACAGCACCCTGGACTATAATAACGGTATGTCATTTAGTCAACAAAACATACATTTTTACTGATTAAAAGACGTCACATTTGTTAACATGCTTATTTGTGACACAGCGCTATCCTTGTCCGAGATTGAGAAACGGACAAACTACCTCCTTCGGGCGTATAACGCCGCTGTGGAGGGAACTAAAGGATCGCCTTGCCCCAAGAGCTTGATTAACACCGGCGATGATCTTAAGTAAGAGCGCCGAAAGGTATGATTTATTCAAACAAGCTATGTTGGAAACCATCCATTTGTCTTGTATTACCAAAAGCATGCTGAATAATACAGCTTCTGGGAAAATTTGCGGAGGCAATGCGTCCAAGTGAGGACGTTGGTCCTTCGGGAAGACCGACCGCGAAGAGGGTGAGGAGGACCCCTTCAAAGCACGAAGTGAAGGAGTCTGCTCCCAAAAAACCGAGGAAGATTCTGGGAGAAGCTTCTTCGCGAAAGAAAACCATTAACGCGAAAAATACTGCGGTAAGATTCTCGATACCTCCTGTAACCCCAAGTGCGAGTGAAAATTACTTCTTCGTCGTACAGGGTGAAGGGAGTGAGGGAGAGGAAGATGACATTCCTCTAGTTCGCCGCAAGAGGAGAGCAACTGACCTCTTGGGAACAAGCGCCCCAGAGAGGTCAACTTCCCTTCCTGTCGATGAAATCTTGTCCCTGACCGCAGGGACAGAAATGGCTATAATGGGCCCCGTGACCACTGACAATCCTGTGGTTTCAGGTGGAACCCTAGTGCCTAAGACTCGTGAAGCCCCAGGACTAACAACACCTCCCCTATTGATAGAGGGAGCGACTGTGATAAGAATCCTCACAATCTCGCACGTTTTCGTTCCTCTATACACACCCATTGAATTGTGTTCATACAGGGAGAAGAGGATATTGTCCTTTTTAAGAGAAGGAAAACAAGGACAGAAGAAGATTCTTTCCCAAGAGCAACCAGTAGGCTTCTTTCTCTTGGGAGCTCATCATTGGAACCCAAACCATGGGTGGGGTTTCGAATAAAGTGATAACCTTTCCTATCGCCATCTAAATATGACTGAAGGGAGGTATCTCGCCTTACAATATGTTTGTCTGTCTGTCGGGGCAGGGATGCTGCACCTAGTACCCCGGCGACCTCGACAAGCCATGGTACACCCACTGTAGAGGTCGCAGGAGAGCCAAGTTTGACTCCCATGGCCGAAGAGGTTCTTCGGGCCATCGTGGATAGAATGGCAGCGAAAATCCGATCCCAAGGGACGGAAACCGTAGTCCCGGCCATAGAGGGGGATCAACAGGAAAAATCATCTGCTGCCCCTACCGCGGACACAGCAAGTGTTGAGGTTAGACCTCACACTGATGTTGAGAACGGCTCATTCAGCGATTAGATAGAGGTATGAACAACTCTTTTTTTTAAACTCGCAAAAATTCAAAAATATTCAAGTCTTAAGAGCAATTTCTTATCGTGTTCCAGGACTTGACCCGGGTGGCGACCAAGTCGACAGCTATTGCAAAGCATATCGAGGTTGCGCAACGGGAGATCTGCCAACTGCAACAGTAAGTATGGTGCTCTTTATTCATATCAACTTGAATCCATTTTTAAGAGTAGTTGATGGTCCTTCTTGTTATAGAGAAAATGCCTTTCTGCAAAAGAGCATGGCTGATCGAGAGAATCAAGAAGTAGCTGCAGCTGTGAGATATTCTTCTCTAGAGAAGGAACTTTGTAAAGTGCAGTCAAAACTTTCTTGTAAGTATACTTCCGACCAGAAGAAACCTTCTCATCGTATGAACTGTTTATAATAAATGTTCACTGTGTTCATACAGCACAAGAGGATCAAATAAGCCGTCTTTCAGAAGAGAAAAGAAACCTTCAGGCAACCATCGAGTTGCAAAGCTCGAAAATTGATACTGCTAGCTTGGAGAATAAAGGTCTAAACGAAACAATTTCCTCCTGCAGCGGTACTCAATCGAACATCTTCGAAAAGCTGAAGATGGTGGCTAGTCTGCTAAAAGCAGATGTGATCGAGTCGCAAAAGGACAATCCAAGCCTTAGCGAGTTAGCCACACTGGTCGTGGCCCAAACCGAATCACTCCTCGAGTATCTTCCTGAAGATACCAAACGGCAGGAAGAGGTACTGAGGTTAAATGTTAGATCTGTAGCCTCTGCCATTCTCTGCAGATTACGATTTCACCATGGCCCAAATTTGAATCTGAAGCCGGTGGTAGAAAATGCAGAGATCGAGAGTGATCGATTTGAGGCCATCTCTAAAGAATTCAAGCCTCTAGTCAAAGATATACTAAAAGAGCTAAGCCTTATTTGATTCTTTGTAATGATCTTTCTTAGTAATTATTACCTGTGAAATTATATTTATAACATGCAAATGCGTGCCTTAAAATTTTGGAAAAGAGTGATACTTTCTTCGTTTCATATTATGACCATATTCTCTTAGCCCCTTCCTGAGATCATAAGTACTGAAGATCTAGTATTATAATCTCTGGAAAAATATGGGCATTATGAATATCCAAGAAATGTTTTAACTTAAATATGATCATCCGATCAAACCGATATTGACCTCAATACAACATCCGACCTTATTACGAACTGGCAGCCACTCGAATGATTAGGAACATACCAGTAAGTCCCGTGTGCGTTGAGAAACGGCTTATTGAGGGATGTCTTAGCTGGATGTGACCATGAGATCGGTCAATTAATCCGGTTAGGATATATGTAACAAGATGATTACCGGCGATCACCCCCGAGCCAGGCTCGGTATAGTTATGGCAAATAAAGAAAACGAACATAACATGAGCCGAAGAAAGGTACTCACGAAGTTTTTGTTAAACCATGCTAATTGAACAGGAAAAAAGATTGGGAAACTTACACGTAAAACTTGCGCAGTTGATCAATGTTTCACGTATTGGATAAGATTCTACCGTCCTCCATCGTTAACTGATCTGATCCTGGTCGCGGTACTGAAACAACAATGTAAGGGCCTTCCCACTGAGGAGAGAACATTTTTGCGATTAGATTGGTTTTGTATTTTTCGTAAAACCAGATCACCCACGTGAAGACTACGTGGCCGCACTCTTCTGCTGTGATATTTTTGCAAAGCTTGCAAATATACTGCTGACCTTATCAACGCTCGATCACTCTTTTCTTCAAGGAATGCTAAATTCTGAGTACGTTGTTCGATCTGATCAATCTGGTCGAATTGATCTATTCGGACAGAATCAATACGAATTTCTGTAGGTAACACCGCCTCGGCGCCGTATACCAACTGGAAAGGTGTCTCACCGGTGGCTCGACTACAGGTAGTGCGTAGTGCCCATAGAACGGAGTAGAGTTCATCTACCCAAACCCCCGAGCGCATCTTAAGGCGATCGAAAACACGTTTCTTGATGCCTTGTAATATCTGCCCATTGGTGCATTCGACAGCAACCATTGCTCTGCGAATGAGCTACAAAAGCAAAGCACACCTTGGTTCCAATATTATCGCAATAGTCCAGGAAGAGGCCGCTAGCTAACTGGGAACCGTTGTCAGTGATGAAACAGCTTGGAACACCAAATCGAGTGACGATATTCTTATGAAAGAACTTCTGTGTCGCAACTGCGGTGACGTTACGGACTGGCTCAGCCTTAATCCACTTTGTAAACGTGTCAATGACTACGAACAGAAATTTGTGACCATTAACGGCCTGTGGCATAGGTCCCACAATATCCATCCCTCAGACCATAAAGGGCCATGTTAAAGGGATGGTTTGCAAGGCATATGCGGGCTGATGAACCTGTTTGGCATGAAATTGACACTGGGGGCATGTCTTGACCAAATTTTTGGCATCATCGAGTGCCAAAGACCAGAAAAAACCCTGTCGGAAAGCTTTCCCAACCAGCGTGCGAAATGACGCGTGCGCACCACACACACCGTCATGGATTTCTTTCAAAAGGAATTTACCTTCCTCTTGAGAAATACAACGCATGAATACCCCTTGAGTACCCTTCCTATACAAAACTCCTTCTATAAGCTTGTATAGGCGCGCTTTTCGAATCAACCGATCACTTTTGGTTTCGTCCTTGGGCAAGGTCCCATGTTCAAGATAGACCCTCAATGGATGGGTCCAATCCCCTTCTTGTCCAAGGTTGGTAACGAAGACTGTTATCGGGTCATCTTCGATTGTAGTCATGATCGAAGGATGTTCTAAGTGTTCGACGAACACCCCTGCCGAAGCAGATGTACATGAGGACCCAATTTTAGATAATTGGTCTGCGAGAATATTTTCCTTTCGCGGGATGTATTGGACTTCGAAATGACTAAAGTATTTTTCCAATCTCCTCGCCTCCCCCAGGTAATGAACCATTGTCTCATCGGAGGTGCTGTACTCCTTGTTTACCTAGTTTACGACTAGCTGTGAGTCTCCCCTCACCACTAATCGACGGACTCCGAGGAATTTCGCTGCCCGGAGCCTTGCAATAAGACCTTCATATTCTACTACGTTGTTAGTCGCAACAAAATGTAATTGAATGACATACTTGAGTTGGTCGCCTTGAGGCGTTACTAAGACAACTCCAGCCCCCGAGTGTTGGAAACTACGAGAGCCGTCAAAATACATCGTCCAATGGTCAGTACACGACAAGTCTTCGGATTCTTGCTTTGGAGGGTCAGGGTTAGTCCATTCGACCACAAAATCTGCAAGGATCTGAGACTTGACCGCAATGCGAGAGGTGAAATGGATGTCAAATGCTCCAAGTTCCACAGTACACTTCGCAATTCGACCAAATTTCTCTGAATTTCGGATAATATCTACCAAGGGGAAGGACGAGGGCACTGTAATTTTATGTGCCTGAAAGTAATGTCGTAACTTGCGGGAAGCCATCAATAGCACGTAAAGTATCTTCTGGACCTCAGAGTAACGCTCCTTAGGACCATGAAGTACCTCGCTCACATAATAGACGGGTCATGCACACCTTCTCTTTCTGCGATCAGAACAGCGCTGACTGCATGAGGTGTGGCTGCCAAATAAAGAAGTAGTGGTTCCCCTGCGACCGGGGAAACCAATACCGACGGACTAGATAAGTATACTTTAACCTCCTGGAATGCTTTCTCGGCTTCGTCCGACCAGGTAAAACCATGGTGCTTGCGGAGAGCTTTGAAGAAGGGTAGTCCCCTCTCACCTAGTCGTGATATAAATCGACTTAAAGCCACCATGCGACCTGTTAGGCACTGGACGTCCTTCATGGTCGAAGGAGACCTCATTTGCTCGATGGCTCTGATTTTCTAGGGATTAACCTCGATTCCTCTAGAACAGACGAGAAAGCCTAAAAGTTTACCAGATGAAACCCCGAAAGAACACTTTTCTGGGTTTAATTTTATTCCAAATCGGTTTAAATTACAGAAGGTTTCAGTAAGATCATCTAAATGAGTCAAGCTTTTTAAGCTTTTTACAACCAAGTCATCTACGTAAGATTTAAGATTACGCCCTATCTGGGAAAGAAAGGTCTTTTGCATCAAGCGCTGGTACGTGGAACCGGCATACTTGAGACCAAATGGCATTTTGACGTAGCAGTAGGTGCCGAATGGTGTGATGAAGGCAGTCTTCTCTTCATCTTCTTCTGTCATACTAATTTGATGATATCATGAGTAAGCATCCAGAAAACTCATCAGTTCGCAACCCGCAGTAGAATTGACCAACTGATCGATGTGGGGAAGGGGAAAGTCATCCTTCGGGCAGGAATTGTTTAGGCTGGTGTAATTGACGCACATGCGCCACTTACCATTTGACTTACGGATCATGACCGGATTTGCAAGCCACTCTGGATGATCGACTTCTCGAATAAACCCGGTTGCTTGGAGTTTGTTTAACTCCTCGCGGATAGCTTCTTGCCAATCAATAGCAAAGCATCTAAGCTTCTGCTTTATTGGTCGCTGTCCAGGTCGAATTGCTAACCTGTGCTCAATTACTTCCCTTGGGACACCGGGCATGTCGGATGGTTTCCACGCAAACACATCTGCATTAGCCTGGAGGAAAGTAATGAGTTCATGTTCCTATTTGTCGTCTAGGCCTGACCCAATTCGAATTGTTATAGATGGATCATCTGGGCATAATGGAACCAGTTTTAGCTTTTCCTCTGGTCGAGGGGCGTCTTTGATCGTATCCGCAGCAAGTGGTGGTGATCTTGACATCCCAAAGGGGAAGTTGATCCACGAGCTTCAGTGATAATCGATCGCAAGTTAATGCCATATTGCGGCTGCCTCGGACCGAAATAACGCCTTTGGGGCCAGGTAACTTGCTGCACTGATAGGCATAGTGCGTTGCCATCATAAATTTAGCGAGAGTTGGTTTGCCAAAAATCGAATCACAATCAATTACATCGAAAGTAACTAACTTTGTTCGGAAATTATCTGGTTCACCCAACGTGACTGGGAGCACCACCTGTCCCATCGGCATCATCGAGGGGCCAGAAATTATCCCATAAAAAGGATGGATTATGAGTTTGATTTTTGAACAAGGGATTTGCATCTCATCCAATGCCTTGACCAGTAAAATGTCCAAGTAACTGCCTCCATCGATCAGGACCCTTTCGACTCTCGCATTACTGATTATTGAGGTAATGACCAGAGGTAATCTCAATGGTTGAGTAAGCCCAACAGGACAATCAGAGTGATCAAACGTCAAAGGAGTGTCCGACCAACGGGGGTATTGAGGTTCGCCAAGGGGAGTTTCCGCTTGGTTAACTTCTCGATGAAATGCTTTAAACTATCGTTTATAAACAAAAAAAGAGGAACCTCCAAAAATGACATTAACATAATTACGAGGTACCTGGTAGGACATTTCTTCGTCCCCGTCGGTGTCTCTTAAGCCCGCAAGTCTCCTCTTTCGATGGCAAAGTTGGCATCGGCCCAATTCCCTGGTAGAAGTTATCTAGTTGCTTCAACCAGCTCCGGCAATTCTTGAGGTCGTGTCCCGGAGAGTTGTGGATTGGACACCACTTCTTGCCTTCCTGCGAGTTAGTTGGTTTTTCTGGCTGGTCGAATTGCGACTACCAGAGGCAGTTTTATTTTTAAACGAAAACTTATTACCTTTCACCGCCGCCGGCTTTTCAACGACTGCGACCTCCCGGTACTATCCAGTTCGATTCTTTTTGGTCTTCTTTGACTTCCCGCCCGATGAAGACTCCGGCTTCTTGCCTGTATTCTCTTTTTTCATGTCCTTGAGACCTGGTTGGGGCAGTAAATTTCCTTTATCGACCATCCTATTCCATTCAACGGCCTCAGTCGCGTCTGAATAGCGATTAGCCATATCAAAGAGATCGGTGACTGATCGAGGAGGGTTGATAAGTAAATCTTCCGTAAATCTCCGATATCGAATAGCGTGCTTAAACGCCCTGATAACAGAGTTATCGGATATGTTTGGGATAGTATTTCTCATCCCAACAAATCTTTTGACAAATTATCGGAGAGTCTCCGTAGAGGTTTGTCGTAGACGATGAAGATCGTCTTCTTTCCTGGGTTTTTCATAACAATTCTGGAAATTGTTGAGGATAGCATCACACAACATTTCCCAGTTATATATCGAACCCTCGGGCTCATTGAATATCCATGTCCTTGCCGGTCCCTCAAGAACTGTCGGCAAGTAGTTGGCCATGACGCGATCATCCCCACCAGCCATTTGGATAGCGGTAATGCAAATTTGAAGGAACTCTGACGGATTTTAGGTCCCATCAAACCTCTCAATAACCCCTGGCTTGAACTTATCCGGCCAGACGACCGCACGGAGGCCTGGCGAGAAAGCCTTACAACCTCCGTAGGGACTGTGGAGAGTTCCGCGGTTTCCAGCATATCCACGAGCGATTTCACGCGATGGAGATGTGCCACGTGGTCCTAGACGAGAATGCACAGGAATTCGATCTCGATCACGAGAACTTCCCACGTGCCTGGATTTGTCATGCCGAAGTGATCCGGATGGTAATCTATTACGCCTACGATGACTAGAGTAAGAATACTCCTTTTCATGGGAATGTATCGTAGACCGGGAGGAAGCCGTAGGGGTTGCATCAGATGCAACGTCATCCAGTTTCTCCGCCAGAATCCTAGCAAAAGCCGGTTTGTCCGTGTCAGTGAGGGTAGGAGGAAAATTACGCAAGACCTCCACGATAGAATGAAGTTGGAAATGCGTACTCCTCTTTGGTGCGCCAGGTGTAATCGTTTCTTCATCCGCCGGTAAATGCTCCGGTGGTAAAGAAGGCGTCTGGTCGGGCCTGCAACCGTGTGGGCGACGGGAGGAACTAGGGGCGGCGTCATAACGAGCCTGTGCATTTTGCAGAGCCTCTAGGGCTGTCCTGCGGAATTCGTTATCTCGTCTCTCGCGGTCTTGATCGTCCTTCTGCTTGCGTTCTTGTTCCTCCTTTTGTCTGCGCTCCTGTTCTTCCCTAGCAATCTGCTGATCGGGATTTTCTTCTGACAAGGCAGCGAATTCTCTGGGGAGCGAAGCTACAGAAGGAGTGAACATCTCTGTTTGCTCCGAGTCGGATTCGAAATCAAAGAGAGAGTGGAGGTAGTCAGGATTAAACCTCCCTGGACTGAGTTCCTGGTCGCTGCTATCCTGGTCCTTGACGGAAACACATGGCGACCGAGACTCGATTTTGCATATGGTGGAACTGACATCAAGTTCCGGACCTGTCTCTTCCATCCCCTGGTCGATGGACATGACCTAGGTAGGGGAAGATGTGTCCTCTTGATGTCCCTTCGGATTGTTTTCGCAACTGACCTCTTCCATTGGAACGGGATCGCTAGGCGAAGGCATTTGTATATGGGCATAATCATCGAGATCGAAGTCGTTCTCGGAATTATATGCTCCAGACATTGCTCACCAAACCTCCGGATGAAGAGAAAGCACCTTGAGAAAATGCCCCACGGTGGGCGCCAGCTGTCGACGATTTGGACTCGGGGTCCTTAGTCGATCTTATGCAAATTTGTGAGTTGCGAGATCTCTCAGGGTGCTTCTCCGGGAAGGTAGGATGAGTCAAGTCTGTAGGGGCACAAAAGATTTTATACAGGTTTGGGCCCTCGATGGTGAGAGTAACAGCCCTACGTCCTGTTGTGATTTCACTATATCAAATAAGATGTTTTACAAGAGGGAAGAAGAGATGATCACAGGCGATGATCTCTTCAGTGTTAGTATCTATCTAACTATATCTAAGTCTTCAGATTTATTGGACGCCTGGTAGTGCTTGTATGCTTGACTGAATCATTAACTATCCTTAGAACGTGCATTGACTACCTTTTTATACTGGACAAAAGGGTGCTAATGCGAAACGGCCTTGAACAGTTGTTAGGATGCAGTTTCGTTAATCGCACTTAACTTCCATGCAGGCTAACACGTGTAATTAAGGGATAACCGCACATGTTAACATCCTGGCAGTTGTCTTCATACATGGAAATATCTTTGTGATTCTCGGGTTATGCCCGTTCAAAGAGTTAGGCTTTCCCGAATTATTCTGGTCGCAGATAATCAACAACCTTCTAACCGCGCACTGTCTGCGGCCTTATGATCGCGCAAGGACAGCAATCATGAATTATCTCTGTGTCCGCGCCCTTTAGGTCGTCTGAGACCATAGTGACGGACTTATAGACACACGTCTAATCTGATTTTGTCTTAAACCAGACATGTATTACTTTGAACTAGTTCGGGTGATAATCCTCGTTAGTATGCTATAAACCTAACATTCTTATCGATGCAACCATGTATGGAACAGTGGAGTTAGAAATTTCTTTCAGCGGCTATTTGTTTTGAGGTCTCTCTTTTACAATATAAAAGTTACTTTAGATTTTTATCTAAAGTAACAATATTTAAGGTTTTTTTTTTTGAAAAATATAGTGGGGTCTTGTGCCCCTACATGACTCTAAGTACCTCACCAGTGATAGAACAAGTGTTAAAAAAATAAGTATTTATCAATCTTGTAAAGCACAAATTTATGTCTATTTTAAAAAACAAAAAGATAGGTGTCTCTAATAGAATCTCAACAACCCAATTAAACTACGAATAGTCTAGATTCATATGGAACAAGAATTAAGATAGTTAATCATCTCACAAAAAATTTTAAATTTATCACTCATCTTGATCTAAAACATTAATTTCTAATCGAATAATCTAAACAGAAAAAAAGCAAACATTTTTTTGTTCTTTCGACATCAATAAGAAACACATACTATAAGAATGCTCAGTCCGCTCATCAATCATTTCGTGCCTGAGCAAAAAAGACTCCTCTTATACTATTTGTAACGCCCATTTAGATTTTCTTTCAGATTTATAAAGGTTACAAGTATGATTTTGTACTAAAGAGTTATTTTCTTCTTTTCACAATATAAATCTACTTATTGAGTATGTGGAACTGTAGAGGACTATAATATTTTATTAAAAAATGTTTGGAAGTGAATAAAATAAGTGTTAATGGAGAAACGAGAAAGAATATCTGAGATTAAAATTACAAAAGTATATTAAAAAATGCATTGTGATGTAAGCAATACTATATTATGAAACTTCTAAAAACGAAAAATAGGTTTAAATTGTCACATGTGTGGAGGCACTACTGACCCAGGCGTTCCAAACAGAGCCGTCGAGCCACAGCAGGCTCTTCATGCTGAACCAGCCGTGTTGCTGCGGCTTTCATTCTTCGTTGCACGCCCCCCTCTACCTCTTCCTTGACATCACCATCGGCCACGTTGGCCTCCTCCTCCTCCTCCTCGATCGGCATCATCTCAACCCTTGCTTGCGCTGCGTGTGTATAACTGATCAGTGGAGAGATTGGAACATCTCATTTAGTTCTAAATTTCCAAATGCATGGATTCGATGAACAGATACCGGTGCTTATGAAGGTAATAAAACCCAATCAGGCGGCAAAGATTTGCGCTCCTTTCGTATCATTCGTAGGTGTGGTTGATTAAAAAGATGAAATGGGAGGAAAAGTGAGACGGAATTTACGAATAGGAGCAAGGCACTCTCTCTAGTAATGCGTGCTTATTCATGGGCGCCACCAACTAAGCACTAAAAATGGCCCCTTCTTTCATTTTTTGCAACAAATAAAGTGTTTGACTTGTCGTGCTGTATTGGACAAAAATTTAATAGAAAATTTCTTATCAAGTATATATGTGAGGAGATTTCGAAAACCTTCACTCAGAGGCCATGGATGATTCGGATATATCCAATTCACTCACATATGATGTATTTTGATTCATCTAAACTGTTCAATTAAGATCTAATAGATTACGAGACCTTTCTACAGACCACAAAATAAGAGGTTTACTATTGTATTTTTGTTCGGATGTGTTGTGCATACATTACAAATTTAAAGTTTGAGAGATATACTTCAATGGTTGAAAATAAGAATAACCCGTATAATCTGATGGTTTAGATTATGTGTTACTCATGGATCATGCACTTGAATTATCGATGCACTAGAATTATGAATCAAGTGCTAACTTAAAAATAACATGGAGGGTCAATTATGTAATTTCTGTAGCTAATGACATGGCAAGGACACCACATACATAATCTGTATATTATTTACATGATCATCTAAAACCGACATCACATACATAGTCTACTTATAATTTATATGATCATCTGAACCTTATCATGGCAGATTATATTGTATACAGAGCTGATAGCTTGTGTATAATCTATATAGTTATCTAAGATTCATCATGTTGGAATTATCCTATGCTACTTGGTAAATTAGGTTAAAACCCAGTAACTTAGAAAATTACATAATTAATTTATAATTTATGTGTCTTCTTCTAGGAGGAAGTTATTTAGGTCGGAGTTACCAAAGTTGAAAAGCGAAGCGGTTGGAAGCATATATGGGTGGAGTTATTGGATACGAGAGGCAAGAGAGAGAGAGAGGTGCAAGGGGAGGATCGAGGTGGGAAGGGTGAAACATGGTTGAATATGATTCGGCATGGAAGAGGCTTCAAAGATAGTGTTCAATCAGTTGATGATGAGAAAGATGTGGACAAAGTGTTCAACTAGTTGGCATCTTAGAGGCGAAGGACACATTCAATAACATGAGAAGCTTTCAAGGGAAAAGAACATGGTGAATAATTCTTATTCTTAAAATATTTTTAGTTTAATCAATAATGAATAATATTTTTATAAATAGTACCACTCGGTACCTTTCAAATGTTGTAAAATTTCTTATAAAACTTATGTTTGCTTTGTATCTTACCTGCCAAAGACTTTTTTTCATCTGAAGTGGGAGCTAGCACGAGTGCTGCTTACCACTCAGACTTCTATTGAACCCCTTTTTTATTTTTTATTTTTTATTTTTTATTTTTTACCAGAATTGGTTCCCAGATAAACGATCTTTTGCCCGGATCCTGACTGAAATAGACGTGCATCACCACATAATGGCTATGTGCGCTATTATATTTATACGTAGCTTAATTCTACCATCCATGGCATATATAGGTATCAATCACAGGATTGCGAATATTATGCCATGATAGCTTAGCTGATAATGGATTGAGTGATTGACAAACGCAAGAATTATTTGAAGCTAATGATCTGCTGGGAGATTGGTACGAATCCAAGGCAGAAATCGCACAAAAAAAACTCAAAAAAACTCTTCAAAATTTTTCGTATGTGATGACCTTCTTCACATGATACATTGGGGAACCATTGAATCATAACTTGGTTATGTTCTATACTAGAATTTTATGATTCTAATATGAGTTTCATGCATGAAGAATATTCTTTCTGTCAAAAAAGATTTTTACAAGAGTTTGTATTAAACTAAGATTAATTTTGGGATAAATCTGTATAAAATACAGATAGGATTGGTGAATTTTACCCAAATCCAATCCTACAAACTCTTAAGACCGATCTCAAATAAGGTCGAGTCTTATCAGAATCATATTAAATAGATTTAATATATTTTATACTACAAAAGACAATTAGATCTGATTTAATTAAACAATTAGGTCTCAAACTTAAAATCCGATCTAACCAATAGATAACTAGTTCACACTAAAATCGGCCCGGATCGATCTGGCCGAACTTGCTGTGTCTATTTAGGGTTCGGCGGAGACAAGCGGAAGACGGAAGTGTCCGACGGCCATACAGAAATGGACAACACAGACCACCCGTCTGCGCATGACATGATTAAGTTTAGTCGCTTCATTCTACAGGCTAGTTTAGGGTCTTAATTTCCGATATTGGATTAGCTAGCACCTAGCAGTCGCCTGTGCGTCAGTGCCAAAAGTCCACTCGATCTGTGATGATTTAGGTGCCGATTTGATGGCCAAATAAAGTGGCTCACGGCCTCACACTTCTAATCAAAGAAAGGCAAATTTTGTGCAAAGTCGCTTAAAACGGACAAAAATTAATTAGATACTGTCATAAAAATGTTGGTAGAAAAGATATCAAGCAAACCAAACTAAAGCAGCGAAAGGCTTGGATAAGTCTTGTCCACTCGACGAAGTTCTCTTACTAAATCCAGTGCAGTTGATACATGGAAAGAGAGAAAATGTCATATATATTAAGAGTTAAGGTAAATTAATTGGAGACTCAATTACTCTAATATACTAGTTATTGAAATGATTTTTAGAGAAGAAAGAGAATAATAAAAAATATTTGTTTATTTATTAGAGGAGAGAAAAAATGAGTTAGAGAAGATTTAGCACAGAAATAGAGAATCCAGCAAATATAAAAAAAATTTGCGTGTTTGCTGCCTGGCTGGGCGTTGATGCACGCTGGTGGCCAAATAAAAAATAGTTTTTCCTTGCCTAGCGGGCGTGCACCTTGTGTGTTAGACTTAACCTTAGAATGTTACAATTGTTTGTTTTTAATGGAACAATTCAAACTACCTTCTTATATATTTCTTGTAGAAAATCTTTTATGCAAGTTTGTCCTATCAAAACCACTTGTTGAGTATTTGTTTACTCTTCTTTTTCAAACACATGTTGTTTTAATTTTCTATTTTTATTTTTAAAGACATGTCATTTTATAATTTTAAGACACATTTGTATCACTTTTCATATGTGCTCTTCATTTAATATTTAAAAAAAATAAATATGTCATTTGGAGAATTATGAAGGATACTAATAAAAAATATTAAATGATAGTACTACTGTTTTTGTCCTCATATTTTAATTTCTATACTAGATGTCAAAATAGCATTTATTTGAAAATGAAGGAGCAGTATTATAGGTGTGTTTGGATCAATAGGCTTGCTGCATATGGCTAGCCACTAAACTAATAGCTCTTCCTCAACCATATTTGTAAGTACTTGGTACAACATTTGTTGCAGAATATAAATCATATTTTGAGCTCTAAGTCTAAAAAATATTGAATAAAAATGATTAAATTATCCTCATTTATAATTGTCTTGAAAATGATAAAGAGTCTGCTCATGTAAGAGATTAGTCATACTCCCTCCGGTCCAAAAAAAGATTATTGTTTTTTGACTGTGGATGATTTTTAAAATTAAACTTTGACTATTATTTTTTTGCTATAATATATTAATGAAATTTTATAAAATTATAATATTGCGAAAGTATTTTTTTTTATGAAAACTATACTTGTATATTTTCTTATACACAATCTAAATATTTATAAATAGGTTAGTAATCAAAATTAGAAAAAATTGATATTTTACAGTCAAAAAATGATATTTTTTTTGGATCAGAGAGAGTAAATAACATAATTTGTGTTAAACTAAATAAGAATATTATAGAAAATATATCAATAATTTTGCATGCACATTTTATAGTTTGCAACAAGTTTAAAAAGACTATATTTATACGCCTTATGTTGGGCTAGAGAGGGAGTACTATTTAGCATTCTCTCAGTTTATAGATTTTGTGTGTAGTAGCAGATGTAGTTGTCAACCACCATATCTTTGACTTGGTAATAAACTTCTAATGGCCGCTTGAATAATAACAAAATAAAGTTTATAAAGTTAATGAATGGCATGGTAACCCAGCTTTAGTTCATCATCCTATTAATTGGTCATGATTATATGCACCCTCATCAGTAAATTATGCAAGGTCCCTCTATATGTTTGATCAAGCACCATAATGAACTAAGATGGTGAACATTGAACATGCACCGACTCGAATCTGCAAAGTGCTTATACGCTCAAAAAATAAAAAAAAATTTGCGCGTGTTCCACAGCAAATAAGAAGCTGAGAAACTAAACTACACCAAACCGAAAGTAATTGCCTCCTTTCTCTTTCCCATGCTAACATATTTATGCTTTGTTGCCTTGGTGGGTTTTAATCATGGCGGATTTAGATTTCTAGACTTTCAAGCAAAAGATACAGCTTGTCTTTTGGGATATATGGACTATAAGAATGAAATTTAAACGGCTAAAAATTGAGGCAAGGGATCTAATTTTTTTTCGTGAGGAATTTCCAATCACCACAAAATTTTGCATGTTTTCATGTGAGTAGTTGAGAGTTGTTGATTTGGAATCAAATAGCTCTCCTAATTGTATTTTCCATATTTTTTAATTAGAAAGATGGGGAATTTGAATACAATCATGACGCATCAAATGAATGAATATATACTGTCTTTTAATTTTAAAAGATGCATTGCTTTGAAGTACTTCATCCGGAATCTCTCATTTGGCAGCCTTTTTGGGGTGGTGGGGCTGTGAATGGGGCTGGGGCGATGGGCACCACAATGTAAAGACATGAAATGCCTTTTTGCATTGAGGAAGATGAGCTTAAGAAATCTCAGGGATTATTGTCGCCTTTTGGATAAGATAGAAGTCGCTTTTGAGCCTAATGAATATGGGGGTGCATCTTCATTTGTTTACAAGTAGTATTTTTATATTTTTTTGAAGTTAAATAATACAAATTGTAAAGCAATGAAATTAGATTTAATAGTGGAACAGTGTACAGATATAAATTAATCTTAAATTTATTTTAAAAATTGTGTAATTTATTTTTATGAAAGTATTGAAGCACTCTCTTTGTTTATATTTCACTAGCTACTCAGTAGAAGGTGAGTTGTTAGATTTTGTTGGCTATTATTTGCTTGTGCTTTACAAATCAAAGATGAAATTCAACTCATAAATTAGGCCGTAAATTTTTGAGGAAACAAATATGCATTTTTTTTTGACAAAAGGGATTTACTCAGGGAGTCTACACATTACCCAAGTATCCATCTCATTACAACAAATATTCATTGATTATCATATGAACAGAGAAAAGATGGAAAATTTCTACGCATAATACTATGGAAAAATTCTCTTAACCTATAAAGGTCTAAAATAGTGCGTACATGCTTTTCAGAAACTAATATAATGCACCTCCCAAAAAGCACCTCAATTGTACAAATCAAAAAAATAATGCAGTTAGTACTTACTAAGGGACAATTTGTGGGCCAAAGCTTCGCGTGAATGGGATGGATAGGGATTCGAAATCGAGATGCATAATTTCACATTGCTTCAATAATTAGATAAAAGTTGGATCTGTTGTAGGCCTAATATTCCTATTGTTTGACTGATCTTTTAATTGTTAGTTTATCTCAAGAACTATTCGTTTCAGAAATAAAACGCCCAAAACTTTAAAATCAACATTAGCAGTTGCAAAATTAAAAGGGACAATCTTAACTTACATACGGTACAAACCATATAAAAAGTGCTCCAAGTTTCTTATAAAAACTAGATCTGAGTTCTCCACTTAAAAAAAAATCCATGGTTGTTTGGAAAGGCTCATACTCAGGCTCTTACATAGAGAAATCAGACTCATATTACTCCAATTTTAAATAGATTAGAAGTTAGAGTTTTAGACATGTTTGACAAAAAATTCTGATTTCTACACTTTAAAACTTTAATTGATATATATGTCATATAAATAGAATATTAAAATATAATATTAATTATAACTAATAACATAATTATATAATTGTTGTCAACTTTATAGACATATTGTAAAATTGAAAATTGAAACAAGTGAAGTACTTCAAAACTTAATTCAACATTCTAGTATCAAGATGGCTCGAGTTTTATCAAATTATTCAAATTCTAAACTAGAAATTAGGAGGGGAAGTCTAATCAAATAGAATCCTTAAATTGTTTATTAGATAACTCTAATTTTTACCTAGAAACTAGAAACAGAACCGGAGAACCGGAGCAAACATCCTGAGAAGTAGCTTTCACCGTATCACCATGGAGATACATAGGTGTGCGTGTCTCACCATGGTTAGACGTGTCTTAGGGTGCACCATTCTGGGAGGCAACAAAGCCATTGTTTATTTGATTCGACGTTGTTCCTTTTGCTGCCGAGAATCCTGCCGGGATTGCCGTGGTTTGCTTGCCTGAATTTGGTAAGACAGAGACACATGCACAACCGCCGGATTTTCCTTTGGTTAAGGAATTTATTAGGAAAAATGGCAAATTCTTATCAAAATGCAGAATATGAAGTGTGGCCGGCGTCATCAACTCAGCATTGAGGCGCCGTTTGACGTCTTGCGTCAATCATAATGGAAACTGTGCTAATTGATGCAAGAATGCCACAACAGTGGTCTATCAAGGAATGAACTGTAGTCTGTACAGAAAAACCTCATGATCGAGCAGGTGGGCCTTAGCAATGTTCGGTCCGCCTAGCCAGCCTGGTTGGCCCAAGCCGAGTGGACTAGTCTACTCTTGTCCAAGATTTACGACCGGATCATAATCTATACTCGGCCCGAAAATCCCAACCAAGGAAAACCTCATGATCTTATCCCAACTTGGTTAAAATTTTTGAATGTCGCCTGCTTTAGTTGGGCCAACCTGACTTGAATTTTCGACCCAGCCCAGGCCCGACCAACCTGATCATCCTTTATTACTTGCTATCCTGACTTTTAGCAGATCTGGCCTTTGCTTCGGAATTGTAACTTTTACCATTAGACTCAGATAAAATGAGTAAATATAAAAATATTTTGTTCAAGAGAGTAATTAAATGAGGTGGGATAGTTTTGAGATACATCTGTCTAGATAGGATATATTTAAAAATATGTTGGAATGTATTTTAAATACGAATATTGTGATTATAGAATGATCTAACTAAACATCAGATAATATATTTATATTATATGTAAGCAGAAAATAGAACAAAATTTATAAAGCAAACACCACTTACACCACCTAAACTTTTATCCAAGCCAGCTTGAGTTGAACCCAAAAACTAAAAATGCTCAAATCTACTTCAAATTAAAGAAAGCTTGTATAGTTGTATATACGCTAACGTGGCTGGACGTATCGTAAAAAGCCCTCTTGAGTAGGAAATGCTGGATGAAAAACCTACGTCGCAGCTACAATTTCACAAACATAAATTAATAGTGCAAAGTTTTATACGTTAAAAAAAGGCATGTAGGTATGGGGAGTCATCAAATAATGGATAATAAATAGCTCAAATATTGATCCTTCCTACCCCATCCAAAGGGCACAACCGCACAAATGGGCTGATATGATCCCCGAGCGAGAGAGATTGAAGCAGCTCCTAGCTCAATTGACTTGAAAATATACGTATCTACTACAAATTGGTGTAAAATAAAATGATCCAAGGATAGACAGGATCCTCAAGTTATCTAGGTGCTGAAACAAGTTTTCTTTTCCTTCCCAGGCATCTCACAAAAGCTTTCTGATAAAGTTTTACCCCAATTTCATTCAAGAGAAAAATACATCATTACCCTCCTAAAACCGTATAACTACAAAAACGGCCCTCTAAATTTAATTTCTACATATTTATCCCTTAGCAAACAGAAGTTAACTGCAAAATTATCTTTCCATAAAGCTTCATGTTAATTTAAGTAAAAAAAGGAGGCAAACAGACCAAAATACCCATCCTCATTTGATCAATCTTAAGTAGCAAATCCTCGGATGGTTACCAAAACAAAATCCCTCTCTTTTTTTTTATTATATTACTAGAACATTATATTATGTTGTCCTGTTGAACCTTCTAGAATATGGAAATTCTTGTTAAAACCATTTAAACTATAATTGCTACTATGTAATATTGGTCCCATTTAAATGTTACTGAAAGTATTGTGTTTCAGGAAATGTTATTATATGTTGTCGCTTATACAACTATTTTCTAAATATTGTATAGTAAATAAGGAATAAAGAATTTGGACAATCACATATATATGAGCTTATAAAAAAATACCACAGGGCTCTTCATTTTAACTATAAAGCATGGGTGGAGGTTAAAATGTCACACTTCACGAGGGAGTACCCTAAAATACCGAGAATTGGCATTAAAATTCTAGAAAGAAACATGTTTTTGTGTAGAAACTCATGTTTCGTAGAGGTATTATTGTATTTCTCATTGAATTTAGTGGTTAAAACAAATCTGCAAGTCTATGACATGTTGGTTGGAGACAAGTTTATAGGAGTAAATCTGCAAAGATATCTTCGTCTTTTTTACCGTGAACATTAGTGGACCTCAAAGTAACTAACAAAAGAGGATGGGAGGGCACTTCTGCAATAGGAAGCTATTTTGGAGGGTATTTTGTAGAGATTAATTTTGTGGGACTAAATCTGTAGTTTATAAGTTGTAGAGGGCTATGCATGTTTTTTATTCTTCATTCAATGTGTGAACATGGGGTAGTCCGTTTCTGGTAGCGAGAGCATGGAGTAGTCTAACAGTAGCTTGTGGGAACATGCACATGTACATTTACGATGAGGTTGCTGAGCGTCACTCGTTCATCAAAATTTGGTGAACTTTTTCTGGCATATAATAAAGGGTTAAGACATTCAAATCTAGCCGGAGTTTCATCCGCACGTCCTGCTTTGTGCAGACTTTCTTTCACCCATTTTTGATGATTTTTCCCCTTTTTCTCGCATTTGAATTAAACATATATTCTACATGAAACACACCCTAATTGCATAAGCCTGGTTGAGACTCTTCAAGAGACTTCCTGAGAGAATATTCCACATCATACGGGTGAAAAATCTCTTAAGAGTCTCCTTCATTCTGATGGAGAGTTACTTGGAAAGACTATTCGTGGGACCCACACGTGAAGAATATATCAAAGAGTCAAACATTCTAATAGTTTGACTCTTCGGGAGGTTCTTCGGTGTGTACTGCGTATTAAATATTTAAATAAGTTTTTTGTATTATATTATTGATTAAATAAATGATAAAAATTAATAAAAAATTTGTACGAGGATAATTCTAACAAATTTTAATTTAACTTGCCGATGGAAAATTCAACATAATGAAAATATATATTTTTATTAAATTCATATGGTTAAACATAAAATTAAACATATGACATTAGATACATTCGGACATTTAAACTTAAAATTTAACATCAACATCTAATTAAAAATATTAGAAAAACAACAAATAACAACTAGTTGCCATGGTCACCTCTAAAACACTACCAAATGTGCTCAATCAAATTTCTTTTGAGCTGGGCATATATCGGTTGTGCACGAATACTGGAATTTCTTGCTATTACATTAGCGAAAGTAATTGGAGCACCATGTTGAATATGAGACGGTGTTACATTAGAAGTCTTTTGACTGTCATCGAAATCATAGAGTGGACCATAAAATTCTCGCTCATCCTCAATAATTATATTGTGCAATATGATACATGCCTTCATAATTTTCGTGAGGATTGAACGTTGCCAAAAGTGAGCTGCGCCATGGAGGATGGCAAACTGGAATGCTAGAACTCCAAATGCTTGTTTCACATCTTTCCTCACTCCTTCTTGATGCTGTGGAAACAATCTGAATTTGTCTATCTGGGAAATGGGTATCTTCTTCACAAATGCAACATATTTTGGGTATATACCATGTGTTAGATAGTATCTCATGTTGTACTGCTTTTCATTGATAAAGTATTGAACTTGAGGAGCTCGTCCCTGCAAAATGTCGGTGAATAAGAGCGATTGGTTCAATACAGTAATATCATTGTTAGACTCAGCAGCACAAAAGAAGGCATGCCATATCCAAAGGTATTGGGAGGCTATCACTTCTAATATGATGGTCGGGACTCCATAATCACTACAAGTAAATTATCTTTCCCATACTATTGGACAATTTCTCAATTCCCAATACATGCAATCTATACTTCCTATCATTCCTCTTCGACGGTTGGCCGTTGGAGATGTTCCTCGCCGAAGTTGTCGATCACTCAATTGACAAACTTCTCCGAGCACCAAATTACTGTGGATTCTCTGATCCGTATGTATTTATCGACAGAATCAGTAGAAGAGTCATACGTCAACAAATGAATGGCTATAGTGCACTTCTGTATAGGAGACAACCCTCGGCGGTTAGTAGCATCTCTTCTTTCAGTGAAAAAGATAGACCACTCACCAAGAGGTCGGACAATTCGAAGAAAAAGAGTTCTCATTTGGAACCTCCGACAAAACAGGTAGTCGTGGTAAATCGGATCCTCACAAAAGTAGTCCGCCATGAGGTAGTTATGGTCGTTTTCACAGTCCTATCGATGTATCGCCCACTACTGTGCCGACGACAGCGGGAGGTAGAAAATTGTAGCTCGGTTTGCATACCGGCTATAAGAGGCTCTTCTAACTCCACCGTGGTGGGATCTTCCTCTACGAATTCCACTAGAAAATTCTATAAGGTATTGACGGCCTCTTCCTCTTCACTACATATGTTTGAGTTAGAGCTGAATGACATTTTTGAGGGAGAGGAATTTCGAAAGAATAGTACTCGAAGATGAGAAGTGAGGGTTTTGAAAGGAGTAGTATTACTGAGGATGAGAAGTATGTGTTGGGATGGTTCGGTTTATATAGACCAAGTCGAATATTCTACTTGCAACGGCTAGTATCCAAACAAAAGTGTCCAACAGATAGTATAAAAAGATATTTTAATTTCACAAATGATGGATACATAGTTCGACAAGTACATTGTGAAAATAAAATGATACACGACATAATTTAGTCCATATTAGCCTCCTTGATCAAATCTTTAACAAACTTCAATGCTTACGCATGATCCTTCATTTTGTCATTGTTAAATTTTGATTTGTCCGTTGTCACTAATTTTGTGAATGACTTGGCAAGTACTAACTTTCCCTTAAACTTGTCGTGATCATCCAGATAGGAGGCACACAGTCTGCAGCCTTGACGCACTCAGATTGAACCTTGACGAAGGTTTGTAAGTCTTCTTGCAGATCCGTGTTGGATGAGAGAGATTTTTTCTTGCCTTTTCCTTTGCGCTTCTCCTTGGTTGGCCGCATCTCCTCCATGAGGAGATCTGGGTTGGATGAGGATGATGTATGCGCACCGTCTTCATTCAGCTTTGCTCTTTTGTCGGTGTCGATGTAGGTTCGGTTCCATTTAGATTGGTCCCTAACACCCATCCACTAGTGATCCAAAATGAATGGATTTCTCATCTCCTTCCTATACAACTTGCGTACTTGTGCCATTAGTTGGTCGTTGGAATGACCAGTAGCATATATCTCCTTAAGTTTGTACCAACAATCATTAAATTGAACAATTTTTTGTTGGTCCGCAACCAGTGGTCTTTGCAATGTTCAACTCCCTTCTCTGATTTTTTAGGTTGCTTTCATTGTACGCCGCTATAACACTTGTCCAATACTTGTCGCTTTTTTTGTTGTTACCGTCAATTAAGTCGAGAGAATTACTCAACCACGTATTGATATGTGCAATCAAAATATAATGTTGTCATGAAACAATGAATATGAACCTTACAAAATTTTGAAATAATTCTCTCCACAAAAATTGAATGTGAAAACGAATTACTCACCAGTTTAACATCGTCGGCAGTTGACCAAAGAAATCACTTGCGGCAGATAGAATCTGGGAGAGCATGGTTATCTTCGTCATCAATAACGATCTACGGCGTAGAATGTGGCGTACCGGAGTTTGACATAGATGCGGATTTTGAATTTTTAGATAAGGGTTGTGATGGCGAGGGTTGCAAATAGTTGGCTGTCGTACTGACAAAATAGAAATTTTGCCCATACGATGCATATGGATGGCCAGGTGGATATGAGGAGAGTAGTGGATATGGAGGGGGATACGGATATAGAATAGCATGTGAATATTGAGGGGCGGGGGGATATGGAGGATAATCGAAAGTATAAGGTGTTGGTGGAAAATTTGGATTACCAGCTATTTTCAGATTTTCTCCTGGTGTATTGGGGGAAGTAATCTAGTTTAAAAAAAGCCTCGGGGGATTACTATCCATAGAAACACTAAAAAAAATAGAGCAAAAATGTTGTATAATTGGTGCAAAGAAGGTGTGAAATTTGTCAAATATGTGTGTTGAAATGAGAAAATGAGGGTTCTATTTATCAGGAACCAGTGAGGGCAATTTTGCAAAATTTTTATGATTTTTTCTGAATTTTTAGGAATTTTTTTACAAATTTTTTGAAGCCAAAACAAGTAAAAATACCCAACAACTCTTTTATAACAGCTATAATTCTAACAGCTAAATTTCAGTCTATGACAGATGAGTCCCGCTACAAAAACAAAGTAAAACAATTATGAACACTAAAGAAACAAAATTAATGTGGCTGACAGGTGGGCTAAAAAATATAGGACCCACCTGTTAGTAACTCAGGTTGTAAAACACAAAATAAAATGTCTTACAATAGTCGGATTCACAAAAAAAATAACTATTCTTAATGACATGTGGGTCATTAAATTTACTGGGCGCACTGTCAGTCTAATGAGTATTGATGCAAAAGTACATGAAAAACCCGAAGTGTTGCTGTCGTTCGATAATGGTGGGCTCCACTGTCTGCGCCTCGTAACCTCTGGCGAATTTAACCTTCGCAACTGACAGTTGTGCCCGACAAGGATTTGCCCCACATGTCAATGACGGCATTTGGGATGAATTAAAGTAATGCGTAGGAAATTGCACAGATGTGCGCGACAGTGGTGGGACCCATTGTTTGTTGGCCCACCTGTCATTGATGTGTGTTTTGGTGTATGGGTATGGGTTTAATTTTAAAAACTGCGCCTTGGGACAAAAAGTGACAACTAGCTCCAATGGTGCGCCTTGGGACAAAGAGTGACAACTAGCTCCAATGAATGACATGCGGGTCTTGCAATAAAATAAGTCCACATATCAATGACCAATTTTTGTAGATTGCACGTAACGAAATAAAAAAATTTGTGGGGCCCACAAATAGCATTTTCGAGCGGTTGTGTTTGCTCCAATGATGCGGCTTTGGCTAACGCGCTCTTGTGGCGCTCACCAAAAAGAGAGACGCACCGCAGTTGTTCTCCCAAGAGTCAAAATTTAGTTGGTGGAGGCGGCTTGACTGATGGGGCGGCTCACGTGGATGGCACGTGCTGGCTGGAGAGGCTCAGTTAGAGACAGTCTAATGAAAAAAACTTACATGGCTGCTTGCTTTGTTCGTTGGCTTGCAGTGGTTGAAGTAGTCGCCATCTATTCATCATCAAACATGTAAGATTAGAAAAAAGTTTCAGAGGATAAATGGGACTTCAAAATGATCATGGATCAATGCAAGAACGTACATAAGATTGGTCCTGTAAATTATCCCAAGTTCCTCAAAGAAGAACTCGAGTTGGTGCAGGTGTCTCATAAGTTACGGAAATAAAGATGCCTGAAAATAGGATGTACAACGCACTTTCATCTGGATGGATACATATCTTGTAGAGTTAAATCTGATGAAGTCTAGTAAATTTATTCTTTGCAATTTAAAGTTAGGATCAAACTGATCCAGCAAAATGTTTTATTAGAATTTTTTTTAACTTCTCTTTATCATTGATGTAAAACAGACGGTTGGATTCAACACTAATGAGTTGATTTACATCCGAATCCTAGAAGATTCGGACCCATCATCCTACATCACAAAAGTTTCTTTTATAACGTCCCTTCAATCTAATACTTCTTATCATAATCTACAGTACTACTTGACGATTCTCGTCAGAATCTCATACATGAGGTGTCTTACGGGTTCCAACAAAACAAGCCTTCCGCAACTCACCAGCTCGATCACTCTGATGTGATGTGGTTGGATCCGACGATCCAATCGGACCTAGCATGTATCTCACATGACTAATGGGTTGCGTCCGTGGAGCTGTCACATGTGGCAAGCCATGCGCTAGGACATGTTGTCCATGCACTACACTCTCTGGAAATAGGACATTTTTTTGGATAAATCCTTCTAGCCATTACTTTTCCGGTCGTCTTCGTTTCTTCTCGGTCTTAACTTTCTCAGTGCCACCCATTATCTCTTCACATGAAGGCGCGTGAGCATATTTAGGCTTTAGCTGCTTATCTTATGGCATTCATATACAGTAACATGTGCATGTACCGTTTATGCTTGGACATCGTACGTGCTGCAATTTTCAAGTGTATTTTTTTAATAGCCCATTAAGATATAAATTTCAAAAATAATCGTTTGCTGAAAAAATTGTAGAAATAGTGTTTAGTGACTAGTCCAGTTAAGACTTGAATTTTCAGTCTTAACTGGACTAGCGACTAAGATGTGATAGCCCCTCCCACACTGTGTTGTTCCTCAAAGAAAACTAGAGTTATTTCTAACATTCTGTAGTCTTCTTCTTTGCCTTCGACTACCTTACAATGATCGAATAGGTTAGTAAGTGATACAAGTGAAAGTTTGAGATGGGTATAGGTGATTTTATAGGATGGGAGTGTATGAACATGTGAAATTAAATTCGACGAGATGTGTGTATGGTAAGTTGGATTAATGAAAAGCGAAAAAAGTTGAATTTATGTGACATCGCTGAAAAGCTGAAAAAAAATATAAAAATTTGATTTTACTTGATGGGTCACTAAAAAGCCAAAACAACTAGAAATAGAATCTGGAAAAGATGAAAAGTTTATGTACAAAAGCTGAAAAGATAATTATTGTTTGTAACAAAAGATATAATTTAACAAAAAAAAAAGTAGATAAACAAGGTTTATGTACAGCTAGACCTAATCTAACATTCCCCCTCTTTGTCGGGCTTTGATAGTTAGAAGGTGTGTAGCGGTTGGATGCGCAACGATTCTTAACTTGATGTCCTCCAACTGCTGGTGTCTGTCGAGGTGGCTGGTCCTGTATGGGCTGCGTAGCTAGATGAGCAATAGAAACTTGTGATAGCTGAATCTCCAGTGAAGGATCAGGCTTTAGAGGAGTAGGATGTCATATGAGACCACTATTTTAGATCTATTGAAGAATCTACTACTGTGAAAGGTAGTGACCCTCCTCCACGGCCAATAACTTTGCCACCCCCTAATCAAAAGTGAACCTAACTGAGACAAGTTATCATCGGGCATCGGATGTGGTGCGGGCAACAATGAGGGGTGTGACCTTGATGAACAATCTGACAGTGGCGGATGTGATGAAGACGGATGTGTCATCGGTGTTGGATGTGGACAAGGTAGAGGGGCCGCATTCAAGTGAGCTAATAGCAGGGCCCTAAAAATCTACCAATATATACTCGACACCGTGCTCCATGTCTGCCAGAGCTACATCAGCCTCATTCAAGGGCACATCCCCTTCATCACATATCCTATATCGTAGGCTCATAACATGCGAGCACAATGTGCAAATTAATAATATCAAGTTGTAGTAACAAAAACATCCAATTTGGAAAGTGACGATGATTAATCATCTGGAATTAATCAAGATATAAAAAAGACTATAATCAATCCTAGTCAAGTCTGCTCGACCAGGGTATGGTCGAACAAACATCCACAAACATCCTGCGAACGACCATGACTAGCTGGTCGCGACCAACCAGTGCAAAACCCTTCGACCACTACCAGAAAGCCGCAAAATTGGTCAAAGGCCCACTAGTCCTAGTCGGAGGCCCATTTGGTCAAGCCACATTGTTTCATATCAGACAGCTTGAAACATAATCCCAAGAACCACTGGGACAACCGCGAGTAGGGATGAAAACGGATCGGATCCGGATCGGATAATGGCTGAACCATATCCGTATCTGTATTTTTTTTCGGATCCGGATACGGATACGGATAGTCCGGATACGAATACGAATACGGATAGTATCGGATACGAATACAGATCGAATACGGGTCGAAACGGATACGGTTACGGATAATGATCGGAACAGTGATACCCCACAAACACAATATTGTAATATCTTGACAAAGTAAATACTACCTCAAGTATTTTACAAAATTCTACCTCTAATCTAAAATACTTGTCGTTGTAATATCACTCGATTCCGTCAAAGATTGCTACCATTTCTTTTCTTTTCTTTTCTCCAAACACATCTTATAAAAAATATTTGTAGGATTTAAAACCTGTGAAAATTTCTACAAAAATCAAGTCCAACCAGGCCCATCTATGAAGCCCATGTAACTCTTGGAGAACTTGGGGCCCAGGTTAGTCCTGTGAACGGGCCCAATCCTGTGCTCTCTCTAGGGTTCCTAACCGTCAAGATCCGGACCGTGAAATCACCCAGGCTCACATCCAAACCGTCCAACTAAACAGCCTCCACGCCTATAAGATCTTACCCCTACCCCGGTTCCACCACTGTTCATCCGCCGTCTCTAAGGTTATTAAGCAAATCTCCTCTCTCTCAGCTTCCTCTCCTTCCTCATGGCTGCCGGGGGCAACCTGTTCGGGTCTTCGGGAGGGTGCTAAGCTACATGCCTACATCGTCAACGAGTTCCTCGTCGAGGGCCCCGCGGCCCCGCCGCCACGCCGCCCCCGCGCCGCCCCGCCGCCCCGTGGCCGCGCCTCCCCGCTGCCGCGCCTCCCCGCCGGGCCGCGCCGCCCCGCCGAGCCGCGCCTCCCCGCCGGGCCGCGCCTCCCCGCCGCCGAGCCGCCCCGCCGGGCCGAGCTTCCCCGCCGCCGCGCCTCCCCACAGCGCCGCGCTTCCCCGTTGCCGCGCCTCCCCGCCGGGCCGCGCTTCCCCGCCGCCGCGCCGCCCCGCCGCCGCGCGGCCTCGCCGCCACGCCTCCTCGCCGCCATCGCTGCTGGGCTGGGCCTGGACGCCTCGGGAGGGTGCTAAGCTGCGTCGTCAACATTCCTCGTCGAGGGCCTCGCCGCCACGCCGCCCCGCCCCCTCGCCGCCACACCTCCTCGCCGCCCTCGCTACTAGGCTGGGCCTGGGCGCCGCAGTCTGGGCCTCCGGGGTATCCGGATATCCGGATAAGCACAGTTCCGGATATCCGGATCCGGATCCGGATCCGTCGGATATCGCCTGAACCGGATTCGGATCCGGATCCGAATAAAAATTATCCGGATCCGAATATATCCGATCCGATAGGTTCCGGATCCGGATTCGATCGGTCCGGACCGGGAGGATCCGGATCCGTTTTCATCCCTAACCGCGAGTAGTGGAAATAGTTGACAATAACAGTCTCATGCTAAACAGTTTCCATGTATATAAATACCACATTTCTTGTAAATGTAAGAGACAAGATAAAAAGAGACACACAGATAACAGATACTATAGAAACAAGGAGATTGAATACAATCATATAGGACGTAGAGTTACTACTCATCTTTGAGGACTTGAATCTATATAAAAATTCTCTGTGTCCGCTTCTCTTCGTTCCCACACTCTTTGTTCATTCTTTTTGTAAGATTGACGGTCAGATCTCTTGATCGTCGACAAAAAGTAACAATAGCTTACGAAATATAATTAAAAGGAAAAGTTTGATATGCACACTAGAGTGAACACGCCACGTATGTTTTCGGTCAAACCTCTCCACAATGGTACGAGGACTTGAGAGCTCATTGACTCTCTTTGGTAGGAGGGGCGACAATCTAAACCTAGTCCAAAATTAATACCTACCACGCCAGGTATGGCATGTGAACGTTGTTGTTGTATGGTCGGTCATCGGCAACCCTCCATTCATGCAGATGATCCATCCATTTTTGCACATGCCGATGCTGCCGAGTGACGTAGACGTCTTGGACACGCCCCCTCCTAGTCTGCTTGCAATGAAAAATAATAGTTAGAGATAATATATTTTGGAAATCACAATACAAACACTTATTTGATGCATACATACTAGTAAACATGATTTGAGAGCTCGCATGACTATGGCACCAGACCCCGCTGGCACAATTTAAATTGCCGCATGACTCATTTCAGTAGGTACCCCTCGACCATACAAGAGAACACAAGAAAAACCTCAAGTAACCCAGAAGAACAAGTCATCTTCGGATGCATCACACGGATGTACCACAAGCAATTATCAATTAGATACTTAACATCCCACATGTCTGGATTTGAGTTAACCACTTGGAATGCCCTATTAAGTGAAATGACCTGTGTAGTGATGGCTTTCTTTACATCCTTTTTGCTTCTGAACAAGTGCCCAAGTTCTACAGTTTGGTCGCTAAAGGACTATCTCAAGTTCAGATCTCCAAGAACCACAGTTGAGCTCAATACAAATGCATGAGTCCACTCACTCAAAGAGCCATAATCATTTGTAGGTTCATCTGGGGAGTCATACATGTCTAATGCGTTAGTGTACTCCTTGTTAACATCATCCTCTAACTTGAGTACATCATCAGTTATGTCTACTTGACAGTTGGAATAACCAATTACTACCGATATATGCAATACTGCTTACCCCTACTATTGAATGGCTACCTTCCAAACTGACTGTGACAAAAATTTGCACATAAAGTATAAAGACTCATTCCGTTGCCAGGGCCCTTGAATATCCTTACAAATGAACTCTATGACTTGTCATCTTTGTGCCTTCTAAGAACCCAATCATTTTCTCCTAGCAATAGACCCTCCAACCAAACACTGTGTGTAACAAGATTCGATTGTAATAACTCTATCACCCACATTTTAAAGTCCTTAAAAGACATTGACAATAATTTTGATATTTGACCATAAACATGGGCACAAACACTGATATCATCATCATATGGTCTATTACGAACTACACAATCTCCGTAATACACACAAAACCCTAACAAATAGCTCAACCTCGTCCATGAAAATTTTAAGTTATGAGTGGGTTGCAAAAATTGATTTACATGGATCAAACTGCCAAAAAAATTATTATTGTACGATACATATATTCCAAAAAATCATACTAAAAATTTAAAATATCTCAGACACCACATGCTATAAGACTTTATTTATATGGTCGACGTCCTCCAACATCTCAAAAATTAATTAACTCAAATAAATTCTATGTTCTTGTTCAATGCGACAATATTTCACTATTTTTGATAAATTGAAATACTCAACTTACTCTAGATCTAACACTACTCATGAAATCTATTCACAATCTAATTTATTCAATTATTTGTCCTAAACCTTAAACTACTATAAACCCTAAATCTATTCGAAATCTAAATTACTTAACTATCCGTCTTAAACCCTAGGGTAATGTGAACATTTAATTTTTTCTACAATCTATGTATTCAATTATTTTTAGCTGCAAGTAAGACGAAATCGGTGTGGAAAAATCCCCCTCTTTCCTCTGCTCTCCTCTCTCTCTTTTTTTTCTCTATTTTTCTAGAATTATACAGAATTAAAGTGTGAATAATGTTCTAAGAAGGGCTATATATAGCCGGGTGCACGACCAAACCTGACCCATACGTCAAGACGGGTTTTAGTCGCGCACCTAGCCAACGACCAAACCTTGCATCATGGGCGGGTCCACATGTCAGCACTATTCTGAACGGCACGCAACTAAAACCCTAGGGGCATGCGAGGCCACTTGCTAGCTCAAATTAACACTAAGTGCACGACTAAAAGCTGATGTGGCAGCCTGTCACACGCCCGACATTGTGTACACTTGATGAACTGTATTTGCTGGGATTATAATGGAACATTGTGTCTCCTTCTGTCTCCAAATACACGACATCCCTTTCAATATCAGATGCACATAGGTTTTGCAGAGATTAGAGCAAAAAATAAAGGGAAATGTTAGAAAATGACCAACCATTTTTACCAATTTCGATGGTACATGGAGTTGTCGGCGGTTGTGTGTGACAATGATAGCCTTGGCTGCAACTTCACACCCCTCAAGGGTTCACCGGTCTCTAATCTTAGATCCCAAGAGATAGGGTAGCTAGTGGCAGCAAGACAGCGGTGGTACCGCCGATCGCGGGTGAAGACAGTGGCAGGTCATAGGGGCGGGGGAAGAGGAGAGGACAAGATGGAGGCGGTGGGGTGGTGGTGCGGCGAGGTAGCGGCGGTGCAGTGGGGGCAAGGGGAGGTGGAGAGGGCGAGGGTAAGGGCAAGGCAAGCGGCGACATGTGAGGAGATGGAGGTGGAGGTGGAGGTGGAGGTGGAGGTGAAAAGTTTAAAGTTTAGGTGGAGATCGAAACTGTTATATTTAATCTATGGGCTCTGATATGTGCTTTTTTTGGACCGAAACAGTAATCAATTCGCTAGTTGGGCCCAAAAATAAATTACAACAGTAGTCTTTTATGGTGTTATGTAATATATCCATAAAACAAAACCACTCGACTATAGAATATCTAAAAATTTAGTACTACGAGATCGGATTATACATTTAAGAAATTCTACAGCACTTGAAGAGGGATGAGTACCTCTATTTTTTAGAAGTACCAATTTAATATAAAATTTGATTTAGTCGGAGTAGATTCGATATTTTGTAATAAATCTATCCACCTAAACTATCTGGACCCACTTGATCTCAGCCTCCTCTATTTGATTTATAAAAAACTCCTGCAATCTTTAGGTCCCAACTTCCCATTCCTTCCATCTCGTAGAAACAATGAATTTGGGAACTATATTAGTTTCAAGATCAATGTCTAATAGTACATGTTTGATTAATCAAAAGAAACACACAATTCCTATTGCATTACGGAGAAAGCAATACATATTTAATCAGAAAAAATCACATAAGTCTGGATACATTACTGGAAAGGCATAATATATTTGATTCAAGAAAAATTCATGAGATACTTCAATTTTATGGATTAAGTCATGAGACACACCGAATCAAAAGATAATTTATCTTGAGATTGATTTAGTCTATGCCGTTGTCTTATTAATGGTTGCCATAAGCATTATCATGTGTAGCGGGGAATCACTGAGAAACGCTGATTTTTTTTTTGTTTGATCTTTTTACAATTTGAATGGCTCATGGTACAAATATTTTTAATGTATTTTGTTTTTTTTGTAAGAATTGTGAATATTTTAATTACATAAAAAAAATTTTGTAAAAATTGTGAGTATCAATCACATTTAAAATTTTTTTTATATAAGAGTTGTGAGTGTCTTAATTACACCTTTTTACAATTATATATATAGACTTATGTCTTAATCACACCTTTTTACATTGTGAATGGATAATTTTTTATTGATTGCTTTTTTGCGTGTACTGTTGCATCTAGGGTTTGATACTCCTGGAGCCAAGGAGCAGCTAGCTGATTCCGTCCCAGAGGAATTTGCAATCGAGGACCAAGACAAGTCACGAATTTCTTGAGCATGTCTCACTTAATATTTTCGGAGTGCTATGTACTTTGGTTTAAGTTATTATTGCATGTTAATTTGTTATGCAACCCTAAATTGGAAATCAATTTGTTTAGTCATCGGCCCGTTTTGTACAACAATCCTTGAAATTGCAGAAACGTTATAGATGATCCTTGACACCTTTCGATTTGTATAGCAATTCAAGTATGCAACTTAATATCTGATAACAGTATTTGTAGCAAAAGTTAGAAACAACAGTTGGAAATTCTATTAATTCTAGAAATAAATGTGATCTGAAATGGGAGGAGATGGTTAGTGGAATGGACGGATGCCGAGGGCATCCATGGATTGGCTAACTTTCTCCCTTGGTCACTTAAGAATTTACCAACTTGTGTTAACATCTATGACAGGAATAAGTTCCAACCACAAGCTCATTGCACAATGGGCGGTACTTAATAGTTTGTCATATATCGACTTGTATTCCTACATGGTGATTGTTCTCAGTCAGCAACTGAACTGGGTGTACGTGAGTTATGAGGGTAATGTCTTGAGAACCCTTGCGGTCTCATGAGTGTGTGTGAGGTGCACCTCACAATGGCAAAACAGGACTTTTGGTCTATTTGCCGAACAGGATACAAATTAATACTGTACTTGTAAATAGAGTTTTCTCAACTTAGTCACATGCAACTGTGCATGAAGTAGCCTGACAGTGAAAATTAGTGAAATCTTGTGGTTAAAGTGACATCCCTCTACAAAGCCAAAAACATATTCGAATACTCCATACCCTGAGTCTTAAGCTATGTCTTAGTCAATAAATAAAGTTCATCATAATATGCTCAATTAATTAGTTTTCATGATAGAGTTAAAAATGCAAATTAAAAAGGTTATGTTGAAAGATTAAACTTGTTACAAATATAAAAGGTTCATTTATGATATTTTAGAAGCTTTTAGTTTGATTTTAATTTACCTTGCTGAAGTATCTACATTTCCATCTACATCTATTGTATAATACCTGAGACAACGGCATCTCTTTGCACCCATGACAATCCATCTAAATGTAATCGTATTTGAGTAAAAATGGCTTGTTGAGTACTCTGTACTGGAAGACCAATAGTTTGACTTGATCTTCAGAGGTTGTGTACTGCAGTCGTCGATTGTGGGTAGGCCTTCGCTGTTGTTTTGTGAAAACTCTTAAAACTTAAATTCGGCCCTGTCAGCCATTATGTAAATTAAGGCAGCAATGTTAGCTTTTGTACTCAAACTATTTTTGTAAAAACTTAAATACGTAAGGTTGTATCTGTGATATGTGCTTCTACTTGCAACCCATCCTGGGCAGTTTACAAGTTGAGGGAGGGTTGTTCTCTGAACATGCACCCTCAACAAAGGTGGTATCAGAACCTAACTTGATTGTAGGACGTGATTATAATTAGATCGATCATGTTAAGGTTGTGCTTCATCAAAACTAATCTATAATAGATAAAAAATTCATCTCAGAATATTCCCAGAATCTTGCTCCTCGCTACGCCACGTCGCCGTTCTTGCTGTGCCCGTTCGATGCTCTGTTTTGATGCCTTCAATTTGTCCACGCGTCGTGCTATGTGAGCTTCGTTTTTGGCTTGGCGGCAGCGAGGGGTGCGCCGATGGCCTCGTCATTGGTGTCGACGCGGGTGCGGGAGTAGTGGCAGCGCCGTGCCGGCGGCGGGGGGGGGGGGGGGGGGGGGGGGGGGGGGGGGTAGCGGCGACGGTCTCATCGTCGGCGTCAGCGCAGGCGCGGGAGCGGCGGCGGCGGCGGAGCGCTGCGAGCCTGCGACAGCCACGCAGCGTCGGAGGTGGCGGGGGCGCGGCAACAGCCTTATCGTCGGCGTCGGCGCGGGCAGGGAAGCAGCGGCAGCGGCGGGCCGCTGCGGCAACCACGCTGCGTTGGCGGCGGTGGGGGTGCACCGACGGCCTCGTCGTCGGCGGGGCGTGGGCGCGTTCTACTAGTTTATTTAAGTATATGTGAAAAATTATGTTGACTAAAAATGTAACTAAGTGTATGAAAATTTTTCCAGTCTGCTACCTTGTGATTTTTCTATATAAGCTTCATCCAAACCTTTTTGTGAACACAAACGTCTGCCTTGGAGGTTGGGCAGAGCAGATGTGGTTGGTGATGCAATTCCTCGGGTGGAGGAAGCGCCCGTTCTATCAAATTGAGGATGGCGAGCTTTCTGGCAGACCCTTTGGACACCGAGTTACTATCATGATGTCTGCCTTGGATGACTAGAGGAGTCAACCCTTTCTCCATGAAGCCAACAGGGTTCAGTGGGAGGATGCAGTTCGGGATGCAACTCGAGACGCCCTGGAGGAGATCCGTCAATTGTTTGCCGTCTAGTTGCAGGGTTCACCGTATTAGTTCATTCCGCACACCATTGGAGAGGGTACGAGTCGCAACCGCTTGGTTCCCAGCCCCCGCTGGTGTCCGGATTCGGGTCTAGCTACTACTGTAGACTTGGTAGCTACCTTGGAGATCGCATAGTCCTACCTGCTTTGGAGCATCAGCACCTTAGGCGCTGTTACCTGGAGCAGCAGATGCAGTAGGAGTCAAATCCTTCAGGGAGCCAAAAGAGCCAGAGATCTCTTGGCCAACAGGAGGTGGAGAGTTAGACTGTCTCCAACAGGCTTGGCTTTTGCTTGGCTCTTAAACAGAATATTCTCTGCCACGTGTGCGAACATCATCTCAAAACACCAAGCAAGCACCAAGCCTCCAACAGCTTGGTTCTTGCTTGGCTCTTAGCATGGGCCCCACACTCCTAACCACCAACCAAACACCAAGCAAGAGCCAAGCACTCCAATGGCTTGGCTCTTGCTTGGCTCTATACAATTTAACAATTATATATTCAACGAATTTGTATTAATTCATTAAATTCAATATTACCAATATATTAATATATTACCTACGAAATTAAATTCGATATTTGCGACAAAAAAAATAAATTCGACATTTTGAATTTAAAAATTGCACTTAAAAAAATAGATATTAAAATTCGAATAGCGGTACATGACATAATTGCGAAATACAAAAAAATTAAATTTGCAAACAAATGCCTACTACAAAATCCGGTAAGATGCTACTCGTCGGTGTTTCCTTCGAAACGTTGCCAAATGTGCTCGATCAAGTCTCTTTTGAGTTGTGTGTGCGTGGGTTGTGCACGGATGGCAGTATTTCTTCGAAGTACATCTTCGAATAAAGGTGTACCCCCAGAGTGAATCACAGGCGCTACTACCGTGGATGTGTCCGGATGATCATTGTAGTCATAGTTGGCGGCATTGTTGTCGCGCTCGTTCTCTATGATCATATTGTGCAAGATCACGCAAGCCCGCATGATCTTCGCGAGAGTTGACTGTCGCCAAAATCGTGCCGCACCGTGCACGATGGCAAATCGAGACTGTAGAACTCCGAAAGCCCGCTCAACATCTTTTCTCGCTCCTTCTTGCTGTTGTGCAAACAACCGATCTTTCACCGTCTGTGGGAGGGGTATCGTCTTCACAAAGATAGCCCACTCCGGGTATATACCATCGGCGAGATAATACCCCATGTTGTACTGTCGGCCGTTGACAGAGTACTGAACATGAGGAGCCCGCCCTTTCAACGCATCGGTGAATAAGGGCGATTGGTTTAGCACATTGATGTCGTTGTTGGAGCCTGCAACACCAAAAAAAGCATGCCATATCCAGAGATCATACGAAGCTACCGCTTCAAGTATAATCGTCGGGACTCCATAATCTCCACGAGTGAATTGACCTTTCCATGCTACGGGACAATTTCTCCATTCCCAGTGCATGCAATCAATGCTTCCTAGCATACCTGGAAAGCCACGGGACTCTCCTTGTTGCAGTAGGCGGTGGGTATCGTCGACGGTGGGGCTGCGAAGATATTGGTCGCCAAATATGTCGATGACACCCTGTACGAAGTGCTCCAAGCATTGAATCGCCGTGGACTCCCCAATCCGCATGTACTCATCGACGGCATCGGCGGGGCCACCGTACGTGAGCATACGCATTGCTGCGGTGCACTTCTGTAAAGGGGAAAGTCCACGGCGATTAGTGGCATCCCTTCTTTCGGTGAAGTAGGGGGACCACCCACCTAGAGCTTCAACGATGCGGAGAAAGAGGGGTTTCGCCATCCGAAAACACCGGCGGAAGATATTGTCAGGGTAGACGGAATATTCGGAGAAGTAGTCGGCGAGGAGCCGTTGATGCCCCTCTTCGCGATCTCTGTCAATATATCTCCTATTGCTGCTTCGGCGGCGTCCACGGGATGATGAAGCATCAAGTCGGGCGTAAAGACCGGCGATGATACGATCTTCCTCCTCCTCCTCCTCTATGAATTCCACTAAGAAATCCTCAATTTGGTTCATGGCATCCTCCTCGGAGCTATGTGTGCTGGAACTAGAGCTAGAAGACATTTTGTGAGTGGCTAATGAAACTGGGTTTTTAAAGAGCTACGCCTTTGAGAAGATAGTTGGATAGTGAAGAGAAGTTTTGCGGAGGGGGTGAATATATAGACAAAGAGTCCAACGGCTATATTACAACGGCTATATTCCAACGGCTATATTTGAACGACAATTTTCGAACGTCTATTTTGCAACGGCTATATTCCAACGACTATATTTGAACGACAATTTTTGAACGTCTATTTTGCAACGGCTATATTCCAACGGCCAGATTCCATAGTTGGATATCAGAGTAAAATTAAGTAGAAAATCATATATAGATTAATAACAGAGGATACATAGTTGGCTACAAGACATAATTCAAAATAAAATAACTAATCATCGCCAGCATTAAGTTTGTCCCTTAGAATCTTCAGCCCTGCATCGTACTCCGCTTTTTGCGCATCGTCGAAGATGGATTTGTCGAGACTCATCATTTTCGTGTACGCCTTATACAAGGCGGATCTTTCCTTCGCCTTCGCCAAGGCGCGCAAGTTATCTGACATACGGAGTATGTCCTTCCTCTTCTCGGCTCGGTTGGATTCATTTTGGATGAAGGCATCGAGATCTGCTCTCGCTGCCGACGTAGAATCCTGCGAGTCATCAACCTTTCCCTTACCTCTGCGCTTCGCTTTAGCAGAGTCTCGTCCTTCCGGCCGTGTCTGCGCTGGTGGCACGTCATCGTTGTTGGACGATGACGTGTATGTGCCCGACTCGGACAATCTGCTTCTTTTATTGGGAGGATCAACATAAGCTGCGGACCACTTAGGTTGACCGCGAACCGCCGTCCACCAATGATCCAACACAAACGGATGACCCATCTCCGTCTTGTACATCTCGCGGGCCTGCGCCATGAGTTGGTCGTCTGAACGACCGCTGGCATAGACTTCCTTAAGTCGGAGCCAAACACCGTTGAATTGGACCACCTTTTTATTTGTTCGTTGCCAGTGGTCCTTACAGTGTTTGGTCTCCCTTCTCCTACTTGCCGGCACGGTGTTGTTGTATGCCGTTGCTACTTTGCCCCAGTACATGTCGCACTTCCTATTGTTTCCATCAATAGGATCGAGCGAATTGTTGAGCCAAGAGCTAATCTGCATGTAGTTAAAAAAATTTGGATATCGAAGTCGACCTAAATATATTTCTTTCATAGCACTCGTGTATGAAAATTCAAAATGTTACCAGTTTGATATCGTCATCGTTGGACCACGGTAAGCGCTTCGGCTTTCGGCCAACATCCACAACATCTCTGGTGTTGGTGTCATCGACGACAGGTCGGGCCTCCAGATCGGCCGGAGCATAGTCTGGAGTACCGTTATCGGAGACAGACGCAGAGTGCGGCTGAGGTGGGGAAAACTGCGGACATGTCGGTGGCATGCCGACAAAATGAAAATTTTGGCTATATTGTGGGGGCGGTGGAATTGCGTGGCCGTGTGGTGGATATGGACGATAATTTTGGCTATATTGTGGATATGGCTGGTAATTCGATGGATACGCTTGGTAATTGGGTGGATACGGCTGGTAAGTCGGTGGCTGCGAAAAACCGGGTTGCTGTTGGGTGTTTGGGGCTTCAGTGTTTTCGCCGGGAGATTGGGAAGAGCCAAGCCAATTAACGAAACCGCCAGGTGGATTCGAATCCATGTCGAATTTTTGGAAATTTTTGCAGTAATTTTGGAGTGGTTTTGGGTATGGATGGATGAAGAAATGTGAGTGAAAATAGTGAAATAGCATGTCTTTATATAGAGGAGAGCTGGACAAAAATTCTGTGAATTTTTGGGATTTTTTTGGAGTTTTTTGGGATTTTTTATGATTTTTTAGGGCAAAAATGAATAAAAAATAGATGCAACGGCTATTTTTAACGGGAAAAATTAAACGGTAACATTTTCAGTCGCTGACACGTGGGGCCTCGGGATTTATTCTCCTCCAACGGCTATATTCTCAGTCCCCCCTCACTTACAGGTGGGCCCTCCAAAAAATGAGCCCACCAGTCAGCCTCTACAGACTCAACTAATTCGTATAAATTTTATTCGGTTAAATTACGAGCAGTTATTAATTATACGTTCATTTATTCAACATCACTCACTGATAGGCGGGCCACTCTTTTTCGCGGCCCCACATGTCATTGGCTTCGGCTGAGGCGCGCGCGTGTCGCCGACGTCAGCCACGCGGTGCACTCCCGAGTGGCGGGCCCCACCAGGCATTAAATCTCGTGCGACGCGGTTTTAGTATCGTACTGCGTATGACGTGTGGGGACGCGTCGTTTTGGGCCCACACGTCAGCGATGTACCATCCTGTACGCGTGGTGCGTGTGCGTCCTGACATCGGCACGGTGAACGTGGGTGTGGGGCCCACGCTTTAATCGTTTGCGACGATTTAAGCGTACACTCATTCGATGACATGTGGGTCCTCTCGTTTTCTGGCCCCACCTGTCAGATAATCTTTCACGCGGGTATGGTACGGGTTTTGTTTCGTCGGTGGGGCCCGCAAAACGCGTCCCTTCGCGTTCTCGTCTCCTCCAACGGCGACGCTTCCTCGCCGCGACCTCGCCGCGTCCTCGCTCGCGCTTGCCTCGTCCCGTAGCGCGCGGACGTCCCATCGCGCCGACGAAACGTCGAGCAGCCCTCCGCCGCCGTCGACGCGAGCCGCCGCTGCCGTCGCCGTTGGAGGTAGCCTTAGTAGGACTCTGAGGCCCAGAGTTTGGAGTCAAGGGTGAAGGGAAGAGGAAGCTCATTCCCTGCGCTGGAGACCAGCCCCTTGGGCCAGGAGCTAGACTTCGTCGAGTGGGAGATGCCCGAGTCTATAGATAGTAGTACCTTCTGTGGAGAATTTTTTGTACGGATAACCTAGAGTTAAAAAAAAATTTAAAAATAACGTGTAATAAAAAATAATTGCAAAAATGACTTCAGTCACCATCCCGCGTGGCGACTTACCGCAAAAAACAAACGGAGGGGACATCAGTCGCCATACGGGATGGCGACTGATGGGGCTATATAGTGGGGACCGTGGCGACTGAAGTTGGAAACGCGAAAAAAAAACAGATCTCACGGGGGGTCACGGCAGAGAGGGAGAAGAGAGGAGAGGGGAGGAGGAGAGGGGAAAAAAAGAAGAGGAAAAGAAGAAAAGGAGAAGAGGAGGAGAAGGAGAAGGAGAAGAAAGGAAAAGCAGGAGGAGGAGAAGAAGAAGAAAGGTACAATCACAAAAAATTTTAGTGATAATTAGTGTAGAATGCAGATCTGTTTTAGGAGTTTATAGATTTGTTTTAGGAATTTGTAGATCTGTTTTAAAAATGTGTAGATCTGTTTTAGAAATGTGTAGATCTGTTATGTAGATGTGTTGTAAATATAGATATGTTATGTAGAAATGTTATATATTAAGCGACTAAATTAGATTAATAAATAGTGAATCGATAATTTAGGACATACGGTTTATTCGTAGAAAATGTGTAGAAATACATATTTGATTTGTGCCGTATTTAAATATGTTCGGCATTTATGAATATAATGTATATATAATTTTGATTTGTTGTGTAATATTATGTAAATTCCATATGTTTATAAATGAGATGTGAGATGTGTATTAATTAAGAGTAGTAAATAATTAAATTATTGATATGTGAGATGATAATATAGGAATTGTAGATTAGATGTGATGCGATGTCGTTAATGCAGTGTACTTCGATTAGTTGAGATGTTAAAAAATAAGTCGCACATGTCTTAAGGATGAGTATAGAGTAATGTGCAAAATATATTGGAGATATGATAGCTGATGTTTGTAATACTTATGTTGTAGACAATGTCGGAAACAAGAGTAGTCTATGTTTTTCACGGGGAACAAATCATTAGAAATGGACCATCTGGAGATGACCTAAGTGGCTGTCACCGTGTAGACATGGAATTGAATGATCTTAGTGTTCTTAATTTTGAAGACCTTAAGACCCGAGTCATGGACATCCTAAATATTGACCCATGTTTACACAAAATTGTCATAGAAGCGCTGGTGCCTATTGGTTTGACATCTTGTTGGAAATTGTGTAAACTTAGAGGCGATAGATCATGGGGCTCTCTTGTTAGGAGGGTTATAAATCCCAATTATGGGCCAGATGATTGCATACTGTATATGACAAAGCTAGACAATGTACCAGAACTGGCAGCAGAACTTGTACCCAAACCATTAATTGGAGGACAACATACGAACATTGATCCAACCTTGACCCATAATTCTGTGGATATGCCCAACGCAGAATTCATGGGCGGGTATTTGTGGCCTGGGGATGAGGCTTATGCCGACGAAGGTGAAGACGAGGGTCTGGAAGTTTCAGGCAGCGAAGGGTCGGAGGTGGACGCAGACTATGCGGATTCCTCTAGTGAAGAAGACTATCGTGGAATGGGACCTCCACAACAATGGCTAGATCCTAGTGGTTTTGAGCATGCGCGAATCCACGACGATCGCAGTTCGGAGTGGGCAGGGAGTGAGCATAGATTAACATTGGGACAACATTTTCGAAGTAAGGAGGAGGCTAAGCAAGCCGTGGCGATGTAGTCCGTGACACTACGTCGGTCTTTCAAGGTTGACAGAACAAATCCGCGACTGTACGCAGTGAAGTGCAAGGTGGAAGGATGTCGATTTTATGTTCGTATTGCTCTATACAGGGACAATGAACACTTCATTGTTTCCAGGATCACCGAACATGACTGTTCGGTGACAGAAGTATCACAGAGTCATAGGAATATGTCGTCCGCATTTGTGGCACATGTAATTTTGTCGAACCTTCATGCAAATCTTGATATGCCACCAAAACAAATTGTTAGCCAAATCAATGACACATTTGGGTACATCATTCAATATGGGAAGGCGTGGAGAGCCAAGCAACTTGGTCTTGAGATGTTATTTGGATCTTTCTATGATTCATATAACTATGTGCCCAGATTGATCGAACAAATCGTTGACACCAACCCTGACACTGTGATGGATATGGTCCATAGCCCAGTTGTCGGCAGAAATGGTGAGATAGTTCCTGGAGCTGAGTACATGGAGCGTATATTCTGGTCATTTGGTCAAGTAATCTCTGTGTTCAAGTACATGCGGCCATACTTTGCGTGGATGGCACATTTCTAACTGGGAAGTACAAGGGAACTCTGATGACAGCAGTTGCTGCAGATGCAAACAACCAGCTACTTCCCATGGCGTACGCCTTAGTGGAAGGAGAGAGTACAGATAGCTGGGTATGGTTCCTTGCAAACCTAAAACAAACCGTCTTGAAAGACAGACGAAATGTATGTGTAATCCATGATAGACACAAGGGTCTGTTAAGTGCCATTGAGTTCATGTTGTCCACTGAGAACCCGCAGTACAGCTGGAATGACTTAATCAGTCGATGGTGTAAACGACACCTTGCGGCGAACTTCTTCACACATTACAAAAGCGCACGGCTTATGAAGAAGTTCAAGCGGTTGTGCGATCAGAACCAAAGCCATAAGTTCCAACAACTTTGGGACGAGTTAGAACAAGAAACTTCAGATCTAGGTAAATCTCAAAGGTCAGAGGCAAGCAGTTCACAACATCCAGAAGATGAAGAAAATGTCGTGGAGACTACAGATGTGGCGAGACGACGCACCCGAAGGTCAAGGCCAAAGAAATTTAGTGAATGGATCAGTGACAAAGCTCCTGAGAAGTGGTCTCTATTGCACGATGAGGGAGGTGCCAGATATGGCATAATGACAACTAACATGGCGGAGGTATACACTTTTGTGTTGAGGGGGGTGCGAGGTCTACCGCTCACTGGAATTGTGGAATTTACATGGCATCGCACGGCCAAATACTTCTACGAGAGAGGTACAGCTGCAAGAGCATTGCTTCAGGTCACACCACCAAAATTTCCTCATGAAGTACAAAGGTACTTAGAAATGAAAGCCGCGGCCGCTTAGAAACACTCAGTCGAGTGCATTCCTAACAGCAGAAGGCAAAGTTGGGTCGTTTATCTGCGCAGTAAGAACGTGGGGGGTGGATATATGCGACAAATCAAGAGGCAAGGAGTGACATTTGAAGACGGTGTCAAGTGCACTTGTAACAAGCCAACTCTATTGCATAAACCGTGCTCTCATGTGATGGCCGCGTGTGCGCACGACAACAAGTCGAGCGAGATGTACCTGTCAGTTTACTATGGTTCACGGTACCTTGCCGAGACATGGACTGCAGACTTTGAGATTTGGGGGACTCAGCAGCACTACAGAGAGCGGTCGTGTAGGGCAGGCGAGATCCGATATGTTCCACCACCGCACTTGGAGCGGAAAGGCCCTGGACGACGGCGGAAAATGCGAATTGGCAATGACATGGATAACGCAGAACGCGATGAGCTACGAAAGTGTGCCGTTTGCCGACAGCCTGGCCACACGAGGAGGACATGTCCTGATGCATCCGGACCTAATCAAACATGACTCAGTAATGTTGTGCAATACTTATTCGTTCCTCTTGTGTATTTGATGATGTACTAACCTAATGTTCTTGTTTGCAGGCATGGCTCACCCTCGTCCACAGTTTCTTGAGTTACTCGATCACTACTACGACGATCGTCATCGGTCTCGAGCGGTGCGATCCGGAGAGGAGCTTCAGCCATCCGCCTGCGATCGTCCGGCACGTCTTGGCCTCTCGACGAGAGATACATCCACGGCTGAGGGCGGCGGGGCTGCTTCCTTTTTGCAGGATGATCACCAGAGTGGAGACTTTCAGGCACGACCGATCACTCGTCTATGCTCTGGTGGACAGGTGGAGACCCGAGACGCACACATTTCACTTCCGGTGGGGGGAGATGACCATTACCCTAGAGGATGTGGTGATGTTGTTCTGACTCCCGATTCGCGGGCAGGCCTGGGTACCACCACCCACTCCTGCCGAATGGGACGGCATGCTCGCCGAGAGGTTTCATCCACTACCTCTGGGCCAGGAGCCCTTCCACCACGACATCGGAGTTCCTGCGACTTGGCTTGTTCACTTCAGGACGTGCCCAGCAGATGCAGATGAGTGGACTGTGAGCCGACACTTCGAGGCGTATTTGCTGCACTTGTTCGGGGGCTTCATGTTCACTGGTATGCTTAAACATGATATAGGCACAGCTATTTTCATTCTCTTGTTGAATTTAATTCCTATTTTTTTGCTTTTCTACAGGTACTCATGGCGACACAGTGGATCGTTGGCTTGTTCCACTGGCGTAGATGCTCGCGGACACGCCGATCGATCAGATCCCGCGCATCAGCTGGGGGTCAGCGGTTCTCTGTGCGACGTATCGAGGGTTGTGCGATGCCTGCGTTCGGCGTGCCCGAGCGGCGAACATGGCCGGATCTCCTCTACTTCTTTGCTGTGGTCGTATGAGCACATACCTGTCGGACGACCGCTCATCACCGACACCCCCGTTGCACTTCCGGAGGGGCACCCGCCTAGGGATGTGGAGGATGAGATCGATCGCCCTACCATGGGGGATCGTTGGTTGCAACATGAGCTGCAGTGGGCCACAGTTCAGGTACATGCATGCTACAGTGCGTACAGCGGCGAGTTGGAGTTGTTGCATCCGTCACGTGTTATATGGAGGGTTTGGATGACAAGTTATATCGAGAGCACAGCCGGCGGCGCGATCTCTATGGTGTGTACGGAGGACCGGGAGTTATGGCTCACCCGCTGTATTCTTGTCTTCAGCCATATGTTGGAGGTGTATGCTCCATGGAGGGTGATGCGCCAGTTTGTCTTGTTCCAGACAATCCCTCCTCCAGACGCCCCGCATCGTTTGTCGCATGACCAGCACGAGTAAGTTCTCGATTATCTCCGCGCATAGTGTTTTGCCTCTGTGAAATAACTGAACATCTTTGTTTTTTTTGCAGGCAGAGTCGCAAGGGCAAGAAGGTTGTCAGTTGGGAGGACCGACAGTCTCCTTACACTCGTTGCTGGGAGCAGACAACAGCGATAGATGTCGTGTGTGAGGAGAGGGCATACGATTCCACGACATACGGCAACTACCTCCGATGGTACCTCCCTTGCACCGCAGCTCGCATTGCGCCGCCACCTCCGGCGCCTGCAGACGTGCCTGCTCCAAGCGTGCATCAGACATACGACCGACATCACGCATCTCGGGTACACTGCTAGGTACATGCCGCCAGCCCATGACCTACTTGTTATTTTTATTTCTGCCTCCTATTGTCTTACCGTCTTGCAGGCTGACGGCATCCGTGCGATCAGTTCCGTGACACGGCCACTAGTCCAGCGGAGGCAAGCAGGTCTGCCTATCACGCCCGACGAGTACGAGAAGGCCATCGCCTACGTTGACCGACTCGCCTCGCAGCTGACCCTTGAGAGTGTCGCCACTTCGTCGACTTTTGTTGCACCTCCACGTCCACGGGCCTGACCCAGTCATACGCCGTCGCACTCAGCCGCTCGTCATCCCGACACAGCTGGCCCTTCAGGTACGGCCGTCGCCGCACCCATTTATCTCGGTGTGCCCCTGGCTTGCTCGTACCGTACAGGTGTTGCACCTCATGTGGACTTCCCATCGCGTGGTGGTGTACAGATCTCTGAGGGTCCTCGAGCGCCGCCTTCCGCACACACTTCTGATTCTAGTTTGGGCTTCGACGTTACATTCGACTCAGACGACGAGTACATCGCTATGTCTGAGCAGACGGTGCCTATTTCGTCGGCTGGTCCGCTTCGGTCTCCTACTAGGCACCCACCATACATTCCTCGTCAGTCGGTCCGTGCCGACCCCCAGGTGGTCCGCGACCCATCATATGCCCAGTATGCCGATATGTTGTAGATGAGAGACGACGCCGATCAGAGCCAACATCAGTTGGCATCTTCGCAGCTTGGTGAGGCGCCTCCACCGTCGCAGGACCCGATGGATGCTCCTGATATAGGTCTCGGTCAGCCGAGTGCTCAGCCTCCCGGTCGACAGCCCTCGCAGAGGACAGTGCATCCGCGCAGCACCTATTCGCCATCGCCGTTTCAGCGCGACCGGAGGCATCGTCCGAAGAGGGGCCGATAGTAGTTTTTTTTTATGTTCTCCTTTTATGGAACATGATATGGGTTCTCATGGTTGTATTATTTTCGATTATATTAGTATTCTCATGTTTTGACTACTTTTTTATGTTCATTTTGGTTTTTGGGAACATCATACTCGACAGATTGAACCAACCACGAAATATACTGATCAATCAACGCGGCCAACCACGGGTCTTTTCCTCCTTAGTTTCTCAGCCAGTCGACTATGTAACGTTAATTTTAAAAAAAACACAAATTTGAATGTTATTTTTAAAAAAAACACAAATTTGAATGCTAATTTTAAAAATAACACAAATTTGAATGTTAATTTTAAACAAAACACAAATTTGAATGTTAATTTTTAAAAAAACACAAATTTGAATGTTATTTTTAAAAAAACACAAATTTGAATGCTAATTTTAAAAATAACACAAATTTGAATGTTAATTTTAAACAAAACACAAATTTGAATGTTATTTTTAAAAAAGAACACAATTTCAATGTTAATTTTAAACAAAACACAAATTTGAATGTTAATTTTTAAAAAAACACAAATTTGAATGTTATTTTTAAAAAAGAACACAATTTGAATGTTAATTTAAAAAAAACACAAATTTGAATGTTATTTTTAAAAAAACACAAATTTGAATGCTAATTTTAAAAATAACACAAATTTGAATGTTAATTTTAAACAAAACACAAATTTAAATATTATTTTTAAAAAAGAACACAATTTGAATGTTAATTTTAAAAAAAACACAATTTTGAATGTTCTTTTAAAAAAAACACAATTTTGAATGTTATTTTTAAAAAAAACACAATTTTGAATGTTTTTTTAAAATAATACAATTTTCAATGTTATTTTTAAAAGAAACACAATTGTGAATGCTATTTTTAAAAAAAACCGATTTTTTGAATCTGGTCCTTCAGTCGCCAACCAGGATGGCGACTGAAGGTGGCGGCTGATGATGTGGCTTTCAGTCGCCATCCTGGTTGGCGACTGAAGGTCAAATGCCATAAGTCGCCATCCCATATGGCGACTTAGGTCATTTTTACAATTATTTTTTATTACACGTTATTTTTAAAATTTTTTTTAACTCTAGGTTATCCGTACAAAAAATTTCTTCGTGGAGGTACCCGGTCCACCACAAGAGGCCGAGTAGTTTGCTTGCGTCAACAAAGAGGTGGTAACAGTTCGTCTTCGAGGCGAGTTGTCCAGAGGCCCGATAGCACGAGTTGATCTCGAGGATGAGAAAGAGCCTCACCGTTCGCCGTCTGAGCATGATCGGAGGGTAGGTTGAGTTCACCTGTGCCTGGGTTGAGGGTAGTATAGGAGTCCCGCCTCTGCACCTTTTTGCACTAGCTGGTGCTAATCCTCCTTTTTATTTTCCCTTAGTATTGTAAAAATGTTTTATCTGTGTTGTGTGTAATCACTAATGGCTCTCTTAAGAGCATGTAAGTCTACTGTGTATAGAAACTATTTTGTTATCAACCAGCATCTTGCATATAGTGGGTACTGTTAGAACTTGTTATTCTCTTATAACTGGCATGATTTAAGTAAATTTCTTTTCATGTCTATTTCCTTAAGTATCTTGCTGTAACCATCCATCTTTAGTCTCAGTTCAGCACTTGTTGCAAAGGCAGAACGATGAACACCAGAAGGCAGCGGAGGCAGGGAGAACATGAGGGCGACACTTCATCTCCAAGAGGTAGAGCAGCTAGCCTAGGAGGAACGTCGCCTCCAACTCAAGGGCGGTTCTTCAGGGGCACAATCTAGATTGGCAGAAACATTTATGTGGATGGAGAGAAGCAGACAAAGAGACATAGGCAGCTCAAGTGCAAATGCTACAAGATCACCGAGAAGGGCAGGCTCAGATGATGAGGGATAACCAAATTGCTCAAGCCCAGATGTTAGATCATGTGCTTCGAAAAGTCCCAGTAGCACCAATTGAAGGTACAACCATCAACGCCAGACTCGGATTTTCAGAAAACCAAACTCCCAACATTCGCCAGTACGCCCAATCCCATTGTCGCTAACGTCTGGCTGAGGGATGTCAAGCGAAAACTAGACACCGTACAGTGCAACGAGACAGAGAAAGTATTGTATGCGTTACATCGACTCACCGGACCAGTCACTACCTCGTGGGTACATTACCAAAACATACATCCGAACCGAGAAACGATCAATTTGAGCTGAATTTAAGAAGCAATTCTGGAAGGCTCACATACCAGTAGGAGTCATGGCTGCAAAGAGGCGAGAGTTTAGAAACCTGCGACAAGGAGGAAGCCACCAAAGAAAGTTTATAAACTCAAACATTATATACGGTAATATAGATATGAATCAAATATGCGTGAAAGAGGGTGTGCGCTTCGTCTGCACAGTGTTGCACACATATATTCTATGTGTTAATTTCTGATCTTTGGAAGTGCGTAGCTATTGATCCGAATATCCGATTGCACCATTGTATTTTTGATGATAATATCTTTCAAACTAGTCCGATATTTAATATGTTTTGAGAACATTTGGAGGCACCTAACAATCAATGTACGAGATACGATAGATATCAAATCGGAAAATAATATCTGATCATATGTTGTTAATACGCCGAGTTAAGTGTGTATATAAGTCAATTGTACATTTTGCAAATGCATTTTCCAAAAAGAACTCCATAATAAATTGTTTTTTTTAAACTAGGAATAATTGGTTAACACTCGAATCAAATTTCAAAAAATTCACAAATAACTCATATAACGTGCAGTTGGTGGTTTGCTGGAATCAAACTCTTGTATTTAGATAGATAATTTAGATGTCACATAGATTAGACTACCAACAACAATTAACAATAAACTTTGATTTTGTACTATAATTTTTTTTTTAAAAAGAACAACGTACATATTTGACGGCGTTGAGAAATGTATTCTTATGATATTTTATTTCGAAAGAAAGTTTGTACTATGATTTTTGAAAGGAAGGTTGAATTAGGATCTCTCCATAATAATTTTGGAATGGCTGAAAAAATGTTTTTTTTATTTGCTTCCATTTTATTGTCATATTTTCTTATTTAGGTTATCTCATTTTGTTAGTTAAGTTTATCACATTTTCTCATTTTATATTATATCATTTTATTATTTTAAGTTGTCCTATTTTTTTATTTTAGATTGTCACATTTTTAGTTAAAGTTGTCATATTTTTATTTTAGACTGTCATATTTTATCATTTTAAATTGTCATATTTTTTTAATTAAGATCATCTCATTTTCTTAAAAGAAGTTTTCTATATAAAATCTATAGGCGTCATAACCATACTCTTATATTAATTAAACTAATATATCAAACCTGACCATAAAAACTCTCTGCAAATAAAACAAAAACTGCCTTTCTACAAAACAGAGGGGGAGAGAGTACAAACTTATTGATTATCGGAATTATCCAATTATTGAATCCAATAACATATCAAATATAGCTAAAAATTTTGTATATGAATAATATTTGAGGCATGACTATGATACTTACATTTTTTACATATAAATTTTTTTTTCTAAAAAATGATAAAAATAAAAAAGATTCGAAAGACTAAAATAAGAAAATGTGATAGTCTAAAATAATACGACAACTTAAAATAAGAAAATGTGACAATCTAAAAAAATGTGATAATTTAAAATAATATGAAACTCTAAAATCTATTGAATCAAGTTGTTACTATTAAATCAAGATATATTAGTTGATATCAAAAGTGGAAGTTGATAAAAAATATTTTTCCTTAGCCTGGCATAATATTTTTTTATCTAAATTTGTATTTAAATCCGATAAAACATATTCGTATATGGATCTGAATTTGATAAAATCTAATATATTTATATATTTGAATTCAAATTTAAATGTTATTCTGTAAAAATATTTGTTTATACTTGTGGCATAGAAAATTGTAGCCAACTCCTTCTTACATGAATAATAGAAATATCATACAAATTTATTCAGATATGTTATTTCTTGATTTAAAATGAGTTAATTTTAAATTTTGTGCAAATAAAAAAATGAAATTAGAAGAATATCAGTACTATCCGAAAAAATCCGAAATCCGATTTGGATTAAAAATAATCCGAACTGAATCTGTATTTGATATTTATCTGATTCGAGAGTATATCCGAATTCGAATCCAAATTCGATTTAAAAATATGGGCGTGGATATGTTTCGATAATTATCTGATCCAAATATAATCCGCTTTCACCCCCGAGAGTTGCTATGATCGGACTGCGGACCCGGCCCATCCGACCCACATTCGGAGGGCCCATATCTAGTTGTGGCCCATGCGACTGGCATATTTTGTACACTAGTTGGCGCAGCTCTTTTGACGGGCATATATAGTTTTAGGGGCTGTTCGATAGTGACTTACGATGGTACATGCATGATGCATGAGTTGCCTAAAGTTTTGAGTTTTGCTGGTGAGATATGCCTCAGATTTGGGCTGTTTAGTTCGTGTTCTAATATATACTAAAATCAGGTAAGTTCCTACCTGAAGCTGTGTGTTTGATTTTGAGCATGCAAGAATTATCCAACCTCTAATTTGGGCTACTTAAACAAGACAAGTTTCTATCTTAAACTAGTGTTTGGTTTTGAGTATATAAGAATGTTCTGACCATCTAAATTGGATTACTCTTTTCTTTTTAATTGTGAGAATTTTTTATTTTTTAGTTAATTTGAAAATTTATAGTATTTTCATATAAGTTCAGAAATAATGTGAGATTTTTAATCTTATTAGAATTTATTATATAATAGATTTAACTAGTCAATTTTGAACTACCATAAAATTAGCCACGAATTAGGAAAGGTTTTTCTTGGATTAATTTGCCAAATCTTTGAAATATGCCAAAAATGTGGCTAAGAAATAAATATTTGCCAATTCCAGTCAAACTTGCCAAATTTTTGCCATAGCAAATTGGCAAGTTCAGACGGCTATCAAAACAAACCTCAAAGGGCTAGTATCATCTAAGATATGCTTGATCACATTTTGTGCTTGCCAATAAACACTATCAAATAGAAGTGCATGAACCAGTGGTTTTATTTTTATTGCTTTCTTTTTTTTTTTTACTTATATCAAAGAAAAGGAAAGTACTTAGTTACAACATTAATGAAGGGATTTATGTGAACTACTCCAACATTGTGCAGTGCATTGTGACTAGGAATGAAAATGGACACAAATTATATCTACTCCGGTTTGAATTATGAGTGGGGCATAAAATCTAATTTCCAAGTCCCTTGGATTTTGCAAATGTTGCGAGCATTAATATTCTCTGAACCCTCCTCCTCATAAAATAAAATTGCACTATAATAACCTATCATGCATGCATCCAGAAGTATATACATTTCATACAACATGCTAAAGTGCTATCCTTCATGCGCCATAAAATAAGATTGTCGTGCAAGACTGACCTGAGCCCAACTGCTGGTGAAAATGCTTAAATATTTTTTAGAGAAATACTATTTTGCTGTTAATCTATGTGTCGATATTATATTTACTCTCTAAATCCACCGATATTAGTCTTCCAAGATATAAAAATTTACAATTATCTAATATTTTTTTATTTTTTTCAACCAATCATTTATATTGAGACACGTCAACTAAATTCTACAATTTCGATACTATAAGTCCAAAATCTATGTACATACATACTAAAATTGTATTTACTTTGTAAACCCACCAATATCAACTTTCTATGATATATAATCCTAATTACTAATAAATTTCTTTTTTTTTTTTTACCCATGGAGTCCATAAGTTGTCTTGGTTAAGTTAAAATAATTTTTGTCCTCACAATCTCTCTAGACTGTCTGATCGTGTTGAAGATTTTGATCGAACAGCTTCAGATACATCTTAATGGGAGGATTGTCCCCACTTCATTTTTTTTCCGGCTCAGCGAACTCCACTTCTTTAAACATGCCTCATGTCTCATGCAGCACCTCAAAATTAAAGCAATATTACAACTCCACAGCCATTTAAAAGATGAAATTTGTTCATGTCATTGCGAAATAAAACATGGAAATGCAGATACATGCACACTAAGAAAGGAAATACATGCAAGGTTCTGAATAATAATTACTAAACCCCAGAGGTTTTTTTTCCTGATGCAGCAGATAAATTAACTGGGTGCATGCATGCATGTGTATGAACTCGGGTGATCTCACATGTAGCGAGTCAGCTGGCCCAGGGTAGGCTCATCAGGAGGCAGGCAGAGCTGCCTGGTGACCATCTCAACCAGGTCGATGTCGACCTGACCGCCGTCGCCGTAGCGGTGGCTCGGCCCGGCGTGGTCGTAACCACCGGCTGCATACACTTGGTTGTGCTCCTCGACTTGACGGCGGTCGGGGAAATGCGGGACATGGACAAAACTTTGATCCAGGAAGTGCATCTGGGGCGCAGCAGCAAACGGGTACTGGACGTTGTACTCAGCAGGCTGGACCGGCTGGTTGTGAGCAAAGGCGAACGCCGGCGGCAGCTGCGGCGCATACTGCGGAAAGCCGTTCCCCGCGAACCCGAAGAAGCAGCGCGCGTCGGCGCCGGAGTTGTACCCGTCCTGCGGCAGCGCGCTGGCAGCGGCATTGAGGTCCAGGTGCGGTGGCGCCTGCACCGCCGCCGGAGGCATGCTGCAGTAAAAGCTCAGCTGGGACGAATCGGGCGAGTTGGAGCCCGACGACGGCACCGGGGCCGGATCCAGAAGCATCCCGGTGAAGGTTGGCGGTGCGGCCGCCAGCGCCCCCGTGCTCGCCTCCGGGTTGGCGGCCTCGCAGCCCAGTCTCAGCGTGCTGCGGATGTAGTGTTCAAGGATGGTTGGGCGGTGCCCGGGCCTCCTCTTGACCCGGCGCTTGGCGCTCTGGCTCCGTTTGGTCGCGTTCCAGTGGTTCTTGATGGTGTTCTCCGATCGCCCGGGGATGTGCTTCGCGATCTCGGCCCACCGGTTGCCATGCGCCTTGTGGGACTCCACCAGCAGCCTCTCCTCCTCTTCCGTCCAGATTTCTTTCTGCACCACATGCATGAAAAAAATTGTGCAAATGATTCACACATGCAGGAACAAAGTGTTCAAACTTCAAACAGATATTTGAACAGGAAATGGATAGCAAGCACAGGAAAGTATAGTTTTTAATGTAATTCACAGATAGTATGAATATGAAATTAGCACATTATGTATACAAACTTCTTTTTTTTACAAAACTTTGATTGAAGGGTGTAAACCAATCATTGAAAAGTGGGTGTAAACAAAGGTAGAATTGAATGCACAAGATATAGTTACCAAGGATCTAGATCATTTTCTTAAAGCATTTCCAAAATCAAAAGACATTTATACGTTACATATAAGTAATATGACTGTAATAAAGAAAGATAAGGTCCTCTGCCCTCGAGAAATTATGGAATGATATGCTATCCAGTATTATTCATCCCCTTCGGATAGCACAACCCGGTCGACAATCAATACTCGGTACCGAGACATGTCAATTGGTCAATGAAGAAACAAAGTGTTCAAACTTTTTTTTTCTTTTTTTGAAAATGCATAGTGTTCAAACTTCAAACAGGAAATAGCTATCTAGCACAGGGAAGTACAATTTTCCAAGTAATTCACAATTTTTAGGAGTATGAAATAAGCACCGACCTATGTGTTCAAACTTTTTTATATAAACTTGTGTAAAGTTCTATTCGATGACGTAGATCAATCGTCGAAAAGTGGGTGCAATTAAGGGCAGATTTGGATGCACAGAGTTACCAGTGGTCTGGATTACCCTTTTTTTTTAAAAAAAAAAACTTCATACAAAGTTCTTAGTATGGGAAGCATTTCCCATATCAAACAACATTTATTCTTTACATAAATGTAAAATGACCACAATAAAGAAAAAAAAAGATAGAGACCCTCTACCCTAGAGAAACTATAGTACAACCATGGTTATCAAAATCACGATTCGAGTTTATAATCTTCCAATTCTACGACTATATTTGAGATGAAACAATCCGATTCGAGGTTAGAATCTTAAATTGGTAGAATGTTACAATGTGTGATTCTAATAAAAATTTTCGTAGGATCATAATCCAAATCTTATGAATAATTCTAACCGATTTTACCTATCCAAATATTAATGTGAGAATGAATTTTTAATAAGATTAGTTTTACCTTCAATAGGAACAGTCAAAAGTTTTTTTATATATCTTTTAGGAATCTAATATCATCGTCTTATTATAAGAATACATTAAAAACCAATCAATTAAACTAAGTACTATTCGAATATGTTCTAATATAATATTAATGATTTGAAACTTATAATGTTGTAATTTGATATATAATAATAGGTTTATATTACTTGTATAAAGTTTGAAGTACACAAGCCTATACATTTTTTTGTAAATTTATATAACAAAAACCTTTAAAGTGTATAATACAATACTAAATTATTGTTCATGCGTAAAATATAATTATTTCAAAATTTTGGTAGAATATAAGATTCTATGACTCGAATTTATCGGGACAAATCCAATCCAACTTAGAATCTCAATTCTAACAAAATTAAGATATATAACAACAATTATCCAAAATCATCCCTTTCAAACAACACAATCTAGTCAATAATCAATGCTCGGGATAGATATATATCAAAATTACAAGCATACCATAAAAACCAATAAGCAATTAATCTCTTGCTTATCTCGATCCCGAGGATTTATTTTTCAATAGAACCGATCTAGATGAGCGAACAGACATTTGATAAAAATAACCCATTTATTGGAGAAGTACTTCACATATTTTAATTTTTTTACAAAAAATTTACAAAAACTAACTCATCTCTTCTAATTTCATAACTTCCCACATCTAATTCTCCCCTTATTTGAACCCACAAATTTTTGATCTGCGTTCTCCATCTAGATTATATATATATATATATATATATATATATATATATATATATATATATATATAAAGTAGTACACCTAACATTCCTCTTTTCTCCCCCATGGTTTGGGTACAAAAAATTACTGGCACATCCGACGGCTAACTCCGTGAACCCAATCGCTCGAAATCAACATTTAGCACCCATCTTTTGCATGTTTGGACCAATTTTTTGTTGCACCAGAACGTGAAATCAAAACAATTCTCGCCTGAAATATATATTGATCTAGAAATCACAAATGAACAGGGAACGAAATTTAAAGACCTTAATATTGGGGCGGAGGTGATTGTGCCATCTCTCCCGGCACTGCTTCCCGATCCGCCCGGGGAGGTGCTTTGCGATAGCCGACCATTTCCGGCCGCCGTACTGCTCCACCAGCTGAATGAGCCATCTGCAAAGAATAGCAACTTACACGGTCACTATAAATAGCAGGTGAGAAATGGGCTAGAAATGGAAAGATATTAAATCCTTACTACGAACCTGTCCTCGGTGGCAGTCCACTGTCCTCTTCCGGCATGCGCGGCGGCGGGAGCTGCCGGCGCAGAAACCTCCTCCGCCGGAGCAGAAACCTCCTCCTCCGGAGCAGCAACCTCACGCCTCAGGGCGCTATTCTCTTCCATGCCCGCGTTTCTTGCGGCCATGGCATCTGCCATCAAGGGGTCACTACCAACAAGATGAGCACCGAAACCGGCGTGGCCTCCGCCATTGCCAAAGCTCATGCCCGGCAGCACGGCACCGCCGTGTTGCACGCTGATCGCGCCAACAAGGCCTCCGGCATAGCCTACTCTGGCGTGAGCAGCGGCCTGCAGCTGCTGGCCGTGGCCGGGTAAGTACAGATCTCCAGCAACAGGATAGGGGAAGGACCTATCAAGCGGCGTCAACAGCGCCCTCACTGGCTCACAGATCATCGGCGACGACTTGAACTTCGCAGCTGAGGTCTCACGCAACAAGGAGCTCTGCGCCATTAAGGTGGCCAAAGGTGCAAGAAGTATAAGGGCTTAAGAAAGCGATGTAGAGGGGAATTGGACAATGGGCGAGAAATGGAGGTGATCATCGAGGTCATTATATAGTGGTAATGGACCTCTGGTGGCCGTTGATCTCGTGTCAATCCGACGGCTGAGAACCATCTTAGGCAATAACCTTCCAACTCTCGCGGACCCGATTAATTAATAGTTTGGTGGTATGACTAATTTGGATTCTGAGTTTCTGACTGCATTTCCTTTTTTTTTTTTGTCTACTGTGCATATTATGTGAATTGCTAAATACATTTGCAATCTTATTTGTTAGCGGATATAGTAATTTAGACAACAGCAAATTAGGATATTAGAGAATTAAATGTCATCAGAATGTACACACTTAATTTGTAGGTCTCACTTACCGTCTCTTGAAAATTACTAGCTAAGACAGCTATATAAGACGACATACTGAAACCGTTAACAGTTGGACACGAATTGGATCAATTGACTGAGGTTGGAAGAAGATAGAGGTGCATACTAAGTAATTGCTAGATAAAAATGTTAGCTACCGGTGATATGGGGAGAATTCAAAGTATTTCTAATCTCGTTAGTCTTATGAAAATTATTAGTTGTTTTTACACGTATTAAATGTCGATAATAGGGATTAAATGCATCTACTTAATTAAAATATTTTTCACCACAGCCTAATTTTTTTCAAATTGATAAATTGAGTTCCACTTATTTTAATTTTAGAATTTTTTTCCACTTATTATAAAAGAATTTTCAATTGTGTCCAACCACTCAACTATTGTTACTTGGATTCTTGGACTAATTAAACACTAATTTGATGTTAAAAACTAGCTAACAATCATGCACAATTGCACTACATACTTTCAAATAGTTATAATATATATAAATTAATATCTTCATATCTAAAAATTTAGAGTTGTATTTTTCATGAGTTCTAAATAAATCTGATCATTCTGCACTATTATAATTTAACCTACAGAATATGTATATAGAATTTTTCTTTTTTAGTTGATTAATGCGAGAATTTCTTGATAATCAATATGTTGCTTCCAATCTCATATAATTGATTTACACTTTTATGATATAGACCGACCAAATAATATGCAGTTTTAGATTTTTTTCTCTCCTGATTAGCTTTGAAATTTTTAGGTCTCAAATTAATTTGTAGTGAGCAAAAGTGAAGTTTAAACTCCAAATTCCCCATCATAATATAAGAAACAATGCCTTTTTGTACGATTAACTTTTTCATATGATTTTTATATTTTGACCTAACAACTACCTAAAGAATTTATCAATATCTCTCGAAAGTATGTACGGTTGTATCTTATCGAGATGTATCAAGCGATATATCAATCAATTACCATGGTATATCAGTCTGACATGAAGTAGCACGAATGTGAACATTGGGTTCATAAGAATAAAACTTCTTGATTATAGAAAATAACTTTATATGGGACTATTCGAGACTCCAGCTATCGGGGAAGGGTAAAAAAAAAGTTATTTTTTTTTAGGTGAAATGAGTAATACAATGGATTAAAATGCTATACTCTAAGCAAACACGACTCGATAATAGACCTACATACTTTTTTACTTGTCCCCAGACTAGAAAAACCACCTCCATTTGTAGAAAAAGCTATAAATTCGTAGATTAATAAAAAATAATAAAAATGGAAAGATCTACTTTTTTTTTGTTTGTGAAATCAAATTTTAATGGTGTAGATTGATTTTGTAATTTTTATAAATCCTTATGAAATACATCTTCAAATCTATTTCGAATATTATTATATATTTATAAATTTAAATATTTTTTATAGATTTACAATTCAATTGCGCTATTTTGTTGGCTAGTTAACGTAAATTTAAGCAATTTTATGACATTGCAAGCATGATATATCCACAAAAGAGAGCCAACGGCTCACCAAAATATCGCATCATTAGTGGACTTGATTCGGCCTATATTCTCAGCCCAAAATCTTAGGCCAGTTGCCGTGCTTTACTACATTAGTAGGCCCAATTACTCTTTTCAAAAATCAAAAAACACACACGCTTTATGGCCCAGTAATCTTCGCATGCTATAGCCTAGTAAGCTTTTATAATTTACTATTTTAATCTTCGTATTGTTCATGGTCTGAAATATACTTTTTTAGATTTTTTTTTGAGATTGTAGAAATATATATTCATAAATAATACATATATCTACAAATAGAAGGGTTTAAACACGTACTAAATCATTAATTTCTTTGTTTAATCATGTGTTTAACATGTAAGGAAATAGGACGAATGTACTATCCTTTCCTTTTTTGGGCATACTACACCAAGTTGACTGAATCTGGCCATATATAGCAAGCCTAAGATTGGATAGATCTAATGTTGTTTGAAAAAGAAAAAAAGATAGATCCAATGCATCAAATATATACTAAAAATAAGAATTCACACTATGTCCAGTTTTGGAAAGGAAAAAGTTTTATTTTGATTATCTAACTTTGCTCTCCTGTCATTTTAAAGATTGAAATATTTTGAAGATTCATTTTGGTCCCTCAATATTGAATCATGGTAAAAAAAACCCTTTGTGTAATAATTTTTAAATAGAAGAACTGAAATAGAATTTGATCTAAAATTTGAATGATCAAAATGGGACCTATGAAAACTTCAAATAGTAAAATAGACCTAGATAGAATATTGGACGACCAAATAGGATTTCACTCTTTTGTAAAACATAAAAAAGAAGCAACATCTTAAGCAAATGGCATAGCATTCAATAATGAGACCACTAGCAAATATTCTCCCTTGACTCAATACATGAAAACTATATTAAAGTCTAGGACAATTTATATGTGAAATTTCTTAACAATAGCTCATATTTGGACCAAAATGTTGGGTCTTTTATCGAGTAAATTATATAGTTTTTTCTCTAGTATTAATCATAAAATATGTAGTTGTGATATGAATTTATCATTTTGTGGCTATTCATATCAGCCTACCTGGTTTACTCATTTGTCCTCAAATTCCTCGACCCCGTGGGCCGTAGACTCAAGCCAAAATCAGATTGGTCAAATTTGTTCAAGTTGACCTTGAATTCAAGCAATTGACCTAACACCAACCCAATACTATTAAACTAAACCCAAACCAGTCCAACCACACAAGAAATAAATATTAACCGTCTCTTGGCACATTTCACCCAAAGCCAGCCCCAAATCATAAATAAATATAGAAAGTTCTAACTAACTAATATGCTATTGTTTGAACTGGGCTCCCTGTCACATCCATGTTGACCCGATTGTCTGGGTCGTTGGTTTGGTGCTGTTGGCCTATCTCATCTGCTCCACGGTGCACTTGCATGCTGGTTGCAGGATCTCGTTGGGTTGCACGGAGGACGGAAGACACACAACGCAGGTCTATTGGCACCTCGCTGATGGCGGCTAATAATGATGGCACACTTCGGACAGCACGCCACACATTGAACACCCAGGCAAACGAAATAGGATGGCACGACGGAATGACGATGGTGCACAGATGGTGCGACACGCATTGGCGGACCATAGGGTGTCGTCGGGGTGCATGCTTGATGGGGGGGTGACAGTGCGGGGTACGCACCACGGCGGCGGCGGGTAGGGCCATAGTAGTGGACACAAGCGGCACAGATGTGGGCCTCGTGCGGGAGTGCATGGATCACACGGCCAGGATACAAAAGGTGACGTACGACCCAAATGCAACCCAGCGAGATCCTCCTGCCAACACTTTTGCCTTTGCTTGTGTGCTGGTGGGCTTTGCTTGGTATGCTGCTTCGTGTTTTGACCGCGGCACAGCCGGCCGCCTCCACAACGGTTGCTACAGCCCTGCCGTGCCATTGTTGTTGCTGCTGGGGATTTATCTAATATGAACCCATCTCACCTTCCCTATGCTTTGCCTGTTGTGTTCCGCTGCCCTCACTATTTTTTGCTTCATTTGTCGTTCCTTCCGTGGTTGCCTTGTCATCTCCTCCTCGGCATTTGGGCTGCGTCGGCTAATGCCCATGCGTCTTGCGGCTCCTCTGTGCGATGGTGTCCTTCCTTAGTTGCAGGTTATCCTAAATCCTTTCGTCGCCCTTTTTGTTTTTCAAGGCTTGATTGTCGGATTCTCCCCATCTAACTTTTCAGTTCCTATTACATTCTTGGTTTTCCTGCTGATGGTTTTGTGCTACTGGCTGAGGCTTTCTTGTCGTCTGGTATGCATTTCTTCTGCTCCGATGATGTCTTGTCCTGCGTGCCCTTTTGTTTGTGATTGATATCCGATGATTCCATTGCATCTTTCAGTGTCGGTTATTGTGGTGCCATGCCCTGTGATGCACTCTACTTGTGTATAGGTTGCAGTCGGCCTTTGTCATTTCTCCCGCCATCGCTGCCTTGTGTAAATTGCGGCTTAGGTGGTGCCATTTTGTCTCCTCCCATCCCCAAGATTCACCCTTGATCCTTTGCCACATCATGCCATATTTTGCCCGTTGTCACTGATCTCACCACGGCTTATTGTTGCACTTTTTTGTACCAACTACAAGTGTCATGACTGTTGCTGCGTTCCTATGTTCATTATCAGGCTCATCTATGGTGCTGCCAGGTATGTTGTCCTGGTGCTCCTTGTGTTGCCTGCAGTGTCTGTATGTTTGTCCGCTATGATTGCCTTTACACTTGCGAGGCTATGCCTACAATTGTGATGCCCATTGCTGCCTTCTTGCCTGCATTCTTGTGCTGATCTAGTGCTACTGTAAGGTATGCTGTTTTGATACTCGTTGTGTTCCCTGTGGTATGTGCATGTTTCATTGCTATGGTTGCTTTAGACTTGCTATTGAATGCTACTCTAGCGACAATTTTAAAATTATTTACCCGAAAATTCAAAAACTAAGCAAGCATGAGATCATAGATTAAAGGTTTACCACTAGACACGTGGATGTGACTATGCAGCAACGGAAGAAGATTTGAGTCGCAACCGGATCGTGACAAGCAATGTAGCAGTAGCAGTCGCATCTCTACGGAAGTTTACACATTTGGGGAAAAAAGTTCGTGTGCTAGCACCAGCACACACGGCTAGGGTTTTACGAAGTTTATCTCGTGGATGGTTGTAGCGACAAATTAATTGATTAGATCATTTTGCATGCCCACCTCACCTCATTTTATAAGGTCTCGCAGGATAAGTTCTACTTTAATGTTAACCCTAATCCCAATGGTAAACCCATTATCAATAGGGGACCCGTTTTGGATTCCATTTGAATTAATGCTCCAACCCGTTAAGTATGTGACCTTGTAGGTTTGTGTATATTTGGCCACGACCGGAAACAACTTCCCGAATCACAAATAATAAGTGGTCCCTAGCAAGACATTATGACTACATGTACATGGTGATCATATCCGACGAACCTATATAACTTATCATGGATTATCTCTTTGCCTCATGATACCAGATCGAACTCAAGATGAGAAACGTGTCATCCTTGAATAGCTTGGTCCTTTCTCGATTTTGTAATAGACTAACTTTTTTCCATAGTTGACTCTCAACTATATTCGGCACGGTTATGCACTTTCTTAGTCCAATTACATCGAGGGACCCAGATATATCTCTCTCAAGACACGAGAAGGGAAAATTCCATCTTCATCATCCACTTTCAACCACATCGTTCATAACATATCTTTATGTCACCTTTATGATTACTCAGTCAAGAGCAGCGATCGATGACACCAAGGTATGCTACTACACATGCATGAAACTGTGATGATCTCAGGTATAAAGTTAAATCAAAATAACAGTTAGAAACAAACTGATGACACATAATAATCTCAATAGTGTCTCAAGATGGGTCAATCTGACCAACATGTTCTCTAATATGTGTCCATGACATTGACTTGATATCTCATATCCATGGTTCGTGAAACTTAACTATTAATCAATACTCGTGCTGACTTATCTTGCATTATTATTATATGTAATGCCAAAAATCAGGGATGTTTAGAATAAGTATCTGACATGCGTCATATTTATACATATTTTCCATATATTTTCCCCTTCGTTCATGCACATCTATTCATATAAGGCGGCATTTGTATTAATCATATATATATTTATCATCAAATCGACCGTATTATTCATTTTGTGATTTTATTGCAGGTCGATGCGATTTGGGTGGATTTTGGATGACCCTCAGTCGATTCCAGATAGAAACATGTGTTTCTACAGACGCGTAGGAACTGATCGTGCTAAAATCGGAGTCTCCGGGGGACCAGAATCTCAAATCCTAACAGCCAAGGGCCGTCCTATAATTTCCTAAAATCTCAAATATCCATTTGCAAAATAGCCAAGACTCATAAATCTAAACCCTAACTTGGGAAGGACCGTTTTGTGATTTCCAAAACCCCAAGGGCCTTTTTGCAAAATTTCCATTTCTCCTCAAAACCCTAGCCGCTGGCCTATGTTGGAGCTTGAGCCTGGTTCTTTGTATTTTACATTCTCCTTCTCTCTTTGCCCCCAACTTCCTTACCTCAGTCCACCATGCCGGTAGCCGCCAGGCCGTAGACCGCCAATGTAACCTCTTTCTCTTCCTCTCTCCCTTTTTCTTCTCCTTCCTTCTTCTCTCTTCCCTCTTCTCTACCTGAACCCGCTTGTTCTCTTCTCTCTCGACCCTGGTGAGTTTGTCACCAGTGGCCAAGACCACGCCGGCGATGAGCTGCCGATCTACCTCCCTCTTCGTCCTTAGGTTCGGCTACCCTTCTTTCTTCTTCCCCCTTTGCTCGAAATTCCTCCCGAACCCCCTTTTGCCTCACCTTCGGCCCCGGCGACCGAGCATTGCTGACGGCCCGTGTCCCTTCGTCCCCGCTACATGCTCCTTTTCTCGCCCTTCTCTCTCTCTATTTCCTCAATTCCTCGTGCAACACTCCATTGTCGCCGCTCTCTTCTTCCCCAAATTCGCTAGATCTCGCCAGATCCTCGCTGTCTTCGCCGATGCCGCCTCCCCTTTTCTCGTTGCACCTTCATCGCGCTGAATCCGCCGCGACTACACCACCGCCGACGCGCCTTGCTCCAAAACCCACCAAATGTCGCAGCTTTCTTTTTCAGATTCGGCGCCGCCACACCCTCAAATCTCCACTTCTTAGCTGCCACGTCACTGCTGCGTGTGTTGCCGCATCGATCGCACCACCATCCACCAATTTAGTCGCCACCACTTCTTCACCGGATATGTGCACCCTCGCCACCATCTCTTCCTCTCTCTGCCGTTTGCTTCTTCAAGATTGGTGCACCACTGCTGTGCCTCATACACACACACATCACAGCCTCCATCCTCTCTCCCTGCGTCGCCTTGAGCTAGCAACGGCGTCATCTTCATTTGATCCGGTTGAGACCTAGCCTTGGTTTTCGCACTAGGCTCACTCAGATACTAATATATGAAATAACGGGATCTTACTCAGAAGTACCGAAACCCAAAGGATGATCGAAACACAGCTCAAAGTAATTGCACAACTCTTTATTTCAAAGAGGGTTTTACCTGTCGAACGTTAGACACACTTGCCTACGTCGAAGGAACTATAAACTGGATATATGATTCAAGACTGTAGTAATATTCGATGATTTAAACTAGACCTATTACAAGGTATTTATAGTCCAATCGTGTGAGTACGTATCAAACTCAATAACCTAAACGTATTAGACTCATATAACTAACTAACCCTAAACAGATGTTGGGGGAAATCTCCGCGAGACTAAGTCTAGGTAAGTTGCGCCGCCATTCGCCTGGGGACAAGGCCCCCGGTGCCTGTCCCGGGCGCCGCCTTTTGCCCGGGGACATGGCCTTCGGTGCCTGTCCCAGGCGCCGCCTTTCGCCAGGGGATGTGGCCCCCGGCGCCTGCTCCGGGCGCCGCCTTTTGCCCGGGGACATGGCCCCCCGACGCCTGTCCCGGGTGCCGCCATTCGCCCGGGGACAAGGCCCCTGGTGCCTGTCCCGGGCGTCGCCTTTCGTCCGGGGACAAAGCCCCCGGTGCCTGTCCCGTGCGCCGCCATTCGCCCGGGGATGTGGCCTCTGGTGCCTATCCCGGGCGCCGCCTTTCGCCCGGGGACAAGGCCGCCCTGTGCCTGCCCTGAGCGCCGCCTTTCGCTCGGGGACGTGGCCTCCGGTGCCTGTCCCGGACGCCGCCTTTCGCTCGGGGACGTGGCCCCCCGGTGCCTGTCTCGGGCGCCGCCTTTCGCCAGGGGACATGGCCTCCGGTGCCTGCCCCGGGCGCCTGTCCCGGGCGTCGTCGTCCTTCCGGGGACAGGAGCCCTTGGTCCCGTGTCACGTGCGGGTCGCGTGACAAGCGCCTTGGTCATGTGCGGGTCGCGTGGCAAGCGCCTCGGGAATCAGCGGCCACCTGTCAAGCATCCGAGGTACCTGACCGGGAGAAGGACGATGCTACCCCTCGATCCGACGGTAGCGTCCGGGGTAGTTTAGTATTTTTGCTTCTTTTGGGGTTATAAATAGCCCTTGTACCCCCTGTTGTAAGGACAAGTTGCTCATTATTGTTAGAATAGTCAAACTCACATGTGTGCTCCGGAAGCCTCTCCCCGAGAGAGCCTCCCCAGCCGACTTCGGTTGGGAGTACGCCGACAGGACTAGGGCCCCCACCGGGACCCGAACTTGTATAAACCTCCGTGTCACTTGTTGTATTTGTCCGGCGGGGGAGGACCGGTCACCCGGTCAACCTGAGTCGCGTTTTCTTCGTTAGGATCGTCCACAAAATCTGCCGGGGTATTCACAATACCACGACAGTTGACGCCGTCTGTGGGGACTCGTGACAAGACGCCATGGCTCCCCCAAGAACGAGGGCTCGCACCCTCCCCGGTGACGCCGGTCCCGGTGACCCGGCGCCACCCGTCCGGGACACGACTGTCCCGGCACTTCCGCCCGGAGGCGGCCAGACCCAGATACCGCCTCCCACCTTCCCTCTTAACTTAGGTGGTTCGACCTCCGGGTCGGTCCCGGTGACCGCGGGAGCCTTGGCCGGGACTAGTCTCCCCCCGACGGCTCCCCCGGCTCCCCGGGACGCCCTGCTTGAGGCTTTAGTGGAGGGCCAGCTCCGCGCCCAGCGCTCTATGGATGAGCTGCTCCACGTGTTGGCGCAGCTACCGGCCCCCACATATACGCCGTACCCATACCCGGGGGCTATCCCCCCGTTTATGGGTCACCCGGTAGTCCCTCCGGTCTCCGGAGGTTCGGCCGCCCCGTATGACCCCACCGGGGGGTACCCTCCCCCTGCGGGTCATACGTCCGGACCCCTCCCGGCACCCGGGTCTTTCCCGGTGCCGGGAGGTTACTTCGTGCCCGGGCCCTTCATGGCACCGGGGGGATACCCTGTTCCGGGCCCATTTCCGGGGTTAGGGGCCCATTACATGCCAGGGGTTTTCCCTGCGCCGGGAGTCAGTTCCGCTCCGTGCGTCACGTTTACCGCACCGGGGGCGGTCGACAGAGTAGCTCCCGTGCCTTAGCGGACCTCCCCCCGCATCGGCTCCCCCGTTCCGGACGTCGCCGCGGGGGCTCCCCCCTCGCCGGTTCCGGATATTACAAGGGCTTCCCCCTTTCCGGTTCCGGTCGTCGCCGCGGGGGCTCCCTCCACTTCGGTTCCGAACGTCGCCGCGGGCGCCCCCTCCCCGGTTCCGGATGATATAGGGGCTTCCCCCTTTCCGGTCCCGGGAATCTCCGCAGGGCCGGGCCCGATTGCTTCCGGGCCGGTAGCTACAGTGCATGAGCTCCCTCCTCCCCCGGGGCCGCCCCCGAGGGTGCCCCGGGCGGACTAGGTCCATTTCTCCCGGGAGGAGGTCGAGCGAATGCATATAGCCAAGTGCGGGGAAGAACTTCCCCCGGACCGTGGACGCGGAGAGCCTTGCTCTCGCACCAGCCGGGGGAAGAGACCCGCTGAGGAGCCAACCTCTCCGGGGGAGAGCCCGGACGTCCGGGAACTCATCCCCGGGCCGGAAGAAAAGCGTCATCACCGCCACTCCGGCGGACCTCTCGGGCCGCTTGTCGACTCCGATAACGAGGGCGTGTCCCCCGTCAAAGGAGACAGCGACCGGGACTCTCCCCGGAAAGTGCAGGGGGCTAATCAGCCCCTATGCCGTAGACTTCGGTGCATTCGGTGGCCGCGGCCTTATCGCCCGCCGCACATCGAGCACTACAACGGTGAGGCCGACCCTTACGAATTTCTTCAGGTATACTCCACGGACATCTCGGTGGCTGGGGGGGGGGACGAGACGGTGCAATGAAACGTCTTCCTCCTCTACCTCACCGGGATCGCCCGCTCCTGGTTCTATAACCCGAAGGCCGGCTCCATCAAGTCTTTCGCGCAGCTCAAGCGTGAGTTCTGCGCGAACTTCCAGGGGAACTACGTGCGTCCCCTGGACTCCTCGCAGCTGTACACCGTCCGGCAGAGGACGGGGGAGACCATCCACAGCTTCTTCAAGCGCTTCGCTCAAGTGAAGAGCAAAGTAGCTCACGTCCCTGACTCTACGGTTATCAAAGCATGCAAGAGCGGGATCCTCCCAGGAGAGCTCCACCGGAGGCTCTCCCGGAGCTGCCCCTCCTCCGCCAACGAGCTCTTCAACGTGCTCGAAAAGTACGCTCAGGCGGAGGATGATGACATCTGGAAGAAGACCCAGGGGGCCCCCGCCCCCGCCCCCGCCCCGACTGACCGGGGAGCCAGGGACCCCCTCAAACGCCCTAGGCAGGGGGGCCGTAACGAGCCACGGCCTCGGGACACCTTTGTCCTCGAGGGCGAAGGCGGCTCGCGCGACCCCCCGAGGGGCAACCACCCCTTCCGCAAGCCGAAAGGCGGTGGGGGAGGACAGTCTTCCCGCGGTCAGGAAGGCCCCGCGGGGAGAAGCAGGGAAGGACTGTGGTGCACCTTCCACGGGTCCAGTACCCATGCTACCCGGGAGTGCCACCAGCTACTGCAGCACTTCGCGGTGTTCCTCGACCAGCATGGGCAGGGGGGGGACTTCGGCCTCCTTGCCCCCTCGGCCGGCTGTACCGGCCCTTCCTGCTCCCGCGGGGGGTCGGCAGGGGCAGACGCAGGAGGGGGAGCCGTCAGAAACTCTCCCCTTCCAAACTTCCCAGCATCGTATCAACGTCATCGTGGGAGGATCCGCCTCCGGACGGGACTCTAAGCGCCAGCGTAAGGAGTATGCGCTTGAAGTCAAGGTAGTGGGGGTGCTGCACACGTCTCCGCCACCCAAGTGGTCGGACGTCCTCCTCACCTTCACGGCAGAAGACGTGCGCGGGGTTCGCTTCCCCCATGACGACGCGCTCATCGTCTCCGCCACCATCTACAACTGCTACCTGGCCCACATCCTCGTGGACGGCGGGAGCTCCGCCGACGTTCTCTACCTGAAAGCCTTCAGGGAGATGGAGGTGGATGAGAAGCTTCTGCAGCCCGCGGCAGGGCCCTTGCAAGGGTTCGTCCCGGGGAAGGCGATCCACCCCGTGGGGAAGGTAGATCTCCCCATGACGTTTGGCACCCTAGAGAACTACCGGACTGAGATGGTCCGGTTCGACGTGGTGGACCTCCCCTCCTCCTACAACGCGATCATGAGGAGGACCACGATCAACCATCTGGGGGCTGCCACCCACCAAAACTACCTCTGCATGAAGATCCCCGGGCTGCACGGCGTGATCAACGTCCGGGGAGACCAAGACATGGCCCGCGCTCTATACGAGCGCGCCGCCGCCACAATCGGAAGCGTCAACATCATTAAGGCGCCCGGGGGGGAGGTCTCTCCCCCGGAACCAGACGTCGCTGCGATACCCCCTGGGAGGCCCCTCCTCAATCCGCGTCTGGAAGGGGGCCTCCGGAAGGTCCTGCTGTCCCCGGGCGACGGGGACAAAACCGTCCGGATCGGGGCGGAGCTCCCCGAGGAGCATGTAGCGCAACTCGCGGCCTTCCTGCGCGAAAACTCCGACGTTTTCGCGTGGAAGCCCTCGGACATGCGGGGCGTCGCCCGGGAGGTCATTGAGCACAAGCTCGCGGTAACCCCCGGTCACCCCCTAATCAAACAGAAGCTGAGGAAACTCTCCCTTGAACGCCAAGAGGCGATCAAGGTGGAGATCGCCCGACTCCGAGAGGCGGGGTTCATTCGGGAGGTCTTGCACCCCGAGTGGCTCGCGAACCCCGTCCTCGTGAAGAAGTCAAATGGCAAGTGGCGGATGTGCGTGGACTTCACTGACCTCAACCGCGCCTGCCCCAAGGACAACTTCCCACTCCCACGGATTGACCAACTTGTCGACTCCACCGCGGGGTGCGAGCTGATGAGCTTCCTGGACGCCTACTCTGGCTACCATCAAGTCCGGATGGTGGAAGGGGACGAGGAAAAGACGAGTTTCATAACTCCCCTCGGAACCTTCTTCTACGTCCACATGCCCTCTGGGCTGAAGAATGCGGGAGCGACCTTCCAGCGCCTCATGACGCTGGTCTTCAAAGACCATGTCGGCCGCAACGTCAAAGTCTACGTAGACGACGCGGTCGTCAAAAGCCCCCGCGCAACCGCCCACGTCGACGACCTAGCGGAGACCTTCCGCAACCTCCGCGCGTATGGTTTGAAGCTCAACCCGGAGAAGTGCGCCTTCGGCGTGCGCGGAGGGAAGCTCTTGGGTTTCCTCGTGTCCCAACGGGGCATAGAGGCAAATCCCGAAAAGATCCGGGCGTTCCTGGACATGCCCCCGCCGCGCTCCGTCAAGGATGTCCAACGGCTCACCGGCCGCTTAGCCGCACTGAGCCGCTTCGTCTCGCGGTTGGGAGAACGAGGCCTCCAATTCTTCAAGATCCTCCGGGGGTTTGAGGGGTTCCGATGGACCCCCGAGGCCCAGGAGGCCTTCAACGACCTCAAGAAGTACTTCACGAGCCCTCCAATGCTCATGAGTCCATCTCCAGAAGAGCCCTTGCTCCTCTACCTTGCCACGAACCCGGTCGCCGTGAGCGCGGTGTTGGTGAAGGAGCAAGGGGGGCAGCAGCGTCCCGTGTAGTACATGAGTGAAGCCCTCCAAGGGGCCAAAACTCGGTACACGGAGATGGAAAAGATTTGCTACGCCCTCCTGATGGCGTCCCGGAAGCTTCGCCACTACTTCCTGGGACACCCCATCACCGTCTCGTCGTCCCTCCCCCTGGGGGAGGTGCTGCGGAACAAAGAGGCCACTGCCCGGATCGGGAAGTGGGGGGCCGAGCTTGCTCCCTTCTCCCTTTCCCGCACAGGCCGTTCCGCCATCAAGTCACAGGTCCTCGCTGACTTCGTGGCGGAGTGGACTCCTGCCTCCGGGCCCGGAGACGAAGGCCTCCCCGCGCCGCCCCGACGCAGTGACCATTGGACACTCATGTTCGATGGGTCGCTGTGTCTCGCCTGAGCCGGTGCGGGAGTAGTCCTCCGGAGCCCCGAGGGGAAGGAACTCGAGTACGCGGCGCGGCTCGAGTTTCCCGCAACCAACAACGTCGTCGAGTACGAGGCTTTGCTCCTCGGGTTGCGTCTTGCACGCTCCCTGGGGATCCGGCGCCTCCTAGTGAAGGGAGACTCTCAGCTCATAGTTTTCCAAATGGACAAGTCATACCTGTACCATGACACAAACTTGAGTCTTTATTTGCAGGAGGTGCGAAAGATGGGGAGGCGCTTCGATGGCCTCAAGGCCCGGCATATCCCGAGAAGGGACAATGACCGGGCCGACGCCTTAGCCCGGGCAGTCAGCTCCTGGGAATCACTCCCCAAGGGGGCCTTCCTGGAGATTATCGCGAAGCCATCGGTGGCCTCCCCGGACACGGGCAACGAGCCTCGCGTCCCGGAGGTCGCCGAGATCACCCGGACTCCGTCATGGATGGACCCCCTCATCTCTTTCACCAAAGGGGAGGGGGACCCTCCCAACGAGACCGAGGCCAAGCGCCTCCGGGCCAATGCCCGGGCATACCTCCTGCTGGAGGGGAAGCTCTACAAGCAGGGGGCTTCCGCCCTCCTCCGTTGCCTCCCACGGCTGGAGGGACTCCAACTTCTCGAAGACATCCACGCGGGGAGCTGTGGCTCTCATCTAGCCCCACGTGCCGTGCGGCCAAGGCTCTCCGGCAGGGCTTCTACTGGCCCATGGTGATGCGCGACGCGCGAGACCTTGTCTCCGCGTGCGAGGCTTGTCAGAAGATGGCCAAGGGTTCGAACCTTCCCCCCGTAGCACTGCAGACTATCCCCATCACTTGGCCCTTCGCGCGTTGGGGGATGGACCTATTAGGGCCCTTCCCCCCAGCGCCCGGATGATACAAGTATGCAGTGGTCGCGGTCGGCTACTTTATAAAGTGGGTAGAGGCGGAACCCTTGGCCAGCATCACGTCCCGGGCCGTCCAGCCGTTTTTCTGGAAAAACGTCATTTGTCATTTTGGTGTTCCCTGGGAAATCACTGTTCATAATGGGACCCAATTCGACTCGGCTTATTTCCAGGAATTGTGTGAAGGCCTGGGGCTCGTCATCCACTTCACCTCAGTGGCCCATCCTCGGAGCAATGGGGCTGTCGAGAGGGTCAACGGCGTGATCCTACAGGGGTTGCGCCGGCAACTCGAGCAGGCCGCTTCTAAGCGGGGTGTATGGGCAGAGGAGCTCCCTAGCATCCTCTGCTCCATGCGCATGACCCCGAGCCGGGCGACGGGACGTACTCCCTTCTCCTTAGTCTACGGGGCTGAGGTAGTCCTCCCCCCGAAGATTGGCTTCCGGTCACTGCGAGTCAAGCTCCTAGACGGAGCTACGACCGCAGCGTACCAAGCCAATGAGGCCAACCAGCGACTAGAGATCGATCTTGTGGAGGAGGAACGCGACCTAGCGCTCCTCCGCCACGCCATCTACGAGCGCGAGATGACGCGTGCATACAACCAGCGCGTGCGCGAAAGGGCTTTTCGCCTTGGGGACCTTGTCCTCAAGCGCGTCACGGACCCCCAAGCCCAGGGCAAGCTCTCCCCCAAATGGGAGGGCCCCTACAGGATCTCTGCGGTCCTGGGCTCGGGAGCTTACAAGCTCTCCAACCTCCAAGAGCAGGAACTGAAGTACACGTGGAACTTGCGTTTACTTCGCAAGTTTTACGTCTAGCCTACACAGGCCCGTCCCCACCCCCAGAGTGAGTACGCCGGAGGGGGAAGGGGGACCTTGTACTTACTGTCCCCTCCCCCGGAGCGATCATGCCGGAGGGGGAGGGGGGACATTGTAATCACCTTTCCCTCCCCTTTCGCGACTTTGCGGGGGGAGGCGTTGTATTTTGTTCATTATCAATACAACTGGATTTTTCTCTTCAACTGTCTCATTGCAGGTTCTTTACATTACCGCCTCTAACGGCGATGCCCTCCCCACGAGGATGCCCTCCCCACGAGGACGCCCTCCCCGTGAGGAAGTGGGCTCTCATGACCCAACAAATCCCTCCTGTAGGGTGGCTTACGATCACCCATCGTGGACTGAGGGTGTAAGCGGCAACCCGGTCATCAGGGACCGCGGTAACGAGTCACTTTGGGAGACTAGTCCCCTACCCAAATACTCAGACCCGTCATCGGGCACATCCTCCTCCGGGAGTCGATGGTCTCCCCAGCGGGACGGATTTCTTGGATATTCTTCTCCCGAGACCTTATTCCCGGTTCCCCGTTTTCACGGCGACCGGACGATTGTCTCCCGGAAAGTTTATCCCCGGAAAACTCGTTTTGGAATTTCTTAACTTGGAAAAATTCTTGTGTCACAGGTCTTCATCTTCATCCCAAGGGCTTTGTCACCCCACAGCGCGCGGAGCTACCCTCCGGCCTGCTGTGGGGGGGGGGGGGGATAAGGAGCCCACGGGAGTCGTCCGGACCATCCAAGAAAAACGAGCAAATTTAGCTCTATCTTATCAAAAGAAGATTCTCAAAGCAACAAGCAAACACAGCTTTATTAATCACTCAACTGGAGGACATCTTCCCCCTCCGGTGGGCATTGGAAGTGGTACAACCCGGGCCATAACCCGGAAATTCTCTACGTTCTAAGGCTCCAAAGCCTAATAGTCCTGGAGGCCCTCCGATAGCTTCCAGGTCAGGTCCCGGAACAACGCGCGTATGCGGCGCTGAGCTTCCTGGAGCACGTCCCCGGGCCAATACTCGTAGCCTGCCGGTGGAAGTATCTGAAGAGGGGGAATCATCCGGGACCCCGGACGCGGAGGGGATAATTCGGCGCGATGATTATCAAAGTTATCCAAGTGCCACTGCGGATGCCATCTCAACCGGATCGGCTCCCGGACAACGTCCCCGCTGCGCTCTTCGGAGATGAGACTTAGCAAGATCAAAGCGGCTTGGGCGTCCCCCAGGGGGCACCTACCGGGGCTCAAAGGCCTCGCCCCCGGGGAACTTCTCCCGGACCTTCGCCCGGGAGTAACCTCCCGGGAAACCTGGTAACATTGTATTCATTCAAGACTTAGAAAAATTTTCAATTTCCATTGCATTTCAAAATGTCTTTTTATAAGTGTCCAGGGCTTCTTCTAAGAAGCTCCCGGGAGCAAAATACTAAGAAAGCAAAAAGGGTCCTAGCTATGACCCGGGGGGAGGCTCATACTTTGTCATTGGCGTCCTCCCCCCGGGGGGCTTCCGCCGGGGCCGGGGCCGGGGCATCCGCTCTCGGAGGCGCCGGTGCCGGGAACCTCACCCGGACGATCCGGTCGTAGAAGACCCCGGCGAGCTGCTCCACCTCCTGGCGCGAGGGCTCGAAAAACTCAGGGAAGCTCCGGGGGATGCGGCCCCCGATCGCCCGGGCGCCCACCCCCCGGTGCTCCACGAGCCCGGCCGCGGCCGCAACCTCGGGGATTGCCCGGCCTCGAGCCCGGGCATTTGCGGCCTCCGGGATCACGGAGACTTGTGCGTTAAGAAAACGCACAGCCTCCGTGAGTGTGGCCGAGAGCACCTCCGAGCTGCTCCCGGAGCCTAGGCTCACGCCAAGGCCCTCGAGGGCCGAGCAGACGGAGCGGCCTGCGTCCATCACCGCCCGGACTCTCGAGGCCTCGAGCTCCCGGAGGGCTTCCTCCTTTTCCTTGGCCTCCCGCCGGAGGCGGTCGTTAACGGTCTCGGAGACATGGACTTGGGCCCGGACCCGGGCTAGCACCTGGAGGGCTTCGTCCCGCTGCTCCAGGAAGGCGGCGGCCCTCTCCTTCGCGTCCTTCAGCAGCCGGCCAATGCGCTGCTCAAGGCCCTAGGTAATGGCCGACCCCTACAAACTCAAGAGTTAGAAAAAATTCGAGTTTAGGAGGCCGAAAGAAAGCATCCACCAGTTCGGGTAAGTACCTGGATTTGGAGCGACTGAAGCTTCCCAAAATGCTCACGGAGCGTCCCCTCCGAGACGTAGGCCTGGACCTTCCGGGTCTGCAGGCCCTCCGCGTAGCGGTCGACCTCCCCCGCGGAAAGCAGGGGGGTCTCTCACCCGATGCCGGTCCTGTCGCGGTCGATGACGGGCCCCCGGACCTGAGCGCCCGACATAATGTGGGCCGGGGTGGCGGTGGTCGGCGTCTTCGTCGTCGAGGAGGTAGCCGAAGAGCTCTCGGAGGGGGTCCCTCGCCGGGGAGGAACCATGAGCCATGTTCCCTTCCCGGGCTGCGGGGTCCCCGGGACCTCCGCTTCCGGAGGGACCTCATAGACCGAGGGGCTCCCCCCCTCGTCTACCGGCCAGTCCACCAGCGGAGGCGAGGCCTCCGCGAACCTCACCTCCGGCCTCTCCGGCTCCAAAGGTGCCGGGGGCGCCGGGAGGGCCGCCACCGAAGACGGTGAGGGGGCGTAGTCCGCCGAATCAGACACGTCCCCGCCCGCGGCCGGTTCCTTCCCCCGAGCCTCAACGGGGCTCTCCGGGGGAGGGGGTGTTGCTTCCTTCCATGCCGGCGCCCGGGCGCGCCCGGTTTCGGGGGTCTCGTCCCGGACCTTCGCTGGCGTCGAGGCCGGCGTCGTCAATGGGCCTGGGGCTTTTTGAACCCTGGCCTTCTTTGGCTCAGAGCCCCCGGCAGCCTCCTTCCCCCGCTTGTGCGATCCGGGGGTAGGGAGGGGCTTCCTCTCCGGTAGCTTTAGCCCGAAGGCCTCCGCTACCAGGTTCCGGGGAGGGCCCTCCCCCACGATGCCTTCTCCCGGGCCGCCGGGTACGGCCGGACTGCGGAAGGTAAGAGTTAGAAAAATTTAGAAAAATTTGTAAATCTAATGAACCAGGTAATCGAAGACTTACGTCGGGTCACCGGTTTCACCGGGGGCCGTTGCTCCGGGCACATCCTGATCCCCCTTCTCCCGCGCAAGAAGGGGGAGATCCTCAAGAGCATCATCTCCTCGGCAGCGTCCCACATAGAGCGGGCGCCCTGGGAGGCGATGATCTTTCCGAGGAGCTCCAGCTCTTCGTCCGTCCACACCGGGGGCTTCGGCGCAGATGACCGGCTGTAGGTGGGGGCCTCCGGGGAATACACCACCCCGTCGTCCCGGATCCGGAGGTAGAACCACCTCTGGATCCAGTCGCCCCAGTGGTCCCGGGAGGCCGCCGCCGGGTAGTCGGCTACCCTGGACGGTAGCATCTGCACCATCACTGAGCCGAAGGGAGACATGGGTCCCCCCTTCACCATGTGGGAGCTCCTTGCCGCCGGCTCATAGAAGTACCGGAAGGCTCGTAGCGTGGGCTCCCGTCCGGTCGCCATCTCGAAAAGTCATATGAATAGGCCCATCCGGACGATGGCATTCGGCGTGAGGTGGTTCAAAGCCGCCCCATGTTCCTTCAAGAACTCCCGGAGCAATGGGTGCACCGGGAGCCGGAGCCCCGCCTCGAAGAAGGCCTCGAAGGCCACGACCTCTCCGGGCCTGGGGCGGGGGGCTCCGTCTTTCTTCACGGGGATCCGGACGTCCCCGTCCTCGACGTCTCCCCGGTCGACCAGGGACTCTAAGTCCCCGGTGGTGAACTCAGAGGCCTAGAGGAAGTCCGGAGCGACTTCCTCCGGGGGCACCTCCGTGGTCTTCGCTCAGCCCTTGGGCGCCATCAAGTTATTTCCAGTGGCTAAGGCTTTGGGAGCGGGAGGGACCTAAAGGTTTCGGAGGCTAAGCTTCCGGGAGCTAACTACCGGGAGGGGGCTGCCGGGAGAGCTAACGGCGCTGGAGTTTGAAAAATTTGGAATGAGCTCTCCGGGCCCCCCAAGGCCCTATTTATAGAGGCGAAGCATGGCTCAGATGGGCGCCACGTGGCACCTCGCAGTACATCCATGCCATTGAATTTCAAACCGCGCGCGGGAAACGAAGGGATGGGCGTGCGAATCGAGGCGCCGGTTCGAACCGCGAGCGCATTTATGGCCAAACGACGCGGCCATAAGTGCGAGGAACGGGAATCGAAACGTCGCAGCTCCGGTAGTTTCGCCCGGAGATTTTCCCGGTGACATGTACCATACCCTCCGGGGGCTCGAGCGTCGTCCCCGAAGGGTATGGGGGGCTGCTGTTGGGGGAACTCTTCGCGAGACTAAGTCCAGGTAAGTTGCGCCGCCATTCACCCGAGGACAAGGCCCCCGGTGCCTGTCCCGGGCGCAACCTTTGGCCCAGGCACATGGCCTCCGGTGCCTGTCCCGGGTGCCGCCATTCGCCCGGGGACATAGCCTCCGGTGCTATGTGGCCTCCGGTGGGGACAAGGCCCCCGGCGCCTGCCCCGGGCGCCGCCATTCGCCCGGGGACAAGGCCCCCGGTGCCTGTCCCGGGCGCCGCCTTTTGCCCAGGGATATGGCCTCCGGTGCCTGTCCCGAGGGCCGCCATTCGCCCAGGGACAAGGCCCCCGGTGCCTGTCCCGGGCGCCGCCTTTTGCCCGGGGACATGGCCTCCAGTGCCTGTCCCGGGCGCCGCCTTTCGCCCGGGGACAAGGTCCCGGCGCCATCCCCGGGCGCCGCCTTTTGCCCGGGGACATGGCCCCCTGGTGCCTGTCCCGGGGACGTGGCCTCCGGTGCCTGCCCCAGGCGTCGCCTTTCGTCCGGGGACGTGGCCCCCTGTGCCTATCTCGGGCGCCGCCTTTCGTCCGGGGACGTGGCCTTTGGTGCCTGCCCCAGGCGCCGCCTTTCGTCTGGGGACGTCGCCTCCGATGCCTGTCCCGGGAGCCACCTTTCTCCCGGGGACAAGGCCCCCGGCGGGCACCGCCTTTCACCCGGGGACGTGGCCTCCGGTGCCTGCCCAGGGCGCCGCCTTTCGTCCGGGGACGTGGCCTCTGGTGCCTGCCCCGGGCGCCGGCGCCGCCTTTTGCCCGGGGACAAGGCCACCGGTGCTTGTCCCGGGCGCCGCCTTTTTCCCGGGGACATGGCCCCCGATGCCTGTCCCGGGCGTCGTCGTCCTTCCGGGGACAGGAGCCCTTGGTCCCGTGTCACGTGCGGGTCACGTGGCAAGCGCCTCGGGAATCAGCGGCCACCTGTCAAGCATCCGAGGTACCTGGCCGGGAGAAGGACGATGCTACCCCTCGATCCGACGGTAGCGTCCGGGGTAGTTCAGTCTTTTTGCTTCTTTTGGGGCTATAAATAGCCCTTGTACCCCCTGTTGTAAGGACAAGTTGCTCATTATTGTTAGAATAGCCAAATTCACAGGTGTGCTCCGGAAGCCTCTCCCCGAGAGAGCCTCCCCAGCCGACTCCGGTCGGGAGCACGCCGACAGGACTAGGGCTCCCACCGGGATCCGAACCTGTATAAACCTCCGCATCACTTGTTGTGTTTGTCCGGCGGTTGAGGACCGGTCACCCGGTCAACCCGCGTCGCATTTTCTTCGCTAGGATCGTTCACAAAACCTTCCGGGAACGTGGCCTCCTATTCACACCCCTTCTAATCGGCATCCTCGATCCTACATGGTTGACGAAGAAGCCCTGGAGTGGTCAAAGACGTTGCTATGACGATGGTGTGGTCGTTGGAGTGTTGGTCGAGGGCTGGTTGAAGACGAAGGAGGCAGTCAAGATCGTCAAGTGTCAGTGATGATCCAGGAGGATCTTCAGGTTTAGTCGCATACGGCTTCGCGACCTTAACCATGTTCAGAAAGGTTTCGCGACCATGGATTGGTTCACGACCATGAAAAGGAATACGTCCTCTGGTCAGAATTGTAATCCGATCCGAATATATATAACTAAGCTTATTTGTTGTCGTGGTATTGCGAATACCCCGGCAGGTTTTGTGAATGATCCTAGCGAAGAAAACGCGACGTGGACTGACCGGGTGACCGGTCCTCCCCCGCCGGACAAACACAACAATTGACACGGAGGTTTATACAGGTTCGGGTCCCGGTGGGGGCCCTAGTCCTGTCGGCGTGCTCCCGATCGGAGTCGGCTGGGGAGGCTCTCTCAGGGAGAGGCTTCCGGAGCACACCTGTGAGTTTTGAATCTCTAGCAACAATGAATCATCTTCTTCTTACAACAGGGTGTACAAGGGCTATTTATAGCCCCAAAAGAAGCAAAAATACTAAACTACCCCGGATGCTACCGTCGGATAGCGGGGTAGCATCGTCCTTCTCCTGGTCTGGTGCCTCGGATGCTTGACAGGTGGCTGCTGATTCCCGATGAGCTTCCCACGCGTCCTGCAAGTGAGCAGGCGCTTGACACGCGACCCGCACGTGACACGGGACCAAGAGCTCCTGTCCCCGGAAGGACAATGGCGTCCGGGACAGGCACCGGAGGCCTGGTCCACAGACGAAAGGCGGCGCCCGGGGCAGGCACCAGAGGCCACGTCCCCGGGAAAATGGCGGCGCCCCGGGCAGGAACCGGAGACCTGGTCCCTGGACGAAAGGCGGCACTCGGGGCAAGCACCGGAGGCCACGTCCCCGGACGAAAGGCGGCGCCCGGGGCAGGCACCGGAGGCCACGTCCCCGAGCAAATGGCGGCACCCGGGGCAGGCACCGGAGGCCTGGTCCCCGGATGAAAGGCGGTGCACGGGGCAAGCACCGGAGGCCACGTCCCCGGGCGAATGGCAGCGCCCGGGGCAGGCATCGGAGGCCTGGTCCCCCGGGCAAAAAGCGGCGCCCGGGGCAGGCACCGGAGGCCATGTCCCCGGGCAAATGGCGGCGTCCGGGGCAGGCACCGGAGGCCACATCCCCGGGCGAAAGGCGGTGCCCGGGGCAGGCACCGGAGTCCATGTCCCCGGGCAAATGTGGCGTAACTTACCTGGACTTAGTCTCGCGGAGATTTCCCCTAACAGCAGCCCCCCATGCCCCCCGGGGACGATGCTCGAGTCCCTGGTGGGTATGGTACATGTCACCGGCAAAATCTACGGGCCAAGCTACTGGAGCTGTGACGCTTCGATTCCCGTGCCGTGCGCTTATGACCGCGCCGTTTGGCCATAAATGCGCTCGCGGTTTGAACCGGTGCCTCGGTTTGTCCTCCCGTTCCTTCGTTTCCCGGGCACGGTTTGAATTTCAACGGCACAGATGTACCGCGAAGTGCCATGTGGCGCCCATCTGGGCCACGCTTTACCTCTATAAATAGGGCCTTGGGGGGCCCGGGGAGCTCATTCCAAATTCTTCATTTCGGCGCCCTTAGCTCTCCCGGTAGCCCCCTCCCGGTAGCTAGCTCCCGGAAGCCTATTCTCCGGAACCTTTAGGTCCCTCCCGCTCCCGAAGCTTTAGCCACCGGAAAAAACTCGATGGCGCCTAAGGGCCGTGCGAAGACCACGAAGATGCCCCCGGAGGAAGTCGCTCTGGACATCCTTTGGGCCTCCGAGTTCACGGCCTGGGACTTAGAGTCCCTGGTCGAGCTGGGAGTCGTCGAGGACGGGGACGTCCGGGTCCCCGTCAAGAAGGATGGAGCCCCCCGCCCCAGGCCCAGAGAGGTTGTGGCCTTTGAGGCCTTGCTCGAGGTGGGGCTCCGGCTCCCGGTGCACCCATTGCTCCGTGAGTTTTTGAAGTAATATGGGGTGGCTCTGAACCATCTCACGCCGAACGCCATCGTCCGGATGGGCCTATTCATATGGCTCTTCGAGACGGCGACCGGACGGGAGCCCACCCTGCGAGCCTTCCTGTACTTCTACGAGCCGGCGGCGAGGAGCTCCCACATGGTGAAGGGGGGCCCCAAGTCCCCCTTCAGCTTAGTGATGGTGCAGATGCTACCGTCCCGGGTAGCCGATTACCTGGTGGTGGCCTCCCGGGACCACTGGGGCGATTGGATCCGGAGGTGGTTCTACCTCCGGGTCCGGGACGACGGGGTGGTGTATTCCCCGGAGGCCCCCACCTACAGCCGGTCGTCCGATCCGAAACCCCCGGTGTGGATGGACGAGGAGCTGGAGCTCCTCGAGAAGGTCATCGTCTCCCGGCGCACCCGCTCCATGCGGGACGCCGCCGAGGAGATGATGCTCTTGAGGATGTCCCCCTTCTCGCGCGGGAGAAGGGGGATCGGGATGTGCCCGGAGCAACTGCCCCCGGTGAAACCGGTGACCCGTCGTAAGTTTTCGTTACCTGGTTCATTAGATTTACAAATTTTTGAAAATTTTTCTAACTCTTACCTTTCGCTGTCCGGCCGTACCCGGCGGCACGGGAGAAGGCGGAGAACCTCCTGGGGAGGTATTTCGCCGATGAGCACGAGTGCATCGTGCGCGTTGTGGGGGCGGGCCCTCCCCGGAACCTGGTAGCCGAGGCCTCCGGGCTAAAGCTACCGGAGAGGAAGCCCCTCCCCACCCCCGGATCGCACAAGCGGGGGAAGAAAGCTACCGGGGGCTCTGAGCCTAAGAAGGCCAGAGTTCAAAAAGCCCCCAGCCCCTCGACGATGCTGGCCTCGACGCTGGCGAAGGCCTGGGACGAGAACCCTGGGACCGGGAGCGCCCGTTCGCTGGGCCGGAAGGAAGCAACACCCCCTCCCCTGGAGAGCCCCGTTGAGGCTCGGGGGAAGGGACCGGCCGCGGGTGGGGCGGCGTCCGATTCGGCGGACTACGCCCCCTCGCCGCATTCGGTGGCGGCCCTCCCGGCGCCCCCGGCACCTTTGGAGTCAGAGAAGCCGAAGGTGAGGTTCGCGGAGGCCTCGGCTCCGCGGGTGGAGTGGCCCGTAGACGAGGGGGGTAGCCCCTCGGTCTACGAGGTCCCTCCGGAAGTGGAGGTCCCGGGGGCCCCGCAGCCCGGGAAGGGAAAAGGGCTCATGGTTCCTCCCCGGGGAGGGACCCCCTCCGAGAGCTCTTCGGCCACTTCCTCGGAGGCCACCTCCTCGGCGACGAAGACGCCGACCACCGCCACCCCGGCCGAGATTATGGCGGACGCTTAGGTCCGGGGGCTCGTCATCGGCCGCGACGGGACCGGCACCGGGCGGGAGACCCCCCTGCTTTCCGCGGGGGAGGTCAACCGCTACGCGGAGGGCCTGCTGACCCAGAAGGTCCAAGCCTACGTCTCGGAGGGGACGCTCCGTGAGCGTTTTGGGGAGCTTCAGTCTCTCCAAGGTACTTACCCGAATCGATGACGCTTTCTTTCGGCCCCCTACACTTGAATTTTTTTCTAACTCTGGAGTTTGTAGGGGGCGGCCATTACCTGTGGGCTTGAGCAGCGCATCGACCGGCTGCTGAAGGATGCGGAGGACCGGGCCGCCGCCTTCCTAGGGCAGCGGGATGAAGCCCTCCAGGAGCTGGCCCGGGTCCGAGCCCAAGTCCATGTCTCCGAGGCCGTCAACGACCGCCTCCGGCGGGAGGCCAAGGAGAAGAAGGAAGCCCTCCGAGAGCTTGAGGGTTCGAGCGTCCGGGCGGTGATGGACGCGGGCCGCTCCGTCCGCTCGGCCCTCGAGAGCCTTGGAGTGAGCCTAGGCTCCGGGAGCAGCTCGGAGGTGCCCCCGGCCACACTCACAGAGGCTGTGCGCTTTCTTAACGCACAATTTTCCGTGATCCCGGAGGCCGCAGATGTCCAGGCACGAGGCTGGGCAATCCCCGTGGTTGCGGCCGCGGCTGGGCTCGTGGAGCACCGGGGGGTGGGCGCCCGGTCGATCGGGGGCTGCATCCCCCGGAGCTTCCCAGAGTTTTTTGAGCCCTCGCGCTGGAGGTGGAGCAGCTCGCCGGGGGCTTCTACGACCGGATCGTCCGGGTTAGTTTCCCGGCACCGACGCCTCTGAGCACGAATGCCCCGGCCCCGGCCTCGACGGAAGCCCCCCGGGGGGAGGACGCCAATGACAAAGTATGAGCCTCCCCCGGGTCTTAGATAGGACCCTTTTTTTGCTTTCGTAGAATTTTGTTCCCGGTAGCTTCTTAGAAGATGCCCCGGACACTTGTAAAAAGACATTTTGAAATGCAATGGAAATTGAAAATTTTTCTAAGTCTTGATTGAATACATTGTTACCAGGATTCCCAGGAGGTTACTCCCGGGCGAAGGTCCGGAAGAGGTTCCCCGGGGGCAAGGCCTTTGAGCCCCGGCAGGTGCCCCCCAGGGGACGCCCAAGCCGCTTTGATCCTGCTAAGTCTCGTCTCTGGGAGCCGATCCGGTTAAGATGGCATCCGGAGTGGCACTTGGATAATTTTGACAATCATCGTGCCGAATTATCCCCTCCGCGTCCGGGCTCCCGGATGATCCCCCCTCTTCGGATACTTCCACCGGCGGGCTACGAGTATTGGCCCGAGGACGTGCTTCGGGAAGCTCAGCGCCGCGTACGCGCATTGTACCGGGACCTGACCCCGGGAGCTCTCGGAGGGCTTTCGGGACTATTAGGCGTAGGAGCCTTAGGACGTAGAGAATTTCCGGGTCATGGCCCGGCTTGTACCGTTTTCGATGCCCACCGGAGGGGGAAGATGTCCTCCAGGTGAATAATTAATAAAGCTGTGTTTGCTTGTTGTTGCTTTGAGAGTCTTTTTTTGATATTTTTCTTGGATGGTCTGGATGACTTCTTTTGATAAGAATGAGTTAAGTTTGCTCGTTTTTCTTGGATGGTCCGGACGACTCCCGGGGGCTCCTTATCCCTCCTGCCCACAGCGGGCCGGAGGGGAGCTCCGCGCGCTGTGGGGGTGACAAAGCCCCCGGGATGAAGATGAAGACCTGTGGCATAAGAATTTTTCCAAGTTAGAAAATTTCAAAACGAGGTTTCCGGGGAAAAACTTTCCGAGAGGCAATCGTCCGGTCACCGTGAGAACGGGGAGCTGGGAATAAGGTCTCCAGAGAAGAATATCAAAGAAATCCATCCCACTGGGGAGACCTTCGACTCCCGGAGGAGGATGGGTCTGAGTATTTGGGTAGGGGACTAGTCTCCCAAAGTGACTTGTTATCACGGTCCCTGAGGATCGGATTGCCGCTTACACCCTCAGCCCACGAGGGCTGATCGTAAGCCGCCCTACAGGAGGGACTTGTTGGGTCATGAGAGTCCACTTCCTCGTGGGGAGGGCATCGCCGTTAGAGGCGGTAATGTAAAGAACCTGCAATGAGACAGTTGAAGAGAAAAACCAGTTGTATTGATAACGAAACAAAATACAACGCCTCCCCCCACGAAGTCACGAAAGGGGAGGGAAAGGTGATTACAATGTCCCCCCTCCCTCTCCGGCGTGATCGCTCCGGGGGGGGGGCCTGTGTAGGCTAGACATAAAACTTGAGAAGTAAACGCAAGTTCCACGTTTGCTTTAGCTCCTGCTCTTGAAGGTTGGAGAGTTTGTAAGCCCCCGAGCCCAGGACCGCGGAGATCCTGTAGGGGCCCTCCCATTTGGGGGAGAGCTTGTCCTGGGCTTTGGGGTCTTTGATGTGCTTGAGGACAAGGTCCCCAAGGTGGAAGGCCCTCTCGCGCACGCGCTGGTTGTATGCGCGCGCCATCTCGTGCTCGTAGATGACATGGCGGAGGAGCACTCGGTCGCGTTCCTCCTCCACGAGATCGATCTCCAGCCGCTGGTTCGCCTCATTGGCTAGGTACGCTGCGGTTGTAGCTTCGTCTAGGAGCTCGACTCGCAGCGACCGGAAGCCAATCTCCGGGGGGAGGACTGCCTCAGCCCCGTAGACTAGGGAGAAGAGAGTACGTCCCGTCGCCCGGCTCGGGGTCGTGCGCGTGGAGCAGAGGATGCTAGGGAGCTCCTCTGCCCATGCGCCCCGCTTAGAAGCGGCCTGCTCGAGTCGCCGGTGTAACTCCTGTAGGATCATGCCGTTGACCCTCTCGACAGCCCCATTGCTCCGGGGGTGGGCCACTGAAGCGAAGTGGATGACGAGCCCCAGGGCTTCGCAGAATTCCCGGAAATAAGCCAAGTCGAATTGGGTCCCGTTATCAACAGTGATTTCCCGGGGGACACCAAAACGACAAACGACATTTTTCCAGAAAAACCGCTGGACGGCCCGGCACGTGATGCTGGCCAAGGGTTCTGCCTCTACCCACTTTGTAAAGTAGTCGACCGCGACCACCGCATACTTGTATCCTCCGGGCGCTGGGGGGAAGGGCCCTAGGAGGTCCATCCCCCAGCGCGCGAAGGGCCAAGTGATGGGGATAGTCTACAGCGCTACAGGGGGGAGGTTCGAACTCTTGGCCATCTTCTGGTGATCCGTTTGAGACCTAGCCTTGGTTTTCGCACTAGGCTCGCCCAGATTCTAATATGCGGAATGATGGGATCTTACTCGGAAATACCGAAACCCAAAGTAATTGCACAACTCTTTATTTCAAAGAGGGCTTTATACGTCGAACGTTAGACACACTTGTCTACGTCGAAGGAACTATAAGTGTCTAAAACTCAAATAAGTTCTATGACTCTTCGATTGAGTTCGATGATCTAAACTAGACCTATTACAAGGTATTTATAGTCCAATCGTATGAGTACGTATTAGACTTAGAGACCTAAACGTATTAGACTCATATAACTAATCCTAAACAGATAAGCTTAGTTATACACATTCGGATCGGATTACAATTCCGAACAGGGAACGAATTCCTTTTCCTGGTCGCGAACCAATCCATGGTCGCGGACTCATCCAGGTCGCGAATCCTTTCCGAACACGGTTAAGGTCGCGAAGCCGTATACGATCAGGACTTGGAGATCCTCCCGGATCATGACTCCCTTGTTGAGAAGGAGCCAACCCCTGTTGCGACCTCTCGATCAAACTGGAGATGTGGAAATTGGGCTTGTCCATCTTCTTTGGTGTACCACTTTGCCGCACGTGCTCGTTGATCTTTCCGACCGATTCGAAAATTCTCCTTGGTGCCACTGCTGGTGGTAGTCACCTTCTTCTCCAGAATCACATCTTCACGTAGAGGTTCGTCTCGTTGATAGACCAAATCTTCAACAGATGGTACTATGGTATCTGGCTCATCATCCAGCATTGAAGGCTCAAACAGTTTGAGGTGCTCAACATTAACAACCGAGTAAATATCCATGTATGGAGGTAACTCAAGCTGACAAGCATTATTACCCACTTTCCGCAAAATCCGAAAAGGACCATAACGAATGGGTTTGAGCTTCTTACCTTCACCTTTAAGTCTCTCCTTACTCAGATGTAACCATACCATATCACCTTCTTGAAATTGCGCATCAACTCGGTGCCGATCATGTCGCGCCTTGTACTTGAGTTGAGCTTTCAGCAAGTTCTGTTCAACCTCACGATGGAGTCGTTGAATACCTTCCAGGAACTTTTGTGCTCGATCCTGATCAGATGCTTCCTTGCTGTTCTGTGCTGAGGTAGGGATCACAAACTCCATGTCGAATGGACTCTGTGGTAGAAATCCTAAACAAACCTCAAACGGTGACTTTCCAGTCGAACCATGCACTGCTCGATTAAAAGCAAACTGCAGGTACGGTATGCTTCCATCCCAGGTCTTCGGGTGCTTCGAGTTATATCCTCTCAAAAGATGAACAACTGTGCGATTAACCACCTCGGTTTGACCATCAGTTTGCGGATGAAAAGCAGTACTCCTCTTCAGCTTGGTGTCCATCATCGTCCAGAGCGATCGCCAAAAGTGACTAAGGAACCGGGTATCGCGATCAGACACAATAGAAGTCGGCAGTCCGAAGTGTGTCCAAACGTGTTGAAAGAATACCCGAGCTGCCTCTTCTCCCGTGATAGTCTTCCGACAAGGTATAAGAATAATCATTTTGGAGAACCGATCAACGACCACGAATAGATAGTCGTTGCCACGTCGGGTCTTAGGCAATCCTCCCAAGAAATCCATAGATATGCTTTCCCATGGTCGCGATGGAACTGGCAAAGGAGTGTACAAACCTATTTTTCGGTTTGCCGGTTTCGAGATGCTGCAGAGACCACAGCCTCGAACAAAGCTAGCCACATCTTGCTGCATACGCGGCCAAAACACATGTCGGTGAAGATTTTGCAACGTCTTTGTAACCCCAAAGTGACCAGCTACCTTCGATGTATGCGCTTCTCGCAACCATTGAATTCGAGGTGCTCCACGAGGTATACAAAGTAAATTGCCCTTGTACAAGAGTCCTTCTCGACGAACGAACTCCGTAGGTTTCCCTGTTTTGAGCTCAGTCAGTACTGTTTGAAAATCAGGGTCTTCACTGTACATAGTGGCATAGTCATCATGACATGAGGGCTCGATCTGCATGAACGCTGATAAACAGAGGGTCGTAACTGGTGGTCGCGACAACATGTCCGCCAATTTGTTGTGTACGCCCTTTTTGTACTTAATCACCAGATTGAACTGCTGCAGATACGACATCCACTTCATGTGTCGAGCTTGCTGTAGCTTGGACTGAGTCTGCAAATATTGCAATGGTTGATGGTCGGTGTGGACAACCGTCTCTTTCCCTAAGAGATAACACCGCCAATGTTTCACGGCCTGATGCAGTGCGCATAACTCCTTATCATAAGTCGGATAGTTCTTCTGAGCTCCCTGGAATAACTCAGAGTGATATGCCACTGGTCGACCTTCTTGCATGAGCACTGCGCCCATTGCATAACCTGAGGCATCGGTTTCTAGCTCGAACGGTTTCCGGAGATTCGGCAAAGCTAACACAGGCGCCTCGCTGATCTTCCTTTTCAGCAAGAGAAACGTGTCCTCATGTTTCCCTGTCCACTCGAACTTCTGATCGATCCTGGTTAATGCATGCAACGGAGAAGCCATAATCGAGAAGTGTCGGATGAACTTCCGAAGGTATTGGCATGCTCCCACAAAACTACGCACATCCGTAACTGTTCGTGGTCGCGGCCACTCGCGAATCACTTGTACCTTATCTGGGTCGATTTGCAACGTACCGTTGCCGACCAGGAATCCAAGGTAAAGTAGAGTTTGCTGGCCGAACTCGCACTTCTTACGGTTGAGGCGAAGTCGATGTTGCCGAAGCTGATCGAACACCTTTTCGACATGAATGAGGTGCTCATCCCACGATTGACTATAAACTAGTATGTCGTCGAGGTAAACGATGACAAAGTCGTCGATGAACGGTCTCAAAACGTCATTCATAAGACGCATGAAAGTTGCAGGGGCGTTGCAGAGACCAAACGGCATGACCAGCCATTCGAACAGACCTTGTCGTGTTTTGAACGCGGTCTTCCACGTATCCTCCTCTCGGATGCTGACTTGATGATATCCTGACTTAAGATCCAATTTGGAGAAGACAATAGCATGCTTCAATTGGTCTAACAGGTCGTCAATACGGGGAAGGGGGTACCGGTTCTTGATGGTGATCTTGTTTAGGGCTCGATAGTCGATGCACATACGCCAAGTCCCATCTTTCTTTGGTACTAACACCACAGGAGATCCACAAGGTGAACTACTTGGTTGAATGACACCATCGTTCAGCAACTCACCAAGTTGTCTTTTGATCTCTTCATTCTCCAATACTGAGTTGCGATACATACTTAGATTGGGCAGTGTCGCATCGGACACAAGCTGAATTTCGTGCTCGACTGGATGTTTCGGTGGACAACTCTGGGTAGTCTCGAACGGATCACTGTATTTCTCCAGTAGTCCCGACAAACGACCAGAATCTTCTTGGCACTCCAACGACAATGCTGGTCGAGTACCCTCACTTTGTCCAATGGGTCGAATCATGACAAGCACATACTTGTGACATGCATTAACAATCCGTTTGGCTTGATTTGCGGTAATCAAGTTCGAAGTGTTGACGTGGACGTCTCTACTGATTACGAACTTAACCCCGTCTTTGGTGAGGTCGTACTCTTGCGCTCGCCGATGGAAATGAGCGTCTCGATCATACAGATACGGACGCCCAAAGATCACCTGACAGATATCGATAGGGACAACATCGCATTGCACCTCATCGATATACCGTGCAGAGATCACAAACTTCAACACACACTGACTCGTAATCTGTTGGTTCACGTCGGATGTAAACCAACCCAGCGAATATGGTCGCGGGTGTGTGGTTGTCTTCAAACCAAGTCGCCGAACCAGTCCAGCGGAGACCAAATTCTTTTGACTTCCTGGATCGAATATCGCTGCGACCACTTCGTGCTTCACCTGGATGTTGATGGTGAACAAGTCCTCCGTCGGGTGATGGTCGTTCGGTGGATCCGAACCCTTCTCCTTCGGCATTGCCATCAGAGACAAGGTCGTATCCGCCTCATTAACCGAATTCACTCGGACAACTTCTTCGTCGGGTGAAGTCGCAGTAGCCATAGTTGTTCTTTTCCCTGGTCCGTTTTTCTTTGGTCGAAGCTCAGGATGAAGCTTGTAGCATTTGTCCTTCGTATGTCCCGCAACTTGACAATGTTCGTAGAAAGCACCTGTGCCCGATTTCTTCTTCGGACTCGGCTTTTTCTTTGTCGAGGTCGCACTTTCCTTCGTGCTTTTGTCGCTGCGGGATTTGTTCTTCTTCTCGATCGCCATAGCAGTTGTGCTCGCGGTCGCGATATCTTGGACGCCGAACAGACTTAGCTCAGTACTGATCGATTTATGAAATCCAGATGTGTACTTCTGAAATACTTGAGGGTCGGATAGTGAGATGCCAATGACCATTGCTTGTCGTCGAAACTCTGTCGTATAGTCTTGGACGGTCTGGTCGCGCCGTTGGTACAATCGGTGCCAACGCTCCCATCTCTCCTCAAGGTAGCCCATCGGATAGAATTCTTGTCGCAGAAGTCGTTTGAATTGACCCCACGCAAGGTCGTCAGCTTCAACGCTGGCGACAAGGGCCTTCCACCATGTCTTGGCGTGGTCCTTCATCTTCAAAGGTGCAAATTTGACCTTTTGAGCGCTACTAAACCTTTTCAGGTCAAAGTAGGTCTCAAGTTGGTCGATCCAAGAATCCAGCTTCTCGGCATCGATCACCCCATCATATATGGGTATATCAATCTTAGCGTCGACTTTAAAAGATCCGACAGCTAAGGAGGTGTTGGCGAGGTCGTCGGTTTTGTGGTCGCCTTCGTCTTCATCTTCGTCTGCCCTACGCAAGTCTTCACCACTCTTCTCACCCGTAACCTTCCCTACTTCAGGAGGTACAATCATGGCCTGCTGCTTAATCCAAGCAAGCACGGTTTCCATGTCGGTGGAGAGCTTAGCCACTTGTTCGGCTAGGTTAGCTTGAACGGAGGTATCGTCAGACATTGTCGGAGACGCGGCTGTAGGAACCGTCAATTGATCGCCTGGAGTTTCGCCGGAGGTTTTGTAACCCTGGCGAGTCTTCACCATCCACAGGATAGGAAAGTTGCTCTGATACCAACTTGATCCGTTTGAGACCTAGCCTTGGTTTTCGCACTAGGCTCGCCCAGATTCTAATATGCGGAATGACGGGATCTTACTCGGAAATACCAAAACCCAAAGTAATTGCACAACTCTTTATTTCAAAGAGGGCTTTATACGTCGAACGTTAGACACACTTGTCTACGTCGAAGGAACTATAAGTGTCTAAAACTCAAATAAGTTCTATGACTCTTCGATTGAGTTCGATGATCTAAACTAGACCTATTACAAGGTATTTATAGTCCAATCGTATGAGTACGTATCAGACTTAGAGACCTAAACGTATTAGACTCATATAACTAATCCTAAACAGATAAGCTTAGTTATACACATTCGGATCGGATTACAATTCCGAACAGGGAACGAATTCCTTTTCCTGGTCGCGAACCAATCCATGGTCGCGGACTCATCCAGGTCGCGAATCCTTTCGGAACACGGTTAAGGTCGTGAAGCCGTATGCGATCAGGACTTGGTCGCGAAGCCGTATGCGATCAGGACTTGGAGATCCTCCCGGATCATCTGGCAAGCCTCGCATGCGGAGACAAGGTCTCGCGCGTCGTGCATGACCGTGGGCCAATAGAAGCCCTGCCGGAGAGCCTTGGCTGCGATGGCACGCGGGGCTAGGTGAGAGCCACAGCTCCCCGCGTGGATGTTTTCAAGAAGTTGGAGTCCCTCCGGCCGTGGGAGGCAACGGAGGGCGGAAGCCCCCTGCTTGTAGAGTTTCCCCTCCAGCAGGAGGTATGCCCGGGCTTTGGCCCAGAGGTGCTTAGCCTCAGTTTTGTTGGGAGGGTCCCCCTCCCCCTTGATGAAGGAGACGAAGAGGTCCATCCATGACGGAGTCCGGGTGATCTCGGCGACCTCCGGGACGCGGGGCTCGTCGCCCGTGTCCGGGGAGGCCACCGAGGGCTTTGCGATGATCTCCAGGAAGGCCACTTTGGGGAGCAATTCCCGGGCGCTAGCTGCCCGAGCCAAGGCGTTGGCCTGGTCATTATCCCTTCTCGAGATATGCCGGGCCTCGAGGCCATCCAAGTGCCTCTCCATCTTTCACACCTCCAGCAAATAAAGACTCAAGTTTGCGTCATGGCACAGGTAAGACTTATCCATTTGGCAAACTACAAGCTGAGAATCTCCCTTCACTAGGAGGCACCGGATCCCCAGGGAGTGCGCAAGGCGCAACCCGAGGAGCAAAGCCTCATACTCGGCGACGTTGTTGGTTGCAGGGAACTCGAGCCGCGCCGCGTACTCGAGTTCCTTCCCCTCGGGGCTCCAGAGGACTACTCCCGCACCAGCCCCGACGAGACACAGCGACCCGTCGAACATGAGTGTCCAATGGTCATTGCGTTGAGGCAGCGCTGAGAGGTCTTCGTCCCCGGGCACGGAGGCAGGAGTCCACTCCGCCACGAAGTCGGCGAGGACCTGTGACTTGATGGCGGAGCGGCCTGTGAGGGACAGGGAGAAGAGGGCGATCTCGACCCCCCACTTCCCGATCCGGCCGGTGGCCTCTTTGTTCCGCAGCACCTCCCCCAAGGGGAGGGACGACGGGACGATGATGGGGTGTCCCAGGCAGTAGTGGCAAAGCTTCCGGGACGCCATTAGGAGGGCGTAGCAGATCTTCTCCATCTCTGTGTACCGAGTTTTGGCCCCTTGGAGGGCTTCACTCACGTAGTACACGGGACGCTGCTGCCCCCCTTGCTCCTTCACCAATACCGCGCTGACGGCGACCGGGGTCGCGGCAAGGTAGAGGAGCAAGGGTTCTTCTGGAGACGGACTCGTGAGCATTGGAGGGCTCGTGAGGTACTTCTTGAGGTTGTCGAAGGCCACCTGGGCCTCGGGGGTCCATCGGAACACCTCGAGCCCCCGGAGGATCTTGAAGAATTGGAGGCCTCGTTCCCCCGACCGTGAGACGAAGTGGCTCAGCACGGCTAAGCGGCCGGCGAGCCTCTGGACGTCCTTGACGGAGCGCGGCGGGGGCATGTCCAAAAACGCCTGGATCTTTTCGGGATTTGACTCTATGCCCCGTTGGGACACGAGGAAACCTAGGAGCTTCCCCCTGCGCACGCCGAAGGCGCACTTCTCCGGGTTGAGCTTCAGCCCATACGCGTGGAGGTTGCGGAAGGTCTCCGCTAGGTCGTCGACGTGGGCGGCTGCGCGGGGACTTTGAAGACCAGCGTCATGAGGCGCTGGAAGGTCACTCCCGCATTCTTCAGCTCGAAGGGCATGTGGACGAAGCAGAAAGTTCCGAGGGGAGTTATGAAACTCGTCTTTTCCTCGTCCCCTTCCTCCATCCGGACTTGATGGTAGCCCAAGTAGGCGTCCAGGAAGCTCATCCGCTCGCACCCCGCGGTAGAGTCGACCAGTTGGTCAATCCGCGGGAGTGGGAAGTTGTCCTTGGGGCAGGCGCGGTTGAGGTCGGTGAAGTCCACGCACATCCACCACTTGTCATTTGACTTCTTCACGAGGACGGGGTTCGCGAGCCACTCGGGGTGCAAGACCTCCCGAATGAACCCCGCCTCTCGGAGTCGGGCAATCTTCCCCTTGATCACCTCTTGGCGTTCAAGGGAGAGCTTCCTCAGCTTCTGTTTGACAGGGGGGTGACCGGGGGTCACCGCGAGCTTGTGCTCAAAGACCTCCCGGGCGACACCCCGCATGTCCGAGGGCTTCCACGCGAAAACGTCGGAGTTTTCGCGCAGGAAAGCCGCAAGCTGGGCTGCATGCTCCTCGGGGAGCTCCGCCTCGATCCGGACGGTTTTGTCTCCGTCGTCCGGGGACAGCAGGACCTTCTAGAGACCCCCTTCCGGGCGCGGCTTGGGGAGGGGCCTCCCGGGAGGTATGGCCGCGACGTCTGGTTCCGGGGGAGAGGCTCCCCCCCAGGCGCCTTAATAATGTTGACGCTTCCGATTGTGGCGGCGGCGCACTCGTATAGAGCACAGGCCATGTCTTGGTCTTTCCGGACGTTGATCACGCTGTGCGGCCCGGGGATCTTCATGCACAGGTAGTTTTGATGGGTGGCAGCCCCCAAGCGGTTGATCGTGGTCCTCTCCATGATAGCGTTGTAGGAGGAGGGGGGGTCCACTACGTCGAATCAGACCATCTCGGTCCGGTAGTTCTCCGGGGTGCCAAATGTCATGGGGAGATCCACCTTCCCCACGGGGTGGATCGCCTTCCCCGGGACGAATCCTTGCAAGGGGCCCGCTGCGGGCTGCAGAAGCTTCTCATCCACTTGCATCTCCCTGAAGGCCTTCAGGTAGAGGACGTCGGTGGAGCTCCCACCGTCCACGAGGATGCGGGCCAGGTGGCAGTTGTAGATGGTGGCCGAGACGATGAGCGCGTCGTCGTGGGGGAAGCGAACCCCGCGCGCGTCTTCCGCCGTGAAGGTGAGGGGGACGTCCGGCCACTTGGGTGGTGGAGACGTGTGCAGCACCCCCACTACCTTGACTTCGCGCGCGTACTCCTTACGCTAGCGCTTAGAGTCCCGCCCGGAGGCGGACCCTCCCACGATGACGTTGATAAGCCGCTGAGAAGTTTGGAAGGGGAGAGTTTTTGACGGCTCCCCCTATTGCGCCTGCCCCTGCTGACCCCCCGCGGGAGCAGGAAGGGCCGGAACAGCTGGCCGAGGGGGCAAGGAGGCCGGAGTCCCCCCCCTGCCCATGCTGGTCAAGGAACGCCGCGAAGTGCTGCAACAGCTGGTGGCACTCCTGGGTAGCATGGGTACTGGACCCGTGGAAGGTGCACCACGGTCCTTCCCTGCTTCTCCCCGTGGGGCCTTCCCGACCGCGGGAAGACTGTCCTCCCCCATGGCCTTTTGGCTTGGGGAAGGGGCAGTTGCCCCTCGGGGGGTCGCGCGAGCTGCCTCCACCCTCGAGGACAAAGGTGTCCCGAAGCCGTGGCTCGTTACGCCCCCCTTGCCTGGGGCGTTTGAGGAGGTCCCTGGCCCCCCGGTCGGTGGGGGCGGGAGCCCCCTGGGTCTTCTTCCAGAGGTCGTCCTCCTCCGCCCGGGCGTACTTTTCGAGTACGTTGAAGAGCTCATCGGCGGAGGAGGGGCAGCTCCGGGAGAGCCACCGATGGAGCTCCCTCGGGAGGATCCCGCTCTTGCATGCTTCGATGACCGTAGAGTCGGGGACGTGAGCCACTTTGCTCTTCACTTGAGCGAAGTGTTTGAAGAAGCTTTGGATGGTCTCCCCTGTCCTCTGTTGGACGGTGTATAGCTGCGAAGAGTCCAGGGGACGCACGTAGTTCCCTTGGAAGTTCGCGCAGAACTCACGCTTGATGGAGCCGGCCTTCAGGTTGTAGAACCAGGAACGGGCGATCCCGGTGAGGTAGAAGGGGAAGATGTTGCACTGCACCGTCTCGTCCCCCCCGGCCGCGGAGATGGCTATGGAATATACCTGCACAAACTCGTAAGGGTCGGCCTCACCGTTATAGTGCTCGATGTGCGGCGGGCGATAAGGCCGCGGCCACTGGATGCTCCGAAGTCTGCGGCATAGGGGCTGATTTGCCCCCTGCACTTCCCGGGGAGAGTCCCGGTTGCTGTCTCCTTTAACGGGGGGCACGTCCTCGTTATCGGAGTCAGGAAGTGGCCCGAGAGGTCCGCCGGAGTGGTGGTGGCGACGTTTTTCTTCCGGACCGGGGCTGAGTTCCCGGACGTCCGGGCTCTCGACCGGAGAAGTTGGCTCCTCAGTGGGTCTCTTCCCCCGACCGGTGCGAGAGCGAGGCTCCCCGCACCCGCGGCCCGGGGGAAGTTCTTCCACACACTTGGTCGTATGCATTCGCTCGACCTCCCCCGGGGAGAAACGGGCTTGGTCCGCCGGGGACGCCCTCAGGGGCGGCCCCAGGGGAGGAGGGAGCTCATGCACTGTAGCTGCCGGCCCGGAAGCTATCGGGGCCAGCTGGGGGGAGCCCCCTGCGGAGATCCCCGGGACTGGAAAGGGGGAAGCCCCTGTATCATCCGGAACCGGGGAGGGGGCGCCCGCGGCAACGTTTGGAACCAAAGTGGAGGGAGCCCCTGTGGCGATGACCGGAACCGGAAAGGGGGAAACCCCTGTAATATACGGAACCGGCGAGGGGGGAGCCCCCGCGGCGGCGTCCGGAGCCGGGGAGCTGATGCGGGGGGAGGTCTGCAGAGGCACGGGAGCTGCTCTGTCGACCGCCCCCGGTGCAGTAAACACGACGCGCGGGGCGAGACTGGCTCCCGGCGCTGGGAAAACCCCCGGCATGTATTGGGCCCCCGGCCCCGGGAATGAGCCCGGAACGGGGTATCCCCCCGGTGCCACGAAGGGCCCAGGCACGAAGTATCCTCCCGGCACCAGGAAGGACCAGGGTGCCGGGAAGGGTCCGGACGTATGACCCGCAGGGGAAGGGTACCCCCCGCTGGGGTCATACGGGGCGGCCGAACCTCCGGAGACCGGAGGGACTACCGAGTGATCCATAAACGGGGGCATAGCCCCCGAGTACGGGTACGACGCATATGTGGGTCCGGTGGCCGCGCCAACACGCGGAGCAGCTCATCCATAAAGCGCTAGGCGAAGAGCTGGCCCTCCACTAAAGCCTCGAGCAGGGCGTCCCGGGGAGCCGGGGGAGCCGTTGGGGGGAGACTGATCCCGGCTGAGGCTCCCGCGGTCACCGGGAGCGACCCGGAGGTCGAACCACCTAAGTTAAGAGGGAAGGTGGGAGGGGGTACCTGGGTTTGGTCGCCTCCGGGCGGAAGCGCCGGGACGGTCGTGTCCCGGACGGGTGGCGCCGGGTCACCGGGACCGGCGTCACAGGGGAGGGCGCGAGCCCTCGTTCTTGACGGAGCCATGGCGTCTTTGTCACGAGTCCCCACGATCGGCGCCAACTGTCGTGGTATTGCGAATACCCCGGCAAGTTTTGTGAACGATCCTAGCGAAGAAAACGCGACGCGGGCTGATCGGGTGATCGGTCCTCCCCCGCCGGACAAACACAACAAGTGACGCAGAGGTTTATACAGGTTCGGGTCCCGGTGGGGGCCCTAGTCCTATCGGCGTGCTCCCGACCGGAGTCGGCTGGGGAGGCTCTCTCGAGGAGAGGCTTCCGGAGCACACCTGTGAGTTTTGGCTACTCTAGCAATAATGAATCATCTTCTTCTTACAACAGGGGGTACAAGGGCTATTTATAGCCCCAAAAGAAGCAAAACAGACTAAACTACCCCGGATGCTACCATCGGATCGAGGGGTAGCATCGTCCTTCTCCCAGTCTGGTGCCTCGGATGCTTGACAGGTGGCTGCTGATTCCCGAGGCGCTTCCCACGCGTCCCGCACGTGAGCAAGGCGCTTGACACGCGACCCGCACGTGACACGGGACCAAGGGCTCCTGTCCCCGGAAGGAGAATGGCGCCCGGAACAAGCACCAGAGGCCACGTCCTCGGGCTAAAGGCAGCGCCCGGGACCGGCACCGGAGGCCTGGTCCACGGACGAAAGGTGGCGCCCGGGGAAGGCACCGGAGGCCACGTCCCCGGGGCATAAGGCGGCGCACGGGGCAGGCACCGGAGGCCTGGTCCCCGGGGCAAAAGGTGGCGCCCAGGGCAGGCACCATTGGCCACGTCCTCGGGAAAATGGCGGCGCCCGGGGCAGGCACCAGAGGCTTGGTCCTCGGACGAAAGGCGGCGCCCGGGGCAGGCACCAGAGACCACGTCCCCGGGCAAATGGCGGCGTCCGGGGGCAGGCACCGGAGGGCACGTCCCAGGGCTAATGGCTGCGCCCGGGGCAGGCACCGGAGGCCTGGTCCCCGGACGAAAGGCGGCGCCCGGGGCAAGCACCGGAGGCCACGTCCCCGGGGTAGGCACCGGAGGCCACGTCCCTGGGCAAATGGCGGCGTCCGGGGTAGGCACCGGAGGCCACGTCCCCGGACGAAAGGCGGCGTCCGGGGCAGGCACCGGAGGCCACGTCCCCGGGCGAAAGGCGGCGCCCGGGGCAGGCCCCGCACAAATGGCGGCGCCCGAGGCAGGCATCGGAGGCCTGGTTCCCGGACGAAAGGCGGAGCCCGGGGCAGGCACCGGAGGCCACGTCCCCGTGCGAAAGGCGGTGCCCGGGGCAGGCACCGGAGGCCTGGTCCCCGGACGAAAGGCGGCGCCCGGGGCAACCACCAGAGGCCACGTCCCTGGGCGAAAGGCGGCGCCCGGGGTAGGCACCAGAGGCCACGTCCCCGGGCAAATGGCGGCTTCTGGGGCAGGCACCGGAGGCCACGTCCTCAGGCAAATGGCGACGCCCGGGGCAAGCACCGGAGGCCACGTCCCCGGGCGAAAGGCGGCGCCCGGGGCAGGCACCGGAGGCCACGTCCCCAGGCGAAAGGCAAATGGCGGCGTCCGGGGCAGGCACCGGAGGCCATGTCCCCGGGCAAATGACGGCACCCGGGGCTGGCACTGGAGGCCTGGTCCCTGGATGAAAGGCGGCGCCCGGGGCAAGCACCGGAGGCCACGTCCCCGGGCGAAAGGCGGCGCCCGATGCAGACACCGGAGGCCACGTCCCCGGGCAAATGGCGGCGTCCGGGGCAGGCACCAGAGGCCACGTCACCAGGCAAATGTGGCGCAACTTACCTGGACTTATTCTCGCGGAGGTTTCCCCCAACATCTTTGTTTACATGTTTCAATTAAAGCTCACAGCAATTTGTACATGCCGGACAATGTCCGGCCATGCCCAGACAACATCCGGCACGTCCCGAACAAAAGCCCCTGGACAGTTTAAACGTCTGTGGTTTATTTAAATTGAAACCACACAACTTTTATGTAGGCCAGACAACATCCGGCCTACCTCGGACAAAAGCTCCAGACAAATCCGTTTGTCACTGTTTTTGTTTTGCAACAACCACTAGAGGTTTGGACTGGCCTGACATTGTCTGGCCATCACAGACAATGTCCGGCCGGTGCAAATCAAAAACAAGACTTTACCAATTTTACTCAAAACCAAATTTAGGGTATTTGCACATATGGATTTGCTGTTTTCTCGTGGATATTCCTGTTGACACTCAGCAACGACCACGACCAATATGATTTGCGAACTTAACTCACATGTCGAATATTCGGTCGAAAATAGGTGGTCGAGTGGATTTGGTCGAACGTATGCAAATGAGATGAAAACTGGTACGACTAGCTTGAACTCTTATGACCACGACCAAACCCCAAACAAAGATACAGTCAAACCGGCAAACACGACCACGACCACACTCCAAGCAAGGATACAATCAGAATGTGCAAATACGACCACGACCAGCTCTAGTAATGAAACATATTGCTCTTGCTGGCGACCACGACTAAGTGTAGTTTTCAAAATATTTTCTTTAATGCAACACAAACTACACTTAGATTTTCTAGCAATGCAAGAGGTGATTAATAACTAGTGCAAGATGATATGAATGCATTTGAGCTTCCACCTAGATAGACTCAAGCTACTAGTTTTCGACCCCTCTTAATAGTATGGTCAAACTAGTAAAAAGAAGTCCTATCAATCCGGTCTATCTCCAAACACCAAACTGGTAAAATCCTAAGAAAACAATCCTTAATCTTGGATTTTACCTTCGGTGAAGTTCGACCTCGTGAAGCTCAACCCCTCGAAGCTTGTCCTCGCAAAGCTCGACCTCGCTAAGCTTGACCAAGCTCGACCTCGCTAAGCTTGACCTCGCTCGAGATGCCTCATATCGGCATCATCCTCTTCATGCCCTTGCTTACTTTCATCTCGCAACCATTATAAGAATACAACACATACACTCAATGCACAACGCTAGTCTCATATTTAGGTTGTGATTAATCATCAGAGAAACTACTCCACATAGGAGTTAACTCAACAATTTCTCTTTCCGGTGAAATGACAAAACCATATTCAACAAGTAACAAATGAGTAAGAGATGAATCATACAATCATATAGATCCATATATGATAGAAGACATACGTACACGATCCATACTACTCACTTCATGATAAAGATAAGCATAAGTTTGATGTACGCATAGATGACCAGTATGATGAGCTCCCTCTCAATATCAAATCTACAACAAGGGAGTCATCAATCTTCAGGATTTAACACATGATATTTCGATTAACAATTAGCACAAGCTTGATGCAACCATTGAACTCCCCCTCAACATATGCATTAATATTACACCACAATAGGGAGTCATCGACTTCTAGGGTTTAACAAATAACAATTCAATATACTTGTGCTAAACCAGGATTTATTCAAGTTGTCATTTAATCATCAAAACTATTATTATTCAAACTAACATTCATCATCAAGGGTTTATCCAAATCGTCATTAATCATCAAAACCTAAATCGACCTAGATCCAACAAACCACGCCGATGATGACCAGCCCTTTCAATAATGACCACAAGTAGCTGCATCGCCCACTTCGACCTTCTCCCACGACCGCGACCATTGCAGTTCCTCGACCAATCCTCCTCAAGCTTCAACTTCAGCAAGCATTCTATGATCAACCTCTCCCTCCTCCCCCTTTGCTCTGTGCTGAAATTGTCTTACATATGTGCTGAGATGAACAACTGATCAAACTGGTAATTGGAATAGTTGCTAATAGAATTTTATCTATTGTGTAAAATGATTTTGAATTAATTTTGATAAACAAACTGCGATCTGTGATGCAATGTGATAGTTATCATGATGAATTGAACTTTGTCTGTGAATGATCTCTGTTTGAAACTGGTTGTTTTAATTCTATCTGAGTATTTGTGCAGACCAATGTTGTGCGTAGTGATTTGAGGGTTTTCTAAAGTGAAAAGTGTTCTGTTTCTTCTTGTGATTCTATTATTTAGGTCTGTTGGGAGTTAAGTTGTGTATTGGCAGAGGATTTTGTGAATCTAGAGATGTCCATATTGCATTGTTCCATTCAATTGCCTAAACTGAATTGATAGATATGTAGTTGATGAATTGAACCTAGATTAACTTTGTTTCAATTACTCATTTGTGATCAATTTTTGCTTCGCTATGATAAATGGCTTCCTAGGTGGATGGAGACTAGAGTATGAAATGCAATTGTGTTGATTCATTATCAAAATTCTTGTAGATCAATTTCTAGTTTCTATCTAAATTGAAATATATCTCATTCAACTTCTCTGTGCTAAAATGTGTTAGTTGTTGTGTTGTTTTCGAGGGTGTGGATTGGATTGAGCCCTAAGTTGGAGCTTGCGCTTGGTTGTGGTTGTAGTTGAGAGGTTGTTGAGCAACGGTTTGTGCTATTTCTGTGTGCCTATTCGTTGATACCGTATGTTGAGAGATGTACTCATTTTAGTCACTTTCGCTGCTCTTATTGTGGAACAACTGAACGATACGATTGTATCGCATATATTCATGTTGACGCATACAGATCTACCACTAACAAATGGCCGCAGTGTGATCACCTCTCTCTTTCTCTTTATTCCCTTTGACATTTTCTCTCTCTTTCTTTCATCTAGTTTATTTTCATTCGACCTTGATTTAGTTTAGTTTTACGCATTTTACTTCTCTAGTCCCTGAGGAAAGAACGACTGAATCTCGCCATATTACACCGATCTCGTCTTGTTATGAGATGATTTAGGCTAGTATTAGTATCATTGATAATATCGTAAGTAAATTGAGACAATTCATATATCATTATAAAGAGTTTCATGAATAAGTCGCATACTTGTTGATCGATAAAAGTGATACTTTATTCAGGGAATACAATAATATATTTTTCATAAGAATTCATAGACATGTCATGATACAACCACATCCATGATTGCCTATAGTGCATATCTCTATCAGCTATGTTGTGCCTATGTATTCCACTAGCATTGTCGTCTTTTGTATGTTGTGGCCTTCTTCCTGGCGATATATAGACATGACATGTAGCTTATGTAGCAAGCTAGGTCGATGTGGCTGCATTGTGTGCTCTCTGTTATTCATTCTGCGGATTTGTCTAAAAGTTTGCACTATTTATCTTTGTATGTTGTCCACATTATATTTTCCTGTTGCCAACTATTGCTCAGTTGCCGTAGTGGTTGCAAAGTTATGCGTTGTGCTTTTGATATATCTCTAGCCTACCTTGTTCCTGCTACGCCTTGGTCTATACTACGTTGCCCCCCCGGATACTTGCACTGTTCCTGCAGTTTGCTTGCCTCTTTTGTTATGCCCTATTATCATATATTTATATCCTCCATACATGTTGTTGCTGACTGTGTTGTCATGGTGCTTATATGTTGTTCTTTTGATATATTGCTAGCTTACCCTATTCCTGCTACTGTGTTTTTCGTTGTGTTGTGTTTTGGTCTATACTGCATTCCTCCCTGGGTGCGTGCGTTGTTCCTGTTATTAACTTGCCTCTTTTGCTATGCCCTGTTACCATATATCAATATACTCTGTGTATGCCAGTGTATGCTGTGTTCCTAACTGGTTGCTTGTGCTGTTCCTGCTGTTTAGTTGCTTTCTTTGCTATGCCCTATTACCATATATCTATATACTCCATGGATGTTGCTGTTTCCTGGGTTGCACGACCATGAATAGTTGTTGGATGAATATATGTGTGTGTGTGTGCGCGCGCGCGCACACCTCTATCTATACATGTGCATTGGTGCATAGCACTGTAGGTATGTGCATTGCTATCATTTGCGGCACCTATTGCTCATCACTATGTTGGTACCCTAGATGATGTTCAGTCGTGCATTGTGCTGCACACACCCCCCCCCCCCCCCCGCCCCCGCGCGCAAAGAGGCCCCATTGATTTGAAATACCATTCTTCCTAGATACCACCCCCATGCTGCTCTTATATCTTTTCTTTCTTTCTTGTCCTATTTTGGAGCATTCCCTGTTATGCCCACATATGGATAGCACCTTAGCGTTTATAATTCGTAGGCAACGCCATAGGTGTAGCTGCAAAGCATCCATTGATTTGCTGCACCTAGATGCAGCAGCCTCAGCAGTAGCTTGCCTGCATTGCACATATGGATATGGATATAGAGGCACCAGTAAAACATTTCTATGGAATGCTCTACTTGAATATGTTAGAGCACAAGGAAAATTTTCCTTGGCCATTGTCTAATCTGGGATAGCATTGCTGCTACTCCCAGGTGGCCGCACCCCGCATTCATGCTTCAAAATTCCATTGGATATACACAAGAATTATATGTGTGCTATCAAGAAAAATACCCACCTTGTTGACTTTATCCAACATACCTCCTTGATCATTTGGGATGAAGCCCCAATGAATTACAGTCATTGCTTTGAAGTGCTAGACCGCATACTCAGGGATATACTCTCAAATGTTGGCCCCCATAATGCAAGCAGGTAGTTTAGAGGAATTATTATGGTTCTTGGGGGTGATTTCCACCAAACTTTGCCAATAATCCCAAAAGCAACAAAAGAGCATATCCTTGATGCTTCCATTGTCTCCTTGGACTTGTGGTGCAATTGTTCTATCTTAGAGTTACCAGAAAATATCAGGCTAGGATCTCCTAATCTATCGTCGAAAGATAGGCAACAACTTGCTGAGTTTGCTTCCTGGCTCCTTACTGTGGGCAATGGCATAACCCCTCATGTGTCTCATGAAGGCATCTCCTCGCCCCCTTGGATTAGGATCCCTGATTATCTTTTGCTCCTGCCAAAGAGAAACTTGCCAAGCCTCATTTTATTTGTGTATGATTGATTTTCTGCATCACATAGTGCATCTGACTATTTGTGCCAGCATGTCATACTTGCTCTAACAAATGACATAGTCGTAGACATAGACAACCAGATGGTTGACTAGCTAGAGACCGATCAAATGTCGTATTACAACTCGAACTACATTGCTGATACCTCAGCTAACACTGCCACGATTGAAGGATTGTACCCGACAGAATTCCTCCACACAATATCTATCAGTGGTCTGCCTAAGCACCATCTCCGCCTCAAGATTGGTGTCCCTATAATGCTTCTGCGCAATCTAGATCCATCTAGAGGTCTCTGCAATGGCATTAGATTAATAGTCACCTAGCTAACACACCAAATTATCGAAGGAAAAATTATCACAGGAAAACATAAAAGATCAAGGGCTTATATTCCTAGAACCATTGCGGTGTTTGCAAACTCAAAATGGCCATTTAAATTGAAGCGTCGTTAGTTTCCGATACGGGTCCCATATGCCATGACTATCAACAAAAAAGCCAAAGAAAAACACTTTTGAAAGTAGGTGTTTATTTTCCTTGACCCATATTATCTCACGGTCAATTATATGTCGCTTCATCACGTGTGACATCGCCAAAGGGGCTGCTTATGCTCGTCAAAAACAGCCCACCTAAATATGAAACTGCACATAGAACATAGTTTACAAGGAAATGTTTTTCCAACTTTGCACCATCGAGCTCTTAACCTACAGTAGACCCTGTCCTCCTATGTACTACCTGTGATTATTACATGCTAGTAAGTCCCCTTTGCATGCATCATATGCCCACTCATTTTTTGATCCGGGAGGATCTTCAAGTCCTAATCGCATACGGCTTCGCAACCAAGTCCAGATCGCATACGGTTTCGCGACCTTAACCATGTTCGGAAAGGTTTCGTGACCATGGATTAGTTCGCGACCATGAAAAGGAATTTGTTCTCTGTTCGAAATTGTAATCCGAACCTAATATGTATAACTAAGCTTATCTGTTTAGAGTTAGTTAGTCATATGAGTCTAATACGTTTAGGTTATTGAGTCTGGTACGTACTCATACGATTGGACTATAAATACCTTGTAATAGGTTTAGTTTAGATCATCGAAAATCTATCGAATACAATCGAGTCTAGATTGAAGTCTTAGACACATAGTTCATCGACATAAACAAGTCTGTCTAACATTCGACGTGTAAAGCCCTCTTTGAAATAAAGAGTTGTGCAATTACTTTGAGCTGTGTTTTCAATCGACCTTTGAGTTTCGGTAATTCCGAGTAAGATCCCGTTATTCCGCATATAGAATCTGGGCGAGCCTAGTGCGAAACCAAGGCTAGGTCTCAAACGGATCAAGTTGGTATCAGAGAAACTTTCCTATTATGTGGATGGTGAAGACTCGTCAGGGTTACAAAACCTCCAGTGAAAATCCAGGCGATCAATCGACGGTTCCTATAGCCTCGTCTCCGACAATGTCTGACGATACCTCCGTTCAAGCTAACCTAGCCGAATAAGTGGCTAAGCTCTCCACCGACATGGAAACCGTTCTTACTTGGATTAAGCAGCAGGCCATGATTGTACCTCCTGAAGTAGGGAAGGTTATGGGTGTGAAGACTGGTGAAGACTTGCGTAGGACAGATGAAAATGAAGACGAAGGCGACCACAAGACCAACGACCTCGCCAACACCTCCTTAGCTGTCGGATCTTTTAAGGTCGACACTAAAATTGATATACCCAGATTGTACCAACGACGCGACCAGACCGTCCAAGACTATACTATGGAATTCCGGAGACAAGCAATGATCATCGGCATCTCACTGTCCGATCCTCAGGTATTTCGGAAATACACATCTGGACTTCAGAAGTCGATCAGTACTGAGCTAAGTCTCTTCAGCGTCCAAGACATCGCGACCGCAAGAACAACCTCTATGGCAATCGAGAAGAAGAACAAATCCCGCAGCGACAAAGGCACGAAGGATAGTGCGACCTCGACAAAAAAAAAACCGAGTCCGAAGTAAAACGCTTCAAAATTAGGCATGGGTACTTTTTGCGATCATTGTCAAGTCGTGGGACATACGAAGGACAAATTCTACAAGCTTCATCCAGAACTTCAACCAAAGAAAAACGGACCAGGAAAAAAAAGCCACGGCTACTACGACTTCATCCGACGAAGAAGTTGTCCAAGTGAATTCGGTTAATGAGGCGGATACGACATTGTCTCTGATGGCAATGCCGAAGCAGAAGGGTTCGGATCCACCGAACGACCAACACCCAACGGAGGACTTGCTTACCATCAACATCCAGGTGAAGCACGAAGTGCTCACAGCGATATTCGATCCCAGAAGTCAGAAGAATCTGGTCTCCGCTGGACTGGTTCGGCGACTTGGTTTGAAGACAACCACACACCCACGACCATATCTGCTGGGTTGGTTTACATCCGACGTGAACCAACAGATTACGAGTCAGTGTATGTTGAAGTTTGCGATCTCTGCATGATATATCGATGAGGTGCAATGCGATGTTGTCCCTATCGATATCTGTCAACTGATCTTTGGGAGTCCATATCTGTATGATCGAGACGCTCACTTCCATCGACGAGCGCAAGAGTACGACCTCACAAAAGACAGAGTTAAGTTCGTGATCAGTAGAGACATCCACGTCAATACTTCGAACTTAATTACCGCAAATCAAGCCAAACGAATTGTTAATGCATGTCACAAATATGTGCTTGTCATGATTCAACCCATTGGTCAAGATGAGGGTACTCGACCAGCTTTGTCATTGGCTTGTCGAGAGAACTCTGGTCGTTTGTCGGGACTGCTGGAGAAATACAGTAATCTGTTCGAGACTACCTAGGGTCGTCCACCGAAACGTCTAGTGGAGCACGAAATTCAGCTTGTGTCCGATGCGACACTGCCCAATCTGAGCATGTATCGCAACTCAGTATTGGAGAATGAAGAGATCAAGAGACAACTTGGTGAGTTGCTAAACGATGGTGTCATTCAACCGAGTAGTTCACCTTGTGGATCTCCTGTGGTGTTAGTGCCAAGGAAAGATGGGATTTGGCGTATGTGCATCGACTACCAAGCACTGAACAAGATCACCATCAAGAACCAGTACCCCCTTCCTCGTATTGACGACCTGCTAGACCAATTGAAGCATGTTATTGTCTTCTCCAAATTGGATCTTAAGTCAGGATATCATCAAGTCAGCATCCGAGAGGAGGATACGTGGAAGACCGCGTTTAAAACACGACAAGGTCTGTTCGAATGGCTGGTCATGCCGTTTGGTCTCTGCAACGCCCTGGCAACTTTCATGCATCTTATGAATGGCGTATTGAGACAGTTCATCGATGACTTTGTGATCGTTTACCTCGACGACATACTAGTTTACAGTCGTTCGTGGGATGAGCATCTCATTCATGTCGAAAAGGTGTTCGAACAGCTTCGGCAACATCGACTTCGCCTCAACCGTAAGAAGTGCGAGTTCGGCCAGCAAACTCTACTTTATCTCGGATTCATGGTCGGCAACGGTACGTTGCAAATCGACCCGGATAAGGTAAAAGTGATTCACGAATGGCTGCGACCGCGAACAGTTATGGATGTGCGTAGTTTTGTGGGAGCATGCCAATATCTTTGGAAGTTCATCCGACACTTCTAGATTATGGCTTCTCCATTGCATACATTAACCAGGATTGATCAGAAGTTCGAGTGGACAGGGAAACATGAGGACACGTTTCTCTTACTGAAAAGGAAGATCAGCGAGGCGTCTGTGTTAGTTTTGCCGAATCTCCAGAAACCGTTCGAGCTAGAAACCGATGCCTCAGGTTATGCGATGGGCGCAGTGCTCATGCAAGAAGGTCGACCAGTGGCATATCACTCCGAGTTATTCCAGGGAGCTTAGGAGAACTACCCGACTTATGACAAAGAGTTGTGTGCACTGCATCAGGCCGTGAAACATTGGCGGTGTTATCTCTTGGGTAAAGAGACTGTTGTCCACACCGACCATCAACCGTTGCAATATTTGCAAACTCAGTCCAAGCTACAGCAAGCTCGGCACATGAAGTGGATGTCGTATCTGCAGCAGTTTAATCTGGTGATTAAGTACAAGAAGGGCGTACACAATAAATTGGCGAACATGTTGTTGCGACCACCAGTTATGACCCTCTACTTATCAGCGTTTCTGCAGATCGAGCCCTCATGTCATGATGATTATACCACTATGTACAGTGAAGACCCTGATTTTCAAATAGCACTGATTGAGCTTGAAACAGGGAGACCTACAGAGTTCGTTTGGCGAGAATGACTCTTGTACAAGGGCAATTTACTTTGCATACCTCGTGGAGCACCTCGAATTCAATGGATGCGAGAAGCGCACACATCGAAGGTAGCTGGTCACTTTGGGGTTACAAAGACGTTGGAAAATCTTCACCGACATGTGTTCTAGCCACGTATGCAGCAAGATGTGGCTAGTTTTGTTCGAGGTTGTGGTCTCTGCAGCATCTCGAAACCGGCAAACTGAAAATTAGGTTTGTACACTCCTTTGTCAGTTCCATCGTGACCATGGGAGAGCATATCCATGGATTTCTTGGGAGGATTTCCTAAGACCCGACGTGGCAACGACTATCTATTCGTGGTCGTTGATTGGTTCTCCAAAATGATTATTCTTATACCTTGTCGAAAGACTATCACGGGAGAAGAAGCAGCTCGGGTATTCTTTCAAAACGTTTGCACACACCTCGGACTGCCGACTTCTATTGTGTCTGATCGCGATACCCAGTTCCTTAGTCACTTTTGGCGATCGCTCTGGACGATGATGGACACCAAGCTAAAGAGGAGTACTGCTTTTCATCCACAAACTGATGGTCAAACCGATGTGGTAAATCGCACAATCGTTCATCTCTTGAGAGGATATAACTCGAATCACCCGAAGACCTGGGATGAAAGCATACCATACCTGCAGTTTACTTTTAATCGAGCAGTGCATGGTTCGATTAGAAAGTCGCCGTTTGAGGTCTATTTAGGATTTCTACCATAGAGTCCATTCGACATGGAGTTTGTGATCTCTACCTCAGCACAGAACAGCAAGGAAGCATCTGATCAATATCGAGCACAAAAGTTCCTGGAAGGTATTCAACGACTCCATCGTGAGGTTGAACAGAACTTGCTGAAAGCTCAACTCAAGTACAAGGCGCGACATGATCGGCACTGAGTTGATGCGCATTTTCAAGAAGGTGATATGGTATGGTTACATCTGAGTGAGGAGAGACTTAAAGGTGAAGGTAAGAAACTCAAACCCATTCGTTATGATCCTTTTCGGATTTTGCGGAAAGTGGGTAATAGTGCTTGTCAGCTCGAGTTACCTCCATACATGGATATTTACTCGGTTGTTAATGTTGAGCACCTCAAACTCTTCGAGCCTTCAATGCTGGATGATGAGCCAGATACTATAGTACCATCTGTTGAAGACTTGGTCTATCAACGGGACGAACCTCTACATGAAGATGTGATTCTGGAGAAGAAGGTGACTACCACTCGTAGTGGCATGAAGGAGACTTTTCGAATCGGTCGAAAAGGCCAACGAGCACGTGCGGCAAAGTGGTACACCAGAGAACCTGGAAAAGCCCAATTTCCACATCTCCAGTTTGATCGAGAGGTCGCAACAGGGGTTGGCTCCTTCTCAACAGGGGAGTCATGATCCGGGAGGATCTTCAAGTCCTGATCGCATACAGCTTTGCGACCTTAACCATGTTCGGAAAGGTTTCGCGACCATAGATTGGTTCGCAACCATGAAAAGGAATTCATTCCCTGTTCGGAATTGTAATCCGATCCGAATATGTATAACTAAGCTTATCTGTTTAGGTTTAGTTAGTTATATGAGTCTAATATGTTTAGGTTATTGAGTCTGATACGTACTCATACGATTGGACTATAAATACCTTGTAATAGGTCTAGTTTAGATCATCGAAAATCTATCGAATACAATCGAGTCTAGATTAAAATCTTAGACACATAGTTCATCAACATAGACAAATCTGTCTAACATTCGACGTGTAAAGCGCTCTTTGAAATAAAGAATTGTGAAATTACTAAGAGTTATGTTTTCGATCAACCTTTGGGTTTTGGTAATTTCGAGTAAGATCCCGTTATTCCGCATATAGAATCTGGGCGAGTCTAGTGTGAAAATCAAGACTAGCTCTCAAACGGATTATTTTTCATCTCATTTGCATCTATAGGCCCTTTATTGTTTATTAAATACACTACGTTGTTTACTTTTTTTTATACTTCTACACACCTGTGCAAGTAATAAGTTGCGCAATGGCATCAGTCGCTAGGCTAAAAGACCTCGCCATGGGACAACAAGCCTCCGAAGCCTGTGGGCGTCTAATTCATTTGTGGGATGCAAAGAAACTAAAAACTGTTGCTCCTAATCCCTTCATCAGCATTGATGGTGTTCTGCTTGATGAAGTGGTATGTCCATCGAGCTTATTTCTCCTTACATGTCCTCACTGTGTTGAGAACATTCATTGTTATTATATTGCTTAAACGCCTCCTTTTCATTCACATCTACTACCACATTTCTTTGCTGCCCAGAGAACAAAGCTGCAGATAACAGTACCAAAGAAACATGCTACCCAATTTAGCTCGAAGCTGGTTGAAGGCTTCATATACATCATAGCGCATGCCAATATTTTGGTTGTATCAAAAAAGGCATATATCTACCGCCATGAGAGGTGCATGCTTCAATTCAAGAACGCTACAATGACTCACCGCTTGCAATCCAGAGGAGCATATATTCCATCTTATGCATTTTCGTTCTCCACATTTGATGACATCGCATCTTACGACGATGCTGGCTGCCAACTCCTACGTAATGCCTGCTATACAATCAATATAAATTGTTTCATGCCATTGTTTTACCAATGTGTTTGCTTCCATCTAGACTTGCTGGGAGCGATAAGCTTCATCAGTATTTATGATTATGCTGGGACAACATATGCTAAGAAACATAGGTAGATTGAGATCCGAGATGAAGAGTATGCTTCTGTCTTTCTATAATGTCTTCCTTACTTACATCGTGTTCTCATTGCACCATTTTTTTTATCTACTTTGCTATATGACCTGCCACCGTGTTCATCCTGTAGTGAACAAACCCAGGAAATTATCCTTTGGGGTGACCATGGAGAATACTTTGATGCTAAGGTTGTCATCCAAAAAAGCCAAAATAGCATTGTCGTTGGCATATTTTGGTCTTTATATCAGAAAATATTTAGGTAAGTGGCCTCAACATCAATCCATTCTCCAGCTACTACCGAGCTATTCCTTGCTTTCATCCAAAAATAAACAAACATTTATCTACTAATACCAAATGTCAAGGTTGGTCACAAACATCCTTTACGTCAACAATGAAGATCTACATAGACCTTGACATCGCCGACCTGGCTCAATTTCTCTCTAGGTTTGCCACCACACCCTGCAGCACTTATTTGATATTCATGCTTGCCAACCTCTACTTTCAATTACAGCTCACTGTTTTCTACTCCTACTATTTTCCAAAGATACAAATGATAGATGTCGCCACTTCAACTCCAGCTCCCACAGCTAGGTCGCCAAGCTACGGCAAATCCAACAAATAAGTTGCTCGATGTTTAGGAGCTCACTGCACTACCACCGTTTGCTTTCTAGGTTTGCTACTGACACACTCAAGAAGAGTGCATTTAGTAATAATCGCAAGTGAATGGTTGAACGTTGAACACTTGAGAGTTGAATCCACGAGGAACAAGCTTTCGTCTCACATGCATTCCTTTGCTTCATATGTGTTTTTAGAAACTAATGCCTCAGAGAAATCCTCCTCAACACACCTCCTACGGACATTGTAGACACAGCCAATGCGCCCCTAGTTGAGGTGACCCCATCTAGTGCATCTGTTGCTCAAACTACATGCAATGCACCCCTAGCTTGAACCGTGCAACACCCTCAATGGTTCCATATTTATATCTCAAATACATATGCTTCCCATAGATTTTCCCTGAATAATTGACACATCAAATACCATTTCCAACCCAACATCTGCAATGATCATCGACACACATGATGCACCCCCAACTGAAGCAACTCCATCCATTGCAGCTGCTGCTATACCACGGGACAACAAGACTATTGATGTAGCATCCATTTCAGTAGTGCTACACACAACAAAAAGGTAATTTATTGCTCTTTTTCCAACACACTAGACAATATCCATAATTGAATCGAGCATCTTTGACAGTTTGCCCCCCATCCTTCCCACCAGTATTAAAATACATTTACCTTTGACAAAGACTCTAAGCGGCAAAAGAGAAGGTACAGCCACATACTGCCCTTGCATGGCCATCAATATTAAAATACATTTCCTTAACCATCGCCATTGCATGCCGCAGTGATGCCCTAGCTGATGCCGCCGCAGACGACACAGGACCCAGCGGCTTTGCTCACTAGCATAGAAAAAGGCACGTCATTTACATATTGCACAATGCATGCGTGGCTATTTTCCACTACCAACTGTATTACTCTGATTATTGACTTAGCAATTCATTGATAACTGTTGTCCCTTCTGCAGGTGAATCAAATCATGCTATCTTTTTCACAGCCATTTTCCCATCTTCGCACAAGCAACCATCTATACATATTTGTTTTGATGCTAACCTATGTCATATTGTACCTACCGCCAAGCCTCTTGCATATTCTCCTCCATCTCTTGCAGATCTTATGCTGCATTACCTCAGTAAAGGAACAGCTAATAGCCGCCTTTTTATGTCCATGTGCCGCTTCTTCTGTCATGCTTCTATCTAACTGGCAAAAAAATGCTCACAGTAGTTACTTCACTGATTATACTATCAAACAAATGTGCATATACCTACGCTCAGTTACATATGCATGTGTGCATGTGTGTGTGTGTGTGTTGTTCCTTCCTACATCATTACAGCATGCACTTGCCAAGGCTTCGTCGTTTGTTGACAATATTGTTAGCTTGCTTCTTTGAGTAATTGCTTTTTCTTTGCCTAACACTTCCTTGTTTTACTCCGCATTTGCATGCGTTTGGTACTTTGCTTGCTTTTCCCTTGCATGCTTACCCCCCAGCATATGCTATTTGTTGGCGCCGCTTGTTCTATTGCCATCATGCAGCTATTTAGTATCTAATACACATTCCTGTAGCTGAACAAAAGCACCTTCTAAAACAGTTGCCATCGCCATCATCTCTCCTCTCCAATTTCATCCAGCATATATTACTCGAAGCACTGAATACCCACCAAGTTACCTCTAACTTAGCCAACCAGCCGTTGCTTTATATGCAAAATTCTTTGGAATTATTCCTACATTTACCTTTAACTATTCGCTAAAACCACAACATGTATTACATGTAATACAGATTAGTCACCGGTCATTGTAACAAATGCATAGTGTTCCGAACGTACATATTTAATCCATCTACAATAATTTATTCAACTGGAGCAACGTGCAGGGGCCTCCACTAGTTTTATCTACAATCAGGCCTCCAAGGCTTGCTAGTCCCTTTTCGTTGCTTATGAGCTAGTTAAAATGCCCAACTTATTTGCGCCCATTTGTTACCGAGGACTGGTCCAACCATGTCCTTTTAATTTTTTTTCTTTGGCCCGTTTTTCTTACCACATTCCTAGGTCTACTACAAATGCCAAAACAAATCAAACTTCCATAGGAACAAATCGCCAAAGATGTTACGGCATATTCCGGAAGAATGCACTATGGTTACAGCGTTCTTGTCATTTCCCCTCGTGACACACTAATTGAACACTTAAAACTAGCCATATGGATTCTTCCTTTTGGAAAGGATTCCAAATTATATATCTTTTAGTTTGCTAAAGGAGCACACCATATCAAGCGATATGCATATAAGTTCACATCACAGCATGATCCTAACATGATCAAGATCACCATTTCCTCAGTAGGTTTGGACACTAATGTACAATTACAAGTGGCCCAGGCAATGTGCCGACCTGCAACTATTCCATCTATCGAACAAATTATAGGAGGTGGCAGGAAGTAGAGGATCCCTGTCATGCATTGACCTGGTTAAGAATCATTAAATCATGATTTAGGCTGTCTCCAACAGTGGTGTGATTGTTGGCGCGCGTCGACGGAGGCAACCGCATGCTCGTCGCTTTCTCGGTGTGATTGGACGCGTGTGTTCTTTGGGCAGAGGCGAGCGACGGGCGAGCGCGCGGTGACGAACGCTTCGCCGTTGGAGGGGAAGAAGACGCTTTGTTACGCATGATTGCGGGTCCCATCGAGAAATAAACCAGCTAACCTTAGTTGCCAATTTTTAAATCTGAAAAGTGGGTCCACGCAACAAACAGCCTCACTGTCAGTGAGAGGTATTTACGGTGCGTGTGTGAAACGAAACTGGAGACGTGGCGCCGACAACTGGCGTAGTGCGCGTTGTCAATGCGTGTGATACTGATCCACATGTTAGTCACTATCACTGACATCTGGGTCACAAAATCAGAGTCCCCACATGGCAGTTAGAGGGTCAAATCTGTTTTCGTCGCACGTGAGCGAGGCATGTGGGCCCCACCTAAAGCGGAAACCGCGTGAGTGTGCCAGCCTCGGTTTTTTCACGCACGTGTACGGTTTCAAACTTGAGTCACTGACATGTGGGGCCAGTGACGGTTGACCCCACTTGTAAGTGCACATAACGTTTTGTTTACGGGTGTCAGTGATACGAAATTTTTTTGTGGGCCCACCTGTTAGTGATACGTAAATTTTTAATGTTTTAATATTTATTTGTCAAATCATTAAAAGCCCAATAAAAGTCAAGCAAGAGTCAAACTGTTGGAGACTTGATTGTTGCTTGGCTCTTTCAGATTGTCTTCACATGCGTGGCAGGGAATATTTTGTATAAAGCCAAATAAGAGTCAAGACAGTTGGAGACAACCTTAAATCATTGACAGATCAAAATTGAACAACTACCAACTTGGGTTTGGCACGAGGGGTTGGCAGAAGTTTTTTCCAAGGTGGCATGAGTTTGCTAGGATTCAAGGAGACAACTCATGGAGAACAAACATACATGTAAACATACAGAAGAAAGTTCTATAAAACACACACACACACACACACATATATATATATATGAGAATCAATTTAGCACATGGTTTCTCTCTATTTTTCTATCTTGTCTTGTGTTCATCTATTATTATTTGTGTTTGTGATCCGAATACGTACGGAAGTAAAATAGCAATCCATCAAATTGCAACACATTATTAATACGAATCACAATAACCACGATGCCACTTAAAAACCAAACCTTGGACACCTCAAAACCCTAAGCTTTAGATTGCATTGAATTTGAAGACTGTTAAGCAATAAGCTTGTAGGCTATGTTTAGTATGCCCTTGATTGGCTCTCTGTAATTAGTATGTTTTGATTACGCTGCCCCCTAATTTAGAGATCCTGTACGCATGCCTGTTGATATATATATATTGGCCACCCGTCCATGCATGGTACTGTGGCGTGATTGCCTCATCCTCTTCATTCTTTTCATGGTATCAGTCTTTCCTTCTTGAGCCTCTTCCGCTGCTCTTCTCCCTCCATCCCACTGCTACGGAGGCCACCAACCGTATGGCTTCTCCTGACGCCGACGCCGCAGCAGCCGCTGCAGCTGCTGCCGTTGAGGCCAATCGCACGTCTGCCGCTGACGGTGACCACGCCACTTCCCCGCCTCCTGCTCCGGCCCTGCACGTTCCTCCCGCGCCTGTCATGGTGTCACCCGCCATCAACGTCGCCTCCGTCAAGGCGCACGTCCCCGTCGTCCTCGATCTAAAAGCCTCCAACTACACCAAGTGGAAAACCTTCTTCACAGCGCTGTGTGGCAAGTTCGCTCTCCTCTCCCACATCGACGGCTCTGTCGAAGCGAACCCCACCGATGCCACGTGGTCTCAGGCGGATTTCACCGTGCTCTCCTGGTTATATGGCTCCATCGCCGAGGATATCCTCGACGTCGTCATGGAGCCAAATCAGACGGCTTATGATCTGTGGACTCGCACCAAGGATCTCTTCAACAACAACCGTGAGACACGCGCGGTGTACCTCAGCCAGCAGTTTCGTACGATGGTTCAAGGCGATTATTCGATCGCCGACTACAGCAAACGCCTCAAGACGACGGCCGATGCCCTCCGGGACGTCGGCTATCCCGTCAGTGACATCGACCTCGTCAACAACATGTTGCGCGGCCTCGACTCCCGCTTCCACAACGCTGCCGACATCATCACTTTCCGCGGCGTCGCTCCTTCGTTCGTTGAGGCTCGCAATCTTCTTCAACTTCATGAACTTCGCCAGGCGCACACCTCTTCCGTGCAACCTGCCACGGCTCTCTTGTCTACCACGAGCTGCCCCCCAGGGGGTTGCAACCACTCCAGCCATTCCGGCGGTGGTGGTGGCGGTGGTAACAACCGCCGTGGCAAAGGACGTCACAACAACAACAAGAGACAATCGTCCACATCCCATGCACCCAACGGGCCTTGGGTCTGCTTCAACCCCGGGGCATCAGTGGCCGATACTACTCACTGGCGCCCCCCTGCAGGTCAGGGTATCCTCGGCCCGCATCCTCAGGCCCCGCAGGCGTTCTACACATCCTCGGCGCCGCCCACCACGCCCTCCTGGGATCCGGCCAGTTTGGTCGCGGCCATGAACCAGCTCGCCCTACAGAATAATGGCAACTGGATTATGGATACCGGTGCCACTTCTCACATGACGGCGAACGATGGTATTATCCTTCTCTCCCTATCCTTACCACCATCATCTATGGTCACTGTTGGTAACGGCTCTCATCTTCCCGTCTCCAAAAGTGGCCATTCCGTTCTCCCTACTCCTTCCTCCAATTATCTTCTTACTAATGTTCTTGTTGTCCCTACTCTGATTCGCAACCTTATATCTGTTCGTCAATTCACTCGTGACAACAATTGCTCTATTGAGTTTGATGCTTTTGGTTTTTCTGTCAAGGACCTCCGAACCAGGCGCGTGACTCTTCGCTGCAATAGTTCCGGCGATCTCTACTCTGTCACGCCGTCCACCTCGCCGTCCACCTCTCCGACCATTGCAGCTCACGCGCACCTCGCCACCTCCACCACCCTTTGGCATCAACGTCTTGGCCATCCTGGCCCTTCCGTCCTGCATCATTTAAACAAGTCTTTTTCCATTGCTTGTAATAAACATGATCGCACTCTTTGCCCTGCCTGTCAACTTGGCAAGCACGTGCGTCTTCCTTTTGCTAGCTCCAATTCTATTTCATTGGTGCCTTTTGAATTAATACATTGTGATGTATGGACATCCCCCATTCTCAGCAATTCGGGTTTCAAATATTATCTAGTCATTCTTGATGATTTCTCCCATTTTTGCTGGACCTTTCCACTTAAACAAAAATCCGACGTACACCAACACATTGTTCATTTCCACCGCTACGTTGCAACCCAATTTCAGTTACCCATCAAGTCTATCCAGGCAGACAATGGCACTGAATTTGTTAACAACGTCTCCTCCAAATTCTTCCTAGACCATGGCATTCATCTTCGGCTTTCGTGTCCTTACACCTCACAAAAAAACGGCAAAGCGGAACGTATTCTTCGTACCATCAATAATACGATCCGTGCGCTTCTTTTTCATGCTCATATGCCACCTTCCTACTGGGCTGAAGCTCTAGCCACTGCCACTTACCTTCTTAACCGACACCCCTCCTCCTCCATTCATAATTCCGTCCCTTTCGAAAAACTATACAGGCAACAACCATCCTTCGATCATCTTCGCGTTTTTGGTTGTCTCTGTTTTCCGAATCTCTCCGCCACCACCACCAACAAACTTTCCCCACGATCGACGGCTTGCGTCTTCATCGGTTACCCCAGCTCCCACAAGGGCTATCGGTGTCTAGACCTTGCTACTCAGCGCGTCATCATCTCCCGCCACGTCGTTTTCGACGAACAAACATTTCCGTTCGCCGATCAGGACGTGTCCCAGTCGTCCCCGTCTCTGGACTTTCTCCTTGACGACGTCACCCTCTTGCCTAGCACTCATGTGCCCACCACTAGGCCCTCTGCGCCACACACGCATGCCGCCGCAAATCCATCTTCTGCGGATTGCGCCCGGGCCGTGTCTCCCGCGGGCTTCCCTGACCGCGCGCCCCCAGCTAGCATACACGGCACACCCGGCCCCATTGATCGCGCCCCGGCCGTCTCTCGAACTCGCGCACACGCCGCTTCCTCTTCTAATCCCGCCCCTACCGCGTCCACAGCTCGTACCAGTACGCGTGCAACGTGTGCTCCCAGAGATTGCGCGTCTGCCGCGTCGTCTGCCGCGTCCCATGATCGTGCGATTGCCACGGATCCCGATCGCCTCCTTGACGCGCTAGCCGATCGCGTGGGCTCTCCCGTCGTGCTGCATGAAGGCGGGCCTGTTGACCCAACTCCACCTCCTGCGTGCATGCATGGCACTGTTCACGCATGCATGCCGGACACGCAGGCAGCTCCCGTACCAGTGCTTTGCGCTGGCTCCTCCGCGGCCGCTCCATCGCCTTGCGATGTAGAGCAACCGCCTACTGCACCAGTTCCACGACCTGCTCTCGGACCACACCCAATGGTCACTAGAGCTCGTGATGGCATCGTGAAACCGGTGGATCGTCTCAACCTATCCGTTGTGCACTCCTCGGCCTCTCCTATTCCGTCCAATTATCGGAGTGCACTGGCTGATCCAAACTGGCGCACTGCTATGGCCGACGAATTCCAAGCCTTGGTCGACCACAAAACTTGGAGTCTTGTCCCTCGTCCAGCTCACGCCAACATTGTGACGGGCAAGTGGGTCTTCAAACACAAATTCCATTCCGATGGAACACTTGCTCGTCACAAAGCACGTTGGGTCGTCCGTGGTTATTCTCAGCAACCAGGCGTCGACTACGACGAGACCTTTAGCCCCGTGATCAAGCCGGCGACAATTCGGGCCGTTCTCAGCATCGCTTCCTCGCGTCGCTGGCCGATTCGCCAATTTGACGTAAAAAATGCTTTCTTACACGGCCACCTTGCTGAGACTGTCTATTGCCAGCAGCCATCCGGTTTCGTTGATCCCGCCTCGCCCGACCATGTCTGTCTTCTTCAGAAGTCTTTGTACGGTCTCAAGCAGGCGCCACGCGCCTAGTACCAACGGCTTGCTACCTATCTTCGCAGCCTTGGTTTCATTGCTTCCCCCTCGGACACGTCTCTGTTCGTCCTCAAGGATGATGTGTATCTTGCATACTTGCTCCTTTACGTCGATGACATTATCCTCACCTCCTCGTCGAGTGCTCTGCTTCGCCGACTCACTCAATATCTTCATTCTGAGTTCGCAATGACCGATCTGGGTGATCTTCACTTCTTCCTCGGCATCGCGGTTCAGCGTTCTTCCAGTGGGCTATTTCTCTCTCAGCACCAGTATGCTATGGACCTTCTTCAGCGCGCTGGCATGGCTGAGTGTCACTCAACCTTGACACCTGTGGATACTCATGCCAAGCTCTCTGCCACCGACGGCCCGCCTGTTGCCGATCCGTCAGCGTACCGGAGCCTCGCAGGTGCCCTTCAGTACCTAACGCTTACTCGTCCGGACTTAGCTTACGCTGTTCAGCAGGCTTGCCTCTTCATGCATGATCCACGAGAACCACACCTTGCGTTAATCAAGCGTATTCTTCGATATGTCAAGGGTACTCTTGATGTTGGTCTTCATATCGGCACTTCACCGGCTACCTCCATCACAGCCTACTCCGATGCGGACTGGGCGGGGTGCCCGGACTCTCGCCGCTCTACCTCTGGCTACTGCATCTACCTCGGTGACAACCTTGTCTCTTGGTCCTCCAAGCGTCAGACCACCGTGTCTCGCTCGAGCGCCGAGGCCGAGTACCGTGCTGTCGCTGAGTGTTGCTGGTTGCGGCAGCTTCTCCAAGATCTACACCAGCCCATAGCTTCGGCCACCATTGTGTACTGCGACAACGTCAGTGCCGTCTACATGTCCTCCAACCCGGTCCAACATCGGCGCACCAAACATATCGAGATCGACATTCATTTTGTTCGCGAGAAGGTTGCTCTTGGTCAAGTTCGTGTTCTTCACGTCCCCTCGGCGCACCAGTTCGCGGATATCATGACGAAAGGACTGCCAATACAGTTGTTTTCAGACTTTAGATCCAGTCTTTGCGTCCGGAAAACTCCCAATGCGACTGCGGGCGGGTGTTAAGCAATAAGCTTGTAGGCTATGTTTAGCATGCTCTTGATTGGCTCTCTGTAATTAGTATGTTTTGATTACGCTGCCCCCTAATTTAGAGATCCTGTACGCATGCCTGTTGATATATATATATTGGCCACCCGTCCATGCATGGTACTGTGGCGTGATTGCCTCATCCTCTTCATTCTTTTCAAAAACTCTGTCCGAGAAGATCATCACCCTCAAGATGGAGAGCAGCGACACCATCAACGATGTCAAGGCCAAGATCCAGGTTCCTATTTGTTTTGCCCATGCTCTCATTTTTGCAATTCTTTTCTTTTCAATTGATTTATTGTACTAAGATTTGCTCACTTGTGTTTATGTTGCGATGACATGTGCAAGTGATGTTCTTGTACTGCCTGATCGCTAAGATTGGTCATGCAAGGCTGATTTAATAAGGTTTTCGTGTTATTCCTTTTTTTTCAATTAAAAGAAAATCTTAGGACAGTGCAATTCTATGGGTCTGCAAATCTTCTTGAAGTATTGAAAGATGGTTTTTTGAGATTAGGAAGTGCATTGTGTGCGCAATATTTTTTGATCTTTTGAAAGCAGTGTGCTATAATTTTTGGTATTTTGTTCTATCACTATAGTGGTGTCTTTTGTTTTTCTGATGAATAAATAAAATTCTTTGGTGGAATGCAGTGATGCCGTAGATTACAGTAATGCAAAACGTAGCAAAGTTTCTTTCGTCTAGATGATGGAAGCATGAACTTATATCTTAACTATGGACTGTAGTTTTGTTTTGTTTTTGGTTGCACTATACAGAAGATTTCTCTAGTAGACTGATACCTAGCTATCACGGATCAAGAAAACATGGCATATATAGGTCATTTGATCTGGTGGTTATGTAGTAGTCCTATCTCCTCTCTCCCTGGAAAGCAGGTTGAGAATACTATCAGTTGCACAATGACTTACATTGTAATATCATGTTGATTCTCAAATAAAATATTGTAGAAAATTCAGTATGTCTAGCATTGCAAAGAAAGCATTTGCCGATTTCACTCATGATGAAAATAATTACTTGTCATGGGCTATTGATATTGATATCTATAAAGTCTTGAATGATCTTAGTGAGTTAATTATTTCTTGTACAAAATGTACAACACTCAAAGCACAACTTCTGATTCTTATTCAACACCATCCGAACAAAGATTTGAAAAATGAGTATCTCATTGAGAAAAATCCACCTATATTAACAAGATGGACGTAGACCAGAAAGAGGTAATTGAAATTATAGTGAGAACAAAAGTCATAAGAAACATGAAAAAGTAAAATTTTATGCTACTAAGCCAAGTGAGCAAACTAAATGTTTGAAACAAATTTGTTAAAGGTATGTTGCGAGGGTCGTTGATCCCTCATCTGTCGCACCAAAACATTTGGTCGAAACTTATCAAAGGATGATGAAAGATAAAATAAAAAAGAAATGGGATCAAAAGTAAATCACATATACATGTTTGCCTGAGGCAAATATGACTTCACAAGATGATGACGACTATTGAAACTAGAGTTCGAGGATTATGGAGATCATGAATAATTTCAGTACCTTTTGTAATGTTATGTTGGACATATATATTTTGTGTTTTCTTGAACTATTTAGTTATGTTTTGAACAATGTCTTACTGTTATTCTTTAAGTACATAACCAAGGAGAATATGAGCGGGATCTCTGTCTGGTAGACAGTTGTACCACACATAATATCGTGAAGAATAGAAAGTTTTTCCAAACTTTAGTAGAAAAGAAAAAGGAGTCTAACAACAACGCAAATGACAATGAATTAATCATGATCTCCAAAAAAGTTTCATTGATCCTCTTTGTGGGTACAAAAATAATTATAAATGATACTTTATTGTATCCTAAATCAAAACATATCCGTCTGAGTTTTAAAGACATCCGAACAAATGGTTTTTATATTGAAATCAACATTGAGAATAATACTAAATATCTTCTCATGATAAAATTAGTCGAATGTCAAAATCAAGTTTTTGAAAAGCTCTTGCCTTCTCCTTAGAGTTGTATTATTTCTATATTTAATCTAATGAAAAACATGTTGTGATGAATTTAAAATTTAAAGATCCAAATCCTTTTAAATTATGGCATAAACGATTGGGTTATTCTGGGTGAAATACGATATGCCAGATTATAAATAATTCTATTAGTCATAATATTCAACATAATAACTTCCCTATTCTTGAAAAGTTTGTGTGCATGTACAAAATGCAAGCTAGAGTTACTAGGTACTTTATAATTTTGATAGATGATTCCACTCAATTGACTCATGTATGACTTTAGGTATAAAAGTGGAGCATCCAGTTTCATATGTTTATACTCAAAATGGCCTATTAGAATATTTGATTAAATGAATTAAACATATTGATATTTTTTTATTGCATAATTTTATATTACCCACCAGTTGTTGGGGACATTCAATTTTACATGTCATTGCATTAATACAAATCTGGCCCATTGCATATCATGATTTTCCCCTTGCAATTAGTGCATGGTAAAGAACATAATATTTCCCATATATGAGTTCTGTTGGCTATGTAATATATATATCAACATCACCATCATAGTGTACATCCATATGGATATATATATATATATATATATGTTGTATATGGCACTTCGTCAATTATTAAATACCTTAAACCCATGACGAGAGATTTTTTTTGGCTCAGTACATTGATTTTAAATTCAATGAAGATCAATTCTTGGCATTAGGGGAGAAAACAAAAAGGTCCAAATTTAAAATGCTTTGAAAGTTTATGAGAAGAAAATCTTCAATATATCCATCCACGCACTAATCAAGTTGAACAAGAAGTTCAAAGGATTAATTTGCAGAATTTAGCAAATAATTTGTCAAATGCATTTAATGATCATAAAGGAGTGACTAAATCATATATACCTGCAATAAATGCACGCAAAAATGAAAATACCCCGAGAAAATAGTATATCCACTAATATTCCTCTACACTAAAAGCGGGGGAGACCTATCAGTGCAAAAAACCTAAATCCGCAGAAAAAACCTAATAATGATAGTCGAACACTCCTTAATTCTCTTGAAGAAACTTACCTTGAAGGTGAGAGGCCTCCTAAAGAGGTTCATCCTGAAATCGAGAACCCCCCAGCAAATTAGCATGCGCATAATATAATTCTAATAATGCTGGGATGCGGAACAATCAGATTCCATCGTTGTTGGAGATGACGAAGAACTGGTAAATGTTAACATTAAGTAGCCATGAATTTTGTTAATACAGGAGGAACATATAATAGAAATATTATTGTTGTCGACAACTTATTTGCCTCCACAATTTCTTATTCTATTTCAAATGATACTCTAGATCTAGACTCTAAATCGATACTCGAGTGCCGGAAGCATTTAGATTGGGAAAATTGAAAATGAGCAATTAAAGCTAAGCTAAACTCACTAAATAAAGAAAACATTTTTGGACTTGCAATTCAAATGCCACAAAATGTTATCCTGTACTATATGAATGGATCGTTATAACAAAAAGAAATAAAAAGATATAAAGCGAGATTGATGGCTAAAGAGTTTGTGTGGAGATTCAATATTTATTTTAAAATAACTTATTCTCTCACTATGGATGGTATTATGTTCTGCTATGTAATATCACAGGCAACAGGCATAGATTTAAATATCCAGTTAATAGATGTTGCGACCATATATTTATATAAATATTGATATATACATGAAAAGTTTCTGAAGGACTTAAGGTTCCTAACATAAATGGTGAGTGAGAGAGAAAATCACAACATGTACAGTGTAAAATTGGAAAAGTCGTTATGCGGCTTTAAACAATCAGGTGAAATGTGAAAAAACTAACTAAATAAATTCCTCCTGAAGAAGGAATACATCAATAATGATATTTGTCCTTGTGTGTTCATAAAAATTCACAGAATAACTTTTGTATAATTTCAATATATGATGATAACATAAATATTGTTGGAACCACAAAAGAAATTGTGGAAACAAACTCATACTTAAAGACGAAGTTGGAAATGAAATACTTGGATAAAACTAAGTATTGTCTCAGCCTGCAAATTGAGCATTTCCTGAAGGAATATTTATTCACCAATCAACCTACTTAAAGAAAATTCTAGATAAATTTCATCCACTTAGCACACAATGGTCATACAATCCCTAAAAATAGACAAAAACCCATTCACACAAAAAGAGAACAACGAGAATATTTTGGAATCAGAAGTTCCTTACTTGAGCTTATGAGTACTATTATATTTCATGAATTGCACTAGGTCTGATATTATATTTATGGTAAATTTGATAGAAAGATATAGTGTATTGCCAACTAGAAGACATTAGAATGACATCAAGCATATCTTTAGATATCTTCAAGATACAAAAAATATTAGTTTATAAGATAAGGCATTGATTGGCTTTTCAGACATTGGTTATTTATCTGATCCCCATAATGCTAGGTTCTTGACTGGTTATGTTTTTCTCTGTGGTGGTATAACTATTTATTGGAGGTCTATTAAATAGACATTGGTGACAACTTCTACAAACCACTCAAAAATAGTGCATTATATGAGATCTTATGTAAATGTGTATGGCTGAGATCTCTAATATAACACATTCAATAATCTTGTGATATTGCGACAAATTATAGTATCCCCATTGTCCTATATGACGATAATATTGTTTGTGTTGCATAAATGAATAGTAGATATGTCAAAAATAACTTGACAAAATATATTACTCCAAAATTCTTTTATCCTCATGAACTCCAAAAGAGTGGTGAGATAATTATACATAAAATTCACTCTAGTAATGATCTGGCAAATTTGTTTACAAAGTCTCACCAACATCCATATTTGAAAAATATGTTAATGGTATTGAAATACACAAACTGGGAAGACTATTGTTTTTAGGGGAAGAAATGTTAAATAACAAATATAAATATTTAAACACTCAAGGCCTTTATCTAAATTTTACTACTCAATTTATTATAACTTAAATCTCAAAGATCATATTGTGAAGATCAATGTTGTATTTTTTTTTTTCTTATTTAAGTTTTTCTCATTGGGTTAAAGATTTTTTTAATGAGGAAACATATGCAACACACAAGAATATGCATGTTATGTATTCTCTTCTTCAACCGTTTTTTCCACTAAGTTTTTTGGTGGAGTTTTTAACAAAGCATATGTATCGTAGTAATATCTAAGGGAGAGTGTTACAAATATTTCTATATGAGTACATTACCAAAATACCCCTAGTTTTTTGGTGGAGTTTTTAACAAAGTATATGTATCATAGTAATATCTAAGGGCGAGTGTTACAAATATTTCTATAGGGGTACATTACCAAAATACCCCTAGGGTTGTTCGATTTGTATACACTTAGGATTATCTTATCTGTATACCCATAAAATAGTCTTATCTGTTCCCTATACATATGGATCTATTGTGTAAAGAGATATTCGATCTAATAAAAAAATATATGTTTTCTATCTATCTTTTCTTGTTTTTATCCATTATTATCTGTGTTTGTGATCCGCATACATGCGGAAGCATGGGGCAATCCATCAAATTACAACATACCTATTCTCCATTAAATGATAAGCATGTGTGATTGATATGTAGTTGTAAATCATATTTCATTGCAAATAGTTATATTCAGATTTTAACCATAGATGATAGGATTCAATGGTCTCATCCCAATTTTGGATGTTCCTTCTTGGTGCATTAATCGGAGCATGGTGTTCGATGAGATAATATCCCATCATATAATCAGTGTATATGTAGCAACAAATTGACATGGTAAGGCAAGTTTCTCCTGCACTTTTTCCTGAGAAAGATCTCCAGCTGAGAAAGAACTGATATGGGCAAGAGGGCAAGTCAGTTGATGAGCGTGATGGTTTGGTTTTTTGTCAACACTAAACTAGCTCTCCCTGTACACAGTCAAAAAAGCTGTGCTTGGTGATACCTACTATAGCATGATACGCCCATGAAATTTTGGTTACTTTCTTTGCACAACCACTGTTATCCTGAGAAATCTAAGTATAAAACTAGTTGCTATGAGATGGCATAAAAGAGACTTTTATTTGCTGGAACCTAGAAAAACTAGAATCCATGGAAGCTTACATCACACAAGGAGTAATGGGACAAGGCCGAGATGAGAAATAATTAGGCTTTAGCATCTTTGGACTCGGGTTGGATTCAAGCTAAGTTGGAAAAAGTCCAATTATATCTAACAGGCTTAACTTTAGGTTGAACTTGGGTTGATTGGGCAAGTTTGAGTAGGATGTGTTTAACACTACTACAGAAATACAGTCTACTAATCCCTATTTTCTAATGGTTTTACACAATCTGGAATAAAACAGTTGATATACATGGCGCACAATGGAGAAGAACATTTGTACTAACGGTTGGGTTGTGAGAAACTGTTAGTAAAAATCATATGATTTATTCTAACGGTTCTTAATGTAGGATCAAGGATGTCAACTAGGAGGGTGAATAGGAGGCCTTAAAACTTTTCGACTAAAAATAATTTTTTGCAAGAAAAAGACTAAGAGCAAATAAACTGAAACAATTTAATAATATTTTGCACTAGAAAGAGTAAGAAAATCAAACACGGTGATTTATCCGGAGGTCTCGGAGACTCGCCCGGTCTCCCCTACTCCTCGTTGAAGTACTCAAATTAATGAGTCTTGCTTTAATATCCACGAAGGATATTTTTCACTAAGGTTGCTCCTTCTCCACTCCGGATAGGCAAGCACCGATGCCTTTCACAAATACGCCGAGCCTCTCGGACAACCTCCGTTAATGAAGAGGTCAACGGCCACGCCTCTAAACCGTCTAGGTGAAGGAGTTCACTAAGAGTAACAAGTTGCAAGATTTTCTCTTGACCCCAACAAATACCGAAAAACTTTTAAGGATGCAAATGATGCAAATGAATGCTCTCAGAAGATCTCTCTCAATCACAATGAATGATACTTGATCAAAAGATCAAGATTTTAGCACTTGGGCTCAAGTGTATATCAAAAATTATATCTCTTGGTTCTTTAGAGAAACTACTCAAAAAATGTTTTAAAAAATAGTGCTCAAAACAGTTTAGAAATCTGCTCAAAAAGTATTTTAAAAACTGATCAAAATCTGCTCAAAAGAGTTTTAAAAACTGATCAAAAATCTGTTCGAAAAATGTTTATAAAACTAATCAAAATTATGTTCAAAAAGTGTTTATAAAACTGATCAAAAATTTGTTCAAAAAGTGTTCATAAAACTAATCAAAACAGTAGAGAAATCTGCTTAACAAACTGTTTATAAAACTGCTCGAAAATGTGAATAGAAACTACTCAAAACTTCTAAAACTGCTCAAAAGAGAAGAGAAATGATGTTTGAAGATGTATATGATAATATGGCTTGAGATATGTAAGAATACTGCTCAAAGCACCTATATTTATAGCTCAACCTCTCAGCTAGCCGTTGTGGTTGATAAGGAAAGAAATTAGTACAGCAAACAGTCAGCTCCGACCTCTAACGGCTAGTAAATAGCTGTTGGAATGTCTAGTCATATGAATAGTGTCTGGTCAAATGAATAGTACTCGAGTGACCTCTGGTCGAATGAACAGTGCTCAAAAGACCAGTTTCAGTTCCTCTTTGAAATCTATATATTTTTTTTCAGATTTCGACCAAGAATATGAATGAATGCGAATGCAATATATGACCTAAGAGTTTTTTAGTTTTTTCTAGAACTAAAAGAGATTTCGCAACCCCTCTTAATAGTACGGTTAAAAACTAAAAAGAATTCCTACAAAACTGATCAATACTCCAAACATCGAGATCGGTACAATAAACAAACACTTACCTTAGGTCTTTGCTATTCCCTTTTGGAGACCTTGCGCTTGCGACCTTGGCTCGCGACCTCGGGCGACCTTGGCTTGTGACCTGCAGATCAGGGCGACATTGCGATCTCGGCTCGCGACCTCGGGCGACTTTGGCTCACGATCTGCAGATCTGAGCGACACTGCGACCTTGCGCTTGTGACCTTGAGTCACGACCTTGGACTGTGACCTCGAGCGACACTGCGACTTTGCAGAAATGGCTCTTAGGTCTTTGCGGCTTTCGTCTTGCGACTCCCATTTGACGTTTCTTCTTTTCACCTAATTTTATTGATTATACCCAAAGCAAATATTAGTCCAAGACACTTGTTGTCATTTATCATCAAAATCAAGATTAAGGGCCTGAAAGCAACAATCTCCTCTTTTTGATGATTGATGACAACAAGTATTTAAATGCATAAAATTTAATAATGACTCTCCCTAAGTGTATGCATAGACATTAGATATGCAAGAACTCCCCCTGAATGCATGCATATATAAATGCACATATGAGCCATTTGAGAGTCCACAATGAATAAACAACAAACACATAAATTATCAATAATGTCATACAAGAATCTCTCCCTAATCTCTCCCCCTTTGACATCAAGCACAAAAAGGCAGGAGGACAGCAAAGCAGACATTTAACTTGCATTTGATATATCGATAATATTCAATTCACTTCTAAGAAAGAAAAATCTAGTCTCATCTAAAAGTTTGGTGAAGATCTCTGCTAGCTGCAAGTCAGTTCTTATATAATTCACATCTATGTCCCCTTTTGCCACATGGTCTCTTCGAAAATGGTGCCTAATATCAATATGTTTTGTTCTAGAATGTTGAACCGGATTGTTTGTAATTTTTATGGTACTTTCATTATCACACAAGAGTGGCACCTTTTCAAAATAAATTTCATAATCCAAAAGGGTTTGCTTCATCCATAAAATTTGAACAAAACAACTATCCGCCGAAACATATTCTGCTTTGGCGGTGGAGAGAGCCAAGGAATTTTGTTTCTTAGATGACCAAGAGACTAGTGATCTCCCCAAAATTTGACAACTACTAGATGTGTTTTTTTATCAATTTTGCAACCTGCATAATCTGAATTGAGCAACTAATTAATTCAAAATTTGCATCTTTAGGATACCAAAGTCTTATATCTGGATAGCATTTCAAGTACCTAAGGATTCTTTTAAGAGCAATCAAATGACATTCCTTATGAGACGATTGAAATCTAGCACATAAGCAAACACTAAACATGATGTCAGGTCTAGATGCGGTAAGATAAAGTAAGCTAGCAATCATAGATTGATAAAGTTTAGAATCAACCTCTTTTCCTTCGTTGTTCATATCAAGATGTCCATTAGTGGCCATGGGAGTTTTGATGGCTTTAGCATCTTCCATCCCAAAGCGCTTGAATAAGTCCTTCACATACTTGGTTTGACTCACAAACGTTCCGTTCTTGAGTTGCTTGATTTGAAGTCCAAGGAAGAAGCTTAGCTCTCCAATCATCGACATCTCAAATTCTCTAGACATCATTTTTCCAAACTCATGAAAAAATGATTCATTAGTAGACCCAAATATGATATCATCAACGTATATTTGACACACAAAAAGATCTTTTCAATAACTTTTGTAAAAAGCATTGTGTCTACCTTCCCAATTTTAAAATCTTTTGAAATAAGAAAGTCTCTAAGAATGTTTATACCAAGCTCGAGGAGCTTGTTTGAGTCCATAAAGAGTCTTAGGGTGCTTGTATACATGATTTGAAAATTTTGAATCTTCAAAATCGGGAGGTTGTTCCACAAAGACTAATTCAGATATTTGTTCATTTAAAAATGCACTTTTCATATCCATTTGAAATAATTTGATGTTGAAATTTAATGTAAATGCAAGAAGAATGCGAATAGCTTCTAATTTTACTACGGGTGCAAAAGTTTCACCAAAATCCAAACCTTCAACTTGAGAATATCCTTGTGCAATAAGACGATCTTTGTTTCATACTACTACTCCATTCTCATCTTGTTTATTTCTAAAAACTCATTTTGTTCCAATCACATTATGATCCTTAATTAGGTCTTTCTACTAATGTCCAAACTTTGTTTCTAATAAAATTATTTAGTTCTTCATGTATGACATTTACCCAATCCGGATCACTAAGTGTTTCATCTACAAGTTTAGGTTCTAAGGAAGAAACAAAAGAATAATGTTCACAAAAAGAAGCAATACAAGATCGAGTTTGAACACCCTTACTAACATCACCCAAGATTTGATTCAGGGGGTGATCTTTGGTGAACGTTTGATGAAGTGCTGAGTTCTATGATGCTTAATCATCATTCTCTTGAGTCTCTGGTTCAAGGTCTTCTCGACTAGCATCGTTGTGGGTGGTCACAGGTTGAGCAGCATCAGTATTTGTGGTCGCAAGTCCATGTTCGACATCAGCCTGAGTGGTCGCAGGTGGTTTATCTTTTCGACCAGGTGACTTTTGTTCTTCATTTCTGGGTTTGATATCACCAATGGTCATCTCCTTCATAGCTTCCCTCAAGCCATAGTTGCCTACATCCTCAAAATTTCTCATGCTCTCCTTGAGAGCCGTTAGATTCATCAAATTCTACATTGCATGATTCTTCAATGCATTTTGTTGTAGTGTTGAAAACCCAATAAGCTTTAGTAATGGATGAATAGCCAACTAAAAAACCCTTGTCAACACGTCTTTGAAATTTTCCAAGATGCATGCGCTTTTTAAGAATATAACATTTGCAACCAAAAACTCAAAAATATGAAATGTTTGGTTTTCGCCCTATAATCAGTTCATAAGGAGTTTTGTTCAAAAGTGGATGGGTATAAAGACGATTGATGGCATAAAATGTTGTGTAAACTGCCTCTACCCAAAACCGGGTAGGCCTCTTGTACTCATGGAGTATAGTTCTAGCTATTTCAATCAATGTCCGATTCTTCCGTTCTACAACACCATTTTGTTGAGGTGTGTAGGGCACAGAGAATTAATGTTTGATTCTGGACTCATCACAAAAATCAATAAAATCAGAATTTTGAAATTCTCCACCATGATCATACGGATTTTCTTGATGAAAAGTTCAAATTCCTTTTCAGTTCTTTTTGCAAATCTTTTAAAACAAGAGGGGGTTTCAGATTTGTGAGCTAAGAAAAACACCCAAATAAATATGGAGAAATCATCAACAATAACATAGCAAAAGCTATTTCCTCCAATACTTTGATGTTCAGCAGGGCCGAACAAATCCATATGCAAAAATTCCAACGGTTTGCGAGTTGAAAGAATGCTCTTGGTTGGATGTGAAGCAGCTACTTGCTTGCCTGCTTGACAAGCACTACAAGATTTGCCCTTTTCAAAATTCACATCCTTCAAGCCAACTACCAAATCACATTTTAAAAGTTTTTAAGTTGATACATTCCAACATGTGCAAGTCTTCTATGCCAAAGTCAACCCTTCGATGTTTGAGAAACAAGATATGTTGAAAGAGATTCATCTTTTGAGTTGAAATCAACAAGATAGAGATTTTCAAAACGAAAAATTTTGAAGATCAAAGAGTTATCTTTTAAACTTTCAATTAAAATATTTTTAGGAGAAAATATGCAACGAAATCCAAGATCACAAATTTGTACAACGGATAACAAATTAAAATTCAATGATTCAACAAGTAGAACATTTGAAATTGAAAGATCATGAGATATAGCAATTTTACCCAAGCCTATCACATTTCCTTGACAATTGTCACCAAAGGTGATCTTTTGGTTTTCACTTGAGTTATCTTCCAATGAGGTGAACAACTTTTTATTACCAATCATATATTCGGAGCATCCACTATCTAGCACCCAATGTTTTCCACCGGTCTTGTAGTTCACCTACAAAAACAAAAGAATCAAGTCTTTTTAGGTACCCAAACTCTTTTGGGTCCTTCGATGTTAGCAATCAAAACTTTGGACACCTAAATAGATTTCTTCATTTTACTTAGCATGGGTGCTCCAACAAACTTTGCTATCACATATCCTTTCTTTGACCTCTTAAGCATGTAGCATGCATCAAAATGAGTTGAAGTCATTAAAAGACAAGCATCATATGAATGACCAACTTCATGACTATCAATAACAAAATTTGTTGCATGCCTTTACAAAAATAATTTTTGTGTTTGGTTTATTTCCTTTCTTTGGAAAGTATCCAAATCCTTCTTTTCTAAATGAGCATTTTTGCTCACTAAGAAGAAGGTCAAGAGATGCTTTCTCTTTGTAACAATTTTCTAAGCCTTTGCTAAGTTTCTTGATTTAAGTCTTTAGTTCATTATTTTCATTTAAGATTATTTCACTAAAGGGTGATACATGACATTGCAAATCTTTATCACTAGAGCTAGATGAACATGGTGTATCATGTAAATTATTGTAACTAGTTGACATATCATTTTTAGAAACTACATTTGGTATATCATCAACTACGTCACAAAAAATAACAACTTCTACCTTAGTTGGTGAGTTAGTGAGATCCTTAATGAGTAGACTTTCATAAGATTATTTTAAATCAGAGTAAAGTGCAAGTAAAGAAGAGTTCTCTTATTTAAGTGCTCTATACTTCTTCTTTGTGATTCACCTTTAGTTATAAGGCAAAAAGATGAACTTGTCGATGTGTTGTTGTTGCCAAGAGCTAATCCGGCTAATTTCTTGGAACAACCCTCTTCATCATCGGAGTCGGAATGGGAGCTCTCTTCTCTGGACATCCATTCTCCGGAGCATGCTTCTTGGTTTCCACCATTGTTTTTGAAGAATTTCTTCTTCTTAGGATCTCTCTTCTTTTTATCCCAAGGTTTGTTCTATTTGGGCATCTTGAACCTATATATCCCTTTTCATGACATTCATAGCATATGATGTCCTTGAAATTTGCTTGCTTTGACCCCTTTGGTCTTGTGTCGATATTGACTCCCTTCCTTTGTAACTTACGAAGAAGCTTTTTGGTGTTCTTTACAAGAAGGCCTACATCCTCGTCAAATGAGCCATCGTTTGAATCACCTTTGGAGTTGGCTTTGAATGCCAAGTTCTTCTTTTTCGTCTTTGATGATTCGACCGTCTCCTTCTTCTCCTTCTGATGCATCTCATGGGTGATGAGGTTCCTATAGAGATCGGTAGGTATGGTGGATGATAAGTCGGAGTTGGTGAGGACTGTCACAAGAGTGCAAAACTCTCCGGAAGAGCCCTCAGTATTTTTCTTACAATTTCAATGTTAGTAAAAACAACTCCGAGTCCTTTGAGCTCATTCACAATGTAGTTCATCAGAGTGAACATGGAATCCACGGACTCAGTTGGTGACATGGTAAATGTCTCATAACTTTGCCTAACCATGAGCAACTTTGCCTTCTTGACCGTAGTGGTGCCCTCAAATATCTCCTCGAGGGTGGTCCAAACTTTGTGAACGGTGGTAAGGTTGCTCACATGGTTGAACTCATTTAGGGACAAGTCAGCAAAGAGAGCATTTTTGACACGAGCATTTAAGTGGGGTGTTCTCCTATCGTCATCAGAGTGACTTGCCGGATCAACCGGAGGAGTAAACTCAATTTTAACAATGTCCAAACATCAAGCCCCATGGCCTCTAGAAAAACAGTCATGCACACTTTTCAATAGGGATAGTTAGTCCCATCAAAGAGAGGCACACGTCCGGTGTGACCAAAATGAAAACCCTCATTTGAAGCCATCCTCTCTCTCTAGGCGATGAAGCCTACTCAAAAGAGAAACCACACTCTGATACCACGTGTAGAATCGAAGATGCCGACTAGAGGGGATGAATAGGAGGCTTTAAAACTTTTTGACTAAAAATAATTTTTGCAAGGAAAAGACTAAGAGCAAATAAACTGAAATAATTTAATAATATTTTGCATTAGAAAGAGTAAGAAAATCAAACACGATGATTTATCCCGAGGTCTCGGAGACTCGCCCGGTCTCCCCTACTCCTCGTTGAAGCACTCAAATGAATGAATCTTGCTTCAATATCCACGAAGGATATTTTTCACTAAGGTTGCTCCTTCTCCACTCCGGATAGGCGAGCACCGATGCCTTTCACAAATACGCCGAGCCTCTCGGACAACTTCCGTTAATGGAGAGGTCAACGGCCACGCCTCTAAACCGTCTAGGTGAGGGCGTTCACCAAGAGTAACAAGTTGCAAGATTTTCTCTTGACCCCCAACAAATACCGAGAAACTTCTAAAGATGCAAATGAATGCTCTCAGATGATCTCTCTCAATCACAATGAATGATACTTGATCAAAAGATCAAAATTTTAGCACTTGGGTTCAAGTGTATATCAAAAATTATATCTCTTGGTTCTTTAGAAAAACTGCTCAAAAAATGTTTAAAAAACACTGCTCAAAACAGTTTAGAAATCTGCTCAAAAAGTGTTTTAAAACTGATCAAAATCTGCTCAAAAGAGTTTTAAAAATTGATCAAAAATCTGTTCGAAAAGTGTTTATAAAACTGATCAAAACAATAGAGAAATCTGCTCAAAAAACTGTTTATAAAACTGCTCGAAAATGTGAACAGAAACTGCTCAAAACTTCTTCTAAAACTGCTCAAAAGAGAAGAGAAATGATGTTTGAAGGTGTATATGAGAATATGGCATGATATGTGTAAGAATACTGCTCAAAACACCTATATTTATAGCCCAACCTCTAAACTAGCCGTTGTGGTCTATAAAGAAAGAAATCAGTACAACAAACAGCCAGCTTCAACCTCTAATGGCTAGTAAATAACTGTTGGAATGTCTGGTTGTATGAACAATGTCTGGTAGAATGAACAGTATCTGGTCAAATGAATAGTGCTCAAGTGACCTCTGATCGAATGAACAGTGCTCAAAAGACCAATTTCAGTTTCTCTTTGAAATCTATATATTTTTTTTCAGATTTCGACCAAGGATATGAATGAATGCGAATGCAACATATGACCTAAGGGTTTTTCAGTTTTTGCCGGAATTAAAAGAGATTTCGTGACCCCTCTTAATAGTACGGTTAAAAACTAAAAAGAATTTCTACAAAACCCGTCAATACTCCAAACATCGAGACCGGTACAATAAACAAGTACTTACCTTAGGTCTTTGTTGTTGCTTTTTGGCGACCTTACTTTTGCGACCTTGGCTCACGACCTCGGGCAACCTTGGCTCGTGACCTGCAGATCTGGGCGACACTGCGACCTTGGCTCGCGACCTCGGGCGACCTTGGCTTGTGACCTGCAAATCCGGGCAACACTATGACCTTACACTTGCGACCTTGGCTCACGACCTTAGACTTTGACGTCGAGCGACACTACGACTTTGCGGAAATGGCTCTTAGGTCTTTGCGGCTTTCTTCTTGCGACTCCCATTTGACGTTTCTTCTTTTCACCTAATCTTATTGATTTTACTCAAAACAAATAGATTAATCCAAGACACCTGTTGTCATTTATCATCAAAATCAAGATTAAGGGTCTAGAAGCAACACTTAATATATTAACCGTTAAAAGAAACATACTTATACTAATGGTTATATTTTTGAAACCATTAGAATAGATTTCATTTTATTCTATTCTAACGGTTCTTAATATATTAACCATTAGAAGAAATCACATGATTTAATAAATACCCTCGCCGCCGTCTCCAATCTCTCTTTCTTCTTCTCGATTGAGCTGCCTCTCACCTTCTCAAACTGGCACCGCTCTTTGCCGACCAAATCCACCAGTAGTCGTCGCTCCTCTAAATCCTCGCTGTCGATCGCTTCCTACATCGCACCCGTACCACCGCCATCAGATCTGCTTAGATCTGTCTCCCCCGCCGTGCTTCTTGCCTCCATTTTCCACTGCCACAGCTCGCGCCGCCACTTTTTCCTCTCCTCTCCTTCTCTAAGTGCACCTCACTGTCGGCGTAACAACAGCCGGTGAGCACCCGCCTCCTCTCTCTCTCTCTCTCTCTCTCTCTCTCTCTCTCTCTCTCTCTCTCTCTCTCTCGGCTCTCTTCTCCAATCCTCCAAACCCTTGATCTATAGGCCATTGACGGCTTAGATTGCATCGACGCTATGTTCGATATGAGCGTCTGGTGAGCTCAAGCCCAAGATCCATGCCGCCGACGACCTCCATAGCAATGATGATCTCGGTCTTCTCCACTCGACTTCAGTTTCCTCGTCCTCGACGAACGCTACATCGACCGCCTCCTTCGTCGTTGACCCACGCTGCGTCCACCACAGCCACGACAACTTCGACCGCGTTCTCCCCGTCTGCACCGACAACAACTTGGAAACGATCTCTTTCTCAAAATCTCTTATCTCTCCCTCCTCTGTTCAATGTCTTCCTAAAATGTGTGCATGTAAGAGATTTTGAGATGCTTGGATGTGAATGAAAAAACAGGGAATTGATTTTCTTAAAGAATTAAATTCTACTTTTGTGATGAACAGGAAGGTGCAAACCAATTGAGTCCCAATTTGCTTTCCTTGTTTCAATTTCCTTTACAATTTGGTTCTATTTTTCTTGTTTCAATGGAATCTGGAAGCACTCAAATAAGTTAAACTATTCTAACGGTTCACTAAAAAGAATCGTTAGAATATTGTAAATTATTCTAACGGTTATTAATTAATAATCATTAGAATATAGTAAGCTATTCTAATGGTTCACTAATAAGAACCGTTAGAATATAGTTGTTCTACTGACGGTTTCGAATCATTAGAGTAGTGCTAGACTTCTTCTATCGTGCCGATCACTAGTGGTTGGAGAACCGTTAGTACATACGTTTTGGAACCGTTAGTATTCAGTATTTTTGTAGTAGTGTAATATTTGGGTCATGTTAGGTTTTTCTTTATTTTGGGGAGTTCCGGCGAGCATATGAAAATCAGGTCAAACCCTAATGTTGGGTCTGGTGGGTCAATTTGTGCTATGTATAGAAATTATCAAAAGAGATGACTATGGTATAAGTTATTTTCTTTCTTTTTTTTGCACAAAACACTTACACATTTTCTATTTTATTGAATTTAGAGCCAGACTTCATCTCCACTCTTTCTCCTCTCACCCCTCCTCCATGGCCACTATCACCCCCTTCCCCATTCAGAGGCTCCCACCCAATAGCCACCAACTAACTGCCAAGACCGCCCTCGATGTCAACACCACCCGCTACCACCACCTCATGTCCTCACCACCCATAAATGCTAATAAGGAGAGAGGTTAACTTTAGTAGGAGACTAGATCTAATACTGACATATGTTGATTTACCGATGAGAAAAGATGTATACAAAATTTCAAAAAAACAAAAAAACTAGTACCAAATCCTTGGCAAAACTCAAAACTTATTGCTTACACTGGACAATGTTGATGACTACCGTGTATAATTGCGGTTCCTGGGAAAGGGCTTTTGATGTATCATGTGAATTTGATGCCAATTCAGGTAGGATGGCTACAAGTGATTGTCTCAGCCACATGGAATGGAGGACGACTTAGGCTCTCTCCAACGCCGGCGCAACGACGCGCTGACAGGTGGGCCCCACGCGAAAAAATTAATTAAATAATCGCGAGAGGAGAGAGGAGACGCCTGCGGAAGCTACAACGGCGAGGCTCTGACAGGTGGGGCCCGCGACGCGTGTGCGGGTGAAGCAGCAGCGTTGGAGCACGCGTGCACGCTTCGTCACGCGGTTTGTGGGGCCCACAGCGCGGAAAACGGTGAGTTTGTACCCTCCAGAGAAATAGCGCTGACAGGTGGGTCCAAATCCATCTCGGGGCCACATGACAGTGTCTGTGTGTGCGGTGCAGATGTGCGGGACGAGGCGCGGTGGGCCCCACAAAGCGCGTGGCTGGTGTGAACGCGTTACGCGCGAGTGTGCATGCTATGTCACTGTCAGGTGGGCCAGCGTTTGTAGAGGGCCCGCATGTCAGTTGCTGTTTGGAGTTAGGGCTGGGAAATTTAGCCGTTGGAGTATTTGCTGCCCTCGGTCCCACCTGTCAGTGACTGAAAATTTAGCCGTTTAAATTAAACCGTTTAAAAATAGCCGTTGGAGTTTAATTTATTCATTTCTGAGGTTAAAAATTCATAAAAAATCCAAAAAATTCCAAAAAAATTGCAAAAAAATCCTGAAAATTTGTGTGACCCCCTGGCTATAAATATGCCCAATTTTCAGCTCATTTAGCCTCAAGCAAACCAAAATCACACACTTTGCACTCTCCTGTTCATCCAGTATTTTCCGAAAAAATTTCCAATGGCCAATAATCCCCCCGGCGGTTATGTTAATTGGTTTGGCGAACCAAATTTAGATGAGGAGAACTCTCAAGCGCCAAACAGTCAAAATCCGCCCAGTTTTCAGCCTCCTCCCCCACCATACCCGATGTGTTATCCACCGTACGCTGCACCCCCTCCATACGGCCAACCACATCCATATGCACATCCGTACGCGCAATCCCCCTACGGCCCTTACGGCCAAAATCCGCATTACGTTGGAGCTCCGACCATGTCTGCAGGAATCTCGCCTCCTGAACCACCGAGCAAAAATTCCCAGTCCACGTCCGTATCGGATACCGGGAGTCCGCATAGCTCGGTCCCGGGAGTGATCGAGGCCGAGGACAACGCTGGCAAAGGCGCACGAAGGTCTGGGGCACAGCGTAAACGAATGCTCTGGTCCCAACAGGACGACATGCGACTTGTGAGTGCTCATCTAACTACTAAAATCCGCTATGGTAGACTTTGTTATTAAATTTGGATTTTTCGTGCTCCAGATCAGTGCATGGTTAAATAACTCCCTCGACCCGGTCGATGGGAACAATCAAAAATATGACGAGTACTGGTCAAAGGTGGTTGCCGAGTACAACGAGAGCAGTCCGCCTGATCGCAGACGAGATCTCAGGCACTGCAAAGACCATTGGCAAAAGAGCAATAAAAAAATTGTTCAGTTCAATGGTATTTACTGTAGGTTGCGCGATGCCTATGCTAGTGGTCGTTCGGATGACCAATTGACGTTGCAAGCACGCGACATGTACAGACAAGAGGTGGGTCAGGCCTTCATCATGGAGAACTGGTGGAGAGCCGTATGTGGTCAACCGAAATGGTGCCGAAACTACTTGGAATCTTCCAAAAGAGCTCGCCTCAACGAAGAAGGTGCTCACACGTCGTCGTCGAACAACGACGATGACCCCGTCGAGCTTCCACGACCTATAGGGAGAGACGCGGCAAAGCGGAAGGGTAAGAGCAAACTAGGCGGAACATCATCGGCGCGCGAGGAGACCCTAGAGCGTATCGACAAAGCCAACGCCGAGCTTAATACTATGGCCGACAAAGCCCTTGCTGTAGCCGATAAATTGCAGGGGATGGCCAGAAGCAAAGAGAAGGCTTCATTGATGAAGTCGTTGACGAAGCTACTTGGGATGGATACATCCCATTTATCGGACAACCGTAAGGCGACGCATGAGGCTGCAATAGAATACATCAACGAGCAGCTTAACAATCTGAAAAACAAATAGTAGACCGAACATTGTACTTTTCATTTAAACATTTGTACTCGCACTATTAATTTAAGTGGTTTTGGATTCACTTGTTTGTACCAGCGTATGTGATCGATACTTTTGGATTATAGCCGTTGGAGCTGACACATCTGTTCGATGCATTTGGATTTTAGCCGTTGGAGCTGACGCATGTGATCGGTACTTTTGGATTTTAGCCGTTGGAGCTGACGCATGTGATCGGTACTTTTGGATTATAGCCGTTGGAGCTGACACATCTGTTCGATGCCTTTGGATTATAGCTGTTGGAGCTGACACATCTGTTCGATGCCTTCGGATTTTAGACCCCTATATATTTGCACCCCTCCATGCCCTCATCTTCACAACTCAGTTATCTCAACTTCACAACCGAGGCCTCCGCTCTTGGTGATATCAACTTCACAACCAATCCCAAAAAAATGTCGTCCAGCTCAACCACAAGTAGTGGTGAGGACGAAGGCATTAACCAAATGGAAGAGTTCGCGGCGGGGTTAGCAAAGACCTGTCTAACGGTCGAACCCCTTATGCGTCACGCTCTTCATGATGTTGAAGCCAGCATTGGTGCTGGTACCTCGCACCGCCGCCGACGAAGTAGCAGAAGGTATATCGAAAGAGCTCGCGAAGACGGTCATAACTGTCTAGTCGCGGACTACTTCGCCGATGTTCCGGTCTACCCCGGCTACTTGTTTCGCAGAAGATTCCGCATGGGGAGACCCCTCTTTCTGCGAATCGTCGAAGCTCTCGGGGAGTGGTCCCCGTACTTCACCCAGAGGAGAGATGCCCTCAACCGAAAGGGGCTATCTCCATTGCAGAAGTGCACTGCAGCTGTGCGCATGTTGTCGTACGGCTCGCCCGCTGATGCTGTCGACGAGTACGTACGCATCGGAGAGTCGACGGCCATTCGGTGCCTGGAGAATTTCGTCGAAGGAATCGTTGATCGGTTCGCGGAGGAATATCTCCGTAAACCTACTGTCGAAGACCTCCAGCGTCTGCTCCAGGAAGGAGAGGACCGAGGTTTCCCAGGGATGCTGGGAAGCATCGATTGCATGCACTGGGAATGGCGCAATTGCCCAGTTGCATGGAGGGGCCAATTCACCCGTGGTGATCAAGGAGTCCCTACAATAATACTTGAAGCGGTCGCATCCAGAGACTTGTGGATATGGCATGCCTTCTATGGTGTCGCCGGATCCAACAACGACATCAACGTGCTTAATCAATCCCCCCTTTTCACTGATGTGTTGCGCGGTCAAGCTCCTACGGTTCAGTACTCTGTTAATGGGACAGAGTACAATATGGGGTACTACCTGGCCGACGGTATTTACCCCGAGTGGGTTGTCTTCGTGAAGACCGCACCCTTGCCCCAAACGAACAAACTCAAGTTATTCGCACAACATCAAGAAGGGGCAAGAAAAGATGTGGAGCGAGCGTTTGGGGTGTTGCAAGCTCGATTTGCTATTGTCCGCGGCCCCGCTCGATTTTGGCAACGATCAACTCTTGCCAATATCATGAAAGCGTGTGTCATCCTCCATAACATGATAATCGAGGATGAGCGGCACTCTCATGACCCGATCACTCAATTGTACGATACTGAAGGCACATCAACCGTAACACCGCCTACTATCCACAGCAGTGCTCCGCCAATTTTTGAACATATGCTAGATCGAAATAATGCGATCCGTGCTCGCCCAACACATCAGCAACTGAAACGGGATCTTATCGAGCACATCTGGCAGCGTTTCGGGGCCGGCGGTACCGATGAGTAGTTGTTTGTGCGGTTGTTAAGGGCCGACTGTTGCCGAATTTTAATTTAGTGTATGTCATATTTTTTTCCCGTGTGCCATTTAAATAAAAATAATTTTAAATGTTTTTTGTTATTTACAACAATTTTATTTTAATTTGTTGTCTTCGAATTATCTGAATTTTATTTTATCAATTTGTTAATGTGTAATAAATAATGTATGTGCGGGCCCCACGCGAAGCGCCAAGCGAAGCGCCGGTGGGTTGGAGAAGGGTGGTGCTTCAGATGGTGCCTCGCGAAGCGCCAAGCGAAGCGCCGATGGGTTGGAGAAGGGTGGTGCTTCAGATGGTGCTTCGCATACGTGGCACAGAATATACTGAAGAATATTCTGTTGAAGCGCCAAACGAAGCGCCGGTGGGTTGGAGACAGCCTTACACAGGCAGGACAAGCAGTGCTTACGCTTCCGCCGCCGCGATCTAGTCGGCCTCGACGGCTTGACTTGAACCCTTACACTGTACAGTGCCCAGTGGCTCTGGAATTGCACCATACAGCAATAACGTATGACACAGGAGGAGGTTCTTATGTATTTGCTTTCTCTGTATTGGTTTCTGACGCCTTAACATGTAATGTACTACTGTATGTTAGCTTTGTTCAGGATGTGCCTTTGATTGACACCAAATATCATAGGTGAGTACCCTTGCTTTGATGGGACTGTCCTGACTCGAGAATACCGTAGAATTGGTGGAGTAAATTGATAGGAGGGTGGAGACAAGTTAGAACAGTAATGATAAAAATTATTTCTTGCTTTGGAAATTAAAAATAAAAAAATCATTACTGTTTATGATCATTGGAGTTGCAAATTCCAATCCAAGTAATGCAAGATCCGAGAGAGACTGCACTGAAATTAACATGATCTTGTCATTCGCTTATTGTTTATTCACCTTGATAATTACATCAAGCAAGTTGCATACATTACTACCGACTGAACAAATAAGCCTCTCTACAAACATCCATGCCATCTCGCGACAAGCGACCCCCAGCTGCACGGTCGCACGGACCCCAGCTGCGAGGGCAACCGACAAACCTGTCGAGATTCGAGCTTGCACCTTGCCTTTCCGGCCAAAAGTTTCACTCGCCGGATTCCCCGAAAGGGGGAGCACTGAAGCAGCACCGCCCATGCCCCCTTCTACTTAACCTAAGTAAACAAAAGATACGTATTACGTGTCAGCTTCACTTCACTTCTAACATACTCGCGGCCTCCCGCGGCCCGTCGGGCCATGCTTTCGTTCGCTGGACGTACGTCTCGCCGTGTGGCCGTCCCCGCCGCACATGCAGTGAACTTTTTTTCTTTTTGCTGGTTTGTGGCTTGTGACCAATAGCTCCTCACGTGTCACTCGACGGGGTAGCATGTGTCCTCACCTCCGGTGTTCCACAGGAAATGCGCGTAGGCTGCCGCGTGGTGCGCGTTTCCGGGGTCGGCGGCGATCGCCTCCTGGTAGGTCTCCTCCGCCGTCTCGAGGTCGTTCCGCGCCTTCCACAGGAAGGTCGCGTACCGGCTTAGCGCCTCCGCATCCGCCGGCTCCGCGCGCACCGCCTTCTTGAAGTATTCCTCCGCCCTGTGAACCAAAATTACCATCTCACCGTCAACCACCATGCACGACAAACGAACGTAGACTACAAACTATCAATTCATCGAACAGTTGGCGAGTGCATGCAAGGGATCTTACCTGTCGTGATCGTTTAGCACCAGGAACAAGAACTGCGCGAAGTTGGCCAATAAGAGCGAATTGTTGGACTCCTCGGACACGGCCTGCTCGTATCTCTGCTCCGTTTGCGCGTACTCCGCGTAGTTCTCTGTCTCCAACTCGGCCTCCACCGGGGCAACGAGCTTGCCCAATACGCCCGGGTCCGTCAATGCCTCCGCGCGCGCGCTGGCCTGAATTTTGGAGGCTTCGGCGACCATTCTTTCCCACATGGCCTGCTCATCTTCGGCGTCCACCTTGGCCATGGCGTCGGACACGACCTCCTCTAAGCCCGTCCCCACTTGCGCCGCCACAGGCGGCGCAGCGCGGCTTTGACGATATGAGGGCTCGTCTGATCTGTCGTCGTCAGTGGCCCCGGCGACCGGCCGCACCTTTCCGCCACCGCCGCTATTTCCGCCGCCGACCGAGGCTGTACGACCAACGGAGAATGTCTTGACCGAAGTAGGATCGAACCGCGGGCGGGATTGTTCAACGTGCTGTGAGTCGACCACTGTGACAGCAGCGATGGCGGGCGGAGGAGCTGGGGCAGCCGCCGCGACGACGCTGTGGCCCATGGAGTGGACGGTGAAGTTGGCGAGGAGGAGCATGACGGAGACCATGAGGGCGGGGGTGCCGGAAAAGACGTGCTGGAAGAGCCAGAGAAAGGAGGCGTGCATCTCTTCGTGGACGCGGGCCAGGACGCGCTGCAGATCCTCGTACAGCAAAGCCTCCCGCATCTGCAGCGTGAAGCTCTGAAGCTCCCGCACGATGAGCACCATCGACGAGAAGGCGCGCCCCACCGACTCGCCAGAGCAGCCGAGGAGCTGCTCGTCCCACCTCCGCCGCGCCCCCTGCGCCTCCTGCTGTTTCTTCCGCTTCAGCATCCGCAGCGACAGCGGCAGCCCCACGCTGCTCGCGCTCTGCTCCACGCTCCCGGGCCACCCACAGCCATCCGCCGCCGCCGTCCCCGGCCGCAATCCAATCGCCAGCTCCTCGATCCTCTTCCAGAACTCCCGGTCGTCGCTACCGATGCCATCAAGACTGGAGCTGATGGCGCGCCTCGTAACCCCGCGCGCCACGCGCCACCGCGTAACACGACCAACGCTCCAATAACCGGACGACTGGGTCCTCCCCAGCCCGACGCAGCCGCCGCCGAGGAAGGCCGGCCTCGAGGACGTTGCAATGGCGGTGGAAGATGACGACGGCATAGAGGCGGCGGAGGAAGGCGGTGGTGTCACGGCGGTGATCTGGAAGCCCATGGCTTTTTATATGTCTCTCCCTGACGAACGCTCCCCGGTCTAAGTTGGCCTCCGAGACCACCACCACCACAGGGGAGGTCTGGAATTAGCCAACCCACAACCGTCGGAAGGGAAAAGAAAGGAGGGCTTTAATTAAAGATCCGGGACGTGTCTTGGTCAACCTCCCCACGCTGCTCGTGAACCGCTCTAGCACTGCCACTATACAGTATCACAAAGCTAAACCAGAATTAATAAAAGCTTTCTAAAGTTAAAATTTTCTCCAAGAAATCAATATTAGTAAAACGAAAGTGAGAGGGAAGGACAGAAGGAAAGCGATTGCGTTGTGGAAGTGTTTTGTTTGTAAGTGGCTTATATGCGTTTCCTCTCACGTGTATGTGTACCAAGAATTGGACAGCATTACGTCTCTCATTTACCTCTTCTACCTCTCGTCAATAACGTGGGTCGGTTGTATCCTCTCTTTTACCTAGTTGGATAATATCTCGGTTGATATTCACATTATCACTCATCAGTGATAAAAAAGAAATGCATACATTTTGTGTTAATCATTATTTTACACTGATTTATCAGTAAATTTTTAAAAGGTTTTCTTGTTTCACTAAAAAAAATATATGCTGTGAGAGACCCTCCCAGCAAATCTATTTCGCTGCCTCCTTATTTATTATCCAATGTTTTGTCTGCAATGATGCATATTCCTTTAAATCTAGCAATGAAAAATGAAATAAGCACAGACAAATTTATATAAACAAAAAAGAAAGAGATCACGGGTTACTAGTTTCTGTGATGTGTGTGTATTTTTAGTAAAGGTTAAGGATGATATGATAACTTAACAATTAAAATTGTTTATTTTTGGTCGGCAAGCCATGTTTTTTAGGAAGACAGGTTGGCTACATGGATTTATGGAGATGGTTTGAGATCTCCAACACAAAATTATCAAGAGTGTTTTTTAAGAATTAAGCACGTGCATGTAAGTTACAGTAAATCTTACATCAAAGAAAACTATGCCATGGGCACATGGACTTGCCTTCGAGCCGATAACAGCCTCAAAAAATTGATATTGCAACATAATATCATAAAATCTACAAATAATTACGAAACGATATAAGAAAAAAAATTAGAATTTGTTATAATTATTACTGCAACTACAATAGAGCCGAGATTATATCCATGATCTATAATAAAAAATCTACACCTATTTTTGGCGATAATTGATATGAAATATTTATTTTTTTATCAAATTGTAGGGCACAGTGGGCCCACTTGAGAAGCGACTCGCTCTTCTCCGGCTCCACCGTCCAGAGTTGGTGAGGTGGACAGAACCTTTTCGCTCTCCTTGACACCCCACTCGCTAAACGCCGAAACGGTAAAAAAAAATGTCTCGGTCAGAGGCCAGAAGAGGCGAATGGACGGCTGTGAGAGAGACGGGGCCGCGGGGTGGGCCAGAGCGGCACCAAAAACTCCAATCTGGGTCTGTACGGATCGGCCCCGACAAATGTCCACAGATGGGCACCAGAAATGTTCATGGGGAATTGGACGGCTCAAATGTTCCCGGATCTCTCCATCCCCACGGCACATGTGCATTATATGTGCATGCGCGTTGGGTGAAACAGAAAAAGAAAAAAAAAGAAATTGTAGTTGTGGGCAGTAAGAGCTCAGGCCAAGCTGGATCCTCTTCACTGCATGGAGGAGTATAAGTTGGATTTGCCCTTCCCCTCCTCAATGTGGTTGTATTTTCTTTATCTACTGCTGCTCCATTTATGATAGGAGTGTCACATTGACCAGCGTCATCTTTTTCTCGAAAGAAACGGGTGTGCTTATATTCAGGTTTGAAACACCTCATATCTCACTTTGAGATATATATGTATGTTGATGGTGCCATGACGGAAAATAATACCCTATTTCTCATGGAAGAGAGAGCTTTTTTTCTCTAAGAGAATGGGTGTGTTTATATGCTAGTTCAAAGCAATCATGATTAAATTATGAATATCTCATTTTGAGATGGAAAAATGTCTATATTACTTCTCATATAAGTAAAGTTTTGATCATTCAAAAAAAAAGACGAACACCTTTTTCCCTAAAGGAATAGGTGTGTTTCTATGCTAGTTCAAAGCAATTATGATTAAATCAAAAATATCTTATTTTGAGTTACGTGTACGTCCATGATGCCACCAGGAAAGATGTCTACTACACTATTACTTATATCATAAGAAAAAGAGAAAAAAAAACTTTTTTTTTTTTGGAAAAATGAATGGATGTGCTTCCATGCCAAATTCATACCAACTATGACTAAATCCAAGCAAATAAGAAATGAAATTGGCATCATCTTGATCCTCACTTGTTTTTATTTTGAGACAATATACACACAAACACTTTAGAAAAAATTTATTTTGGACGACCAAAAAATGAAAACTTACATGAGGGACTTTTCCTAATTTCAAAGTTGAAATCGAGAAATCCTAACATAAGTTGCTTCTCCGATTATCAGTTTGTATTTCAATTCTAAATTAGATTTTTCTTCTCCTTCTGCTATTTTAGGTTTTTTTTTTGTTTTTTTACAGTGTGTTAACAATTAATCGTTAAGATTTTTGATCTCCCATTTTCTGATTCCTTAGTAAATGAATCAAATAGGACCAATAAGTTTCAATCTCAACTTTCATCAAGACAGAAAAGGGGACAACAGCCAGCTGAGGGACAGCATATTCCCCTTTCCCTGAGATTCTAAAGGTGCTTGTCCTTATCTTGCGTACCTTCTTATGTATGGTTAAGGCACAGTATTGCCTGTATATATCCTTTTAGGGTCGATTGCTTTGGCCGTCTCCCCATACATTGAAAAAAACGTCAACCGTAGCTGTAGCTATCAGCTAAGGTAAGTCCTAATGGTTCGTACAACTGGAATATTGTAACTTTCTATATTCCACACTCCCATCTCACATCACATTGAAGATATGATGTAAATATATAACTCATTTATATATTTATTCTTGATCAAAGCAAAAAGTCAATCTAAAATTAGTGAGTGAGTCCCAACTAGTGTAATATACACATATATACACATCTATCTCACTTTGCACAAGAAAGGTGAGACTAAATTGGGATCTCGAATTTTTCGTATGGAAAACACATATTAAAATAATAAACTAAAAAAACACAGAAGAAAATAAAATTGCAGTTTTGACCAAAATCGTCAACCTGAGTGACGACTGTTTGTGTTCGCCATAAGTCGCCAATCCGGATGGCAACTTATGACCACGTCATTAGTCGCTACTCTAAGTCGCCATCTGGGTCGGCGACTTAAGGGTCCTTTTGTGGTTAATTTTATTTGTAAAGTAACCTTATGATTTTGTGTTGTTTCTAAAATAACCGGTGTAGTTTTTGTTATTTCAAAAATAACACATGTTGTTTTTGTTATTTCTAAAACAGCCTACGAGTGTGTTTTTTGTGTATGAATAACTCAAGAAAAAAGAATAATTACATGTAAAACCTAGAAAGGGTTGTCGAACCACCCCAACCCACCCAGTTAGAGAGAAAAAGAGTCGTGAGTGTTGTTTCCTACGAGTGTTGTTTCCTCTTCCTCTTCTCTTCCTCTTCCTCTTCCCTTTCCTCCTTTTCTCCTTCTCTTCTTGTTTCCTCTCCCTCTCTTTTTTTTCTTTTTCTTCGGCTGTAGTGGAAGCAGATGATTTTTTTTGTTGCCAACCCTCCAGTCACTAGGTTTGGCCCTTATATAGCAGGTTCAGTCGCCAGTCCGTCTGGCGACATATGCCTCACTCCTAAGTCGCTAAACGGTCTAGCGACTAAGGCTTCAGTCGCTAGATGGGCTGGCGACAGTGGACTTTATCGGCTAAGTTGTCCGTGGGCCTGGCGACTTTGGTCAAAACTGTAATTTTGTTTTTTCTGTGTTTTTTTAGTTTATTATTTTAATATGTGTTTTTCGCACGAAAAATTCTTGGGACCTCACACACTCCCCCTTTAAGCGATTTAACGTTCTCGTCAATTCACAATATACCCTCATTTGGCAAATGCTCAGGATTCCCTCTTAGCACACGTCCATATGTTATCCGGTGTTGGCAATATGTCGGTCCTCAACCCACACCGTACTCCACACACTCGCCCATATAATTGCAAGAGTCAGTTTTGATATCATTTATAACACTCCAGAGTCTAACATACTATTACTGCATCCCCACACAGGATATGTGACGCATATATACTAACTCACTTACAATCATTGCTTCACGTAAAAAGATCAATTCGGAGTTAATGACTTGATCACAAGTGATACAAGTGATGTTATATACTCATCAACCTTACTTTGCATATGGGACTAAAGTTGAGATGTCACCAATATCAAACAGGGCTTAATTAGTACTACTAAGGTACAATTCATCAGTAGCTTATAGCAGTTAAACCAGGTCAGCATGAACTGAAGTGCTAGCCATGTTCTACACGTTTGATTTCAGAACAACGTTTTGCACCTGTTAATTAACGAGATGTACCTCACCTCGATTACAGGATATTTCAGTGTGCCATGTGCAGATTACATCCAACTCATGATGTATGACAAACTCATGTCGTGATTTCGCGATTTTTTTCCATGGTAACTCTTTTTCGCGATTATGATGTATAATGCTCCGATTGTCCATTTTGGTTATGAACGGGGCTAGGCGCTAGTTTGTAAATATGAAAGAAGTCTTAGCCTCAACTCTTAAACTAGTTTTAGAATGAGATAATTTAATGTCTTAATATCATTATCAAAGTCTGATTTTAACATCTTTATTAGATGAATTATGTGTAAAGAGTTAAAGAGAACAATGCATAAATTGAAAGTTTATTGGAATTGTCCCCCACATTTATTAGCTGCCTGTCTTACTCATGTGCAGGCTGTACAGAGAATTATTAGCGGCATTTACCGAGCCCTTTTCTAGATGTGTTATGAGTATTATGCGAATTGTCAATTGAGATTTTTTTTTCCCCCAAGTACTACATGCTCATGTAACGTCCGTGCAGAATCTTTGACGAAAAATAGGAATGAGAAGCACCAAATCAATAATTGTACACAATGGGCGAAACAGTCATTTTAGGTCAATAGGTTAGCTAAACATTATTAGTCCAGCTTCTTGTGTGACATTGGTTTCTTTTCTTTTTTGGGACATGGGTTGAAACTGATTGGTTCCATAAATGACGCTAGCGAAATCTCACTTAGAGGTTGCACTTCAGAGGAAAAAAAAGTTACTTGTCGTGTTGTACATTTGCATTCAGCAGAAGACCTAGCGGCCGGAGACAAGCTCTCGAGATATTTCCAGAAATAGTTAGCACGAAAAAATGTAACTGACAGTAAATTAACCATTCTCTTTGGCATAATGCACCACAATGCATACACATAAATTCACTATAGTATTTCAGTATGATATTTTAAATTTCAGACCTATTAGACATATCTATATAAAATAAAAAAATGATGTGTTATCAATATAACAAATATTTTGTAAGAATAATTTTCTTAAAAAATTAGTCACCATACTTTCTAAAAAAATATTTATTGATTATCATACTTGTCGCCCATGTAACATACTCATTGCATACTAAGGTTTGCATATTTCTTTTAAGGTTTGCATATTTCTTTTATGTGTATTATTCCATATTTTATTCTCTATTACACATGTGCATATGTGATATATACAAATATTTTAGGCTACACGTCTCTTTTAGAGAGAGAGAAACAAAATATAAACACAAAAATCCAACCAGTCAACCATGCTTGTTTTCTTGTTTTCTCTTTTTTGTTCAATAGCCAATGGAGAGCAATACATCATCTGATTCATTGTTCACGTATGGTGGTGGGAGATTAAAGGGCACTTACAGCTGATACACGAATTTTTTATATATATTTTTGCCGTAAGTTAGAGGCCGTTTTTTGACCCTAGAACTCATTCAACTTGTCATTTCCTATACTTTTTTTTGAGAAATGGACAATCTATTTATGTGCGTTTGTTTAATATATTTTAGGAACGAACATGTCAAATTTGAAACAATTTCAAAGAAAAAAAAAAGCTGAAACAAATTCCGAGAATGAAGACACAAAGAAACGAACCAGATTAAGCAACCAGAGCCCAACACGGGTTGTGGCACGCCCATGCCAGCAGCGAGCACGGGGCATGCCCAGACTTGTGCTCAGCGCTATCTCGAGCTGAGTTGCATCATTTTATGCGATTTGAAGTTGTTTTCACACAGATATTCTTTGGAGATTTTGTAATTATGTTATATTGGACTTTTAGGGATAAATAGAGAGACTTTTAGCTCAGTTTATGATCCAGGAAAAGATAGGTTTAGCCCCCCCCCCCCCCCCCCCCCTAGTTTAGTTGAGTTTTTAGTCGTTTTTGTGGAGAATTGTAAGCTGATCTAGGCAATCATTCTTATTTCATCAATTCAATTCGGTATGCTTTCTTCAATTCTGTGTTTTTCACCATGTTTCATGGATTTGTCCAACTAATTCCCCTCTAGGGTTAGTGTGATGCCTTCAAAAATTAGGAAAGAACAAATTTAGAATGTGATCTAAATTTGGAAGAAATAAAGAGATTATGAAAGAAAAGAAAGTAATCATGTTTATATGGAAATTAAGAATTGGAATGTGATTCGAAAAAATTGATCCCATGAAGTTATAAATAAGAGGGATTTCAACCATTGAGAACACAAGAAATTCGGGACGAACCTGATGAGAGGAAGAGAAGCCATCATCTGCCACATCTTCTTCTTCCTAAAGGTGTGTGAGTTGTGTTTTGCTCTCTTGAGGAAAATGAGGATTATTTTATTTCAATTTAGTCTCTGAAGTGGTTTCCTATTAGTTTCTAGGCTTTAGATCTGTAGATTGAGGTATAGATCTGAACCGTAGATTCCTAGTAAGTCTTGAAACTTTAGATTGAAGTCTTGTGTAATTTTTTTATTTAATTATTTAGTAGTTATTTATTTGGTTTTCGTCTGAAATTGTTAGATCCGTCGTCGGACACTAGAGCAGCTTTTGAGGAACAATTTTTGGATTCAATAACCAATCAAGGCAAGCTGTGTACACCACTCTTGATACATATTTTACCTATTATGCATTATTTATTTAGATTATAATCTATTATTATTTTATACATTGAAATTACATATTTTTTGATGAAAAATAATTGAAAGCATGTATAGGTTGATTTAATGGTATTTACATGAGTAGTGGTTTGGATCTGTAGTCGAAATCTGTTGTGGAGATATGTGGTTGAGATCTGTTGTTACAAGTTGATTTGTGGTCGTTATTGTCGTAGAAGGTTATAAAACTGTTTAAGTTAATAACAACTTGGTGATTGTCCAATGCTTGTTCCGTAACCGCCATAGTTCTAGGATGGGGTGGACTGAGTTCAGTAACCCCATAGAAATATAACCCACATGGTTCTCTGGTAGTTGTGGTGGAAGTTGAAGTAGTGTGGCTGTGGCTCACTACAACGGCTTGTGCGTAATCAGTGTATGTGCATATGTCCGGGCGGGCTCTATATTCCCTTATATGGTTAAAGACTTTGATTCCTTAGTACTAGTCATGCGTTAAAAGAAACGCAGAAGGGCGCGTATGGCGTTGACTATTGTGCCTAAGGGATGCTGTGGTATGAAACACCTCTGCAGAGTAAACTAAGTGTGAATATTCGCCAACAAGTACGATAGTCTCACCAATAGAATTCAAATGTTAAAAGTTGGTTTTTATATTACTTTACTATTTTACAAAATTCATGTGCATCTAATTCAGTATGGAAATTTGATCCTTTGTTGCATTGATTGTTCATAAGTTGTTCTGTGTGCATAATTATAAGTAAGTAAATATACCTTGTCTTGCTGAGTCTCAAAGACTCACAACTATAGTTGCACGGTGATGTATGCAGATGCTTCAGAATCATACCAAGTGATGGGACCAAGTAATGACAATTTTGAAGACCACGAAGGAGAGGATCTATTATCAGAAGATGTTTAGTTTGAAGAGTATCGACGTTTAGTTTAAGAATTTTATTTCTTTAAATTTTATTTGAAAAATTTTTGTAAGATGATTTTAAGTTTTGAATAAAGAGTTTCTTTATCCACTATACCAATGCATCTGTGTTTCCACTTTGTATCAGAATGTGTACGAGGATGACTCAAACGTGTTCAGAAGATATTAAAATCTCCCAGACCCCTAGTTTGGGGTGTTACAGTTAGGGATGACCTAATCCAGAGGATACGATATGATGTTTGGTTTGTTCGAAAGCCATTATTTAATTACTTGAATTCTCGTTCTCTAAACCCTAATTTTTGCTCTTCATCCACAATATCATTTGTACTTCACAAGACAATCAGTATTTATATATTAGAGCAATACATGACCGTTGCACCCTAACAAATAAATTAGGGTTTGGAAGAGTTTTTGTGCCTAGTTAAACTAGAGAAACTGACACAATACTCTATGACTATTGATTGGATTTAGAGCCACCAACTTCATTCATCTCGTCAAGAATCCCAGTAATTAATTCGTCAGTTTACTGCCTTCACCATGATTGTTCCCAACATAGGCTGAAATCCCAAAAGCTTAGGTTTTTCTTCCTTTGAATTTTAAATCCTAACTTTTGTAGTTTTAGTTGCAGCTTCCTAGAACAATCAATTCTCACAATTTAGTTAGTAATCTTAATTTGAGAAAAAATTTCACTTGTTTTTGTGGAATCAACTCTCAAGTACTCAACGAATAACCGTTCACTTGCAGTTATTACTAAACGCATCCTTTTTGGGGGTGTCAAGTTTTTGGTGCTATTGCCGAGAACAATGGTAATTGATTTTTAAGTTAATTATTACTAAACTGAATTACTCTTTCTTCTTTTCCTCTTCTTCTATTTTCCTTTTTTTCTTTTGTGCAAAACTAACCTTTCAAGATAAGAAGTGCATACTCAAAAATTGTCCCAATGAACTTGTCAAATTAGCTCGACAACAACAATACGAGAGGAGACAGGAAAAATTGGAAGATCATGCCATTAAAAGTGAAAAGTCACAAAAGAACCTTGTGGTAGCAGACAACTCAGATGAACCAACGAATATGGCAGAACAAAAGAAGTTAAAAGACTATGCAACCTCACTCACTAGAGAGTTACAATTAGGTATTTTGAGGCCATAAATAGACTAATAATTTTGAAATCAAACCTACATTTTGAACTTGGTACAACAAAATCAATTCAATGGTCTTGCCACTAAAGATCCTTCTTTGCATCTCCATATGTTTCTAGAACACTATGATAGTTTCAAAATCAACGGAGTAACGCAAGATGTGCCTCATTTTCCATTTTTTTCATTTTCGTTGAGAGAAACAGTAAGAGCATGGTTGTACACTATACAACCCATGTCGATCACAACATGGGATGACCTTTCACGTGCCTTTCTCAGTAAGTTTTTCCCTTCTATTAAGAACGCTCATATTCGAACCAGATTACATATTTTATTGAGCAGGGAGGGAAATCATTGTATGAGGCATGGGAACGATACAAGGACTTGTTGATAAAGTGCCCTCACCATAGTTTGGAAAAGTGGCTCGTAATTTAGACCTCACTAGTACAGAAATGCAGTCTACTAACCCCTATATTCTATCGATTATTAGCGATTTAGTAGAAACTGATAGAAAATGTGCCTCGCGGTCATAAAAGGCCAACGGGTGTATTTTTCCTATCGGTTTGTAAGAAATTTACCGATAGAAGAAGCACTATGATTTACTCTAGCGGTGATGAACATATTTGCCGTTAGAAGAGATGCATAAGTACTGACAGGAGAATGTTGTGCGCCGATAGGACTGGTCGACTTCTACAACTAGACTTATTCTATCGGTACTATATGAGTCTACCGACAGAATATCTCAAAAATTCCTATCGGCAATATGTAGTGTGCCGATAGAACCGTTCGCCTTCTACAAATATTTTTATTCTATCGGTAATATATTCTTGTACCATTAGAATATATCGAAAATTGCTTAGAACTGTTCGTCTTCAAATAGTTTTATTCTATCGGTAATGAATGTTTATATCGTTAGAATATAGCAAAAATATTTTAGAACTGTTCTCCTTCTACAAATATTTTTATTCTATCGGCAATGTACGTATATACCGACAGAGTATGTACAAAAATTCCTATCGGTAATATGTATTGTGCCGATAGAACCATTCACCTTCTACAGATGTTTTTATTCTATCAGTAATTTATTTGTATACCGTTAGAATATATATAAAATGACTAACGGTATGCGGTTTTTGTACCGATAGAACTTATCTAGTACTATAAATACACAGGTATGTCTCTTTCATTCTCACAGTTCATCTGGGGCTCGTAGTCCTAACCCGTAAGCTCCATGGACGACCGGCACACCTCTACAGGCGACCGCTGCGCCTCCGCACCTCCATCGACGCCCTCTAGACTTCGGCATCCCAAGCAAGGTATGTAAAATTTCGGCAATATTGTTAGATTATTCTAATCCGATTATGGCAATTATTCTGGTTTTTTTGTATCCTTCATTTTGATGTGTCTTCTTTTCAATATGATTATGATCTGTGCAGGTCCTTGGATGATGCTCATGAGGGCAACGTATTTCACGGTTCTTCATCGCAGTACGCTGCCTACGTTTGCTTGTTGGCGAAAGAAACGGTGAAGATCACCGTTGAGAGCTGGAAGGATGTGAAGGGCGAGATCTTGGTTGGCTCGGTCGAGAAGATCCTTAAGCCCGGCGTGTTTCTCAAATCAGGACCTATAGAAAGCATCTTACTTTTTTTGCATGCACCAGCTTGTGGCCAGATGCTTACCTGCTTGGAGAAGAAGAATTGTTGTTATTTGCACAGCCATTCTACACCATCACTACACAGAACAACATCTTGGAAGGTAGGTTCTTTTTGTTAATGGAGTTGAGTTGAGTTGATCGAGTTTGAGTCCGAGGAAATCACCAATACGTACAAATGTAAGTCGACGGCAGTTCCAGCTCCTCGGGCGTCTTCGAACTGAACTCCTATGGTTAAGTCCAATGTGGTTCAGACATTTGCTGTTTTGGATGAATGGATTTGTGATGTATCAAGTCTAACTTGTAGTCGGTAGTTGCATTGTCGCAACCTGCAAAGGTTCTCTTTTATGTAAAATGTACGGGCCACTGGGTCTTCGTCGTGATCTGTTGTTAATTTCAGACGTGGCTTTTCTAATATACATTGAATGTGTGAATTGTTGTATTTGTATATTGTTGTATATTTGTGTATCATGTATTGCTAATTGGGACATGAACTTGAATGTGTAGGGAGTATTTGTGTATTTAATTGTATTGGTAGGTAGGTGTGTATTTGTACTGCTGTTTCAAACATGTACCTGAATTTGTATTGGTGAACTGGCATGTGTATGTTTGTACCTGAATTTGTGAACTGGCATGTGTAATTTCTTTGGCAAGATGAAGTCTCAAGTACCTAAGAAAAGTATTTTTGTGTCTCCTAGTTAATCCACAAATTAGCATTTCTTGAAATATTGCTTTATCTTCTAGTTAAGATCTGTTTGATGTAAGATCTGTTTGATGTTACATTGATATGATTCCTTGGGTGTGAGAACTGGTGTCATGTGTGTTTGGTACAAGTACCTCCTCTAACGGTAAATACACATATTTACCTATAGAAAACACATATATTTGCTCAATCATGCATCATCTAACGGTAAATACACATATAAACCGATAGAAAAACTCATGTTCGTGTGTCATGCATCATCTAACGGTTAATACACATATTTACTAGATAGAAAAACTCATGTACATGCTGTGTCATGCATCATCTAACGGTCAATACACATATTTAGCAATAGAAAACACATATATTTGCTCAGTCATGCATCATCTAACAGTAAATACACATATTTACCATAGAACAAGGCCTGTACTTGCTCAGTAATGTACATTCTCTAACGGTATATGTGTGTTTTTACCGATAGAATATGTGAGAGGCAAATTACCTTAGTTATTCTAATGGTTATTTCATGTATTTACCGTTAGAAAAAGCTCCATTATAAGGAAAACCCCACTCGACCATTGTTGAGCTGCTCTTTAATTTGTTCTGTTGCACTCTGTGTCCCTCTGTTTGTGATGAAAGTTCCACGCTCGCAGCTACACTGCTAGGGTGATCAGCGCAAGCTGGAGGAAAGTTGATTGTGCCCCTCTCTTTAAGGTATGCTTAATTGTTGACAGTTATCTCTCTCTCTCTAGATCTCCCTCCCTCTCTACTTGCAAGCTAGTTGTATTGTGTAGTTCCAAGTTTGTAGCTCTAAGCTTGGGAGCTAGGTAGCTGGAAATGAGTCATGTTTTAGAAGCTAACTAGTTTGTATTGTGTAGTTAGCTAGGTTAATTAGTGTTAATTTTGTCAGGCTAGGGTTCAACACATCTGTTGTAAGAGGCTGTACATGTACATATACATAACTTAATCGGGCAGGTTTCATGCATGGCTGACTCGTTAAATTTTGTTAATTGTAGATGGACAGGAAATATTGGATGTATGGAATAAAACGTACTACTCTTGAATATTTGGATGGTGTGAATGAGTTTATTAAATTTGCTGAGCAACAAAAGGAGAGGAAGGGAGAGAAAAATATGCTCTATCCTTGTACAGATTGTATGAACTTGAAGAGGTTTAGCAACTCTGATCAAATTAAGAGTCATTTGATTCGTTGTGGTTTTAACGCGCGATACACCCGTTGGATATGGCATGGCGAAGATCTTGAGGAAACAAGCACCACTACTACCAATCAGCAGGACTCGGATGCGGATTGCAATAATATCGATGATCATCCGAATTGTGATAATGTTCATTCCGATGTGCACGTAGATGATGATGATGATGACAATCTAGATGAGATGTTACGTGATGTAGAGGAAGATTACAACGAAAACGACTTCTGTGAATTTGAGAAACTGATTGCTGACTCTGAGAAGCCTCTATTCCCTGGATGTGCAACATTTACAAAACTGTCTTCTGTGCTGAGATTATATAACTTGAAGGCAGGCAACGGTTGGAGTGATAAGAGTTTCAAGGCACTATTAGATCTTCTAGCGGACATGCTTCTAGAGGGAAATGAGTTGCCAAGATCTACTTACCAAGCCAAAAAACTGTTGTGTCCGTTGGGAATGGAAATCGAAAGAATACACGCATGCCCAAATGATTGTGTATTGTATCGTAACAAATACTCCAGTTTGCATGTTTGTCCAAGATGCGGCGCATCGAGATATACGCGTAGGGACCAGATTGACAGTGAACGTCACGAGGTAAAGAAAGGATCTCCAGCGAAAACTGTGTGGTACTTGCCTGTGATACCTAGATTGAAGCGGCTGTTTGCAAATCCGAAAGTCGCAAAGCACTTGCGTTGGCATGCTGAAGTCCGGAAACAAGACGGAAAACTGAGACACCCAGCTGATTCTATTCAATGGAGAAACATCAACAGAACATTTGCTGAGTTCGGCGGTGAACTTAGGAATATAAGGTTCGGGCTGAGTACAGATGGTATGAACACACATGGTAATATGAGCAGTCGGCACAGCACTTGGCCGGTTCTTTTATGCATCTACAATCTTCCTCCTTGGTTATGCATTGAGCGCAAGTACATCATGATGACGTTACTAATCTCAGGACCCAGACAACCCAGAAATGATATTGACGTGTTTCTAGCGCCTTTAATCGAGGACTTACAGAAATTATGGAGCGAGGGGGTGCAGGTGTGGGATGCATACAAGAAAGAGAATTTCATCTTGCGAGCCCTGATATTTTGCACCATAAATGATTTTCCGGCCTACGGCAATTTGTCGGGGTATAGTACGAAAGGAGCCAAGGCTTGCCCTATTTGCCTAGATGAAACTGATAGCATGTGGATGCGAAACTACCAGAAAACAGTGTACATAGGTCACCGCAGGTTTCTTCTAGTGCATCACACGTACCGTAAGAAGAGGAAATCATTTAACGGGAAGCCTGAGAAGGGATCAGCTCCAGTGTTTCTGACCGGTAAGGAGATTTACTCGCGTGTGAAGGACATCAAAGCTGAGTTCGGTAAGCATTCTAAACCTCGAGAAAAAAATGTTTGGAAGAAGAGATCGATTCTCTGGGATCTACCGTACTGGGAGCACTTACAAGTTCGACATTGCATTGACGTCATGCATGTAGAGAAAAATGTTTGTGACAGTTTGATTGGTTTGTTGTTGAACATTCCGGAAAGACAAAGGATGGTGTGAAAGCTCGTCGTGACATGGTGGAAATGGGGACAAGGACTGAGCTTGTACCTTTAGAGAATGGAAAGCGTACATACCCCCCCCGGCCTGCTATACGTTGTCAAAGAGCGAAAAAACAGAACTCTGTCGGTGCCTACACGGTGTTAAAGTTCCATGTGGGTACTCCGCGAACTTGAAAAAACTTGTGTCCATGAAGGACCTAAGACTAGTTGGCACGAAGTCTCACGACTGTCATGTCTTGATGTCACAAATGCTTCCCATTGCTATCAGAGGCATTCTCCCAGTTAAAGTCAGAGAGACAATCACAAACCTATGTTATTTCTTCAACGCAATATCTTGCAAGGTAAGTACGTGCACTCGTACTATAAGTTCATTACCTCCATTTGTGGAGATTAATTAGAAGATTTTTCTGATATGAATATTTGGCGCAACTGTGTCCTCGTAGGTAATTGATCCGGATGGACTGGACGCTTTGCAATGCGACGTGGTTACAACTCTTTGTCAGCTCGAGATGTATTTCCCTCCATCCTTTTTTGATGTTATGGTCCATCTGATTGTTCACCTTATCAGAGAAATTAAGTTTTGTGGACCCGTGTGCCTGCGCTACATGTATCCATTTGAGAGATTTACTTTTTCTATCAGGCACTTCAAAAGTTTCGCTGCGAAAAATTTACTTATTCTATCGGTATTATTATATTTTACCGTTAGAATAAATTCGTTAGTCCACGGTATTTTGTTGTCTGACGGTTTTTTGTTGTTTGTACCGATAGAAAAATACTCTGGCTCTTTGAATTCTCAACTGTGTCGCCATGCGTCGCCTTGGAAATTCTATAAGTACCTCGCCATATGTCGCGGTATTTTGTTGTTTTTCTAATTCTCGAACGGTTCGACTCCTCATCTTCTCTTTCACAATAGCAACCTCCATGGGATCGTCAACCACGCCCTCCCCGGTAAGAACTCTAAATCTCCTGGGTTTACCCCTGTATTGTTAATCCATGTTCAGTACATTCTTGACCTGTTGATTTGCACAGGGAATGGGAGCCGTGGAAGACACTGGCAAAGTGAAGGCCGACCTGAGGGCCCTCCAGGAGGAGCACAAGCTCCTTACGGACAAGCACACTCAGCTACGGCTTGAACTGGACGATCTCCTCCGGCGCATTCAGCACATGAAGACGGCTGGTGACAATTCCAGGGCGACGACGAGGCGTCTTCGCGAGGAGCAGCAAGCCGCAGATATTACCATCGCTGGCTGCTGTTTGACTATGAAGGATACTATAGCGAAGCTGAGGGAGGTCGCAGGCCTTCTCGACGCGGTAGTAGTTGATCCTAGGGACAACTTGTCGCTAGAGGAGTCATGCGTCCTGGCTGCAAGTCAAACTGACTCTATTCTACATGCAGCAGGGCTAAGACCACCCCTTGACCTAGCATTTTGGGTTTTATATTTTTTTATAAGTGATAAAACAACAATGAATGAACAATTTCTTTTTATGTCAATTCTCCAATTTTCCGGCTATCTTCCCTCTTTCTTTATCATTCTGCAGCTTTCAAGTACGGTCTGTTTGATGTTAAATTGTGTGTACCTTTTCATTTTTTGACGGTATTTTGTTGTTTTTACCGATAGAAAAATGGCACCCAATACTATAATCTTAGGCACTTAATTAAAAAATTTTTCTGGGGAAAATTGGTCTCACGGGATTTTATTGTTTATACCGATAGAAAAAAGGAATCCACTACTTCAAATATTTTTCCGGGAAATTTACTTGTTATATCGGTAGTATTTTGTTGTACCGATAGAAACGGACATAATTCTATCGGTATTATTTTGTTTTACCGATAGAAAAGGTCATCCACTACTTTATTACTCGTACACGGCCCTTGAGTTTCCCTCCAGTCGAACAGTTCCAACTTAGAGCACTGCGTCTCTTCGAGAGCGAAGAAAACCACAACCTCCGCCGTGACCACTCACTTCCTCACTGCCACCGGTTCTTATTTTCGTCCTTCGCCGGCCGCCACTGCGTTCTACACCGCCTCTCCATCACCACAACTGATCGCCGTAAATACCCTAATTCGTCGTTCTATTTCCAGCATCTTCCTTATTTGATCCTAGTGTTTTGTACGTACTAATTCTTCGAGTTTTGCAATTACACTAGGGTTCCCTATTGTGTTGGATTATGTACATTCCGCAGGCAATGTTGATTTAAATTAGGGTTGACATAATATGTTCCAGTGCTGTAATGAACCTATTTTGAGATTTTAACTTATCTATACTACTGTATGTGTGATCAATTGTATCCAACTGCCATGTAATGCACATTATATGTTGGAGGTGTTCTTACACATATTCTATCGGTATCTCCTGTATTTGCCGATAGAAACAATTTGTCTGCTCTATCGGCAGCTCATGTGTTTACCGATAGAAAATATTTCTGAACAAGTATTAAAACTTTGGATCTGGAAGGACATGAGCCATGCAATGTGCTAGTTTGGTTGGGAATGTTTACTCACTTGGTATGAATATATGGCAATGTGGATGGGTCTTCGATGCATATGTTTCAAATGCATATACATATATGACTTTTCCCAAACTAATAGATGTGATGAAGTCCTGATGACTTACATACAGGTAATGCTAAAGATAGCCAAGAGAGAGTGCTATAAACCATATTATTCCTTTTTTGGTTGTGACCTACTTTCTGTGCTACTTCAATATCTTTATATTCCATTAGCATTAGGTTTGTCAGATTATGCACAGTGGCACTTAGATGCTTGTGTGCATATTTACGTATGAAATAATAATGTTGGCCCATGAATATTAGTATAGAAAATCATGGAGAATGTTATGTGATGACAGTGAATAGTGGCTTATCAACAAAATTCCATATATAGAGAACATTGTTATGTTCTATCGGTATCTCACGTGTTTGCCGATAGAAAAATTGTTATGTTCTATCGGCAGCACATGTGTTTACCGATAGAAAACATTGTTATGTGTGAAATAATAATGCTGGCCATGAATATTAGTTTAGAAAATCATGGAGAATGTTGACTTAAACCAAGATTATGTGATGCCAGTGAATGGCGGCTTATCAACAATATTCCCGAACAATATGTTATATCAGTATCTCGTATCTTTGCCGACGGAAAACATTGTTATGGTCTATCGGCAGCTCATGTATTTACCGATAGAAAATATTTCTGAACAGTTCAGGAAGTAATTTATGCATGTATTTCTTTTAGTATTATTTTCTTCGGACATCCCTTTTGCAGCCCTAATTAGTCTCCAGTCCTGGGCTGAGTTATGGAACTCCAAGAAGAATTAATTGCCATATGTTGCCTGCTTCCTATATGAAAATGTGTAGACGAAAACGCTGAGAAATAGAATCTTATCTTGTATTGCATGGTAGCTTTTGTGTTTATCGATGGAAAAAATATTTAAAATAGGTCATTTTTCTTTTTAAAATGATTTGGTTTGTATTTCCATTAAATTTTTGATGGTTTGTTGATGGTTTTGTAGGGAAAGACATGTCATCGTCTTCATCGGATGGTACTAGTGGTTTGACTAGGGCCAACCCCAACGTAACTGAAAATGCAGCTGTTACATCCCAGCGCAAGAGGGTGGGGCGAGGCCCGACGACGTTGGGCCGTTTGGCCAAACGCACGGATCTTTCTTGTGAGTTCAGCCAATTTGGGAGGCCGATTGTAAAGAATGCTAGGAAGTACGCGGCCTACGTTGGGCTGTTGGCGAAAGAAAGGGTGAAGATCACCGTCCAGAGCTGGAAGGACGTGACGGTGGACGAGAGGGATAGGTTGTGGGTGGAAGTGAAGGTTAAATTAACTGAAATCGCTGAACTCTTTCGTAATCACGTTCTCTTGGCTTATACTAAAGTTTAACTAACTCGTGATTAATTGTATGCATTTTTTTAAAACAGGCTAAGTGGAAATCGCCGAAGATACACCTAGGACGGCCTACTTGAAGGACATGAACGGAACATGAAAAACATTTAAGAGCTGGCTCGTCAATAACTTCCTCGCTGCGGAGAAATCTCCTTGCGAGAAGTACCCCTTCATATCGGATGAGGTATGGGAGGAATTCACCAAGTAGAAGGGGACTGAGGAGTTCAAGGCCCTTAGCGAGAAGAATAGATCGATCCAGAAGAGGAACAACCACCAGCATCGGCTCGGATCCCGGGGCTATGCGGGGAAGGAGGAGCAGTGGAAGAAGGAAGACGAGCAAAATCCTGTCATCGACACCCCTGAGTTGCCGCTCTCCGAGATCCGGGATGAGAGGTGCAAGCGATGGTGGAGGGAGAGGGGGTCTGTGTCGTCCACGGGGTCTGTGCAGTTCGCAACCCCTGGGGACGTCGACGTTGTGAGGCCAATGATAAGTTGGCTAACCTCGTAAACTATGTGCGCACAAGTGTATATAAGGCAATTTGTCTCACAAGGTACCTTTAAATGTAACAGATCTCTTTTGAGAAGGAGGCAGTGGAGGGATTGTTTACCCCACAGAGGGAGAACGACATCCTCACCAGGGCTCTAGGAAATAAGGAGCATCCCGAGCGGACACGGGCCGTGGGAGCCATTGTGTGGTGGAAGGCCGGTTTCCCAGATCCGGCTCCACCGAGGAAGAAGGCCCGCTCCTGGAAGGAAAAGGAAGCGGAGCTCTCCGATAAGATACGGGCTGAGGTACGGGCGGAGATACGGGCTGAGGTGCAGTTTGAGGTCGCACAAATGAGGGAAGAGTTTGCACGGTTGAGAGATGCATTGCTGGCCAAGAGTGCAGATGCGGATCCCCAGGGCGACGGTACCCCGCGGGGTAGGATAAGCAGTTGCGCTTTGAAGGTCCTCGCGGATCCAGTGGATCTACTTGAGGTACTGCAAGCCTTCATCTGTGCACTTAAGTTGATGCCACTCCCATTCTGTTAGAGTTGTTTCGCTAACCTGTTTTAATATTTACAAATTTGCAGAAGCCGGAGGGCTGCATCCTACTGAATCACCTAGGCGACAGGCAGAAAGTGGTTGGACACGGCTTCGTATATCCGTCTGGGCCGGATGTCCGGGTCCACTGCGTACCTCTGCGGTTGGGGTTTGCAAAGGTACAGGTGGACATGGCCATGCCGGGCTACAACGATTCTCCGTTGCCAGTCCCAACAGAGGAACTGCAAACACTTGCTGAGGCAGTGGGCTCCTACGTACAGTGGCCCAAGAAGTGTCTTCTAATACAACCGGTAAATCCTACACATTTTAGATTATATCCTACTCAGTACACTCAACTTACAAAATCTAACATACGTGCTCATTAATTGAAGTGGCCTGCCGTCGGGCTACCAGGGGACTGCGCCCCCAGCTCGGGGCATGAGGCCCGATCTCGTGCGAACCTGGACACATCAAAGACGGCCTCGACCCCACCTAGTGCATCCACGCCTTCACCTCGGAACAAAGCCGCCATCACCTCGCCCTTGCCTTCGAAGGTACGCGCTCAGTCCCGGCAAAAGGCAAGGGCAAAGGCAAGGGAAAAGGGCGACAGGGACAGCCGGAGAGTTTCAGGAACGGGTTCCCACTCATGTCGGAGGCCGCTTTGCGCAAATTGGATCGATCAACCAGAGACCTCCACGAGTGTTACCTACACTGAGCTCGACGCAATCTGAACTTCTTAGTTCCCTACAGGCCTGGGCAGTTCCACCGTGAACCCGGGAGTATATCCGTGGCACAGAGGATCTGTTCGACCTCTACAGCTGGCGGGAGCTCGATATGTCCATCATACGGACTGGAGTCCTGTGAGTTTGCTGATGCTATGTATTGCTATTTTCTAACTCTGTTTGCTAACTCTGCATTGTTGTAGTTTATTGGAAATGTAGTAACTTTCTATGCAATACTAATGTCGTCCTTTGCATGCAGGTGCATGTACAGGCTAGCATCAGAGGCTGCGTGTGACAAGGTGGGTTTCCTTGACCCAGAGAAAATAAGCCTCACGATGCTAGAGCACGACGCCGCGCACACTGAGCAGTACATATCCAAGGCGCTGATGGCGCAGTAGGACAGGAAGTTCATTCTAGTGCCGTACCACCAAAGGTTGGTGCATTTCGTACTAATTTAACTCAATCTTGTATGTTACACCTGAGATATACTTTGAGCTAGCGGTCCTCTTTTACGTACAATGCAGGGGCCACTGGATCCTCATCGTGATCTGTCCACCGAGGAACGAGGTGTACTACCTCGATTCGATGCGTGACAGATTATCGATCGAATATGTGGTCAAGGGGAATATGGAGGCGTAAGTAACTTATATGTTTGATTTAAATTTTGACCTCACTAGCTAATGATAATACATTAACCGGCAATACTAACTAAAATGCAGGGCTTTTGATAAATATGTGTCCGCTGGAGGGAGGCATGCCACACCACAGGGCTCCCTACTAGCTTGGAAAGAATATGAGGTACTCACGAGACTTTTTGTTTATACTTAATTAGTTTATGGAAACAATAGCTAACATGTCTTCGCATATGCAATTATCTCAGTGCCATCAGCAGCCGTAATCGTGGGAATGCGGGTTTTATGTGCTGCGCTACATGTACGACCTAGTACAGACAAACTTTACCCAATTCCCCCAGGTAAGCATCGATAGCTAATTCAAATTTGAAAATTAGGTGTCACGTTCTAAATTAGGAAGTTAGTTACTCAGTATTCACACATGCTTGCAGATCGCCATGTCGAAAGATCAATACGAAATGCAAAGATTAGAGATCTTCGACAGATCTGGGCTCAATATGTCATGGAGGAAGTTGCGCCCAACCATCCGCCATGACAATTTTCTCTTTTTCGTGTACTCTGTGCATAGACTGTTTATATACATATGAATAAATATATATGTGAATAAATGTCCACATTGGATTGCAATTTGTATTTGTCCATATATATGTGAATAAATGTGAATAACTGTCTAATGTGTCAATCTGTTCTGTGAATTTACCATTCTTTGCATATGTACTGTATTGTGTATCCAATCTATACTGTATTGCATCTGTACTGTATATGTGAATGTACTGTATTGTGAATGTAAATAACGTACTGTATATGTGAATGTTCTATTGGTAAATTCATTCACAACCGAGAGACTACTACAACTTTTCTATCGGTAAACTCATCCACAACCGAGAGACTACTGTTGTTTTTCTATCGGTAAACTCAAAATTAACCGCCAGAAGAGTGTGACTTTTCCTGCCGGTGAACTCACACACACCCGAGAGACTACTACCACTTTTTCTATCGGTAAACCCATCTACATCCGAGAGACTACTGTTTTTTTCTATCGGTAAACTAGAAATTAACCGTCAGAAGAGTGTGACTTTTCCTGCCAGTGAACTCATCCACAACCGAGAGACTACTGTCGTTTTTTCTATCGGTACACTCGCAATTAACCGTTAGAAGAGTGTGACTTTTCCTGCCGGTGAACTCATCCACAACCGAGAGAGTACAATAGTTTTTTCTATCGGTAAACTCATTTCCAACCGAGAGAATACTAAGCTTTTTTCTGTTGGTAACTTGTAATTAACCGTTAGAATAGTGGTACATTCCCTGCCGCTAAACGTCAGACTACGACGGGTTTTCTATCGGTACACTCCTAATATGCTGATAGAATAGTGAAGTTCTTCTATCGGTTATTTACTGATAGAAAATGTTCTGGTTTGTTCTATCGTGTCTATCTCTATCGGTACAAAAACAGATAGTAAAAGGGTGTTTTTTACCGATAGAAGAAAACTTTTCTGTACTAGTGCCTTTTATAATGGCTTGAACTACAGTGCACAGATGACTATTGACACCATAACTGGTTGTGCATTGAAGAACAAGAGTGTAGATGAAGCATACGACTTAATCGAATGAATGACACAAAACTACACTCAATGGAGAATTGAACAAGCTGTAACCAGTACACCCAACAACCTTTGAGGTAAGTGTGATGGCACAATTGGCTGAGCAGGTATCATTTTTATCATATTAATTGAACATCTTGAATTAACTGCTAAATCATTTGTGAATGTGTTAACTCGGAAGTGCATGAGGCTAATCGTAGTCTTTTGATGAGTAAAGTATCACATCCACAGAGAACTAGGTATTGAATTACCTCTATTTTAATTAAGCTAAACGATTTTTTTGATATTTTCAGTAAATAAAAGACAGAAATTAAGAAACAATAATGCAAGACTAGGAAAGAATAAAATCTGAAAAAATATAAGTTATTTTTGCGGTAGAGTTCATCTTTCATACAATTGTTAATTATGAATTAATATGAATCGGATAGCATTTCTTTAGTTTATATAGTGAAAACCTATTCCACGAAGGTAATTGTGTCCTATTAGAGCGACGTCACCGCAATTATCTTCTCTAATAAAGCATCCCGCTTTCACAACCTCACTACTTCATTAGATTGGGCATTGAGGTTAAAGAATAATTGTGACATCACTAAGTTAACTAATTATTACATTATTCATGCTGCTACAAAGAAGTCTAATAACTAATCTACCTAATGTTTAGTGATTGAGGATCCACTAATTCTCCATCCACTTTCGCTACTTGAGAGAATTAATTGTGAACTAAGAATAATTGTTGCCGTTTAATTACTTTAGGAATTAAAAAATCAATCAAAATATCACCATACAAAATAAAAAAAACTAATCAAGATATATTAAACCATAATGGGACAACGATCAAGGATCTTTTATCTCAAGAATTGAGGTTCTACCCCATGAAATAGAGATTATTAATCATCAAATACAAGGAAATCGAATAAAACATGAAGAATAAAACGGTGCTCGATATAGAATTGCTCTGTCCAATAATGATGGTAGCCTTCAAACTTCAGATCTTGATGTCACAACTCACTGAATTTCTCTATCCAAAAATGATGGCAAAGTCAAACAACTGGAATTAGCTCTTTAAAAAGAAACCTCTAAAATTGAACCTCCCCAAGTAGAGTCAGACTTGTGAGTTGTGACATCTCACATAACCACATGAGATGCTAACCAATTGAACCACAACTTGGATCATGTTCATGTATGTTTACAAAATGTGTAACATGACTTTACCAGCTTCAAGAAAAACAAGAATTGTAGTATTTTTTTTTTCACATCTCCGCAATTTCAATGCTTCTTTAAAAGATAAACTGCACAAATTTTAAAGTAGCTTGATTTGCATTTTCTCGCTTCTCTATTACTAACATTATTGGTTTGTAATTTCTGTCATTTAGATTTTGAAAAGCAATAGAAGCACCACTCGTAGAGGAGCATGCTATGCCGCTTGGAACAAAACCAAAAAATGCAAGAGAAGCAGAAACAATGGGGAGAGAAAAAAAATAAGGACATGTCTTCGGGTCCTCTGGGTTATATCAAATCTGGGCCATCCGGGTTAGATCGGTTCGGTCTGTTTCCAAAATCCAAACACAAACATCAAATTTGGGTGAGCCGGTTAAATCATGCCCGATCCATTTTCCAAAATACCAACTCATACATAAAATCTGGGCTGCCAAGAAAACCAACCTAGGGTCCAATGTGCAGAAACGTAGCCCACAAAACACTCCGGCCAACTAGTTCCCCAACACCACAAGTACAAACCCAACTCTATAATGTTCATGGCAACGCGTTTTCGCACCGGTTGCCTCCGTTTCCGCCTCCATCGTGACCAATCTCAGTGATAACAAGAATCTCTCGTCTCTTCTCCTTCCACACCTCTCACCCATGTCACATCCCTCATTACCCTTGTAATCTAGAATACATTCAATCCACGTCTCTTTGGAACAAATTTTTTGGGAATTTTATAGATTTTGAATTTTAAGAATATTTTCTATATAAAGTATTTGAAACAAAGAAAAAGGGTGATTACATTCTTTCCATAGGAATGGTTTCTAATTTTCATATTTTGCAAAAAAAAAATTAGCTCAAACTTATTTTTTTTTAGTTTTATTTGTTTTTTCAGTAATTCAACCAACCAATTTGTGTTCTTATAAAATTTAAGTGGACATGACAACATTCAATTCATGCATTTTTTTATATTCGTATATTTCATATTTTATGTGTTCCAAACAAACCTTAAGTACACTTGATCTGACTCTTTTTTTTTTTCCAAAAATGGTTTTCCCCAATTTTCATAAGGTAAACCATGACACAGTACCCACCAGATCCAAGATATTAAGTAACACTTAACGGAAGGGCTGCCACCCAAGCCAGACAAACAACAATAGAAACCATCTGCACTGCTGAATCTACTAAAAATAACAAAAACAGAACAGGAGATGGTTTGGCTCACTGCGCTGAAACTTCTCAAATCTATTTATCAATGTCTGTCTATCTATCTATCTATTTATCTATATCTATATATTGCTAATTTTAGACTATACAAAAGTTCTAACATTAACCAAAAATCAAAAAATTCGTACATTTATCAAGAAAAAGAAAAAAATCTGGCATCCATTTGGTGGTTCTGAGTTACAATGCCCCAATTTCAAGAAAAAAATGCTTAACTAATACAATTCTAAGACTACTAATTACGGGTTTCGTTGGAGCTCCTACGTTAACACAAAAAATCAAAAAAATTAGCACATTAATGAAGAAAAAGAAAAAAAATCTAACCATCTATTTGGTGAACTCTAGTTATAACTGCTTAATTTTATGAAAAATAATACTTAACTAATACAAGTCTAAGACAAAATATTAAGAACTCAAAATTAAAATTATTAAAATTTTGAAATCTTAACTCATAGATTAAATATTAAGAAAGATTTAAAATTAGAAATTAAAATTATTAAATATATGAAACCTTAATTAATACAAAATATTAATAATTCAAAATTCAAATTATTAACATTTTAAAACCTTAACTAATACAAATTTTAAGACTAAAAATTAAAAAAATAAAAAATTAGAAAGTAAAGTTATTAAATTTAATTCCTAGAGCCAAGAATATTGTTCCAGAAAATGTGGAAACACATGAAAAATGCGGATCCAACATAAAACCTCGAACCTATAAGAAGCTAAAGAGTAAGGGAAAAAAAATCTTGATAGTCCTGATTGTCAAATGTTTCTCGTGGAAGGAACTAGAAAATCTGTTAACAAAGAAAGAAGGTGTTGCTTCGGTTTAGAATCAGATCCATTGACATATAATGATGCTATGAAGTTTCGAGTTTTTTTTACTGTTAACCCAGAGTTAAAAAATAATTTCGAAATTTACCCACAGTTACGATAATTTGCAAAAATGGCCTGCCACGTCAGCTTGTCGAGCTCTGGGAGCTCGACAAGCGAGTAGTCGCACGGGCTGCCTCTTATCGTGCTCCAGAAACACGACTAGCTCTTGTCGAACTTCGAACCCGCGACAGGTGGTACTGTGCTTGCTTGTCGAACTTCGAACCCGCGACATGTGTGCTCTGCTTGTCGAGCTTCGAACCCGCGACATGTGTGCTCTGCTTGTCGAGCTTCGAACCCGCGACATGTGTGTTGCTGCTTGTCGAACTTCGAACCAGCGACAAGTGAAAAAATATTTTTGTTGCAACGGGGATTCGAACCCGAGCCGGTTGTTTGCTGCTGAGAACTACCACCAGCTGAGCTACGAAGTTTATTTGACATAAGGGCAGTATACATTGTAATATTGTGCAACTTGTCGAGTTTCCAGAACTCGACAAGTTGCTGCTGGTCCCCCTCCATTTATTTGGTCCCCATGTACCTCACTCACACACACACAGCAGCAGCAGCAGCAGCAAGAACACACACATACACATTTTATTTTTGAACCCTAGATCTAGCAAAATCCGTCCGATAAATTTGTTTGGTGTAGAAGAGAAAGTTGTAGAGAATTGCGAGTTCTTCGAAAAGAGGTAATTTTTTTTGAAATGCATTTAAGATTTTGTTAATTATGTTGCTAATGACGTGATTAGGGTTTATATTTATGTTTATGTGTATAGAAGAGTAGGTATTATGTTGTTTTTAGGAATATGTTTAGGAAATATGTGCATTTGTATGTATGTTTGTAAAATAGATTTTTTTAAATGTATGTGTGTATGTATGTTTGGAAATGAATGTGTATATGTTTGAAAATAGGGGTTTTATAAATGTATGTGTGTGTTTGAAAAATAGATTTTAGAAATATATGTGTGTATGTTTGGAAAAATAGGGTTTTTAAATGTATGTTTGTATGTTTGGAAAATAGGTTTTTGAAATGTATGTGTGTATGTTTAGAAATATATGTGTGTATGTTTGGAAAAATAGGGTTTTTAAATATATGTGTGTATGTTTGGAAAATTAGTTTTTGAAATGTATGTGTGTATATTTAGAAATATATGTGTGTGCATGTTTGGAAAAATAGGGTTTTTAAATATATGTTTGTATGTTTGGAAAATAGGTTTTTGAAATGTATGTGTGTATGCTTACAAATATATATGTGTATGTTTGGAAAAATAGGGTTTTTAAATATATGTGTGTATGTTTGGAAAAATAGGGTTATTAAATATATGTTTGTATGTTTGGAAAATTGGTTTTTGAAATGTATGTGTGTATGTTTAGAAATATATGTGTGTGTATGTTTGGGAAAATAGGGTTTTTAAATATATGTTTGTATGTTTAGAAATATATGTGTGTATGTTTGGAAAAATAGGAGTTTTTAAATATATGTTTATATGTTTAGAAATATATGTGTGTATGTTTGGAAAAATAGGGTTTTTATATATATGTGTGTATGTTTGGAAAAATAGGGTTTTTAAATATATGTTTGTATGTTTAGAAATATATGTGTGTATGTTTGGAAAAATAGGGTTTTTAAATATATGTGTGTATGTTTGGAAAAATAGGGTTTTTAAATATATGTGTGTATGTTTGGAAAAATAGGGTTTTTAAATATATGTTTGTATGTTTGGAAAAATAGGGTTTTTAAATATATGTTTGTATGTTTAGAAATATATGTGTGTATGTTTGGAAAAATAGGGGTTTTTAAATATATGTTTGTATGTTTAGAAATATATGTGTGTATGTTTGGAAAAATAGGGTTTTTAAATATATGTGTGTATGTTTGGAAAAATAGGGTTTTTAAATATATGTTTGTATGTTTAGAAATATATGTGTGTATGTTTGGAAAAATAGGGGTTTTTAAATATATGTTTGTATGTTTAGAAATATATGTGTGTATGTTTGGAAAAATAGGGTTTTTAAATATATGTGTGTATGTTTGGAAAAATAGGGTTTTTAAATATATGTTTGTATGTTTAGAAATATATGTGTGTATGTTTGGAAAAATAGGGTTTTTAAATATATGTGTGTATGTTTGGAAAAATAGAGTTTTTAAATATATGTTTGTATGTTTAGAAATATATGTGTGTATGTTTGGAAAAATAGGGGTTTTTAAATATATGTTTGTATGTTTAGAAATATATGTGTGTATGTTTGGAAAAATAGGGTTTTTAAATATATGTGTGTATGTTTGGAAAAATAGGGTTTTTAAATATATGTTTGTATGTTTAGAAATATATGTGTGTATGTTTGGAAAAATAGGGGTTTTTAAATATATGTTTGTATGTTTAGAAATATATGTGTGTATGTTTGGAAAAATAGGGTTTTTAAATATATGTGTGTATGTTTGGAAAAATAGGGTTTTTAAATATATGTTTGTATGTTTAGAAATATATGTGTGTATGTTTGGAAAAATAGGGTTTTTAAATATATGTGTGTATGTTTGGAAAAATAGGGTTTTTAAATGTATGTGTATTTCGTTTTAGAAACTATGTGCACACAATAGAAAATATAAAATTAGGTTATTTTTAATTGTGCACATGCATACTGTATGTCTAAAAATTAGGTTTTGGACATATATGTGTATGTATTTAGAAATTATGAAACTAGGCTATTTTCAATTACATGCATGCATGCTCTATGTTTAGAAATTATGTTTTTTAAAAATTAGGTTATTTTTAATTGTGCACATGCATACTCTATGTTTAAGAATTAGGTTTTGTAAAATATATATGTATATGTATTTAGAAATTATGAAACTAGGTTATTTTCAATTACATGCATGTATGCATGCTCTATGTTTATAAATTATGTTTTTCAAATGTATATGTGTATGTATGGTTTTAGGATTTATGTGCATGTGTGTAATGGTGTCATGTTATTTACGCGTGAGATGAATGTGTGTAGGGAATGGATAGTCCGAACAAAATTTCCATATTTTATGATGACGGCATAATTCGCGAGGGGCAAAGCGGGGTTGATATGAGCCGTTGCCAGTATGTGACGGGCGAGCTGAGTATACATAACACCTCATTTCTAGACCTGAATTTGTGGATCCTGAATATGTTCGGGAAGCGGCCTCGCGATGAAATGGCTCTAATCGAAGGGCTCATCGTTCGTGAGGTAGATAATGAGCCATACTGGATGCTGCGCGAAATTAAAGGGGACAAATCTTGGAGTTCTTTTATTCGAAGAGTGGAAGACCCCCATGGCGGACTGCTCGGCCAGTTCGCGATGTATGTGCAGTTCTGCAACGTACGAGCAGCCGAGAGTGCGGTGGAGGGTGAGCCAAGCGTCATGCCCGGTCCTGCGAGATTCAGGGCTAGCGAGTGGTCGGATGTATTCTGCCATACTCGCGTAGATAATGGTTCATGTTTTATGTTTTAGAACCACGCGGCGACGGATGTTGTTGTGGAGGAGCGGCCGTATGACCCTGGGACGTCCCAGGCCTATCTTCAGTGGTACGTGCCGCGCACCCGCACGCGCTCGCTCGTGCGGCCCCCCCATCGCCGACAGAACTATCACATCAAGACAGTCTTCGACTCGGCCTTAATGTTCATTTCCCAGGCCGGATACATCGCTCGGTACGTTCGTCTTCGCTGGATACTTATGTTGGTCTCTTATCTTATCTATTTTTCCATAGTTCCCATATGAGTTTCGCATGTGCAGGGTGACTTAGCGTTGGGCATCGACAGTCAAGCGGCAAACCTGTCGTCTCACTTGGAAGGTCCTCCACGCTTCAAGGCGATGGCGCGTGCTGTCCTACATTCCATCCGTGTAGCAGCACAACGAATCTTGTTCGACGCTACTTGTGGCCGAAAGACAGATGCATCGGTTCCGCACCGGAGAGGGGCCCGGCCGCCCAGCCCGATGTCAGCCCGGCCTAGCCTGGGTGGTGCTCGACAGAGCACTTCGTCAGCACGGCGCAGTCATCGTGACACATCGCCGACCTGGGGAGGTGACATACCAGGGACGTCCGCCGGCCCATCTCGGCTTCATCGTTCCTCGTCAATGCACAGTGCTCGACGCAGAGATCTGCATATTGGGGGCCCGTCGAGACATCGCACTCCCGGTTCAGATGACTCTGATGATGACGACGGCATCCGTCGTCAACACAAGGACGACATTCGTCGTCAAGACAGGGACGATGCGAGTAGAGCGTTGGCAGAGCGGTTTGCGGCTGACGAGGATTGCGGCCAGGCTCATATTGAGCAGGCTCTCCAGGGACAGAGATACTCAGTCCCTTGGGGGGATCCCGCCCACGACCACATGCATGTGGATGACGATCGTGAGTACTACGTTCCGCAGGGGGCCAACCCCAGTGGGGTGGCACCACAGCAGGACAACCAGGAGTGGATCTCGCACATGTTCGGGTTGCACGACCCTCATGCACATCAGTACTACCAACCGGATCAGTTGACGCCTAGCGAACTCGAAGATCACCCTCCACCGACACAGCCATCTCAGGGTCATGCAGGTACTGAGCGGCATGGTCCTTCTACCGCGGCTGGACAGCGATCACATGTGCCACCTGATCTGTACTCACCATCGCCTTTTCAGAGAGATAGACATGGGCATGGGCATAAGAGGGGTCGTCCGAACCCATAGCGAACATGTACTAACACTTTTATTTTCCAGTGTGTTACATTCAAAATGAATCATGCAGTTCACTAGATTTCTTATATATTTTTATTATATGATACATACTTACGTATATTTCTATAGATATATATACATATACATATACATATATATATGTGCATGTGTATATATATATATATATATATATATATATATATATATATATATCTATACAGTATGTATGTATTTATGTATGTACAGTATGATGGGAAAAACTCCTAGCCCAGCTGGTGGGAACTCTCTTCTACCTCGTTGTCCACCTAGGTTCGAATCCCCACTGATCTTGATTTGGGTTCACAGAATAGATTTTGATATTTTAGGGTTTGAGATAGATTAGGGTTGAACTGATCTTGTTACTGCCAAACATAAAAGTCTTTACAAGCCAGATTCAATTCCATCTCTAAATCTCAGATCTATCAATCCTATTCTGTTTTCGAAAACAGGATTCTAATTACCCTAAATACTCATAACTCAGATTTAGCTAAATCTTGCCCTAATCCAGATCAGATTATTCTTGGATTATGATCATGGGTATGTCAATACCTTAATCCACAAAATTGGCAGCCAAATCGTATCATCTAAGCCGTTTTCACATATCAGTCCAAATTATATCGTAATTTAGTCCTTTATTTGATATCTAGAAACCCAAAAAGGCTAAAATCTTCAGATTAATTCCAAATTCAAAATTTCTTCAGCAAATCTTTTTCAAATGCTATTTGATACAATTTTCTCTTCTGTGCAGATTACAAAATCACATTTTAAAGACCATAATTCAAAATCGACAAAACTCAGATCTTATTTTACCCTAAAGTACCCTATTTTCAGTTTATATCGAAAATCATCAAATCAACTCATATTTTATCAAATCTCTTGTTAGATGAGTATAATATATAAGTTTATACTTATTTATGAAATCAGATTACAAATCAATCCGTAATTTAATAATTAAGATTAAATTAATTCTTTTATTTCTGCAGATGGCTGAAATTGGGAGCTTGTCGTGCTCTGGAAGCACGACAAAGACTTGTCGAGCTCTGGGAGCACGACAAGCTCCTAGTCGTGTTCCTGTAGCACGATAAGAGGCAGCCCGTGTGACTACTCGCTTGTCGAGCTCCCAGAGCTCGACAAGCTGACGTGGTAGGCCATTTTTGTAAATTTTCGCAACTGTGAGTTAATTTCGAAATTATTTTTTAATTCTGGGTTAACAGTAAAAAAAACTCATGAAGTTTCATATGCTTCATTGTGGAAAGCAATAAATGATGAGGTGGACTCTATTATGGGTAATAATACTTGGATTTTGGTGTATCTCTGTTACACCCAAAAAAAATTGCTTATTTTGTCCCCACTAACTTTTCTTTGTTCTTCAACTATTCACTCTTGGCCACTCTCGGCCAATCTAGAGTCTGATCCAGATTTCACCTAGTCAGTCACCCAATTCACCTTGATGCATAAGCATAGTAGTTAGCATTTCATTGTCAGCCCTGCATAACATTAGCATTTTCAAGACTTAGCATATTGTCATTTTTCAATTAAGCCCTTAAATTTAATTAAAATTTTAAAAGAAAGAAATATTTTTGTGACTATTTTATATTAGTAATTAGAATTATCAACACACCCTTATCTTGAAATTAGAATAATAATAAAATTTCTTTTGCATTTAAGTACTTTTTCAATTATGTCCCTATGTTTTAACTAAACTTTAAAAGAGGCCTTTTCATGATTAATTTTTCTCAAACGAGCAAATTACCAAAATGCCCATAATTTTATACTAGAGTAATAGTGAAATGGCAATAATGTCCTTTTGCAAATAAGCCCTTTCATTTTGAATCCTAAAAGTTTTACAAACTCCCAGAAGATCCATGCATGGTTATCATGCATTGGCCATGTACAATTACCACTTTGCCCATGCTTATTACACTAATGCCACAGTGAAATGATCAAAATGACCTTGGTTTAGACCTTGACACCTAGCATTTGCTATGCCACATCACCAAGAGCTTGATCATGTATCATATAAGCACCAAACTTAGTAGAAATCACCATGCTTCTTCTCTCTCAGCTAAAGGCACGCACTAGTTCCTATTGTCGCCGTTCACCGTGTCGTCACCACGCTGACGAGCGCCTGTGGTGTCCACTGCATTCCTTGAAGTCCTCTATTCATCGATGTCAGCTACTGTGGCGAGATCATTGCCACAGAAGCTTTCACGCTATCATCGAGTTTCCAGCCATTTTTGGCCTCACTGTCGCCGAGCTGCCATGGCCGCTTGCTGTGGATCACCGTCGCGTCATCGTGTTTGCTCTCACCTAGAGATGATTGCCGTCCTCAGTGAGCTTCCACCAGAGTTCTTCATGCACACTCTTGCGCACGATGGTGTGCTCGCCATCACCCATTCCGGCCATCTTTGGCCGGTCGTCATCGGTTCCACCAAATTGGAGGTACCCTTGTCATCGTCGAGCTTGCCATCGGTTATCTCGTCGCGCCAGTAGGGCTGGCAACAATGAAGCTAGCGATTCCCATATTTCCGACGGCGGTGCAGCCACAAGCCACCATTGGCAAAGTCGCCACCACAACCATCACCGCCGTTGTGTCATCCTCATCTCAGACAAGCCATTGAGCCCCATCATTGGCGTTGCCATCGCCACCATCATTGTTTTCATCATGGGCCACCTACGGCTAATCTTGTCCGTGTCGTTTCCTCGCCGTCGGCCACGCGCCATCATCGCCATCAAGTTCCTCGACCTTGTCTTGCCCAGCTTCGGCGAAGTCACCTCTCCCCACCGGCTAAATCTTCTCGAGAGCATCTTAGGTGTGACATTTTATCATTGTTGACCCCGTAACGGGAAGAAACGCTTTGGGTGATGGGAAGATCCCGCCACAATGGTACTAGAATATGTTTGAGTGGTGGTAGTTATATTTATGGTAGTTTTTTTATCATGTAGAATTAAAGTTATTTTGGGATATGGTAAAAAGCTTGTTATCCTCAGCTCAGCGACATATAAAATTGCTATGTAGATATGACTTGGTAATAATAAGTTGTGAAAATTTGTGCGTAACGTAACACAAGTATTTGAGTATTTCGTATTCTCAAGTTTTTAGAGTTTGTTGCAGTGAATTTAATTCATATATATTGTGTGACACAATTAGTGTTATTATATATTTGTGATTTTGATGGATTAATCTGTTGGGCAACCATACTTAAAAGATCCACCTTTCCTTAAAAACATTGTTTGAGAACACTTAATTGATTGCTTTTAAATGAGTTAAAGCTGATTTCCAGCTACTTGTCCCTTATGAGTTTTATGTTAAATCAAACTTAAACTTGTTTCATGAATCTTCTATCATATTCCCCTGATCATGGTATTTATATAACTGCATATTGTGTATAAGTGGCTTGCTAAGTTATCTATACTCATCCTTACCAATCTGCGCTTTAGTAGTGGAGGAAGATGCTGCCAACTTGGGGTCATTTGAGGGTTGTCCCGAGACGTATGAAGACGCAATTTCAATCCGATCTTTTAATGGCCTCGTGTCACTGTTGAGTTCAACTGTGGGCAGATTAGTAAAGCCGTGCGTGTGTCTTGTAAAACTTCCAAGTATTATTTGGGCCATGTCGGTCAGTATTGTAAGTAAAATGCTAACGCCAATACTATGTATCCAAACACTAATGTTTTTGTAAAAATCTAGGTATATATGAATTGTGGTTGTGATATGTATTTCTGTATGCAATCATATTCTGGATAATTGCAAGATAAGATCTCTACTCCATAAAAAAGGGCCTGTGATGCGGACAGGTCCCCTGAGAATCTCCCAGCAGGATGCAAACCAATTGGTTGCAAATGGATTTTCAAAAAGAAAATGAAAGTCGATGGGACACTCGATTGGTCGCAAAGGGTTTACACAAAAAGAAGGTATTGATTATTTTGGTACTCATGCAAGAGTTGCTAGCTAGAATTTCCACAATGCATGTGCTAATTGCTATTGCATCTATTTATAAACTTGTCATTTACCAAATGGATGTGAAAACAGCATTTCTAAATGATGAATTAGACGAGGAGGTATACATGAAGCAACCAGAAGGTATGTTATACCTGGACAAGAGCAAAAAGTTTGTAAACTACTTATCAAATCCTTGTATGGATTCAAACAAGCCCCCAAACAATGGCATCAAAAACTTGATCAAGTCTTACTAGCCAATGGCTACAAAATCAATGAATGTGACGAATGTGTTTACAAAAAATTTCAAAATGGATGACATGTTGATTTTTTGCACTAATTTAGAGTAAGTGGAATTAACTAAAAATTTCCTTGCATCTAATTTTGCCATCAAAGATTTGGGTGTTGCTAATGTTATTCTTGGTATTAAACTAATAAGAGACGACAATAACGTTCCTCTCACCAAATCACATTACGTTGAAAAGGTGCTAAAGAAATTTAATCATGTTGATTGTGTTCCGGCATCTACTTGTCTTGATCTGAACAAAAAGTTAATATCCAATAATGGAAGGGTTGTCCTCAATTGGAATATTCAAAGGCTATTGGATGTTTGATGTATGCAATGACATGCACTGAGGCCTAATACAGTATTTGCTTTTGGAAAATTGATCCAGTACACTTGTAACCCAAGTGAACTACATTGCCATGCTGCTCATAGGGTTTTGAAATATCTAAAAAGACCATGAACTATGGAATTTCATATGAAGGTTATCCCTCGGTCTTAGAAGAAAACACACATGCCAGTTGGATAAATGATAGGAAAGATCATGCTTCAACAAGCGGATGGATCTTTTCCCTTGTTGTGGGTGCTATCTCATGGAACCATAAGAAACAAACATGTATAGCTGATTCCACCATGGCAGCAGAATTTATTGCATTAGCTTCTGCAAGTCAAGAAGCATAATGGCTTAGGGATTTGCTCTACAGAATCCCGATATGGCCTAAACCAGTACCACCGTTGTCTATACATTGTGATAGCCAATCAACACTATCAATAGCACATAGCGAAGTCTACAATGGCAAGTCCAGGCATATTGGACCAAGGCACAATATGGTACAACAATTAATTCAAAATGGTGTGATCAGGGTTGACTTTGTTCGGTCATATCAAAATCTAGCAAACCCTTTTACAAAGGCACTTGCTAGAGATTTGGTGTCTGGAACATCAAAGGGGATGGGTCTCAAGCCCATTGATTAATCACCGAGGGTTGAACCTCGACTCAACACTTAACAAGCTATGTTAAGTCTTGAGTTCAATGAGTTAAAGTACGCCTGAAGAGTGATTGCAAGCATTGTTAATTATTTTCTGCTCCGAGAAATATGTGCTTGGTACATGTAATGGAAAAGGGAAGATTGAACAAATACACTTTAATAGGTCTATAACAGTTTTTCTGTTCAAGTACTATTGTTACAGGGATACTTATGATAGAACCTACCTATATGAATGTGAAGTGAGGCCGATTCTAGGAGTCTTAGGCTTGAACTCTGAAGGCTGTTGAGTCAATTCCATTATGTTGATGATTTTCATGATTGATGAAAAATTTAATTATAAGACTAATGTGTTTATTGATATCGACAATCGGTGATTGACCCTTGAGCTTACGATATAAACAAAGATTGTGGAGAACAAAGTAAAACAACACGATGCTGAGGTGCGGGAGAGTTTTTTAGACAGATTCAGACTCTCGAAGGATCAAATAATAACCCTAGGTCTTGTGTAATGTTGATTGTTGTAGAAAAATATATGTGTTTAAAAGACAAAAATCTCAGTCCCCCCCCCCCCCCCCCCCCCCCCCCCGCGTCACTGTCCTCTTCCCCCTTTTTATGCCTATATGAGAGCAGTTATCTTCTCAGAGATTTGTTACCGATTGCCGATGGTTGTCACTAGTTGCCTCGACAATTTTTTGGAGATTGTATGTTAACAACCTTGTCATGATGTACGTGGGGTGATGATGTGTCAATGATCACTGTAACTATTGTTTCAACCAGTAGTCTTAGAGCTTATTACCTTCGACCATAGGGTGTTTTAGATATAACAGTACGACCAGAGTGGAATGTGGTCGAATACATTACTCTAAGTTGGAATGTAGTTGTACGTCTTCGACTAAATCCTATCATAGTTGGAGGCTTCATATTCTCCCGTAAATCAATAATTAATTAACAGGAATATACGACATCCATTAAAAACCAATCAAAATGAGAAGTGTAATCTTTGTCAATTGAATATATATATATATATATATATATATTAGTCTCAATCGGATTGCAAGATGATGGTGAAAAAGATCATCTCAAGGAGAATGTATGATCAAGTTTCCTTAAGCACGGACAAGTTTCAACAAAGGTAAAATCAAAGATTAAGTATCTATTTTATAGTATTTTACTGGTCTTTGTGTTTGGAACTGACCAGATTGCTAGATTCTTATTTTTTTGGTTTTGGTCATAATATAGAGTCTCGGAGTTAGTAGCTTGATGATATCATATGTGAGAAACTCAAACACATGCATCATCCACTCACTAGATCATAAAAATATTTTTGAGTTGTTTTGGATGGTTAGTGAAGGCATTGGTAATTAAATTTGTAAAATAAGGCTGAGGTGAAGGTTTTGAGGTTGCTGCACTGAATATTTTGTATTTTATACATTGATATAGGTGGAAATAAGTCTTTCTTATATTCAAACATTTGTATCCCTTTAAGTTAGCTTTTCAACGAGCTAAAGAGCACCTAAATCCGATGGCTACATCAAATGTTATACTCATTTTTCTAAGAGTTGCGCAGCCTGTCAAACACCCGTCAGACATCCCATGGATATTTCATACGGACGTCTAGTGGATTTTTTTTATACGTCCATATATACGGACGGTGCAATGGCTATATTTTTTACTATTGGAGGTAACTGTTGAATGCGGTCAGATATCTGATGGTTTTGTGGTCGGATATCTAGTGGTTTTGTGGTCGGACATCTGATGGATTGCGGCAATTTCTGTCAACTTTTTTCAACTACTGTTTTTTTACTGTGGGGATATAAGTAGATGGTTTGAGACTTTTATTTACATGTTTTGACACTATAATTCATTGACATATAGTTCAAACATATTCTAGAGCATCTAACTCTCATTTATTACATTAAGAGTTAAAAATCTGGTGAGCTCATTTGTATCTATAGAGTATTTAGTGAGCTAAGAGTTTTGTGTGAGCTTTTCTCACGTGTTTGAGCAATCTAACACTTGATTGGTGTTAAATAAATACTTTAAATTTATTACTCTTGGTGATCACCGTCATCTAAACGGTTGTGGGAGGCATGTAATCTCCCCACCAATAAATATTGTCAAAGAGACTTGGTGGTGCTGCAAAAAGCCCCATGCTTTCCCATCTGGAATGGAGAAAGAGCAACTCTAGTGAAATTGAGACAAGACATATGTCAGAGCACTTCAATGAGAAGTAAAAGAGACCAGTGAAGTCTCTGCGACCTCAAAAAAAAAACGCTTGTGTCATCTTGGTTTATTTCTTTTGCTCTATTTTTATTGCACTTGATTTACTTCTATTATTTCTATTTTGTTGGTTCACACTAGGTTTGTAAAAAATTTTATCACGTGAGCTACTAATTTTTTATTTAGGGTAATTGAAAAAAGAAATTATTTTTGTAAATAAAAAGATTTATTTTTAGTCAAAAGATTTTAAATGCCTATTCTTCCCTTTCTAAGCTATCATCTTTGATAAGGCATTATGAAACAAGATAGTGACGCATGGCCTTTACCGCGTCAGCATAAGGGATGCTCATGGGTATGAATTTTTGTGTATGGCACAATTCTGATTGGTCTCTTAGAATAGCTGATTCAAAGCTTGTCTACCATGCAATTCTCATCAGCCTTGATGCATGTCCACTAAGGGTTGGATTTAATCGCAAGACATCCACCTGTATGCATGAAGATAGCATTTCTTATTTTGAGGGGAATTGTTGTTAATTTTTCAAAATAAAGTATTTGTTTTGGGAATTATTTTGTTTTCTTGATATTCACTTGTTCTTACTTAGTTTGAGCTATGAATAGAATAACAAAACTTAAGCTTTTTGGCTTCAACCAAAAGTGCACGTGTTAATATATTAATGGCTTGAGTAATTGGTTCTTTGGACTAATGATACTATGATGCCATAATTGTTCGTGCATCAAAACTTGGAATTTTTTTTCCAAATAACCCTTAAAAAAAAATAAATTCGAAAACTAACCCCTAACTTTTAAATTTTGTAAAAACGGCTCTCTGTCACGAAGTCACCCGCGCGACTGATCTTCAGTCGCTAGCTCGACTAGCGACTGCAGACGTGGCACGGCACAATGCCCCGCTGGCCCCCGTGCCGTGCCACGCCAGCTTTCAGTCGCCAGTTTTCAGTCGCTAGCCCGGCTAGCGACTGAAAGGTGTATTTAACCTCCAGCCGTCCCTCTCACAGTACAGCCGACTTCATTTTTTCGAATTTTTCCAAAAATTACTGAAATCTGTTTAGAGAGAGAAGGAAGAGAAGAAGAGAAGAAAGAGGAGCAGAAAAACTTTTTTCGGAGATTCTTCAAATCTGTTCGCTGAGGTATATTTTTTTAACTCGTATATTTAAATTAATTAGATCGTTAACTCGTAATATTTAGATATGATTTAGAATATATTTTTATACGGATGGTAAATGCGTGAATGTGATGAACAAAAAAATTTAGGGTTAGGGTTAGTGTATGTTCGTAGATTAGGATTAGGGTTAGTGTATGTTCGCAGATTAGGGTTAGTGTATGTTCGCAGATTAAAAAATTTGAAGAACCACTAAAAAATGTGATGTTTTTCAAATTTGAATTTTATTAGTATGCACGTAGATTAAAATATTTGTTAATATGTAGATGTAAATATGTGATTATGTATATTAAAATGATTGTTATTATTAGGGTTAGGGTTAGTCATCACCGCTGTCGCTTCTTTTAGTTGGGGTTAGGGTTAGGGTTAGGGTTAGTCATCACCGCTGTCGCTTCTTTTAGTTAGGGTTGGGGTTAGTCATCACCGCTGTCGCCCTCACCGTCTTGGCCTTTCCCGCATGGGTTTAGAGGGAGAGGGGTTATTTTTTTTTAGGGTTGTAGGCAAAAATCGTGTAGCCCAATAGCGACTGAAACGGTATTTAAACACCGTGCGTCGCTTTCACACAGTACGGCCATTTCATTTTTCCGAAAATTCAGAAATTAGCAGAGAGAAAGAAGAGAAGAGAAGGAAGAGGAGGAGAGGAGAAGAGAAGAGGAGAGAAGGGTTGGTTTTTTGGTTAGGTTTAGGGGTAGGGTTGTCAATCAGTTAGGGTTAAGGTTAGGGTTAGGAATCGCGGCCTCATTGTCGTAGTCATCACCGCGGTCGCCCTCACCGTGTTGGCCTTTCCCGCATGGGTTTAGAGGGAGAGGGGAAAATTTCTGTTGTTTGAAAAATCATGTTTTTTCTAGTACTATGAGCAATGTTGGTTCTCTAATTATACACTCTGATACAGCTATGGAGCAACCCAGTACAGTTTGCGTTTATTACGGAGCTGGTGTAATCCATAATGGACCAAACGGTGATGATCTTGGTGGTTGTATGTATGTTTACAGTCAAATGAGACAACCACAGTCAATGTCTTTCAATGATTTGAAGATGTGGTTAGTCGACCTGTTACAACTCAATGTTGCGACGGATAATCTCAGGGTCGAAGGCATGGTTCCGGATGGAAACAAATGGGTGCTGAAGAGACTGAAAGGTGACAAATCATGGGGTTCGTTTGGACGATTTGTGATAAATCCAGGCTATGCTGTCGAAACCATCATACTGTACGTTGAAATGTTAGCACATAGTTATGAGGGCAGCCATTCAGTTGAAAGAGAAAGCACTAATATCTGTACCGGAGGTCACGATGGCGGTGGCGATGCCGATACCGGTGCAGGTGGCAGTACCAATTCCAGTGCAACTGGCAGTGTACCTTTGCAAACTATAGAAGATACAACTCAATTTGGTGGCCATCAAGTAGATGTAGCTGAAGAATTGCCAGAATTAGAGGAGAATTTTAATGAGGAGAAGTATACTGATCCCTCAGAAATGTATGAATCTCCTGTTGAACCCACGGAACAGCAGAATCCTATAAGTGAGTGGACTGATCCATCATCCTTGAATAACGCTGTGGTTCGTGATGAGCTGGGTTCGCGATGGTCTTATAATGAATCAACCGTCCAGTTTGGACAGTTGTTTCGGAATAAAAAGGATGCAAAGAAAACCATAACTGCCTGGGCTGTCTCACTAAATAGGCCATTCCGGGTGGTCAAATCAAATCCGAGCCTGTGGACTGTGAGGTGCTCAGTCCAAAATTGTCCATGGTACGTACGTGTCTGGCAGCCACAAGATGGCATGTTCTTTCGGGTGATCAGAGTTGAAGACCACAGATGTCTGGCTGAGGGCATGGTGCAGCATCATAGAAATATCACTTCCAGTTTTGTTGCCAGTCTGATACTGTCAGTAATGAAGGAAAATACGGCAATAACACCGAAAGTGATAATTGCACATGTCGCGGAGAAGTATGGTTATAATATCAAGTACGCGAAGGCATGGAGGGCTAAATAGAAGACGCTGGAGGAGCTTTTTGGTACATATGTTGAGGCATACAACTTAGTACCGAGGCTGTTGCGGTGCATATGCGAAGCAAATCCAGGCACAGTCACCGCAATTGTTGATACGCCGGCAATCGGCTCCGAGCGTGCTGTGATTCCTGGGTGCATGATACTGCGGAGATTTTTCTGGGCATTCCAACAGTGCGTTGCATCGTTCAGGTACATGAGACCTGTGCTTTGCATTGACGGAACATTTTTGACTGAAAAATACCAGGGAACTCTACTGACTGCCGTGGCTGTTGATGCCAATGACCAGCTTCTCCCCATAGCATATGCCGTGGTCGAGGGGGAGAACTATAGCAGTTGGCTGTGGTTCTTGGGCACTTTGAAGAATGAGGTTGTGAAAGACTGGGAGCGCATGTGCTTGATTCATGATCGAAATGGAGGAATGCTGAGTGCGATGGAGTACATGCGATCGGGAGAGGATCCATCGCTGAGTTGGGATGATTTGCAGAGTCATTGGTGCTCAAGGCATCTTGGCGCGAATTTTCACAGTTGTTTCAAGAGCAAGCGCTTGATGCTCGTGTTCAAACAGCTTGCCAAACAGAACCAACAGTCAAAGTTCTCACAAATCTGGAAGTCACTGGAGGAAAGTACGTTGGCGGAATTGCGAGAAGCAAGGGTTGCAGAAGATCGCGGCGATACCGGCGCGGGAAGCCGCCGGGGTCATCTCAGTTTCAGTCAGTGGATTCAGCCCAAACCAATGGAGAAGTGGGCGTTGCTTTATGACACAGGTGGGGCTCAGTACGAAATCATGACGACAAATCTGGCCGAGGTGTACAACTTCTTCCTCAAAAGTGTGCGATGCTTGCCACTCACTGCAATAGTTGAAATGACATTCTATCGCACAGTAGCGTACTACGACAGCAGGGGTTTGGCGACATCAAGCCTTTTGCATGACCCCTTAGCACACTGGCCCAAAAAGATCAATGATTACCTCGAATTTCGGACAAGAAAATCGTTGACACATGATGTCACAGTACTGAGTCGCTTGCACGGGAAGTACGAGGTTCGGCTAAGGCACAGACATGTCCGTGGCACACTGCGGGCTGGTCGGGTCCACGAATGTCAAATTTCAAATGCAGATGCCCAATGCACATGCAACAAGCCTCAACTGCTGCACATTCCTTGCTTGCATGTCATCGCTGCTTGCTCTGTTCCTAGGATCGATCCGGCACGATACATCTCAACCTATTATACTCTGCAGTACCTGTGGAAAACCTGGGATGGTGTCTTCAATGGGTTTGCGGCGGGGGAAGCTATCGACAACTATCCCCGGAAAATGCCATCACGTGGATCCCAGACAAGAGGTTCCTCGTAGGCCATGTTGGCCGACGTCGATCCAGGAGGATAAGTAACGATATGGATGCAGCGGAGCGTGAAGATGACGTACGTAGATGCAGCACTTGCAGGCAGCTTGGTCACAGAAGAGATTGATGCCCGCGGGTGACAGGCGCATCGTCTTCGTCGCAAAACTAAATGTTGTAATATTTCCACTACTGAATGTTTTGTCGTGAGTTGTACTGAATTTCCCTATATCAGTTGTACTTAATTTCCCTAATTCCTTCTCGTGAATTTTCGTAAGTACTACTGAATGTTTGTTTATGTACTCAGTGTTTCAACTTCTCAACCAATATGTGACAATTGCAGGTATGGCGGATGACCATCAGCTTCCCGAGCTGATTGCACAGCACCATCAGGAGCGTCACCATGCTCGACGCCTTCTACAGGGCATCGTTCTCCCAGCTCTGCGTATGAGGACACCGCATGAGATGTGGCCTCTAGATGAGAGGTTCGCGCCTTATTTGCTCGAGGTCGGACTGTTGCCGTTCGCTCGCATTGTAGATCGGGCGAGGCGATTCCCTTTCGACCGAGCCCTCATTACTGCCCTTGTGGATCGGTGGAGGCCCGAGACGCACACGTTCCACTTCAATTTTGGCGAGCTCACTATCATGCTGCAGGACGTCAGCATGCTGCTTGGCCTGTCTATCCGCGGGGAGATATATGTCCCAGCGGCCACCGAGAGAGCTGCATGGCGCCTAGATTTCCTACAGCGCTTCGAGGGAGTAGGGCCAGCGGGGGGGTTTGCGCAGGACGTGAGAGTTCTCCAGAGTTACCTTCGTGCAGTGCGCGATGGTGCGCTCCCCTTGGCCGCTCCAGAGGAGGTCTTCAGGCGTCACCTTGAGGCGTACTTGCTGTACCTGTTTGGGTGGTTGCTCTTCCCTGGCACCCACGGAGACATCTACGAGCGGCAGTATGTTCAACTCGCCAGGAGTATTGCCGACTCGGCCCTGGGCCACGTGCCGAGGTTTAGTTTCGGATCTGCCGTGCTCTGCCACACCTGTTGGATCAAGGATGCCGCCTAGAGAGGGGTGAATAGGAGGCTTTTAAAAACTTAAAGCTTAAATCAAATAAATGCAAATCAAGTACAATTAATATAAGCAAGGGAAAGAGAGAACGAACACAATAATTTTTACCGAGGTATCGGAGACTCGCCCAGTCTCCACTAGTCCTCGTTGAAGCACTCAAGTCACTTGAGTTTTGCCTCAATACTCACGAAGAGTATTATCAACTAACGGTTGCTTCTTGTCCACTCCGGAAAGGCGAGCACCAATGCCTTGTACAAACTTGCCGAGCCTCTCCGACAATCTCCGTTCTGGAGAGGTCAACGGCCACGCCTCCAAACCGTCTAGAGGAGGGCGCTCACCAAGAGTAACAGGCAGCGAGGTCTTTTCTTGACCTCCAAACACGCACCGAGAAACTAAGTGAATGCAAATGCAAATGAACTGAAGTGCTCGGTGGATCGGAAAACACTCGACTTGATCAAAAGATCAAGATTTTAAGTAGAAAACTAAAGCTCAAGAGTGTATAAGAAAATGCTACTGCTTGTTGTGTGAAATACATGCCCAAAGCCCCTATTTGTAGCCTCAAGAATCAAATGAACCGTTGGAGCTAGGGCTGAAAATCAGCAACTCAAACTGACAGTCAGTTTGCCTAACTGACAGTCAGTTTAGTGCACAACGGCCGACAAAATTTACGGATAAAAATTTGCTAGCCATTCATGGTCGTTTAAGGAAACTTGAAAACCACAACTGACAGTCAGTTATGCAAACTGACAGTCAGTTCAGCCAAAGACTCAACCAAAAACAAATAGAAACTCAGTTAAAAACACTGTGGTCAAATCCCCAACTGACAGTCAGTTTAGTACAAAAATTTTGAGCACAAAATACACCCTCTCTGGACAATTGTCAGTTAATACAAACTGACATTCAAACTGACAGTCAGTTCAGCAAACTGACAGTCAGCCTGAACAAAAACAGAGATAACTTTAAATCCAGAAATCCAAAAGAGGTGTTTAATAGCTTGTTTGAAAGATAATTTCAAGGACTACATTTTTGTAAACAGTAGCAAAAACCAGATCTGCCTAGATCTTTCTAGAAAATCGAAAAACTCTTCTGCTGTCAAAAACTGAACTGAAAATCCAAATAACTCAAATCAAAATCAAATCAAATCCAACCAAAATGGATGCAATGCAATGACCTAAGTTTCTCGGTTTATGTTGGAGATAAAAAGAGGACTTTCGCCACCCCTTTTTATAGTACGGTTAAAACTAAAAACAAAGTCCTTAACCGATCGAACTCCAAACACCGAGATCGGGAAAAATAAAAACTCTTATTACCTTAAGTCCTTTGCATCTTCAATCTTGGTGACCTTGGACTTGCAACCTCTGACGACACTGCGACCTTGTACTTTCATCCTTGGCTTGTGACCTTTTACTTGCGACTTGCAGATCCTCCAGATAGCTTAGGTCTCTGTGGCTTTCTACTTGCCGACCTTAGGCGAAATAGCTCTTAGATCTCTGCATACATATAACTCAAAGACATGATTAGATCAAAAACACTTAATGTCATCAATAATCAAAATCCACAATAATAGGGGCCTAGATGCAACAACACCTACAGGGGGTTGTGTGACGCCACGAGTAGAGACCAGGTCAGCTCTCTTTTCGTTGGGTGCGCCATCCTCTTGCAGATGTGGTCGTACGAGCATTTCCCCATCGGTCGACCGCTGGTTCCGCGGGATCAGTTCGCGTTAGGTGGGGATGCGAGAGACGGCCCCGTGATGGGATGGAGGTGGGCTAGGCTGAGTTTGAGGTGGGCCATAGATCAGGCGCACCTATGTTATCCTTCGTATGCCACGGGCTTCGATCTGCTTCTCGACGACAGCGTCATCTGGGATCCGTGGACCACCACGAACCTCCTATCTGTCACTCCAGTCCGCCTTTCTTCTCTTTGTACGCAGGATGCTGTGTACTGGCGCACACAGGTTCTGCTCGTCTTCTCGCACATGATTGAGGGTTACTCGCCTGAGCGAGTTATGCGCCAGTTCGGCTTGCGCCAGCTTGTCCCCGTGCCGCCTCCTCGACAGATTCCGCACCATATCCACGAGTACGTCAAATATGCATTACATTCACATGTGATTTTATACATAATTTCCGTCACGAACTAATTGCTTTGTCCGCAGGCAATCCAGGAAGGGTCGAGTGAGGGACGATTTCGTTCGTCGACAACAGCCCTATGTGCAGGAGTGGATGGATTGGGCCCACACACGCACAGTCGAGGAGCACAGGCCGTACAGCCACGAAATCCCACTACTACAGAAGTGCATTCCACTAACCCATATTTTCTAACGGTTATAAGCAATCTGGGAAAAATCCGATAGAATAGGACGACAGCGGCGGAAAAGAAGCATTTTACTATCGGTTACACACTAGTCCAACGTTAATGAAATGCAAATATTTTTTACTATCAGTCATTACTGTACAAACCGATATAATATATTAAAAAGTACTATCGGTTTTCCATTTTTAACTGATAGTAAAATTACTCACTTTATACTATCGGTTATTACTGTACCAACCGATATAATATATTAAATATTACTATCGGTTTTTCATTCATAACAGATAGTAAAATTACTTACTTTATACTATCGGTTATTACTGTACCAACCGAGATAATATATTAAATAGTACTATCGGTTTTTCATTCGTAACTGATAGTAAAATTACGCACTTTATACTATCGGTTCATACTGTACTAACCGATACAATATAGTAAAGTTTACTATCGGTTATATAAAACAAACCGATAGTAAAATGACTTCATATAAACTAATGGTTATGACAGTGGGGACCTTATTTTACTATCGGTTTGTATTTTTGAACCGATAGTAAAATTGTACAACTTAATTAGATAGACCCCTACTCTGCGCTCTGCATGTTGGAATCATTTCAGCCGCGCACGACTCCAAGCTAGAGTGATCTGGAGAAGCTAGCTGAGAGGTTGATCATATTTCCATCCCCCTCGGTATTGTCATCTTCTCATCACCTTTCTCTCTCTCTCGATCACTCTTTCACACTCTCCCTCTCTCTCTCTACTTGCAATTCATTAAACTAGATACATGTAGCTCCAAACTAGCTAGCAGGCTAGGTTGGCTAGCTAGCTATAGCTTGCTGAATTTAAGCAGCTAGCTAGCTGGCTCTTCCAATTAATGCATGCATCAAGTTAATTAGGGTTTCATATTACAAATCCATTTAATGTAATTAAGCAGCTCATGTACACACATATGGCCTAACTAATTATGTTTCATGCATATATGCATGCCCTGAGTCATTAATTATTTATTTGAATTTGTCAATTTTGTGAAATAATTGTAGATGGATCGAGAATATTGGATGTATGGAATAAAACGTACTACTGTTGAGTATTTGGAGGGTGTGAATGGGTTTATTAAATTTGCTGAGCAAGAAAAGGCGAAGAAGGGAGAGAAAGATATGCATTGTCCTTGTATAGATTGTATGAACTTAAAAAGGTTTGGCAATTCTGATCAGATTAGGAGTTATTTGATTCGTCGTGGTTTTAACGCACGCTATACCCGTTGGATATGGCATGGTTAAGATCTTGAGGAAACGAGCACCGCTACCACTCAGCAGCACCCGGAAGTGGATTGCAGTAATGATGATCATGATCAGAACATTGGTAATGTTCATTCGGAAGTCCATGTAGATGACGACAATTTAGATGAAATGTTACGTGATGTAGAAGAAGACTACAGCGAAAACGATTTAGCTAAATTTGAGAAATTAATTGTTGATTCTGAGAAGCCTTTGTTCCCCGGATGTGCAAAATTTACAAAGTTGTCTTCTGTGTTGAGATTATATAACTTGAAGGCAAGCAACGGTTGGATCGATAAGAGTTTCACGGCGCTATTGGATCTGTTAACGGACATGCTTCCAGAGGGAAATGAGTTGCCAAGATCAGTTTACCAGGCCAAAAAACTATTGTGTCCGTTGGGAATGGAAATCGAAAGAATACATGCATGCCCAAATGATTGTGTTCTGTACCGTAACGAGTACGAGGATTTACATGTTTGTCCAAGATGCGGTGCATCGCAGTATAAGCATGGGGACATAATTTATCACAATAGATGTGATGAGGTAAAGAAAGGGCCTCCGGCCAAAACTGTGTGGTATTTGCTTGTGATTCCCAGATTGAAACGGCTGTTTGCAAATCCGAAAGATGCGAAGTACTTGCGTTGGCATGTTGAAGGTCGGAAACAAGACGGAAAACTAAGACATCCAGCTGATTCCATTCAATGGAGAAACATTAACAGAACATTCGGTGAGTTTGGCGGCGAAGTGAGGAATATAAGGTTTGGGCTGAGTACGGATGGTATGAATCCACACGGAAATATGAGCAATCGACATAGCACTTGGCCAGTTCTTTTATGCATCTACAATCTTCCTCCTTGATTATGTGTGAAGCACAAGTACATCATGATGTCGTTACTAATTTCAGGACCCAGACAACCCGGGAATGATATTGACGTGTTTCTATCACCGTTAGTCGACGACTTACATAAATTGTGGAGCGAAGGGGTGCGGGTGTGGGATGCACATAAGCGAGAGAATTTCATGTTGCGGGCCATGATATTTTGCACCATAAATGATTTCTCGGCCTATGGAAATTTGTCGGGGTATAGTACGAAAGGAGGCAAGCTTGTCCTATTTGCCTGGATGAAACTGAAAGCATGTGGTTATCGAACTGCAGAAAAACAGTGTACATGGGTCACCGCAGATTCCTTCCGATGCATCACGCCTACCGTAAGAAGAGGAAGTCATTCAATGGGAAGCCTGAGAAAGGATCAGCCCCAGTGTTTGTGACTGGTAAGGAGCTTTACTTGCGCGTGAAGGACATCAAAGTTGAGTTCGGTAAATGTTCTAAACCTCCAGGAAAAAATGTTTGAAAGAAGAGATCGATTCTTTGGGATCTGCCATATTGGGAGCACTTACAAGTTCGACATTGCATTGATGTCATGCACGTAGAGAAAAATGTTTGTGATAGTTTGACTGATTTGTTGTTGAACATTCCAGGAAAGACGAAAGATGGCATCAACGTTCGCCGTGACATGCTCGACATGGGCATAAGGATTGAGCTTGCACCATTGGAGAAGGGAAAGCGGACATACCTCCCCCGGTCTGCTATACTTTGTCAAAAAGAGAAAAAATAGAACTCTGTCAGTGCCTACATGGTGTCAAAGTTCCATGCGGGTATTCTGCGAACTTGAAAAGTTGTGTCCATGAAAGACTTGAAACTAATTGGTATGAAGTCCCATGATTGTCATGTACTGATGTCACAAATGCTTCCCATTGCTATCAGAGGCATTCTCCCAGGTAAAGTCAGAGAGACAATTACAAAGCTATGTTATTTCTTCAACACAATATCTGGCAAGGTACGTAAGCGTGTACTCCTAGCAAGTTAATTAGCTCCATTCGTGGAACTTGTCAGATTTTTTGGATCTGAATATTTGTTGCAACTATGTCCTTACAGGTAATTGATCTGGATGGACTGGATGATTTGCAACGCGATGTGACTACAACTCTTTGTCAGCTGGAGATGTATTTCCCTCTATCTTTTTTTGATGTTATGGTCCATCTAATTGTTCACCTTGTCAGAGAAATTAAGTTTTGTGGACCCGTGTTCCTGCGCTACATGTATCCATTTGAGAGATTTATGGGTATCTTGAAGGGATATGTAAGGAATCGACATCGTCCTGAGGGCAGTATCATTGAAGGTTATGCCGCCGAGGAGGTGATCGAATTTTGCACCAACTATATGGCCGGGGTTGACCCAATTGGCGTTCCTACGTCCCGGCATGAGGGCAGGCTTCAGGGCATTGGAACGATTGGATTTAAAGCAGTCATCCCCTCTAGTGATCTGTATGCCAAAGCCCATTTTTGGGTCTTACAGCACATGACGGGGGTGGAGCCATACATACACGAGCACAAGGAAATGTTACGGAAACAGAATCCCTCGAAGCCAGAGTTTGGGTCACCAGAGAACATAATAGGAAGTTTGCTAGGTGGATCGAAAATAGAGTCCTGCAAGCTTCTGAGGGCGACGTAGATGAAGTTGTTACATGGTTGGCCAGAGGGCCTAGATTTACTGTAGGGACTTGGCAGGGGTATGACATCAACGGCTATTCATTTTACACAAGAACTCAGGACGAGAAGAGTACTATGCAATGTAGTAGAGTGACACTACTTGCTATTTCGGAGGATGCCAGGGCAGTAAGGGCACTCGACTCATATTACGGTGTGTTCTCAGGAAATCCCTTTAGATAAATTTAACAGTATTCTACTATCGGTTTCAACTTCCAAACCGATATAAAATTAACATATACTGTCGGTTTATTGTCATAAAACTGATAGTAAAATACAATGCAAAATGATGTACTAAGATCATCTGTAATTCTTCTAAGGGAAATCCTTTATGGTCAATAACATTGTATTTTACTATCGGTTTGAACTGTGAAACCGATATGAAATTAAACTATACTATCGGTTTATTGTTCATAACCGATAGTGATTTATACTGTGTTATGAACCCCTGTTCTTAGTTTACTATCGGTTTGGTATAATAAAATCGATAGTGAACAGTGCCAACACTGCAAACCCTAACTTACATGTTTTTACTATCGGTTGGTGGTTATGAACCGATAGTAAATATTCATACATTAGGTTATAACCTTGCACGATTTTCCCTCCAGTGCAACTGATCACATTCCAATTTCCAAATACTCGCGCGGAAAACCTAGATTTCCCGACGTTCGCTTCTTCGCTCCTCTGCGCCACCATTGCCGATCAGAATCTGGTTCTCCACCGCCTTCGGCACTGCATTGCGCCACCGCCTCCGGCCACTCCACGATCGACTGTAAGTGTTTTAGACCAAATCGCTCGCATGTATGCTTAAGTTTGTATGCAATGGTTCATATCCCGTTCAATGGATTACAAATATAAAACTAGAGTAAAATTCATGAACTACAAACTTGATAGCTATGAGAATGACAGAATTGATGAAAATCACTAGCAATTTGTCATACAATGTAGTCCACTATCGGTTTCTTATTTAGAACCGATAGTAAATACCTTAACTGAATTTTCTGTTAATTATTTCCCATTTTCTAATTTTTATCTGAAATTTTGGTTCATTTACATTTTAACATACTTTATGTTCCTGCTGAGACTAGCATAGTTTGCACTGCTAATATTATAGATTTTACTGAATACAAACATGATTACTATCGGTTTGACTTGGAAAACCGATAGGAAATAGACTAATCTGAATTTTCTGTTAATTACTTCCTATTTTGTAATTTTCATCTGAAATTTTAGTTCATTTAAATTTTAACAGACTTTATGTTTCGGCAGAGAGACTAGCATAGTTTGCACTGCTAATCTTATAAGTTTTCCTGAATATAAAGTTGAGTACTATCGGTTTTACTTGAAAAACCGATAGGAAATAGTGTATGTCATAGTTTGCACTGCTAATCTGAATTTTCTGTTAATTACTTCCCATTTTCCAATTTTCTTCTGAAATTTTAGTTCATTTAAATTTTAACATACTTTATGTTCCTGGAGAGAGACTAGCATAGTTTGCACTGCTAATCTTATAAATTTTCCTGAATATAAACTTGAGTACTATCGGTTTTACTTGGAAAACCGATAAGAAATAGAGTATGTCATAGTTTTCACTGCTAATCTGAATTTTCTGTTAATTACTTCCCATTTTCTAATTTTCATCTGAAATTTTGGTTCATTTAAATTTTAAAAGACTTTATGTTCCTGCAGAGAGACTAGCATAGTTTGCACTGCTAATCTTCATATCAATTGATGGTCTGTTCATGGAATTTTAGGTAAAGCCATGTCGGCATCTTCCTCGGCTGATAGTAGTTATTCGGGGAGGGCGAACGTAGATGGCACTGCCTTGTCCCAGCGCAAGAGGAAGGCGCGAGGTGCGACGATGTTGGGTCGTTTGGCCAAACGCGCGGATCTTTCATGTGAGTTCAACCAGTTCGGGAGACCGATCGGGAAGAACACCGGCCACTATGCTGCCTATGTTGCCTTGTTGGCGAAGGAAAGGGTGAAGATCACCGTCTAGAGCTGGAAGGACGTCAAGGCCGACGAGAGGGATAGGCTGTGGGCAGAAGTGAAGGTAAAATTAATCAAAATCACTGAACTCTTGAGTAATCACATTCCCTTGGTTTATCCCAGAGATTAGGTAAGTCCTGCTTATATGCACCATTTGAAACAGGCCAAGTGGAACATCCCCGATGATGATCCCAAGATAGCTTGCTTGAAGGACATGAACAACACGTGGAAAACCTTCAAGAGCGTCCTCGTCAGTACCTTCCTCGCTAAAGGCAAATCTCCATACAAGAAGTACCCCTTCATAACGGAGGAGGTATGGGAGCAATTCGCCCAACAGAAGGGGACTCCTGAGTTCAAGGTATATGTGGTTCCTTTGCTTGGTTACACCATTGTATGCAGTAAGCAGCGGTGCATTAATTTTCTTGTTTCTGGTATGAAGGCCCTCAGCGAGAAGAACAAGGCAATCCAGAGGAGGAACGACCACCCACACCGGCTCGGCTCTCGTGGCTATGCGGGGAAGGAGGAGCAATGGAAGAAGGCTGAAGACAAGGCGTCGAATTTCGTCGACTCCCCTGACCTACCACTCTCCGAGATCCGCGATCAGCGATGCAAGCGCTGGTGGCTGGCCAGAGGGACCGTGTCGGCCACGGGGACTATGGCGTTCCCAAACCCCAAGGACGTCGAGGTCGTGCAGCGACTCGTAAGTTGGCTAACTTCCTGGTTGGAATCGTAGAGTGTGGTAGAAAAAACTATGATCACTAGTGTGCGCACAAGTTTGTATATATTTTTTCCTCACAATGGAGAGCTTTCAATGTAACAGATCTCTTGCTCGAAGGAGGCGACCGAGGGATTGTTCACTCCCCATAGGGAGAACGACATCCTTACCTGGGCTCTAGGGAACAAGGAGCATCCAGGACGGACGCGAACCGTGGGGGCTGTGGTGCCATGGAAGGAAGGCTGCTCGGAGCCCGGGCAAAAGGCGAAGAAGGCTGGCAGCTGGAAGGAAAGGGAAGTGGAGCTATCTCAGAAGATACGGGCAGATGTGACTGCAAAATTTGCGGACATGTTCGCTCAAATGAACGAGAAGTATGAACGCCTCAGCCGAGTTGTGCAGTCCAAGGGTTTAGATCTAGCTGCCGAGGTCGACGCTGCCAGGCCGAGTAGTTGCAGCTCGAAGGTTCACGTGGATCCGGTGGACCTGATTGAGGTATTGCAACTCTTGAGCTATATATGCAGTTCGGTTGATACCACTCCCGTTACGTTAGAATTGTTTCGCTAACCTGTTATAATTGTTGCAAATTGCAGAAGCCGGAGAGCTATAGCCTATTGATCAACATAGGCGACAAACCTATTGCGGTTGCAAACGGGGTCGTATACCAGTCTTGGGAGGATGTCCGGATCCACTGCGTACCTCTGGAACCTGGATTCGCAAAGGTACAGGTGGACATGGCCCTCCCGGGCTACAGCTCTTTTCCGTTGCCCGTCCCAACGGACGAAATGCGGACAATTGGCGAGGCATTGGGCTCGTACATACAATGGCCCAAAAAGGGTGTTAGACTACAGGAGGTAAACCCTAGCCATTCTAGCTTATAACTCAGTTAATATACTCAATTTGCAAAATCTAACTTATGCGTTTGTACTTAAAGTGGACGATGGATACCAGCTCACTTCCTGAGGACACCACCCCCGCCACAACGCATGAGTGAACTCCTTCGGCCCCCATGCCTCCTCCGATGGCCTCAAACCCTTCGCCATCAAATGAGGCCGGCGGTACCACACCCCAACCTTCGAAGGTATACACTCGCTCCCCGCCCAAAGTCAAGGACAAGGCCAAAGGCAAGGCCAAACAAAGCCAGCCAGGTACGTTCAAGAACGGGTCCCCACTCGTGTTGGAGTACCTTCTGCGCAATATGGATCAAATAACCAGAAGTCTCCACGAGTGGTACCTGACCCGGTCTAGGCACCACATCAACTTCTTGGTTCACTTCAAGCCAGCCCATTTTCACCGTGAGCCCGGGAGCATATCGGTGGCCCACGAGGATTTGTTCGACCTCTTCAACTGGCGGGAGCTTGATATGTCCATCATACGGACTGGAGTCCTGTGAGTTTGCTGTTGTCTGAAGTTATCACAGCTCGTTTCATAAATCTAATCACTTTGTATGCACTACTTACTAATGTCTACTTTGCATCCAGATGCATGTATAGGCTGGCGTCGATGAGGGCATGTGACAAGGTGGGTTTCCTCGACCCAGAGAAAATAAGCCTCACGATTCTAGAGCACAACCAAGCACATGCGGAGGAATACATATCAAGGGCACTACTAGCACAGCAGGACCGAGAATTCATCCTTGCGCCGTACCACCAAAGGTTAGTGCATTTCCTACTAATTTAACTCATTCTTGTATGTTACGCCTAACATATGTATGAAACGGTTCGCTTATATATGCAATGTAGGGGCCACTGGGTCCTCGCCGTCATTTGCCCATGGATGAATGAGGTCTATTACCTCGATTCGATGAGCGACAAGGTGGCGCATGTTTTCACCCTCACATGGCACATAGACGCGTAAGTAACATAGTTGTTTTAAATTTTTCTCTGACTAACTAATTAATGATAACATATTAACCTGCAATGCTAAATTAAATATAGGGCTTTCAAAAATTATGCTAGTGCTGGAGGGAGGCATGACGCGTCGAAGGGCACAACAATTTCTTGGAAAGAATATGAGGTAATTAATACGGATGGAAGTACTCATGATGAGTCTTTTAATTTAAGCTTAATTAGTTTTTTCGAGTTAATGTGGGTTTATGTCTTTGTATATGCAATTTTTCCAGTGCCATCAGCAGCCACAATCGTGGGAATGTGGCTTCTATGTCATGAGATCCATGTATGACCTGATCAGGAGAAACTTTGCCCAATTGCCTAAGGTAACCATTTTTCCTGACTCAAAGTCGAACTTTAATTGGATGTGACGTACGATCCTAACTTCATACACGCATATATGCAGAGCGCCATGTTGAAAGAGCAATATGAGTTGCCTCAATTGAAGGAGCTGCGAACAATTTGGGCTCAATATGTCATGGAAGAAGTGGCTATCAACGATCGATAGTAACTGACTTGTGTAAGATATATTGAATGTATCGATTGCTGTATTTGTGAATAAACTCAATATGTGAATAGATTCATTGATGTATTTGTGAATAAACTCGATCAATATGTGAATAAATTCAATCTGTCCAATGCATGTGTATATTACTGTATTAGTGTATTTGTGAACAAATTCAATATGTGAATATTGGTGTATATTTGTAAATATTGGTGTATTTATAAATGATCCAATGTATCTCTGTATTGCTGTATGTATATGTGCAAGATTCCAGTACTAACCGTGTCCAGTACATAACCGATAGGAAAAACTACATAGTACTATCGGTTATACTTCAACCGATAGAATAAATATTCCATTACTATCGGTTCATATACAACAATCGATAGAATAAAATTTCCAGTACTAACTGTGTCTATACAATACTATCGGGTTTATATACAACAACCGATAGAATAAAGTTTCCAGTACTAACTGTGTCTACACAATACTATCGGTTTAGATCCCAGCCGATAGAAAAAAAACATACACATTACTATCGATTTAGATCCTAGCCGATAGAAAAAAATACACATTACTATCGATTTATATACGAGCCGATAGAAAAAACGTAAACAATACTATCGGTTTAAATCCGAGCCGATAGAAAAAATAGTCGATAGCGATTAGTGAACGTTGGGAATGTATATGTTTTACTAACGGTTTTTGAACCGATAGAAGTGTGCTGCGTTTCTACTATCGTGCCGATCACTATCGGTAAGAGAACTGATAGTAGAGTGGATTTTTAACTGATAGTCAAAAGCATTTCTGTAGTAGTGTCCATTTTTCCTATCTGTCCTGGTACCGACCTCGCACGATCTACCAATTGGCGGGCGGTCCACCAGCGGCGCCTGATGAGCCCATCCCTCCCACCACCATCGATGACCGCTACGACCGACGCCTAACTGGGCGAATCCACTCTTCTGTGAGTTCCTTAGCTCTTTGCAACCTTACTTTCACATAGATTGTCGTTCTATAATTGCATTAATTCGTGTGCACAGCTAGACATCCTCGGCGGCATCTCTACTGGTGCACGGGACATGATGGTCAGGTTCCGCCTCAGACCCACCATGCCCAGCGACGATGTCTACGCATATTGTTCAGAGGTCGAGCGGCAGGTCGATCAGATTCTGGTCGGTTTCAGAGTGCTGCTGCCACCTCACTTGACCATGATTCCCCCACCATCACCGTCGGCGCCGGGTCCTTCGTCGCATGTGCCACCAGCGGACCGTCCGTCGTCGTCGCGCCCTCCACCATTGCACACGGGTTTCATGCCTGCCGATAGCTCTTCGGATGAAGAGCTCAATACTCCTCCATGGCACTAGCCTCTCGACCAGGCACAGCAGCATCCTACGCAGCCAACACATATGCTTCCTAGCTTCCTTCCCGATGCTCCTCCGCCTACGCAGCCAATACAGCCTTCCCAGTCTCGGCCAGCTGCGCAGACACCACTAGCGAGGAGGCGGCACGTCAGGGATCGTCAGCCCCCCTCTCGGTACACACCATCAGCGTATCAGCCCCCCCCCCCCCCACAGAGGGGCAGGAGGGGGCAGTAGTCCGATGTAGGCTTTTCTCGGACTGTTCAGTTTTCGTACATTTTTGTTAGGTTTCCAACTTGTTGGGGTTTTCTGTTTTCTACTGTTCTATTTTTGTATGACTCTGCATTTCAGCTTTTCAGCCTTTACCTATTCATCTGATGCTCGTTTTCGTATGATTAGTCTTTTCGACTTTTGCACCTACCATCTTTTGCGCCGAGACGTCTGGTTCGTATAAATGCGTTGAACCAACGAGACAAAACTAGGTATCAAAAGCACGGTATAAATGCGAAATTAGTATGTACTTGTACGGTCCCGATGCCAAAACTTTGTTGTCTTACTCCTTTTCGCAAATCAGCTCAAAATTATCGTGGCTTATACCTTTTTCAGATTTTCCGCAGAACCTAAAAAGGCTAAAACCCACATCTCATCTTCAAACTTCGATCTAATTCAAGGAGTATCTCCCATTCACTATTCTGACCAAGTTTCCCTTCTGTAAGATTTTCAAAATCTCATCCGAGGCCTTAGTTTCAAGTCTCGTCATTTTCTGAAGTTCTAATTACCCTAATTACCCTAAAGTACCCTGTTTTCGAATTATCCCAAAATCATCAAATCTTGCCAAATTTCATCGAAACTTCTGCTGAATACGCTCCTGAAATAAAGTTACACTTGTGTGTGAAATTAGATCTCAAATCAGCCCTCCCAATCTCAAAATTTACAAACAAGTCCTAATTCTCAAGCGAAATCATCACAAAGTCCTTCGACCGCGACCACGGGCCAAAAAGAAACTCAATTGAAAATATCCCGGGAGGCAGCTCTCAGTCGCTAGCCGGGCTAGCAACTGAAACGCTGTGGGTTTCAGTCGCTAGCCCGGCTAGCAACTGAAAGCTGGTGTGGCACGGCACGTGGGCCAGCGGGGCATTGTGCCGTGCCACGTCTTCAGTCGCTAGCCGGACTAGCGACTGAAGATCAGTCGCGCACGTGGCTTCGCGACAGAGAGCCGTTTTTGCAAAATTTAAAAGTTAGGGGTTAGTTTTCGAATTTATTTTTTTTAAGGGTTATTTGGAAAAAAAAAATTCCAAAACTTGTTAGCTGCTCACATACATGCAGTTAAGCCATTTACTTGCAGATGATGGGCTTAATTATATTCTGAGAAACCATTTATTTGTAATCCAATGCACACCTTCTGGTAGGGAAAAATAAATCTTAAGGATAGCAATATTATGACATGTCTTTAAACGGCTCTATTTATTTTATATTGAGGCATCTCCGATCCACCTGCTCTAACAGGAGCTCTAACAGGACGTGCACCCGGGGGCTGGCGGGTGTTCAGCTCATTCGACAGGCGATACACATCATCACGGCGAGCTCGCGGGTCATGGTCGAGCCGTTGGCGAAGGCCTTCCTCGGGGCAGACAAGGTCATCGGACGGACCTGGAGTTGACCAACTCCGGGAAGGCCACCGGCTTCGTCGCAAAGCCCAGGGTGCTTGTCGGCGACCACGAGAGGCAGGCGGTTCTGAGGGAGTTCGGTGATGCGTTGCCGGACGTTGGCATGGGAGACTGAGAGAGTGATTTCGACTTCATGTCCATGCAAGGTTTGGCTTCTTTGCCTTCACGTTTGATATATGAAATAACTTGCGCTACACTGCTACTCGAGTAGGAGGGTTCTAAAAAAGATATTTGCGCTACACTGCTGCTCACATGATATTCTAATAAAAAATCATCCGATAATGATCTATTTGTGATTTGAATCATGCTCAAATAACTTCCAAATCTCAACTAAATATCCCACAGAAATTCATTCTAATTATTCAGATTCTTGTCAAATACCTTATGTTAATCTTAAATTTGCGAACAGATATCTTTACATACTTAAAATTGTGAGTGAAGATTTACAAATTCATAATCTCACTATAAATCCCAAGTTAATCTGTACTGTGACCATATCTAGACTAAACCTAATTTGTACCCTCTATCATAAAATGATTACATAGAAATAGCATCGCTTTTATCAAAATGAAGAATCTCAAATTTGAGCCAATCATGCAAGGTCTGGGTATAGGTTGTACATCTTCTGTGAACGTGCGTGCAGATGCAGCGGTGTTGCCCCCTTTTGCAAAGTCAGGACGTGCATAAAAAAGAGACTACATTCTGGACCATTCCCATTTAAGATCTTCTCCGAGGATGAGCAGTGCTTAGTTGTCTGCACCAATAAAATCAAGGCAATTGATATTGAGATTTGTGTGTCGTATGAAATTATCCCATGATGCTTAAGTCACTTTTCTAGTTTGGATTCGAAGCAACTACCTATTTTCAAAAAATTATTAAATTTCAATTCATCTTGGATCTATCATTTGGGTGAAGTGAAATCTTAAAAGTAGTTATTTTGTATGTGTGATCTATCCTGGATGTGGACATATGAAAGCATGCTACATCCTGATGTATTACGTCATCAGTCTAATAGGGTGGAGAGAACACAAAATGGTTCGCAGGGCAGCCGTCAGTTTTGCTATTGAGACCATGGATTGATTGGGGTGTGTGGGTTAACGGCCTGGTCCAGCTGCTTCTTTAGAGGATGTGTGGTGGACAATTCATGGCTTGGCCTACAGCCAAGGGCACTAAATGGAAGCAAGGTGTAAGATGGATAAAATTTTCTGAGGATTCTCGATTCTCGCACAATTATACATACATATATTCATATAGTTGTGATATTGATCGTGAGACATGAAAATTTAGAGTACAAACTAAGCAAATGTACATATCATGAAGCTCATACGCTACAAATCATGCACCAAGTTGGTCGTCTAACAGTCCGAGAACAATGCAATGGATTGACACCTAGTTGGTCAAACGGTCCGATTTTTCGATAAAATTAAAGATGCTTTGTTTGCCCCGGTGGACCATCTTGCTGGTGCTGATCCTGGAAGTATAGCAAGCTTCATTCTAGTGGAACATTTCAAATTCATGACGTGAAGATTCTAAGGTAATTTATATGCATGTCTGGTTCGATTGTGTAAATTATTAGATCAAAATTTATTGGTTTGAATGTAATAAGTGAAAAAAAATAAAATAGAGTACTTATTATTATACAACGGTTAAAATTTCATTCAGTTGCTTGATTGTTGCACGATAATCGATACCCAACTACAGTGGTTCTACTAAAGTCACAATCTGAACAATCCAACTTATGTGGAAATGAATAGTATTCATCAAATCCATATTATGATATATTAATGTTTTTAAATTTTCACAATCGAATATATGATAATGAATAACTCTTCTCATAATAATTAAATAATTCAGATCATGAACTTTCATTCTCATTTCTTATAAAAAGTATTCACACTTAGATATATTACCACGAAAATAAGTGAGAACAAGTTTGGCCAAACGAACTGAGGAATTGGGATTGGTCATTTTCTAATCAGCTCATGTCACTGCTAGATCTATACAATATTATGCCTAGTCTCCATGCACGATACGAAGTATGTAAAACTGAACTGTGGCATGTGCTAGAAGCTACCTGGTCACTTCAAGAAAGTACAGCCCGGTGCCCAAAAACCAGCTACTAAACCCTGTCATCCTCCAAGACGGCCGCCTCGCGCAGCGCCCGACGCCGCTCGTCGCGCTCCTCACCTTCCTATGGATGTTGTTCGGCTTCGCCCTCGCGCTCCTCCCGGAGGGCGTCGTCTTCTACACCTACAAACTCATGGGCATCACACTCGTCGTCAGTGAGCGCGCGCCTCCTCCCCCCAAGAAGGGTCACCTGGGCGTCCTCTTCGTCTGCAACTACCATGCTCGACCCGGTCGAAGTCGCCCTCCCCTCTCGGCCGCAAGGTCAGCTGCATCACGTACAGCTAGCATCTCCAAGTTCTCGGAGCTCATCACCCCCATCAGGGCGGTGGCGCTCTCCCCGAAAACGCGACAGGGACGCCGAGAACATCAAGCGGCTGCAGGAGGTGGGCGATCTCGTCATCTGCCCCGAGGGCACCACGTGCAGCGAGCCGTTTCTGCTCCGGTTCAGCGCGCTCTTCGCCGAGCTCACCGACCGCATCGTGCCGGTGGCCATCAACACCAAGGAAGGCATGTTCCACGGGTCCACCGTTCGCGTGCTCAAGCTCATGTACTCTTACATCTTCTTCATGAACCCCCCGCCGACGTACGAGGTCACCTTCTTGAACCAGCTGCCGAAGGAGCTCACGTGCGCCGGCGACAAGTCGCCTATCGAGGTGGCCAGCTACATCCAGAAGATCCTTGGCAGGCAGCTAGGGTTCGAGTGCACCAGCATCACGCGCAAGAACAAGTACCAGATACTCGCCGGCACTAACGGCCGCGTCCCGTCGAGGAAAGATAAGGACAAGGACAAGAGAAGACACGGCTAGTAGCCTATTACTGTATTACTAGTGGTGGTTGTTTACCATTAATTAATTGTTGTTTGCGAAGAGGTTGGTTCTTCGCTATTTCATAGAAAGCTTCTTGCACACAAGGGGAAGAACTAAAACAAGCATGCTGTCGCTGTTGGATGTGCTACTATTACTTTGGAAATCATAATTAAAAGTTTGAATTTTTTTTTGGACAATGGAAGATTAATTTATGATTGTTTGAGAATTTAGCACACTAATGTTAATTCCTGCTCCAAAAAATACGTGTCTCACACGTACCTTGTTGAAATGAGTAGATTACTTGTCATTTCTTCATACAATTGATTGAATAATATTTAATATATTAAAAAATAGAGTTTTGCTAATAAGTATATAACTTTTTTTCTTTATTTTGTATACATATATCTATATCTTTGAATCAAACCCTTTTTGTTTTAGATCTAACTCTCTACAATTTGCCTAGCTTCCTGTTTAACTTCTCCGACAGCGAGACGATGATGGTGCTACCAGCTGCTGATGGTGGTTAGCAAGAGAGGTAGGTGACGAAAGAGACAAGGTTGTGGCGGTAATGTAGCTAGGCGGCGATACTGCTGCTAGCTGCATGGAGCGGTGGTTAATAGGAAAGGAGAAGATGGGATAAGAAGGCAGGAGGAGGTGGCGGCGGCGGCGGTGGCGTAGGCGGAGATCGGGAAGGCGAGGAGGAGGAGGAAGGAGAAGAAGTGAGGGAGAAAAAGAAAGGTGAAGATTAATGTTAGTTTTATGTCTGTGATATAGATGATGTAAGTTTTTTAAAAAAAATTGTAGTTGCACCCCATATGATCCTAAAAATATATGTAACATTTTTATTAATACTATCATTACTCTATAACACTCCTTGCACAAATTTTTAGCTTAAACCATGCTTTCAATTGCCTTGCTAGATAAAAACATCCATACCTTGTTCGAAAATCAATCATCAAAAAATCTTTGCTCCACAGATTTATATCAATAGAGAGTTGGCATGGCTGTGCTTGTGTAACATCTATATTCCAAACCATTGCATTACTCCAAGCTATTCCACTATTCCTTCTATTAAACGAGGATAAGTACATATTAAAAAAATGGGTGCTTATTCTACTTCGAAGTTATAAGTATCACATATTTTGTGAAAAAACACCTTTTTAAGACATTACTTGTCTACAGTTAGAATGAAAGAGGAAGATTCTCAAAATTGCTGAGGTTGGGTAACATCAACAATTTGAAAATATCGTTTTCATTTCATGTTCAAGTTATATTATTAGTTAGATGGTGTAACTATGTTTACAATTTGTACTACTGGCATCTATTTTATAATTATTAACCTTCCTTCTTATCTGATATCTTATCGGACAATGGAATATTCCAAAAAAAATCATTACTGGACTTGTAAGCGAAGAGAGTATTCAGTTTAATACAGTCATGAGCTATGCATAATATAAGTCATATTATCAGTTCAAATACTCACAACCACCATGAAGGAACGAGAAGACGCACGACTATTATATATGCCGTGATCTCATAGCTTATTTTTGGTTACTTCATTAATACACACATGAACACGGTCACATCTCAGGCACTATCAAGTTCATTAGAGGAGATGGGGTGCGTACATACTGCATGAACTCGGCGTCACGAAGGAGAGCAGCCATGGTGTCCGGAGCGAGGCACACCTCGACGTCGATGCTGCCGCTCCCGGCCCGGCCGGGGAACGCCGACATCTTGCCGTCGAACTTGTTGGCGCGGCCGCTCCGCACCGCGAGAGCCCGCCCCCACCCGAAGTCGTTCCCGTCGTACATCGGGAAGCGGTGGGAGCTCCCCATCGTGAGCATCGCGCCGTCGGGGTTGCCCAGCGGGAAGCACCGCGGCGCAGCCTCCCATGCTGCCACCGCCCGCCGCACCGCGCCGTTCCCGTGCGCTGCCACGCTTGCTTGCAGCTTTGCCGCCACCCACCGCAGGTCGTTGGACTCCAGCTCGGCCACCGTCGCGGTCGTCTTCGCGCTCTGGATGGCGTTGCCGAAGTAGTGCGGGGAGACCGCCGGGCGCAGCCGGTGCCGGCAGTTCACCGCCATGTGGAAAGTCACCGTGCCGTCTGCCGCCAGCCACTTCCGCGCGCGCGTCACGGCCCTCCATATCTCCGCACACAGAGACTGGAACGACGAGATCTCGCTGCCACCTCCTGGATTCTTCGGGTCATGCGCGAGCTTGCCGTAGACTTCGACATCGTCACCAGCGCTCGCCCGGCGGTTGGCCTTTGCCTTCAGCTCTCGAACCGCGTCTGCGCTGAAGTGGAAGATACGTTCGCGAAGGGGCGCATTGACGTCAAAGGTCACAGCAGGGCAGACGCCGCATGGAAAGCAGAGTACGGCGGTTGAATCGCTGAAGAAGTTACGGCGGAAGTCCGGCGGCTGCACTGGAGCGCCTCGGCAAAGCGAAGCCCAAGTGTTGAAAAAGTGCCAAAAGGAGGTGCCGTCCATGATAGCATGACTGGCGGCAATGCCTACGAAGACGGAGCCGTCGCCAAGCTCAGTGAGCTGGAACGACGAGAGCGGGCAGCGGTGGCCGTCGTAGCTCACGGTGTGGTCCATGGGGAACAAGTCTTTAGTGAGCTTCGTGGGCACGTCGGCGTCGGGCACGAGGAAGTCATCAAGTGACAGAGCGGGCGCGACCGCGTGTAAGAACTCGACAGCAGTGTCATCGCACCGGATGACGATGCTGTGGTCGGAGAGCGTGACGAGCCGGCCGGCGAGGGCCGGGAAAACGGCAAGCGCGCGCGAGAGCGACGACACGAGCATGGATACAAGAGAAGGCATCGGCATGCCGGGGGGAGGGAAGAAGAGGCCCTTCTGGATGTAGTGGCACGACAGCATCGGCATGTCGGACACCGACAGCCGGAGGTCTCCGACCGTCGAGGCACTGTCCGGGCGAACGGTCTGCTTTGAGGTGAGTGTAACCACCGGTCCCGGCGGCGCAATGGCAGACTGGGCCGACGCGGCCTTCTCCATATTTGAGCAGTAAGCTTGCAGCGGTGGCTTGCGCAGTGTTTAGTGCCGATCACCACACAAATGGGAGTGGTTTATAAAGGAGAGGGGGGGTGGGGGGTGTTACTGGATGCATGCACCTAGAATATTATTTTTAAAACAAAATACAATCCAAAATAACGTAAACCCTGACGAATTTGTAAAGCTAATCTAAAGTCGTCCTGTTTGAACCGGCAGAAGACACTTGCCATGTTCTGTGATAGAACCGGTGGCTAAGCCATTAGTCTCTTCAGTCTATAGTAAGTATTGTTTTTCTACCGTGCAAAATATCTAAAATGTAACTTTTAAGTCTTTAACCACTATTTTTTAATTTAATATGATAGTAAAATTTTAGTAAATTATAATATTATGAAAGTATTTTTTACGATAAAAATATGTTTGTATAATTTTTTTATAGTTGAACTAAATATTTATGAATGAATTAGGATAAAGACACTTTCAATAATAATAGTTAAAATTAAAAAAATTTAGTTGAGACAGAAAAATGATATTCTTTTTTACTATAGGAAGTACTATTTACCCCACAGTTGCTTATAAGATTCTGACTACCCTAACATACAAAGTGTTGTGCGTTCTTAATTGTTTCTTTTTTTTTTATGGCCAATTAAGTGAAAGCTGCTAGCATTCGGAAGCGATGAATTAATCCTGCATGAACCCTTCACCAACACGTACCCACAAAAGCAGGATTAAGATTCCCCCATTTCAAGTTAAAACACACAGCGTATTTTTAGAATATTTGGACCGTTGAATTAAAATCCTTACAGCTGATATTATGTTGAAAGAAAAGTCCAAACATTTCATACAGATACATCCCAAAAGACTTTTCTGTGATCAAATTACTTTCTCCAACATGTATGTAGTGCCTTCTAACTTGAAAGGTATAAGTATTTGAATCTACAAAACTTTAGGTCTATTTAGTTCAATGTCAAAATGTGACATACTATACTCAAATATAATGTCATATTTGTCACATTTTTTAGAAAAATATGATACTAACATGTATGTTTTTCTGCTACACTTTCTACAATATACTTTTTTTTTTGTCATGGAGCAAATAATGCTACATGATGTGAGTTGTTTAAATAAAATATGACAATAGACTAAATATATATGTCTTATTCTTGGGAGTAAGTATAGGAATAGCCTCAATAAGCAGAGTCAAATTGGTGGACGAATTTATGTCTGGGTCTTAGAAGATTTAAATGAACTTTAAAATGAAAAATATGCAATTTAGAAAAGTGATAAGTTAGCAATAATAGACGTTAATAGGTTGATAGTGGGATCAATGTTTGGATCAATATAAAGGACTAAAATGAGTCAGAGTTAACATTAGAGTTTGATTTTAACTCAAATTAGAAAGACCGAACTAGACACTAGGATTCGTAGACTAGATGGTGTTAGGGCTGTGAGCCTTCCATTCCCAGACTAGTTCAAAGCCTTACCTGGGTACAAAATTTGTATGAATAAAATCACCTTAATGCATGATGTACATTATTCTATTTTTGAAGTGCAATTTTCAAACACGTACCAAACGAAATGATATATAAAAGCGAAATTTGTCGCTTGGACTTTTGAGTGCTTTCTTGTGAATATAACAAAGCTAGTTATGCTTAGTTAATTTATAATCCTAAAAAAAATAAGAGCTTGTTTCTTCTAGTGAAACATGAGCTGTTTTTTAATTCTCTCGTTCATGCATGCGCTCATGAAGGGTTCCCATCAATCAGGCAATAGCAGCCACCTTTTATTGCTGGATATGGCTTAATTTGTAATCCAACATCATGATTAGTCATAAATAATAATCTTTACTTTAATTATTTGCTAGCCGTGCAAACAATTGGGAAAGAATGGACAAAACCAAATCCATTGAACAAATCTATGTCACGACCTTATGTGTTCAATGAGAAAGATGCAAGCACATATTCTCCATTATATTGTGGATTTAATCACGCTTTCCACTGTTAGGAAGAATCCACCAATAAACAGACATAAACAAAAGGAGAAAATGATTAATTTACAACTAGCTAGAACAGTCCTTTTTCTTTTTACACTATAGTTAACCAAGGTCACTCTTACATTTATGGAGTTATAACTTTAGCTATTAAATTACTATAGCAAACATTGATGAAAAGATTATAAATAGACGACTTAAAAACTTTAGCTATCAAATTACTATAGCAAACGTTGATGAAAAGATTATAAATAGACGGCTTTCTATTTCTTTGGATCCAATCTATCCGCCATCTAGAGGTAATTTTCGCATACACGTAGAATGCTAACTCCGAAATTGAGAAAATAAGTAGGATTAGTCGCGGAAATATTCATTATAATAGAAAGACCAACTAACCAAGTAATTTCAGAGCCTTATAAAAATAAAACTCTCCCCAAACTTCTTATATAAATTATTCTGTCCCCCCCCCACCCCCCAAAGGAAAGATTTGGTATACAAATTTTTTTTACAAAAGTTTTACAAAAATTAATCTACACCTTTTGTATATAACTACTCACAATCAGTCCTACACTTAATCAACACAATACATCTTTGATCTGTACCATTCAACTATTTTTTATAAAAACTTTCTTGTGCGTACAACATTGCTCTTTTCCGCTCTTTTGAAACAACTTCATGAACAAAAAATTTCTTACAAAAAACTAGTTCACACCACTATAACTCACAATTAAATTTATCTTCATTTGCACTCATGTGTCCTTAAAATGTGTCATTCAATTATATTTTGTAGAAATTTGAAAAAATTGGTCGTATGACATTGAAGTTTAACTATTGAAATCCAACCGCATAAAATCAATTTTCCGAGAAAGCGGCCGTGTGTGGTGTTCTTTTGTCTCGGCCACCGTAACATTCACAGCCGCCGAAAAATCTGAAGTATTCATTGAACCGTCCCGTCCTATGGAACCAAAAAAGGATAAGATATGTCCGACTGGCGAAAGCATATAACGTTGCCTTATAAGAACCTAAGAAGTCAATGAATTAAGTGCGGCATTTTTACGCACCGCACAAGCAAGGAAGGGACAACAAGAAGAAACTTGGCAATAAAATAGCTAAAGCTGGCCAAAACCAACCTGACCAGATTGTATGGGGCCACATAAAAGAAGGATGGCCCCGAACGACGACGTCCCAGGTGCATGCACCATGCAGGTCTGGTCACCCGTAAATCAACCAACCAGCTATTTTCCACCAACCATCTATAATGACAAATTGAAAAAAAAATGTAAAATTGCCACGAGCACAGGGAAAGTATTCATTCAAGACTGAGGTGCTGCATGGCCTTTTTAAAAAAAAAAGACTTGGTTTTGGAATGGGCTGTGGGAACCCGGGTATATTTGGTTTGCTTATAGAAAAAGGTGTGGCACAAAAAAAAATTTGATTATTGTCAAATGTGTAACACAATAAAAAAATTTCATTATGAAACAAACAACTATCAATTTTTATGATTGTCAAATTTTGACTAACTAATATATGATCTATTTGTCATAAAAAGAGAAGTGAAGAATTTAACAAACCAAATCTTAGACACTCAAATGCCATGCTCAAGATTTGGCCAAAAAAAAAAAGAAACTAACCAAAAAAAGCCAAACCTTTACTGTTTTTATTGGTATGCCGAATTTTATGATGAACAAAACATAACTAAATTATGGTGGAATGACTAAAATTTAACTTAGCCAATTATAGAAGTAAAACAAATATTACCCACGGCGTGGAACCACTAGAGTAGTGTCATGCATAGGGGATTCTTGACTCTTGGATGAAAGAACAGCGCTCAGATACATTTCTCTGACATTGTAGCACCCTTAGGGAATTGTGTAGGATGATAGTATCTTTCATTCTGAATTGTTCGAGACGTGATCAGAGAGCTGAGAACATGTACCAATGCACGCTATGGTGATTGGTTACAGACAGCTCAGAACATATTCCGCGTGACAATGGCAGCCCGAGCCCACCTCTCTTTCCCAGCCCAAGGCTATGGAGCTATGAGAATTTGTTTGGGGACATTGAATGGATATCTTTCTAAACAATGAACATTGCAAGAATGCCCATATGGTTTAAAACTTCATATATATAGAATTTTTTTTTCAAATAACCTACAAAAAAAAATAAATTCGAAAAATAACTCAGACGTCTTCAGTCGCTAACCCAACTAACGACTAAAAATTACATAAATATTTGTGGAGGTGGGCTTCGAACCATGGTCTCTCCGGAGAGAGTCTTTTAACCAACTAGACTACAACCAATTTTTGTAACTTATTACTATGTCATAGTTTTATATCTTTTCAGTCGCTAGCTCGGATAGCAACAGAAAGCATACGTGGCACGCAAATTGGGCCAGTGGGGCGTTGAGCGGTGCCACGTCTTCAGTCGCTATCTGGGCTAGCGACTGAAGATTAGTCGCGTGGTCCGGTTCGCGACAGAAGGCCATTTTTGCAAAATTTAAAATGTCTGGGTTATTTTTCGAATTTTTTTTTGGGTTATTTGGGAAAAAAATTCTCATATATACCCATGAAGAGTCCATAACCCTCCTACGTGCTCTTCTTGATGGATTTTGGTTCTTCAAAGGACCGTGTAACTATCATTAACACTTTAGATCATAATTAACCAATCTAATGACCTGATTTTTAGTTTGAATTTTCATAAATAACTATATTCAAACTTCAGATCAGCACTCCTATTAATTCAAACTTCTTAAATAGTTAATTCAAACCATAAATTATTAACATGATTTCCATAAATAGTTAATTAACTATACTTCATAAGAAGTTAATGCAAACCATAGATTATAAACAGCATTTTTATAAATAGTTAATTAGAAATATTCAAAGTTTAACAGGATTTTCCTAAATAACTGTATCCAAACGTTAATTAACATGATATGTTAAAACACTTCTGATCAGCACTTTAATAAATATTTACTATTGTTAAAAGTTTATTTTCACACTTTATTAGTTAATTCAAACTTCAGATCATAACTAACTCATCCATCATTAACAATGAAACTTCCAACTTTAATAGTTAATTTATAGGGAGGTGTAGGATTAAAGATTGTGACCATTTTAGAGGGGCATATACGAAGTTTTAAACTTTACATGGGTACCCATGCAATATTGAAGCTTTATAAGAGCATCCATTCAATTTCCCTTTTTGTATGCTGCAATCGTGGAACGTTGGCTAGTTTCTCATGTTACATGGAAAACAAAACAAAATGTAGACATTTATTTACTAAAAATGTACAATTTTATGAAAAGAAAACAAATGGACAACTTTATTGACTTATACTAGATGTATGTATAACTTAAATCACTGAATACACATAACAAAGTTTCAACCGGTGTGGATCAGTTGCCTTCCCTTCAACAACCTACGTGGGCTAGATCATACATTTGCTGGAACATTATGGGCTATGCCGAAGCCCAGCCCGAAAATATATGTGCATATTCTTCTATTTCCCCAATATCTGGGTTGACTGAATCACAAATTTGTGATGTGCCTGTCCGGCTGTCCCTATATATGTTTCTTTTCTACTTATATTCCTCTCTGTATAGCATGGATTAGAGTATTTAGTACAGATCACTGAGACTTACAAATCATAAAAAAATACAAAAGAATAATAAAATACACAAACCTTAGCCCAAATTTTTAGTCCCTCTATTTCTCACTGCTAACATATAACATTGCATTACAACCATATAAAAAAACATAATACTATAATAGCCTAAAATACGAAACACACCAACCTACACAATATTAACACAAAACACAGTAAAATAGAACAACAGAAAGAAAAAAACTAATTTATAATGCAGAAATATAACAATCTTAAACACATAAATAGAACAATTAAAATTTCTTTACTTTGAAAAACTTTATAAAATGTAGAGAGATGGGACTAAAATAGATCGGCCCAGTAATTAGGTACTGTAAGATAGAAATATTTTATTAAAAAATGTTCTAGGATGTTATTATTTTCTACATTCCCGGACCACATTACAGGCTAGAGTGGCCTTAAATCCCAACCATGTACGCCAAGTAGATTGGGATCTTCTAGATTTACCTTAGATTTTACTATGTAGGTTTCACACCATCTCAATGATATCGTATCCTTGGAGCCGATTTCATACCCAAAAAAAAAAACAAAAATTGGATAATTCTGGAGCATCAGATTTGAAACAATGATCCAGATCCAAATCTACCACCCAAAATAAACTTGCTAACTCTAGCGGATCCATACCCGCGCCCAATCGTTGAATCCTAAGGTCGGCCCCCATCTCTGTCAGGAGTAATGGAGCAAGCACAGCAACATGGAGATGCTGAGCTGCAAATTGGCCTTTTAAGCTTATCAGTTCCCGTGGAAGTTGATGGCTTTAGTAATCAGAAAGTGGCATAAGAAAATAGCAGTTGAGTCACTTGGCAAGTCATTGTCGTTGTTGCGTCAATCCCCGGCCCCACACACACGCACACGCGTCCGTTTGCCGTCTAGAAAGTCAGTTCCGGATAGATTAATTCGCAGTCTTTTAGTTTCGACACCCCCTGGAATGGCGTTGGCGTCAACATTTGGATGAGGAATGTGCATGCATATTAACAAAACCAGAAAAGTACAGCTTGCAAATATAATTTGGGTTTTGTTCATAGTTATGAATCTGTTTTTTCCTATTTTTTCATACATTTCTTTTTTATTTTGTATCAAACTTTTTTTTTAATCTAGTCTTTTATGATTCACTTAACTCTCTTCTTAATTTCTTCCGTGACAGTGATGTTAACAAGCAAAGGCAGAGCCGTGACGCCGCTGACTGCAAGTAAAGGTGGTAGGAGGTGACAGTTGTAGGAGAGACGAGTGACAGAATGACAGTTGTGATAAGTACGGAGAAAAAGAGTTGGGGCCAACAGTGGTGGTAATATGGATCGAAGAGAGAAGGAAGGAGAAGAAGTATGGGACAAATGAAAGTAAAGATTAAATATAGATTTGTATGTGTGTTGTAGATGGTATACATTTTAAAAAAAATGGGCGTCTATATCCTAGATTGTCTCATATAATTTCACTTGTCCTTTGTATAATTGATATATGTTTATCACTAGAATACAAATGCCTTTTTTTATTGGCAAAAAATGTCGTATTTTCCATCATTGGATCTAAATTCATAAAATTATCTCTATCTCTTCTCCTCCTTCTTGGGCACCACCAATATTTTCGTCACCTTTGCCTCACACCGGCGGTCACTGGTGCTTGCGTCGCCCGCTTATACCAACATCATCGCCTATTCGCTCACCAATTATTATTATCTATCTACCTACCATCACTACCACTTGGAACTAGTAGTGCCACTGACACCTATTATCAAAAAAACTAAAAAAGAAATGAACAAACTTTAGAGGATTATATCCAATTATTAGTGGGTTTTGATCTCATAGTAAAGAAAATACTCACAAAATTATTGCAAAAAGTATACGCTCCTTGGCAAAATCCTAGAAAATATCAGTTAAGTACCAATGATGGTATATTGTGAACTAGTTATTTTCAGATTATACTCCAATTTGTACGCTCGAGTGATAATCATATATTATAGTGATGCAAAATGCCACGGAAGAAAAAATTTTGGTGTATTCGACGTACTCTGGATGCTCCAAAACCAGGAGCCATATTTGGAATTTTGTACCATTCAAAATTTGGATGTTACGGAAGAGACAAATGAACTAGCCATAGGATTGAGACTTCAGGTCCCAAGAAAGGGTGTTATATATATAGATATAGGTGGGGAGAGTACTATATTCTATGTTCATCCTTACATAATTATTTTATATCGTCTTATTATCTGTTGGATGTAGTATTGAGATCCGAATTCTATTAATGGCAACAACTAACAGACAAGGGTAGTGCCATAAGAGTGTCCCACATAGTAGGTTGTTACAACTAACACAAAAATAGAAACCGAATGGATATACATCTTACTTTGTTGTAAATTGCTATCATTTGTTAAAGAAAATAGTTTTCATCTCTCCCATCATCAAAGATTAAAATCTCATGAATTTGCTCTAAATTGCTTAAAAAAATCGATGTCAATATTGGTAGTGCCATAAGAGTGTTCCACATAGTAAGGTTGTTATAACTAACACAAAAATAGGAACGATATACATCTTACTTTGTTGTAAATTGCTATCATTTATTAAAGAAAATAGTTTTCGTCTCTCCCATCATCAAAGATTAAAATCTCATGAATTTGCTATGAATTGCCTAAAAAAATCGATGCCAATAATGGTAGTAATTTGTATCGACATTGACAGTAATCAAATAGTAATATAATAGTAATAGTATAGTAAGATGATAGTAATATGACAGAAATCAGACCGTAATATGATAGTTGTCGACGATCAGTAGATGATCGTCGAACTTACCAAAATGTTAAAACGAATAAGAACGAAGTATGGTGGTCGAGCAGAAGATGAATCACACAAGGGACAGAGTTTTTATGCAGGTTCAGACTCTCAAAGATGAGTAATAACCCTACTTCCTATGTATGTAATCACTCAAGAGATTGAATGTTTAGAAGGACGAATCTAATCAAGAAAAATATATGACTATCTTTCTATGTAGTCTTCTCCTCCTCTCCTCCCCTATCTTCACAAAGTGTTCTCCTTATATAATAGTCGATAAGCAATTATTACACGCCAATTAGTGGGAGAACTGCTCGATAGTTACCGAAGAACTGCTCAATAGTTTTTAAGAAATCGCTTGGCAGTTATTGAAGAACTGTTCTGGAGCGGTTTGTATGCAGCAGTTGCTGTCAATTTTCTTTATGATGCAGTTATAAGGGCGGCTCCTAGAGAATCTCATGCTAACTGTCTTATCGTGGGACATCTTCTTGGAATGGCCTTGTTGTGAAAATTGTGGAGTATTGATGTGTCTGTGGTCGAAGGTAACTGATACTTCGATTAAGGATCTTATTATTCTTAACCAGGAATAGCTTAAGGAGTGCCTTCGACTAGAGCAGATCGTGGTTGAACACACTTGTTTGCGCCTAAGCACAACTTGCGCACCTTTGATCAAAGCAGATCGTGATCAAACACACTTGTTTGTCTTCGTCTAGAACGGATCGTAGTCTTAGACCGTCTTCAACTAAAATGAGGTGTATAATCCTCGTCAATAGTGATAGCACATTAATATGCTAGTAATAGACACTCAATTGGACAGTAATTTAATAGTAAACTGAGAAATAATTAGTTATTGTTTGGAAAATAATTGGACAGTAACATCATACAATTACATATTTTATGGATATTAATTGGATGATAATATTGAAGTAACTAATAAATAGAATAATAATAATAAGACATTATATGGACAATAATTAGATAGTAAACTAGGCAACAATTGGTAATGTGACAATAACTGCACAATACTAAGACAGTAAATATATAATGATATAGCAGTAGTTGCACAATAAACTTGCCAGTAGTTAGATAATATTATGACAATAATAGTATATTGACATGAAATTAGTATTGCATTAGTAACACATTAACATGCTAATTTGATAGTATCGTTGCAAGAAAAGAACAATAATCACATATAATAGTATATGGGCATTAATATGGTAGTAATTAGATATTCTTTGTACAATAATTAGACAGTAACATCACAAAATTGAACATTATAAAGAAAATTTTTGGACATTATATAAACAGTAATTGGATGGCAATATGATAGTGACTAAACAATAGAATGACAGTAATAACTAATAAGGCATTATATATAATATATATCAGAGCTCGGTCGTCTCGATTAGCCTCGCCGTCTTTTCGTTTGGGGGGAGGGAGGAGTTGGTATAGTAGGCCCAGGCAGAGATCTTTGTTGGCTTTGTCGGGGGTTCCAAGGTCGAGTCGCCCTTTTAGCCATGTGAAAGGCATTTGGTAGGTATAAATCACTTGACAAGAACACTACAAAGGAATTGGATTAATCTTAATTGTGGGAATTGTCCCGGTCATTGATTGGAAGCTATCCATTAATCTCTCTTTTGTACTAAAAGACGTCTTGGGTAATTAGGACTCTGAGCACTGCTGATCAGGCTGTAGTCTCAAGCAGTAACGAAAGGTCCATTAAGATAATATCGATTAAGAATGGTTCTTCTATATGTTTTGCAGATACAGAGAAAAATATTGCAAATTGGAAGATACCCAAGGAAACTATTATTAAATCTGATTTTGAAATAGATAAATCTCTTGTTAGACTTGAATTTGGGCTTCCTAAAAACAAAATGAAAAAAGAAAGATTTTTCAATAAGGTCAAAGAACCCTTCAAATCTAAAATTAGAGATCTTTAGTATGATGATAGAGAAGAGAAAAAAGAAATATCTTTTTCTTTGACTGGTATGAGGATTTATTTTGGATTCATGTTGAAGATTATTTCTATGAAAAACCATATCATATTCCCAAAAGGGAAGTAAAAAAATCTTGATCATTTTGTTTCTGAACCTGTTCAAAATATCTCTCTTGAAGATCATTTTCCTTCTGAGCTTGTTTAGATCCTTAAGGAAGGTTGTTCTTCAGAAGAGTTGGATGAGAGTACCTTTGATGAATCCAAACATACAAAGAATCTCATAAATCATCAAGATCTTGAGGAAATCTCCTCAAACACTCTTGTCAATCGAACTGATGTGGTCAAAATAGATCCCCTCCCTAGCCTTCATCATCTTGAGACTAATACTAGAAGGAACAATCAACAAAACCAACAACTTGAGTCTAGAAGTAATGAAGGTTTGGGAACTTCAAATGTGGTGAATAAAGACTTGTGACAAGAAAATCCCAAGATTCTATCCAATAGCCCAGATAGCCATCGTAGAAAGAGAGATTATGATCCTGACCAAATAATTAATTCTTTTTTAAAAAACGCCACTATGGCTACTCCTTGGTTTGATGACAATGTTAGCAATTGTAGAGAAAATTATGAAAGAAAGAATAAACAATTGATCGATATAATATGTGCAATCAAATCAGATTTTGGAAATAATAATGATAAGATTTATATTCTCCCTGAATTAAACTCTGGGAAGAAAAACTTCTTGAGAGATTTTTGTATCTGCTTTAGACCCCAAAAAGATTGGTAAAGAGAAACAGAGATATAGAGTATAAAAATGATATATATCTTGAAAAGCAATATTTGTTGTGTTTGGATTCAAATAATTGGAAAACAATTTTAGAAGTTGTTGGTACTTGTGATAGACTATGGTCCTTTATTAGACTAGAAGAAGTCCCTAACGAGGGTGTTCGAGTATTTACAAATCTTGAACAATTTATTTTACATACAATTGATTCAATTCAAGATCCAGAAGAAAAGAGAAATCAACTGGAAAGATACATCTCCATAATTAAGGTCTCTAAATAATTCGATAAAAAAATAAGCCATAATAAAGGTTTTCCTAACTTAGAAAAATACATCCAGAACACTATAGATTCTAAAGAAAAGAAATTTTTGCTTGATGGTATGAAAAGAGAACAAAATATTAAAAGAAAGAGTTACAAGATCTCAAAAGAAAAACTCATATTATGGATTTTCTTAAACCTAGTATTGCTGAAAATGTTTTTCAAAATGAATTTGGCTTGAAAGAAAATTCTGAAGATTTTTTTGGTTTAATAGAAAAATATTTCAAGCAAAGATGGCATGCTGATATTTTATATAAGTTTCGTGATGGTCATATCTTTAAACATAAAACTTTGCTTGACTCAAGTTCTGATGTTAATTTGTTAGAGAAGGCCCAATCACTCTAAAATATTTTCAAAAAACTACTCATAAAATTAATGCAGTTGATGGTAATCCTTTAAAGGTGAAATACAAAATCCCTGAAATTAATGTTTGCATTTTTGGAGTTTGTATCAAAACCTCTTTTCTTTTAGTAAACAATCTTAAATAAGGAGTTATCTTGGGAACACCATTTCTTTCTCTCATTAGACCTTTTTTGGTAACTACTCATGGTATCCAATTCAAGACTAAATGTAAGAATGTTACTATAAAATTTTGTTCAAAACCTAGAGAGACTCTGTTAAACCAACTTAGAGAAATTATATGTTACAAGAAGTAATTTGTTCAGCAGACCTCTTCAGAGATTCAAAATATTAGAATAGATAAAACTCTTGATGATGTTGATTTCCAAAGAAAGCAGAAAACTTTGCATGAAAAATTTATTAAAAAAATTTGTTCTGATCTCCCTTCTGCTTTCTGGCATAGAAAAAACATGTTATGGGCTTGCCTTATATTTTTGGTTTCAATAAATAAAATATTCCCACTAAAACAAGGCCTATACAAATGAATAAATGGCTACTTGAAATTTGCAAAAAGGAAATTGAAAGTTTTTTGCAAAAAAATTTGATTAGAAGAAGCTCTTCTCCTTGGAGTTGTGCTACTTTTTATGTTGAAAATGCTGCTAAAAAGGAAAGGGGTGTGCCTAAATTAGTACTTAATTATAGACCTCTGAATAAAGTTCTTCAATGGATTAGATATCCCATTCCAAATAAACAAGACCTGAATAGAAGAATTCAAGGAGCTAAGATTTATTCAAAATTTGATATGAAATAAGGGTTTCGGCAAATTTAGATAAAAGAAGAAGACAGGTATAAAACTACTATTACCACTCCTTTTGAGCACTATGAGTGGAATGTCATGCCTTTTGGTTTAAAAATGCACCTTCCGAGTTTCAAAAAATAATGAATGAAAATTTCTTGCTCTACACCTGTTTTATCATTATCTACATAGATGATGTACTGGTATTCTCTCAAACTATTAATCAACATTGGAAATATCTAAATATTTTCCACAAAACTATAATGCATAATGGTCTTGTAGTTTTTGCAAAAAAAATGAAGCTTTTTCAAATTGATATTCAATTTCTGGGCTATAGAATTCATTTTGATCAGGTCCTACCTATTGCTAGAGTTATTGACTTTACTGATAAATTCCTAGATGAAATAAAAGATAAAAAGCAACTACAAAGATTTTTGAGTTGTTTAAATTATGTTTCAGATTTTTATGAAGATCTTGCTAAAGATAGGAAAATCTTAACAGATAGATTGAAGAAAGATCCTCCTGACTGGACCTTGAGTCATACTCAAGCTGTTAGACAGATTAAGAACAAGGTTAAAAAGATCACCTTATTTACACATATTAGATCAAGATACTTTCAAAATCATTGAAACAGATGCCTCAAATATAGGCTTTGGAGGTATCTTAAAACAAAAGAAGGAATTCTTTGAGCAATTAGTCAGGTTCACCTCGAGTACCTGGAATCATGCTCAGAAAATTTATTCTACTATCAAGAAAGAAATCTTGGCAATTGTCAAGATTATCTCAAAATTTCAAGGAGAACTTCTAAATCAACAATTCTTGTTGCGAATCGATTGTAAAGCAGCAAAAGATGTCCTTCAAAAAGATGTAGAGAATCTAGTTTCAAAACAAATATTTGCTAGATGCAAACAATATTATCATGTTTTGACTTTCAAATTGGATATATTAAGGGAGAAAATAATTCACTCTCAGATTTTCTGTCTCGAGAATTTTTATAGGGACATGGCCCCAAAGAGAGATTTCTCGATTAGTGGGAAGGCGGTTGAGCACTCCCCAAGCAAACAAAAACATTCAAGTATTTATCCTGAGAGTTCAACTCAAAAACCTCCATTGTTGCCACAAGATTTGGGACATACATCTCCATATATTCTTGAAATAGAGGAAAATATATGATCTGAATCTTGGTCCCAAAAATATTATGACCAAGTATTTCCCAAAACAATCTTATTTTGTGCCTAAATCTCCAGACAAAAATCAAAAATATTATGAAGCAATTTTGCTTGAATCTAGGAGCGCTCAAATTTATCACACCATGGGGAATGATAAGGAAACAACATATACAAAATTACTTATCAACAAAATTATAGATTTGGAAGAATGTGATACCTCTTCCAACCCATATATATGACCTTCAAGATAGATGTTCTGAATAGGTTCAGAAACAAAATGATCAAGATTTTTAATTCCTTTTTGGAAGTATGATCGGGTTTTTCATATAAATAATCTTCAACATGAATCTAAAAGGAATTCTCATACCAGTTAAAGAAAAAGATATTTCTTTTTTGTTTTATCATATCAGCATACCAAAGGTCTCTGATTTTAGTTTTGAAAGGTTTTTTAACTTTATCGACAAATCTTTCTTTTCTTCATTTTGTTTTTAGGTAGAGCAAACTAAAGTCTAAGAAGAGGTTTATCTATTTTAAAATCAGATTTAATAGTAGTTTCCCTGGATGTCTTCCAATTCGCAATATTTTTTCCCGCATCCTCTAAACATATAGAAGAACCACTTTTAACCGACATTGTTTTAATGGACCTTTCCTGCTTGAGGCTATAGCCCTAATAGCAGTGCTTAGAATCCTGATTAACCAAGACGTCTTTTAGTACAGAAGAGAGAGTAATGGATAGTTTCCAGTCAACGGCAGGGACAACTCCCATAATTAAGATCAACCTCGTTCCTTTGCAGTGTTCCTTTAGCGATTTATGCCCACCAAACGCCTATCACACTGCTAAAAGGGCGACACTACCTCGGAACCCCCGACAAAGCCAACAAGGATCTCCGCCTGGATCTACTATACCAACTCCTCCCTTCCCCCAGACGAAAAGACGGCGGGGCTGACCGGGACGGTCGGGCTCTGATACCAGGAAAATACCCAGGCATAGGTCCTTAAAGAAGCTTGTTCTTCAGAAGAGCCAGATGAGAGTACCCTTGATGAACCTATACATACAAGTCATCTCTAAAATCATCAAGGTCTAGAAGAAATTTCTTCAAATATTCTTGTCAACCAAACTGAAATGGTCAAATAGATCCCCTCTATAGCCTTCATCATCCTGAGACTAGCACTAAAAAGAAGAATCATGAACACCAACATTTTGAGTCCAGGAGTAATGAAGAATTGAGAATTTCAGAGATGGTGATTAAAGACTTGTGGCAGGAAAATCCCATGATTCTATCTAATAGCCTAGTTAGCTATCCTAAGAAAATAGATCAAGATCCTGACCAAAGAATCAATTTTCTTGTCAAAAACGCCACTAGAGCTACTCAGGTAAGGCTAAGATAATGGTTCTAATATAGCAATGGAGATATGAGAAGCATTATTGCTATTTTCAGAAACCAAGGATGGAAACTTAAAGTAATGCAAAGAAAGAAAACAAAGAAATATTAAACATGCAATGCAAAATAAAGAAGATAAATAGTAAATATGCAAAAGAAAGAAGATAAACAGTAAATCACATAACAAAAGTAATAATATAAAAATAGTAAACTACAACAAGAAAGCAAAGAGATAATAAGAACAGAAATATACAAAAGAGACAATAATATTAAGAAAGCATGATACTTACAAAGGCAGAAGGCGAGTGCTTCTGCTACCTTCACGCACTTACAAGTTCACGTTTAGTTATACGTTCAAGTTCAGTACATGCGTTCAGTTCAGTACATGCGTTCAAGTTTAGTACAAACCTTACACACTACGACTTTCTATATAGAGTCTTTATTTAGTGCAAGCCTATTTACGATACTACTTAGATTTTATTTACAAGTGAAGTGGAAGTTGAGGTGAAAGTGGAGTGGAAATGGAATGGAAGAGTGTTGTGGATGTGTGTGTGTTGTGTGTGGTGTGTGGTGTGTGGTGTTCTCTTCTCACTTTTCCAATTTGTTGAAGGACTCCTCCTTTTATAGAGGTCTTGGGTGTATGTAGATCTATGGGAAGGACTCTTTCAATAGTTTCTTCATATAATTTGTCTTTTTTAATAGTATTACCATATAATTTGTCCTTCTTGTCTTCAAGTGGAGTGCTTTTTGACTCCTATGTCTTGTCAAAGTTGTCTTCAAATAGAATACATTTTGACTCTTACATCTTGTCATGTTTCCATTATTGATGTATCTTGGAATATTTTAGTCTTCATGAAAGAAAACTTCTTCTTCATCTTCAGATGGTTGAGCTCGATTTCCTTGATAATAACATTCTTCTAGAGGAAACCAGTTTTCTAGCCATCTCACCATGGTTCTATAGTTTTGCAGTGTTTTGTTGTCATCGTTATATTCTGGTCTCACAATGTAATGAAGATTTTTGTTTAATCGAATATCTCGATTAACAAATACCCTCATTATTTGGTTCTGGAAAATCATTTCATAGTCAGGATCTATCTTGACATACTACTCGAGTTCAGAGCATTCCATCCAATGCCTCCATGCTTTGTGGATTTTCTCATATGGTTGGTTCAATATTTCTTTGTTTTCTTCTGTCAAATCATAGATTTCTCGAAGTGAGCTATCAAATTTTCCTTTCAGCACACAAATGTGATGACTTGCTGGCCTCAAGGGTTGCTGGAACTTTGGGGGAACTGAGCGAAAGAATATTTTGTAGTGACCCCGAAGATCACTTATGTTTTCACAAATTCTTTTTACTACAAATCCAAGATCGGATTGTAGTATTTGATCTAGCGTTCCGTGAACGGCCCGCAATAAACCTTAATCTAGGAGAGTTTGGAGAGAAATAGTTTCTCTATATGGACCTCTCTCCAAACCTCTAAAATGTTTTAAATCTATCTCCGCCCTTAACACCAAAAAGTGGTGTTTTGGTTGGAAACAAATAGTTGTATCTATGGTAAAGAGAGGAATAATATATTTGTATAGAGTTATCCCATGGGGATCCTCTTTACTTAAATAAATATCTAGAAAATAATCTTGAAGTCCCATAAAGACTCCCAATTGTCTTTCTTCAAATTTTTTTCAGATTAAATCTACAATGTCTTTACTGAAGTAAGACATTTTTTCGTCTGTTTTGAAACTTAATCTAGGAATTAAATGTTCAACTGCAGAGTTATGCATGATCTTTTGATGTTTTATTATTCCCTTATTATATGTTAATCTACCTATAGGGAATGCTTGAATAGATGTTGCAATAGGTTGAATGGATGAATGCAAATTTGATGATCCTACATGCTTACTAGTATGAGGTGACTGATCTATAGAAATTTTCTGTGATCTAGATGCATGATCTTCTGGGCTATATTCTCTACATGTGGATGCAAAGTAATATGCCAATGCATTGAGTGCTGAAGCCTTCTCTAAGGCAGATCTAGATTGCCAAATCAAGTTTAGCAACCCTTGTTGTATCTTTGTAGCAGGAAAATTATGATTAAAGCAGTTTTATCTCCCTTGAGACGATAGTGGCAGGTTCCATGTGCTGAATTTTATCAATTGATTGCCTTCTAGCTTCTCCATTTTCCTGAAAAAAGGATTATCTTGATGATCTATAAATATATTTTGGACAAAATGCTCTTTGTAAGGAAAGGCTTTGTCCATATGATCTAGAAAGATTTCTTCTGGCTTGGAAGAAAATTTCATCTCAGCCCATTTGCCTTTTATTTTAAACTGAATACTACTATCAGTTACCAAAAATGGTCTGATAGCTGAAAGAAATGGTGTCCCTAAGATAACACCTTATTTGAGATCTTTTACTAAGAAAAAAGAGGTTTTGATGCAGATTCCAGAGATGCAAATATAAATTTCAGGAATCCTATAACTCACAATCATAGGATCACCATTGGCTGCATTAACTTTGTGTGTAGTTTTCTCAAAATATTTTGAGGCAAATATCCCTTCCATGATACAATTTATATCAGCTCCTGAATCTAATAAAGTCTTATGTTTAAAAGCATAATCATCAGGGAATTTCTATAGGACTTCTGCGTACCATTTTTGCTTGAAATATTTTTCAATCGAACCAATAAAATCTCCATCATTTTCTTTAAGCTCAGGCTCTATATCAGAAATGTTTTCAAGATTATTTTGTTTGTGAGATTCTAAAATTTGGATTTTTATTTTAAGATCAAACAATTCTTTTCTGAGAATATTTTGTTCTTGCCAAAGATCCTCAATTAAAGCTTCTTACCAATTCCTCTAGAACTCCTGATCTTTTGAAAGACCTCGTCAATAGTGAAGAACTTATTATTTTGATTTGATCTTACCTCAAGGTCTTTGTTTCCACTGATCATGCAAGTATATTTTTCAAGCTGACTTCTCTTTTCTTCATAATCCTGAATTGAATCAATTGTATCTAAAATAAATTGCTCAAAACTTGTTAGGACCAAAATACTTTCTTCAGATTCTTCTTCCGAAATATCCTACTCACAACAAGAACATTCACTATTTTCACAGCAATTTATATCAAAAGTATAGTCAGCCTCTGAATCAATGCTATTTAGAATTACTCCCAGCTTTCCTTTAAGGTCCTTGGGATCTAATTCAAGCAAAGCTTGGATTTTCTTTTTAAAACCATTCTTGTAACATCTGTTGGTAGTATGATCCTTTTCTCCACATTTAAAGTAAACAATATCTTTGTTTTTATCTTCTTTGTCGTGGATCTTTTTAGGTTTTCTTTTCCTAAATCTGTCGTTCTTTGGGTATCTACTATTGAAGTTTTTTACCTGATTTTTTCTTTTTTCATAAAGATCTTGTTGGAAACCAAACTGATAACAAAAATCCCCTAGTTCTCTTTTTCCTAACATTTTTTGCCTTTTAAGTTGATCCTTAATTTTGAAATCATTACAAAGATTAGCCCCAACAAGTTGAATCTTTTGAGTGATTCTTCCAATATCTAGAGACTGATAGTTGAGACTAACTCCTCCTTCTTTTCTTAACAAATTTCTTATTTTTTCAGCAAATAAGGGAGGTAGGCCAGAGATATACTTTTCTTTCCAAAATTTTTGATTGGGGTCAGGAAGAGTATAGAGTTTTGATAAAAATGTGTCTTTGTATCATCTAAAATCTGACATTGTTTTGCATCTCAAATTGATCAGTTGTTCTCTAGTCTTTTCGTAGATATCATCATAGTTTCCAGTAAAATGATAGATAATATTGAATAAGAGGGTGGTAATGGCATCGGAGGGATTACCCGGCAAAGCATTTCCTTCCGGATCAATCTTAATGGCCCATAAGATGTTTTCCTTTTGCTCAAGAGTAAGATAATGATCCCACCATCCTCTAAGCTGACCAGAGAATCCTGTGCCAATCGTGTCTGCTACCTGTTTATCATTGTTGCCATTGACTTTACAGGCATTGGCATACATAACCATTTGATGACAAAGGGTAAATATTTGATATTCAGTTAAACCATCAAGATTTCATTCTACAATTTCTTTTCCACTAAAAGAAACCATAGAACTGACCTGAGGCATTTCTTCAAACTGCAAGTTTGCAAAGGTTGGTCTAGAATAATAATTTCTCGTCCTAGAAGTAAGTGTGACAGGTTTAAAGGCTGAAATCTTGTTTACTAATTCATTCTTATTTTCAACTTTACCATCAGAAATATGATTGATAGTTTTGTAAACTTTTAGGCTATTCATTCTGCTAGTTAATTCAGAGATAAGATCTTGTGAGTCAAAAGCCTTTTGCTTTCCTAATTTGATTTTAAGATCTAAACTTTGAGGAATGAAAATAGGTAAAGCAGAATTTGAGCTAGAAGGCATATTAACCTTCACCTCAGGTTTATTTTGTTTGCTACCTTCTACCAAAATATTTTCAATCCTATCAGTTTGTTTTCCCAAAGCATGCAAGGAAATATTTGTAAAAATTTTTTGTTCCATAAGATGACTAATATGCTCTGTCCTGGCAGGCTCTACGCTCTACTGAAGAAGTTTTGTTCATAACCTTAAGGGAACAGGCTTTGATATTCTCAGATATCTGAATAGATTCAAAAGGTGGATGAACTGATTCCACCACTTCTCTACTAGGGGTCTTCCAATCAGTGGAATCCCTTTTGATAACTGAGACTTGCTCTCTTTTTTCAAACAAATAGTCTTCGACGTGAATCCAGAAAGAATTTTCATACCAGTCGAAGTAGAATATGTTTCTCTTTTGTTTCATCATATCAGCATACCAAAGGTCTCTGATTTTAGTTTTGAAAGGTTCTTTAATTTTATTGAAAAATCTTTCCTTTTTAATCTTATTTTTAGGAAGATTAAACTTTAATCTGAGAAGAGGTTTGTCTATTTCAAACTCAGGTTTTTGAACAAATTCAATGACATTGACCTCAAAATCTGAGACAGAAGACTCATAGATGCTATCTTCATAAGTAGCAAAGGCGACATTTTGAGGCTTAACTGGCCTTCTTTCATATCTCATGAAAGATCTTGACTGAATAAAGGCTTTTCTTTGTGAGGAGAAAACTACCTCAACATCTCTATCTGGGGTTTCAATCAAAGATTCTAACTCAATTTGCTGAACAGGTTTGGGATCAACAACTTGGAAAAGAGTCCATTTTTCAAGGAGAGATATTTCATCCCATTTTAATGTTTTTGGGGTTATAAAGTTATTTTTGGGATTGGCTTGAAGTAAAGTAGTTAGGCCCTTTGGTGTATGTTGTTTGGCACAAGGGGCTAAAGTGGTCATGGCTTTGTAATAAACTCGATAAGTAACAGAGATATTTTCACTACCAGGTTCAAGATCAAAGCCAGATGTTTGAAGATTTAAGGTCAAAACCTTTTTGATATTTGCATCTGTAAGAGAAACAGAAAAATCAGGAAAAGTATTGAAAAACACTGGCCCATTACTAAGACTAGCTTCAACCAGTCCTAATAAAGAGTCAGAGAAATTTGTATTTCTGGTATCTCTTAAACAAGCCAACACGGAGATATTTAATCCTTTTCTGGTCAAAGATTTGATTGCAATTTGGATCAAACCGATATGCAGATAATTATATTGAGGTTTAGCTCTAATACAGTCGATTTCATTTTCAGATAAAAGATGCAATGTTTCATGTAAGGAACTAATAGAAAGTGTTTTTTCAATTGTTTTTATATAACAATCAAATCTTAAACTAAAAGCTTCTATATGATATATTTCTATAATATTAACCTTAGGTATCTTCCAATTGGCAATACTTTTCTCTATATCTGCAAAACATATGGAAGAACCATTTTTAACCGACATTGTCTTAAGAGAGTAATGGATAGTTTCCAGTCAACGGCAGGGACAACTCCCACAATTAAGATCAATCTCGTTCCTTTGCAGTGTTCCTTTCGTGATTTATGCCCACCAAACGCCTATCACACGACTAAAAGGGCGACGCTACCTCGGAACCCCCGACAAAGCCAACAGGGATATCCGCCTGGACCTACTATACCAACTCCTCCCTCCCCCCGGACGAAAAGACAGCGGGGCTGACCAGGACGGCCGGGCTCTATATATATATATATCTAGATCACTTTATTCATATAGTCCCAACAAATATAATTATTGGGACTATCAAGATGCTTGGCAAAATGTTCTCCTACTTCAAAATATTCAAATGAAGCATTCATAGTTTATCCGCTTCAAAGAAAAATTATCCAATATAACACTACGATTCTTTAAGAACTGTTGGTTATAAATAGGAGCTATTTCAGAAATTCTTCTAGTAGAAATTATCAAAAAGGTGGCCCAAGAATGTACAAGAGATCTGAAGGAATATCCTTTTGTCCCGATCTGTTCAGAGACAGGGATGCCTTGGATTATGAAGTGGGAATTAGACTTATGCACAATCAGTTTCCGGTCGCCATGATAAGAAAATATCAGGTGAAATGGTTGGATAAGTTTGACATAAAACCAATTATACAAGGAAGGGGGAACATAACAAAGCCCCACAGATCTAGCATGGTCAAACTAAAAGATAATGTTACAAAAGAATTACTCTTAAAGAAACCAGGATTATTAAAAGCTGAGCTAGCTGCAACTTCAGCTTTATAAAACAATGTTCAAGATGATACAAGAAAGTTCGCAGCCGTTCGATTCAAGGGCTCCATGTCAAAGCCTAGAAGAAAATTTTTCAAAAGCCAGTGACTCTGAAACCTCATCTTCTCAAAAGTTTAATTATTTTTCCCCATTAAAACAAGAAGATCAGGAGAAAACATCAGAATATATTACCTTCTTAAAAATTAAAGAAAACAGAAGACAAGACATAAGAATCAAAAGGCACTTTACTTGAAGACAAAACCCAAAAAAGTTTTAAGATGTTTCATCATCCAAAGAAAAAAGAAACAAAAGGAGAAGATACACTTCTCTTCTTTTGAAGACAAGAAAGACAAATTATATAGGAGAACTATTGAAGGAGATAAGAATCTCTCTCATACATCTCCGTAAAAAGAGGAGTTTCTCAAAAGCGTTGGACACACAAAAAATACACACACACAAACACTTGAGCAACATCTACAGCATTCTTCCATTCCACTTCCACTCCATTCCACTTCATTTATAAATAAAATCTAAATAGTACTGTAAATATGTTTACACTAAATAAACATTCTATATAGAGTCATAATGTGTAAGATTTGTATAGAATTTAAACGTATATACTGAACTTGAACATGCACTGAACTTGAACTTGTATATGCGTAAACATAGCAGAAGGACTTATCTTCTTCCTTTGTAAATATTATACTTTCTTAATATGATTGTTCTTTTTTATATTTTATTTTTATTATCTATTTATTTTGTCTTTCTAGTTTGCTGTTTCTATATTATTACTTTGTTCATTTTCTTATGTGATTTACTGTTTATCTTCTTTCTTTTGGATTGCATGTTTACTATTTCTTTGTTTTCTTTTTTTGCATTATTTGCATTGCTTTAGTTTTCATCCTCGTCTTTGGTTTCTAAAAATAGCAATAGTACTTCTTATATATCCATTTATATATATATGATACCAGGAGAATACCCAGACACAAATCTAGTCTATCTCGACAAGATAAGATTAATATAATGGTTCTAATATAGCAATGGAGATATATCACCTCCAAAAAGAGAAAAAAAGTAGATACTTTTGTGAAAGAGAGAGAAAAGAATGGGCCATACAGTTTTGGGAAAATTGAAAAAAAAAAAAAGAGATTATAAGAAGAAAGGGTAAAAACTGAAATCTCTTCATTATATTTGTCTCATTAGATGAATAGTTCGCAAGTTTTTTGTTTTTTTTGCTCAATTTGTTGATTGGCAAGTAATCTAGACAAAGACAGGTATATCGCGAGTTTGAGACTATGCTAAAAAAAATATATACTGAGACTACATGGTTTGTTTGGATTGAATCTAATCTTATGCCACTTATGCCACTTTGACAATCCAGAATTGGTAGTCGCATCTTTTATTTCAGAGAAGACAAAAGGTAGGTTTTTTCTTTATTTATATTATTAGATTAAAAATTAACAATATAAAAAATGAACTAGAGTTGATCAATTTAATTAACATGCCTAAATTTTGGCATCTAACTAAACAACAGCCAACTTTGATCATAATTACCAAATTTTGGTGAGATAACTTGAAAAGCTCTGTGCTAAATTAGTATATGTTTGGTTTGCTAATCATCTAATCATGTCAAATATTAGTTATGACTAATTATGAAGTATGATAAAAAAATTTGGTTGTAAACCAAACACTAGTTAATATTTAATTAGTTAAAATTTACAAGTCAATAAGTAACCCACATGTTATAGAGAGGAAAGAGAAAAATTGATTTGTCGGATTAACTTTTCTTCACCTCAACTTTGACTAAAAAATACACAAAAGTTATTATTTCTTGAGTCATGAGTAAATTTTGACTTCAAAACAAACAAAATCCAAATTAACAAGACATTACCAAATATTAGTGGGGCAAATATAAATTACAAATCAAACACACACCTGACAAATACTTTAGCATTTCATATACGAATCAAGGGCAATATCTCCAATTTCAAGGAGTCCCGCTTCAATGATGAACTAATTCAGCTTGCAACCATACGAAATCCTAAAAGCAAATTAATCCAACCCACGCATAGTTGTGAATAACTTTTACACTTCATACACATTCTTTTACTAAGAATATTCCTACATATTCTCAGGAAAAAAACATAATGTGCCACGAAAATATTAATAATTATGAGTCACACATAATAATGGAGTTAGAAAATGACAATATCAAATTATAAGCCAAAAATATTATTTGCACCTAATCCATCTACCAAAATTGTACATATTCATTAAATCTCCCAATAGTAGTCTTATGTGATATTGAAATTTTACAAACTAGTTGTTGTGGTTTAATATAATTTATTGAAGTGTGTGTGTATATATATATATATATATGATAAAGAAACCTGCTAATGTCGCTATGGACCACACTACACTAGGCAAACCTGGCCTTAGCTGAACAGCATATCTAAGAAAGCAACTGTGCTCCAGCTATCCATCTTCAGTGGGTTACTCACAAACCAACTCCACCCATTAATTTATCACTTTAACTTCTTTTCGTCAATTAATTCATCTAATAATTCGAACACTTTCTTGCGAAATTTTCTTTTCACCCTCAAATAACAAGTATTTGTAACCAAAATATATTTTTTTACCAGAGGTATTACTTGTCATTTTTAACTTTTATAGGTAACATTTCTTTTGAAATAAGTTTGTTAAATGTTGGTGGCTATAAATTTACTTTCCTAACCATATAAAGAGAAGGTCATAAGTTAAGAATAAATATGTCAAGTAATAGTATATTGATTTAGTTACTATTGACTTGGCCCGTGTTATCCTACTTGACAAGTTTTTTAGATCTGAAGTCATATAATCTCTCCTGGAATTTGGTCTATCCGTCATAAATGAAGAGAAAGGCTCTTTTGTTGGAATAAAATGGATCTAAACACAGAAGATCTCACATGTAAAAAATTAGAACACGAAAAAATTGTATCTTAACTTCAATTGTGGAAGTATACCTAAAATCATCATGGATGATTGTAGATCAAATTTGTAATGCTAGACCTCTTGAGGTTTGGTCTTCTAAAGCAATAGACAAACTCCTTTTTCTTTTATCTACTGATGGAATGCAAATTGAATTGCTGTGCCCCATAGTTAACTAGAACATAGTACATTTGGGTTGAGGAACAGAGTCACAATATGTGGGTCGCGGGTGGCCACGAATGCAGTTTAAAGGGGTAGAGTTCTTCAGAACACTAGTTTGGAATGCAAAACACGATCCCAATAGATCCAGGTCGATTATACAATCAAAAAATATTTATTATTGAAGTCATATAATATCTATGATATTATCTAAATATTTATTATCCTAAAAGAAATATTCCAATAACTTCACATAATTTTAACCACAAAAGATCCAGCCACATAAAATTTACTTTTGATCCCATATAAATCTAGCCAAAAAAAAAAAACAATCCTCACCTCCTTATTCTCTCTCTCCTCCTCACCAATCCCCACATATATCCCATGCTCCATGACCCGTCTCCTTCCCTCTTCCTCTTCTTCCCATGACCATGATGGCGTGAGTACGGAGGTCTATTCCTCCCCCTTCCTCCTCCTCCTCCTCCTCCTCCTCCTCCTCCTCTCCTCTCCTCTTCTCTTCTCTTCGTCTCCTCTCCTCTCCTCTTCCTATGACCACAACAGCGGATATGTGACAACCGTGAACAGGAAAGTATGTTTCTCTCCTCTCTTCTCTTCATCTCCCCCTCCTCTTTTCCCCCGATCTACTGATCCGGTAGTGATTTGGGCCTACAATATGGACCGCCAACTCTGGGTCATAGATCATAATTAAGTCTCTATCAATCCTGGTAACTATGGTGAACCTTACCTTGAGGTTCTGAACTATATTTATAGACTTTTTATTAATTTATTTCTATTCCAACTCATCAATAAAATAGAAATTAGTCCTGAGTCTCTACATATATATATATATATATATATATATATATATATATAATTAGCCCCCACATTTAACTATTAGAAAAATCATCATTACATGTTTAAACTCAATGTCACAATTTTATTTGATTACTTTATATTTGGACCAATTTCACGATAATCATGATATATGAATGGCACGTGGATCAGCATAATAAGAATTTTATCTAATTTCCTAATGATGTATTTTTTATGCTAAAAAACATAATTGCATCTCTCATTTAGTGCTATAACGATAGGTGGAATGATGTCCAATTCCATCCAGTTTAATTTTTTTTTTTTTGGAGTAGAGAATATATTTTCTGTTTGGTCACTCGACTCGGTACCATTATGTCGATGGAGATTGTAGTACGAGTACATAAAAAAAATCTACTCTTTTATTATAAAATATAAATAATAGGCAAAACATGGAGAAAATGGAGAAGGAATGGAAGAATTCTTCTCTTCTCATCTCATGTATCTTCATGTATTCTTATTACTATCTAATATGTAAAAAAACTATTTATAGACATACATGTGAGATAAAGAGATTTAGAATTATAATAATCATAAGAGTTAGAAATAATTTGATAGTTTGAGGTTGTCAAATTCATGGCATAGGATTGCACAGTTGATGGCATGATTGGATAGTGGGCAATATTTTCATACCATGGGGATTATAATATTGATGTATATAGTTATAAACATCTCTAAAATATTATTTCCTAATTAACACTCTTTCTTAGATGTCCATTACCTACGAATATGTATACTTCATTAAAAACTTTACTAAGAAAAACCCAAGAGAAAAAATCATGGCTAAGAAAAAAAGAATACAATACATATTCACTCCCCTGATACTTAGATCAATAAAGATCTTTAATTTGATGTAACCCAGTATAAACCAACTTTTGAATGTTGCTGTAGGAAGTGCCTTGATTAAATCCATCAAATTTTTTGTCTTAGCAAATATATGGAATTGCTGATATTTTGAAGATCACAAGTGAAAAAATACCTTCCGTGAAATATGTTTTGCTTCGTTAATTCAATGTCGTCATCATATAAAATTAAACCACACACTCTTCGAATATGTTATTCTGGATAATCATATTCCTTTATAAATTTTTGATGACTTCATAGATTGTCGAAATTTCTGGATAATGAAGTTGAAGCAATAGTTTGCTTCAATAAATGTCGTAAAATAGTAGTGCCACCAATAATAAAAAATATCCAATTTGTGATCGATTGTTATTATGATCATATAGATACTCTGCATCTGCAAAACCAACTAAATTTATCTTGAATATGTTAGAAAAATATAAACATATCCTTTGTACTATGAATGTAATGAAGTATATATTTTACCTCATTCCATTATTTTCTTGTAGCACAAGAGTTTTATCTCACTAATAAATTAATATAAAATAATATGTCATGTCATATATCAGAAATAAGATAATTTTCACTCTTATAATACTTAAGTATGTATGGTACTTCAGAGCCAAGAATTTTCTTGTCATCAAGTAACCTTACAACCATTGAGTACTCAATTATCACAAAATTCAGATCTAGGTCTTTTTTATAAAAATATGTGAGTATCATTTTGTATCCTTTTTTCATCAAATATTCAGTAAGAGGACTATACCACATTCGTCCAAATTTACTTATTCAATTTGATTTAATATATATTGTTCTCAAAAACCTGTTTTTGACAGTTTTAATCCTTTGGGGAGACATCCATCAGAGTATTAGACGCAAATCAATACTTTCTTTTATTGCCAGACTAATAAAATATCAAAAATTATTACATCTATCATCTAAGAACATGTCTCTTCATTATCAATATTGGATTTTTGGTAAAATCTTGTGTAAATATTCAAGCTATATATCTTGTAATTTCAAAAATTTTAGTTTCATTTTTGCACAAAGATCCATTTATAATCAACATGTGTTTATACTTCAGGTGTACGAGCTACCGGCCCAAAAACTTCTCTCTTCGTGAGAGTATGTCTCTTCATTGCGTCTTTCTATATTGGCCAATCATTTCTCTATTTGTATTTCTCAATGTCTAGGTTCTTGATCATTATAATCATTCATAATTTATAGCACTAGACTATATGCAAGTGCATCGTTGACATCGATTTCATCTTAGTTTCATAATTTTTAAGGCATAACATAATTTAGTGATATCATATTTTATTTACAAGAATCAAGTACCTGAGTCCTTTTGAGATATTGTTATTAGTCATGCCTACTACCTTTTAAGGAGATTTTGTGGATCATTATTTTCTTGACTTAATCATCTTGAATCATTCGTCTTTTCTTTTTGAAGATTTTGTTTATCTTCAAACTGAATAATCAATCATATTTTATGCCTATTTTTGTCTCATTTGTGGTAGACAATTGTTATTCTGGGACATCAAATTTTATTGGAGCATTACCAACTTGTATATGTTATTTAGTCCCTCTTTTAATATATTTCAATGTATCTGAAAATTGATTTACTAAACTTTGTAAATGAATTATATTCTTGTTTTCATTATTTTTTTACAAGGATCAAAATGAAATAGTATGATAATTCATTCCAATTTAATTTATTATCCATCTGCTTACTTTCTCTTTGTTATTGGGAAAACTAATTCATCAAAATCACAATCAACATATCTAACTATAAATAAATCTCCTGTTGATGTTTCAAGATATTTAATTATAGATGGTTTCATTAACAATATATATTCCCTATCTTTTTTTGTCATCCCATCTTAATATATTATATATTCTAGAGTAACAGAACATATACCACACATCTAAAATTTATTAGATGAGAAATGTTTGGTTCTTGACAAAAGCCAATTGTTAAGAAGAATAAGTATGATAATTTGCTGGCTTGATGCAAATCCATACTGTTGCATGTAAAATATCTTGATCCCAAATAGATATTAAGAATTTTCATCTCATAATATTTAGTAAGTGATTTTACTATTACATTTTTATGAACATGCTAGAGGATGTTCAATAATTATTCTGATTGACATATATTAATCACTGAAAGTTTTTAAGTAAACAAACCAGAATTATCAAAACATAATTTAAAAATTATTCTTACAACTTAATTCATTTAGACAATAATATTGCAAATTCGAGAGTGCGAGTTGATAATAAGAAGATATGTAACCATTTAATCAATGCAACAATTAAAACTATAAATATCTAAATTGTACACTTGACGGATCTATGGGTCTATATTTATCTCCTTGTATGTATTAAAAAAATCAAGAGATTCAATCTTAATTTTAATTGAGGATAGTCTCATTTTTCTTGAGAGCAAGTCACACATGAGAGATCATTAAACTGAAGAATCTTCTAGTTCTTTCATGTATTTTTATATGAATTACCAATAATTTTTTCACATCATATTGACTCGATATGGCACAACCAATCATGCCAAATAGCAAAACTATCACAATTGGTAAACATCCGGTTTACGATCAAGTTATAAAAATTGGTAAAACTTCTGGTTTACGATTAAATTTTCATGATTAGTAAATATTTTGTTTACAATCATATGTGATTCATCCAAAAAAGAAATTCAAATATTCAATACAATGAATTATAATATACAAGAAATATAAAGTTTGAATCATATTGCACAAAAGTTTTATTCAAAAAAAATTGAAAGGATCGATGCTTTATCCTGAACACAATATCTTGATCAATAAAATTCTTACCAAGTTAGTAATTGTAGTTGAGAAAATCTATAGACACTCGTGTTAATAATGTGTTATGAACGAATGTACTATATATATTTAACTACATGTATAAAGAATAGACAAAAGATAGAGAAAATGAAGAAGGAATGGAAAAATTCTTCTCTTCTTATGTACCCTCATGATTTTTATTGCTATCCAATATATACAAAAGAGTTTTTATTTATAGGCACACATGGGAGCGGAAGAAGTTAAGAATTCTGATAACTATAGGAATTACAAAGAATTTGATAGTTTGGGGTTACTAAATTCATGTCAAAGGGTAATACACTTGATTAGCATGGTTGGATGGTGGATAATGTTTTTCATAGATATTACAACATTGATATATATAGTTATCGACATCCATCAGGATATTATTTCATAGCATGCATGAATTTTTAATGGAATATTAAAAGCTTAAAAAAAATGGAATATTTACTTATCGTATGTTCTGCATTTTTAATGGAATAGTGAAAGCTTAAAAAATGGAATATTGACTTATCATATGTTATTGTTTTTACTTATATTTATACTTTTGTTTATTGATAAAATATTAGTTTTTCTTCTAGACCTTCTTGTCAAGAAGAAATACGTTGTACAAAGACTTGGCCAAGGCATGATGGTCGTTAGTAGTTAGAAAAATCTTATTAGGGTAGTAAAGATATGATGAGTGACTCTATGCTATATATCTAATACTATTATATAGAGTACAAGTTCCAAAATTTTTACTCCATTCTCTCCAAGTTGTTTATGTTCATTAGATATGTTTGATCTATGGATTGATTTTTCTACCATAATATGCTATTTTAGTTGTTATTTCTGCTGATTGATAAAATCAATGGCTAACGTTTCTTGATGGATTCACTGCTAATGAGTAGAAATTTCCAAATTCGGCACCCTATAATCACCTCTCCCATTTTTTCTGTATTAGGTGTCATTTCAGTTATTTTCATACAAAATGAAATTGCCAATGTTCCTTCGTGGGTTCATCTTCAATAAGTTGTGAAATGTTAGATACATGGTACCATATGCATGCTCATTAGCAGTTATAAAGCAGTGAGTCAATAACAATTAGTCATAACAACAGCTACTGCAATAACTCAAAAGATTAGCTAATAAATTGTAGCAACTGTATGATCAGAAAGTAAATATATTATCAAGTAGTTACTTCAGCTACTTCAGCCAACTGCTAAAAAAATAAACTATTACTATACAAAATGTCAGTACAAACTTGTTATTTTGTACGCAGAGTATAGGATAACGTTTCCAAGATTTAATTAGATATTAGAGGGCTATTAGTTTTATTTTGGGAGGATTAGAGGGTTATTAGTTGCAAACATGGTGTATAAGCACTAGGCAAGGGGGAGCGAGAAAACCTCACCTCGGTAAGAAGGATAATTATATGAGAACCAAAAGCATTTTGTACGCACTGGCATTATCATGTCCCGATGCCCACTCACGACCTCAGATACATCCGCTTGGTGTTTGTTACCTCGCCCAATCACTAACCTCCTCTCTCGCCAGCAAGAAAAACAAAAACGAAAAAAAAAGAACAATATTATTGTTGTTCTGCTACCTGCACTAGCTTCTGACAATTTTTTGCGCTCCGTTTGCAAGACATTAGGTACAAAACATTGAAAACAATATATCTTAGAAAATACTATAATCAAAGCATTTTTTTTTCCAAAGTCTGTTATCCAGATGGTCGTCAGATATTTGAAATTACGAATTTCATTAACTAGAGAAATAAAACTTAAGACTGCAGAAGAACCCTGAAACTCTCAAATTTAACCCAGTAAAAACAAGTTAATATTTTTAACACCAAAGTTATCCTAAATCAATAAAAAGGTAGAATAAACTAACCCATCCAAACTAACTATATCTCTTTCATAAATACTCATAAAAAATAGAATAACAAATTACACAAAAAGATTTTGTATAAGAATAGTGCAAAATATTATTATTATAAAAAGAAAAAATTGTATACTTTACATCAAATCTATTTAACCCAGTTAACTAAACCAAACAATATTTTAAACTAATTAGATTTATTGTCAAAGAAAAAACATAGGTCAAACTAACCTTAAGGTAACCTAGTTATTTTAACTCCAAATCAAATGATGCCTAGATAGTATTTTATATTAAAAATAGCAATGTAATCTCCATAATAGAATAATTATTTATTTCAATTTTATCCTTGAAATGGTCCTCTTCAAACTTTAATTTGATTATTTTCCTTTCACTAACACTATAAAAATAACATCATAATTAAAATCCAATAAATATATACAACCAAACTTTAATTATCAGCAAATATCTATAAATACAATTTTCTTGCCACTATAAGAATCATAATGATAGGAGCAATCTATACAAAAAAAGCCACAGCAACTCCACACGGGGCGCAGTGACGAGTGAGACGAGCGTGTGTGGCCATAGCCATTCGCCAGACGACCCGTGCTTACATGGCGCGGCATCACCAGCTGGATCCCGCAGAAGTAAACGCCCCTTCTCCCATCCCCACTCTTCTCCCTCCAATAAGTCTCTCGTCCTCTCCCAAACACCACCCAAATTATTAACAAAAAAATAAGAGCGCTAAAAAAATCCCCTATGTATTATCCACCTCTCGCCGGATTAGATCTCCGGCGAGCCGGCTTGGAGCCGTAGGGAGCTGCGTCTTCCCGACCGATCCGATGGGCGGGGAGGTGCCGGAGCCGCAGCGGCTGAGCCGTGCGCTGAGCTTCGGCTGCGGCGTGGCCGACGAGGCGCTGCACTGCGTGATGGGGTACGTGGATGACTCGCGCGACCGGGAGGCGGCTTCGCTGGTGTGCCGCCGGTGGCACCGCATCGACGCGCTCACTCGGAAACACGTGACCGTGCCCTTCTGCTACGCCGCCTCCCCCGCTCGGCTGCTCGCGCGGTTCCCGCGGCTCGAGTCGCTCGCGGTCAAGGGGAAGCCCCGCGCCGCCATGTACGGGCTCATCCCCCACGACTGGGGCGCGTATGCCGGCCCCTGGGTCGCCGGGCTTGCCGCGCCGCTCGAGTGCCTCAAGGCGCTCCACCTCCGCCGCATGGTCGTCACCGACGCTGACATCGCCGAGCTCGTGCGCGCCCGCGGCCACATGCTGCAGGAGCTCAAGCTCGACAAGTGCTCCGGCTTCTCCACCGACGCCCTCCGCCTCGTCGCCCGCTCCTGCAGGTACTCCAACTCTTCCAGTTCCATCTCGCCGTGGTCCGGGAAAATAAGCTCGAGAGTAGCAATAAGTAGTTCCTTCTCGGGAATTAGGACCTGAGAGGTAGTGATTGGGTGTAGAATTAAGTTGTTGTTTACTTGATGTCCCGAAGCAGAGTAATGGATAATAGTGAGCTAGCCATCAGTTTCTGTAACTAGAAACTTGTTCTAACATGGGAAAATTTGCGCCAAAAAGCTACCCAAGATCTGGGTGCCCGAAATAGTGGTTGCTTTCCTCGCATGACTATAGGTCGCTGCATACTAGAAGCAGTTTCTTGAAGAAGTCCATATGGGCACAAGAGAGGATATGCGCAAGGCTTACAACGGCATCTCTGGTTTCGCTGTGATCTTTTTTTCCTAATATGATTCTTCGCCCCCAATTTCCTTTGCAATTGACTATTCTGCTGAATGGGTGAAGAGTCCATGGTGCTTGCTTTTCTAGCAATTTGCAAGAGGCCACCAAATCTGGCAAAAACAAAAGTGTAAGTAATGAGGAAACAACAGAACGTTACTGATTGGACTTGACCAAAGACTAGTTTGTATTTGTTGGAACATTTTGTTTCCAAAATTTAGGGGCAAGTTGCTGGTATGTCTATCATCAGTCAGTGACTCAATTCTGTGATGATCATATTTATGTGGCAATATGTTAGGCAGATTTTGCGCGTGTGTGTTCTAATAAGTGTTGGTGTGATGCCTGCCAACTTTGCTGGAATTGATTTTTCCAATGACACAATGTTGAATATTTTCTGTATAAGAAAATTATAGTTATTTGAATGCAAGAATGATACTGAAGTGATTGTTTTCAACATTTAAACATGCTCTGGAAAAAAAAACTCATGAAAACAAGCGAATCAAGTAAAAAGAGCTTTTAAAGATCTATGTTTTAACAGATTTGGAAGTAAAAAAAATCACCAAAAAATCCCAAATTTGTTAATCCCAGTAGAGAGGTTTTAGTTGTACAGCATGCTTCTTTGATGACCAGGAATATTTGATACCACTTCAACCAGAAAGTGCAAACTCTATTGACTGGACTTCAATGACCATCCTGCTGCTCTACTGGCTAACAAAAGCTGATAATACAACTGCACCCTGAATATGCTCATTGCTTTTATATTTGTCGAAGATGTTTACATTTCTTAGTACATGCTATACGGTTCTTTTTCATGCCTGATGCAACAAAAGTGTGATAATATCTGCAGTTGTAAGTTACATATATTTTTCTTATTAGCGCACTCATTTAATTTATGGCCTTTAAACCTGATCTTTCTGTATGGCATACTTTTGGCACATAGCTAAGATAGTGATGAAATAAATGTGCTAACATGTCACATTAACTTACATCAGCAGATCACTGAGAACTCTATTTCTGGAAGAATGTTCAATTATTGATAATGGCAATGAATGGCTTCATGACCTTGCTTTCAACAATTCTGTTCTGGTGACATTGAATTTCCACAATACCGAGCTCAAAGTGTTGCCAGCTGATCTGGAGCTTCTTGCAAAGAATTGCAAGTCATTGATTTCCTTGAAGATCAGTGACTGTGATCTTTCAGATTTGATTGGCTTTTTCCGAACAGCCACAACATTGGAAGAATTTGCTGGTGGGACATGCAATGAACAAGGGGAGCTCACCAAGTATGAAAATGTTAGATTTCCTTCGAGACTCTGCTGTTTGGGACTTACCTACATGGGAACAAATGATATGCCTATTATCTTTCCTTTTTCTGCGGTACTCAAGAAGCTGGACTTGCAGTACACTTTCCTGACCACTGAAGATCATTGCCAGCTTATTGCAAAATGTCCCAACCTACTAGTTCTTGCGGTAATGTCTTCTCTGTGTGTGTATTATGAAGATCTTCAATTAGTGATCTTTTCATTTTAACTAATGTTATGGATTTTGTTTACAGGTGAGGAATGTGATTGGAGATAGAGGATTAGGGGTTGTCGCTGAGACATGCAAGAAGCTAGAAAGGCTCAGAATTGAGCGGGGGGATGATGATCCAGGTTTGCAAGAAGAGCAAGGAAGAGTTTCCCAGGTAGGCTTGACGGCTGTAGCTGTAGGTTGCCGTGAACTGGAATACATCGCTGCCTATGTGTCTGATATCACAAATGGGGCCCTGGAATCTATTGGGACTTTCTGCAAAAAACTTTATGACTTCCGGCTTGTCCTACTTGACAGAGAAGAGAAGATAACAGATTTACCACTCGACAATGGTGTACGCGCTCTGTTGAGGGGCTGTACCAAACTTCGGAGGTTTGCTTTCTACTTGAGAGCTGGGGGGCTTTCAGATGTAGGTCTTGGCTACATTGGACAGTTTAGTGGGAATATCCAATACATGCTGCTGGGCAATGTTGGGGAAACTGATGATGGATTAATCCGTTTTGCAATGGGGTGTATGAACCTGCGGAAGCTTGAACTGAGAAGCTGTTGTTTCAGTGAGCGAGCTTTGGCCATTGCAGTACTACATATGCCTTCACTGAGGTACATATGGGTGGAGGGCTACAAAGCGTCTCAAACTGGCGGTGACCTTATGCTCATGGCCAGGCCGTACTGGAACATAGAATTTACACCTCCTAGCCTTGAGAACGCTGATCGGCTGATGGAAGATGGGGAACCTTGCGCAGATAGGCAACCTCAGGTACTGGCATACTACTCCCTTGCCGGGAAGAGGTCGGACTGCCCGCAATCTGTGGTTCCTTTGTATCCTGCGTGACTGTAAATACACTAAGCCTGTGTCTTTCTCCTTCCTTCTTGCCCCCTTGTCCTATAAACATGTTGATATATGGCTATTGTATGGATCTAGATGGTTAGCTGCTACGTGCCGTAATAAGCTACTGGTAGCTGAGATGTACTGGAATAAGCTTTTGCTATTTTCACCTGTGCCACTATCTAATCCTAGGAAGATGTATACTAAGTAACACTACAACAGTGCTCTGTGCTTGCTTCCCCTGATTTGTATTATTGAAAATATATGGATTCCTGGTTTTGGCTGCCTACTTAAGACACTTTTTGGTGCGGAATTGCTTCAAAACGGTTGGAAGAATCTCAAAGGCCCGTAGCATCTGTTGTGTTGAAAATGATGTGTTAAAATGATTGATTAAACTTTTGGAAAACAGTGGACTTATTAAGTTTTTTGCTTTCTTAAGAAATAAGAGAAGGATATGTTTGAATTGGACATGCATATGAGAACAGGGGTGTGCCACAACAGCAACGAAGAGCAACAACAGGTGCCTTGAAATTAGCGTCATTAGGCTAAGAAGGCGACAGCATTTCATAACCAAAAGAATGGATGAGCATATATAAAGCCACTGTTTGGTGATGGTGTAGTTTAACGACTAGCAAACAAAAAGCGTAGGTGATGTCTGCATCTAACTTGACAAGTGGGGAAACTAAAAAAAATGATGTTTTGAGTTAGCATCACCCTAAGAGCACAAAGAAGCAAGCAACTGGTCCATACATGTTAAGATAAATCTCCAAGTTTTGAGCCAAAATAACCAAAACTAATTCTCTCCAGAAAATTCCTCAACCCAACTTATAACTACAAGGATTTGAAGATATGACCTCTCGCATAATAATAAATTATTTTAACCACTAAACTATTCGTCTTTTCAGTCAATTTTTTGAGCAGCCCAAATGTAGGCATTCGCATGCTCTACATTAGGACTAAACATGAGTTGGTCCATGTAATGATGTAAATAATGAGATCAATTAAAGAAGGATAGATGCATGTGCATCTACTGCTTGGGCTGTGATTTATCTATTAAGATAAGACGTACCTTCAACCTTGTAACATCTGATCGTGGATTCCACGAATCAAGTTTCCCATGTAAGCATCACGGACAGGTGAAGCCTAGAGTATGAGCCAATCAAACTCAGATGGTTGCATCAGCAAAACAATAATAAACTATGTTTTGACAGTTTCAATTATGAAGTTCACTGAAACTTTTCTGTAGGGCGAAAGGGATTTGGCTTTAGATTGGGCGATTGGTGTAATGATAAGTGTTTCAGCTTTGCAGCTTTAGGTAGTCATGGGGTGTCTGCAATCGCGTGGGCTTTGGTGTATTTTGCTTAGGTGCACTGTCTTGATATGCCACCTATCCCAATTACATACCAACATGTTAGAAATAGTGACAGTCTCGGTCACAGATTGAATCTCATTTCGTAAGATACGATATAACACACATAAATATAAGAACGAGAATAAGAAGATCTAGTATAGAAAACCACAATAATAAAGGTGAAACAACGGCAATCGAGGAGAGAAAAAACTGACGAAGAATACCACAAATTCTTAAATACAACTTCAAAAGAATACAAGAAATCGACACTCTCAACCAACTCTCATATTTTTAAACCCTCTCAACTCTCGTCCTCTGCAAGGGTCTTCTTCTTAAGAAAACCTCTAATCTCTTCTCCTCTATATGTCTCTAACTTCTAACATAGACTGATCTCTTTAAGTTATGGTTGGTTGTCCTCTTTAAATCTATCCCTCATGGGTTTATATAGATCTTAATTTTAGTCTCAACTTACAAAAAAAATATAATACAATCTGACTAGAACTCTTAGTAGTTATCCAACTTTAATACGATTAGGATTCTAATCATACTACGAGTAGGATAAAAGACATTCCCAACGGAACATATTTTTCTTTGCAAGTTTTTTCGCTTATTTTCATCTGTTATTTTACGAGGAATGTTTGAAATGTATGTATTTTTTTCTTGAAAAATTTGCACCACCTACATCATTATTTTAGAACTTAGATTCAATTTTTCACCCTCCATCTTCCCCACAATTCCCCTTCATCATCCTCATCTCCTACTGCCATTGCCTCATCGCACCCCATGAGCCCCCCTCCCCTGCAACTGTTGACGACCACGTGGCACCCCACCCCTCCCTTGTCCCATCCCATCGCACTAAACGACACTATCCTCAATGTTGGCGCCTTTTGCCTCCTCAATCCCTTCTCTACCTCCTCTCCTACTGGCCACCACCGCCCTCACGTCCACAACCTCCACCGCACCAGTCTCCCCCACTATTGCCACTACCCATCACCATCACTTGAGGCTAGCGGCACCTTTGCTGCCTCGCCGCCTTGCTACCGCTCACTGCTAGGCCTTCCATCGACAGAGATGTTAGAAAGAGACTAGATAAACTCTATAAGATTATATCTAAAGAGAGAGATTTTGATCCAACAGTGGAGAAATATGTATATAAGATAAAAAAACATATACATATCACTTAGCAAAAATCATTTTATGATGTGATAGTTTTCATTGACCCTATCTAATATGATATTATTTCAAGGAATAATTAATTCCATACCAGTATAAAAATATTAAATTAGCAAAATATCATTTGTTGTGAGTATGATATATAGAGTATAGACTCACATATCCATAAAATACTCATTTGTTAAATTCACAACTTCAACAGTAATATGAAACTAATTGTCCCTTGTTTGAATAATGAATTATATATCATTCTTCCACCCCTTAACTAGAATGTTAATGGTACAAAATTGTTGCTTCAAATAAATTTTTTTATTTGGTCTATATTCTTTAAATTCAAGAATGAAATGTCAATGCTTTCATATTGGTTTCGATCATGTCCCTTCCATTAACTATTGCAACAAAATTGCTAATTTAGTACGTCATGTCAACTATAAAATGACGACAAGAGTGACATGTTACATCATCAATTACGTAAGAAAGTTTTGAAGAAAATATTGAAAATTCTGAAAAGTTTTGAAAATGAATAATATATAAATTGAAAAAATAAAAATTTGGAAAAAAATCTTAAGAAGATCAAAACTTTCAAAACTATAAAAATGAGTTCATTAAAAAATATTTATATAAAACATATAAAATATAAAAATATAAAATATTCCCAAGGGTGTGTGTGTATAAACTACTATAGCATTGAAATTTGAGTTCCAAACGTACAATGAATTTATAAATATTTTAAAAAGTTTCTAGATTTCTGAGTACTTCAAATACTTTGAAAGTTTTGAAAATTTAGAAAGTTAGAAGTTCATAGAACTACACAAATCTAGCAAACTACAACATATATAAACATGCCCATAAAATATTAAACTTATAAATATATAACTAAATCTAAAACATCTAAAAAAATCCCAGCAATTCATAAATTTTTTTTAAAAAATGGCAATAACTATACATATTTCCTTTTTCATATACAATGTTGATAGAAGCTAGTGCCCAAGTATTAGACAAAGTCTAAGCATCACATGCTCAAATCTCATTATGACAGATCTTTCTTTATGCTTCTACCACTTAATCGTAACAGATGCTATCTCAAGAATCATAACTCTTTTGCTAGCCTTGACCTCTTGGGAGCCACTAGTTTTTTTTTAAGATAAAAGGGTAGAAATCCTGTTTCATATGAAACAAAGTCATATGGGAGCCACTAGTTGCCTGCTCACTATAAAAGTAACCAATTGATTTGCCTTTTTATAGAGAAACCAATTTGATTTGCTGGTAAAGTGGTGAGCGAGTAGTGTGGCAATCACTGGCACCTTTGTCCAGCACCTTCCCTCCTTTTTGTTTTGGAGGATAGAACAGGTGTTACTATTTAACTCTTTTAAATGGTTATAAATCTCATAAGCTACTATAAATTTTTACAGAAGATTTATTTACGCAAAACATTTCATGAGATATTCATGATAGCCATTATATTGAGAGTTTTCATATTAATGAAGACATTATTGGTTGAGGTTTTTTCGCCGTGGACGTGTGTCAACAATTTTGTTCATGGATTAGTTATGAGAATTTATGAGTATTATTAAATCTTTTCATCTCATGTGCAAGAGACTTCTAGCACTTATGAAGACGAGAGTTAAAGAATTTATGAACATATTAAACTCAGTAAATTCTCATGTTTATAAAAAGAAGAGTTGTCTTCCTCTGGTGAATAAGAGAAATTCTACTTCTCTATTAAGTGCTCTCTTTCTTCTAAATTCACTAAGCTGTCATTTGAACTAAGCCAACTATTTTTTGGCGTGCACCAATGGATAGGTAAGAAGTATTTCCAAGACAAACACCAGTAGTGCAACCCCTACATGGGGCGGCGTAAATTCGTTTTTGGGATAGTGCCTTGCAAGGCACGCTACTCACTTCAATTCTGCAACACCCACATCTGAGTATAAGTTAAGGTAATATGGATTCTGATCCAACTATTTTTTATGCTGTATTTCTAATTAAAATGGCTAGATATTTTTTAATAGTGGAAAATGGAATTAATTTAGTTTTAAAATTGTGTTTTCTTCCAATGTTTATGTTTAGTTCTTTCATAGAAGACCGGGTTGGATGCTGTATGTCGTGCTGCTTGATTGTCGTAATACATAAGCATCGGTTGATCATGATGAAATCCCATGTCTTGGAGAAGGTGTTTGAGCCATGTGAGCTCACTTGCTGTCGATGCCATAGAGCGATATTCGGCTTCAGCACTGGATCTAGCAACAACAATTTGTTTTTTGCTTCGCCATGTAACTATATTGCCACCTACGAAGGTGCAATATCCTATAGTAGATCTTCGATCAAAACTGTCAGCCCAGTCTACATCAGAATAGTCGATAATGAGATTAGGGTTATCATTTTTCTTCATCCAGATTCCTTGGCCTGGTGAACCTTTTAGATATCGAAGAACATGATTGACAGCATCTAAATGAGTAGTTCAAGGAGAATGCATGAATTGACTAATGACACTAACCACAAAGGTAATGTCTGGTCTAGTAACAATTAAGTAAATTAACTTTCCTACTAGTCTTTGAAGTTGTGTGATATCTTGTAAAGGTTCTCCTCTTTCGGAGTCAAGTTTAGTGTTAGGATCCATGGGAGTGCTAGCAGGTTTACATCCCATTTTTCCAGTTTCTTGTAACAAGTCTAAAACATATTTTCTTTTAGATAAGAACAACCCTTTCTTAGAGTAAGCAATTTCGATACCAAGCAAATATTGAAGTCTTCCTAAATCTTTGATATCAAAGCTCTTTTTTAAGTAGATTTTGACTTCATCAATGTCATTATGGTTGTCACCCGTGATGATAATGTCATCAACATAAACTAAAACAATCACTTTCGAACAATTGTTTCTTTTAATGAACATGGAGGAATCAACATAACTTTTAACAAAACCATGGAGATAAAGAGAGTGACTGAGTCTGGCATACCATGCGCGTGGAGATTGTTTTAGACCATAGATAGTTTTGTTGAGTTTGCAAACAGTCTTGGTATCCTTGTTCTTACCTCGATATCCTGGAGGCAGGGTCATGTAAACTTCCTCTTCTCATATGCCTTGAAGAAAGGCATTCTTGACATCCATTCGATGTAAGATCCATCCTAAATTGACAGCTATAGAGAGTAAAACTCTAACAGTATTCATTTTAGCGACTGGAGCAAATGTTTCTTGATAGTCTATGCCATAGGTTTGAGTAAAACCTTTTGCTACGAGTCGAGATTTATATCTTTCTATAGTGCCATTGCTATTATATTTGATTTTGTAAACCCATTTGCAATTCACGGGTTTTTTTCCTTCTGGTATATTGACAATAGTCCAAGTCTTATTCTTTTCTAATGCATCTATTTTTTCGTGCATGGCTTTTATCCAAATAGGGTTTTTTTGTGCCTGTAGGAAAGTGTGGGGTTCTGTATTGTTACCTAGGGAAGTAAGGAACATCCTATGTTGAGGTTTGATGTGCTCACATATAACATAATGTTGAATAGGATACAATTCCTGATAGGTTACAAAATCTTGTAACCTGGCTGGTTGTCGAGTAGTGCAACTGGATCTTCTTAATCCATTACTGGCTTGCGCATCTCCCCCTGTTGTGGATTCCCTTTCGATTGGTAATTCATTAGTACCTTCGAGAATAGTTAGTTATGGCAAGGTAACATTGTTAATACTTGTGTTTTTATTTTGGATTTGGTAGAAAGATTCATTTTCAAAAAAGGTAACATCTCTGGAGATGTATAATTTTCTGTCAACAGGATCAAAACATTTGTACCACTTTTTTTTGAGAAGAATATCATAAAAAATAGATTTAATTGAGTTTTTTTCAAACTTGTTGCTCCGTTTAATGTTGACAAAACACGAGCAACCAAAAATTCACAAATGATTTAGAGACATTTTTCGTTTATAAAGAATTTCAAGAGGGTTTTTATTTTGTAAAACACGAGAGGGAAGCCTGTTAATGAGGTAAACAGCAGTTAGAACAACATTTGACCAGTATATTTTAGGAACATTATTCTGAAAAAGTAATGATTTGGTAACTTCCAAAAGATGTCTATATTTTCATTCTGAAATACCGTTTTGCTCAGGGGTATTTATGCAAGTAGTTTGATGAAAAATTCCTTTGGTTTTGAGGAATTCGGAAAAATTACTATTTACATATTCAGTACCATTGTCAGATCTTAGAGTTTTGATTGTGGCAGAAAAATGATTTTCGACGAAGTTGCTAAACTCCTGAAATCTGGAAAAAAAGTTTAGATTTAGCCTTGAGCAAATACAACCAGGTGGTTCTAGAAAAATCATCAATGAATGTAACAAAGTATTTAAAATCATTGTAAGAATCGACTGGGGCAGGTCCCTGTAGGATCAAAAATACCGACTAGAGGGAGGTGAATAGGAGGCTTTAAAACTTTTCAAAAAAGAAAACTTTTTCAAACTGAAACAATTGAACAAATTATATATTGCAAAAATAAAAGAGGAAAAGAAGACAAACACAAAGATTTTTCCTGAGGTCTCGGAGACTCGCCCGGTCTCCCCTACTCCTCGTTGAAGCACTCAAATGAATGAGTCTTGCTTCAATATCCACGAAGGATATTTTTCACTAAGGTTGCTCTTTCTCCACTTCGGATAGACGAGCACCGATGCCTTTCACAGAATATCCCAAGCCTCTCCAACAACCTCCGTTAATGGAGAGGTCAACGGCCACGCCTCCAAACCTTCTAGGTAAGGGCGTTCACCAAGAGTAACAAGTTGCAAGATTTTCTCTTGACTCCCAACAAATACCGAGAAACTTCTAAGGATGCAAATGATGCGAATGAATACTCTCAGAAGATCTTTCTCAATCACAATGAATGATACTTGATAAAAAGATCAAGATTTTGGCACTTGGGCTCAAGTATATATCAAAAATTATATCCCTTGGTTCTTTCGAAAAACTGCTCAAAACAATGTTTATAAACACTGATCAAAATCTGCTCGAAAAATATTTATAAAACTGATCAAAAAATGTGAACAGAAGCTTCTCAAAAATCTGCTCAAACACTACTCAAATATCTGCTCAAAAGTGTTTGTAAAACTGATCAAAAAATAGTAGAGAAATCTGCTCAAAAACTGCTCGAAAATGTGAACAGAAACTGCTCAAAAATCTGATAAAAAACTGTTAAAAAGTGTTTTAAAACAGCTCAAAAATAGTAGAGAAAATTTGCTCAAAAATGTTTTAGAAAACTGCTCAAAAGTCTTTTGAAACTACTCAAAAACAGTAGAGAAAATCTGCTCAAAAGTATTTTAAAACTGATCAAAAACAGTAGCGAAAATCTGCTCAAAAGTATTTTAAAACTGATCAAAAACAGTAGCGAAAATCTGTTCAAAAGTATTTTAAAACTAACCAAAAACAGTAGCGAAAATCTGCTCAAAAGTGTGTACAGAGATTGCTCAAAGATGTGTATGAGAATGTAGTTTGAGATGTGTTTGTGAATGTGTGAGAATACTGCTTAAACCACCTCTATTTATAGCTCAATCTCTCAGCTAGCCGTTGTGGTCGATAAGGAAAGAAATCAGGCCAGCTAACAGCCAGCTTCGACCTCTAACGGCTAGTAAATAGGCGTTGGAACATCTGGCCGAATGAACAGTGTACTGGTCGAGTGAACAGTGTTATTGGTCGTATGAACAGTAAATGATCAAATGAATAGTGCATGAATAGTGTCTAGTCAAATGAACAGTACTCGTGTGACCTCTGGTCGAATGAACAGTACTCAAAAGACCAGTTTCAGTTCCTCTTTGAGATTCTTTACCAAAATTGTGAATGAATGCGAATGCAACATATGACCTAAGAGTTTCTTAGTTTTTGCCTGAACTAAAAGAGATTTTGCAACCCCTCTTAATAGTATGGTTAAACTAAAAAAGAATTTCTTATAAAACCGGTCAAACTCCAAACTCCAAGACCGGTACAATAAACAAGCACTTACTAACGAGGATTATTACCCGAACTAGTTCGAAATAATACACATCTGGTTCAAGACGAATACGAACCAGATAGGTGTCTGAAGGTCCACTGTTATGGTCTCAGATGACCTGAGAAGCGCGGACACAGGAGTAATTTATGGTCGCAGGCTTTGCTCGATTATGAGGTCGCGGATGTTACGCGGTCAGGAGGCCGCAGACGATGCGCAGTCAGCAGGTCGTTGATTACCCTTGACCAGAGTAACTCAGGATTGTTTAGCCCTCTAACAAGCATATCCTTAGTATCGTAATGATTCTTCCACGTATGAAGACAACTGCCAGGAGGTTAACATGTGCAGTTATCCCTTAATTGCGCATGTTAGGCCTACGTGGGAGTTAAGTACGGTTACCAAAACTGCGCTTCTACAACCGTTCAAAACCGTTGTGCATTGGCGCCCTTTCAGCCGGTATAAAAGGGTGGGTAAATGTTCAAGATGAGGACAGATCAAGCACAAGCTTTCATAAGTTAGTCTAGTCGGTTTTAGACAACAACACAGAAAAGATCTTCGCCTGTGATGATCCTTTCTTCAACTTTGTAAGCATTTTTCATACATAGTGAAATCACAATAGGACGTAGGGCTGTTACTCCCATCATCGAGGGCCTGAACCTGTATAAATTTCTTTGTGCCCCAACAGACATTGCTCATCATCCCTTTCTGGAGGAACACTTTGAAAGGTCTCACAACTCACAAAATCTGCATAAGATCGATTAAGGACCCCGAGTCCGTATCGTCGACACTTACCTTAGATCTTTGTTGCTTCCTTCTTGGCGACCTTGCGCTTGCGACCTTGGTTCGCGATCTCGCGCCTTGCGACCTTGGGCGACACCGCGACCTTTCGACTCCCATTTGACATTTCTTCTTTTCACCTAATCTTATTGATTATACTTAAGGCAAATAGATTAGTCTAAGATATTTATTGTCATTTATCACCAAAATCAAGATTAAGAGACTAGAAACAACAATCTCCCCCTTTTTGATGATTGATGACAACAAGTGTTTAAATGAATAAAATTTAATAATGACCCCCCCTTGGTGTATGTATAGGCATTAGATATGCAAGAACTCCTCTTAAATGCATACATATATAAATACACATATAAGTCATTTGAGAGTCCACATTGAATGAACAATGAGCACATAAACTATCAATAATGTCATACAAGAATCTCTTCCCAATCTCTCCCTAATCTCTCCAAAATCTCTCCCCCTTTGACATCAAGCACAAAAAGGCGGGAGGATAGCAAAGCAGACATTTAACTTGCATTTGATATATCAATAATATTCAATTCACTTCGAAGAAAGCAAAATCTGGTCTCATCTAAAGGTTTGGTGAAGATGTCTGCTAGCTGCAAGTCAGTTCTTACATAATTCACATCTATGTCCCCTTTTGCCACACGATCTCTTATAAAATGGTGTCTAACATCAATATGCTTTGGTGAACCGGATTATTTGTAATCTTTATGGCACTTTCATTATCACACAAAAATGGCACTTTTTCAAAGGAAATTCCATAATCCAAAAGGGTTTGCTTCATCCATAAAATTTGAGCACAACAACTACCCGCTGAAACATATTCCGCTTCGGCGGTGGAGAGAGCTACGGAATTTTGTTTCTTAGATGACCAAGAGACTAGTGATCTCCTCAAAAGTATTCCGCTTCGGCGGTGGAGAGAGCTATGGAATCTGAGTAACCAATTAATTCAAAGTTTGCATCTTTAGAGTACCAAAGTCCTATATTGGGATAACATTTCAAGTACCTAAGGATTCTTTTAATAGCAATCAAATGACATTCCTTAGGAGATGATTGAAATCTAGCACATAAACAAACACTGAACATGATGTCGGGCCTAGATGCGGTAAGATAGAGTAAGCTACCAATCATAGATCGATAAAGTTTAGAATCAACCGCTTTTTCGTCGTTGTCCATATCAAGATGTCAATTTGTGGCCATGGGAGTTTTGATAGCTTTAGTATCTTCCATCCTGAAGCGCTTGAGCAAGTCCTTCACATACTTGGTTTGACTCACGAAAGTTCCGTTCTTGAGTTGCTTGATTTGAAGTCCAAGAAAGAAGCTTAGCTCTCCAATCATTGACATCTCAAATTTTCTAGACATCATTTCTCCAAACTCATGACAAAAAGATTCATTAGTAGACCCAAATATGATATCATCAACGTATATTTGACACAAAAAATCTTTCTCAACTACTTTTGTAAATAAAGTTGTGTCTACCTTCCCAATTTTAAAACTTTTTGAAATGAGAAAGTCTCTAAGGCGTTCATACCAAGCTCGAGGGGCTTGTTTAAGTCCATAAAGAGCCTTAGAGAGCTTGTATACATGCTATCAATATTGCGGACAAGATTTTTAGCTCCATTTGCAACAACAACAAATTTACTTATAGGTAGTTGTTTTGATATTTGTATATTTTCTAAATTCTTTTTCATATGATCGGAGGCTCCTGAATCAACAATCCAAGTGTCATCATTATTAATAGCAGAGTGACAATAAATACCTGTATTGATACCTGAGGTTTCTGGATTTTTAAGGAGGTTGGATAGTTGATTTAGTAGCATTTTCAATTGAGCCGTTTGAGCCATACCATCTTTGCGGCTAGTCTGCTCGAATGAGTCGTTTGAGCCGTTTGACATGTGGGCCTAGTCGATCAGACTCAGTTGGGCTCGGCCCAAGTGCTCTGGCCCATGTGAGCCGTCCCCGAGCGATGTGAGAGGGTAACCCTTATTTTCACCCTCGGCCGCCTCGGAGGTTCCGTTAAGCCCTTGGCTTTGTCGATCGCCAGTGAGAGATTTCATCTTAGCCGACCGGAGTTCGGGATGAAGGAACCAACATTGGTCCCTTGTGTGGCCTAGTTTCTTGCAGTTGGTGCAGCGGAGAGGTTCATCGCCGACGCGCCTTGTCTTGTGCTTGTGTGAGTAGGTGCTTCTTGGGCCACCGGAACTAGGGTGCTGGCTATAGCAGGCGGAGCTTTCATCGAGAGCATGAGGCATCTCCCCCATGGCGTTTCGTCTTGTCTCCTCCCTTTGAACCATGGCGACCACGGCACTGAAGATGGGGAGATTGAAGGAGAGCAAGATCTGCATCCTCACTGCTTCAAAGCTCGGATTCAAACCTGCAAGATACTAGTACACCCTTTCTTGCTCTTGACGTTCTTCGATGAGTTTGGGATCTGTAGTCAGAGGTTGATACACTCCCAACTCATCCCATTTGACTTTTAATCTTGCCAAGTAGTCAGTAGAATTTTGATTATCTTGTTTGAGTTGTGAGATTTCTCGTTTCAGTTGAAATATACAAGCAAAATTTTTACTTTGCCCATACATTTCTTGAACCGAATCCCATATTTCTTTTGAGGAATTTGAGTAAACAAACAGATTAGAAATTTGTGGTTCCATGGAGTTCAGGAGCCAAGACATGACCAAATGATCATTTGTTTGCAATTCCTCATGCCTTGGATCGGTTTCTATTGGTACATTGATCTTGCCGGTGATGTACCCAAGTCTTCCTTTCCCACTAAGCGCGAGTTGAGCAGCCCGAGCCCAGGGGAGGTAGTTTTCCCCATTGAGCAAGATTGAAGTCAATCGAAAAGTAGGATTGACTTCATTGCTAGGATTTCCAGAGACTCCTTTCTTCGGATCGTAGCTCATTGCGTGCTTGATTCAAGATTTACGCTCTGATACCATGTTGTTTGTAAGAACTGTTTTGATTCTATAATACTTTCTTGTATATTTCATTGATACATACTAAGCATTATATACACAATATATTATGACCGTTTGGGCCTAAACAAGGAGCGAATCTCAATATTTGAAGTTTCCTATTCTTGTGGATTCTCATATATCTTTTGATTTGCTTCCTGATCTTCAACATCCAACAATCCAAAAATGAAATTTACGGTTTAAAATGGCTACTAAGGGCAATGACGTGATGGTGCATGACCGATTTAATGGTGAGAATTTTAAGTGATGGTAAGTCAAAATGAAATTTTGGCTCACCTCCCTTGATTTGTTATGGGCCATTGTTCCTAATGATGGGTCTTTAACATATGACACTATTACAAAAATGCTGAATACTAACAGTTTCAAAACGATTGTACTAACAGTTCTCCAACCGCTAATGATCGGCACAATAGAAGAAGTCTAGTACTACTCTAACGGTTCGAAACCATCAGTAGAACAACTATATTCGAACGGTTCTTTTAGTGAACCGTTAGAATAGCTTACTATATTCTAACGGTTATTAATTAATAACCATTACAATAGTTTACAATATTCTAACGATTCTTTTTAGTGAACCGTTAAGTAGTTTAACTTATTTGAGTGCTTCCAGATGCAATTGAAGCAAGGAAAACAGAACCAAATTATAAAGGAAATTGAAACAGGAAAGCAAATTGGGACTCAATTAGTTTGCACCTTCTTGTTCATCACAAAAGCAGAATTTAATTCTTCAAGAAAATCAATTCCCGTTCTTTCATTCACATCCAAGCATCTCAAAATCTCTTACATACACACATTCCAGGAAGACATTGAACAGAGGAGGGAGATATGAGAGATTTTGAGAAAGAGATCGTTGCCAAGTTATTGTCGGTCCAAAGGGGGAGAAATGCGATCGAAGTTGTCGTGGCTGTGGTCGACGCAGCGTTGGTCGACAACAAATGAGGTGGTCGATGTAGCGTTGGTCAAAGATGAGGAAACCAAAGTCGAGTGGATGAGACCGAGGTGGTCGCTGCTGTGGAGGTCGCCGACGATGTGGATCTAGGGCTTGAGCTCACCAGACCCTCGTATCGGATACAATGGCGGTGCAATCTAAGCTGTCGAAGGGCTAGATCTAGGGTTTCGAGGATTGGAGAAGAGAGCTGAGAGAGAGAAAGAGAAAGAGGAGGCGGCGGCTCACCGGCCGTTGTCACGCCGGCGGTGAGGTGCGCTAAGAGAGGGAGAGGAAAGGAACAAGCGGCGGCGCGAACTGTGGTGGTGGAAAATTGAGGCAGGAAGCACGGTGGGGGAGATAAATCTAAGCAAATCTGATGGTGGAGGTACCGGTGCGATGTAGGAGGCGATCGGCGGTGAGGATTTAAAGGAGCGACGGCTATTGGTGGATTTGGTCGGCGAAGAGCAGCGGCAGCTTGAGAAGGTGAGAGGCGGCTCGGTTAGAAGAGGGAAGAGAGAGACAAGAGACGGCAGTGAGGGTATTTATTAAATCATGTGGTTTCTTCTAACGATTATTTATTAAAAACCGTTAGAATAAAATCAAATCTATTCTAACAGTTCCAAAAATATAACCGTTAGTATAACTATGTTTTTTCTAATGGTTAATATATTAAGAACTGTTAGAATAAAATCAAATCTATTCTAATGGTTCAAAAAATATAACCGTTAGTATAAATATGTTTCTCTAACGGTTAATATATCAAGAACCGTTAAAATAAAATCAAATATATTCTAACGGTTCTAAAAATATAATCGTTAGTATAAATACGTTTCTTCTAATGGTTAATATATTAAGAACCGTTAGAATAAATCATGTGATTTTTATTAATAATTTGTCACAACCCAACCATTAGTACAAATACTCTTCTCTACTGTGCACCATGTACACTAATGGTTTTCTTCAGATTGCATAATACCGTTAGAAAATAATAGTTAGTAGACTGTATTTCTGTAGTAGTGTGAAAAAAAGAAGGAATTTGATGAGACCAACAACTCAGCACGTGGTAGAATTCTTTCCTGTTTATGGAATCAGCTCTTTGATGTGTATCTAAAATACATGTCTGCCCATGAACTATGGACTTCTTTAGAATGGAAATATGTTATATCAGACACAACCCAGGAACTTTATATGGTTGAAAAATACCATGACCATTGATCAAAGATGGTCGCTCCATTGTTGAGCAAGCCCATGAGATTCAACTCATTGTTGATGAACTCGAACAATGCGACTGCATAATACTCAATAAGTTTCAAGTTAGAATGATAATAACCAAGCTCCACCTTCATGTAGAGATTTTGCTACTTCTCTTAAGCATCGAAGGGAGCCTATTTCAGTTGAAGATCTTTTGGCTTTCCTTGATGTTGAAGAGAAAGCAAGGGTTAAAGATATTCCATATCTGGTACAAGAGTTTCAATCAAAAGCAAATATTGCTAAATGCAAGTTGGGCAAGAAGAAAAAGATCAAAGGTTTTCAAGCTACCAAAAAGACAACCACTTTCAAGAAAAAGAAGAACAAGAAAATTGTTACTTGTTTTGTCTGTGGACAAACGGGGGGGGGGGGGGGGGGGGGGGGGGGTGGCATCGTGCTTGAGTATGCTCCCAAAGGAAAGGCAAGACAACCGATCAACAAGGGCAAAATGCAACCAATGTGGTTACTAGCAAGGATAAACTTGTAGGGTTGATACGCGCTAAATTGGTAGTGTTTTTCTCTTAGGTTTGTTAATGAAAAGTTACTAAAAAAATGTTGAAAGCTCTTTTGATACAACATTTTATGTATCTTTCTGTATCATTTTTTTCACTCCACTTTCACAGTTGTGTTTGCCATGTTCCAGGAATCAAACATACAAAATTTGAAAACGTTTTGAGTTTGTTTGAACCAATTTCGACAAAAGACACCAAAACTGGACGAAAAGGAACCCTGATCGAACACGTCACGATCGAAATCAACTGGTCGAATACACTTGAACGATGAAGAGCCATGATCGAACACGCCATAGTCGAAGACTCATGGTCGAACGCAACTGGTCACCTCATCGAACACGTCTCGGTCGAACAAGTCTTGATCGCGTTGTGTCACCATTTGACAAGCCCAGCATGATCGCGGGCATGACTCGTTCTTGTCTTGGAGCACGACCCGTGCCATAGGTCGGCTTGGTTTCCAAGGCTATTTTTGTGGTTTTAACTCCGATTTATCTGTGTCTTGCGCCGTTTGAAGTCGAGTTTCGTCTCCTACACGTCAAGAGTTATATTTGAGCACGCGAACCCATTGTATGATAAATAGAGAAGTTTTTGCTCAATTGATAGGCAATGCCTTTAGGACTTAGTTTTATTTTTAGTTTTTGTTTAGTTTAGTAGAGCCCATTATCTATTTTTATTCTATTTTTCACGTTTGTAAGCTGATAAGGACGGTAGACTTAATTTTGATGCAATCAAATAAGTTTTCTTTTATTTCTTATTATTTTTGTATTTTTATGATTTTTTGCAAGTAATTCACTTCTAGGATTAGGGATGACCTAATCCGGAAGACGTAATTCCTCTTCGGTCTCGATCTTAAGTTTTGCAATTAGTTCCTTACATTTTCTTCCTCTAAACCCTAAATTTTTGTTCTGGTAATAGACATATAATAGTTGAGTCATAGCAAGAATTTAGGGGAGTTTTTGAGTCCTTAGCGCCTTGACGTGGGATCCTGAACAGGAGAGAGACTCTCTCCAAACTTAATCGTGGAAACAATCATCTGACTGTTATACCAGCGATCGTACTGGACATTTAATCTGTCTTGAAAAACAAATTGAAACTAACTTGCAATTCTCAGACCTTTGATAGAATTATGCGTGATAGTTATCGAATTCCCCAAACCCTAAGTTTTTCTTTCTGTTTCTAAAACCCTAGATTTCATACCTGCTCTTTGTTGTTTTAAATCCTAAATTGATAGTTTTAGTAGTAGATTTAGTGGTAGAAAAACAACTCTCATATCATTCAGACTTAATAACAGTATTGCCTATAGATTTTTGGTAGTGAGCTCTGAGACTCGTGATATTGCTGTTGATACACTAGTAGAATCTCAAGATGCTATTTTCTTAAAGAGCATCTATCCTATGAGAGATATGAGCACAATTCCTAATGACTCCTATCACTTTCCACCTTTTTCATCACCTTATTACTCTAAGGATATACCCTTGAGGCTCCAGTCCGGAGAATGACTAAGACCATTTGGAGGTGACTTTATGGTATACCAAGTAGATGATGTGCCAAAATTTCGGAGATATACGCATCACTAGATACAAAGTATTGGAAGAAAGCAATCCGTAGTGAGATGGATTCCATCATCACAAACGGACATGGGAGGTAACTAATTGTCCAATTGGCTGTAAACCAACTGGATGTAAGTGGATTTTCAAGAAAAAGTTAAGGCTAGATGGAACTATTGAATAGTTTAACACCAAGCTTGTTGCTAAGGGGTTTACTTGGCGGGAAGATGAGGATTATTTTGATACTTACTCACTAGTTGCTAGGTTGCTTACTATCCGAGTGCTTTAGCGCTAGCTGCTACATGTAAATTCTTTGTCCATAAAATGGATGTGAAAGCCACGATCCCTTACGGAGAACTAGAGGAGATTTACATGAAACAACCATATGAATTTGTGATTTCTGGGCATGAGGATATGGTGTGTAAGTTAGTTAAATCCTTGTGTGGGCTAAAACAAACTACCAAACAATGGCAAGAAAAGTTTGATAAAAATTTGATGTCAGCTGGCTTTGTTGTAAATGAAGTTGATCGATGTGTATACTATAGATATAGTAGGGGTGAGCATGTAATACGGTACTTGAAGGGTACATTGTCCCTTGGGATTCACTATGCTGGTTACCCTATGGTATTAGAAGGGTATAGTGATTCAAATTGGAGCGTGGATGCAGACGAGATCAAAGGTACAAGTGGTTATGTATTCATTATTGGCGGCGCTGCTATTTCATGGAGGTCATCAAAACAAACTACAATAACTCAATCCACCATGGAAGCAAAATTAGTAACATAAGACTCAGCTACTATTGAGACAGAATGGCTGATAGACCTTTTGATGGATCTACCTGTGCTAGTTAAACCCATTCTAGCTATCCTTATGTACTGTGATAACCAATTAGTTATTACTAAGGTAGAAGGTACTAAGGATCACATGAAATCATCAAGACATGTGAAAAGATGCTTGAAGACTATCAGAAAATTAATCATTGTATGATCATCATTGATTATGTATGTATAAGAAAATTTTGGTAAATACCTTTACAAAAGGTTCGGCGTGGAAAATTATCTCAGAGCATCGAGAGAAAGGGCATGAGATCCATAAAGTAGTTTTCATGCAGTGGTAACCCAACCTATGTGATGGAAGATCCCATGAATTAAGTAATGGGAAAAACAAACTATCGCTACAACATTGAGTACACCCACTTGAATAAAATTTCAAATACCATCTCCGTGGTGTATGCTTGTACTCATGACTGTATGATTAGGTTGAGAAAAAGCTCTTAATGATTTCAAGGTGTTCCAGAGAGGATATTGACCATAGAATAATCTTTGAGGACACATCTACTGGAGTGTGACTGTGAGGTCGTAGCGTATGAGAGTTTGGAGAAATTCTCTGGATCACTCTTTAGTAGATATAGGGGCACAACCGTAATGTCCCATCCGAGGCTCATAGCTCCCACGGAGCCAAGTACTATGTGCATCTAGTCACACCAAACTGTGATGTTTAAGACAAAATCTACTAGCAGCTGTGGCTATATGAATCCTAGTCCCACTAGGTGGTTGTTAAAACCCGAAAGGTACTTTCACTAAAGACATAAGTATATAAACAGAGTTTTTAGAGAAAGGAAATTTGTTCAGTAGTTTCTGAGACTTGTGGGGGATTGTTACTATTTAACTTTTCTAAATGGTTATAAATCCCATAACCTACTATAATTTTCTACCGAAGATTTGTTTACGGTAAAACATTTCATGAGACATTCATGATAACCATTATGTTAGGAGTTTTCATATTAATGAAGGTATTATTGGCTGAGATTTTTTTCACCATGGATGTGTAATACATAAACCATTCTATGTTCATATTAACAATTTTGTTTCATAGATTACTTATGAGAATTTATGAGTTTTATTAAATCTTTTCGTCTTGTGTGCAAGAGACTTCTAGCACTTATGAAGACGAGAGTAAAAGAATTTATAAACATAATAAACTTAGTAAATTCTCATGTTTATAAAAGAAGACTCTAGTTCTTCTTCTGGTGAATAAGAGAAATTATACTTCTCTATTAAGTGCTCTCTTTCTTCTAAATTCTCTAAGTTGTTATTTGAGCTAAGCCAACTATACTTTAGCATGCAGCAATGAATAGGAAAACAATATCTCCGAGATGAATACCAGTGGAGTAACCCCTACACAGGGGCGACATAAATTTGTTTCTGGGACAATGCCTTGCAAGGCACGCTGGTTACGTTAATTCCACAACTCCTACATCTAAGTGTAAGTTAAAGTAATATGGATTCTAATTTAACTATTTTCTGTGTTCTATTTCTGATTGAATAACTTGATATTTTTTAGTATTGAAAAATGGAATGAATTTAGTTTTTAAACTGTGTTTTCTTCCAACAATAGATATACCACTACAAAACCTAAATATATCACAACTACCTTATGAATGCTAAAATGCTAAGAATGCCCCTAAAAACACTAAGCATGCCCCTGTGCAGTTTTAAACTTTGAATACGTGTTCTATTTGCTTTATAGTTTCGCCCCTTCATGTTTTAGTGCAAATAAAGGGTAGTGATCGATTAGAAGAAAAAGAAAGAATTGTTTCTTTTTCCACGGTGTAGGGAGCCACAACAGATACATAGCTATTGTGGCTAGGGTTTTGCCTATGGATGTCGGGATAGGGGAAAGCAGAAGGGAAAGGAAGGGTAATTCTAGCCTATAGCATAGAAAGTCTTGCTCTTAGTTACATTTATTAACTATGTTAATATGGATTAAATCATGTATGCACATCAATGGTTAGAGTGTGTGTTTAGATAAAGAGCGATCGTGGATTTAACTCAAAATCTTTTCTATTTTCATGTACGTGTTTTAATGGGGTCTGAGGTGTTAGTGTGTGTGGGGTGGATTGGGTTGTGGTCTATATTGTCAACAAAAAACATACTACATTTATAGTAGGAAAAATTAATTCTATACCATTCAAAGATACCCATTTTAACAAAATATTACTTAAACATATTGGCTTAATAAAAAGCACCTTCATTAGTCATTTTACCACTTCCGTTAGAGTTTTTGTAAAAAAATTTGAAAATTTCAACTTTGCCCTCGCCTTCCATTAGGGTTTTCTTCCACGGCAATAGCCAATCGGGCGTTAGGGTTTTCTCCCCTGCCAGTGGCCAATGCAACATGATTGCGGGAGCCGGCAACCTTGCCTTCTTCAACCCAGCCAATGAACTGTCCTCATTGTCACTCAACACCATTGCTCACCATTGCACGAGACTTAGCCTCCGCATGCTCGCGGCAACACAAGGTTGTGCCTCGTCACTGCTTGCCGACACATGGCCACAATGCGCCTCACCATCTCACATACCACTGCTCGTCATCACAGCCTTTATCAAAAATTATTCGCGGCCTTCATCGTCTTGCATGCTGTTGCTCGCCATTCGCCTCAGAGCACGACTATAACTGTCCTTGTTGAATATAAGCGTTGTTTAGGGTTTCGGTGATTAATAACAAAGAACGGAAATAACGCGTTTATTCCGAGTGGTTTAAGTTTCAGGTCAAAGCATGATAACGTCGTGACAAAAGCGAGAGATAGAGAAAACCACATGACCGATGGACGAGATAAAGATGAAGATTAAAATTCATTTCCTAGGCTTTTACCGATCGTTGGTGGTGAAGTCGACCAGATTCATTCTTTAAGTTTTAGATTTATCGGTCGTACTATTAAGAAGAGTGTAGCCCTAGTACCTTGATCCATCTAATACTTTGAAGTTCAAGTGCATATAGTTTAAGAGCAAATTAGGGTAGAATGTAAATTTCAGGATAAAAATTGTGCACTAGTTCACTAGAGACAAATGAATCTGTCTAGACACAAATTGTTTAATATGGCCAGACAAAATCCAATATTATCGAACAATGTTCAACTAATACACAAACTTGGTAGTGACAGTAAAAATCTTAGTCGCACCAGTAAAATAACTGATCCGGGAGGATCTTCAAGTCCTGATCGCATACTGCTTCGCGACCTTAACCGTGTTCAGAAAAGTTTCGCGGCCATGAAAAGGAATTTGTTCTCTGTTCGGAATTGTAATCCTATCCGAATATATATAACTAAACTTATCTGTTTAGGATTAGTTAGTTAGTTATATGAGTCTAATACATTTAGGTTACTAAGTCTGATACGTACTCATACGATTGGACTATAAATACCTTGTAATAGGTCTAGTTTAGATCATCGAAGAGTCATAGAACTTATTTGAGTTTTAGACACTTATAGTTCTTTTGACGTAGACAAGAGTGTCTAACGTTCGACGTGTAAAGTCCTCTTTGAAATAAAGAGTTGTGCAATTACTTTGAGTTTCGGTATTTCTGAATAAGATCTCGTTATTTCCGCATATCAGAATCTGGGCGAGCCTAATGCGAAAACTAAGGCTAGGTCTCAAACGGATCAAGAACTGATTGAATCAGTAAAACAGAAACTTGGTCGTGATAGTTCTTTCGCTTCAATAAAGTCAAAACTAGTCGTATTAGTACAAGACATGTTCATGGTCGTATCAGTTCAAAACTGGTCGTATCAATACAATACCTAGTCGTATCAATACAAGATCTAGTCGTTGTCATATTAGTACAAAACTGGTCGTACCAGTAAAACAAGATCTGATTGTAGTCGTATATGTACAAAACAAGATCTGGTCGTGGTCGTATCTGTACAAAACCTAGTCGTACCAGTAAAACACCTATTATATTAAGCTTTAGCAAAAATGAAACCAAAGACATGCATTCGTCTGGTCTATTTGTCTGACTTGTCCAGACTTTGTCTGAAATGGCCGGACAAAGTCCAGGCAATACTATCGCAGCAAATGTCTTTAAACTGAATGCAACCAGAAACGTATATATCTATCCGGACCATTTGTCTGGCCGAGCATGTATCCGTCCGACCTTCACATGTTTGTGTCAAACGTTCACTGACAAGTATATTAATTGTCCAATGGTCACAAGTCACATGTACTAGCTGGACAATGTCTGATTTGGCCAAACAAAGTCCGATTAGTGCAAATTTTGTCTAAAACTTGCAAACGACTAGTTTTTGTTAGAGAGCTATAAATCACTTCATGTGACATTCAATCCATAACTTTTTGGCACTTAGAAATCATTGCTAATTCTTGCTAGTTGATTGCAAAGTTTAGAGCATTCAATTCTCCATCCAATTCACAAATTCTTGCATCTAGAGTTAGAAAATTGTATTCAATACATTATTTACGTTGAAGAGCTAGCCTAGAGAGTGAATTGCATTGCATATTGAGTTTATTGTGTAGAAGTGGATCAAGTGAAGCTGTTTCACTTGTTACTCTTGGTGATTGCTGTCACCTAGACGACCCACAGAGTCCGACGATCTTTTCATCGACAGTGCTTGTTGGAGAAATCCGATGTGATTGTGAAAAATTTAGTGCTCACCTTTCCGGAGAGGAGAAAAAACAACCATAGTGGACACCGGAGCTAGACTCATTCGTTGAGTGCTTCAATGAGGATTAGGGGAGACCGAGTGAGAGTCTGAGACCTCAGGATACATCACTTGTGTTTGATTCTCACTCTCTTTTCACTCTAGTTAGTTTGATTGAGTTCTTATCCACACTCAGTTTTTTTAGGCTTTGATTGTTGGAACACCAATTTGTTGTTCTCATTATTGCAAAAATTGTTTTTCACACAAAATTTTTTAAAAATCTCATATTCATCCCCCCTCTAATCGGTACCTTTAATCCTACAGTCCTCACCACCACTCACCATCACACTCCGTGTCTTGTTGCTGCACTTCACACCATGTCGCCACGTCATGGCCGGGGACCAGCCAAGCTCACTGCCGGCAAGCCAAAGGAGGTGTAAGATCTGGAGGAAGAAGAAGAGGAGTAAAATTATTCAAACTAACTCTGTAACCTAAAAAGCGGTAAAACAAAAACGCTACAAATTTTGAGTTGTATTTTATCAAGTTGACATGTTTTAGTGATATTTTATTAAAATAAATATTTTTGAGTGGTGCAAAGCTAATTTTTCGTTTATAATATAATCTAAAATAAATCATGTTAGTATGGGTACAGAAGCAGATCAAGAACCTTTTCAAAGATAATTGTAGAATTTCATATTTGGCGGGGGCAATTGTGGTATAACCTAGTTTTGTGAGGACACATATGGAATTATCTCTTTTATTTTCTACCGAGCTGCCTAAAAAACTACGGAAATGCCCCTCACACTATTATCAAAAAATAAAACCATTAGATACCGCACACAAAGAGTTTATAAAATAGGAACTATCTTTAAAATAAAATAATAAGAATTATAATTTTAATTATTAGATCAAATTTAAATGATATAAATTTAAAAGGATAGTTCATATTGTTAGAAGGTGGAAAAATAAAAGATTAAAAGTAGAATGTTAAAAAATCTTTTAAAAAATAACGAGAATTTTAATGAATCAAAATTATTTAAATTTAATCTAAAGATTACTGATTCTTACTCTCGACCTACTTCCAATCACACACATGGCAACCTACTTCCAAAGTTAGTGGCGGGAGCAAACCAATCGTGGACACTTGGCAGTTAGTTAGTTACCTTGCTTCCCCCGGTAGTCCAATCCATCTCTTCTCCTCCAAACAGAAACCCCCCTCCCCTGCCCACCCCCACATGGCGGCGTCGGCGACGGAAGACGAGGCGCAGTTTTACATGAACGCGGCGGCGCCGGTGGAGGCGCGAGTGCGTGACCTGCTGGGCCGCATGACGCTGCGGGAGAAGGCGGCGCAGATGGCGCAGATCGAGCGCGTCGTCGCGTCGCCCCGCGCCCTCGCGGAGCTCGCCGCCGGCAGCGTCCTCAGCGCCGGAGGCAGTGCCCCCTGCGAGTGCGCCTCTGCCGCCGACTGGTCCCGTATGGTCGACGACATGCAGCGCCTCGCCCTCTCCTCCCGCCTCGCCGTCCCCATCCTCTACGCCTCCGATGCCGTCCACGGACACAACAACCTCTTTGGCGCCACCATCTTCCCCCACAACGTCGGCCTCGGCGCCTCCAAGTATCATCATATCACCTCCTCGCATTAACTCGTAGGCTCGTAGCTTCCGATGCAATTGGTTTTAGTCTTAAACAATCGTATGCCATCGATCTAAAAGGGACGCGGAGCTGGCCCGTAAGATCGGCGAGGCGACGGCGCTCGAGGTCCGGGCCTCCGGCATCCACTGGACCTTCGCGCCCTGTGTTGCAGTGAATAAAACACCGAACTTTCTATATTAATTGGTGGTGTTTTGTGTATTTCAGCATTTGATGTGCGTTTGGTCTGGTGTGTGCTAGGTTTGTAGGGATCCGAGGTGGGGGAGATGCTACGAGAGCCACAGTGAGGACCCGGAGATCGTGCGCTCATTGACCACCATTGTTACTGGTCTGCAGGGTCAGCCGCGGGAAGGGCATCCTCATGGTTACCCGTTCCTTGCTTCAATTAGGTATTACATTGGTGCGATTTAGTGTCGTGTTGTATGCCCACAACCTGTTTGTGTAAATTGTTCTATGTGGTTTGTAGAGAGAATGTGCTTGCCTGTGCCAAACATTTTGTCGGGGATGGTGGCACGCACAAGGGCATCAATGAGGGGAACACCATTTGCTTGTATGAAGAGTTGGAGAGGATCCATATGAGCCCTTACCCTGATTGTATAGCTCAAGGGGTGGCAACGATCATGGCATCCTACTCTAAATGGAATGGAGAGCCGTTGCATGCGAGCCGCCACTTACTGACTGATGTTTTGAAGGGCAAGCTAGGTTTCAAGGTAATAGAGCTCATGGTGATTGAGTGAGTATGTTAATGTAAGCTTAAGATGTGACTATGAATTATGAACATTTGTCAAATTCTTGTTTCAGGGTTTTGTGGTGTCAGACTGGGAGGGTATAGACAGGCTCTGCCAGCCACAAGGGTCAGATTATCGCTATTGCATTGCACATTCAGTTAATGCCGGAATGGACATGGTATTTAGTTATTGACTGCTCATGTGAAATACATTGTACAGCCAATGGTTCTTCTGCATTTGCTGAGCAATCTACAGATTATGGTTCCTCACAGATTTGAGAAGTTTCTGGAAGATCTTGTATTCTTGGTGGAGACAGGGGATATACCAATGTCACGGATTGATGATGCTGTTGAGCGGATCTTAAGAGTTAAGTTCATATCTGGAGTTTTTGAGCAACCATTTTCTGATCCATCTCTACTAGACATAGTTGGCTGTAAGGTAAGGAGCAAGTCTGTACTGCTTGTTCTCGGCTCTCAATAAAATTTACTTTTTCAGTTGTCCCAGATTGGACATCACAGACCATATATAACATGTTAGCCTTTTAGGAGCATCGACTGCTGGCACGTGAGGCTGTTCGGAAGTCTCTGGTCCTTCTGAAAAATGGCAAGAATCCAAAGGAACCATTCCTTCCATTGGCCAAAAATGTGAAAAGAATACTTGTTGCAGGAACCCATGCTGATAATATTGGATATCAGTGTGGGGGGTGGACAATAACTTGGTATGGAGGCAATGGGAAAATAACACATGGTAAGCTGAAACTCTGCCTGGTAACAATAGTATATGTTTTGGTGCCTGCATGATTATGTATTCTGTCTTAGTATTTTGCACTACCAGCTATGATTATTTACACCATTGCTGGAGTGCTGAATAATGGCTGTGGTTGTTTAAGGTATTGGTGGTTGGTCCCTTATGGTGGTGTTGTAGGCTTCATGCCTTCATGAATTCATGTTCCAAATCTTCTCATTGTCAAAACTGTCATCGTTGTCAGTACACGCCCCACGCCACCCACCCACCCACTCCCTGCAAAAAAAAAAAAAATGAGGTTGCAATGACTGCCAGCATTATTGTTCTGATGATGTTCCTGTGTCTTCCATATTGCTTTTTTTGTAAAAAAGAAAAGAAATGGGTAAATGAACTTTATATATGGATTCTAGGATGCAATGCTCTAACATGACCTTATTATTGAAACTGTTCCCTTTGGATAATAAGTAATTCATTGGAAATGTCTTTTTTTTTCCCAATTTCTTATGTAGGTATATGCATATTATTGGTAAATCATTTGTCTTGAAATTCTAGTTTGTTTTTACTCCCCCTATTTCGCAATATAAGTCCATTTACTGTGTACACGAGAATTAAGATGCATGAAATGAGAGAAAAAAATGTTAGAGGACTATAATGTCCTTCTTAAATTAAATTTAAAAGTGAGTGAAATGTGTATTAATGGAAGAGTAAGAAAACATATTAGTGAGAGAAAGATATAAAAGTGTGTACAAAGTGTATTGGGATTGTAAGTAGATTTATATTGTAAAATGTCCAAAAACGAAAAGCAGACTTATATTGTGAAACGGAAAGAATAACCCATAGTGGAACTGATCTAGGTGTTAGCAGTTGATCATCCAGGTACTATCTGCATTTTTTGTTCAGTTAAGGTGTTTTCATAATTATAGACCGTAAAAGTGTATTTTCAGCTGTTTTATTCGTTCAAAAGTGAATAGCACTTTTGCTTTCTTTTGAAGCCATGTGTCGCTATTTCTAGTTTCATCATATTAAAGGAATATAAGTCTGCACAATACTCTTTACAAACATAGTTATTTATGCTATCTAAACCAACAGGTACAAGTATATTGGAGGCCATACGAGAATCCATAGGAGAGGAAACTGAAGTTGTACATGAGGAATACCCAACTGCCACTACATTTAAAACTGGGAAGTTTTCCTATGCAGTGGTTGTGGTTGGAGAGGTTCCATACGCTGAATATTTGGGAGATAGAACTGACCTCAGTATCCCTTTTAATGGTTCCGATCTTATTGCTTGTGTAGCTAGTGAAGTCCCTACCCTAGTGGTTGTTATATCTGGAAGGCCCTTGGTTATTGAGCCACAAGTGCTGGAAAAGATAGAAGCTCTAGTTGCTGCCTGGCTGCCTGGAAGTGAGGGCATGGGAATTACTGATTGCCTCTTTGGAGATCATGATTTTGAGGGCACATTGCCGGTAACATGGTTTAGGTCTGTTGATCACTTGCCCACAAATGCTGGAGATGCTAATTATAACCCATTATTTCCTTTTGGATATGGGTTGAAAATGTTCCAAAGTGATCTAAATTAGCACAACCTACAATTGATTTGGTTGTATATTTAAGCCATTATGGTAAATTTTACTTTTGTGTCATCCATTGTACATTAACATGTACAAGAGAAATAAGGTCTTGTTGAAGAGATTTTTGATAAATAAACTAAGTTCATTTCTTTCATTATAACTGGCAGAACTACTCTTTGATTACCCAGCTTCATGTAAAAAGCAAAATAGTCAAGGTTTTGAGCTTTGCTTGAATTTTATCCAAATTCCTTGCTATACCTTTGTTCTTTTCATTGCAATATTTGCCAAAATACATATGAGCAGGTTGAAGGCAAGTTTTGGATCATTCTTTTAAATTATCAGTCTATTTGGCAGATGGAAGTTCAGGATGATAAATTGGAATAAAGCCGAGCATTTAACATAAATAAGTGAATAGAATAAACAGAATGGTGGTCACTCCTATCTGTGAAGGAAAAGGCATCCTGTGACCCAGTGGTGCTGATCACTTGACTGACTGCCCATTTGCTTGGAATCAACCTTTCTTTGCGGGTAAAAGAATCTGAGCGCTATGAACTGGACCTACATATGCAGTGGATAGCATTTTTTAGAAAGGTTGCGATGGAATTACTTTTTCAAAGACAGGCGAGAAAGCAAAGGGTGTATGCAGATATCACAGGTGTGAATTGGAGTGAGGAGTTGACAATGTTCAGAATGCAGGGCAAATTGTACTGATTGAAACTGGGACACCTCTTGTCTGTCTGGCATACCATCTCCTCTGTTGCCATGTGCAATATTCTTAGCTTCAATGGAAGAAAATCATGCCTTTGCTACACAGTTAGCTGCCTGGTTAACACACAGAGGTTTGCTTTTGCCACTTGCCTTACTGCTACTGCTCTCCATGCCGACCGTGCTTCCATACCATGACACATGTTTTTCGCTGCAACCTTCCCATGTGCCTTGGGGCAAGCAGGCTCAAGCTTTTTAAGCTTATGCTTTGATCTCTTCTCCACTCTATTATGTTTTCCAGTGACTTAGACTATGCAGAGGTGAAGAATTGGCATGGAAGATTAGAATATACAGAGATGAAGAATTGGCATGGAAGATGGGTGAAAAATCACCCTGGATATCCACTAGGATCCGTGGGACTGTTGCCAGTTTGTTGCCAATCAGTTGCAAGCATAATGCAGAGTCACAATTAGTTATCTGATTTGCGAAACAATCTTTCGAACGAAATTGGCACACTTAGATGTTGTTTTCCAAATGTGTTTTTTCTGATAGGTTTCAGACCCAGGATTGGAGAATTCTACTGAGAGCTGTGGCGAGGTCCTGGATATTGTGCATAAAATGGTTACTACCAGCTGTTGCATGAAAGGCCAACCACCTCAGAGGTCATCCTCCTCTCTGTCCTGTCCTCGTTGCAAGGTACATTCACCCACTATGGCTATTATGGCCATAGTTGGGTCATCCTGGACTTGAACCGGAGACCTCACCATTGAATTAAATGCTTGCACCTACAATATAACAATTGGGAGAAAATTACTAGATTCCTTTTTGGGAGATCCATCCTCTTTCATAATGTAGTGCAAACACCGTTTGGATGGCTTCCTCCAGATATGTTCTATTGGAGAAGAAACATGTTTGCTTGCACCAAGCACTTTGTATGGATGAGGTACACATTACAGGAAGAGTAAAAAACACTATTTTCCCATATGAAGAGCTTGGTATGACCGTATGAGGCCCTTGATTGTCTTGCTCAGGGGGTGGTAGCTATTAATGTTTCCTACTTTACTCGAAACGCTGAACCATTTGATGCCAATCATTTCCCTCTCAAATAGACATTTTCAAGGATAAACTGGGCATCAAGGTATCCTGATACCACTCTCTGCAGTTGTTTCGATCGATCTGCATATGTATAAGACACCCTTAAACTACTGGTAGAAATCTACAGGTAATAGTGCATTGTAAACTAGAATAGTTTATGGATGACTTGGCGTTACTGGTTGAGTTGACTGAATCTGAGGGGATTTTAGTGACAAGGTTCTTTCCTAGGCTCTTTGAGCAGTCACTTATATCCATCTCATAATGTAGTACACTCATGGGAAGCTCTTCCAGCTTTTGGTTTAGTTCTATGTTAACAAACTCTTCTAATTTTTGACCATCTATCAATCATCGTTTATTTGAACCAAAAGTTGTTAAAACTCTGAAGTATTGTAGCAAGTGAACTGCATCTGTAGTAGATCTACTCAAGAATTTGTCTGTTTGGTTGGTTTTGGCACAGATTTCTGCTTTAAGTCAAAACTATAGGCTGTCAAGAACAGAGTTGGACAGTAATTGTGGTAGTTGACCAAAATGGTCAATTGCCAAAACTCAAAAGTATAGCTTCCATGCATTTCTTTTAAATAATCTGCAGTATTTAAAAACATTGCAACATGTTTGTTCCATTAGTTAAACAGTTTTTTTGGAAGAAGAAACATTCAGAACAAATGTTCTGTAGGCTTACTAGGTTTACTAAACAAAGTAACATTCTTCTCAAAAAACTAAACAAAATAACTTATAAATATTGCCTACAAAGAATACAGTTGATGCTACACAAGGTGCGTTTTTCTCATTTTCCTTTTTTATTTGTACCAATGTTTTATGTCTCTCTCTGTAAATACTACTCTTGTGTTCTCTGTAACCTGTATTGATTCTTAAGGTAGTAGCAGGAAATATTGTTGCTTGAATCATGCTGGTGGTAGCTACTAGTTTCTAGTTATGACTTATTTAATTTCTTAATAAGTTAATATTCATGCATGGCAACTCGTGGCGGCGTGTTAGCTACTTACATGTGAGGATAGTCCAAATTATTTTCTTCTGTCAAAGATAACATGAAGTGGATGAAGAAACCATTCATTGTTTCAAAGAAAAGTTAAGAGCATAACTGTTGAAGGAGGACATGGTGATGATGATGGGTACTACCAGTGTGGAGGGTGGACAAGAACAAAGTGGGAGAACAGCAAAACATCACTAATGATAAATATTCTTCCATAGGTATGGCTGTTTCTCAAAAGCTTTCACGCTAAATATTTGCCAAAGCGTGTAATGTTACTATGATGCCCTGATCTGAAGATTGTTACACTTCTTTGGGGTTTTTTTTTTTTTCCAAATTATGTTTCTTGACTATGCTTGTGATGCATCTCATATAGTACTGACGATTTGCAAAATAACCCTGACTCGCGCTGTATTGCACACCAACAAATTATTATAGGCTATAGGTCAACAGACGCATATGAATCACTTTCTGTGGTTTCCATACTATTCTTTCTGCTTTGCAAATACTTGCTTGGCTTTCCAGCCTATATTTTAAATTGCCACTTGGTACCTAAAGAAGCAAAGTTTGGGTTGTGCTCCTGGCCTCCTGTTGGGCTACACCCATGCTTCAACATTCCATTTTGAAATCATGATTGACGAGATGGAAGACAACAGGCAGAATTATGACATATTACATGTTAGCTTATTCACTTTTTTCCTGTATTGCTATTGTTGTAAATTTAATGGCAGTAAGAGTAAAGTATCTACATCTTAATTGAGCTTATTGTGCCAGGCTTCCTGGGGGGTGCATGGGTTTAGGTAATGATTAGCTTGGCTGCACTAGCCGAACTATGGAGGGGATATGGAAGAAAACAATGCAGCTTGGGTGTGGTCCAGAGGGTACTGTTGGATTGCCCTTGCTGCACTCTGTATATATCATGAAGTTCTGTGATGTCGACATCGTTGGATTTACTAGTGAAGATGTCTATTTTTCCCTAAAAATGGGTACTTCGTAGTTTCCATTAAGAAACTTGTGCTTGGCTAGAGCTAGAATTCATGCTAAGAGATGACAACAGAAAAGAAAGAAAGCAAGAGCAAAAGAAAAACAGAAAGAAAGGTCAGGATGAAAGCGAAATTCCACTCAAGTTAGTATCTTAGGAGATCAAGTAAATTGGAGGAGAATTAACATGACCTTTTTTTTTTTCTATTCAAATGAAAGTTCACATGACCCAGGACAGGCCGCCATGATCTTATCTGTGGTCCAATCTTGCTTTTATTAGATCCTTGAAAGAAATGGAACCTCTTTGGCATTTCCAATAGTTAAAAGGCACTAAAGTTTAAAATCTTCTGGGGCCATTTGGTTCATGTACTCGCCATCATGAGACCTGGGGTCAGTTTGCCTCAAACTCTCAAGTTTAGCTCACATTGAAGATTTTTGTAATAATAAAAAAATAATTGTTTGAATAAGTAGCACAGAGCGTACCTGATGCGAGGTTCAAAATTTTGGTGTCTTGAGCTAAAACATATACTGAATCAGATTTTAGAGCAAGACCAAAATTTTGAACATGAATTAAATACCTCCTCAATCCAGTATGATAGTGAAAAGGATGGTCCCTTCTCCATCAGCCCAAGAGTTTTGACATCTTGTGCATTTAGTTTCAATAATGCTGCTCTTGGGGAAATAAACTTTGTTGCCAAACTGTTCCTCAATCATCACATATGCACTGTTAAAAATTACACTTGTTACTTTTTGAAAATTGTTTTTGGTGGCAGGTTTTGGATCTCTTTAGGGTATTCTTACCACACTATGAAGCTAAAATCATATCAGACTGCTTTTAGTTTTCATCTCCAAAAAAAAAAACTTTTATTTTTCTTAAACTGATGTAGTCAAGGATTTGTGCTATTGCCTAACTTATTTCTCCAGTTTTCTTAGATTAACATGGTAAAACAGAGATCATAATTATCTGACAGTGTGCAAGGAAAAAATAAACCTATGGTAATCTGTAACTGGTAGATGCTTTGCATATCTTTTAGCAGTCAGTATTGTTGCACCTGCACCTTCATATCACAAGTATTTTTCTCTCTCTCTCTCTCATCTGTTCCCCATTAAATCCGGTTGCATGTGTCCATTATTGAGCCATCTTCACTCTTCTCCCGTGCATGTGCCGCATGCATCTTCAGTTTCAACTGGTGCAAAATAATAATAATACATGGTCCCTCTGCCGTTTTCCTTTGTACTAACGCCTGTTTGTGACATATCTTAATTTTTACAGGCACGGTCATATTTGTTTCTACCAAAGAAACCCAACTGCAGCTTAGATTCCAAGGTCAGTATGCAGTGGTTGCGGTTGGAGAGATACTGTTCTGCTTTGAATGGCTTTTGATGCATCGCTTGAGTCAATAGTACCGAAGAAGATGGATAGATGCTCCAGTTCCAGTCTGCTGCTTGACATGGAGCCAGTCACTTGGAATCACTCATGGCCTATTGGGTGATAACGATGTGCAGGGGCATCGCATCTTTCCTGATGACGTCGTTTCAGTCAGTTGATCGGTTGCCATCGGACCACGGCCCGGAGATGCTGAATTGGACCCCTGCCTTGCCCGTTCTCCCTGTGTGCCAATGTGTGTTCCTCTATACATAATGTGTAGACTAGAGTATTTGTTACAGATGATGGATGCATATATGTATGGTCAGGTTTAGATCTCCTGGATTTTGGGGGCAAACTCCGCCGGGCGTATGACTGGGTCTAGATTCCTGTATGGCTGTGTTGCCTGTTCTTGGAAAAATGTATTTCAGTAGTTTTCTACTGAAGCAAGAGAAAGGAACTTGCGTGCACAGCACAAGTATAAATTACTCTCTGGATTCCTGCCGGGAAACTACAACTTGCCCAGACTAATAACTCTGCTGCTTAATCTACAAGGGTTCGGATTGGAGCACATTTTTTACTGTTGTCTGCGCATCAGCCATTGTTGGGCGTGTCAAGTGTCAACCACGCCTCAGCGGGAGCTTTTTCTGCAAGTGCGGAGTTCGCTATACCTACTTGGGCTGATCTAAGCCCTTTCTACCCAATCTAACCATAGATACTAAATACTTTTCATCATTTTAGCCAAAAAATTTAGAACAATTGCCTGCCTTTTCCATAGTGGCGTAACAAACTGAAGCAATAAAAAATACACATGTATTTTTAATATTGTGTTCTTTTTGTTGTGAAGCTCTTTTGCCACTGTGATATGCTCTGCCCGTCTCGGGAGTAGCAAATCTTTTGTGGTCCGACGCGAGAAAGGTGGCGGAATCTCGAATCTCCGAGCTAAGCCTCTAGTTCCTCTCAATTATATGTCCATTGGCAGCCCCCCCCCCCCCCCCCCCCCCCCCCCGGAATCTGAATGCGAGGGGAAGCTTTCGTGGAATGTGGACGCGGACACGATGCCCAAAAGCGTCAAGGTGTCGAATTGTCGATGACTATGTCGTCTTCTTCGTCCACCCAATGACAGAGAGGGCAGCACTACAAGAAGCACCAACAATTCTGTCGTAGAAATGATGCAAGCTTGAATGAGACGCCTGTAACTCAGTTTGGTAAGAGTCACGGGTCAACTGGTTGACTTAACTGAACCGCTCACGAGCTATAGACGATAGAAAGGGTTTGGTGTCGAGAGTGCAATCTAACTAAGATGAGTTGATCGATTGAGGGTGAGCAGCAACTTGAGACAAATAGTGACCGAACGGGATGGGATAGCAACGAGACAGCCACCAGCAGAAAGGGGATTGGGGGGGAAGCAGCCAACTAAGACTTGGGGGGGGATTGGAGTGAGGATGAGATTGTGGATTTGTAGGTTTGTAGTTGTGACTTGTGAAAAACGATAATTGATTAGGACTTAGATTAGGGTTTTGGAGGAGTGGTGAGATTTGTATTGTATTTATATGTGATTATTAAAATTTCAGAGGTGTGACTGCAAATAAGGTTAAATGAGTCAAACTTAAGTAAGTTAGTTTTTATTCAAATGAAATCTCACGAACTATAGAAAAGAATTGACTTAACTTAGTTTATCATTCTTTATGAATCAAACCCAGATTACTCGTGAGTCTCAAGCTTTTGGTCTAGCCCCATCTAACACCTTCACCTTCGCATAAATAAAGTCGAAACAACCAGAACACAGAGTTATAATACTGTGCTACTTACCAATGATCACCACTGCCAATTCCTAGAGAGAAGAAAAGAAAGTAAAAGTTGCAAAAGGCTGAAAAATGTGCGCACAGACACACAGAACTCCCACTTTACTTGTGTTGGATTGTATGGAAGATCCCCCAACCCCTCCGCTCCTTGTGCTCACTCCCGTTGGGGCAGGACGCATATGCAGTTTCACAGCAACAAGTTGCACCCGTATTTGGCCTTTAGAGATAAGTTGTAGCCGGCTCGCATCATGCAACATGGCGCAAGAGACCAAGACACTAATAAAAAAAAAGAGTTATTTTCACCGAAGTCCCATATCTTTGTTCACAATTTCATATAATTCCCTACAATCTTTCAATTTTACCAATCAATTCCTTATTCTTTCCAAGTCCCTAACCATTTTCTAATGTCCAAACAAATAAATGGAGTGTTGAGTAGGCTTCCACGTGGTATTACAAAGGATTGAGTCAATAGAGAGGTTGATTTACCACTTTTTATTTCATATGGGACTCACTGGACCAAATCATTCAGAACATAATAATAATAATAATACAACAACAATAACAAAAAGATCACCCACAATTTACCCCTCTCCTCCCTCTTTCCTCTTTCTCATCTCACACCGTCCATGGCCGGATATCTTGAGCTCTAATTTGATCCGTGGAGTGGCAAACATGGTAGTCCGGAGGATGGACGACACCCCGTCACCGGTGTACGGCAAGGAATCCAGTCCGTAGCTTTCGGTTTGGCTTTGAAATAATTGCTGAAATCTGACAATTTTTCTTTCAAAGCACTCGTTATCAACGAGACATAAATTTATTGCTCCAGGATGATAGCCATGTGAGTTTTTCACATATTGATGCAAGTGTGAAAAAGTTATTAACCCCTTGTTTTGTGTCAAATTTAGATGATTGTGCATCCTAATGCTCCAAAATGACACCTACATAAGTGTGTTTTTTTCATTTGGTATAGTGAGTGTTCAAGAAACCAGAATTTATGTCTCGTCCACCGCAAAGCTTGAGCCTTGTAATTAATTTGTACGAGTGAAGAATGGTTAAAGAATTATACATTTAGCGCACATGATAGATGGGTTCAGGTAAACATTCACAGGCATAGGCATTGTGGAAGATTTGCTGCCATCTCCTCTCTTTCCCTCCGCAAATAATTCTTATATATAATCTATATAGTCCTAGCCTACCATATAAAAGACCAGTGAGCACTCTCTTTAATTATTTGTGAAGCAAGAGATGGTTAGGGATTTGATTGGAATTTCCGAAAAGATTGGAGGCGTGATTGATGAAATTGCAAGATTGGAAACTTAGATGAAATTATGAACAAAGACATGAGATTTGTGGTGAAATTATTCAATAAAAAAATGTAGACGGTTCGCAGTGAAGGGGACACCGGCCACCACGTAAGATTCAGAGACCATGGCTCATGTCATGTGAATATGTGATGCAGGCTGTAACATTTTGTGTTAATTTTGGTACCCTTTCGCCACTGTCTTGACCGGACGAGACATCCTATTAACTCGCCAGATGATGTGACCACTGACCAATGTGTGAGAAGTTAGTCTGACATACTTGACTTGCTAGGCTTATCTTCGGTCATATTAATAAAAATTTGAATAATGATTTATCTCTTATTTTGAGTCAAGTAGTTTATTTTAATTTTTTAATTTATTTTTATCTTTTAAATTTAAGTCTATATAAGAATAGAGGTCTTTGTAATTTAGTGTGCTTTATTCGGTAATAAAATCTCCATTTTATCCCAACATAACTAACAGTGAACAGTTCAGATATATTGTGGTATTTCAAGAGACTATTTAAGTGGGTGTGGCTCATTAGAATAATTTATTATCTTAGATGGACAACTTGAGAGTTTAAATCCCTTTATAGTTTCCATCACAGTAAGGTATGTTTGGCAGATTTTCAGATTAAATTCAAGGGATATAAGTTGAAGTGAGGTTGAACACATGATTTATTTCAGAATTTATTCCATAGACTTTAATTTTTTTAAAACTAAAAATTGCAATAAACTGGAACTAGTGCAAAAAAAAAACCGATTTATTTGATTTGAACCACGGCGACAAACGTGACCACCAATGCACTGAACTGGAGGCACTTCAGAACGAACAAGTGACGTGACAGGACTGAAACATTTTGCTAGTGCCGAGTCAGACGCCACCTCAAAGCGACGAAAAACAAGAGACATCCCATCCCATCTCATTATTTTTAACGGAGTAATTTCCTATTGTTTATGTGTTCCACTGACGGAGATGAGGTGAAAACTGAAAACTACAGCCACTGTCCCTTTCTTCCCCACGGTCTGCAGATTCTTGCGGTTGCCCGCGCCCGAGGAGATACCGAAACCACCACCGGAGGTCGGGAATTTTCCCTAAGATTACGTCTTCGCTGAACAAAAAACAATTCCAAGAGCCAAAAGTTGCGCACCGTATCAGAGACCTTTCCCTTTCCCAGAAGCATTTCTTTCTGTTTTATTATGCAGTATCAACTATCAAGAAGCCACTGAAACTGTCCGATTCCTCTCTCTACGGTCGTGTGAACCGCTGAACTTTCTTTCTGAGTGGATCTGCATGTTCCACGGGAGATAAGAGAGGGAGAATGTTGTGGCTGTATGTACGTGTGCCAATGTGCAAGTTGGATGGATCTAACTGTAGCTACTTGTGTTGCGTGCACCACTCTTGCTTTGTATGGAAAAGAGAACAACAAGGAGGCCACAGATTGGAGCATTTGATGCCTCTGTTCTTTGGTGGACCTCCAACCCGTTCCCTACCACTGTGCCCATGTGGCCGCCACTACACCAAGTTAGGACACTTACGGGCATGTTTTTGAGATCTCTGCCTTTTCAGAGAAGCTGGGAGAGAGAGACACTTCAGCTTCTCGGTAAACTGAGACTGAAGATATCCCAAACAGGACTTAAGAAGTTGCAGGCTGAAATGAATAACAGTCTCCAATTGGCTAACAGGAGAACACAAGGTGAAGTGTTTTCCAAGTATTATATACCAATCCTGATTACTGACAGGGGAAAGACAACAAAGACAAATAAACTGTCATGGTTAGCAAGTACAGTACTTGAAATGAACAAGGCAAAATTATTGGCGAAAGCGAAATTAATAAGAAGCAACCCTTCTACATCGAGACTGACCGATCTCCAGTCCGACTATATGTCTATCTGCTTCAGGTTTTATTCCCGCGTATAGCGACGGCAAGCGGAAGGCGAAAACTACAGCCATGATTTAAAAGCACAGGTCAATGAGAAGATGACCAGAGTGCCAATACTCCCTCAAATTGGAAGATAAAAATCTTACAAAAACACCGAACAAACAGCTACATGCTATCAAAATATACGACATCGATACATCAAAAATGGTATAATTCATATACCCAAGCCTCCCATCACACAGGAGATTAATAGCATCATGCACCAATACTTATTTCCCCGTGGGGCGTCTTATGTACACGGAATGGAACACAACTGAAATGCCAGGTTCAGCTCGCCGGTTCTCCTCCTCTCATCTCTGGAGCATACAAGCAGGGAGAGCTAGTATCAGCAGAGTACACTCTAAACTCCATTGTTAAATTGTGCTCAAATTATTGTATCCGAGTGTCCTTGAGAATCGAGTGCACACCTGGCCCTTACCTCCTCGTTGTGCACAGAGATGAGAGACCTCTTTTCGTAATTAAGCTCAAGAAAGCAAGTACCATGGTCAGCTCAGAGGCTGCAACTGGCCGCATTGCATCTGAAGCAGAACGGCGTCGTTGAGGCCAGTGAGCGAATTCTTGGCCTCGAGCTTCACGTTGCCGTAGGAATGACTCACGCCGAGTGATGGTGGTATGTACTGCTGCTGGTGCCCACCGCCGCCGCGGACAAGAGGCGGGGGCTTGGAGTCGACAAGCATCCCGAACTGCTCCGCGCCGGCCGGGGCAGGGGTGGAACCGCTGGTGAGCACGGAGGGCGGCGAGGGGGAGGGGTTGTGGTCGTCGTCGGGGAGATTGACGGTGGTGATGTCGTGGATGCTGGAACGCCGCTTGTCCTTGCCGCCGGAGTTGAGGCGGATGAAGTACTTCTGCGCGTGGCTGGCCACCTGCGTCGGCGTCCGGCTCGTCACGAAGTTGCGCGAGATGTTTCTCCAGTCCCCTCTCCCGTACTTCTTCAGCCCCATCAAGAACAACCTGCAGAACCACGAATTCACCAATTTAGTGTCCAAGAACACGGGTAGATCCACCAATTGGTTCAACTCTAACAAGATTCAGACAGGATGGAGGCTCACTTGTGCTCCTCCTCCGTCCACGGGACGCCCTTCTTCCGCTCCTGGTCCGGGCCGCGGCCGCGCTTCCCGCCGACCACGTAGCAGGAGCGCTTGAAGCCCAGGCCGCCGCCGTCCTCGCCGCAGCCGTCCCAGTCCAGGGTGAACCCCGAGGAGGGCGAGCCGCCGCCGCCGCCACCGCCGTTGTAGTGGGGGAAGGGCACCAGCCCCGCCTCGATGAAGCAGACGTCGTTCTCGAGGTCGTCGTAGTGGCTGATCACGTCGGCCACCGTCTTGCCGGGCAGCATCGCCGCCACAATCTCCCACCTGTCCGGCGCGTTGCCGTCGATCCGCGCCAGCGCCTCCTCGAACACCTTGTTCTCCTCCAGCGTCCACCCCCCTCCGCCGCTGCCGCGCCTGTCCTGCAAGAACCACCCGGCCTGCCCGGGGAAGTACGGCGCCGGCGCCGGCGGCAGCACCTCCATCCACGACTCCTTCATCATCTCAACCAAGAATTCACCTCACGCCTCACGCCGAGTTCTGTAGAACAGAGCAGAGCAGGAGGCGAGAAGAGGGGGAAGTGGAAGGGAGGGGTGGATTGAGGTATTTATGTGTGCAGGTGGTAAGTATCAATTCCGGCAGATGCCAAAGTGGCCAAAGATGATTCGGCCTCCACCGTTGGAGGGCTTAAAGAAAAGGTTGCCGGGTTGTGAATTGTGATTGGGCCTTGGTGGAGTTTGTGGCCTCTCAACCAAAGAAAGCTCTGCCTCTCTCTCTCCTCTGTTGCTTCCTTTGGTTTCTCTCCCTCTGGTCTGGGGCGCTCGGGGCTGTGTTTGCCCAGGCTGGAGAAATAATAATAGGGAGCACGGCTACTTTGCTGTGTGGTTGCAGGCGACGTCCTGTTTGTTTATTGGCCGTTGCTTGCTGCTTTTCCCAATGCTCCCTTTTATTATTTTTTTCCCTGGTTTGTTTTCTTTTAGTATTGTATTTTTAGAGTTTTTTTTTCTCGGTGAAGATTTTATTTCAGTTAGTAAGGAGTGTTTCTTACTCACAATGTGCTTAGAGTTCATGCTGTGAGAGTCTTAACAAAAAATTGTTTTACAAATGATAATATTTATCATAATAACGATGCAATATCTAGTGTAATATATATAAGAAAATGTTTAAGATGCAAGTATTATTCTTTTTTTAGAGAATTAAATATAAGGTGAGGAGATTGATCTAATGACGAAAAAAATATATACAAGAAAAGAAAACAAAACTAGTATATACACATTAACAAAACTCTATATGTAATCTGAAATAAAAAAAAGATTTAGTTATATTTTCTAGTTAAGTTTGGTGATGGCTCAATAAAGTTAATACAGCTGATGTCATTTCTTCTCTAGTTTTTGTAATTTGCTAGGATATTGTTGTAAAATTGTATCTTGTATTGTTCCATGCAAATGACATGGAAGACATAGTTCTAGGGGTTATTTGACTGGAATTCAACACTCACAATCAAAACACAAAGAAATTAAGATAGTTGAATTTTTTTTTGCAAGACTTTACCACCCATTTTGTTCTCAACCGTGAAAGATTTGATTGAATGACTCTAAAGAGTTCAACAAACACACTTTTATTGTTTCCCACGAACGACACGAGAGGTGATTTGCCTTTTGAGGGGGCACCAATACACAAGAAAGAACATTTTGTGCAATTTGTCTGTAGATTACTTGGCCTAACTTTTATTTTAGTTTATGGTTTACAAAAATAAGATCAAAGCCAAATAAGTTGTTTTTTTAAGTTTATTCAATGAGTTGAAACCTAGCTTCCATAATGTCACGACAAGTCTCATAGTGGTAGGCGAAATGACGTCTTAGTTATTGAAGTCATTTTTGCATAATAAAAAAAAATGCTTTGCATAATACATAAATTAGCTATACATACGTGGTTCGGCAATGTTCTTAGTTCTTACCACGCAAAGAGGTAAAAACGCAAGTAAAGCGGAGTATAAAGCTATTGTTTTTGTCCGACAGAGAAGTCTTGGTTCAGCGCGCTGGTAGAAGTGAAATGGAAGCTCTGTTCGGCTTTGCTCAGAGTGAGTCAATGGCAAACATTATCTTTTGCCGAATTGAAGTGAAGCTGAGAGCTACACTGCTTGTCAGTGGTGAACTAATATGGGCCGTTGGATCTATGCAGGGAGCACTCAATAAGTAATAATGCATCTCAAAAATTGCAGGGCACAGAACTAAAAGTTAAAAGACATGAAGCGGCATCTCATAGTGAAGGCCCGGTTCACGTGGAGGAGCTCTTTAACACCGCATCATTCATGTGTATGCGCTGTAAATCTGTGCTTGCACAGTAACATGAATAGTTGAGCCGAAATTGGATCGCAAAACTCCCTAATATCGCTTTGAGAAGGGGATAATCTTCAAGTGTCTTTTTTTTTCCCTACTCTAATTCGATCATGTATCTCTAACTCATTATAACAGACGGCGTTTCCTACTTATCTTGTCGCCTCTTTCTACTCATATTTACAAAAATATAAGACTATCTTCATCACCTTAACAGTTCATGATGCTTTCTTTTTTTTTTCACCACCCACATATGCTTGCAGTGGGTTGCATCACTACTATTCTTTTTATTATGATATAAGATGAGTGGATGGGTGAACCTATAAGGGTTTGATTCAATCATCTCTTACCTTGCCTCACCACCATTATTGTTGTCCTTATCTCATTCAACAAGATCCTATTTTGTAGTATTTGTCTGTCACTTATTTGTAAATACTTTTTTTTATATTGAAGTAGGCAATTACCTTCACATATACCAATATTAGTAACTTAGTGCAACATATCGATGACTCAATATATTAACAGAATTAATAAAGAAATTGAATAGAAAGACATGATTGAAATTGTTTGAATAGTAGAAAGATTTGATTGCGAAAAAGATTTTAGTTGAGTGATGTCCAATGCAAATTTGTTGTAGAGATATTGTAAATGTACATTTGTCGGAAACAAAATGAAGTGAAAAAAAATTAAAGGAATGGATATCTTTTCAGTCCCCTTACAGAGACACCAAATGACCAAAGTGGGGCTACAACATTATTATACAGATACCATGTCTAGGCCTTAGAGAGCATGCCAAGTACATACAAATCCGTGTACAGATGACCTACTTGTTGGACCACGGGGAGGTAGCCAGCGTAGCGGGTAGTTTTATATGGTGTTCTGGTAGCAACGAAATTCATGCAAGCGAGACAGCGTTTACTAGGCTATCATGTAGCTTTAACCGTTTAGAGTCCTTGCACAGGGTGTACTTTTATCTTCACAAGCTTCTTCGAGAATTTAAGAATAGCTCAAAAGTACAGTTTTCAGATTCTAGTGGTAGTCTCAAAATTTGTGTGTTAATCCAAAACTATTGCTGGTCACAAAAATTTGTCTTAATTGGATCAGTATCATTCTGATTTTAATTACTAATATATTTTATAAGTATTTAGTTTTTGCATATGAAAATTGATATAAGTGATTTGGTTATTAGAAATGTTTTCATAACATTAAATTTTTACAATTTTTATTAATAATTAAGATAAAAATTAATGAACAAAATTATATTTTGAAGATAATGAAAACTAAACCATGCCGTCACATGCTTTTGCTAGCGCCGGCACCATCGTTCGTATGAGTTTTAACCTTGATCACGCAGTCGCCGGTCACCATGAGCTCACCGTGTCGCCACCGCGAGCTCTGACCATGCCACCATCGACCGCCGCAAGCTCCTACTGCATCATCTATTGGCTACAAGAGCCCAGTTATTTGATTCCTAAACACTACCAAAATAATTACAAGGGAATTTCATCTCAAGTGTATTGAAAAGAATTCATTTGTATTACAAAAATTACCCTTGTTTTTCTCTTTCAATTGAAAAAATTTTCAGGACATCCCTTGTAGGCAAGATAATACTCCTACATACCAAAGTAGCGATATCTATTCTAATATCAGGCTTGCTTTACGACTTGACCTTCTTTTTGAGATCATCCGAAAATTACATTAATCATCAATATTTGATAATGGTATTTAAAAAAATATCTAAAAAAAATGTAAAGCAATAAGGAGTTGTTTGGTTCATGAGTTTTGGTATGTATTATGATTGTACGTAACAAAAATATGTTAAAAAATTATTTTGTTAGATTATTTCATAATCACAATACTTATATTTAAAATTTATTTCAATACATCATCTAAATACCTTCCATTTGGATATATTTCAAAATCATCTTACATCATTTCATTCTACATTTAAATTAAACATATTTTTGTACTTACTTATTTCACCATAACTCGAAGATAATTTAAAACTCATTATAATTATGATTATGATTTCGAATCAAACGGCACTTAAATATTTACAAATAAAAACTTATTTACTAGAATAACAAGTGTTTTGAACCGGTCAAACTGAAAGTTTCATGGGTCACTTATAACGTGACAGCGCCCAAACCGAAAGTCCTGTAGTTGTTGCCTTTGTTTGAGTTGAGTTCAACATCACACTCTCTCCATCAAGTGACCTCACAACAGGGAAATCACTCCGCATATTTTTGCACCGACCTCTCCATTTTTCCATAAAAAAAAAACTCGCAGTTTTTCTATCCATATAGGTTTACATAGGCTACCACAACAAAAGAATTGAACCTAGCATCTAGCCGAGCCATTTAAAAGCAACGAGGAGTCAGAGAACGGTCGTTACATGGGTTGATGTAAAATTTATTTGTTTTGGGAGAGGGAGAGTTTTGGAGCTTCCGCTGGGGCATTTGCGATGGTGGGATTGGATCCCACCGCACGTTGCGGTCCCGGCCTGAACCGACGTGACCAACTACCACCCAGCTTTCGCCTTCGGTTTTCGGGGGCTCGGCGGGGTGTTTTGGGCCGGAGTGGTGGGTGCGGTGTCGAGCGGCCATTGAGCGCTAATGTGCGGCCACTTCTTGCTTTGCTTGCCTGCCAGAATAATTAAAGTGGGCGACCGGGGGAAGAACTCATGTACCTTTCAGATCGGTTGTTGTAGATTCACTCATTCAACTCGTCTAGATCTGGTGTGGCCGGCGAATGAGTGCCTTACTTGCTGTGTTCCACTCTTTATGGTTTATGAGTCACCCTTAGCATATTCAAAAACTTATATATGACAATATTAAAAATAGCACTAAAGAAAGTATGTAACCAAGTTCTTTTTAAGTTGACATAAAAAAGAGAATAGTATAGTATAGTTCTCTGAAGATCTTGTATCCCCTCCCAAACAAATAATTCATTGATACTATAAAACAGATTTGTAGAGATCATATATTATTGAGAGATACTGTTATAATTTACAAATACACATTTTAGGTCCACCAAAATATATACTTTAGTGAATTATAATCCATGACATTGTAGAATAACAATAAGTAAAATAAAATACTATAGCATGAATCGTAAAAAATTGTCAATTTAAACTATTGGAATTTAAAATGTATGCATCATGAAATGAAAAAATGTACAAGTTATCAAAACTGTTAATTGTCGTACGATAGAACACAATTTTGATATTAAGAGACGCAATCAATGGTTTATAATTTAGAAAATTTTAAGTAATACTCTACTTATTTAACAAAGCATGATAGCGTTTGTGAAAGAAACAAATTGTTAATGCAAGTTCATACCTTGTAAAATTGTTTAAAGACTATCCACTACAATAGAATGAATCATATTTTGATAAATACATTTTAATTAGCTGTGTCAAATACCAAAAGAAAAAAAAAGAGAGCGCTTCTCAAATATAACTATAATAACACTAAGGAAAAATCTATCAAGAACCATCTTCAAATTTCAGCCTGGTACCGGAACAATACGTGCGTGAAGCCTTGTAACCCATTTTTCGGCCATGATATGAGCGCCACAGAAGATCCAACTTCCAAAGATGATGGCTCCTTTTGGACAAGTTTTAGTGGCTTTTGATGTACTTGTGTTGCCAGCCAATAGCAAGAGAATGGTACAACTAAGAGTCCAATACACTAATCATTAACATCAAATTAATGATTAATTAGTTATGTAGAGTAGAGCTAAGCACTGTCGAATCCCAGGGAGCCATGTTTTGTTTAGCAGTGAACCATGGACTGTACCAGGGCTTAACCAATCTCACACCCTTCCTTCCAAGTCTCCAACTCATGTAGTAAAATACTTATATTTTCAATGGTCCAACTCATTGATTATTTCATGCCCACAACCTTGTTCTGTGTAGCCTGCATCTTACGCTACAGTTCTGCGTGTTGAACAAGGCCCAACGAAAGCTCTTTCCCATAGCTCCATCCTTTCAAAAAAAAAAATAGGGCTACTCATAGGTTATCTTTTTTTTTTTCCAACCAAGTCTACTATGATCACTTTAGTGTTACAAGTAAGAAACGGAGAATATTATATCTTCCGACTATATGAAGTGAAAATTCTTCTTAAAATAGAAAAATGTGAACTCACATATAAGTTATCCGATCACTGTATGAAAGATTATTATCTATTTAATCATGAGACGTTAATATTGTCATCTTCTCTTAGGAAACTGATATTGTTTGCGTCCTATAAAATAAATTTAATGAACGTGATTTATTTTTACGTTGATTGGACTACTCATACACAAGTTTATATTCTCCTATTTTAAAAAAAGTTCTGACAAGATACACCTCTATCTTCCAATAAATCATTTCCTCCTTAATACCCTTCCATATGAAAAGTTCATTTATACAAAAAGAATATTTGGAGACTAATATAACAAAAATTTTTGTTCTATATACCAGATATCAAAGGGATTAGTTCTAATGAATATTATACCTAGAAATTAGAAAGAAAAATACATTATTTAGTCATCATTATTCATCTTAAATAATTGAAACTCTTTGAAAAGACTAAGATCGTTAGTTAGTTGATCGTCCATGATAACAAACAAGGAAACAACAGAACTAGAAATGACTACATGTTAGATCTACACGCCAGTGATTGCTTTCGTTATTTTCTTGCCGTCCAACCCATCTTTCTCCATTACCTTCTCTCTAAACGCTCCGTTGCTGGCTATACGGTGATTGGTATTTCCAATGAGATTTGAGCCTTCCATGTTCGTATCGATAATTATTTTCAGCTCTGTTGACCATATAATCATCAAATTGTACAGTCATGAGGGTTTTTATCATGCAATGAGCTAAGAATTTTGTGAGCTGTGTGTGACATGCATAAATTAATCAGGGTTGGTTATATGTTTATTACCGACTTAGTGACAGATTGATAGGTTATTGCACGCTTGTTCAGTGTCTACTAATCCAAATGCCAGGAACCTTTTTCCCGGCCTCTTTTGGCAATAGATCCAAATGCAAAAACTTGCTCTTTGGAGCAATGAACGGATGCCCAGGAAATAAACTAGTCCATGTCTGCCCTGGCTTTCTGATGCCTCCATCACATGACCTCACACAGACAGCCAAATGGCAGCATTTGGACACATGTAAATAAACTCCATTGCCAGAAGGAAAGTACACCAGATGCAAACAAAAACTCACAGGAAAAAGAAGATTCCCATCATATTATTCAATTTGATTAAAAAACGTTTCAAAAAAGTAGCTTTTATGGACAAAAATAGGAGACCATTTTCTTTTCTTATGGAGAAAGAACAAAATAAGGGGAATCTTGATTGCAGTGGTTGGTTCAACAGTATTGTTGACAGTTGATGCAGTTGAGTGCTTTTAGCATGGCGCAAAAACAAATTCTGATGCCGATTATGGCAAAATCGGAGATGTATTTGGAAGATTCGTTTCCAAAACTAGTTAATTTTGGAAAGAGTAAATTATATAGAGGATCCCATGTTTTCTTTTGAAATATACTCATGATTTTTTTTTTTGGTCGAAGGCAGAAAGTTGACTTTATTGACATGAAATAAGAGTACTCATAATTCAAAAAAAGAAATTGGCATTCTCATGGGTTCTGTTGAAGCTGGAAAACTAGACTTTATTGGCACGAAATAGCAGATTCATGGCTTTGAAAAGTGTGAAGACTGAAGAGCACATGGTTGTGATAGGAACATAGATTTTGAGGATTCATGTTTGTTTGACTGTGAGTTACGGGTGAATATGAGCCAAATTTGACCAATTTAGGTCGGATTTCAGCTGATATAATTACTAAAAGAGGGTTGGGAGCTAAAAAATTACGTCAAACTCAACTTGTATCCGAACTCAAATCAGCACAAGAAACGCGTATCGGCTGTGAAGCCGATCCACTCTTGTGCCAATGAAACGCGAAGCCCGTACACAGAACTGGAAGCCCATATTGGCTGTGAAAATTACAAGACCATATAGAGCTCGTCACCTCGTCCACTTAAATTGAGAGGCCCAATATAAAAGGCGAAGGCCGCAGGGAAGGCCGTGGCGTTGGGGCGGAACCGGCTAAGTGGCGTCGCTGCCTCGCGGATGGATTGCTTGCGTTGTGCGTCCGGTTTTGGCTGATCGGCCAGGTCTTGTTGGCTTCTGGTCGGCCCGGTCCTGACCGCCCATGTATTACTGGTAGTTCCTCATTTCCAAGCCCATTGGACTGCACATCACAGTGTGTGCACTCTTATGTACTTGGGTTGGACATGCACAATTAGTACTATTTCTATCGGACTTGGATTGGACTTTCTCGTGGTTTTGGATAAGGCCTCTATTTTGTTTTAGACTTATTTTGATCCCTGCATTTTATAATAGGTGAAATTAGTTTCTTTACTTTGGAATTTGACTCATTTTATCTTTTTATTATACTTTTGGATGCAAAACAATAGTGATGGTGATGGGACATGAAATGAAACTAATTCATTGCCATGTGGAATAGATTAGCATCAAATTGGAGCTGATCTCTCTCCTCTCATTTTTTTTCTTTATCTTTTCTTTTCCATTAAGTGTGATATAACTTCACATTACACTAACTTAACTATATATCATGTTTCATCATACCACTTATGATTTTTCATAAAAATCACAATAGAAGGACCAACTGAACTAATCTCAAAGAAGATGGATTAATTTGATTCGTTTTAAAATAGAGGATCAAAATGTGCACTTATTCATTTAATAATCCTGTTATTTTCGTGTTGGGCTGAATGGGCTTGTCGACCACAAGATCGTCTGGGACCGTGCTGCTTCAAACATTTTGCCTCGGACAGCAGGGTGGATTTGCTGCTTTCCGATGAGACGAGTGGCTAATCGGTTCAGCTTAGACCACGGTGAGATTGATATCGACGAGGCTGAAGTGGACCAACATGAAGTTGAATATCAACCTGAAGCTTCCTTCGTCGTCCCCCCATATGCTTGTATATAGCATGTAGTATCCAGCATTGCAATTTTCTCCTCATTGTTAGATGCATTAGTCGTCAACTCGTGCATTCACAAGTGCTAATAATTTCAAATTTTTTATTAGTTAAGGTTTATTTAATAATTTTAAGTTTGAATTTTAATTTTCCTTAATATTTATACTACTATATTAACAGAGAGTTTTAGTTAAAAAACTACCTCTCACTTATTCCCTAAAATAATCCTCAGTAGTTGTCTCATCTGTTTCATTATTTATCTCTTTTAAATATATTATTCTGTAACAAAATATAGCAACTATCCATCTCAATACTACAAACCAAATCCATTGGATCAAACTAAAAGTAGCTGCTATTTTTTGCCACTTCTTTTGACTTCGAATGCCCCTAATCTCTATAACTTTTACATTACTTGTCATTAACACAAAAATTTGAACACTAAAATATGAAGATATTTTAGCGGAGAGCTAAATCAAACAAATCACTCTCCTCTGACACCACCAACAAACACATCTCAGCTATAACAAGCAGTATCCACAGCAATATCCAATACACACCGAAAAAACAAGACCAAAACAATTTTCATTCAACAATATACATTCAATAATTTTTCTCCATCAACAAATACATACATCCACTAATTAGTCAAATCAAAAAAAATTTCATACAAGAACATACATCCAATAGTTTTCATCTAGCTCCACTAATTAACCAAATCAAACAAATTTTCATACAGGAACATACATCCAATAATAATTTTCAGCCTGTAATTATAGTCATCCATCAAATTAACATATTTTGGCATTATCTTCAGGTCTTAGCACAATTTACATCCACTAATTTATAACTTACATCAAATTAACATACTATAGCCGAGATTTGTTCCACTGCCAGCCGAGTTTGTTCCACTGCCAAACAAACAAAAAAAATTCAAAATAACATCAATAACTAGCCAGCCTGCCAAACAAACTAAAAAATTAAACTAATCACAACAAGCCGAGATTTGTTCTAGTGCCAAACAATCCAACAATATCCAAACTAAGAATCCATTGCCAAACAAACAAAAAAAAAAATCCAAACTAATCACAATAACTAACATAGATCACATCTCCAGTTCCATTGTCAAACAAACTATAACAATTGAAACTAATCACAACAAATCTCATCACCACATAACTCTATATATCCAAACTAGGAATAGAAGAACATCTAGTTGCCGCCTTATCATATCCTTCATTAGGTAACATTCTGTGAGCCTAATTGTTTGGTGTTTCATTTTTTTTTTTGAATTTTAGTTTGATCTTTTACCATAATATAATAGGAACGGAAGAACATGTAGCTGCCCTATCATCTACCTTAACAAGTAACAATTTGTAAGTCTAATTGTTTGATGTTTTATTTGAATTGTGGTTTGATATTTTCACCATAAGGTACATCAATCTAACTACAAATATTTGACACTTGCAGACCTGAACACTATTTTGTTGCAACATCCTCTGCCTCAAAGGTAATAATCTACAATTAGAACTGTTACATGTAGACCTGATGTTATGAACTTGGAATAATACCACCTAGACTCAATCAGCAGTTGTTATTGGCAAGAAAATGTCAAATAAGTGAAACTGGAATTTAGAGTATGGATTAAGATCATAAGCTAATGATCTCTCAAAAACATTGCTCTTATAAACAAGATTTTTTGAGCATGGTAAATTGGTAGCATATGGTTATATATAGAAGAGATGCATTTATCAACAGGTAATTAGATAGCTTAGATTAGATGTATTTATCAATTTTTGATCTTTGTAAGAGACACTCTGTTATTATCTATATCTATCTAATTAGAATCACAAAATTTTTGACTCTTCACAAATAATCAAACATCAGGCCCGAGCCACATCCTATAACCGACAGGTAGCAATCTACAAATATATTCTACTACTATTTCATATATGCAACTACTGTACATTTGCCCTGTTTTATACAACTACATTTTTTTGTAGGGGATATGTCAATAGTATATATCAGTAGAAAATATATTGTTGCTCAAATTCTAGAGGCTCAGAATTTGCTTGTTGCTACTTATGGATTACATAAAATACAAGGAAATAGATTTGTTGGATGGATTGAAATATTCAAAAAATCATCTACTTCCTTTGGTTTATTTGTAAAAGAAAGGTTATAGGGGATACCTTCTAAAACATCTGAGTTTGCTGAGGATAAGGCGGCAGAGTGTGTCATTTTGTTAATGAAACATAAAATGGATATCGATGTTGATGATTTCAATTATTTAGAGAAATGGTCGCTTAAGTCAAATAACCATTACCTCTCAAGAGAATGAGAACAACTGAAAGCTAAAAATGAAAAGTTAAATGCTACTGTGTTCACATGAAGGGAGCATTCCAAAGAGCTATAGTAGATTTGGATCAAATACGTGATCACTGTGTTGTTATTGCTACTTCTGATAAAGAACTAAAATCTACTTTTGAAAGGATATGTGATGTAGTGCATACAACTACCAATAATATCATTGACATGATTACACAAGCCGAAGAGGAAGGAGAATAGTGAACAAACTATTTATAATTATTATGGACATCAAGGATATTTTAATAGTTTTTTTTGTATGCTCTCCATGTTTTCTAGGATTGCAAGTTTTTTTCTAAAGTTTAGTTCATGTTTGTTTTGATTGGTTCTGTTTATTAATTAATAAACACATCTTTGTGCTATTATGGTTTTGTAAGCCAGCTGATTAATGGAACTGGTGTGCTTATGATTCATAGTTTGAGAACCATGTTGATTAGTGAAACTAATTATTATCAGCTGATTAATGGAATTGGTGTGCTTATGATTCGTAGTTTGATAAGCACATCGTAATTATTTTCTGGTGGGACCTTTCACTACTAGTGCACCTGTTCTTTTCCCTTAACTCCTTTTCTAAAATCATGCAATTGGTTTCTGTAAACATCATGTCTAACTTCAAATCACTCCCATATAGAGAATTATCGCATAAATGTACACATAGAAGAATAGACTACAAGAATTACCAGCAAGGAGTGTACCTCTGCTATTAAATGCAATGCATTTCATACTCCCATGCTTCAAGAACTCTTCAATGATCTTGGGAAAATCCCCCTATAATGGATCTACGCCCACAGAAAACATGAAAAAAATAGTTATTTTCAATATTTCATTGCTAATTTGCTCACATTGAATCCTACAATAAAAACCCAAAAACACAAAATTGATCCAGATAGACCATCAAAAGGCTAGATTTCCATTCCAACTAAAATAAACAAAATAAAACAACATAAAAAAATCAACAAGGCAACAACAATAGCAATATAAAAACCACATAGCAAAATACATTGGCTCTGCTAGAAAAGGCACAAATTTCTTCCAAACTTAACACTCTAATTTGCTAAAGTGCACTTTCTCACAAGCAAAAGAATTTAAAACCCTCCTAAAAACCCTGAAGATTACTTGTGGTTGAAATTTTCATGGATAATGTGGACATAATTTAGCAAGTTTTCTCAATAAGTTTAAGAGAACTAAATGACACAACATTATCTATGAAAATTCCAACCATTGTGATAATTGAGCTAGCAAAAAATGCTAAAGTCCAAATGTTCAGATTTGAGAGAATTAAGGGAGGAGAGAAGCTACCATTCCACCCTGAATTAGCTCATCTACAAATCAAGAATATTTAAAAGACTTTGAAACCATTAACAATAAATGGTGTAACATAAGCACTGTAACCATTCAAATTGATTTAAAAGTGGGATATTTCTTTTACTCAAATACTCCTAGAGAGATACCACATCAATACCCAAAGAGTTTGCAAATGACAACTTATTTTGCAGGAAACTATAATACAAATATTATGATGAATCCAATAGTATAAAGGTTAAATTAGTGTTTGATATTGCATACATGCATGTATAAACAAGGTATAAAGGAGGAGTGAAAAAAACCATAACAACCAAAGGCGATTTCTATGTGCTGGATCAAGTAGCAGTAATATAACTGGCTCATCGACATTTAGCCCACAACATTCAATAGTATCAATTTTGTGGCAACAACTCTACAACATTCCCATACATGCCCAAGGTAAATTAACTCTATTTACACGTTGGTTAAAATACATTCAATATGATGCTAATTTAAATCCTTATGTAATATAGACATTCGATTGCAAAAGAAGAGGATGTATGAAAGGGAACGTTTATTGAATATGAGCGCAACAGCGAAAGATATTCAACTACAAAAAATGAGAGAGCAAAAAAGACAAAGACAACTTGAAATGGGTTCTTCAAATAGTACTCAAGTAAGTGGATTGACTACCGAGGACGTTGATCGATTATACCATGACTTCCCAAGTGAACATCATGTTCTCAGACCGCAAGCAAATTTCATGTATTGCAACGCGAAGATATTCCAGTACGAGGTACCAACATTTTGTTGCGTGAAGGAAAAGGTTCATCTATCGAGCCCATTAGTCCTAGATGAACTATATCGACTCTACACATCGGAGGAACCTGATGCTCGATTTTTTGGAGATAATATTCGATATTTCAACTCACATTTTGCATTCACACCACTCGGTGTAACTTTAGATCAAGAGCTAAGTAACATGCAGTCTGGGGTGTATACTTTCAAAGTGTAGGGGCAAATATATCATTCCATGGAACCATTGGTTCCATCGTCATAGGGCCCAAGGTTTATGCAGCTATACTTCTATGATACCAACCACGACCTAGAGCATAGGGTTGGCTGTTCCCTTGAGCTGTACAGACATGCCCTAAGAAATTTGGTCGATATTCTTCATCTAACCCATATGTTAGAATATTCCGTAGTCTCAGCACCGTAGAGAACCTCGACCAATACAGAATCATACTGAATGGAGATATAAATCTTGACCAGAGGGTTTATAACACACCAACAACATCACAAGTTGCAGCAGTGTGGGTTGAAGGAAGCAATCTAAAAAAAACTTATGAAAGAAGTATAATTGTCCACGGCAAGTCTGACAAATCATATATATATAATTTTCAGATGTTATGATCCATTGGCTTACCCGCTCCTATTCCCTAACGGTGAGATCGGTTGGATATATATATTTGCTATGGGTGGGTGAAGATATAGAAAATATCAGAAGGTCCCAAACAAACAATCATCTAGATGAAAGTGTGTCCCATATTAATAGAATGTAACATTCAATTGTTTTTAACTTTAACATGTCACATGTACTTCTAAATGATTAGTTTTTAAACACAAATAGTTCCTTTACCTCATGATAGGTGATGAAAATAGCATCAATGATCCGGGAGGATCTCCAAGTCCTGACCGCATGCGGCTTCGCGACTAAGTCCTAATCGCATACGGCTTCGCGACCAAGTCCTAATCGCATACGGCTCCGCGACCATGGATTGGTCTGCGACCAGGAAAAGGAATTCGTTCCCTGTTCGGAATTGTAATCCGATCCAAATGTGTATAACTAAGCTTATCTGTTTAGGATTAGTTATATGAGTCTAATACGTTTAGGTCTCTAAGTCTGATACGTACTCATACGATTGGACTATAAATACCTTGTAATAGGTCTAGTTTAGATCATCGAACTCAATCGAAGAGTCATAGAACTTATTTGAGTTTTAGACACTTATAGTTCCTTCGACGTAGACAAGTGTGTCTAACGTTCGACGTGTAAAGCCCTCTTTGAAATAAAGAGTTGTGCAATTACTTTGGGTTTCGGTATTTCCGAGTAAGATCCCGTTATTCCGCATATTAGAATCTGGGCGAGCCTAGTGCGAAAACCAAGGCTAGGTCTCAAACGGATCAAGTTGGTATCAGAGCAACTTTCCTATCCTGTGGATGGTGAAGACTCGCCAGGGTTACAAAACTTCCGGCGAAATTCCAGGCGATCAATTGACGGCTCCTACAGCCGTGTCTCCGACAATGTCTGACGATACCCCCGTTCAAGCTAACCTAGCCGAAAAAGTGGCTAAGCTCTCCACCGACATGGAAACCGTGCTTGCTTGGATTAAGCAGCAGGCCATGATTGTACCTCCTGAAGTAGGGAAGGTTACGGGTGAGAAGAGTGGTGAAGACTTGCGTAGGGCAGACGAAGATGAAGACGAAGGCGACCACAAAACCGACGACTTCGCCAACACCTCCTTAGCTGTCGGATCTTTTAAGGTCGACGCTAAGATTGATATACCCATATATGATGGGGTGATCGATGCCGAAAAGCTGGATTCTTGGATCGATCAACTTGAGACCTACTTTGACCTAAAAGGGTTCAGTAGCGCTCAAAAGGTGAAGTTTGCACCTTTGAAGATGAAGGACCACGCCAAGACATGGTGGAAGGCCCTTGTCACCAGTGGTGAAGCTGACGACCTTGCGTGGGGTCAATTCAAACGACTTCTACGACAAGAATTCTATCCGATGGGTTACCTTGAGGAGAGATGGGAGCGTTGGCACAGATTGTACCAACGGCGCGACCAGACCGTCCAAGACTATACGACAGAGTTTCGGCGACAAGCAATGGTCATTGGCATCTCACTATCCGACCCTCAGGTATTTCGGAAGTATACATCTGGACTTCAGAAATCGATCAGTACTGAGCTAAGTCTGTTCGGTGTCCAAGACATTGCGACCGCGAGCACAACTGCTATGGCGATCGAGAAGAAGAATAAATCCCGCAGCGACAAAAGCACGAAGGAAAATGCGACCTCGACAAAGAAAAAGCCGAGTTCGAAGAAGAACGCTTCAAAATCGGGCACGGGTGCTTTCTGCGAACATTGTCAAGTTGCGGGACATACGAAGGACAAATGCTACAAGCTTCATCCTGAGCTTCGACCAAAGAAAAACGGACCCGGGAAAAGAACAACCACGGCTACTGCGACTTCACCCGACGAAGAAGTTGTCCGAGTGAATTCGGTTAATGAGGCGGATACGACCTTGTCTCTGATGGCAATGCCGAAGGAGAAGGGTTCGGATCCACCGAACGACCATCACCCGACGGAGGACTTGTTCACCATCAACATCCAGGTGAAGCACGAAGTGGTCGCAGCGATATTCGATCCAGGAAGTCAAAAGAATTTGGTCTCCACTGGACTGGTTCGGCGACTTGGTTTGAAGACAACCACACACCCGCGACCATATCCGCTGGGTTGGTTTACATCTGACGTGAACCAACAGATTACGAGTCAGTGTGTGTTGAAGTTTACGATCTCTGCACGGTATATCGATGAGGTGCAATGCGATGTTGTCCCTATCGATATCTGTCAGGTGATCTTTGGGAGTCCGTATCTGTATGATCGAGACGCTCATTTCCATCGGCGAGCGCAAGAGTACGACCTCACCAAAGACGGGGTTAAGTTCGTAATCAGTAGAGACGTCCACGTCAACACTTCGAACTTGATTACCGCAAATCAAGCCAAACGGATTGTTAATGCATGTCACAAGTATGTGCTTGTCATGATTCGACCCATTGGACAAAGTGAGGGTACTCGACCAGCATTGTCGTTGGCGTGCCAAGAAGATTCTGGTCGTTTGTCGGGACTACTGGAGAAATACAGTGATCTGTTCGAGACTACCCAGGGTTGTCCACCGAAACGTCCAGTCGAGCACGAAATTCAGCTTGTGTCCGATGCGACACTGCCCAATCTGAGTATGTATCGCAACTCAGTATTGGAGAATGAAGAGATCAAGAGACAACTTGGTGAGTTGCTGAACAATGGTGTCATTCAACCGAGTAGTTCACCTTGTGGATCTCCTGTGGTGTTAGTACCAAAGAAAGATGGGACTTGGCGTATGTGCATCGACTATCGAGCACTGAACAAGATCACCATCAAGAACCGGTACCCCCTTCCTCGTATTGATGACCTGCTAGACCAATTGAAGCATGCTGTTGTCTTCTCCAAATTGGATCTTAAGTCAGGATATCATCAAGTCAGCATCCGAGAAGAGGATACATGGAAGACCGCGTTAAAAATACGGCAAGGTCTGTTCGAATGGCTGGTCATGCCGTTTGGTCTCTGCAACGCCCCGGCAACTTTCATGCGTCTTATGAATGACGTATTGAGACCGTTCATCGACGACTTTGTGATCGTGTATCTCGACGACATATTGGTTTATAGTCATTCGTGGGATGAGCACCTCATTCATGTCGAAAAGGTGTTCGAACAGCTTTGGCAACATCGACTTCGCCTCAACCGTAAGAAGTGCGAGTTCGGTCAGCAAACTCTACTTTATCTCGGATTCATAATTGGCAATGGTACGTTGCAAATTGACCCGGATAAGGTCAAAGTGATTCGCGAATGGCCGCGACCGCGAACAGTTACGGATGTGCGTAGTTTTGTGGGAGTATGCCAATACCTTCGGAAGTTCATCCGACACTTCTCGATTATGGCTTCTCCGTTGCATGCATTAACCAGGATTGATCAGAAGTTCGAGTGGACAGGGAAACATGAGGACACGTTTCTCTTGCTGAAAAGGAAGATCAGCGAGGCGCCTGTGTTAGCTTTGCCGAATCTCCAGAAACCGTTTGAGCTAGAAACCGATGCCTCAGGTTATGCGATGGGCGCAGTGCTCATGCAAGAAGGTCGACCAGTGGAATATCACTCCGAGTTATTCCAGGGAGCTCAGAAGAACTACCCGACTTATGATAAGGAGTTATGCGCACTGCATCAGGCCGTGAAACATTGGCGGTGTTATCTCTTGGGGAAAGAGACGGTTGTCCACACCGACCATCAACCATTGCAATATTTGCAAACTCAGTCCAAGCTACAGCAAGCTCGACACATGAAGTGGATGTCGTATCTGCAGCAGTTCAATCTGGTGATTAAGTACAAAAAGGGCGTATACAACAAATTGGCGGACATGTTGTCGCGACCACCAGTTACGACCCTCTGTTTATCAGCGTTCATGCAGATCGAGCCCTCATGTCATGATGACTATGCCACTATGTACAGTGAAGACCCTGATTTTCAAACAGCACTGACTGAGGTCGAAACAGGGAACCCTACAGAGTTCGTTCGTCGAGAAGGACTCTTGTACAAGGGCAATTTACTTTGCATACCTCGTGGAGCACCTCGAACTCAATGGATGCGAGAAGCGCACACATCGAAGGTAGCTGGTCACTTTGGGGTTACAAAGACGTTGCACAATCTTCACCGACATGTGTTCTGGCCGCGTATGCAGCAAGATGTGGCTAGGTTTGTTCGAGGCTGCGGTCTCTGCAGCATCTCGAAACCGGCAAACCGAAAATTAGGTTTGTACACTCCTTTGCCAGTTCCATCACGACCATGGGAGAGCATATCCATGGATTTTTTGGGAGGATTGCCTAAGACCCGACGTGGCAACGACTATTTATTCGTGGTCGTTGATCGGTTCTCCAAAATGATTGTTCTTATACCTTGTCGAAAGACTATCACGGGAGAAGAAGCAGCTTGGGTATTCTTTCAACACGTTTGGACACACTTCGGACTGCCGACTTCTATTGTGTCTGATCGCGATACCCGGTTCCTTAGTCACTTCTGGCGATCGCTCTGGACGATGATGGACACCAAGCTGAAGAGGAGTACTGCTTTTCATCCGCAAACTGATGGTCAAACCGAGGTGGTTAATCACACAGTTGTTCATCTTTTGAGAGGATATAACTCGAAGCACCCGAAGACCTGGAATGAAAGCATACCGTACCTGCAATTTGCTTTTAATCGAGCAGTGCATGGTTCGACTGGAAAGTCACCGTTTGAGGTCTGTTTAGGATTTCTACCACAGAGTCCATTCGACATGGAGTTTGTGATCCCTACCTTAGCACAGAACAGCAAGGAAGCATCTGATCAGGATCGAGCACAAAAGTTCCTGGAAGGTATTCAACGACTCCATCGTGAGGTTGAACATAACTTGCTGAAAGCTCAACTCAAGTACAAGGCGCGACATGATCGGCACCGAGTTGAGGCGCAATTTCAAGAAGGTGATATGGTATGGTTACATCTGAGTAAGGAGAGACTTAAAGGTGAAGGTAAGAAGCTCAAACCCATTCGTTATGGTCCTTTTCGGATTTTGCGGAAAGTGGGTAATAATGCTTGTCAGCTCGAGTTACCTCCATACATGGATATTTACTCGGTTGTTAATGTTGAGCACCTCAAACTGTTTGAGCCTTCAATGCTGGATGATGAGCCAGATACCATAGTACCATCTGTTGAAGATTTGGTCTATCAACGAGACGAACCTCTACGTGAAAATGTGATTCTGGAGAAGAAGGTAACTACCACCTGCAGTGGCACCAAGGAGACTTTTCGAATCGGTCGGAAAGATCAACGAGCACGTGCGCCAAAGTGGTACACCAAAGAAGATGGACAAACCCAATTTCCACATCTCCGGTTCGATCGAGAGGTCACAACAGGGGTTGGCTCCTTCTCAACAAGGTAGTCATGATCTGGGAGGATCTCCAAGTCCTGACCGCATGCGGCTTCGCGACTAAGTCCTAATCGCATACGGCTTCGCGACCAAGTCCTAATCGCATACGGCTCCGCGACCATGGATTGGTCTGCGACCAGGAAAAGGAATTCGTTCCCTGTTCGGAATTGTAATCCGATCCGAATGTGTATAACTAAGATTATCTGTTTAGGATTAGTTATATGAGTCTAATACGTTTAGGTCTCTAAGTCTGATACGTACTCATACGATTGGACTATAAATACCTTGTAATAGGTCTAGTTTAGATCATCGAACTCAATCGAAGAGTCATAGAACTTATTTGAGTTTTAGACACTTATAGTTCCTTCGACGTAGACAAGTGTGTCTAACGTTCGACGTGTAAAGCCCTCTTTGAAATAAAGAGTTGTGCAATTACTTTGGGTTTCGGTATTTCCGAGTAAGATCCCGTTATTCCACATATTAGAATCTGGGCGAGCCTAGTGCGAAAACCAAGGCTAGGTCTCAAACGGATCAATCAACAAAAGAAAAACAGTCTCTGTAAAGGAGAACTATTGCTACAGATTTCAGATTCGTCTAGGGGTAATCAATCTAATTTTACTTTCCAGACGATTATGCCAACAGTTCAACGTGGACATGTATATAAAAATGGAGAGTTCTCGATTGAACTACTTGCTGAAACAGGAAAACCAAGATTGGATGAGGGCGGATTTGTATTGTGGAATAATTGATAATATTGTTGCTGGTGAGACACGTAGCAAGAGGATTGGCAAACGTATAGTACTACCGGCTTCTTCACTGGGGGTCCAAGAGACATGAATCGTAGGTACATGGATGCAATGGCGATTGTCCAAAAGTTTGGAAAGCCAGATATATTCTTGACAATGACCTGTAACCCAAAATGGGAGGAAATTATAAAGGAGCTTGAACTAGGCCAGCTACCTCAGGATAGACCTAACCTAATTGCGAGAGTGTTTAGAGTAAAGTTAGAGGATCTTAAATATCTTATATTTAAGAAACACTTCTTAGGCCCTGTAGCGGCCTATGTCTATGTGATTGAATTTCAAAAGAGAGGGTTGCCACATGCCCACTTTCTTCTCATATTGAAATCCGACCATAAGATAACTAGCCCCGATCAGTATGACAATATAATATCTGCCAAGCTACTAGATGAAGACAAATACCCTGATTTGTATCATGTGGTTGTAAAGCACATGATGCACAGTCCTTGTGGTGCTCTAAAGCCGACCAACTCATGCATGCGTGGTAACAAATGTTGGGCACATTACCCTAGGACATTCTCATAAACTAAACTTCAAGGGAAAGGCTCCTATCCAATATATAGGAGGAGTAACAATGGCTGTAGTGTTCGTGTGAGTGGTGCTACCTTGGATAACAGATGGGTAGTAATGTATAATTTGTATTTACTTATGAGATACAACTGCCACATTGAATCTTGCTCCAGCATCAAGGTTGTGAAATATTTGTTCAAGTTCATCTACAAAGGTCATGGTAAGGCATCTATCTACATTGAACAGTTAGGTGAGGGCCAAGAAATCAATGAGATACGACAGTATAGAGATGCACCATGGGTCGGGCCACAAGAGGCAATGTGGAGAATATATGGATTTACACTAAGTGAGATGCATCCTCTAGTTAAACAGTTGCAGGTTCATCTTCCTAACATGCATCTTGTAACATTCAGTGATCCGTTTGAGACCTAGCCTTGGTTTTCGCACTACGCTCGCCCAGATTCTAATATGCGAAATAACGGGATCTTACTCGAAATTACCAAAACCCAAAAGTTGATTGAACACACAGCTCAAAATAATTGCACTACTCTTTATTTCAAAGAGGGCTTTACACGTCGAACGTTAGACACACTTGCCTACGTCGAAGGAACTATGAGCTGGATATATGATCCGAGGCTGTAATAATATTCGATGATGTTTCAATAATCTAAACTAGACCTATTACAAAATATTTATAGTCCAATCGTATGAGTACATATCAGACTCAGTAACATAAACGTATTAGATTCATATAACTAACTAACTAATTCTAAACGGATAAGCTTAGTTATATATATTCGGATCGGATTATAATTCCGAACAGAGGACGTATTCCTTTTCATGGTCGCGAAACCTTTTTGAACACAGTTATGGTCGCGAAGCCGTATGCGACTCGACCTAAAGATCCTCCTGGATCATGACTCCCTTGTTAAGAAGGACCCAACCCCTGTTGCGACCTCTTAATCAAACTAGAGATGTGGAAATTGGGCTTGTCCATGTTCTCTGGTGTACCACTTTGCCGCACATACTCGTTGACCTTTCCGACTGATTTGAAAAGTCTCCTTTGTGCCACTGCGGGCGGTAGTCACCTTCTTCTCCAGAATCACATCTTAGCGTAGAGGTTCGTCTCGTTGATAGACCAAGTCTTCAACAAATGGTACTATGGTATCTGGCTCATCATCTAGCATTGAAGACTCGAAGAGTTTGAGGTTCTCAACATTGACAACTGAGTAAATATCCATGTATGGAGGTAACTCGAGCTAACAGGTATTATTACCCACTTTCCGCAAAATCCGAAAAGGACCATAACGAATGGGTTTGAGTTTCTTACCTTCACATTTAAGTCTTTCCTTACTCAGATGTAACCATACCATATCACCTTCTTCGAATTGAGCATCAACTCGGTGCCGATCATGTCGTGCCTTGTACTTGAGTTGAGCTTGCAGCAAGTTTTGTTCAATCTCACGATGGAGCCGCTGAATACCTTCCAGGAACTTTTGTGCTCGATCCTGATCAGATGCTTCCTTGTTGTTCTGTGCTGAGGTAGGAATCACAAACTCAATGTCGAATGAACTCTACGGTAAAAATCCCAAATAGACCTCAAACGGTGACTTTCCAATAGAACCATGCACTGCTCGATTAAAAGCAAACTACAGGTACGGTATGCTTTCATCCCAAGTCTTCGGGTGCTTAGAGTTAAAGCCCCTCAAGAGATGAACAACTGTGTGATTTACCACCTCAGTTTGACCATCAGTTTGAGGATGAAAAGCAGTACTCCTCTTCAACTTTGTGTCCATCATCGTCTAGAGCGATCGCCAAAAGTGACTAAGGAACCGGGTATTGTGGTCAGACACAATAGAATTCGGCAATCCGAAGTGTGTCCAAAAGTGTTGAAAGAATACCCGAGCTGCTTCTCTCCCGTGATAGTCTTTCGACAGAGTATAAGAACAATCATTTTAGAGAACCGATCAATGACCACAAAGAGATAGTCGTTGCCACGTCGGGTCTAAGGCAATCCTCCCAAGAAATCCATGGATATGCTCTCTCATGGTCGCGATGGAACTGGCAAAAAAGTGTACAAACCTAATTTTCGGTTTACCGGTTTTGAGATGCTACAGAGACTACAGTCTCGAACAAAACTAGCCACATCCTGCTGTATACGCGGCCAGAACACAAGTCGGTGAAGATTTTGCAACGTCTTTGTAACCGCAAAGTGACCAGCTACCTTTGATGCGTGCGCTTCTAGCAACCATTGAATTCGAGGTGCTTCACGAGGTATGCAAAGTAAATTGCCCTTGTACAAAAGTCCTTTTCGATGAACGAACTCCGCAGGTTTCCCTATTTCGAGCTCAGTTAGTGTTGTTTGAAAATCAGGGTCTTCACTGTACATAGTGGCATAGTCATCATGACATGAAGACTTGATCTGCATGAACGCTGATAAGCAGAGGGTCGTAACTGGCAGTCGCGACAACATGTCTGCCAATTTGTTGTGTACGCCCTTCTTGTACTTAATCACCAGATTAAACTGCTACGGATATGACATCCACTTCATGTGCCGAGCTTGCTGTAGCTTGGACTGAGTTTGTAAATTTTGCAAATATTGGAATGGTTGATGGTCGGTGTGGACAATAGTCTCTTTACCCAAGAGACAACACCGCCAATGCTTTATGGCCTGATGCAGTACACACAACTCTTTGTCATAAGTCGGATAGTTCTTCTGAGCTTCCTGGAATAACTCGGAGTAATATGCCACTAGTCGACCTTCTTGCATGAGCACAGCGCCCATCGCATAACCTGAGGCATCGGTTTCTAGCTGAATGGTTTATGTAGATTCGGCAAAATTAACACAGGCACCTTGCTGATCTTCCCCTTCAGCAAGAGAAACGTGTCCTCATATTTTCCTGTCTACTCGAACTTCTGATCGATCCTGGTTAATGCATGCAATGGAGAAGCCACAATCGAGAAGTGTCGGATGAACTTCCGAACGTATTGACATGCTCTCAAAAAACTGCGCACGTCCGTAACTGTTCGTGGTCATGGTCGCAGCCACTCGTGAATACCTTTACCTTATCCGAGTCGATTTGCAATGTACCTTTGCCGACCATGAATCTCAAGTAAAGTAGAGTTTGTTGGTCGAACTCGCACTTCTTACTGTTGAGGTGAAGTCGATGTTGCCGAAGCAGTTCGAATACCTTTTCGACATGAATGAGGTGCTCATCCCACGAACGACTATAAACCAGTATGTCGTCGAGGTAAACGATCACAAAGTGGTTGATGAACTGTCTCAATACGTCATTCATAAGACGCATGAAAGTTGCCAAGGTGTGCAGAGACCAAACGGCATGACTAGCCATTCGAACAGACCTTGTCGTGTTTTGAACGCGGTCTTCCACGTATTCTCCTCCCAGATGCTAACTTGATGATATCTTGACTTAAGATCCAATTTGGAGAAGACAACAGCGTGCTTCAATTGGTCTAGCAGGTCATCAATACGAGGAAGTGGGTGTTGGATCTAGGTAGATCTTAGTATCTAGGTTTTGATGATTAATAATATTTTGGATAAATCCATGATGATTAAAGTTAATCTGAAGATATCAGATTTGATGATTAAATGACAATTTATATAAATCCTGATTTAGCACAAGTAAATTGAATTGATTATTGGTAAACCCTGAATTGGATGTTTTCCTCGATTGCGGGTTTGATATTGATGCATATGTAGAGGATGAGCTCGGTGGTTGCATCAAGCTTGTGCTAATTGATTGTTCAAGATGTTATATGTTAAATCTTGAGGTTGATGACTTCAGTTGTGGATTTGATATCGATGCACATGTTGAGGGAGAGCTCAGGATGATTAGTTATCCATGTCTGTGCAAAAGGTTGATGACTCCGTGTTCTGGATTTGATATCTCTATGTATGATTGAGAGAGAGCTCATGATGTTAGTCATCCATATTGATTGATATCATAACTTGAGTAGTATGGATCGTTTGCGCATTGAGTGTATATGTTCTAGTCTCAGAATGATTGCAGGATGAAAACAAGCAAGGGCGTGAAGAGGATGAAGACAATATGAGACATCCCGAGTAAGGTCAAGCTTAGCGAGGATGAGCTTTGCGAAGACAGGTGTCGAGATGTCGAGCTTCGCGTGGTCAAGCTTAACGAGATCGAGCTTTGCGATGACGAGCGTCGAGCGGTTGAACTTCACGAGGTCGAACTTCACCTAAGGTAAAATCCAAGATTAAGGATTGTTTTCTTAGGGTTTTACCAGTCTCGGTGTTTGGAGACAGACCGGGTTGATAGGTTTCTTTTTACTAGTTTGACCGTACTATTAAGAGGGGTCAGAAACTAGTAGCTTGAATCTATCTAGTGGGGAAGCTCAGATGCATTCATATCATCTTGCACTAGCATCTTGCATTGCTAGTGAGTCTAAGTGTAGTTCATGTGCATTAGATTAAATGTTTTGAAAACTGCACTTAGTCGTGATCGCCAGCTGTTTAAATTGGTTTATTTATCTAGAGCCGGTCGTGGTCGTATTTGCATATTCTGATCGTATCAGTGTTGATACGTGGTTTTGGTCGTGTCGCTTGTTTGGCGGCTTTCTGTTTAGGGTTTGGGCGTGGTCGTAGGAGTTCGGACTGGTCGTACCAGTCTTCGACTCGCTTGCGTACGCTCGACCAAACCCTATCGACCACATGTTTTCGATCGGATGTCAAGACCTGTGTGGTCGTGGTCGTTGCTAAGTGACACAAATCACATCCGCGAGAAAACGGCAAATCCGTATGTGCAAATACTTTAAAATTGCATTTGAGATGATTTTGGCTTGAACATTTTGACAGTAGGAAAGTTTCTGAGTTTTCTAGAAGTTTCTAGACCTTTCTAGGTCTTGCTCCTGTTGACAAAATTGTAGATCTCTGAGTTATCTTTCTAACAAATCAAAAATCACCTCAATCGGATCTCTGGATCAAAAGTTATGCATGTTTTACTATCAGTGTGCAGTGGCCGGACAAATGCATCCGTCCGGGGCTATCTGTCCGAAGTGGCCGGACAGTGTCTGAAGTGACCGGACATTGTCCGGCCTGTACAAATTTTTTGAGCCGAGAAATGAAACGGACAAATGCATCCGTCCGGAGCTATCTTTCCGAAGTGGCCGGACAGTGTCTGAAGTGACCGGACATTGTCCGGCCTGTACAAGTTTTTTTTGAGCCGAGAGTTAACAGAGACATATCCATCTGTCCGGACGTTTTGTCCGGACAAATGGTATCCGTCCGGCCTTCACAAATTTCGCCCAACGGTCACTGACACGTTTGCAACGGCTGAAATTTTTTTACTGGCCGGACAGTGTCTGAAGTGACCGGACAATGTCCGGCCTGTACAACTTTTGGCCCGGTTTCTTGCAAACGGCTAGTTTTTCGTTGAGGCTATAAATACTTCGTGTTTGGCTTCATTTTTGGGTGCTCAAAGAGTTCATTCTTCAGCTGAAAACCTAGCCAATTGATTTGCATTTGAGTTATTGCATTTAGAGGCTAGAATTGAGCCCAAATCTTGATTAGATTTGAGAGAGAGCTTGAGGGAGATTGTGTGAGTGTTTAGTGCACTTCATCTCCATTAGATTGCTAGTGCTAGAGTGTTGAGCATCTCATTTGCATCATTGAGCTTCTAGCACTTGGTTGATTCAAGTGAAAGCGCATCCGGCTTGTTACTCTTGGCGATCGCCTTCGCCTAGATGGTGCCGGAGGAGAGCCGAGATCTCTCCAATTGAAGTTTGTCGGAGAGGCCGGCAAAAGATTGTGAAAGGTGTGGTGCTCGCCTATCCGGTGTGGAGAAGAGCAACCCTAGTGAGATATCCTTCGTGGATATAGAAGCGAGGCTCCGAGACCTCGGTAAAAATATTGTGTCAATTGCATAATTCTTATTTGCTTTATATTCATCTTGACACAATTGTTTATATCACTATTGTTGCATGTATTGTTAAATATTTCATATGGTTGAATGCAACTAGTTGATTGAATTGTTTTAAGCCTCATTGTATAATTTAGGTCTCTCAATTATTCTTTAAAATTGCTTAATTGAAAAGAAATTTTAAAAGCCTCCTAATCACCCCCCCTCTAGTCGGCATCCTTGATCCTACAATTGGTATCAGAGCAAGGTCTCTCATTTATCGGCTTAACCGCTAGAGAGAAAGGATGAATTCGCTAGAGAAATTTGGATTGTTTGCTCCTAAATTTGATGGCTCAAATTATACACGTTGGAAAATTATGATGAGTACTCATCTTGAGGCATTAAATTTGAAATTATGGAGATTAGTGCAAAAGGGTATAGATAGCTCATTATCTTCGGATAACCATACTCTTCTTTTATATACAAATGCTAAAAGTGTGCTTCTTGATTCTCTTAGCCATGATGTGGTAGAACTAGTGAGTGATTGTTCGACCGCTCACGAAGTTTGGTTGACTCTTGAGTCATTATTTATCGGCACATCTAGCTATGAGCACGCTAAGATGCGTATATTATTGCGGGACTATGAGGCATTTGTGATGTTGGAGCATGACACACTCCACCATATATGATCGCTTGATCAACATCACAAATGAGCTCAAAGCCCTTGGTGCTAATATTTCCGATCTAGAGATTTGCAGAAAATTGCTCCAAGTGTTGCCGGAGGGTTGCTATGGAGACTTCATCACCGATCTTGAAAATGGTGATCTTTCCAACACTACACCGAGCGAGCTCATTGTCATGCTTATGTCAAATGAGGCAATGTCCAAAGAAAAGGACATGTGTTCCACCTCCGAGCATATTGAGGACAATGATTTAAATGCGGAGGATCAAGAATCTTCGAGCGAGCTCAAGGACATAAACGATGAGGTTTGCCCTAGCAAGACTAAGGCGAAACCAAGCAAGAAGAGCTCAAGAAAAGGTAGAAAGAAAGGGTCAAAGTCGGAATCTTCATCTCAAGACAATTCTATATGCCATTCGGCATCCGACTCGACGGTATCAAATTCTAACCTCTCTAATAATGAGCTCGTGGATATAATTATAGAGTTAAAAGGCTTGCTTGGCAATATGACTAAAAATCTTAGCACTTTAAGGAATGATTACTCATCTTTGAAAGTGAAGCATCAAGAATTGAAAAATTCTTATGACTCCTTGCTTGCCAAGAATTCTATTAGCTCAACATGTGTATTAGATGTTAGAGTTTCTTGTGACTCCCCTATTGATCCATTTCTAGAGTCACACACTTCTAGTTCACATGCTAGCAATAATTCATTGGTTAATTCATGGTTAAATTCAAATGCTAGCTTTGTGAACACTAGTACTTCATGTGATAAGTTGTCAAATGATTCATTGATAGATTCACATGCTTGTAAGGACGATACTAGTAACTCATACCATGATTTATCTAGTGATACATCTTTATGCCATGGTGATAGTACTAGTGGTTCTACTTTTGATATGCCTAGCTCATCTAGTGATTTTTGTGCTATGCCTTCTAGTTCATCAACTAGTGATGAGATGCCGCCATGTTCCTATCATAAGTCTTGTATTAACACGGAATCATCTCAAGAACGTAAAATTGAAAATGATGAACTAAAGACTATAGTAAATAGATTGGGCAATAACCTTACTAGATGTCATATGAGGAGTGCCATGCTTACTAAACCCCCTTAGATCATAAAAAATCATTTAGAAAGGGAAAATTAAATCATGCATACTCAACTAGTAAGAGGCATTATATACTTTATCACACTCATACAAATTCATTCAAAAAGCCCTCTCATACTTCATGTTTATCATATCACTTAAAAGGGCAACATTCGTATAAGTGTGCATCTAATGTTTTTGAAATTGGTTCTTTTGGCTCTTATTTGATTTCTTGCTCTAAAAAGGATTTAATTGCAAAACCTATTCATTGTCATTTTCAAAAACCTAAAGATAAAGCAATTTGGGTACCAAAAGACCTATGCGACAAGGCTAGAGGGCCTCGTATAGTTTGGGTACCAAAAAGAGCTTAAATCTTTTTGATGTGTTTAATAAAAACATTTGCATTGCATCTTCTCCTTTATTCTTTGTTGCTTTAATCCATATGGCAAATTTTGCAAAAGAATGAAAATTTAAATCTTACATTGTTGCATCTCTAAGGGTTGTAATTTAAAATGCTTCCGTTGCTCATCACAACCCTTTATGTGAAATATTTCAAAATTACAATTATAAGTTTTAAAATGAGCTCATTTGGTCAAAATGGCAAATTTCCATTCAAAAGGCCCAAAATCGTCATTTTCTATCTAAATGGTCTTTAAAACGCATTTAAAAGGTTTTTAGAGGCTTTGGATGAAGAAATGATGTTAAAAAGTATTTCTATTGAAAATTAGCCTCAAAAGAATCTTCGAGTATCTTGTTTTTCAACAAAATCGTTTTCAAACGCAAATCACAATCTATTTGGAATTTGCAAAAACTTGCTTTACAAAACTCCTAGATACTCTTAATCCGAAGAAGTTTGAAATTGAAAACTTTCTCAAAAGAGTTCTCATTTGAAAGTTATGGGTATTTGAATCTCACCGAAAAACTTGAATTGACACGAAATACCCTAAATATGCAAAACATGAGTTTAGCTATTTTGATGGTCCATATTTGTGAGTGTTGGTTCAAAATGATATGTTTAACTCATGTAAGCCCTTTCATGTCAAAAATCCAATGAAAATCAAATTTGAACTCAATTTGCAAAAGTTTATCGATTTTCAACCTTTTTGCTTAACACAAGGTTCATTTGACCATAACTCTCAATTAAAAATTCCTTTTTGGAAAATTCTTTTTGGAAAATGTTTTTGATGCATTGAAATTCATTTCTGCAAATTTTCATCCCAATTGGACTTGATTTGAGCAAAATTGACACTTTTCACAAATTGAAAAAGAAATCTGCAAAATTCAGTTTTCTCGTGGTTTTGGGCTGAATTGTCATTTTCATATCTCTTTATTGGTTGACTATTTGAAGAAAGTTTCTATATGAAATTTTATCCTCTATGATTGGTATTTCTTGATTATTTATTTTAAAATTATTGAAAGTCATTTTCATAGATTTCCAGGTGCGTTTAAAAGTGTAAAATGAATCTCTGAAAACCTGAAATCTGAAACTTTAAACCTGACCAATATTTGTCTTTTTCATATCTCTTTATTGGTTGACTATTTGAAGAATGTTTCTATATGACATTTTATCCTCTATGATTGATCCTTCTTGAAAATTTATTTCAAAATTATTGGAAGTCATTTTCATAGATTTTCAGGTGTGTTTAAAAGTGTAAAATAAATTTCTGAAACCTGAAACCTGAAATCTGAATCTTTAATCTGATCAAATTTTGTCTTTTTCATATCTCTTTGTTGGATTAGAATTTGGCTTCACTATAAAAGACAATATTGTTCGTCATTGCATTATCTATCTCCAAAATTTATTTTGGTATTTTTGGAACTTGTTTGCATATGTTTTGATGATTATAAAGAAGCCAACATGTTTAAGAAAATTTTAGTCTATTTGGATGTTAATCTCTCAATTCTTTCAAATGACTAAAATATTTGAATCTTGGATCTTCATGGAAAGTTTTTGTGTTGATGTGTTCTATCTCTATGAAACTTTTCATGTGTTTTAGTGCTTATTTGAATGTCTTCTCGATTTGAGTCCTTTTGGATTATTGTTGAGCTCTTGATTTTCAAATGGATCATTTTCATCTCTTGCATATTTTTCATGACAAAACTTGGTTGACACATTTAGGGGGAGCAAATTCAAAGTTATTGAATCCTTGCATACCCTAATTGTGCATATGTATCAAAGAGTGCATGCTTTTGGTAAGAAGAGTCTTACGAGCAAAAATGTAAAAAGAGCTCAAAACTTTCAAAATGTTCAAAATTACTTCAAAACCTTCATAAATATGTTTCAAATATGATTTCAAAGTTTTTGAAAGTGAAACAAAAGAGTTTCGAGCTAAAATGCAAAATTTGGACAAAATTGAAGTTTTTGGGATCTTGTTTTGGCCTAAAAAGATTTATTTCCATAAAACAAGATGTGTTGAGATTTGATAAAAGCTTTCTACATGAAACATTTAGAACTCACTCACCCGAAGATAGTTCATATTGAACTTATTCTCAAAAGGCCTATGGTTTTCAAATTATCACATATCCTAGGTCGCCCGAAAATGGCTATCGACTCGAAAATACCCAAAAGTGCATTTTTGTGATTTTGACTATTTGGACTAAACTTTCTTCCATGTCTTGGTTTGAAATGGTATTTCAAACTCATCTAAGTCCAAAACTTCAGAAAAATCCGAGATTCTTCAAGAATTGAAGCTTTTCATGAAAATCATTTTTGTTTTACTCTTTTACCCAAAACTCACTTTTCGAAAATTTATTTCATGATCTCCTTCAAATAAAATTCATTCAATTGGTATTCAACTAATTTCATGTCATGATATTCAAACCTCTTATGGAACTTGAATCAATGGTTGAAGCAAAATTGCAAAAATCACAAATTTCAGAAGTTTCAGCTGGTTCTTCTCGATCCTTTCCTGTTTTGGTTACATCTTTGCTCCCATTTTTCCTATATTTGCAACTCGGCATTGTTCTTATGATGGGATTTTGGAAAGGCCTTGTGATTGTGTTTTTGCATATCCAAAACAAATATGGTTCTTATGAATTTGAAGCATGATTCGCATGAATTTGAGATTTGAGTGTTTTTGTGAAAATTTGAACTTTCACTAGGTCATATGCATTTTCTCTCACCTTATGACCTAAAAATGTTTCGACAAACCTTAGTTTGGCATATCCTTCATTTGTATGTTCTTTTTGAGTTAAATGCCAAAAGAAGTGAATTTTGAGGATTGAATCTATTGTTTCCAATTGAGTGGTTTTAAAAGCTCAAAATTCTCTCTTATATCAAATGATTTTCAAAATGAGAAGTTTGAAGCAATCATCATCAAACATTCAATCGAAACATTATATTCTCTTGTGAATCAAATATATTAATGACATTATTATCATTACCACTAATGAATCCCTCTGTCAAGAACTTGTTTCAAAGATGATACTTAGGGAAAGCAAGATGATCCAAGAGCAAAGTCACTTCCATGCACGACAAATCAAGCAACTCAAGAACACGATGTTCAAGAGTAAATTCAAGCATGTGAAGCAATCGCTCAACAGCGTCGAGATGCAAGATGATGAAGCTATTACAACTCTCAAGCCTACTAATGAACATCTCGACATGGACAAACACGAAAAAGCGGTCAATTCTAAACTCTATCGATCCTTGATTGATAGTTTTGCTTTCTTTTACCGCATTTTAACCCGTCATCATATTTAGTGATTGCAAATGTACTAGAAATTGATCTTCCGAAGGTATGTCATATGATTGCCATGAAATGCATTCTTAGGTAATTGAAATGCAATCCTAGGTAGATCCTTGATATCCAAAGAGTATGAATAGTGCATTTAGTGGATCCGGATTATTTGATTATTTGGATTTACTTGATTATTTGAATTCGGATCCTATGATTTGCAAGAAAAATCAAAAGAGTACATCCGATGGTTGTTATGCTTAAATTCTTATGGATGAAACAAAACATTGGATTATAGAATTGCCTTCGAATTGATGCCACTTATGAAATATTGAAAGTGCCGTAAAAATGGTGAACAATTTGATTCAAAACTCTTGATTAGAGTATATTGATATACGACATCATTGTCTAAGAGACTTTGTGGCTTAAAGAGATTTAGAGATCAATCATGATATGGAAAATATGCATCTAGCGGATATGTTCACATCAAACTATTAAATGCATCAAGACTTTGAATGATTGAAAATGGATCAAATGCCATAGAGATAAATGACATCGATATATTCATTGTATGTTGATTGTTTTGATATCTTCTCCATATTTTGAATGTGGTTTCAAAATCCCTTGAAACAAACCTTCTTGAAATCATGCTTTTGCATAAAAACCATTTCATATAAAATCTCATGCCCTAGAAAATATCGTTTCTCCAAATTTAAGTTCTCAATACTTCCTTTTTGTGCTTGATGACAAAGGGGGAGAGATAGTATTTGAGAGAGAATGATAGTATTTGAGAGAGAATGTTTTAGAGATAAGTTTTAGAGAAAGCCTTAGGGGAAGAGATTTACAGAGAATTTGGGAGACATTAGAGTCAGTTGAGTTAATTGACAAAGGGGGAGAGATAGATATCAAATTCGTACAGATTGGTATTTGATAGAATTGATATTGATATTTGAGGATGATAAATGATATTTGGGGAGAGATATTATTTGATATCATTAACATCAATGTTTGGAAGAAATATTTGAGTTAGAGAAAATTGAGATAGTTGATATTTTGGAAAATGACTTGATTGAACTTGTGCTCAATTGTCATTTATATCTCTAAACTCATATAATTATATATTGTATTCAGTTCCGATATACTATTGCATATATTGAGGGGGAGCTGAATAATCTGTTTTGGATTTATTAAGATTATAAAAGGTGTTGTCATCAATCATCAAAAAGGGGGAGATTGTTGGATCTAGGTAGATCTTAGTATCTAGGTTTTGATGATTAATGATATTTTGGATAAATCCATGATGATTAAACTTAATCTGAAGATATCAGATTTGATGATTAAATGACAATTTATATAAATCCTGATTTAGCACAAGTAAATTGAATTGATTATTGGTAAACCCTGAATTGGATGTTTTCCTCGATTGCGGGTTTGATATTGATGCATATGTAGAGGATGAGCTCGGTGGTTGCATCAAGCTTGTGCTAATTGATTGATCAAGATGTTATATGTTAAATCTTGAGATTGATGACTTCAGTTGTGGATTTGATATCGATGCACATGTTGAGGGAGAGCTCAGGATGATTAGTTATCCATGTCTGTGCAAAAGGTTGATGACTCCGCGTTCTGGATTTGATATCTCTATGTATGATTGAGAGAGAGCTCATGATGTTAGTCATCCATATTGATTGATATCATAACTTGAGTAGTATGGATCGTTTGCGCATTGAGTGTATATGTTCTAGTCTCAGAATGATTGCAGGATGAAAACAAGCAAGGGCGTGAAGAGGATGAAGACAATATGAGACATCCCGAGCAAGGTCAAGCTTAGCGAGGATGAGCTTTGCGAAGACAGGTGTCGAGATGTCGAGCTTCGCGTGGTCAAGCTTAACGAGATCGAGCTTTGCGATGACGAGCGTCGAGCGGTCGAACTTCACGAGGTCGAACTTCACCTAAGGTAAAATCCAAGATTAAGGATTGTTTTCTTAGGGTTTTACCAGTCTCGGTGTTTGGAGACAGACCGGGTTGATAGGTTTCTTTTTACTAGTTTGACCGTACTATTAAGAGGGGTCGGAAACTAGTAGCTTGAATCTATCTAGTGGGGAAGCTCAGATGCATTCATATCATCTTGCACTAGCATCTTGCATTGCTAGTGAGTCTAAGTGTAGTTCATGTGCATTAGATTAAATGTTTTGAAAACTACACTTAGTCGTGATCGCCAGCTGTTTAAATTGGTTTATTTATCTAGAGCCGGTCGTGGTCGTATTTGCATATTCTGATCGTATCAGTGTTGATACGTGGTTGTGGTCGTGTCGCTTGTTTGGCGGCTTTCTGTTTAGGGTTTAGGCGTGGTCGTAGGAGTTCGGACTGGTCGTACCAGTCTTCGACTCGCTTGCGTACGCTCGACCAAACCTTATCGACCACATGTTTTCGATCGGATGTCAAGACCTGTGTGGTCGTGGTCGTTGCTAAGTGACACAAATCACATCCGCGAGAAAACGGCAAATCCGTATGTGCAAATACTTTAAAATTGCATTTGAGATGATTTTGGCTTGAACATTTTGACAGCAGGAAAGTTTCTGAGTTTTCTAGAAGTTTCTAGACCTTTCTAGGTCTTGCTCCTGTTGACAAAATTGTAGAGCTCTGAGTTATCTTTCTAACAAATCAAAAATCACCTCAATCGGATCTCTGGATCAAAAGTTATGCATATTTTACTGTCAGTGTGCAGTGGCCGGACAAATGCATCCGTCCGGGGCTATCTGTCCGAAGTGGCCGGACAGTGTCTGAAGTGACCGGACATTGTCCGGCCTGTACAAGTTTTTTTTGAGCCGAGAGTTAACAGAGACATATCCATCTGTCCGGACGTTTTGTCCGGACAAATGGTATCCGTCCGGCCTTCACAAATTTCGCCCAACAGTCACTGACACGTTTGCAACGGCTGAAATTTTTGTACTGGCCGGACAGTGTCTGAAGTGACCGGACAATGTCCGGCCTGTACAACTTTTGGCCCGGTTTCTTGCAAACGGCTAGTTTTTCGTTGAGGCTATAAATACTTCGTGTTTGGCTTCATTTTTGGGTGCTCAAAGAGTTCATTCTTCAACTGAAAACCTAGCAATTGATTTGCATTTGAGTTATTGCATTTAGAGGCTAGAATTGAGCCCAAATCTTGAGTAGATTTGAGAGAGAGCTTGAGGGAGATTGTGTGAGTGTTTAGTGCACCTCATCTCCATTAGATTGCTAGTGCTAGAGTGTTGAGCATCTCATTTGCATCATTGAGCTTCTAGCACTTGGTTGATTCAAGTGAAAGCGCATCCGGCTTGTTACTTTTGGCGATCGCCTTCACCTAGACGGTGCCGGAGGAGAGCCGAGATCTCTCTAATTGAAGTTTGTCGGAGAGGCCGGCAAAAGATTGTGAAAGGTGTGGTGCTCGCCTATCCGGTGTGGAGAAGAGCAACCCTAGTGAGATATCCTTCGTGGATATAGAAACGAGGCTCCAAGAGAGCGCTTCAATGAGGAGTAGGGGAGACCGGGCGAGTCTCCGAGACCTCGGTAAAAATATTGTGTCAATTGCATAATTCTTATTTGCTTTATATTCATCTTGACACAATTGCTTATATCACTATTGTTGCATGTATTGTTAAATATTTCATATGGTTGAATGCAACTAGTTGATTGAATTGTTTTAAGCCTCATTGTATAATTTAGGTCTCTCAATTATTCTTTAAAATTGCTTAATTGAAAAGAAATTTTAAAAGCCTCCTAATCACCCCCCCCTCTTGTCGGCATCCTTGATCCTACAGTGGGTACCGGTTCTTGATGGTGATCTTGTTCAGTGCTCGGTAGTCGATGCATATACGCCAAGTCCCATCTTTCTTTGGTACTAACACCACAGGAGATCCACAAGGTGAACTACTTGGTTGAATGACACCATCGTTCAGCAATTCACCAAGTTGTCTCTTGATCTCTTCATTCTCCAAAACTGAGTTACGATACATACTCAGATTGGGCAGCGTCGCATCGGACACCAGCTGAATTTCGTGCTCGACTGGACATTTCGGCTGACGACCCTGGGTAGCCTCGAACAGATCACTGTATTTCTCCAGCAATCCCGATAAATGACCAGAATCCTCTCGGCATACCAACGACAACACTGGTCGAGTAGGCTCACCTTGACCAATGTGTCAAATCATGACAAGCACGTACTTGTGACATGCATTGACAATTTTTTTGGCTTGTTTTGCGGTAATTAAGTTTGAAGTGTTGACGTGGATGTCTCTACTGATCACGAACTTAACTCCGTCTTTAGTAAGGTCATACTCTTGCGCACCTCGATGGAAGTGAGCGTCTCGATCATATAGATACGGACTCCCAAAGATCACCTGACAGATATCGATAGGGACAACATCACATTGCACCTCATCGATATACCGTGCAGAGATTGCAAACTTCAGCACACACTGACTCGTAGTCTGTTGATTCACGTCGGATGTAAACCAACTCAGCGGATATGGTCGCGGGTGTGTGATTGTCTTCAAACCAAGTCGCCAAACCAGTCCAATGGAGACCAGATTCTTCTGACTTCCGAGATCGAATATCGCTGCGACCCTTATGCTTTACCTAGATGTTGATGGTGAACAAGTCCTCCTTTGGGTGATGGTTGTTCGATGGATCCAAACCCTTCTCCTTCGGCATTTCCATCAGAGACAAAGTCGTATCCGCCTCATCAACTGAATTCATTCGGACAACCTCTTCGTTTGGGTGAAGTCGCAGTAGCCGTGGCTGTTCTTTTCCCTGGTCCGTTTTTCTTTGGTCAAAGTTCAAGATGAAGCTTATAGCATTTATCTTTGGTGTGTCCCACGACTTGACAATGGTCGCAAAAAGTACCCATGCTCGGCTTCGAAGCGTTTTTATTCAGACTCGGTTTTCTTTTTGTCGAGGTCGCACTATCCTTCATGCCTTTGTCACTGCGGGATTTATTCTTCTTCTCGATTGCCATGGCAGTTGTGCTCGCGGTCGCAATGCCTTGAACGCCGAACAAACTTAGCTCAGTACTGATTGATTTCTGAACTCCAGGTGTGTATTTCTGAAATACCTGAGGATCGGATAGCAATATGCCGATGACCATTGCTTGTCTTCAGAACTCCGTAGTATAGTCTTAGATGGTCTGGTCGTGCCGTTGGTACAATCTGTGCCAATGTTCTCATCTCTCCTCAAGGTAAATTCTTGTCGTAGGAGTCGCTTGAATTGACCCCACGCAAGGTCCTCAGCTTCACCACTGGCGACAAGGGCCTTACACCAAGTCTTTGCGTGGTCCTTCATCTTCAAAAGTGTGAACTTTACTTTTTGAGCGCTACTGAAACCTTTCAGGTCAAAGTAGGTCTCAAGCTGGTCGATCCATGAATCCAGTTTCTCGGCATCGATCACTCCATCATATATGGGTATATCAATCTTAGCATCGACCTTAAAAGATCCGACAGCTAAGGAAGTGTTGACAAGGTCGTCGGTCTTGTGGTCGCCTTCGTCTTCATCTTCGTCTGCCCTGCGCAAGTCTTCACACCCATAACTTTCCCTACTTCAGGAGGTACAATCATGGTCTGTTGCTTAATCCAAGCAAGCATGGTTTCCATGTCGATAGAGAGCTTAGCCACTTGTTTGGCTAGGTTAGCTTGAACGGAGGTATCGTCAGGCATTGTTGGAGATGCGGCTATAGGAACTGTCAGTTGATCGCCTGGAGTTTTACTGGAGGTTTTGTAACCCTGGCGAGTCTTCACCATCCACAGGATAGGAAAGTTGCTCTGATACCAACTTGATCCGTTTAAGACCTAGCCTTGGTTTTCGCACTAGGCTCGCCCAGATTCTAATATGTGAAATAACGGGATCTTACTCGGAATTACCGAAACCCAAAGGTTGATCAAAAACACAGCTCAAAATAATTGCACTACTCTTTATTTCAAAGAGAGCTTACACATCGAACGTTAGACACACTTTCCTACGTCGAAGGAACTATGAGCTGGATATATGATCCGAGACTGTAATAATATTCGATGATGTTTCAATGATCTAAACTAGACCTATTACAAGGTATTTATAGTCCAATCGTATGAGTACGTATCAGACTCAGTAACATAAACGTATTAGACTCATATAACTAACTAACTAACTAATCCTAAACGGATAAACTTAGTTATATATATTCGGATCGGATTACAATTCCAAACAGAGGACGTATTGTTTTTCATGGTCGCGAACCAATCCATGGTCGCGAAACCTTTCCGAACACGGTTATGGTCGCGAAGCTATATGTGACTCGACCTGAAGATCCTCCCGGATCATTCAGAGAGTGTAAAAATCTAGGTGATGTAGTTGGAAGGTCCAATGCTTCGAAGACAATGCTAACCGAGTATTTTGAGATGAACTCACATCCAGCAGCAAGAAATTACCTATACAAGGATTTCCTAAGCATTTTGTCTAGAACATGAGTGCCAAGCGATGGACCCCAAGGAAGCAAAGAACTGAAATTGGTCAGTTGATGGCCGCGCATCAAGCAAAAGGGGAAGGTACTATTTGAGAGTTATATTGAATCATGTGAGAGGAGCCACCTCATTTGAGACCTACAAACTTATGAAGGAGTTGTTCTCACGACTTTTAGAGAAGCTATAGAAAAGCGAGGATTGATAGAGACAGATGATAGCATTTCAGAGTCATTATCTGAGGTTACAACATTTCAAATGCCACTGTCCCTTCGTTGTTTGTTTGCAACTATTATGGTCTTCAGTGAGCCAACCAATGTTCGTGCACTTTGGGACAAGCATCTGGAGGCTATGTCTGATGATTTTCATCATGACGGTCATTGCTCCCATGTAATAGAACAAATGGTTCTAAAAGAGGTTGATGGGTTCCTCCAATCAATGGGAAAGAGCATCACTAATTTTGAATTGCCAACCCTAGATGACATTATTGATTTAGACAACAATGTGTATCGTGAGATTGATGAGGAAATGGCAGTGGGAGTTGATGAACATGACGTAAATCTCTATAACTCCTTTAGTGCTGAACAAAGATAAGCTTTTGATGAGATTATGAGCTGTGTGAGCAGTGGAGTCGGCGGTGCATTCTTTATTGATGATCCAAATGGAACAGGGAAACATATTTATATCGAGCTCTCTTCGCTAGAGTGCGCTCAAGGAGTCTCATCTCTGTTGCAACAACGACATCCGAGGTGGCTGCTTACATACTACTTGGAGGCAGGATTGCACATTCTAGATCAAGATTCCATTAAATGTTGATGAGAATAGCTTCTGCAATTTTAAGAAACAAAGTGCAACAGCAAAATTGCTTCGCAAGTCCGCCTTACAATATGGAATGAGGCACCTATGACAAAAAGACAGGCATTGAGACGCTTGACAGGAGCTTACGGGACATTACTGGATGCAATGTGCAATTTGGCGGGAAAGTCATGGTTCTTGGGGGTGATTTTAGACAAGTTTTTCTTGTTATTCACCAAGGTACGAGGGCTCAGGTTGTCGATGCAAGTTTATATAAGTCTTATCTTTGGCCCTTAACGCAGAAGATAAAACTGAAAAAAAACATGAGTGCACAGTCTAATATTTGGTTCTAAGAATTTCTTCTATACATAGGAAATGGCACAGAGGAAACCATCCAATGTGACTACATCCGCCTCCCTAATGATGTGTTGCTTCAGTTCAAGAGTTTAGAAAATACCATTGACAACCTAATCAATGTTGTTTTCCCGTTGATGCAATCATCAGGACAATCGTCGGCTTACATGAGTTCTCATGCAATCCTAGAAATAAAGAATGAGTATGTCGACGAGCTTAACAACAGACTAATTGATAGATTTCCTGGTGAAGAGATAGCATACTATAGTTTTGATAGTGCAGTTGATAACACATACAATCACTATCCACTGGAATATCTGAACTCATTGACTCCAACTCAACTATTGCCTCATACTCTTAGGTGGAAACTCAATTCTCCCATCATCTTGCTATGTAACTTAGATCCAAATAATGGTCTTTGCAATGGTACCTGATTACTATGCTAGGGTTTTCAAAAAAAAGCAATTGATGCGGAAATTGCAATTGGAAATCATGCTGGAAAGCATGTTTTCTTGCCACAAATTCCTATGTTTCCTTTAGATGATGATACACTACCTTTCAAGTTTAAAATAAAGCAATTTTTAGTTCGATTAAGTTTTTCTATGACAATCAATAAAGCTCAAGGCCAAACTATTCCTAATGTCAAGTTTATTTGCCAGAGCCGATTTTCTCTCATGGGCAACTTTATGTCGCTCTATCAAGAGCCACCTCAAGGATTACCACAAAGGTTTTGATTAAACCACAAAAAGATACAAACACAAGTGGTGAACTTAACAAAAATATAGTTTATCATAAAGTTCTAAGAACTGAATGAGGTATATAATTTAATGGCTATTTAAATTATATTTTATAATCATCCCTTATTGTCCCTACAAATTTCTAAATTTAATCTTTGTAATTTCAAGTTGTTCGAGACACATGATGGCACCATCATATGATGATTATGGGGATTACAGAATAGCCAATTGTTATATATCAATTTTGATTCTCTTAAACATTTTTGTTTTAAGACTTATAAAATCTCAGTTTAGTATTCTTAGAACCAGAAAATGTCAGTTTGATAGGTTTTCTACCATTTTATGGCATCATGTAATCAGTTTTGCTATTGTTTTACTATATCTACTTCAATTATCAGAATATCTAATGATGGTGCCAAAGGATGAGCTTAGATAGAGGATGGTGGATTAGCCTTAGTAGGCTAATTTTTTGTCTTACCTACTAGAAAAGTAAACTCTTTCATCAAAATTTTGGTTTATTTCTTATAAAAAACTGATTTATATATATACTTACAAAAGTTTGCTATTGTCATGCTTATTTAATATATAATAGAATATTGTTTGAATTGGGATTGGCGATATCTAAGGTTGAAGGCTATATGTGTATCACCTCCATATGAAGGCTTTTGTCCAAAATTAGACACTGTTCAAGGTCACGTCCTACCAAATTCCTTAAAACTATGCTATAATGGATTATTTTTGAATTTCTTATTTTATTTTTATTAATAACAAAAAATTGGCAGTTCAACAACCCTAACAGCAACTATCGATTAAAAATATTGATCATAACAAAATAATCCATTGAACCACATCCAATCTAACAAAATATCTACCAAACAAGACCTAGGTTCCTCTATATATATACTCTTGCAAATTTCATTTTCTACCACTCATAGGACCGAAACAACTACCGTAGCTAACATCTACAAAAATAACTTGTAGATCGTATGTATTTATTAATTCTTAATTATCAATTTTCTTTCTATAAGTTCTAGCATAATTATCATCTATCTAATTAAATGCATTCCATGATAGTTGTAGGACTCAAAAAAAAAATCTATATTACACATCCTCCACATCAATAGGTAATAATATACAAACTTAAACTTTGCATTCATTGCTTGCTAGCTCTGCCCCATCCATCCGAACTCATGTTGTATAGACCAAATATCATATAACAAAAATGAAAATTGTAGAACTAGGTACTAGACATGCTATATATACAATACAATAATCATGTATTGTCAATTCAAAAGCATTGTTTATAATAATAGTTTTTTAGCATAACACATCAAGAAACAAATTTAATTTTTTTTCTAAAGATTTTTAGATCCTAAAACCAATTTTATCAATTGTAACAGTAGATCTAATACTAGAAATTTTATTCTTCTTCTTGTACCTAACATGATTCAACAACCTCCAAACCAAAACATGATTTGATCATATATATTTTGTTCATATCTCTAACTATTCAACCAAAATAGCTAGATTTTCAAACTAAAACATGAGTAGAACCAACTATTCAGCCAGTAGATGCTACAAGCAACACAAAGAACATCAATAAAACAAACAACTAATTAGGCTACCAAAAACATAATCCATAACTATTCAGCCAAAACAAAATAATCAACATATCCATACCTACTTATATCTTGTAAATTGAAAAAATTCAATGGTAACAACTAACAAACAAATTCAACCATAGATTATATAAAAGCAGATTTACAGCTGTCTCATCACAAAAATAGGAGTAGATGAGCATTCCAAAAAAATATTGTACAAAAAAAATCAAAACAACTTAAATGATATATCCAAACAACCTCATACCGGCAAAAAAGACAAACAAAAATCATCTTGATCCTCCAAACCGAGATATCAATAAAACAAATAACTCAATCCCACAACAATAAAATCCAAACTGAAAATATTCTCCACACCTAGGTTCATGTATATATACAATTACAAATTATCCTCTCCTATTCCACTTGCAAGACCCAAAAACATCCAGCCACATTCTCTAACTTAACAGGTAATAATGTTCGAACTTAAACCCTTGCATTAATTTCTCAATCAATATTGGTTTATCCTTTTTTAGCATAAGGTCTAGAGCTACCACAAATACATTTATTTTGGTTTGTAGTTATGTTTTTCGAACATGATCAGATTGAAATGTTTGATGCTTAGTTGCCCAATGAAAACCCAAATTAGCTAAATTTTCTTGATTTTACATGAGACAAACTCTCACAAATTTTCTTTCAAGAGCGAGTTAATATCAATTCCTGATAAAAAGGTAGAGTATAACTTGACTTTAGATCTGTTTTCTTTAAGATATATTTTAGTTTATAATGTATTGTCGTCTATTTTCTGATATATCAGCATCATGTCGGTTGCCAATCTTTCAAAGCACAGAGTGTATGCTCCTGTTGGAACTACATATGAAAGCATGATTAGGTAATTTAAAGTAAATCATGGTTAATTTTTATGGATTATGAAAATTTCATTTAATTATAGTTTATACAAATTGAATTTCAGACCAACTCAATTCCATGATGATCCGTTTGAGACCTAGCCTTGATTTTCGCACTAGGTTCGCCCAGATACTAATATGCGGAATAATGAGATCTTACTCAGAAATACCAAAACCCAAAATTTGATAGAAAATATAGCTCAAAATAATTGCACAACTCTTTATTTCAAAGAGAGCTTTACACGTCGAACGTTAAACACACTTGCTTACGTCGAAGGAACTATATGCTGGATATATGATCCAAGGCTGTAATAATATTCAATGATCTAAACTAGACCTATTACAAGGTATTATAGTCCAATCGTATGAGTATGTATCAGACTCAATAACCTAAACGTATTAGACTCATATAACTAACTAACCCTAAAGAGCTAAACTTAGTTATACATATTCGGATCGAATTACAATTCTGACCAGAGTTCGAATTCTGACCAGAGTTCGAATCCTTCCCAAGGTCGCAAACCTTTTAGTGGTCCCGAATCCGTTTAGAACTCGACCCGAGATCCTCCCAGATCATGACTCTCCTATTGAGAAGGAGCCAACTTCCATTGGTGACCAACTATGAAGATGTAGAGAACGACTGGGAGCCTTGGAACGAACACATGATGAGCAATGGTACAATCGTCTGATCGAATATACGGATAGGCGCTCATGGAGCTTGGCACCTCCATCATGGATTGTGGCCTTGGCCACTCGCGGATAGCCTTCCCCTTGTCGAGATTGATACCATCACCAATCCCAAAGCTACGATTTTGAAGTTTGAACAGCGGCACCGTAGAGAAAAGTTGCATGTCATTTTCGACTAGTCGTTGTGGTGGTTGACTATGTACCTCTGCGAACAGTGCGTTGTTTTCTTCAGGCAAGCTCACCAAACAACCACCACTTTACATACTCGATGCAGCACAATCCTCCTATTTAACTAGATGCATCATGCTCAGCACACACTTTGAGCATGCATTGATGATCCGTTTCACCTGATTTGTTGTAAACAAGTTCTTGGTGTTGACGTGGTCGTTTTTGCTGATGATGAAATTCGTCCCATCCTTTGTGATGTCGTACTTTTGAGCTCTTCGGTGATAATGGGCGTCACGATCGTACAAGAACGGACTTTCAAAAATCACTTGGCAAATATCGATGGAGATGACATCGCATTGAACCTCGTCGATGTAACGAGCAGATATTGCAAACTTTAGAGTACACTGACTCTCGATTTGCTGATTCACGTAGGAAGTGAACCATTCCAAAGGATATGGTCGAGGATGATGAGTCATCTGCAAACCAAGTCGTCGAACCAGCTCGGCGAAGACCAAATTCTTTTGGCTTCCGGGGTCGAAGATGGCTGCGACTACCTCGTGCTTCACCTGTATGTTAACAGTGAACAATTCCTCTGTCGGGTTGTAGTCAATTGATGAACCTGAACCTTTCTCCTTTGGCATTGCCATTAGAGATAAGGTCATGTCCGTCTTTTCAACCGAATCCAACTGGATGATTTCCTCTGCGAGGGGAATAGAAGTAACCATAGTTGTTCGTGTGCTTAGTTCATCCCTCCTTGTTCTTTCTGGTCGCAGTTCAGGATGAAATTTATAACACTTCTCTTTTGTGTGCCTAGCAACATGACAATGCTCACAAGTGTTACCCGTATCATGGGTACCCTCTTCGGAGCTCATTGTGGTTGAAATCTCCCTCACGTTCTTGTCGTTGCGGGTTTTATTCTTCTTCTCAATCGCCAAAGTAGTCGTGTTCACTGTCGAGAAGTCTTGAACTCTGAATAGGCTTAGCTCAGCACTGATTATCTTCTGAAGTCCAGACGTGTATTTTCTGAACGTATGGGTGTCGGAAAGTGAGATGTCAAGGACCATTGTTTGTCTCCGAAACTCCGTCGTGTAGTCCTGGACAGATTGGTCGCGCCGTTGGTACAATCGGTGCCAACGATCCCATCTCTCCTTGAGATAACCCATCGGGTAGAATTCTTGTCTTAGGAGTTGCTTGAATTGACCCCATGCAAGGTCGTCAACTTCACCACTGGTGACAAGGGCCTTCCACTATGTCTTGGCGTGGTCTTTCATCTTCAAAGGTGCAAACTTCACCTTTTGAGCGCTACTGAACCATTTTAGGTCAAAGTATGTCTCAAGCTGGTCGATCCAAGAATCCAGTTTCTCGGCATCGATCACCCCATCATATATGGGTATCACAATCTTAGCATCGACCTTAAAAGATCCGACAGCTAAGGAGGCGTTGGCAAGATCGTCGGTCTTGTGGTCGCCTTGGTCTTCATCTTCGCCTACCTTGCCCAAGTCTTCACCAGTCTTCACACCCATAACCTTCCCTACTTCAGGAGGTACAATCATGGCCTGCTGTTTAATCCAAGCAAGCACGGTTTCCATGTCGATGGAGAGTTTAGCCACTTGTTCGACTAGATTAGCTTGAACAGAGGTATCATCAGGCATTGTCGGAGATGCGGCCGTATGAACTGTCAATTGATAGCCTGAAGTTGCAAGATGCTCTTGCGGGATCTCGTTAGAGGTTTTGTAACATTGACGAGTCTTCATCATCCATAGGACATGATAGTTGCTCTGATACTAACTTGATCCATTTGAGACCTAGCCTTAGTTTTCGCACTAGGCTCGCCCAGATACTAATATGCGGAATAACGAGATCTTACTCGGAAATACTGAAACCCAAAATTTGATCGAAAGCATAGCTCAAAGTAATTGCACAACTCTTTATTTCAAAGAGAGCTTTACACGTCGAATGTTAGACACACTTGCCTACGTCGAAAGAACTATATGCTGATATATGATCCAAGGCTGTAATAATATTCGATGATCTAAACTAGATCTATTACAAGATATTTATAGTCCAATCGTATGAGTATGTATCAGACTCAATAATCTAAACGTATTAGACTCATATAACTAACTAACCCTAAACAGTTAAGCTTAGTTATACATATTCAGATCGAATTACAATTCTGACCAGAGTTCGAATCCTTCCCAAGGTCGCAAACCTTTCAAAAGTTGCAAACCTTTTCGTGGTCGCGAATCTGTTTCGAACTCGAGCTGAGATCCTCCCGGATCACATGAGGTAGAGCAGTTGCATATGCATCATAATTGGAACATTTGTGTTCATGTCCTCCTCAAGTTCCCACTAAAAGAGACCATTTATGGTCCTAAATTAATTATGATATTCCTAGATGAAATTGTAAGCAATGGTTTACATGCTCATGCTCTGTGTATACACAATTTTTTTGTGTTATTCAATTTTTTTTATTCTACGATTTCCAAATATCATTGTTATTGTTGTTCATGTTAGCAGATAGACTACAATTCTTTTCCTCGCCATACCCCCATGCAAGAGGTTACCCTTATGAACAACCTATAAGATAGAAACATTGAAACAAAGGTATTTCATATTGCAATATTTTTTTAGTCTTATATAATTTGCTAATGTTAGGCATCAACTATTAGTTGTTCGTGTCTGGGACTATCACATTGCACATCATCTCATGCAATGGAGGATAGCAGAAGTTGAGTACCAAGTGAGGACTGCAACTATGTTGAAAGTAAACCGTACATTAGGTAATAGAAACTAATATCCTTAAAATTATGGTTGCAATATTTAATATTTTGGTTTAATATGTTGTGTTTATTAATTTTAGGTTGTTTGGCGAGCACACCAGATAGTTCATTTTATTTTTGCCCAGATGTCTTTGCAGCACAACCACTTGAGGGTAAGTTTTCCTTTTAGTATAATTTTTATGTTGTCTATGTGAGGAGTCTAAACTGTTGATTCTGTAGCAGTTTTACAAACCTCTCTCCCAAGAAACCGACGAGCAACCACTTACATCCACAATACAAATTAGAGAAGACAAGAAGCACTCAATCAATGATAGAAGAAGGTGCTCAACCTCTACATACACTGGAGCGATATTACTTGCTATAGAATATTTACTTAAAGTCAATCATTTTTATAGGTTACTTATAGTTTTCATTATAGTGTTACATTTCATCATCTTTTGATATTATTAATTTATTGAAATTTTGTTCCAATATGTGCAATTTATCAATGAAGATTCATAAAACAAGATTGTGCCCATTTCACACATTCCAATCCTAAGCTACTTCAATTGCTTCTTTTAACATAATTGGTATTTGGAATGAACTACAAGAACTTTGTTGTACACAGCAAGAGTTTTAACTCACCTTGAGTCTAGCTTATTTCCAGAGGTAGCACATATTCCAGAATTAGCACACACTGTGAAATTAATGTATGATTATTAGTCATTAAAACAACAGATATTAAATCGACAATTGAACAAACATTTCAATTTTGTAATGTTTGACCCTTATTTCTTGGATATTCTCAACTGATACAAAAGAAATTTAACCTTTGAAACTTCACCCAACAAAATTATCAGGAATTCTTGTGCAATAAAATTTTTTTGGTATTTTTTTATACAAAAGCAATACAAGTCCGATTGACAATCCAGTTATGTAAATTTGATTGTTTTGGACTCACAATTCTATCAGTTCAAATGAATCGTCAATCGGAGTTATAAATCAAAAGATATATCAATCTTGAAAGAATTTGAAAGTTTTAGTTTAATTTTTCAAATTAAATTGTACTGAAATTTACAACTTTTTTGGCATTCATATCTTTTCATCTATAAATCCAATTGAAAATCCATTTGAACCACCACAATTTTGAGGTCAAAATGATCATATCGGCACAACTAGATCGTCAACTAGACTTATATATTTTAAGATATAATACAATATGATGTATTTTCATATATAACTCTGATTGATGATCCATTTATATCAATTTAATCGTTTTGGCTTCATAATTCTAATTATCAAAATGGATCGTCAATCAGAGTTATAATTTAAAAGATATGGAAACCTAAAAACTTGAAAATTCATGTAGAATGCACTATTTTGTTTCAGGTTATTTAGTTTAAATTAGAAAATAGAAGTACTATCTAACGTAGTCCCCTTACCACCTCTCATTTAATATTTATCTTAATTTAAAAGAAATTAATACTTTTCATTGTAGGTTATAGCAATTTTGACGACATGCAAGGAACATTCGCCCCCTTACTAGTTTAGTTTTAAGAGTTCGTATTGGTAAGGTTTCAAAAATTGAATAACTTTATTTCTGAATTTTTTATTTTTATTTAATATTTAATCTTAGAGTTTGTATTAGTTAAGATTTTATAAATTTAATAATTTTAATTTTGAATGTTAATATTTTGCCTTTAAATTGAATTTGTTAAGGATTTCTTTTGAAATATGAGCCATTATAACTCGAGTTCACCAAAAAGATGGACAGATCTTTTTCTTTTTCTTGATTAACATGAAAATTTCTTGATTTTTTTTACATTCAGTTTTGAGAGTTTGTATTAGTTAAGATTCCATAAATTTAATAGTTTAAAATTTGAATTTTTAATATTTTGTCTTTAAATTTGTTAGTTAAATATTTCTTTTGAAAATCTTAGCAATTATAACTTGGGTGCACCAAATAAATGGATAGATCTTTTTATTTTCTCGATTAATGTGGTAATTTCTTGATTTTTGAGTTAATATGGGAGCTCTTATGGAGCCGGTGATTAGTATATTCTAGTCGTCAACCCATGCACCTACACAAGCTAGTTTTCAAAAATAATAACCTTAATTAGATTAGCTACACAAAAGTTTGATCCATATAAATCTAAACTAAATTTGGAATAAAAAAACTTGAACAATTTGAATTATATATTACAAAACCTAATTGGACTATGAATTGAAAGTTTATATTGTATATACGGGACAGTACACCATTAATTAATTCATAACTTATATTGTGTTTGAAACTTTTGTCTAGTTATCATCTTTTAGTTTTTTATTGCTGCATAAATAGCTTGTATGGAAGGATTAGAAAGTTGGTTAATTTGTGAATGTTTGAGATAAAAAGAAGTATATTCTGATTAAAAAAATACATGAAAAAAAGCAATTCAAGAACATTGGTGTCTTTCTTATTATTCCTGAGCGATACACTTGGTATTTAATACAACGATGTACAGGTGAGGGCTTTGTTAATAGAACTGCAACATATCAAAAATCACATGTGATCAACTGCTTATATATATATTTCTTACCTGTCGAATGGTTCATAAGAACTTAGTTACTATTTTTACTTCAAAAGAAAAAATAATAATTATAGAGTAAACAAAGAATAATTAATTTACATACTCATACGTTAGCTAATCAAATTCTCAGATTCAATGAATTATAGCTGTAGACAGACAAATCTGAGCAAAACAACTCAATAAAAATAATAATGTACAAATACTTATTTTTAGTCAAGTAAATAAACATGTGTTATATATCATTTTAAAATCATCAAATCTACTCTAAGTCGAGAGTTGAGAACTCATAAAAGAGCTTATCCAAACGTCACTTCAATAATTCAGATAAATTATATATTTAGCTTAGAGTTTGTATTAGGTAAGGTTTTATAATTTTAATAGTTTTTATTCCAAATTTTTAATTTTTCTTAATATGTACTCTTATAGTTTGTATTAGTCAATATTTTAAAAAATTAATAATTTTAATTCCAATTTTTTTTTAATATTTAGACTTATTGTTTCTATTAGTTAATATTTTAGAAATTTAATAATTTTAATTCTGAATTTAAATTATTTTGTCTTAGAGTGTATTCGTGAAGAAAATTCTAAATTTCAGAAATTTAATAATTTAGTTGTGAATTTTTAATTTTCTTTAATATTTAGTCTAAGTGTTTGAATTAGTTAATATTTCGGAAATTAATATTTTTAATTTTCGATTTTAATTTTCATTAATACCTAGTTTTAAGGTTTGTATTAGATAAGGCTGATGAAATTTAATAATTTTATTTTTGGATTTTTAATATTTTGTTATACAAATATATTAGTTAAGAATTTCTTTCGTAAATCTGGGAAATTATAACTTGGAAGCATAAAAAAATGGTCAGATTTTTTTTGTTTTGTTGATTAATGTGATATTTTATGACTTTTCAATTAGTAATTTTAATATTCCTTAATATTTAGTTTTAGAGTTTGTATTAGTTAAGATTGCAGAAATTTTGTAATTTTAATTCTAAAATTTTAATATTTAGTTTACGTGTAATTCAATTTACTAATTTTTTATTCACCTTCCATATTTCCTAGGAAACTAACCCGAAAACTTAATAATTGAAACAAAACATATGCTGATTAAATTGCATTCTATATGTTAATATCATTATAAATATCCGAATAATGTAAACAAAATTTTTTTAATTTTTATTTAATATACTTGTTTTTAATGAAAATTAAAAATTCTCGTTATTATTTTTCAAAGTACATCTATTTAATATTTTAAATTTTTAGTTTTATTAATATTTAGCATTAAGATTTTAGAAGTTAATATTTCAAAATTTGACAATTTTAATTTTCGTGTATTAGCTAAGATTTCAAAATTTTAATAGTTTTAAATATATATTTCTTTATTCTTTGATAATTAGTCTTAGAGTTTTTATTAGTTAAGGTTTAAGGAATTAAATACATTTAATATCGAATTTTTACTTTCCTTACTATTTAGATATAAATTTTGTGTTAGTTTAGGTTGTGAATTTGAATTTAAATATTTTAATTTGCATGATATTTAATAGTCTTGGTGTTTTAAATTTTTTATTCTCATGTATTTATCTTAGAGTCCGTATATAATGTTTCAAAACTTTAATAATTTTAATTTCAAATTTTTTATTTTTTTATGATGTTTAGTCCGAAATTTTTTATTACTTAATGTTTCAAAAATTCATTAATTTTAAAAACGTATTTTATTATTTTCCCATGTGTCTAATATTTTAGTTGGTTTTAGTAAAGGTTTCATAAATGTAAGAATTGGAATTCTAAATTTTTAATTTATTTAATATTTAGTATTTTAGTTAGTATTATTTAATGTTTCAAAACTTTAATAATTTTAAGTCCAAATTTTTAGTTTTCTTTATATTGAGTCTGAGAGTTTATATTAGTTAAGGTTTTAAAAATTGAATTTAATAATTTTATTTTTCCTAAATTTTTATTATTTGTGTTTTTATAATTTAAGGTTTTAGAAAATTGATAATTTTAATTCTAATTTTTTAATCTTCTCAGTATTTAGTTTTTTAAGTTGTATTAGTTAAGGTTTTAGAATTTTAATAATTTAAATTTAAAATTTAAAATTTTCTTAGTATTTTATCTTAGAGATTGTATTAGTTAAGATTTCAGAAATTTAATAATTCTAATTATAAAGTTTTAGTTTTTATTAATGTTTAGTTTTAGAGTTTGTAGTAGTTAATGTTATTGAAATTTAATAGCTTTAATTTCAAATTTTTTTATATTTTATCTTATAATTGTATTAGTTAAGAATTTATTTTGTAGATCTCAACAATTATAAGTGGGGTCCACCAAATAGATAGCGAGATGTTTTTATTTTTCTTGATTATTTTAAAATTTCTTAATTTTTGTGTTAATATGAGAGCTCTTACGAGATCTGTAAATATTTTTAGTTTTATTAGTATTTAGTTTTGGAGTTTGTATTAGTTAAGGTTTCACTAATTATATTTATTAGTTTTAATATCAAAATTTTAATTTTTCTTAATATTTAGTCATAATTGTTTTGTTAAGATATCATAATTTTAATAATTTTAATTTTTTTAATATTTATCCTAGAGTTTGAAGTAGTTAAAATTTCAAAAATTTAATAATTTAAATTATGAATTTTTAGCTTTCTTAATATTTATTTGTCAAGTTTGTATTAGCTAAGATTTTAGCAATTTGTTAATGTTGATTTCAAATTTTTAATATTTTTTTTCTGAGAATTGTGTTAGTTAACGTTTTCTTTTATAACTTTGAGCCCTTATAAGTAGGGTCCACCAAATAAATAGACAAATTCTTTTTCTCCATTAATGTGAGAATTTCTTTATTTTTGGGTTAATGTGGGAGCTATTATAGAGTATATAAGAATTTTTAATTTTCTTAATATTTGGTCTTGGTGTTTTTATTATTTAAGGTTTCAAAAATTGAATTTAATACTTTTAATTTGAAATTTTTAATTTTCACTAATATTTATTTTTAGAGTTTCTATTAATTAAGGTTTTAGAAATTTAAGAATTTTAATTCCGAATTTTTTTAAATTTCTTAATATTTAGTGTTAGAGTTTGTGTTAATGAATGTTTAAAAAATTGATAATTTTAAATCCAAAATTTTAGTATTTTGTTTTATGATTGTATATGTTAAGGATTTCTTCGTAAAACTAAGCCGTCGTGACTGGAATGCGCTAAATAAAAGGTCAAAAATCTTTTCTTGATAAAAGTAGGAAGTTTTTAGATTTTTGAGTCAACGTGGTAGTTCTTGTGGAGTCTGAAATTAGTAAATATATAGATAGATAGATAGTATGGAAATGCATGGATTGATTGATGTTTACTACTACTTGTTATTTCTGCGAGAGTAGACTTGATCAGTATTTACATGCCGTCTGATAAGAATGATAGTAAACTTTTGCCCATTTGCTTTCAGCTTCTCTGTTCGCCGAATGTGAAGAGGAATTCATGAATATGCTGACAGCTATCTGACATTCTTTTCTACAGGGCGCCTTCTTTTCTTGTATGTTAAGGTACTCATTGGCAACAAGTGATTCTCACTACTCCATGTGATCATGAGTGAATTTTGCAGTTATCTTGAAAAAAGGTCCCTTTCACTTAGTTTCAGTCCAATTTTGGTATGTTTTGTTGAATTGCAAAATCATTTGCAATGTCTGTCTCAACTCTCAAGGCAAGCCAATCAAGTGTTAATCAAGAGATAAAATTGTTTCCCATTTTACAAGACATAAAAAAACTGCTAACAAAGAAAAGAAAACAAAAGGACAGATGAAATCACACTTCTTAGCTAAAAAGATAATGTCATTTTGTGGAACAATTTGTACACTTCCTACTAACTGTCTCTGGAACAAGAGATGAAATTGGACAAGAGGTTTTGCTGCTCTCAATGGTCTGCTATGCATGCCACTCAACACAAACAGTCCAAAATTCAGCATCCAACGCAGAATGTCCCTCATGCTTATGATGCCATATGATTACATGAAAAAAAAAATAGTAGACACTCCTCAACTATCATTATTTGTGTAATCAAAATTAGAGTAAATGAGTTCTTCTATTACTTGAATAAGAGCGATGAGACATCTTGTTCAATTTTATATTAATTTATTTAATATATTAAATCACCGATATGTGAGACTGACGTATGAGATTAATATTTTAATAAAATCGACAAAGAATTGGATTGAAGAGTCTAATTGTTTCTATTTGAATAGTAGAGGAGATTATTGTTCTAATTAGAAATAGAGAAGTGTTTAATGTTATTTTCGCTAGGATTACACAACTCTCCAAAGCACGCATTATAAAGTTTGATTTGTAGGCTTTCAGCTGGTGATCTGGTTGATAGAAAACCAGGGCCTCATTGAAGTATCTCAATTCATCTGCTTTGTGAAGGGACAATGCACCCGAAATCCAAGCGGGTTGCAATGATTAGGCGAAGAATTTGGAAAGATTTGTGCGTGATTCGATGTAAAAAAGCGATCTTGATCGTGATAAATCATCATGATGAAGATTAGGCGCATCGAGATGCGAGCCCGGAGAGATGCTCTCGGAACTGCTACAGACCACACATGTATACAGTCTACACGACTACACCACACTGCACCATGCTCTACTGCCTCTGCTACGATGCACGAATGCTTTGTGCTTGTGCCGTGGCTGGAAAAGAGAGGTGATTAAAGCTGATGCACTCTTCTTTTGCTTTCTCCCCCACTTTGGGCACCTTTGAGCCCCAGCAGCAGCCGATGATTCCCATGCAAATACAAATCGCTCTTTGTGACAAGAAAAAAAAAATTGTTCTTTTTCTGTCTTACTGGGTCCTCCCTGCCCTCCTTTGTGAGCTCCAAGGCCTGCCCTGAGCTATAATTTTCAGCCGGGGGAAAATTACATACAGGCCCCTTCACTTCACCTAGCATTTCGTGGTTGTCCTTCGCGTTATCTTGAGTTCTGTATATTGCATAGATTTAAAATACTAGTGATTTTGTGTAGATAAGCCTCTCGACTCTTGGAACCTCATCTATTTTCAGATTTTTCAGTTTCTCTTTCTGAAAAGTATAGGAAAAACTTCCATACATACAATTTGTTTTACAACGTCTCAAATTTAACATACATGCAGGGGTAGAGAGGGGATCTTTAATGAGGATGATTCTCACCTCACCACCCTTTTATTATTAGATTGATAAATAATACATTGATTTGAGGGTAAAAGAAGATCCTTAACAATGACAAATACATAACACTGTTGCGCACAAGATTTTGCCTTATGAAACATAAAAAATTTCATCCCTATTATTTGCCATCCTTTATGAGAATTTTTAAATTATACATCTGCAGATACGATATATTCGCTCAATGCTTTTTCATCAAGAAAAGAGGGAAATTATGTACAGAAAGGGTATAAGATTGGATCTGAAGTTGGAAATTTGGAAGCTAGAGGGCTGACACATAATTGATCTGTTTCAGTGACTACAGCCTCCAGCAATTTCCTTTTGCAGGCCCAAGATAGTCTCATATATACACACACATCAAATTACTGTTAGTGCTCAGGCCCTTGTTAAGGAGATGTCCCTTTAGTTCTCTGCGGGTTCTGCACATTTTGTCACACTCCAGATTACTGCATGCCAAGCAAATGCCACTGCAACGCATTCTCCCTTTGGGATTCCCACCTTGCCACTGGGGATCTGTGTCATACAGAAACAAGAAAGAACAAAGCAACAAACAAATACTACCCCTATTTGATTTGATTTGATTTGATTTGATTGAGCTCTAAATTTTGGTACAAGAACCAAGCACAGAGATTGTTATTTTCACTTTTTAGCAGTTTACAGTTGAGAGATCAAGAAAGCCGGTCCTTTCACATGTTAAGGCAATCATGAGGTGCTCTGCGTTCTTTTGCTCATTCCTATACATTTTTGCTCTCTTTTTTAATGCGTTCTTTTGATGCCGAGTTCTTTGAGACCCTTTTGCAGAAAACGGTGTGGGGGAGAAAGGTTTTGCAAAAGAGATGTTCACAACGAGCTGCATATGTGATGTGATGGATCCCGATGTGTAATCCGATCAAAGGGGTGCACTGTTTTTTTGTGCATCCTTTTGCTTTCATCTTGCTCTAAAGAAGATTGATGGGCTAGCCTGTCCAAGGATAATTTGATTTTAAATGACATATAATATACTCCCTCCTTTGCCTCTACATGTTCATACCAGCTTGTTTCAAGTCTACTAGACTTGTACGGTACCCTGGTTTCTATTCTACTCGCCCCATTTCCCATCTAGTTAGAAGTTTCATTGAATCCAACTAATTTGCGATAATTTCTCTCTTACTTTGGAACATGTGTTGCAGGTGTCTCAAAACCTGTAATACAAATAACAAACTGCATTAGTTGTGCAATATAACCAAATACAAGAATTGAAGTCTATATTTTCTGACACTTGAAATGCTCTCTATCACTAAAAAAACACATGCTTGGTCAACCTGTCACACAAATCAAAAACATTTTTACAAATATTTTAAACATATTTCAACCTTATCAAATCACTGTACACCTAAAAATTAACAATATCACAAAAGATGTGATTATTTATATAACAATAATATCTTACTAGATATATCAAATATCTTAATATCATCCTAGTTTTACCACAAAACACCACATCACATTGAAATCCCAAACAGAACCTAAGAATAATGTGATTCAGTATTATCACAGATGAACCCTGCCGGCCAATGGAGTTTCTTAAGAAGAAACTAGTATTAGTGAAATAATGTTCACATCTGCATTGTCTGAACAAAGATCCAGCACTGCCATTATCTAATTCTAGATGTGAACTAATCTAGGTTATTCTTTAACTATTCTTCTCTGTTCTTTCCCAGAAGCTTGTAACAGTGTCCATTTCACATGTTATTAGTCTCACTTACCAAGGCCTGAAGTATCAAAAAAATAAAATAAAATAAAATAGATACACATGGATTTGTGAAGGCACATGACACATGTGCTGTTACTATTCTGATCAAAGGGAAGGGAAGCAAAAGTGATCAAAAGAGGAGGGGAGGTACCATGATTAATTATCATTCCTAAGCTCGAGAAGGCGACAACTTTGGCCTTCCATCATGTTCCCTACATAGCTCCCCTTTTTATCAAACTGCTAAGCTCCTAGGATTAAAGATGACATCTTATTAAGTCTTAAACTTGGGTTTTTCAAATGCTTGGCCAAGTAGGACAAATCTGAAGGAGAGGGACAGTGACTCCCAAGTGCCCTTTTGTTCTCTTGCTGTGGCATGGGCTTAGGAAAATGTCCAATTAAGGCCTGCACTTTTGGGCCCAAAGCAAGTGGCAATGAGAGAGATGAAAAGAGAAGGAAACAAAGAGATGGGGATAAAAAGGGAAAGCTCACATATGTTGTCAAGAAAAAGCTTCTTGAGGGAAGTTGATGCTTTCAAATTTCCTTTGACTAGGTACAATTTACATAGGGGTGTTTAAAATTTCATGATAAATCTTGGATCTTTGGTATAGTAAGTGATGCTTTTTTTTTTCTTATTGTCATATGAATCATATTCTCTTTTATGCACTCATGTAATATTTGTTGATAAGTGGGCCTTTCACATTTCATACATGTATTGAGTGGACAAAATCTCTGTAAAAAATTTCTTATTAAGTGATGTATGAGAATGTAGTCTGAACTGTCTAACAAGAACAAACAATTGAGAGATATGGTAACATTTCGAAAGCTCCTTTCGAGTGGGTGAAATTGAGCGGTTTCAGATGCCTTCTTATCATCCATCACATTGAAAAAGTTACTCCTACTAATTAATTTCTGTCCACATTAAGCACCAATGGGTCTAGTTGCCAGATTGTCATAAAATTTGGTAACAAAAATTCGATTGTGGCATGTCAAGAGCCTCGAAAGAAACTCACTACCAGAGCACTTAGTGACGTGTGAGAAGGTAGTCTCCAACTCTTCAACACTTGATCAAGAAACAATGGCTCAGATATATTTTTGGTATTTTAGGTGACCCTTTCGAGTCGATGCGATCGAGCTGTTAGCTGCCCTCAATTTCGGACAATTTCATCTCTTTCTGCCGTCTCTTCTGGCAGGAGACTCCTTAATTAACTTTTGTCCGCGTTGAGCACTTGAGCCTGATTGACAGCTTGTGTCATAGGGTTTTCATTTGCCTATCAATTATGAACTAGATATATCACTATTCAGGCAGAAGCAAAAACATAAGCCAGACCTTAGCTTGCTTATTATGGACCGGCCAATTGGAATCGGAGAGATGCAATTGTTCATGGGACCCGATTATATAACACACTCCACGACAAGAGCTTACAAAACGTGGACGGGAAGCTCCTCTAGCTAGAGTAGTGATGGAGATATGTTTTTGACCTTAAGCAGCAGCAAGTTTTGGAGTCCTTATTGGTGACAAGAATAGACATCTCATACTTGTCCTCACACCGTGGTTGGTAACTTGGTATGGGGCCTCATTGAAGGGATTCATGTTTGACTTACCATCATATTTTATCTAAATAAAATATAGTATGTTGTATCTAAATTTACTTAGATAAAATATGATATTAAATTAAATATATCATCAGTCTATCTTTAAAAAAAAAAAAGATCGATTTAGTCTTAAAAAACTTTGTAAAAAAACATCTCGAACTGTTTATATGAAGTTAGGTTGCGGCTCACGATACGAACAAGTTTCCTTTCTCATCATGCAAATATGGACTTCACGTTTAATGTGCAGTTGAGAGTGATTAATATGGTATGAGAGAAAGAAAGAGATAAAAAAGTGTGATTAATATGAATGGATAATGGAAAGGCAATGGCATATTAGACGAGATAGATACATATTTCATCTCATAATTGTAAAACGCTACTCAGTTCAACATTTTTCTGATTGGTTTTTATGCTTTGCATTTTCGCAAAAGACAACAATATAAACTATATGATTAGTTCTTGTCTGGTAAAGTCCAAAATATAATTTTTTTTACTTTAATTGGTTAATTCAGTTTTCATGGTTTATGAACTATGAAAACTCTATACAATGTAGTACGATAAAAAAAAACTAATTGTCTAATACATTTATTGAAAAAATGCATTTCATATACAATTTTTCTTTACAAATGCAAACAAATCTTAATTCGATAAAAAAAAATTTAAAAGTTTTGATTTCTCAGAGTACACAAGTTATAGAAGTATGGAAGGGATAACTTTGTACGTTTGCTTAAATTTTCCATTAAATCCGATTCAATTATTTTTTAGCCAATTTTGCACTCCAACCATCTAGAAGAGTGCTGTTTGTTGGAAAAATATTATACGAATAGGGTTTCATGTGATATATTAATCAAGAGTCGTCCATTTAAAATATGCTTATGGTCTGTATTACAATATGATTATTTTTTTATTAGAACTCTCAGATTCGCATAAGTTGCTCGCCTGATTCGCAGCTGAAGTCCTCCTAGCTCTGTCAAACTGACATTAATACTTGCACGCATGGTGATGGTGATTATGATCACCTTCAGATCCAAAGCAAAGCAAATCCCGATAGGACAATATTGGCAAAATTACCGCGATAAATATACACAAGAAGATGGATGAACTGCACATTATGAGAGATCAGTATATAGTCAGAATCTTTTTCGGTCTCAAAATGTTTGAAACAAGTAATTATATGTTTTTATTTATAAATAAAACAATTTATTGTGGAGGATTTGTTTTTATGTGTTTCAGAACAAGAACACAACAATTCAGGACAAATTTGAGGCAAATATAGAATGGAATATAGTTGAAATGGACTTGGAGAAGTGGAGTGCGAAGAAATGAACTATAATACAAGAACTGAGACTAGCACAAGGGTTGACACTGGCGTGCCTTGAGCGGAGCACGCCCCTTGCCACAACAAGAACTAAGATTGGCACAAGAGTTGACACTGACGTGCCCTGAGCGGAGCACGCCCCTTGCCACCGATTGTGCTCGACTTGATCCTCTCCCCTCATGTGTACTAGCCAACCGAAGTTGGTACAAGAACTGAGACAGGCACAAGGGTTGACACTGGCGTGCCCCGAGTGGAGTACACCCCTGCCATCGATTCTGCTCGACTAGACCCCCTCCCCTCATATGCGTGCTAGCCAACCGAAGTTGGTATGTGTCAGGGCATGCCCGTGCTTCACTCAGGTTGCTCCAATTGACTGAGTTTTGCACATATTTTGAGATGTGATTTGAATGGATTTCTTTAGTGATTTTGAGACGATTGTAATTGTATTAATTTAGGATTTTTTAGGCTTCAAATAGAGAGATTTTTGGATTAGTTTATCATGCAGAGAAATTCAGTTTTAGCTCTCTCTCTCTCTCTCTAATTTAGGCTTGGTTTTAGTTTAGTTTTCAATCTAGTTTTGGGTCAAATTGTAAGCCAACTTATACAGTTATTTTTCTTTCATTAATTCAATTTCATATGTTTTATTTTTACAATATTTGTTGTTTCTTAATGGCTTATGGTGAATAATTTTTCTAAAGGGTTAGGGATGATCTAATTCATAGGGTACAATTTTGGCTTTGATTTGTTTCAAAGATTGTCAATTTATTTTCTAAATTCTTATACTCTAAACCCCATATTTGTGCTTCATTGGCGGTGGTATTCGTACTCCATGGAACGATTGGTATCCGTACGTTAGGACAATACGCGACCGTTATACTCTAACGATTAACCTAGGGTTTAGAAGGAGTTTTGTGTCTAATTGAGTTAGAGCAATAGACATGATCCTTCATAACTATTATATAATTTCCAAGTTATCAACTTAATTTGTCTAGTTGAGAATCTCAATAATTATTTTTCAATTTATTTCTTTTACTAACAATTGTGTCTGATGATGATGGAAATGCTGAAATCCTAGGTTTTTCTCATTGATTTTGTTAAAACCAATTTCAGTAGTTTTAAATTTAGCTCTAAAAAAATATTCAACACTCGTAGATTTAGTTATATAATTTTCAATCCAAAAACAGACTTTGCTTGTCCATTGTGGATTTGATCATCATGTGCTCAATGATAAGTCATCAACTTATAATTTTAATATAACACACCCTTCTGAGACGTATCAATAATAAAAAACAGAATATAGTTAACAGATGAACAAAATACCGCAAAGCGAATAATGAGTATACAGATGATTATTTGAAATTATATGAACAATTATACATTCACACTATCATGCGGGTGTATTTCATGATCTCATAAGCTTAGAAGGCATATTTAACTCATAGTATCATCAAAATTAGCAAATATACTTAATATTTATTTATACCACTTTTTATCACACTATGATTACATTACTAAACCAAAAATAATCATATTAGAGAATTACCATAGTTTTACACTATAAATATCACTTGCAAAAAGTCCAAATAATAATTTAGAAATATACAAAGATAATTAAACAGTTTGACAACCAAAATATTAGTTGAGATATACACAAAATTAAGACTGCAACTAATTAGTTGTCAAAAACAATATTACCGCCGGATACCTCAATTTATGACATATCAAAAAATAGAAAGTCCTCCTCAGTGGTTTCTTTATTTGGTTGTCTATGCATATAAGCATCAACAAAGAATTTACCTAATTTAATTGATTTAATATAAGATTCTACAGAAATGTGAACATAAATACGACCAACCGATTAAACATTTGGCAATGTTAATAGTACTCCGACTCTAATATTAGTGATGTTTCGGCCACAGATACTGACTTAACAGGCGATTAATCACCGGTCAAGACCGTTTTTTACCGCACCGAGAGAGATAAGAGACGCCGCTAGAGAGAGAAATTTGATGCGCTCTCTCTCTTGGAAAAGGAGAAAAAAAAACACGTCCGAACCCCAAGAAGGCCAGAGGAAGGAAGCGAGTTAAAAGAAGCAGAGAGAGAGGAGAGGCTACGACGGGCCCCGTGGCCGCGGGATTCCTTTCACCTTTCACTTTCCTCTCTCTCACCTTTTTTTCACCCTTTTACTCTCTCTCTCTCTCTCTCTACCTCACTACATTCTAAAAACCAAACCTCGAATCCGTCATACTCACACCTTTCACAGCACAGGTACTACGAGCATTGTACCACACAGGCCAGAGCCAAGTGTAGCATGTACAACAAGTGTAATGGCTCGATGGGACTAGCGAATTGACGGGGTTACTGCGGCAATGACGCTGCAGATGGAGCCGCCGGTGCCGCCTGCGCCGCGCGCGGCGGCGACGAGCTGCGACCTGCACCCGGGCGAGACGTTCACCGGCTTCTGCGCTGCCTGCCTCCGCGAGCGCCTGGCTGGCCTTGAGGCCTCCGCCGCCGCGGCGTCCGCGCCCGGCCGGAAGTCCACCTCCGCCATCCGGTCCCTCTTCTCCAGGCCCTTCGCCGCCGGGGCCTCGTCCGCGTCAGGCGCCGTTGCGTTGCCGGACCTCCGGCGCTGCAAGTCCTTCTCCTGCGGCCGCGGTGGCGACGTCCTCGCAGCGGACGAGCCGCGGCGGTCGTGTGACGTGCGGGGGCGCAGTACGCTCTGGGCGCTGTTCCACCAGGACGACCGCGAGAGCGTCCGCGACGGCACGGCCTTCGGCGCATTCCCCGCCTCGTCCTCCACGGCGGCCGCGGCGCTCGCCGCCGAGGTCCCGCCGCCGCCTCCCCCGCCGTGCGTACCTGAGGCGTTCTTGGAGGAGGAGATCACTGTGGCAGAGGAGAGCGATGAGATAACTCCGGTGGTGGAGCCTGTCTTGGTGATGGACACCTCAGGGGAGATGGAAACTGAGGCCAATGCGGCGCTGGAGGCTAAGGCCATGAAGGATCACATAGATCTCGAGTCCTCGCAGCCCAAGAAACCGCCGCCCAAGGACCTGAAAGAAATCGCCGGGAGCTTCTGGCTTGCCGCCTCGGTGTTCAGCAAGAAATGGCAGAAGTGGCGGCGCAAGCAAAAGCTCAAGAAGCAGGAAGCTTCCGGCGGCAAGGCCGCGGCCGCGGCAATGCCACCACCGGACAAGCCCTCCAAGCCGTCATTTCTCCGGCGCCGCCGCCTACGCGGTGAGGCCTGTTCGGAGCTCACGGGTGGCCGGCGTTCTTGCGACACCGACCCAAGATTCTCCCTCGACGCGGGCCGCATGTCCGTCGACGACGCTGGCTTCTGCTGGGACGAGCCCCGCGCATCCTGGGACGGCTACCTGTTCGGCGCCGGCGCCGTCATTGGCCTCGCCCGCGCGGCCCCGCCGCTCTCCCGCCTCCCGCCCATCCTCTCCGCCCTCGAGGACTCCCCGGCCGGCATCGTGGAGCGCTCCGACGGTCAAATCCCCGTGGAGGACGACACCGAGGCCGAGCCCGATGCCTCCTTGCCCGGCGGTTCGGCACAGACGCGAGACTATTACATGGACACATCCAGCCGGAGACGCCGGAGCCTGGAGCGGTCCAGCTCCGTGCGCAGGCCGTCCTTTGAAGTCACTGATCCGAAGACAAGCATGCGCAGGCCGTCCTTTGAAGTCGCTGACCCGAAGACAAGCATGCGCAGGCCGTCCTTTGAAGTCACCGACCCGAAGACAAGCATGCGCAGGCCGTCCTTTGAAGTCACCGACCCGAAGCCATTGCCTGCCGCAGCCACCATAGCCATTAGTAGGGAATCCCCTCCAATTGGCAGCTCAGAGTTCTACCACTTCCACCATGCCGAAGATCTGCTCGACCGCGGGTTCAGCTCCAACTCGCTGGTCGAGGACTTCTCGGCAAGCCTCGAGGCCGCCTTCCCAGGCCCCGCCAAGAAGCCACGGAGGTGGCGCAAAGCATGGAGCCTCTGGGGATTCATACACCGCAGGGCCGCTGGCCGCAGGAACGGCGCTTCCGACGTTGGCGACCGGTCATTCTCGGAGCCATGGCCCGAGCTGCGCGTCCGCGGGTACAATGCCAGAATGCAGAGGTGTAACAGCAATGCCAGCGCCCGCAGCTCGTTCAGCAGCAACAGCGGCGGCCTCGGCAGCTCAAGGCGCAGCTATGTTGACACCAACGGCAATGTCAAGCGCAGAAGAGAAGAATACGTGCTTGAGCGTAACCGCAGCGCGCGCCACTCGCCAGGGCACGCCGACAACGGCATGCTGCGCTTCTACCTCACACCAATGCGGAGCGCCAGTGGGCGGCGTGGCGCCATCCTGCCGGGCAAAGGCGGGCGGCAGCTCAGGTCACAATCCTTCGCCCGGAGCGTACTCCGGCTGTACTGAGAGCCGTGAAGCAGGTTTCAGCTGTCACTTCGCAGCAGTAGTTACTAGTTAACTAGTGGGGAGCATAACCATAATCCTTTTTTACATCCTTGTGTATTGTTCTTTTTGTTCATTTGGAGGGTGGATAAAACGTGGTTCATCTCATAATTACCTCTTATATATGCTAGTGTTCGATGATCCCATCACCTTTCTACGGGCTCTAAAATCTAAATCACTAGTGTTTCACTTTCTCATTCTAGTGTCCCAGATACTATAACTTCATGTCAAAAATCATGCGGCTGCAACGCTAGACTTGGCCCCGGCCACTACCACATCTGATGGACTGGTCCCTTCAGGGACGGTGCTTTGTTCGCCGCCGCCTCGGAAACCGTTAAAGGCGGTTTATATTCTCTTGGTCCCTGAGAGCACCCTCGCCATGCCTCCCGCTCTCGCTGCCTCTCCCTCCCATATCAGGGGGAGCGCCCGTGCCATGGCGCCCACACGCCTAGGTCCACTGTCCCTCAAGGAATAGGACCCGCCGTATCGTGGGACTGCATGTATTTTTGTCCCGAATGAGTTGTGCTCCATATTTTTTTTTTATTAGACTGAGTCTAATGCACCGGCGTTTCGCGAGCCGTTTCAACAGAATATTTTCTAATATATTCTGTGGCACGTGTGTGAAACACCACCTAAAACATCCCTTTCTCCAATGCAAAGGCGCTTCGCGAGGCGCTTCGTACGGGTCCACAAGTAAATTAAATTTAGGTGATTTTAATAAAACATGAATAACTTTTAACTTAAAAATCGAATATATACGATATTTGGTCTCTATATGAAGATAATTTAAAGATCTACAACTTTCTCAATATAATCAACATTTAATTTGAGTTAGATTAATTATAAATTAAGAAACAAAAATTATATATAATTTGATCGCACGTATACCGAGGGCAAAAAAGCAGATGGGCCCGCATACAGAGCTAATTTTGCGACGCCACGAAGCGTCTCCACGCACGTAAACTGATTTTTTTAATATTTTTTTCACATGGGACCCACTTGCAGAAGACTGAGACGTCTCCATTGGACTCAGCCTTAAGAGCGTCGTTTTTTCTATCCAATGGCTTGCAGCACCACTAATCTCATTGTTAGGTTTGTCAATGAGTCGAACCAGAGTAGACTCAAGCAGAATCAATTCAAGTTCAAGTTCATTGATACTAAGATTCGAATTTGAGATCAAATTCGAGTTCAACTAAAATTATACTTAGAACCTAGCTAAAGCTGAGCTTAGATTTGATCTGAACTAAAATAGTGGCAGCTCTACTCATTGCAATCCCAAAGTGCTGTCTTGGTGTTTTGACCGGGGCTGGCCCATCTCCTCTCTTTTGTTCGGGCGGCCAAACTTCTGGGTATTGTTGCTTCCTCTTTGCACATTCGGCTGTTTTGATCAGGAGATAGTTGTGTGATCAGAGACCGAGAGATTCGGTGGGTATCATCTAGTGTAAGGACGTACGTAGCCATGAGATGATTAAGTAATTGGCAGGAGATGGCGGATCAAGCTCCATGTGGAATATCTTAATGATTCACCAAACATGTGCATCAGGAACGAACTAGGAAGCCCATGTTGCTAGGAGTTCAAACTGATAAGTTCTAATCCAAGCCGCGACTATAAATTACTTTACTAATACACGGTCTTCCTAAATTCCACTCGAGCATCTGGTCTATTTGTCGGGCTAACACAAAATACTACAAGAAAAAAAAAATTCGTAGGTAAAGCAGCTGTATGGCAAGGTTCCATGATCATAACAGTAATTATTTGAGCAATGCCATCGTGAGCTCATGACAATGGAATGAACACAATGAGAGTTAATTGAGCATTGGATGTATGTGATGATGATGAATGAACAAGGCCAGTGGCTTCACCTTCGCCGTCTGATTTTTGCTGTGAAGTCGTGCATTTATTTATTGGCCCAGACTATCGCAATGAAGGCAAACATGTTGACGATGATGTAGGCTGGCATCACCATATAAGCACCGTACCATGGCTTGCCCACCGATGTTGTTTTCACTGCCTTTTGCATGAAGCTGATGGCAACTTGTCATCTCCAACTGTTGGAATGTGTCTGATGTTTCTGACGTACGTAGCTCCCCACTATATTATACATGGAGCTGCTATGTTCAGATCACGGACACCGTCTTCTGGACTCTCCCATATACAGTTAGCCAACGACCCACCAGATCATCTCCAATCGTGCCACCTAGAAGAGAGATAGGTCACATGAATACAACTCAAGAAAGTGTCATTCCTCTGATGACTTGATTGTTGTGTAATTTTTAGCATTCATATTTTATAAAGTCCAATTAAGAATTAAATATTTCAATGACTTGGTTTTCGATTAGTATCTATTTATTATTTTAATGATTTATAACATTTATTGACTTTTGTTATTACTATTAGGATAAAATATTAATAATTTTAATAAATAATAATAAATGAATTAAAAATTAAAAATTGAACTTGAGGAAGCCAAATTATTTTATTAAATTCAAACATTAAAACATAATATTGAGCGTACTAAGTTAAAATTAAAATCGCATACAAATCCACTACATTCGAATATTGAAACATAAACGTATTTTAAAAAATTAGAAATACAACAAGATGATTATTGATCAGTATGTTTGCTTCCAAAATGTTACCAAATATACCCAGTTAAGTCGGTTTTGAGTTGTGCATGTGTAGGTTGTGAACGAATTGCAGCATTTCTTGTGAGTACATCAGTTAAAATGGGTGTAGCCCCTCTGTAGATCACAGGCGGTACAACAATGGATGTATCCGGATGGTCATTGTAATCATAGTTCTCGCCATCATAGTTTTGTTCATCATCTATTATCAAGTTGTGTAAAATGACACATGCTTGCATGATCTTGGCAAGAGTATACCGTTCCAAAACTGTGTCGTACTGTGTACAATGGCAAACCAAAATTGCAGTACTTCAAAAACTCGCTCAACATCTTTCCTTGCCCCTTCTTGATGATGCCCGAACAACCTATCATTCGCCATCTGTGGGAGCGGAATTGTCTTAACAAAGACAATTCACTCTGGGTATGTACTATTAGCAAGAGAGTATCCCATATTGTACTGTTGTTCACTCAGAGTAAAGTGAACCTAGGGAGCTCGGTCTTTTAATATATTGGTGAACAAGAGTGATTGGTTTAGCACGTTAATGTTGTTGTTGGAGCCAGCAACACCAAAAAAAACATATCATATCCAAAAATTATAGGAGACAACCGCTTCAAGTATAATAATAGGAATTCTATAGTCTTAAAAAGTAAATTATCTCTTCCATACTACTGGTTAATTTCTTCATTCCCATTGTACAATTAATGCTTTCAAACATCCCCATGTATCTCTCCTTATTGCAGTAGGCGTTGGATATCTTTGATGGTGAGGCTGCGAAGATATTCTTCGCCAAACTTGTTGATGACACCATCTACAAAGTACTCCAAGCACAGAATCGTTGTAGACTCCCCTATTTACACGTACTCATTAACAGATCGACAGGGCTACCATACGTTAACATACACATGGCTGCAATGCAATTCTATAAAGGGGAGGGTCCCTGATGGTTAGTGGCATCTCTCCTTTTAGTGAATTGGAAGACTACTCATCAAGGGCTTAGATAATGCGAAGAAAGAGTGGCTTCCTCATTCGAAATCTCCAGTGGAAAATATTGTCGAGGTAGACCAGCTCATCGAAGAAGTAGTTTGCGATGAGTTGTTGATGACTATTTTCCTGGTTCCATTCAATATATCTCCTACTGCTACGTCAACGGTGGCCGCTGGAGGAACAAGCTTCCAACCGGACATGAAGACTAGCAATAATAATTCATCGTCGGCCTCCTCTTCCTCCAAAAATTCCACTAAGAATTTTGCCATTCTATTGATAGCATCATCCTCAAACTATATGTGCTGGAGGTAGTTAGATGACATTTTGTGAAAGGGTTGTAAATAAAAGTTTGTGAAGAGATATGGTGTTTGAGATGAGAAGTTCGTTTGTAAAGACAAGTTCGTGAATGGGTCGAATATATAAACTATACTTCCAACAACTATATTCTAACAGCTAGTTTGCAACAACTAAGTTACAATAGCTAGATTCCAACGACTAGTTTCCAATGGTTATTTTTGGAGAGAAATATTGTAAATTTAATTGATGCATATATTAATTAAAAATACACATGGATTGATTAAAAATACACATAGGTGAATTAAAAAGGCTCATAGATTAACAAAAAGTATACATAGATTAGCTAAAGATACATAGGTTAATGAAAAAGATAAATGAGCTAATAATTGGCCACCTAAGTTAATTGAAAAACTAAGAAACTAATATTCCTCATCTCTCTCACTAAGCTTTTTTCTGAGTATCTTCAATGCTACCGCATATTCCTCACTCTGTACGTCATCGAAGTTGGATCTGTCGAATGCCATCAGTTTCCAATACGCCTAGTACATAGCGGCTTTTTCCTTGGATTTGCCTATATCATGCAAAGATCTGGAGACAAGAACTATGTCCTTCCTCTTTTCATCTCGATTAACTTGAGTGGTAATGAAGGTCTCTAGGTCCGCTTTGATTGCCACTATATAATTTTGCATTTTGTTCTTACTTTTGCGTTTCTCCTTGACAACATCTCGTCCTTCCAGCTATGTCTCTTCTTCAGATACATCAGCTTCTTTGGATGACGACGTGTATCCACCTGACTCGATTAACCTACTTCATTTGTTAGCAAGCTCGACATACACTCTATATCACTTAGGTTGATTGAGAATTGCTATCTACCAGTGATCCAAGATGAAAGGATGGCCTATCTCTATCTTGTACAACTCAAGGGTTTGTGCCATGAGTTGGTCGTCGGAACAACCGCTTGCATATCCTTCGTTCAGTCAGAGCCAAATACCATTAAATTGGATCACTTTCTTGTTGGTCCGCTATCAATGATCTTTGCAGTGTTTGGTCTCCCTTCTCCTACTTTTTTGGCTCGTCTTGTTGTATGCGATTGCAATATTCGCCCAATGCATATCACATTTGCTGTTGTTTCCATTAATAGATCAAGAGAATTATTGAGCCAAACACTGATCTACATATTGTCAACCAAAAATGAATTATGTGGTAATAAAAATTTATTTAAGTCTTGTGAATTTATCACCCTCCAAGCATTGATCTACATAAATGAAATTATTACCAACCATATGTCATTGTCCGCCGATCATGGAAAACGCTTTGTCTTCTCTCCAGCATCAGCGACAGTATTAGTGTTATCATCGTCAATGATGATTCGCACCATCAGATCAGTTGGAGTAGAATGTGGAGTGCCACCATCGGACACTGATATAGTGTGAATTATCTCTAGGCGGTTGTGGTAGAGAAAACTGTGGATAATTTGCCGACATATCGAAAAATGAAAATTTTACTCATATTGAGGGGGTTGAGGAAATGAGTGGGCGTTTGGTGGACAGGGAGGATAACTTGGTGCATATGGAGGGTGATTTGGTGTATATGGACGGTAGTTTGGAGTATATGGTGACTATGAAAAGTTGGGTTGCTGTTGATTACCAGGATTTTTTGTGTTTTCATTGGGAAATTAGGAAAAATCGAGCTAGTTTAGGAAACCACCAGATGGATTAAAATCCATATGAGTTTTAGAAAATTTTGGAAGAATTTGGAGTTGGTTTGGAACTAGATTGATATAGAATGGTATGCAAAAATGAGGCAACAACATAGTATTTATAAAGGATGGAACTGTGTAAAATTTTCACTTTTTTTTAAGAATTTTTTCTAATTTTTTACTAGTTTTATGAATTTTTTGGTCAAAAAATACAAGAAATAACTCAACTGCTATATTTTCAACAGCTCTTTTTTATGTCATTAACAAGTGGGCCCCACTGAAAATTAAATTCCACTAGCTAGTTTTTTAGAAAAACAAAAAACAAAGACTGATAAGTGGGCCAACATATCACCAAGGTCCATCTATTAGCCTCTGTGTATGGTGTAAGTACAGATGGGCAAAAAATTTATACGTTTTTAATTAATTTCAACGGTCATTTTTGAAATTGTGTCACTTACATGTGGGGTCGGGCGTCGAAGGACTCACTTGTCGGTGAGTAGGGGTCAACTGCGTGCGCGTGGGTGAGCGGAGTGAGGCTGATGCACCCAATGCGATTCACGTATTTTGTTGGGCCCACGTATGCGCATTGCAAGTACCCGTTTCACTGAGATGTGGGGACGTGACTCGTGAGACCCACTTGTCACTGAGTGTGCGTAGGGTGCTGGCGGGTGTGCGAGCACAATGACACAGGAGCACTCACGTCTATTGTGGGGCCCACGCGCCTCGCTTCGAGTGACGCACTCCTAATGAGCATGTGTCACTGATAGGTGAATCTCGTTTTTTCTTGGACCCACATATCAATATATATTTGTTGTGAGTAATGGTGCGCATATGAGACTCGTTTATGGCTTGCAAAAACGCGTCGCCGCACATCGACTTCGTCTCCAATGACGATGCTCTGCTTGATGCGCATTTGTCGGCCACCTGCTTCCCTCTTGTGCACAACGGCCGTCCCATTGTGACGCACATGCGCTGAGCAACCGTCGATCACCGTCAGTGTGCGCCGCCGCGCGCCACCATGTTGGAGCTAGCCTTAGGTATTCTGTGAGCACTTCCGATCCAACAAAATTATAGTTCTAGTAAAAAAATGTTTGTAAATACTTGTCGCTTTTTTGCTTTCTAAAGCCATATTTAGCTAAAAGTAAAAAATTTCATAGAAAAAAGTATCATCTTTAGATTTTGTGTTCAATAGAAGTAGTATCCTAAATCTAATTCATAAAAATCTCTTAGAAATATGTCAAAAACTGTCTTTCTAAACAAGTTCTAAGTAATATAATTCCTTAAATACCCTATTAAATGTTGGTGGATATAAAAGAATTTTTGGTTTGTGACTTGGTCAACAACATGTTTGGATATGAGATGCATGCTTGAGAGTTGTCCAAAAATCTTATAAGATATATCTAAGATTAAGTTATTGGTTAATGTCTTAGTTTTCTAAGTGTTTGTGAGTATAATGATGGATAGTAGTCAATCATATCTTGTAGTGACAAACACTTGATTTTAAGAATTTAAGAACGTTAGATAGATTTGAACAACAGTAGACTAAGTGCGCTAGGTGTGCCGTGGACACAACCAAACATTGTTCAATGGCATCATAGGCAATTGGCATACTCTAGGCTAGGAAATTTCATGCCAACACACAAATCAAACAAATTTCAAATGCACCTATCTAACTATCTCAAAGAAAAAGTCATAAGTTGAGAACAAGATGTCATACATTTAATATAGTAATTGTTGTCTTGATCAGTATTGGTCTACTTAAACCCATAAGTACCTTAGACCAAAGGTGGTGGTACATATGGTTAGTGCTCGAAAACATGCATCATGAATTTATGAAGCAACGTAATGAGTCACCTTTGTCAAAACAAAATGAGTCCCAGGATTGTTGGCTTGTAGACCGTGAAATCATGCTTTCAGCTTTGAATGGCTTTTACTGAATCAGAAATTCATGAATCAACCGCACGGAAAACGCTGTACTGTTTCTCTTTTACACTCCATTTCCTGCAATGTTTCAGTATTTCACTCTTCATAGTAGTACAAGAAACAAATAATGCACGAACAACTGCAGTAAATAACAGATGGCAGCATTGCTGCAAATCTGGGGACAATGTACAGATTCATCTGAAGTTTTGGTAACTGAAAACATGTTCATTACTGTCTCCAAAATTACTTTGTGAAAGAATTCGCCAAAATTGGCCAACTCATTCTGAATTTAACTGTGATCTGCATCATTGCCATTGGCATCATGAATCATGAACCATTCGTTTGTTTGATAGAACATAAAAGGAACCTAAAGTTGGCTCACCATTTGCAGGGTCAACATAGCCCTGGTTAAAGTTGACTCATGGTACAATCCATACAGTTTTAAGGGCAGTTTAGGGGCGCATCAACTTGTTCTTCCCAAAAGTTTTCTTGCCTTGTCTGGGAGGCTGTCTCTTTCGTGCCAAGATGCACGTAAGATTGACATGACCGATCGATCATACCATTCTGGTTTTGTCGAATCATGGAAACAATTTTTTTAAGTCCGATTCCTTGATAGGGAGTCAGTCTACAATATTTACTTCTAAGCCACAGTAGGTAGAGAGAATTCAAGATCATGTGTGAGTTATCACAAGGAGCAGAGGAATTCGAGTAATTTCAGGGGATATAGTATATGACTTGTGATTATGCCCGAGAATAAATCGGCATATTTGAGCTTGACCGGGCCCGAAGTTACTGTTCTCAATTATGCAGATTTATTGCCTTATCTTATTTTAGAGCATTTCAAACCTTATCTGGCCATGCATAAATTGCTTTTAATTATGTGGATGTAACTCGCCGCGTGTGCCTAATTTGACCACGGATCGTAGCGCTAAATATGCCGTTTCTTCCGCATTGGACCTACCTAGCAGTAGTAATCACCAATCACATCTGCAAGCGATGTGCTTTAATCATACATCCAAAATTATGAATTTTTTTTAATAACCCACAACTTTGATAATTGCCAACCTAACTCACACTTGGCAAGTGCAAGTTGCGGGTGGGACCTGTGCCGTGACATGTCCCTTTTTTTTTATGCAAACGAAATTATATAAATTATCTTTCATTCTTTCATAATTAATATTTAACAATCTATAACTCACATTGATAATTCATTTGAACCATTGGATTTATGAGGTTAAAATAATAAGATTGACACAAACAGATTATCAATCGAAGTTATAAATCATAAAATATTGTTCTTAGATTTTATAATTATTTCTTAATCAATATCTTATAATTTATAACTCCTATTGACAGTCTGTTTGTACTGATCTGATTGTTTTGATTTTACAAATATATTGGTTCAAACAAAGTATCAATTAGAGTTATAGATTACATGATATTGATTCTGACATAATTATAAGATTCAATGACAATATCATATGATTTATGATCTATTTATGTCAATCTGATTATTTTGATCTTATAGGTCCACTAGTTTAAATAGATCATTAATTAAAATTATATATCATCATATATTGATCTCGAAAGAATAAAAAATTAAAGTTCAATTTCGTTTATAGAAAAAAAAAAAAAAAAAAAGAGAGACTCCAAGCCGCGACATAAAGGTACGCTTGTCATCTATGTGATTTGCTAAGTTGGCAGGTTATTCTTGTAAAAAAAATGTGAAGTGTGGGTGAATTTTGCAATTAGCTTTTTAAAATGGATTATTTAAATAAAAATTCCCAAAATATTGTACATGCACTTGCCTTTGGACACTAAAGTGCCAAGTTTACCCAATAGGATTCAAAGAAACTGACGGGCTACATTAGCATTCGGCCACCATCCTTATCAATTGAAGTTGGTACACAAGAAACATGTGTAAAAAGTCATTTAGGCATATGACAAGGTGAATCAACACCAAACTGAACGGTTTAGACCGTCTTATTTGGTTGGTGAGGTCAATTCCTCAAACAGCTGGGACGGTTTGTCAGTTTTCTTGGCCCGAATTAGGTGTGTTGGGCCTGCGTTAAAGAGTTATCCAATAAGCCAATTTACCGAGAGTTTAGTTTATAAGTGGAAGAAACCCTTCTGTACTTATTTAAGCTTATTTAATTCAGGGTTTCGGGATATAGAAGTTATGAAAAATTATGAGTGGTTAATGAATTAATACATACAAAAGTAGTATGTCCAATAAAATTTCTAAACACATCACAATACGAAAAATAGCTTTAAGGTGTAAACTTTTTAAATAAACTCAAATGAACTCTCAGTTTGGTTCTACAATGTTAGCTTCAAGTTACAAACCCGTAAACTAAAGATCTGGTTGGATGGTTGGTTTTAGAAGGAGGTTTTACTAAAAACAAGTTTTAATAGATAATTTAGCAAAACAGATTTTAGTTTGTTGGCCTATGGAATCAAGTTTTAAAAATATGTTATTTGTCACAAAAACGTATTCAAGATTTTCTTGTTTTGGGTTTTTGAAAAGTAGGCCCGAGTATTTTTTTTTCTTTTTTCATAACTCATATTTTTTATTTTATGAAAATTTGTTTTTATTATATTAGTTTACTTATGGAGAAAAGGGCAATTTTAGATAGTTAAATTATAGATCTCGTACAACAAAATATTGAATCCAAGAAAAGAAACATGACCAAACGCGTATACAGTCTGCAGACCATCTCTGCACTCTATTAAATCAACAGTTCATCTGTGGCACGTGGCACAGGTACAGCCGCTGGTCATACACGGCAGTACACATCGGCTTCCTTGCGAGTCAGAAGTGTCAAGCTAGAAGACCACACCTCCGGTGGTCCAGTCTGTCCATGATCGTGGACCAATCCAATACTGTTATTGTGAGAGCTTTCCCGTCTCAAGTCTCTTGCTGTTGGCGCAACGGTAGGTGGCGACTCGGGGGCGGACTCTCAGGCACTGACCTTTTCCAAATACACCCACCACTCCGCACCAGTGGAGTACTTACTATTCGTAGCACCAAACAACATGAGTCTTAATATGTCTGTAACTACTCTCAAATTTATACTCCAATTTGCCACAAGTATTTTTTGACACTGTGCACATAAATTAGAACTTACCACCTCATCCCAGCTCTTTGATGGTAAATTACACTTGACATACATAATTTTGAAAATATAAATAATAAAATCGTAGTCCCGAGCTATACCGCAGATAAAAAAAAATACAAACCTTATACCTTCTTTTTTCTTTTTTAGCAATTTTGTGTATTTTATGTAACAGTTGGCTACGTTAGTTGTTTCAAATGTAGCGACACATGATTTTTGCAATTTAATGATGAGATCGCTAAAAAAGAATTAGTAATCTCGCCATCAAATTGTAGCGATTGCAAATTGTTATACAATTACTACAGTTGACCAATTGTTGTAGATAACACATACAATTAGATATCTACAAAGCTAGTGTTTCCTTGTCTCTTGGAGCAGTATGATTTCTAGCAATATGATAAAGAAAATTTGAATACTGCAAGACCCACGTACGATCGGCTTAACTTCATAATTAGATAAAATAATCATCATAAACCATTATTATAGAATAAAACTCGAATTTTCATAAAACTTTTATCAATATTGCTAAATCTAAATTCCTGATGATCTTACTAAAAAAAATATTAGTCCAAAAGTAATAAGATAGAGGTGAAAATTTCAAACAACTTAAAATGACATAACTAAGAAAATTTCACAGTTCAACAAACTTTTTTAAAACCAAAACTCTAACCAAAAAATCATGCAACGAATGTAAATCACCTACTCGATCAAACTGCTCCGTACGAGGATAACTTGTGACGACTTAATACTTCAATAGAATAAAAATTGATAAACAATCATACCAATAGTCTGACAAAATCAAATATAAAAAAATACCTCGATAAAACTATTTTAGAAAAACATACATTGATAGAATTGTCGGTGAAGGTAAAGTGCAACAATCTATAGCAAGATAGCAAAAAGAGCTTCGCAATAAAGGCCTAAGACAGAAAAGTGACAATAATAACTAAGACAAATCTAATTCGTATAATAGCAAACAACACTATACAATAACAAGAGGATATAACAACAATCAACTAAAGAAAACATAAATAAGAAATAGTAGAGGACACATCAATAGATCTATTGTACTTGTAGAGAAGCATATAGATCTTATTTTTGGCAGAATTTTAAAGCTTCAAAGGAGATGAGAACATTAAAAACTTGCGAGCAACATCCGGTGCAACCATTATCAAGTGTCAATCAATTCTTTTGTCTAAAAAAAAAGAGAACAACTCCAAGTCCAATACCTGACCAATTTACCAACTTTTCTTCTTCGCAATCTTTCTTTGATCTCCACAGTCCCACCTACCACCACCACCCTCCTCTCGCCCTCCCGAGTCCTAAATTTATACCACCAACCATCATACGTCTCCATACCCCGTTGGAGTCGTTGGACACACCCTCCAATCTCCATGCCCCTCCAAAGCTCCTAGTATCTTGGCATCTCAACCTCTTCTTCCTTAGACGGATCAATCCATTTGCCTGGCCATGGCGTCGGCCAGAATCGGATCATACATGTCCGTGAATCCTGCCGTGAATCCGATCAAGTACAGATCCACAAGGCTCGGGGTGGTCACACCTGAAACAAGAAGGCTGCATGCATCTTCTTTGATTACTAGTTTTAAAGATGCCAGCTTTGCCAGTAGCAGTGGTAGGGCCAATGGTTTGGTTGGCGATGGTGATGGGAGGAGGAGGGGAGACGGGCAGGTCGCCATGTGCAGCGCCAGCATGGAAGGGATCCGGCACGGCGCCGTGGCGAGCGCGGGCGCTGTGCCGGCGGTGTCGGTGGTGCCGGAGAGGGTGAAGGTGGTGGTGATGATGGCGGCTGTGATGCTGCTCTGCAACGCCGACCGGGTGGTGATGTCGGTCGCCGTCGTGCCGCTCGCCTCACAGTATGGCTGGTCCAGCTCCTTCTTGGGCATTGTCCAGGTATATACGTGCGCATATTATTTGCTTCTTTTTAGCTTGTCCTGTTCTTAGATGCCATCTTTTCAGCCGAACATGAGCATGATTGGTACATGTCCTTGCGCAAACCTTAAGAATTGTTGCTGTCGCCATCAGAGAACAAAAGGTCCGTAAAACCATTAGCTGCTTTGCTTGTGTCAACGTTGGATCCACGTCGGACGAGAAAGGAGCACAACTCCAGTTTAGAAGCCCCGTAGGACACCCTAAAGCTGCAATGATGGTAGACGGCCAGCCAACCAACATACTAGCAAAATAGAACAATTTTGAGATTGGAACTTATTTGTTTGATTCAGAGGTCACTGATGCAACCTTCTATGTTCAAAGTATTGGCTTGTAGTCACAACATAGATTCAGCAACAGGTCAAATTTGATGAGAGAAACCAAAATTTACAGTAGAGGAGCTGCTATTGGCCAGGATTCGGTCAAATGGAGTTTAGATTTTAGCTGGCGGATGGAGCTAGAAAGATTGCATTTCGGGTGCTCATTAGCACCGAAGAAGCCTGCGGATGGTGGTTGTTTGATTCCAATACTTTTCCAACATTAGACCGTTCAAGAAGAATAGCAACAAAAATTGTGTATGATGATGATATAATGCACTAATGCAAATATATATTTTGATTAATTGAGAAACAGATAATTAAGGAAATTGCACCCAATAAATGCATGAGTAACAAGGCGAAAACAAAGGCGGTTTGTTGTTTTACCAAATCATGGCATCATGCTATAACGCACAGCTCTCCTACGTTTTCTCGAAAAAAATGGCACATGCTTGATCGATGATAGTCAAATAAACTGACTAGAGTTCAAATTTTCTCACCACTTCTGCAGTCGTCATTCCTGTGGGGATATGTGTTCTCATCTATGGTTGGAGGAGCTCTGGCAGACCGATACGGAGGGAAGAAGGTGATGGCATGCGCTGCTGCGCTCTGGTCCTTGGCCACTTTCCTCACTCCATGGGCTGCCTCCCATTCCACCATGATGTTACTCGCTGTCCGTGCTCTCTTTGGCCTTGCAGAAGGTGTTGCATTTCCTACAATGAGCACTTTCTTACCCAAGTAAGTAACCCATTCCATTGCTCATTGTTCTCACCCAGTTCTAACATTTCATTAGCTTGCTGCAAGCAACATTAATATTCTCAAGCCCGAAAAAGAGTAGGTAAAAACATTAAGGACCAGTACTTGGAGCAGCATAAAGCCCAAAACCATAACATACTTCTAAGTTTTACAAGCTTTGAGATCAAGCACATGGTACTGTGGTATAATTAACACCCAAAAAATTAAAACAGTTATTGTGACTGCACATACAGGTTATCTGTCATTGCCCAATAGTCAATACTATACTTTCAGGTATTCCAACCTAGGTTCTTTTTTTGTCAATGTCAGTTGTAGTGGTTAGTCTCTAGGATAAACCAAAAAAAGTGTACGAAATGCTACCTATTGAAATAATCATACACAAGTTTCAGTTTGGAGTTTCAATCTCATGTTTTGAACATGACACAGGTGGTTCCCGACACATGAGCGCGCCACTGCTGTTGGCATTTCCATGGGAGGATTCCATCTTGGAAATGTCATAAGCTTCCTAGCAACACCGATCATCATGTCACATGTGGGCATCGCTGGAACATTTGCCTTCTTCGCATCACTTGGTTATTTATGGCTGGCTGCATGGCTGTTGAATACAGCAAATGACCCACTTGACAGTCCTCACATCAGCAAATCTGAGCTGCAACTAATTCTAGCTGGGAGAAGTGGATCAAAAGTTCAAAATAGCAAATTCCCATCCTTAAGAGAATTGTTATCAAAGAATCAAATGTGGGCCATCATTATAGCCAACGTGGTCAACAACTGGGTAAGACTGATGGATTGAACAGAATTGATATTCAATGATAGTGTCTAAATTTTTAACATTTGCAAATACAAATACCATGCAGGGCTATTTTGTTCTACTCTCATGGATGCCCGTGTACTTCAAAACTGTATGTAGTCGAAGACCTCCTGATTGATCTTTGTCATGATTCTGCCATAAACCGCTATTTCTGACTATTATTCTGCAACAGGTTTATGGTGTTAACTTAAAGCAAGCAGCATGGTTCAGTGCCATACCATGGGCAGTCATGGCTCTTTCCGGTTATGTTGCCGGTGCTTCTGCAGATTTCCTTATCAAATCTGGTTTCTCTATTGCACTTGTTCGCAAAATTATGCAGGTAACGGCATTACTTGAAAGCAGCCTTGTACAATTCATGGGAATAACTAACTTGCACAATCTGAAAAATGAGATTCATCACATATCCTGGTTTCTCTCTTTGCCTGGTGCAGTCAATTGGTTTTATAGGGCCAGGCGTGTCGCTATTATGCTTAAGATTTGCCCAAACTCCAGCTGTTGCTGCAGTCCTCATGACTATTGCCCTTAGCTTGAGTTCCTTCAGTCAAGCTGGATACTTCTGTAATGTACAGGTAGTTTTTTCCTGCCCAATCATAACTTTTAAGCTGGATACTCAACACCAAAGATTTTTAAGTACCGCTCTCATAACTGTACTTTGATCTGATTGAATGTTTTACTCAAATGTTTGAGCAGGATGTTGCTCCGAAATATGCTGGATCTCTGCACGGTATGCTCACAAAACTTGAGCATTAGTAGATTAGAACTACTTTCCAGAGATGCATTGTTTAACTCTTTGTATCTGATATCTTATTCTGCCATATGAACAGGGCTAACGAATGGCATCGGGACAGTGGCTGCTATAGTTAGCACCATAGGAACTGGTTATTTTGTTCAGTGGTTAGGATCCTTTCAAGCCTTCCTCACTCTGACGGCAGTGTTATACTTCAGCGCCACAGTTTTCTATAATGTCTATGCAACAGGAGAACAAATTTTTGACTGAATTCAACGATTCTTTTATGTAGAATTTCAAGTGTACTTCTGTATCTCTGTGCATTGTGCAGAGCCATGAATCAGATAAAATAGAAAGGGAAAATAGATCATTTATCTTTGATGTATAAATACTGAATACTATTTGAATCAGATGAATGCCAATAGCAGTCAACATTAAATTAAAGCAAGAAGCTTCAGACATCATAGTGGAGTAAATTTAGAAGTTATTCATCTATGTCCATAGTTTTCATGCAATAGTCTCCAAAATGAGCAAAGGCTTGTTAAGGTATATGTAGAAGAATTCAAATGCTAAATTAGGGATCCAAAAGCAGAGTTCGCTAGTCTAAGTGGCAATACTATCAATCCCTCCTTTTTTAGTTTTACCCACGGTTTGCATACAGCAGCTAGTGTTGTGCTTGCGAACAGGTCAAACTAACTTGGGGCCACCAAATCCTAAAATTGTCCACGATTCAGTTCTGTACGCAGAAGAGCCCAAACATACAAATAATAAAACCCTCCAGCAATTAGCGTATTTAACAATAATTAATGCAGGCAATTAAAGTACTAAACGTTACTCAATATAAACTTAATTCCAGTGGCTCCACCAGATTACCCAAATCAGCGAAAATTTTTCATGTATCTATAATGAGATTTGTAAGGTTAGTGTGACACCTTGTGCTAGGTTCAAGCTTCACTAACGTTCAAAAGAAAAGGAAGGTTTGCACTTGGTCAAGCTCAAATTAGTCCATTATTTGCACATTTCCATTGCTAAGGCTGACTAGAAGGACATCTTACCTAATCATGTGAGTGCAATTGTTGATACCATCTTCAGAGCCCATCATTATGGAGGCACCACCATCAGGCATTCAGCACCAGCCATGGGAGAGATGTCTCTGATTTCAACTGAGTTTCGGTGAGATCCTAGCTTCTCCCAGACATTCACTTCTACAGCTTGTTACCCAGGAGTTAACAAGAAGGGAGGAGCTCGAGATCATTCAATGAATCCGCTAAAAGCCCAAAGCAATTTCAGAAGGATATAAAAATTGTTTTGTTCATCACAGATAAAAAAACCAGGGAAGGTCATGACAAATACCTTTACTAATAAATGATTTTCAGACACTAAGTGTGTCAAAGCTTTTTGAGCATTGTCTTGCATTGGCAGAGTGTATGATAGGCACCTGTCTGCATAGTTCAGAAGTGAAACCAGAGCTGCCAAGGCTTGAACATTTGAATTTGGTGAAGTTTGAGCATGATGATGAACATCTAACTGTAAACAACAGAATATATTGGGAGCACAGGATGGTAGTTCAGCCATATGCTGGCCACATGCTCAAATACTTGAATAAATTAATAAATATGATACTATCATCTGGTTGTGAATGTGGTGATTGTTACTGGTACGGTGACTACTAAATAAACAAGTTCGATATTATCTGGTTGTGAATGTAGGCATATCGAGTAGCAAAATCATGAAAATGTGAGAATGCAATATAGGATTGTGAAAGACCACTAGAATTTGCATAACTTCTCAACATTTCTATCAACATAGCTCAAGTTATTGCCTACTTGAATATACCATAATCCACTTCTATGTGATAACGCTAAAACCACCAGTTCCCATAAGCATAAACATTACCTGGCGAAACTGCACTTTGAAATTCAGTTTTCGGCAAAACCAAAACTCATTGTCTTTGACATCTGCTGGACCTTCCTACAATAAAATGGGATATGGACTATACGCTTATAACTGTCTAGTGAAATGCACAATCCACAAAGCATCCATATGTTTAGACACACATGTATGTGAATGCATGCATAAACATATATTTGGAAGCCCTAGAAGCCTGAACAAACAGACATCATTTCTCTACAGGCAGTATAACATGTCACCTAATTCTTGTCTGGCATTGTATCCACATCTGTGCAGATTGTATGCTATCCAACTATTCTAATCTCCATACTGATGTATATACCTGTAAACATGCATTAGCACAGAAATTCTAATGCTTAGTAAGCAATTCGTCCATGCAGACCACCCAATCATCCACAATAACATCAAAGACGAACACTCCTGCGCACAGACGTAGTCAGGTGGCCAATTTGGCCTCGGCGTGGCTAGCCCTGACAAAGTGGAAACGACTCCTCGTTTCCACACCAACCACCTCACCAAAGCGCAGCGACGTGTACTCCTCCGGCGTCCTCCTCGTTGAGCTCCTCACCGGCCCCATCGAGTGCGACCGCAGCTTCCACCAAGCGTGTCACCACCTGGGAGTATCGCATAGTAACAGCAATTTTGGAAAGAGAAAGTAGTGCAGGTGAGGCGTTCGACGGAATTACCGTTCGGATGCAGGCGCTGACGAAGCGTAGGGTGCAGGTACCGACGCTGTGGTGGCGATGAACGCACAGATACAGTTCATACAAGAGAGCGCGCAGTGGTAGCGGCAGTGGAGGGTGATGCGCCTGGTGGGCAGCGGCGGAGAGCGCGTCCAGGCTGGCTGTGAGGCGGAGCGCCGAGCTGCTTTGGGCGCTCAGCGGCGACGTCCAGTACGAGCAGCAGCGCGCTGTGGCCGCGCCGCGGCGGACGCGGTGCGATGGGTACATGCATATGCCGACGTAGGTATAACGTTCTTTCCAGGAAATGGGAAGTACAGGTACTTCTAAATTCTAATCGCCTTCTACATTAGAGTTGGGTTTGGTATCTATCTTATTTCGAAGGCCAGATCCAAGGTCCGGGATCTTCACCGACGCCCAGCAATAAAAAAAATCATTTTTCCGTGTGAGGGAGAAGAGTGACCAAGCTTTCTGAGGCTGCCCGACGCCGGCATTTTTTTATTTTTACTGTCTCGATTTTCGTGTGACCAAATTATATATAATTTTATTTCTTAATTTATGTGTTAATAGAGTTCAAATTAGATGTTGATTATATTGAGAAAGTTGTAGATTTTTTAATTATCTTCGTATAGAGACCTAATATCGCATATATTCGATTTTTGAATTAAAAATTATTACTGTTTTACTAAAATTACTTAGATGTATCACTCATGGACCCGTACGAAGAAAGACCTATCCATTAGAGTAAAAGAGTGTTTCGTACACATAGCACAAAATATACTAAAAAATATTTTGTTGAAAAATCTCGTGAAACGTCTTTGCATTAGACTCAGCCTAACAGAATTATCGAACTCGATAATATGTGGATATGATAAAAAATTTTGCATCTGTATAATTATTTTTTCTCTCTCTGAGTCGAACCTTTCGAATCCGACCAAAAAAAAATCCGTATCTGCATTCGAATTGTTAAGGCTATCTCCAACGCCGCATCCTCGACGGGAGAGAGACGACGCCACGCGAGGATGCAGCTGTGACGCTCTGACAGGTGGGCCCGTCGACGCGTGATTGGGCGAAGCTGCGCCGTTGGAGCGCGCGTGGACGCATCGCCACGCGCTTTGCGGGGCCCACAGCGCGAGAAAAGGTGGCTTCGTACCCTCCCGTGAAAGCAAACTGACAGGTGGGCCCAAACGCATCTCGGGGCCACGTGACAGCGAGTGTGTGCGCGGTGTGCAGGTGCGGGACGAGGCGCGGTGAGCCCCACAAAGCGCGTGGGCTGGTGTGAACGCGCAGCGCGTGCGTGCGCGTGCTGGGTCGCTGGCAAATGGGCCCGCGTTTGTTATGGGCCCGCATGTCAGTGCCTGTTTGGGGGGAAAATAGCCGTTAGTAGCTTTCGTCCCCTCGGTCCCACCTGTCAACGACTCAAAAAATAGCCGTTTAAATTTAGCCGTTTAAAAATAGCCGTTTGAGATATTTTATTCATTTCTGAGGTTAAAAATTCATAAAAAAATCCAAAAAATTCCCAAAAAATTGCAAAAAATTCCTGAAAATTTGTGTGACCCCCTACCTATAAATATGCCCAATTTTCAGCTCATTTACTCTCAAACAAACCAAAACTCACACACTTTGCACTCTCCTGTTCATCCAGTTTTTTCCGAAAAAATTTCCAATGGCCAATAATCCCCCCGGCGGTTATGTTAATTGGTTCGGCGAACCAAATTTAGATGAGGATAACTCCCAAGCGCCAAACAGTCAAAATCCGCCCAGTTTTCAACCTCCTCCCCCACCATACCCGATGTGCTATCCACCGTATGGTGCACTCCCTCCGTACGGCCAACCACATCCATATGGACATCCGTACGCGCAATCCCCCTACGGCCCTTACGGCCAAAATCCTCATTACGTTGGAGCTCCGACCATGTCTGCAGGAATCTCGCCCCCTCAACCACCGACCAAAAATTCCCAGTCCACGTCCGTATCAGATACCGGGACTCCGCATAGCTCGGCCCCGGGAGTGATCGAGGCCGACGACAACGCTAGCAAAGGCGAACGAAGGGCTGGGGCACAGCGTAAACGAATGCTCTGATCCCAACAGGACGACATGCGACTTGTGAGTGCTCGATCATCTAACTACTAAATTCCGCTATCGCAGACTTTGTTATTAAATTTGGATTTTTCGTGGTCCAGATCAGTGCATGGTTGAATAACTCCCTCGACCCGGTCGATGGGAACAATCAAAAATGCGACGAGTATTGGTCAAAGGTGGTTGCCGAGTACAACGAGAGCAGTCCGCCTGATCGCAGACGAGATCTCAGGCACTGCAAAGACCATTGGCAAAAGAGCAATAAAAAAATTGTTCAGTTCAATGGTATCTACTGCAAGTTGCGCGATGCCTATGCTAGTGGTCGTTCAGAGGACCAATTGACATCGCAAGCACGCGACATGTACAGGCAGGAGGTGGGTCAGGCCTTCATCATGGAGCACTGGTGGAGAGCCGTATGTGGTCAACCGAAATGGTGCCGAAGCTACTTGGATTCTTCGAAAAGAGCTCGCCTCAACGAAGAAGGTGCCCACACCTCGTCGTCGAACAACGACGATGACCCCGTCGAGCTTCCACGACCTAAAGGGCGAGACGCGGCAAAGCGGAAGGGTAAGAGCAAACTAGGCGGAACATCATCGGCGCGCGAGGAGACCCTAGAGCGCATCGACAAAGCCAACGCCGAGCTTAATACTATGGCCGACAAAGCCTTTGCTGTAGCCGATAAATTGCAGGGGATGGCCAGAAGCAAAGAGAAGGCTTCATTGATGAAGTCGTTGACGAAGCTACTTGGGATGGATACATCCCATTTATCGGAGACCCGTAAGGCGACGCATGAGGCTGCAATAGAATACATCAACGAGCAGCTTAACGATCTGAAAAACAAATAGTAGACCGAACATTGTACTTTTCATTTAAACATTTGTACTCGCAGTATTAATTTAAGTGGTTTTGGATTTACTTGTTTGTACTGTGGCATGCGATCGATACTTTTAGATTATAGCCGTTGGAGCTGACACATCTGTTTGATGCCTTTAGATTTTAGCCGTTGGAGCTGACGCATGTGATCGGTAGTTTTGGATTTTAGCCGTTGGAGCTGAGACATGTACTCGATGTCTTTGGATTATAGCCATTGGAGCTGACACATCTGTTCGATGCCTTTGGATTATAGCCGTTGGAGCTGACGCATGTGCTCGGTACTTTTGGATTTTAGCCGTTGGACCCGACGCATGTGATCGATGCCTTCGGATTTTAGACCCCTATATATTTGGACCCCTCCATGCCCTCATCTTCACAACTCAGTTATCTCAACTTCACAACTCAGTTATCTGAACTTCACAACCGAGGCCTCCACTCTTGGTGATATCAACTTCACAACCAACCCCAAAAAAATGTCGTCCAGCTCAACCACAAGTAGTGGTGACGACGAAGGCATTAACCAAATGGAAGAGTTCGTGGCAGGGTTAGCACAGACCTGTCTAACGGTCGAACCCCTTATGCGTCACGCTCTTCATGATGTTGAAGCCAGCATTGGTGCTGGTACCTCGCACCGCCGCCGACGAAGTAGCAGAAGGTACATCGAAAGAGATCGCGAAGACGGCATAACCGTCTAGTCGCGGACTACTTCGCCGATGTTCCGGTCTACCCCGGCTACTTGTTTCGCAGAAGATTCCGCATGGGGAGACCCCTCTTTCTGCGAGTCGTCGGAGCTCTCGGGGAGTGGTCCCCATACTTCACCGAGAGGAGAGATGCCCTCAACCGAAAGGGGCTATCTCCATTGCAGAAGTGCACTGCAGTTTTGCGCATGTTGTCGTACGGCTCACCCGCCGATGCTGTCGACGAGTACGTACGCATCGGAGAGTCGACGGCCATTCGGTGCCTGGAGAATTTCGTCGAAGGAATCGTTGATCGGTTCGCGTCGGAATATCTCCGTAAACCTACTATCGAAGACCTCCAGCGTCTGCTCCAGGAAGGAGAGGACCGAGGTTTCCCAGGGATGCTGGGAAGCATCGATTGCATGCACTGGGAATGGCGCAATTGCCCAGTTGCATGGAGGGGCCAATTCACCCGTGGTGATCAAGGAGTCCCTACAATAATGCTTGAAGCGGTTGCATCCAGAGACTTGTGGATATGGCATGCCTTCTTTGGTGTCGCCGGATCCAACAACGACATCAACGTGCTTAATCAATCCCCCCTTTTCACTGATGTGTTGCGCGGTGAAGCTCCTACGGTTCAGTACTCTGTTAATGGGACAGAGTACAATATGGGGTACTACCTGGCCGACGGTATTTACCCCGAGTGGGCTGTCTTCGTGAAGACCGCACCCTTGCCCCAAACGGACAAACTCAAGTTATTTGCACAACATCAAGAAGGGGCAAGAAAAGATGTGGAGCGAGCGTTTGGGGTGTTGCAAGCTCGATTTGCTATTGTCCGCGGCCCCGCTCGATTTTGGCAACGGTCAACTCTTGCCAATATCATGAAAGCGTGTGTCATCCTCCATAAGATGATAATCGAGGATGAGCGCAACTCTCATGACCCGACCACTCAATTGTACGATACTCAAGGCACATCAACCGTAACACCGCCTACTATCAACAGCAATGCTCCGCCAATTTTTGAACATATGCTAGATCGAAATAATGCGATCCGTGCTCGCCCAACACATCGGCAACTGAAACGGGATCTTATCGAGCACATCTGGCAGCGTTTCGGGGCCGGCGGTACGGATGAGTAGTTGTTTGTGTGGTTGTTAAGAGCCGACTGTTGCTGAATTTTAATTTAGTATATGTCATATTTTTTCCCGTGTGCCATTTCAATAAAAATATTTTTAAATCTTTTTTGTTATTTACAACAATTTTATTTTAATTTGTTGTCTTCGAATTATCTGAATTTTATTTTATCAATTTGTTAATGTGTAATAAATAATGTATGTGCGGGCCCCACGCGAAGCGCCAAGCGAAGCGCCGGTGGGTTGGAGAAGGGTGGTGCTTTAGATGGTGCTTCGCATACGTGGCATGGAATATACTGGAGAATATTCTGTTGAAGCGCCAAGCGAAGCGCCGGTGGGTTGGAGATAGCCTAATGGGCTAAGTGACAGATTTTTTGTATCCTCTTGTATCCTATCTCAATCATCCAATTGTATCAAGATTCCTGCTAGTTCTTTTCTCATGATTCTTTTTGTTGTCAAGTCCACAATGTTTTAAGAAGCAATCCCTTATTTTTTCGCACTCGTTGTGTGTTTGAAACCCGTTAAGGGTGAGAGATAAACCGATTGTCTAAAACCCATTAGGAAGTGGAGATGTGTGTTATACAAGGAATTTTTTTTTTGAAATTTGAGATCGGTGTGTTGGGTTTCATATCTTGAGTTCATAGCTCATCTCTCTCCCACTCACATCGTTGGAGAAATTTTTGTGTGTTTTCTTCTCTCTAATTTGTTCTCCTCTCATTGATTCGCATTGGGTTTGTTCATGTTTTTTGATTTAGGTGCTTCTCATAGATCAAGATAATAAAAAAAAATCTATCTCAGAATCTACTTACCACTAAACTATACCCGCCACATATACATTATGTGTATGGTATATATGTTTTTTAAGGTTTAATTGAAACTGAAATGATGGTATTTTTTTGTTTGTTTTGGATTGATTTGGTTCTCGTGGATCAAAAGAGGTGAGAAAGAACAGGTTCTCCAACTCTCTGGTATGTTTTTTCATTTGTTTGTTGTTATGGTTTAATTTGAATTGAAATTGTGATTTTTGTTCCAAAGTTTCTCTTTTATATTTTGCAATGTGTTTGCAAATGGTATGCATGCTATTTTTGTTTGATTTGCTTGTCATGGATCGAAATAACAGAGAACGACCCATGTTGAGTAGCTATAATTCTCTGTATTTTTCTGTTTTTTTGGCAAATTTTTTGCTGTTAGGCTTTAGTTCTAATTGAAATGGTTTATTAAATTTTGTTCTAAATTTTCTCTGTTTGATTATAATAGATAAGGATCATCTTTTGTGTTCTTGTGGTTTGGTAGTTTAGCTTGAGTTGGAGATTATGAGGTTCTCCCGGTTAAGTTTAGGGTTTTTTTTTAGGTTCTTTGTTCTTAGTTTGGATTCGAAGTGGTATGCTGCAAGGTTTTTTGTTATACTGGAATTATGTTGTTATTTTGGGATTTTTTTTAGTTCACTAATGCAAATTGAGTTATTTTCCCGAATTTTTTTAAGTTTTGGACCTTTTGATTAGTGTATGTGTCTGCACGAGCTCAATTCCTATTAGACTTTAATTGCAACTGAAATGGATAATAAAATTATGCTGCAAACTTTTTTTGTTTGGTTAGTCATAGATCGAAGTACCACATATTGGTTACCTGGAGTACCTTCAAATTTAGGAAATGGTTGATTAATTTTGGTAATTTGTTTGCAAATCTCATTATTCAAAATTTATGAAGTTCTTTTTGATGTTTTAGTGAAAACTAAGAAAAAAGTCTGCTAAATTTTAGGTATATTGTAGTTTTTATGTTAGTTTCAGTCTATCTATCATTAACATTCATTTTGGGTGCCGATTTTCACTTCACACCTAATGGTGTTACATTATCTAAATAAGATTTCTTCACAATTTTTAATACTAATTGAGAATGTTATATTTAACTTGCAAACTTTTAGGTTAATACCCATATTTTGGTAAAAGTGACCTCTGTCTAAATGCCCATACTTGCTCAAAGACGGCGACCACTGTCTAGATACCACCTTTCAGTCTCTAAGTTGATTTGTGCCCCTGTTGCGATTATATTTAAATGATTTTGGCCAGAGTGTTAGGTGAAGATTTGCCTACTGGGCTTTTGGCTTTTTTAATGGTTTTCAAAATTTGGGGATGTTTCATCATCTATCACACACTTTCTGTTTTTAATTTTGTTACTGCTAAATATATGCTATTTAGTCTCTTACTTTGGTGTTTTTTAATACCTTTGAAACTTCTCTGGTTTAGTCACCTAATTAGATTGTTTTATTTTTTATAATGCTGCCTAATTAGCTTTCAGCACAATTTGGTTTGGCAGTTTCTGCCATGGAATGAAAAACACCATAATACCTATTTAGTTTGTTATCACACGGTGTCATATATTCATTCAGACATGTGTGTATCTATAAAACTTTCATGCTATATTTTGAAGTTACTATTGTTTTATTTATGATCATGCCTACAATGAAAACATCACAAAAACAGGACTAATAATGTAACAACTTTTGACAAAAATATGTGGCAATGATCAAAATGTTATAGTGCTATAGCATTGAATCATTTATAAAAGTTATTTTTTAGTGGTTTGATCTAAAATGGTTTTTTAAAAAAAATTCAGGTTCTTGGAGATTTGATTATTGTATTTGTCTGCATAATTAGTTTTTCAATTTTGGTTTGGTTTGGGTTTTGAATTAATGTGGTGTGGAATGCAATTGGGTGATCACATGAGCAATTTAAGTCCTAAGTTGGTGACCTTTTTTGCTCTCTCATTTTGGGATGAGATATATTCTTGTTCTGGTTCTGGGTGATGTGAACATGTTGGACATTAAGTATTTCCTTGTTTTATTTTTTAATCTTATTGGATCATAATCAGGGTTATGAAACTCGATTTTGCAATTTGAAGATGCAAAAGTATTTAAATAGTTTTTTTCAAGGGATCTGGGTTTGGTGTTTAGGCTTGATATGTTTCTGATCAAAAAATGTGTACATAATTTTAAGTTATGTATCAAATGGCAAATTGATGTTATACTTCTGTGATAATAGAGTATCATTAATTTCTCATACTGCACTATTTATGTGTCCTAATATATGTTTTATTGTTAATATTGGAGCATAGAAGGTGGTATACTTTTCTTTTTGAATATCTAACCATGCAGTGTGTATTTTTTTATTTTGTATATATGCTTTGGATTCATTAGATTTCAAAATTTATTTCAGAGAATATGTCTTTGTTTGAGGATAGTTCATCAAGCAATAATGAGATCAGACGTCGTGTACGTCGAAAGAAATCTAAAAAGGCCTTGGAATAGATGAATCTAAACATGACCTTATTTTTCCTAAAACACATTCAAAAAAAGATTTTGACAAAGATTCTAGTTTCAATGTTAGTATCAGGCTTAGTTCTCATATTATTTCATTTTTAGTATATTGTAGTAATATGTTTCTAAAGCGGATGTTTTAATTTTTCTTTTACACGTATCCTTGAGTTATGATACTATGGATGTTGACAATGTGTGCTAAAATTGTCAACCAAATGTAGTATTTATGCTCAATTAAATTTCTTACTGTGTTTTTTTTTAACGACTTCAATATTTTATTTAAATTTCAGAAATATAAGTCATAAAAAAGAATGATAAGAAGGATGAAATTGGAACATCATGGAAAGAAAAGGTTTATATTTCTTCACTATTTAGTTTGTAATTGAATGGCAATTTTATTTTTCATTATTTTTATATATTTCAATTTAACTATAATGTTAATTTTGATAACTAATTTTTTTAGGAGAAATTAAATGTTCAAAGAAAAATGCATTTACTAGATTTTCTTAGTCATATTTTCTGAAAGTTATTGATGGATTATCTGAGCATCAAAAAGATGTTATGTGATATTATGGTTTTGATAGTTTGTTAAACTTCAAGTGTCCGTCTATACCAATATACCTTGTGCGCTGGATTGCTAGTCGTATTGATGTGCATACTTCAAACATTACTACTGGCAACAAGAGAAATATGTTGATCCCATTAAGTAGTGAGTATGTTCACAATATTCTTGTATTACTGATTAGTGACACAGATTTTTTGTGATGATGACACTGAAAAAGATCGATACCATGAGAATTTAGTCTGAGCAATGTCTCTAAGATCAATTTTTTCAGGGATAAGCTAAATCAAAATTTAAGTTATGAGATGTTCTTTAGATGTTTCATGATTGCTGCTCTTTCAGCTTTCCTTTTTCCAAATTCAAGTACATATCCAAGTCTAAAATATTTTGGTCTTGTTGAGGACTTGACTATAGTAAAATCCTGGAACTGCTTTTCTTTTGTTGAGATGGTTATTGGATAGTGTTAAGAAATTTAATCTGGTGAAGAAGAAGACTAGAAAATCATAAACACTCTCTTGGGGGATGATTCGTGCTTCATCCACGATATCATTTGTCCTCCATGAGACGATCGATATTTGCACTTTAAGACAATACGTGAACACTAACTCTAATGGTAATCTAGGATTTGGAAGGAGTTTTGCGCTCAGTTGAGTTAGAGCAACATGTGCGATCTCTTGTAACTATTGAATGGACATGAAGTCATCAACTTAATTTGTCTCATCAAGAATTCTGATAGTTAATCTGTCAATTTATTGTCTTTGCTAAGAATCGTTTTTTATGGAGACAGAAATCCCAAAACCCTATTTTTTCACTCTGACTTTTTGAAACCCTAGATTTTTTATTGATTTCATTAATCCATCCTTCGTAGTTTTAGTATTTTTGGATTTTAGCTCTCGAAACAAACACTCGCATGATTTGGTTTGGTAATTTGTGATCTGAAAATTAGTTCCGCTTGTTCCTTGTGGATTTGATCCTGAAGTGCTCAGCAATCAACTGTTTACTTGTGGTTTTAACAAATTATATCCTTTTGGGACGTGTGAGTGATTATTACAATATGCATATCACTTATAATAAAAAGGATGTTCATGTATTACTGCTTCCATCAAATTTTATGCTTCCCCATCTCAGTGGTATTTTGAGTTAGTCCTTCACTCCCAAGTTGTGGTCGACTAACCTTGTCTTGTGGTTTTCTTGCCATTATCCTTTTTCATTTTTTTTTTGGAAGAACTGCCTTGTAGTGAGAACAATCACCGAAAAAAATATATAAACTCCCATTTTATTTTTCCAAACTACTGTATATTTTATTATTCTTTTAAAAAAACCACTTGCCAAAAAAAAATGAAAGAATACTTAGGTGGAGTCCAACGCGGGCGCCCGACCCAGTGCCCGCGATTCAAAATTTTTTTTCGCGTGTGGGACGAGAGTGAAGGCGCCTCACGAGGCAGTGGATCCCCGGAATTTTTTTCCTCGATTTCCGTGTGACCAAATTATATACAATTTTCTTTTCTTGACTTATATATTAATATAATTCAAATTAGATCTTGATTATATTGAGAAAATTATAGATCTTTGAATTATCTTTATATACAGACCAAACTTTACCTATATTCGAATTGGAATTAAAAGTTATTTATGTTTACTAAAATCACCTAAATTTTAATAAATATTTAATTTACTCGTGTGCTCGTGCGAGGAGTCTCCCCAGGCGCCTTTGCATTAGAGTGGTGAGTGTTTCGGTTGGCGTTTCGCACGCGTGACACAGAATATGCTGAGAATATTCTTCTGATGCACCTGCTCAGATGCCCCAGCATTGGACTCAACCTTATAATTTCATGTTGATTTGGGATTTCTCAGCCTCTCTTCATATTTGCAAGAGCTAGGAATTTCTCTTGGAACAAAAAATTATATATATATATATACAAACACTATTTTATACTCACTCTTAGAATAGCTATTCTATACCTAATCTAGAAGCCATCCGATCTAACTTTCTAGAACAAATTACAACCGTTGGATAGAGATAACAGTTACCCTCTGTTTAAAGGAATTTAATGTCGTTTTAATCCATAACGGCAGTTTGTTTTTAAAATATTGTATTGTTACTAATCGATATCCACACCAACCAGCTCTTCATCTTCTCCACTACGTTCCCACATCTTGTTCACTTCTTGTCCCGCACTGCCGCTCAAGATCGCTTCCGATCCGCCGTCCATCGCACTGTGTTGCTGCCCTATGCGCCCGCGCCATCAATTCTCGCCGTTGATCCCGCGCCGCCACCCCGTGCGACCGCAACGCCGCGTCTCGACTGCAGTCAATAACTTCATGTCCGTCATCCAGCGCGCCCATGTTGCCACCCCACGCGCCCGCAACACCTCGTCTCGACCGCAATCGCTCGGATGTATTCACCGCATTTGGTCGCCAGATCCGAATTGCCATCTTGAAATAGGTAAGAATTAGATTTTTATCAGTAAAGTTACACTTGTTCGTCAGTAAATTTTAGTTGGTCAGACAGTAAATTTACTGTATAAAAATCTAATTCAAGACATTGATCGGTCTATAGATTTATTGAGCAATCAGTAAATTGTTATTATTATGACAGTAAACTTATATTGTTAAAACCGTAAATTGATTGGTGAGAACATCAACTTAAATATGTTTGGTACATTGAACATTAATTACTATGTGCATCATAATGACAGTGTTATGAATTACAATTTGACCATGACTACAAGCACATATGGTCTAAATATAAACAACTTCAGACAATATGTATTCAAAATATTGTATAGTCTATAGATTTACTGATCGATCAGTAAATTGTTTTCATTATAACAGTAAGGTGATATTAATACGACCAGTAAATCTATAGTATACGACCAGTAAATTTATCATTACAGTATGTAAACATAAAGACATGGTATCTAATAAGACAATAAAATGAAACTAATATGGCAGTAAATCCACGGGACTGAAGATATTTCGATTATATATCGACCAGTGTAGATCGTAGACAGTAAAGTGATATCAATATGACCAGTAAATCTATAGTATACAACCAATAAATTTATTATTACGACATATAAAGAAAAAGACGTGGTATTTAATAAGACAGTAAAGTGAAATTAATATGATAATAAATATATCATTATGACCAATAAATCTACATGATTGAAGATGTGTAGATTGTGGACAGTAAAGTGATATTAATATGATCAGTAAATCTATAGTATACGACCAGTAACTTAATCATTACGGTATGTAAACAGAAAGACGTGGTATCTAATAAGACAGTAAAATGAAATTAATATGACAGTCAATGTATATATACAACCAATAAATCTACGGGGTTGAACATATTTTGTTTATATATCGACCAGTATAGATCGTAGACAATAAAATGACACTAATATGACAATAAACTAATATGACTTCGGTTCCTATTTTTTAAGGATAGTGTGCGGTTGTAACAAACCACTCATAGGTTTTTAGGGATAATGGAGCAGTTCGATCAGTTTAATTAGAAGTTACTGCCGTCTAATTTAATTTCTAATTTAATTACTACCGTCAGTAAAATTCTATACTCGATACACGATCAAACAATCCAGAAGATATGTATAGAATAGTTATTCTAGGGGTGTATATATATATATAAAGGGAGACACTATTCTACACCCACCCCTGGAATAGTTATTCTATACCCATCTTTTGTATCGTTGGATCATGCATTGAGATTAGAATTTTATTGACGGTAGTAACTAACATAAACGGCAGTAAATTGGTTGAACCACTCTATTATCCCTAAAAAATAGGAACCCACATCGCGATTTATTACAACTGTACACTATCCCTAAAAAATAGAAACCGACTAAAAAATAAGGACTGATATCATATTAGTTTACTATCATATTAGTGTTACTTTATTGTCCACAATCTGCACTAGTCGATATATAAATGAAATATTTTTAGTCCCGTGGATTTACTGGTCGTATATATACATTTACTGACATATAAGTTTCATTTTACTGGCATATAAGTTTCATTTTACTGTCTTATTAAATATCAGGTCTTTCTGTTTATATGCCGTAATGATAAATTAACTGATTGTATACTATAGATTTATTAGTCGAATACTATAAATTTATTGGTCGTATTCATATCACTTTACTGTCCATGATCTGCACTGGTCGATATATAATCGAAATATCTTCAGTCAGGTGGATTTGTTGATCACAATGATACATTTACTATTATATTAGTTTCACTTTACTGTTTTATTAGATACCACGTCTTTCTGTTTACATACCATAATGATAAATTTCTAAGCATATATTAAAGATTTATTGGTCTGACCAACTACAATTTACTGGTTGTATACTATAGATTTTTATCAATAAATTTACTAGTCATATAATATAAATTTACTGAATGTGAACCAGACGTGGGAGCGCAATAGAGAAGATGAAGTGGCGTTTAGTGCGGATATCGATCAGTAACAATAAAATATTTCAAATATTTACTGCCGTTATGGAATAAAACGACGTTAAATTATTTAAACAGAGAATAGTTATTCTACACCCACCCCTAGAATAGCTATTCTATATCCATTCTAGGAACCGTCCGATCTAACTTACTAGAACAAATTACAACTATTGGATAGAGATAGCGGTTATCCTCTGTTTAAAGGAATTTAACGTCGTTTTAATTCATAACGGCAGTTTGTTTTTGAAATATTTTATTGTTACTGAGGGATATCCGTGCCAACCGTCTCTTCATCTTCTCCACTACGCTCCCACGTCTTATCCCGCGTTGGCGCTCACGATCGCTTCCAATCCATCGTGCATCACACCCGTGTTCTCACCGACGCTGCATCTTCTCGCCGGCGCTCTGGGACTGCCGACCTACATGCCTGCATGGTCACGTCTTGATCATAGTTAATTGTATTCGCCGATATTATATTTTCAGGTTGCCGCTCCATCATATTTGTTGCAATTGGTTGCCGGATCTTGATTGCTATTTTGAAATAGGTAAGAACATTTGACATGAACTTTACAATTTTGATAGGAACTTTTTAATTTTCGAGTCTTCTTCACTTCTCTTTTTTTTACGCCCCGATGTCTTCTCACAATTTCAGGTATGGATATATTCAACCACGAACAGTTTACTGGTCGGTATTATTGTATTAGATGTTGTAATTTACCGCCATATATATGGCAATTTACTGTCTGTGGTATGTACAGTCCATCAATAGATACATGTAAATTGACAAATTCAGAGTGTAATCTATAGTATCAGTATAGTGGTGATGATTTATTTTTTAATATGTTGGTATGGTGAACATTTATTTACTATGTGCATCATAATGGCAGTATTATGAATTATAATTTGACCATGACGACAAGCACATACGGTCTAAATATAAACATACTTCGGACAATATGCATTCAAAATATTTTCTGGTCTATAGATTTACAGATCGATCAGTAAATTGTTACTTTTACAACAGTAAATTGCTAGTTGATCAACTTATGTATTGTTGGTACAGTGGATATTATTTAGTATGCTAATAAATTTACTGTCTGATCAAATATAATTTACGGACCTACCAGCAAATTGATCGTGGTCGCATATTTTGAAGATATATCAACTAGTAAATTTACTGTATTCAAAACATTATCCGGTCTATATAGATTTACTGAGCAGTCAGTAAATTGTTATTGTTATCATAGTAAATTTCTATTGTTAGAACCGTAAATTGACTGGTGAAAACATTAACTTATGTGTGTTTGGTACAGTGAACATTATTTAGTATATATAATAAAATGATAGTGCCATGAATTACAATTTGACCACGACTACGACCACATACGGTTTAAGTATAAACAATATTCCAATAGTATGTATTCGAAATATTGTCTGGTTTATAGATTTACTGATCGGTCAGTAAATTGTTATTGCTATGACAGTAAATTTCTATTGTTATAATAGTAAATTTCCAACGAGAACATCAACTTATGTATTGTTGGTACAGTGAATATTGTTTAGTATGTCTAATAAAATGACAATGCTACGAATTACAATTTGACCATGACAACGACTATGTCTGGTCTAAATATAAACAAACTTTTACCAATTGTTGTAGTATTAGGAGCAATAGTAAATTGTCGTTGTTGATAAAATACTAAAAACGATATTAGAACATTTAGTAGAAAGTGTCATCCTTCTAGTAAATTGACATTTAAATGATAAATTGATATTAGTTTGGAAGTAATTAACAAGAAATGATGTCATTACAAATATTTTCAAGTAGAACGGTTCATATCATCCACATTTACCGCACATTCTTTGCTTTTATTTGATGTTACAAGCTTTATTGGGGTCTTGTGTCTTTTTTGTCTTTTCTTTCGTTTGTTTGAAGATAACGGTGGCTTTTTATAAGTAATATCATAGTTGCATTTATCATATACAGCATCATCTTCTTCGTTTTGGACTTCTTGTAGCTATGATTCCAAGTATTGCAATGTTTCCACAGGAATGTCATTGTTAAGCAATGTTTCCCTGTCTTGTGCAATAATATTCACAGCTGGTATTGCTCGAATTTTTTTTGCTCTTTCAAATACCAAAACCAGCATAATATGAGTATCTGTTGTAATAATCGTACGCTTCTTCTTCAGTTTGAAAGGTCATTCCCACAGCTGGTATAATATCTTCAGGAATATCTAGTAACTGTAATAAGGTAGTAAAATTATTTTAAAATGAGCATTGCTAATCAAAGATAGTAAATTTACAACATACGACCAGTAAATTTTTCATTAATGTGTATAAACAGAAAGATTGTGGACAATTTGACCAGTAAATTTATTGAATACGACCAGTAAAACGTTAGAACAATTACAATAAATTGATTAATAGTACTAGTAAATTGAGGTATCGTATCAATCAAGCGTAAATTATTGTATATTTCGACGTCAGATTGACCAGTGAAGATCCGTTAGCATACGACCAGTAAATTTATAGAATAAAGACAGTAAATTTATCATTAACATGTATAAAAAGAGAGATCATGGACAATACTACCAGTAAATTAATTGTTCAAAAATAATGAATTTTTCAATACGACTAGTAAATCTACTTATCGAGTACTAAAAAATCTAAAGTGCAGTAGTAAATCTCTTTATATTGTGGACAATACGATCAGTAAATTTTTTATTCATGTGCATAAACAGATTTACTAGTCGTATGACATATCGACCAGTAAATTTTTTGCTTACGATCAGTAAAATATTAGCACAAAAACAGTAAATTTACTGATGATCTTGGACAACATGACCAGTAAATTCATTTCGACCAGTGCAAATGCACATCATACGACTAGTAAATTCATTGTATAATAATCGTATGGTAAATTTACTGTTTTATTGAATTAATTTACTGATTGTATGCTAACATAAATTCATATAAACAATGTTTATGAAAAATTTACTAGTCGATTTGTATGACAGTAACAATTCTAATACTAGTGTACATGTTACTTTTTCACAGTAATTTGCCACCGTTATTGTTCGGAAGAGAATATACATACATGTGTATGGGCATGAGATGAGAAATCATCTTGTGTTGATCCTTTTATTGAACGTGAAGGTGTTAAATCATTTGACTGTGTATTACAATGATTAAAAAAAATTCTGCATATTCCTTGTTATTCTCTTGGGGTGATGATGTATCCATTATTCTGCAGTAAATCACTATGTGACAATTTAAAAAAGAATATGATACAGTAAATTACAATTAAAAATACAGTAAACTTAAGTAGTCGGGACAGTAAATTACCTGATTATACTAGTAAGTCTCAGAATTTAGTGATGATCACTTAGAATTTACTGATGATCAAAACTGACGAAAAGGACGACGATCGCCTCTCTAATATTTTGTTGAATTTTAGTATCTAATGATGTGTGGGATGAAAGCGGTTTACATTTTTTTTGCTGGTCGATATATGATTTCGGTTCTTATTTGAGGCAGTTCCTACATTTTAGGGATAGTGTGCAATTGTAACAAACCTCCCGTCGATTTTTAAGGATAATTCAATAGAAGTTACTACCGTTTGTAAATTTGTAATCTTGGTGTACGATCCAATGGTACTGAATGTGGGTATAAAATAGTTATCTTAGGAGTAGGTGTAAAATAGTATATATATATGCTAAGACAAGATAACAGAACCCTGTGCTAGACAGCCCTATTGAAATTTCATACAAATTCATTCAGAATGCGTTATTTATTAATTTAAAAAAAATTAAAAAATTTTATAATAAGAAATAACAAATCAAGAAATATCACTAATATCTAAATTGAAATTCAATCCGAATTAAGAATAATTCAGTGCGAATATGCATCTAATATTTATTCAATCTAAATCCGAATTCGAATCCGAATCCAACTTAAAGATATGGATGCAGATATATCTGATCAATATCTAATCTGAATCATATCTATTACACCCCTAATTTTATTAGTGAAGTGTGAAGTGCATTGCACAGAGGTTCATACAACATAGGGACATCACTCAAAATCTCCCGGCCACTTGTGCGCATTTCTAATCAAACAGCGTACCTGCAGATGTGGTCCACCATCATTCATGTAATCCATCTAGCCTGTTCTTGCACAGATGTAGTACATTTTTTCCTTACAAAATTATTCGAGCTTTTGGTCTTTTGCAGCCAAGGATGGTAATTTTCCCAAACTCCCCGTTTACGTAGGAATTTCACAAACTTCAAGTCGCCACTTTCATTTGTGTATTACAGTCAAATTTTAAATTTTAAATCTCATGTGAATTTGAAATTGTAGAATTTTTAAATTGAATATTAATTTGAAATTTCAAAATTCGAAATTCAATTCAAAATTCAGAAATTGAAATTGAAATTGAAATCCAAAATATCAATTGATGAACTCAAATTTCAGATTCAAAATTTCAAATTTAAAATTCATATTTGAGATTTGAATTTCAAAATTGAAAATTTGAACTTCAAATGTTAATGTAAGATTTTTCTAAAATTTGTATTTAGAAATCAAGTCCAAATTCAAATTTGAAATCAAAATTTTAAAATATTGTAAAAAGATGAAATAAATGAATTTCATTGAATGTATAAGGGTAAGAATTCATCTAACTCATTTATTATTATAATTAAATTCTATGAAATTGAATTTGAAATTACCGATTCAATTCCTAGTGTACTGCTAAATACTATAATTCTAGAATTGAATTCCAATTCCTAATTTCATACTCAATTCTAGGCAATCCTGGAACGCAAACAGGGTGTTAGGTTCAAATCACTCCCGTTGAATTCTACAGGAAGGGCACCTCTAGAGCAGCATCCCTTTTGATGCTCAAATCACTTCATAATGCTCAAATCACTCCATACCTGATGCATTCATTAAGCCTGTGGAGTTTGTCTGAACAACAGTAGCACATAAGTTATATACTGCATGTGAAGATACATATTTTGCGGTCATACCGAGCCTAAACCTGGCAGCTGCTCACATTCTTCTCTAAAATGTCTGTCTTCTGATAAACTCAAAGTGTTTGCGTTATGTACTATTATTTCGAAACGATCACACACAGCAGCAAGAAGCATGCTCAAGAGTCACTCCTGTTAGGCTTGTTCGAAACTGGAATGACCTGAAATATAGTTGATTAGGACTAATTGAAATAAATGTAAATTCAAGCTGGTTTGTTCACCAAAGTTCTTGTCCTACCGTCTCAGAGGATGGAACCCAATCATTTGTAGCAGGATTGCTCGTGCAACGAACAAGGTTGGAAGATGAATAGGCACCAGTTACATCGAAGGAGCTACCATTGGGTTTTTCCACTTTGATGAAGCCTGTCCCAGTCTGCCAAACAAAGGATCATGTTAAAACTTTGTTCCAAGCAATCTTATACATGGAAGCCAATTGATTACACAATGCAAACAATAACTAAACATGGAATAAGCCATTCATACCACACAGCAGTGTCATTACAAAATATGGAAATACAAACAAGCACACAGATTTTTCTATTTGCACATAGTGCCCTACTGCCCTTGAATAATAACACAGATCTTGTAAGTTGTTCTAGAAATTAACCTCCAACTACCTAAGAAGTACCAAAGCTCCTTTTGCAAGCCTTCTAAACACCTGTTTGGTTTAACCTTATGCTTATCTTATAAATTAGGCTATTAGGATTATAGCATACAAACCTAATAAGCTAGCTAGTTAAATCGTAAAATTTGTTTGGGTCAACCTAGCTTTTGCCATTGCATATTTATAAGCCCTATAAGCCACCGCTGTTGTCTTCCTTCTCTTTAGGAAGGTGTTTAAGGTTAAAAGAAAATAAGGCAATTATTTTGCCTAAGCTTAAACCCACAGCCTGTTTGGCCTAACTAGGGCTTCTCCAATATTCCAGCTTATACATGGCTTTAGCCCATGAGCCCCAAAAGTCACCTCACCTCCCACCGGCTTCAGCTTATATGGATTTCTAAGTGGAAGGAGGGCTTCAACTTATTAAGCACAAAAGTAATATGCCTGTTTGACCATGGCTTCAACACATGAGTCCATAAGCTAAAAATAAAGCTAGGCCATGCAAGCCCTAATTTTGGTTATAAGTCTAAACTTAAACCAGAACAAGTATGCCTTAAGGTACCTTATTGTTCATAATTAACACTAACCATTTAGAGCGGTTCTGTTTCCTAAATGATTATTGGTTTAGAGACTAGGCTCTAGGAGCAATTTATTCAGAGTTAGGTCGATATACAAAAAATGTTGTTTGAGCTTCACATACTCTTAGATATAGGTGTACCGATTTTAGTTGGAAACCAGCCAAAATTAATCGGTCTTCAACAGATTTCTACCAAGTTGTTGGTTATCTAGATTTTTTGCAATATTGGCTAGTACAGGATCAGTTAGCGACTTAGCACACCCAGGAACCATTGAAGATTTTAGGAACCTTGCTGCCCATTTACCTACTTGCACTTGATGGCATAGACAATAGCACCTGCCACCAGAACAATATTTTGACTGGTGTCCCTCAATAAGTCACAAACCAACATGCTATAGGTGAGCAAAAAAAGCACTTCTGACTTTCTTGCAAGATTATTATTGCACAAAATTGAGTCAATTGACAACCTAAGATAGTTTTGATGGTGACATCTCTTGGGGCTATCAAAAAACAAGATGTGCACCCAATATAAGACCATGGATGTGTCAATATAGATCTAGTGATTCTTAGCATTCAGATGCACTTGGCCATTCCACTTGAATTAAGAGATCTTCTAGGGGGACTTTAGATTTTAGCTAAACAACTATCACTTTTTTCTAGACATGTTCTTTACCAAAAAAATGAATACTAGAAATCAAAAATCTAAGCCCAGAGAATGTTTGAGTGAGGTTTTCTGTACAATAATATGGGACTAATGAACTATAATATGGCTCATACTTCTATCTTCTTGTGCTCTCTCCTCTCCTCCACCTCAACCCAACTCATCCCCTTCCCAAATTCCACCCTTGCCTGCTCACCCTCCTCTCTCCTCCACCCGCAGCCACCAACTCTCCCTTAGGCCTTTCCATTCTGGTAATCAGTTTATTAAACATTGCATAGGAAGATCCTTGGAATGAAAGCCAAGGTCTTTTCAATTTTTTTTTTAATAAATTATCCTGTTTGATGCAGTGATGGAATCCATGGGAACAAAGAATTCCATACATAGCTAAAATCTTCTATACAAATGCCATTTAGATAACAAATCTAAGCCAAAGACTAAGATCATAAGCAGCTTAAGATTCCCTCAGGAAGGGGTGAAATCTCCTATTTTGATCTCCACACTCAAAATCGAAATTAATTCGCTAAATTCTAATCAAAGAACCTAATCCAAATGCAGCCATCAACATAGCAATCATATATACATGAAATACCTACAAGTAGCAAAAACAAAGAAAACCAAACCATCAAATTAAGAGAGGAAACACATAAATATAACCGTGTGATGCTGCTTGTCGATGCTGTTGAGCCCATCGTAGTACTGCGTCTCCACATACTCCTCGCCGTTCACATCCCCTCCATCCAACACCAACTTCTACAAACACACACAATATCATCATGCCTAAACTGTTACGCAGAACCCAGCACACCAAGAACTCCAAGAACAGAAGTGAACAGAATAAGCAAGCGTTGACCTGGGGCTTGGCCTCGAGGTCGCGGAGCTTCCCGATCTCCGGCATGTCGCCGTCGGCGGCGGATCCGGAATCATCGGCGCCGGCGGCGTCCGACGGGTCGCTGCGCGGCGGCTTCGCCGGGCGACGCGGGGCCACGCTGTCGAAGTAGCCCCGCACCTCGGCCTCCACCCGCGCCGCCTCCTCCGGCGAGAGGTGCGAGTCGCTGCGCGCCGGCCGCGTCGCCATGGCGGCAGCTTTTCTCCTTTCCACTTTTCTGCTGCTTCGGGACCGGCTGGTTGGTGGGTTGTCCGCTTATGGGTTAGACGGGTTTTTGCAGTGCAGATTGTTCGGCTGACAGTGGTCCCCAGTGGGAGCTTTTGGAGTGGTCCCCAGGTGGTCGTGACTGGTGAGGTGATAGTAGTTCTGATGGGGAAAGACAAAAGTGCATGGTGATAAAAGAAGTGTGTGGGATAGTTGATCACCCACGCCACTCCTTCGCAAACATGGTTACATGGCGATCGTGACGGCGCTACCATGGATAACTTTGGATTTTGGATTTTTGAGAGAGACGTGGATGCAATAACCGTTCTTTTGTTTTTGTTTTATTTCTAAATTGCCTCGATGTTATCTTGCCCAGTATGCAATTAGATCATTATACATGAAATTGATGGGTATAAAACTCAATTATATAAAATGTGCCATCATACCTTCATCTATTATCTGTTAATCATATTAACACAGTAATTATTGATATGCGATTGTTAGTAATTATTTAGTAATGACTAAGATAATCATAACTACTGTAGAGTTGAGGAGAAAAAGACCTAATAACATGTGAATCAGCGACAGTGACCTAATAATGGGTGAGATAATAGCAAATATACTATCAATTCTATGACTTATGGACAACAAACGTTAATATCTAACAATGTCATAGTAAATCAGTTATATAAAGTTAACAACTAAAAGTATGAGGCGTGTTTCATTGTAAGAAGCATTATAATCAGATCTAATAATATCTCAGTTGAGAATAAAATGACACAGGCAACAACATATTTACAAAAAATATAATACAAATGACCATATATGATTGGATAACTATTGAAAACAACGATAGGAGATAGTGACAGGGAAAGCATTAAGAGAGGGGTTGGGGATAACGGATGGTACGACCATGATAACAGACATTGTAATCAGAGTAAGTAGCAGCTCAATCGGGAACAAAAGGATATAAGCAAATGTGTTACAATCGAAGCATGATATTATGCACCCCACATAAATATGGGACAACAGTAGAAGCTAAAGAAACAAATTCATCAACTGCCAATAGCGAAACGACGAGAGCAAGAGAGAAACTGACAAAAAGCAAATAACTAATTAATTTTTTTACTAATAAGTATACACGTATAATTCATGTCAATTTTACAACTCATAAGATAAAGAACTGATAAGATAAAGACGTAATAGAAATCTACATAGATAAATATTCTTATCCATTTATTTTAGATAACTGATGGTCATTATATGTGGAATTTAAGTGAAGATAATTAATTGTGTGGATAATTTAATAGGTGAATTTTAATGTGGTTGAAGTAGGATCAACAAAGAATATTATTCCTTAAATTTGTGAAATCAACAGTTAATATTGTTTGGATTAGAGTCTAGAAGGAAATAATTTTAAAAAATTCAAAAATCATATAGTAGTATAGATATTTAAACTAAAACCCTAAACTCTACTCCAAAACTCATAATTAAAACCTCCAACACCAATGTTGTCAAAGAGAAAGAAGCTTTCACTAAAGTATAATATAGCATGAGGCGACATGTACTGTGTTACAACAAAAGAAACTGAAGATACAACTCATTAAACACCAATGGGGAGACGCCGAAAATAAGAGAGAATTTGAAAGAAAATGAATATCTAATTAAAATCCTAGACACCAACCCAAACTTTTACTTGAACATGCAATTAATTCTATCGACAACAATAACTAACATCTATATGAGAGATATCAAATATCTTAGATATGACTAGTAATTATAGTAAAAAAAAGTGACTATAATAACAAACATAATAATTAGAGTAAAGATGATCACATATTATCGAACAACCACTAAGATTAGCGAGAAAATCTATCTATTACTAATAGCAGAACAGCAAAAGCGAGCGAGAAACCAAAAAAGAAAAGAAATAACAAATTATTTTTTTCTATAAAGTCCACCCCTAAACTCCTCAACTTAGTAAAACCTCACGCCGCAGCGCCGGTTCGAGGAGGAGGTTGCGGGCAGGGCGTCCTCACCCGCAAGCAAAAACAGGAAACACCTCAGCACTGGCCAGTTGCCACGCTTGCCACGCGGGCTGCGGTGATATCTTCTCTTCCGTTACTCCCTTCCTCCCATAGCACCACCGATGCCGTCTCCCCGCCCCGTGCTTTCCTCGTTTTGCTCCTCTCCGCCCGCCTATAAAGCCACCCCCACCCCCAAGCCCAATCCCTCACACCCTAAGGGGAGAGGCAAGCCCAAAGCCAAACCCGACCCCGAACTCGAATCGTGGAGGCTTGTGTGGGAGTGGAGGTGGGGAGGATGGAAGAGGCGCCGAGCAACGGAGGGCTGCTGTACCACGAGGTGCAGGAGGGGAAGCTTTGCGCGGTGCACTGCCTGAACACCGTGCTGCAGGGGCCGTTCTTCTCCGAGTTCGACCTCGCCGCGCTGGCCGAGGAGCTCGACCGACGCGAGCAGCAGGTCATGATGGAGGGCTCGCCCGAAGGCTCCGCGCCCACCACCGCCGTCGGCGATTTCCTCGCCCAGGGCGAGGGCTCCCACAACGTCTCACTCGGAGGCGACTTCAGCATCCAGGTTCGTCGGTTTCTTGGTCCTTGCTTCGCTCCATTTCTTGGTAGTTTGTTAAGAGTTGTGTGTTTAATGGTATTGGATGGTATGTGGGGATAACATTGCAAGGTTATGATTTGGCTTATGATTTAGGGGATCTTGAATGTTGCATTTCTCTTACTTTCGTAGTTGCATTACCACTCGTTTCTTGAGTCATATGATTGTTGGTACTGGTTATTATGTGAAGATAACATTGCAAGATCGCAACTTGTACCGAGGAATGGAAGTTATGATTTAGGGGATCTTGGTTGTTGCATTTCTTTTACGTAGCTCGCAGTTGCAATACCATTTGTTTCTTGAGCATTGTTGGTACTGGTTAGTACGTGGAGATAACACTGCAAGCATGCAACTTGTCCCTATGAATGGGAATTTTGATCTTGCGTAGGATTAGGGGATCTTGGCTTGCTGCATTTCTCTTAGGTAGTAAGCAGTTGCATTACCATTTGTTTCTTGTGTCGTGTTTGTTGTTTCTTGGGTCATATGTTTGTTGGTACTGGTTAGTATATGGAGATAGCATTGCAAACTGTCTGCAGGAATGGGGATTAAGGTTATAATTTAGCTTATGATTTAGGGGATCTTGGTCGGTGCATTTCTCTTAGGAGCTCTCAGTTGCATTACGATTTGATGATTTTGGGGGTGCTATTATGTGTTGTGCTAGTGTAAGGTAGATTTGTGAATGGTGTGAAGACCGCTGTTTGGGATGAAGAAAGGGGAGCAATGTGAAGTTTGGTTGAAATATGTGGATTAAAGTATGTGTATCTTTTACATGGATAGAGTCGACAGTCAATGTCCTAGATATGGATAAGTAATGTTTATTTTTCAACTTGAGAAACGGAATAGTTTAAGAGTGCTTTATGTGTTCTCAGTGTAAGCTTGCACCCACTAGTATTAAAGTCTTGCTCTTAGCACATAGAAAAGGAATATTTGTTGATCACATGAAGCATCAGCTTTGTCGGCTTCGAAAGCATTCTTATTGCAAGCCCAAGCAATATAGGTACCTCTTGGATTTGCAGCTATGCACTGTGCATTCATATGGTGCAATTGTCTGAGATATATTGATTATCTATCAGTATATGTTGTGTCTTCTTAGCTAGACTTGTACTCTCAGTTGTATCTGATTTGCATGGTTATTACCTCAACTTGCTACTTGGGAAAGTATAAATAGCAGGCTAGGTTTTTCATGTACGTCTAAATCAGTGTACAGAAAATACTTAAAAAGATGAGGTGTACGTATTAATAGCTGTCTGTCTCAACTTATGATGGCAAGAGATAATCATTAGCAAAGTTTGTAATTATGTTACTAACTATCCATGTACCCATGACATGTGCATGTGTGCATGAAATGTACACAAAATGATGATTATCAATGTTGTTGTGATCATAGAAACAAAATTTGCTACCATTGCTACTTTTAGCTTCTATAGTTATAGCAGTTTTGATGGTTAAATTTTGTATTTTACGTAACTGTTGACCCTAGGAGGAACTTTCTGTGATTATCCAACAAAAATTTATGTTTGTCGAAAATGAACCGTGTGTATCTGGGTGAGGCTTTGTAAAAGTTTAAATTAGTAATAACAGTTAACATCAATACATATGTGCAAGCTTGATTGTGCTATTGTCATCATCAACAATATTTATGTCAGCAATATAGACAGGAAAACTTGGATATTGTGTCACAGTATATCAATAAAAATTAGATTGGAACAGAATCAATATATATTTGTAAGCGAGATATGAAGCACCTGGTTCGTAATATGCGAAAGGAATTTGCTTTAGATCCAACTTTATGCTTCTAAATATAGGAATATGTAGCATTTTTATTTCAGGAAAATCGATAATTATTGAAATTGAAAGAATGCAAAAGAATGAAAATCTATAGCATTCAGCTGAGTAATTGGCTATAAGGAAGTAAAATTGATGGCAAGTGAGTTCACTGGTTGAGGCTTCCCAAATATGTTATTGTAATAATTTAATGTAAAGTAGTTGTTATTGTGAGAATTAGTGGAGGGCCCGACATATGCCGGCCAGGATATGCAAAAAACCCACTACATATAGGAATTTTACATGATCTCAATACTGTTCTAAATTCAAAATGTAGGCATACCCACTTGATCATCGGTTCCTATTTTCTCTGATAGACTTGCGTTGGCACCCAATCATCATATGAAGGTGTATAAATGTTACTTTGCATATTGATCAAATCTTAGAGGTCTCATTTTCACCAACCATAGACTATAACTATATAAAATTAGTTTTGATCGATGATGTGAGAATGATATTGTTCTTTGGTATTTCTGTTGACACATAGCAGTCCAAGATTTCTTCATTTTGGTTCTTCTTTACAGCTTTTAGATTATGGGCTAAGATAACACTTATCAGCTTTGATTATTAATGAACAAAATTTGTTAAATAGTCTATTACTACTCACCCTTTCTATCTGTGTGTTCCATGAGTTTCATGTGCGGTGATAATGTCTTCAAACAGCAACTGACAATCGTTACATTCTTTATCTAGCACTAAGATTAAGGTTATGCAAGTTTTGGGTTTGTTTCTATTAGCTCTGTTTATTTCTTGTAATTGCTGTATCATGCTCATAGTTTGAACTGAGTGCTTTTTATCTAATAGGTTCTGCAGAGGGCATTGGAGGTGTGGAACCTCCAAGTTATTCCCCTGGTCTCCTCAGCTGCAGGGGCATCCCGATCCAATCCCGAGCTGGAAACTGCCTTCATTTGCCACTTGGTGGACCACTGGTTCTGCATTAGGAGGGTGAACGGGGACTGGTACAACTTCAATAGTCTCTATCCTGCCCCCGAGCATCTCTCTGAGTTTTACCTCTCAGTTTACCTTGACACCCTGTGGCGGTCCGACTGGAGCATCTTTGCAGTAAGGGGCAATTTCCCCAAGGAGTGTCCATCAGATAGTTCTAACGGTTTTGGCCAGTGGATGGTTCCTGATGATGCCAAGAGGATAACACTTGCATGCAAACAGGTGCAAATGCCTACTCAGCAAGCCTCTCAATCAAAGAGCATAGGTGAAATGGATTTGATTGCATCACAGCAGGAGGAAGATGACCTGAAGGCAGCACTAACTCTGAGCTTGATGGGCTCTGATGCTCGATTTACTGGCTTTGGTCCATCCCAAGGAGAGGGCAATTCAAACGATGTCCTCTTAAGCGATGCAAGATTGAGTGCAGTCAGCAAAGGTGGCACCCAAGAGGAGCATGGAGCTACTCAGCAACCCTCTCAATCAGAGAGCATAAGTGAAATGGAGATAATTGCAGCGCAGCAGGAAGAAGATGACCTGAAGGCAGCAATAGCTATGAGCTTGATGGGCTCTGGTGTTCAATTTACTGGCTTTCGTCCAACCAGAGAAGAGGGCAATTCAAAAGGTGCTCCCTTAGGCAAGGCTGGATTGGGTGCAGTCAGGAAAGGTGGCACCCAAGAGGAGCATGGAGCTAGTAAATCTGAAACAACTGAGCCCCAAAATGTTAACACTCAGGAGACTGCTCTGAGTATTAATCCAAGGGACGCCTCTTCATCTTTGGAGGAAAAAGAGTCTGTGAAAGAAGATTAGGATGTCATTTGTTTTCCATTGATTGGGATCCTATAAGAACTATTACAAACAAAAAAAACAGAATAATTGTTGTGCTTAGATTGCCCTCCACTATACTAGAGGAGTTATGTTGTTCTGAATGCATTGTACAAACATTAGCTTCTGTGGATCTGGTATGCATGACTTAGAACTGTATGAAAATGCATAGGGAAACAAGAAATGGGATTCTTACTTCTTTTGCAGCTTCCTGAAATTTTAATCTGCAAAGTGCAAAGGCTACTTATGATCTTGGATGCATAGTTCTGTTCTCATATTTTTGGAGGCAATTGTGATGAATCTTCGAAGCATCTTCAAAAGCTTCGTTGGTAAAACATTCTTCTCTTCCACTGTTGTGGTTAAATACAGTGGGCTCTGAAATATTGTTCGTAGTTGGTTAAGCTATAAGTGCTCGACTTTAGAGTGAAATCTAAAACTTTGTGCGGTTGGTGCAACGGAGGATGGAGGAGACTGGGGCTTGTATGTTTTTTGTGTAGTTCTTTTTTTATAATTTGTGGTTCATTGTGATTCGTATTAAGTATTGTGAACTACAATTTAGAGAAAAAAAATATCGACAAATATATAGTAGGATAATAGGTAAGCCACATTTAGAGGGAGAAAGGCGTGGAGAGCATGCTCACTTCTTGGATTTTTTTCTTACCTTTTCCCCTGGTACAATCTTCTGTATTTGGTGCTTGTGATGCTTGTGATATTCTTATGCTGGTCAAGAAAGTGCTCTCAGGGATTGATGTGTCCGTGTGATGAGAGATGCACATCTCTATCTTCTGTCTTAGTTTTCAATGATTGATCGATGTGTCCCTGTGATCAGAGATCTCAGCAAGCTTAGGTGTGTTTAGTTCCCGGAGTTGTTTGGTTTTGTCCTTTGTGTACTGGAGTTAATAGTCTGAGTTCTCGTTGTGCTTGGTGGATTACTGAAAGCTTTTCTTAGCGGCCGAGTATTAGTGTATTATCACCTGAAGAACTTCATGCTGGATTGTCAATTTGTCACACAAGTCAGTGTTGGTACTTGTTCCCATCAAATATTTGAGCACTGCAGCACATTTAGCTAGTAAATTCTACTGGAACAGTTAACATTCACATGAATGAAAAATAACTCGCACATTGTATATCACTTTGTACGAAATAAAACTTACAATACAACCATTAGATAAAAACAGTTTTCACTCATAACCGTGATTACTCAGGGATATTTTAGGTGTTGTATGTGGGTAACATACTATTGCATGTAACCCAATCATGCATCAAATAAAGAAAAATTTTAATTATTGCCTTCTACACTCTCTTCACTTTCCTCCGTCTTTCCATCCCAAAGCAATATGGCAGCCATCTAGATCTTTAATTTGAAATTTAATTCAACTTCCAAAATTTGAACATTTCAAATAAAAATACAAGTAATAAATTTGAAATAAATATTTTATTTAAAATTAATTATAAATTGTATTGTTAATTTAAAAGTCAAAAATAAAACTCAATTTTAAGATTCAAATTCAAATTTCAAGTTCAAAATTTGAATTTCACTTTGTATTTAAAATTTAAAATTTACTTTAACAATTCAAATTTGAAATTCATACATTTTAAAATTAAATTTGAGATTCAAATATTCAAAATTTGAAATTAAAACTCAGACTAAAATCAGATTCAAAATTATATGGGTTACGCTTGCATAGGATTTTTATTATTCCGATTCCAATTGAATGAATTTTTCAATGGATAAAATTATACAATTATGCCATGACGTGCAACTTTGAGGTATTGCAATCTAAAAAAAAACGCCATGCCGTTCATCTTCATGCTCCAAACTGGATAATAATTATCTAGCGCCGCTTAAGGTTTTAATCAACATAAATAAGATGTGTATTAACTCTAACTAGCAAATTCCTTGTATACAAAATTGTTACATTCCTAATATACTCACTTAATTAATGATAGAAATGCAGGTGTAACAATATTTCTATCTTTGAAAATTTGTGGTGACCTATTACCTTCTATAAGGTAATAATTAACCACACCTGTTGGATTAAATAGAAACAAAAGTCTATATTAAATTGGTTTCATTATAAAATTTTATTTTTAATCAAGGACGAATATTCTGTATTTGGAAATGCCATCGATTAAGAGTATTGGCCTTTTATGTAAGAGTTGGAATTGTTTGTCCAAATATCTAGTTTTAGATTTGGGTTTTTTTTTTAGCCTAACGGAAGCTGGTATGTATAGAAATTTTGAAGTTTCCTTTAGCGGCTTTAGCAGCTTGAGACGTTAGGGTGGGATATTTACCTTTATAATTGTAACAAATAAATGCTATATTGTGTATTCTTCTTGTGTTGTAGAGTTATACATGTCAAATATAATTTTAAAATAAAGAAGTTAGACTACAAATCAAATATATCTCTGACTTCGACTTCTGAACTTAAGAAGTTAGAACTTCATGACTTCAAAGTTCGGAGAAATAACCCTTAAATATGCTTATATTCTTTGAATTGAGAAATTTTATTTGCGAAGCATATCTTAAGTTGGTATTTTTTGGATTTTGTTAGAATAAGACCAGGAGATCTTCGAGTTTGAACCGGGTTGATTTGACCAAATCACATTTAAATATTCGGGGCTCAGGTCAAGACAAGATTAATTGTGCTCGGGAGGGGCTATTGTTTTCTATGCCTAGTGAGAAAATATTACGGGATGGTGTGGAGGTACAGTGAGATAAGATATGTTGAAAAAGTAGATTAAACAAAATCAACATATTTTAGAAAAATCAGTAAGTTCAGTTGTTTCTTTGATATATATATGGAAGCTATTTCTAGTGTTTGATAATTTAGAATTCCAGATCATGTGAAGTGGGGCCTGGCAGTTTGCGCCGGGGATTAGTGATCCACTCACTAGTGGACTATGATTGCTCATTGCATCTCCTTTTCTGACTTGCGAGGCACGAACACACGTACATAGCTGTCATGTTGTATAGTAGTTAGGGATCGCCATCCCTTCTTCTCATCCGCTAACTCATCATTTGTCCCAGGAAATTAACTGATTTCACTGCAGCTTATGATTCAATCCGCTACGCACCAATCAACACTATACACAAATACTACTTATACTGAATTTATATACCAAATTCAAATTATACTTTTTCGATCCACAGATAATAACCCTCCATTATAGAAAATCATAAATTCATAACAATATTATTTCTTTTCTTTATCTTTTTTCAACCAATCATATTGAGACACATCAACAATTTGAATACTCAAATTATGTATGCATAGCAACACTCAGGACTATATTATGTTCCTATCACCTGCCACTCTCAAACTCCCGAATTATGAAAGAAGATTCTATGAGTTAAAAGTCTATGTCAAATTTCCCTCTATTACTAATTCTATGTTATTGGGGTGGTGTTGGTAGGCAGTTTAGTTTTTTGATAGAAAAGTCAGATATATATATATATATAGATTTACATACAAGTGTAGAATTCCAAAAATTTTGAAAGGAATTAGCCCAAGTGTAATATATAAATTTGGGGAAATAGCACTACAGTCCCCACTATTATTATAATTCATGCAATCAGTCTCTTTTATTATTAGAGTAATCAAGTCTCTCTATTATTTCCATAAGAGTGATCAAATTCTTCCATCACCTTGACAAATGAAAATATTAACGTGGCTCACGAACAATAAGTTGACGTGATAATTAAGTTGTCGATTTGGTTTGGAGGAAAACAACCACCATTTTGGAGAGAAAATAGCCACCATTTTAGAAAAAATGAGAGAGCTGCATCATACTCTCTCCCTCTTCATTCCATCCATAAGAAAAGAACGAACTTGCATTGATCCTTTAAATAATAATTACTCCGAATCCTTCAAATGCTTATGGTTTAGTATGTGCATGTATAGCCCTCTCACTTAATAGCAAAATCTATTCAAAAACCTGAAACATAACGGAAATATACACAACACTCAAAATATAGCACACAATATATGAAAAAACAATTGTATTCATCTTTCAGCCCACAAACAACATATAAACTAAGATATAGCATGAAAAAAAATCATATTCAGCTTTCAATCCACAAACAACTCATAAACTAGAAATTTTCGTACGGAAAACACTCACTAAAATAATAATCTCATAAAAAATACAGGAGAAAACAAAATTACAAAAATGACCATAGTCGCCAACCCGAGTGGCGACTGAATGTGCGCAGCCCTAAATCGCCAGCCTAAGTGGTGACTTACGGCTACGTCATCAGTCGCCACTATAAGTCACCATCCTGGTTGGCGACTTAGGGCTCCATCACCATTGTAGACAAATTTATTTGTAAAATAACATTTTTTGTTTTATGTTGTTTCTAAAATAACCGGTGTGGTTTTGATTGTTTCAAAAATAACCCATGTGGTTTTTGTTGTGTGTAAAACAGCCTACAAGGGTTTTTTTATGTATGAATAACTCAAATAAAAACAATAATTGCAGGTAAAACATAGAAAGGGATGTTGAACCACCCCAGCCCGCCCAGTCAGGGAGAAAAAGAGTCGCGATAGGTTGGGTTGATTGATTCGTATGTTTCATGGTTGATTTAATTTGCCGGGTTACCAAAAGTGAGAATTGAACATAAAAAAGACTGAAAAGTAAAAAGGTTGAATCGTAGAAAAACCATGTTTCATACATACATGCAAACAAAAATTATGTTTCATTTAGAGAGTAAGAAATTTGGAAAAAAGCTAATGTCGCCCCCTCTTCCGACGATGAGGCCGGTCCCGCTGAAACGGTGAGAGTGAGAAGGTGGTGCGTCCCCGCACCGTCCGCTGTGATGGCTGTTGATGGGGTGGTGGTTGGGCGCTCGCCCGATCGAGGCCTGTATCAGGAGGGTCCTGCGACGGCGGAGGCGCATCACCAAGCTGTGTGGACGCCAACTGATGTTGGCTCTGGCGGGTGTCGTCTCCCCTCTGTAACATGTCAACATAGTCCGCGTACGTAGGATCGAGGACCACGTCAGGGTCGGCATGGACGGATTGAGGCGGAATGCAGGGCGGGCGCTTACTGGACGGTGCGGATGGAGCAGATGAGGACGTACCGGCATGCTCGTCCACCATACGCTACGACGTGCTGAAGTACTCGTCGTCCAGGTCGAACGTGATGTCGAATCCCAGGCTGGAATGGGAGCTCGAAGGGCGCGCAGGGGTACCCTCAGAGATCCGTATACCACCACGCGACGCCACGTCCACGTAAGGTGGAACACCTGAACGGTAAGAGCGGGTTGGGGGCGCACCGAGATAAATCGAGGTGTCGATGGCCGTACCTGAGAGCCCGGGTACGTCGGGCGGATGAGCGGCCGACTGCAATGGCGTCTGAATGGGAGGGGCCCTTGGCGGAGGAGGTGCAACAAATGTCGACGAAGTGGCGGAACTCTCCCGCAACAACTGGGTTGTGACTCGATGAATGAAGGCGATGGCCTTCTTGTACTCCTCGGGCATGATAGGTGGACGTGCCTCGTCCCGATGGAGTAGCGACTAGGTGGTGGAGGTAATTGCACGGAGGCCGTCAACCTACAAGACCACAACACAATGGTAAGCGAAAATAACAATAACAAGCAAGAAACGAAATATTTGTGCGTACCTAGCGGTGCACACGGGATGCGTGGTGTGGATCTTATCTCTGCTGCACACTCGGGGCAGGGATTTCGACAGGTGTTGGAGCTGGTGGGGCAATGCGAGCAATGATGCGAGGGATGTACCATCGGAGGTAGTCACCATATGTCCTCGGATCGTATGGCCTCTCCTCGTGCACTAGATCTATCCCTGCTGTCTGCTCCCGCGACGAGTGTACGGAGCCTGTCGATCCTCCCAAGTGAAAGCCTTTCTTGCCCTTACGGGTTTGCCTGCAGTGAAAACAAAAGTGTTAAGTATTTTCGTGGAGGCGAAGCACTATGCACAGAGATGATCGTGAGCTTCCTCGTGCAGGGCGTGCGACAACCGGTGTGCAGTATCAACAGGAGGGACCGGCTAGAACAAGCCAAACTATCGCATCACCCTCCATGGAGCGTATACCTCCAACATATGGCTGAAGACAAGAACACATCATGTGAGCCATAAGTCCCGGTTCCCCATACATACCGATGAGATCCCTCCTGCAGTTGTGCTCTCAACGTAGGTGGCCGTCCAGGCCCTCCAAACAACATGCGAGGGATGAAGTAGCTCCAGCTCGTCGCTATACGCCTCGTAGCATGGGTGCACCTGGACGGTGGCCCATTGCAGCTCGTGCTGCAACCCACGATCCCCCATGGTCGAGCGATCGATCTCGTCCTCCGCATCCCTGGGTGGGTACCCTCTGGCAAAGGCACAGGCACATCAGTGCCGAGCGGTCGTCCTACAGGAAGGTGCTCGTATGACCACAGCAGAATAAGCAGAGGACACTCAGCCATAACTGCCTGCCGAGCATGACGAACGCAGGTCGCTCGGTACGTCGCACACAGAACCGTCGACCCCCAGCTGATCTGTGGAATCTGCTCAATCGGCGTGTCTGCAAGCATCTGCGCCAGTGGAACAAGCCAACGGTCCACCGTGTCGCCGTGCATACCTGCAAACAAAAACAAACAAAATATAAGATTTAAATGTAGCAAGTAAAAGATATGTGCATGTACCATGATTAAGCGTACCAGTGAACATGAAGCCACCAAACAGGTGAAGTAGGTACGCCTCGAGGTGTCGGCTGACTGTCCACTCATCAACATCCGCCGGGCATATCCGGAAGTGAGCGAGCCAAGCTGCAAGAACTCCCACGTCATGGTGGAAGGGCTCATGTCCCAGAGGCAGGGGGTGAAGCCTCTGTGTGAATGTGACATTCCATCCGGCAGGAGTGGGTGGTGGTACCCAGGCCTGTCTACGAATCGGCAGTCCAAATAGCATCGCCACATCCTCCAGGGTGATGGACATCTTCTCCCACTGAAAGTAAAATGTGTGTGTCTCAGGTCTCCATCTGTCCGCCAGAGCAGAGACCAGTGATCGATCGTGCCTGAAAGACTCTGCTCTGGTGATCGTCCTGACAAAAGAAAGCAGTCCCACCACCCTCAGCCGTGCGATGTATCTCCCATTAAGAGACCAAGCCATGGCGGGTGATCGTAGGCGGAACGGCTGAAGCTCCTCTCCGGACCTAAGGGCTCGAGCTCGATGATGATCATGGTAGTACTGGTCCAGTAATTCAGGAAGCTGTCTACGATCATGAGCATGTCTGCAACAAAGAACATTGAGTTAGTACGTCATATGAAATGAGTGAAAAAACAAACACAAAATACGTGAGAGGAATGAATACGTATTGCACAACATTGCTGATTGATTCACGTTCAGTACGATCCGGATGCATTAGGATATGTCCTCCTGGTGTGCCCAGGTTGTCGACAAACAGCGTACTTTCGCAGCTCATCGCGTTCTGCATTATCCATGTCATTGCTGATTCGAAGTCTCCGTCGTCGTCCAGGGCCTCTCCACTCCAGGTGTGGTGGTGGAACATACAGTATCTCACCTGCTCTGCGCGACAGCTCTCTGTAGTGCTCCTGAGTGCCCTAGACCTCAAAGTCTACAGTCCATGTTTTAGCGAGGAACCGTGCGTCATAGTAAAGTGATATGTACATCTCGCTCGACTTGTTGTCTTGCGCACACGCTACCATCACATGGGAACACGATTTATAAAACAAAGCTGGCTTGTTACAAGTGCACTTGACGCCGTTCTTCGAAAATGACACCTTGCTTTCTGATCGGCCACATGTATCCTCCCCCACGTTCTTACTCTTCAGATAAACAACCCAACTTTGTCTTCTGCTGTTTGGAATGCATTGGGCTGAGTGTTTCTGAGCGGCCGCGGCTTTCATTTCTAAATACCTCTACACTTCGTGAGGATATTTTGATGGTGTGACCACAAGTAATGCTCTTGCAGCTGTACCCCTCTCATAGAAGTATTTAGCAGTGCGATGCCATGTAAATTCCACAATTCCGGTGAGCGGAAGACCTCGCACCCCTCTCAACACAAAGTTGTACACCTCCGCTATATTAGTTGTCATGATTCCGTATCTAGCTCCTCCCTTATCGTGCAGTAGTGACCATTTCTCTAGAGCATTGTCACCGATCCATTCACTAAATTTCTTTGTTCTTGATCTCCGACTGCGACGTATCGCCCCATCTGAAGTTCCCACGACATTTTCTTCATCTTCCACCTATTACGAACTGCTTGCCTCAGATCTTTGAGCTTTAGCTAGGTCCGAGGTATCTTTTTCCAGCTCGTCCCAAATTCGTTGGAACTTATGGCCCTGGTTTTGATCACACAATCGCTTGAACTTCTTTATCAGGCCTGTGTTTCTGTAATGAGTGAAAAAGTTCGCCGCAAGATGTCGTTTGCACCACCGGCTTATCAAATCATTCCATCTGTACTGCGGGTCCTCTGTGCACAACATGAACTCAATGGCACTCAACAGATCCTTGTGTCTATCATGGATGACGCATACATTTCGTCTATCCTTCACAACAGCTTGTTTAAGATTTGTAAGGAACCACACCCAGCTATCTGTGCTCTCGCCTTCTACGATGGCGTACGCCATCAGAAGTAGCTGATTGTTTGCATCTACGCCAACAGCTGTCATTAAAGTTCCCTTGTACTTCCCAGTTAAAAATGTGCCATCCACGCAAAGTACTGGCCGCATGTACTTGAATACAGAGATTGCCTGCCCGAATGACCAAAATATACGCTCCATGTACTCCGCTCCATGCACTATGTCACCGTTTGTGCCCACAACTGGCCTATGAATCATGTCCATTACAGTGCCAGGGTTGGTATCGACGATTTGCTGTATCAGTCTTGGCACGTAGTTATATGAATCGTAGAAAGATTCAAATAACATCTCAAGGCCAAGTTGTTTCGCTCTCCATGCCTTGCCGTACTGAATGCTGTATCCGAATGTGTCGGTGATTTGAGCGACAATTTCTTTTGGTGTCATGTCCAGATTTGCATGAAGGTTCGCTAAAATCACATTTGCCACAAAAGCGGATGATATATTCCTGTGGCTCCGTGAGGCTTCTGTAACCGAACAGTCATGTTCGGTGATTCTCGAAACAACAAAGTGCTCACTATCCTTGTACCGGGCAATAAAAAATCTACATCCCTCCACCATGCACTTCACTGCGTACAGACGCAGATTTGTTCTATCCACCTTGAAAGAGTGACTTCGGAAATGTTGCCCTAAAATTAATATTTGCTCATCCGATGCCGAGTCCGAATTGCGATCATCGTGGATTCGTGCGTGATCAAAACCATTTGGATCTAACCATTGTTGCGGAGGTCCCATCCCACGATAATCTTCTTCGCTAGACAAATCCACATAGTCTGCGTCCACCTCCGAACCTTCGCTGCCTGAGTATTGCATACCCTCGTCTTCACCTTCGTCGGCGTAAACCTCGTCCCCAAGCCAGAAATGCCCACTCACGAATCTTGTGTTCGAGACACCAGCAAAATCCTGTGCTATTGTTGGATCAATGAATGGCTCAGGTACCTTTTCTGCCGGTTCGATATTTAGTACCGTGACATACAGCACGCAGCCATCTGGGCCATGAATGGGATTTAACACTCTCCTAACTAGAGAACCTCAAAACCGATCGTCTTTAAGTTTACATAATTTCCAACTACTTATTTCACCAATAGGCACCAACGCTTCTATGACAATTTCGTGTAAAGATCGGTCGATATTTAGTATGTCCACGACTCGAGTCTTAAGGTCCTCAAAATTAACTGCACTGAGTTCATTCAATTCCATGTCTACACGGTGACAGTTACATAGGTCATCCCCATGTGGTCTATTTCTGATTACTTGTTCCCTGTGAAAAACATATACTATTCTTGTTTCTGACATTGTGTACGACAAAAAATCAAAATTAATCTTTGCTTTATTTTGCAAATAATCTAATTTGTTATAGGTGCAATTTAATACACATCTCATCCATAATATTATATACATATCATATTTATAAATACACAATATTATACAACAGATCTAAATTATTTTACGTACACATCATATCTAAGTTAGTTTCGCACAACATATCTAAGTTATCAACAAATTTTTGACAGAGGTTATCAACATATCTAGGTTAACAATAGCACAGGTGAGTAGGCTGAAGTAAGTGTGATGTGAGCAAAATGTCAACTTCTTCCCATTTGTTAAATCTCGCAGAAAAGATCAGACAGAGACAGATGCTTTCCTTGTCACACTTTCGATCAAAGACCGCCTTTTACATCAAACAAGTCCCCTTTGTGTACTCCTTTTTCGCAATTCCTACATGTATAGGATCATTTTTTTCCTTTTTTTTTTAACAGAAATTTTTCACACCTACTGATCTACTCATAGTTTGATCTCGATATATCAAGAGAATAGGTTGAGAATGAGATGTATTTAATTTTTTATTAATATATATTTTTAATATAGATATTAGTATTATCATTATGGAATGATATAACTAAAGATTAAATAATATATTCTCTTTATAAGTAATAGAATTATAAAACAAAATCTTCAAATCAAATGCCTGGCATTTCGTTTCTTAATTGGCGTAGGCTAATTCGTACGCAAGGGTATGAGTATAGCTACCTGTAAATGAACAATAAATTGTACTGACCAACTACGTTGCAATGTGAAGCAGGAATTTACAGAATCTAGCACTCGAAGTGGATGTGACTACTTGTTGCTATGACTGTTACATTTGTACTGGCCAACTACAATCGCGGTCTCCTTTATTAGAAAGATTACCGTCCTAAAAATTTCTTGCAAAATTTTAAAAAATAATGTACACCCTCAGTTACTTCTTACCGCTATATGCAATCTGCGCCCTTTGTTTAGATTTTGTAAATATTTTGCTAGTTTATTGCTACATTAAACATTGCTCATCTTTTATTAGAGGAAATCCATCATTCGGGTGTTCCAAAAATCCCTCTTAAAAGTTTTTTACACAGCCTTTTTGTAAGTACGTGAGTGTGTCAAACTCTCTTCTCTCATATTTTGTTAGTTTATATATATATAAAAGAATCACTCACGTGAGTCTATACTGCGAGGAGCACTCCGGAAAATTCACATAATAATTTTGTCAACTTAGATGGAAAACTCACGGGAGTCTACATGTGATTGTTCTTATTCACTTAAGTTTCCTTCCTATCTATCTATCTACCCATTACTAATTTCAGACACTATAGAAACTCCCAAAATAATGAAAAAATTAAGAAATTTCAACATGAATCATGAAAAACAAAAAGATCTGATCATCTATTTTAGTCTCGAATTTTAACGGCTTAGATTTATGAAAATACCTTCACTTATACAACTACAAAAGACAAATTATTAAAAATATGAAATTAAAATTATTAAAATTTTGAAATCTTAACTAATACATATAATAAGAATAAATATTAATGAAAATTACAAATATGAGATTAAAAAATATTAATTTCCTAAAATATTAATTAATACAAACTCTAAAACAAAATATTAAGGAAAATATAAAATTTAGAATAAAAATTATTAAATTTCTGAATTTATAAATTATTAACTAATACAGATCTAAGGAAAAATACTAAAAATTCAAAATTCAAATTATTAAATTTCTCAAACCTTAACTAATATAAAATCTAATACTAAATATTAATTAAAAATTATAATTAAAATTATTAAATTTCTAACTAATACAAACTTTAGCAGTAAATCTTAAAAAATTAAAAATTCAGCATAAGAGTACTAAAATTCTTAAATCTTAACTAATGCAAACTCTAAAGTTAAATATATAATTTATATAAACAATTAAATATATATTATTTTTTAATCGGTCTTTGAGATAATTTCAGACTATAAAAGAACACCCCAGTCAAATATTAAAAATTCAGAATTAAAATTATTAAAATTCTGAAATCTTAAATAATACAAACTTTAATACTAAATATTAATGAAAATTAAAAATTTAGAATTAAAATATTAATTTCCTGAAACCTTAAATGATATAAACTCTAAAATTAAATACTAAGAAAAACTTAAAATTTAGAATTAAAATTATTAGAATTCTAAAATTTAGAAATTATTAAATAACACATATCTAAGATAAAATATTAAAAATTTATAATTATAATTATTAAACTTCTGAACCATTAACAATTATAAATTCTAAGACTAAATATTAAAAAATGAAAATTCAAAATTAAAATTACTACATTGTTAAAACCTTAACTAATACAAACACTAAGAGTAAATGTTACGAAAAAAATTAAAAGTTTTGAAATAAAATTATTAAAATTATGTAATCTTAACTAATACAGACTTCAAGACTAAATTATAATTTATCTGAATCATGAATTATGAAAGATATATTTTTTTAATCGTTTCCTGAGAAGACTTCAAACTATAAAATAACATCCCAATCATATCTCATTGATGGCAATCAAAACTTGATAGGCGAAATTTTGTGAAGCTCTCTCCTGAATTTTTAACTTAAAGTAGATTTGATGGCCTTACAATAACATTCAACACACAGTTGCTTTTCTCAAATTTATCTACCTACAACTTTAATTCACCATAGACTTTGCTTTATCTTAAACATTTACAAACAAAACAACTCTTTATCTTTCAATACAAGCGATTTGTGTAGAAGTAGAAAAAAAAAGATGACGACCGGGCAAAAGTTTCAAACACAATATAAGTTATAAATTAATTATGAGTGTACTATCCCCCATATATAAGGTAAAATTTTCAAATTCAAAGTTTGATTAGTTTTATGATATTAGAATTTATATTATTCAAGTTTTTTTTCTATTTAGAGCGCATAGTTTTTTTGTGCTGTTATTCCTAATTTAGTTTAGATTCATATAGATCAAACATTTTTGTTGCTAATATAATTAATATTATTAATTTGAAAAACTAGCCCATGCAAATGCATAAGCTGACGACTATAATTACTAATTTTAGACTCCATACGAGTTTCCAGGTTAACCAAAAAATCAAGAAATTTTCATATTAATCATGAAGACTAAAAATATAAATTTTGGTGGTTCCAAGTTATGACAGTTTAGATTTATGAAATAAAATTCTTAATTAATACAACTGTAAGACAAATCTCAACTACTACAAACTCTAACACTAAATATTAATAAAATTAAAAATTCCAAGTTAAAAATATTAATTTTTTGAAATCTTAACTAATACAAACTCTAAAGTAAATATTAAATAAAAATATTAATTTCATGAAACATTAATTAATACAAACTCTAAATGAAAATATTAATAAAAACAAAATAATTCAAAATAAAAATTATCAAATTTTTGAAATCTAGAAATTCTTAACTAATAAAGATCTAGGAGAAAATATTAAAAATTTGAAATTAAAATTATTAAATTTTTTGAAATATTAACTAATACAAACTATAACACTAAATATTAACGAAACCACATTAGCAGCCAAATCAATAAATTATCATGTTAATCAAGAAAAAAATATTGGCCATCTATTTGCTGGTCATAAGTTATAATAGTCCAGATTTATAAAAGAAAATATTTAAATAATACAATTTTAAGACATAATATTAAATATTCAAAACTAAATTATTATATTTTTGAAACCTTAACAAATAACGATTCTAAGGCTACAAATTAATGAAAATTAAAAATACAGTATTGAAAATATTAATTTCTTGAGACTTTAATGAATACAATATTTAAGACTAAATATTAAAAAAATTTTAAAAAAGTAATTAATATTAATAAATTTCTCAAATTTATAAATTCTTAACTAATATAACTCTTAGACAAAATATTAACAAATTGAGAATTAAAATTATTAAATTTATGGAACCTTAACTAATATAAATTGTAAGAGAAAATATTAATTAAGAAAAATAAAAAGATTTAGCCATGTCTTTGGTGGTTCCAAATTATAATGATACAAATTTATAAAAAAAATTGTTCACTAATACAATTTTAATAAAAAATATTTAAAATTTGAAATTAAAATTATTAATTTTTGTAAACCTTAAGACAAACTCTCATACTAAATATTAAGGAAAATAAGAAATTCTAAATTAAAAATATTTTTTTTTTTGAAATCTTAACTTATACAAATTCTAAAACTAAATGTCAAGAAAATATAAAAATTTGGAATTGAATTATTAAATTTGGAAAATTTTGAAATTCTTAACTAATATAACTCAAATATTAAAATTATGGAATTAAAATTATTAAATTTCTAAATTCTTGGTTTATACAAACTCGAAGAGTAAATATTAGAAAAAAAATAAAAATTAGGGGTATAAAGTATTAAAATTCTAAAACCTTAATTAATACAAACTCTAAGAATAAATATATGATTTATTTGAATCATTGAAAATATATTGTTCTTTAATTGGTCTCTAAGGAGATTTGAGGCTATAAAGAATGCCTTAGTTATATCTAATTGAAGGCTTTACAACTTATATTAAGCTTTGATAAGCTCTCTCCTGAGTTCTTTGTTTAGGGTAGATTTGATAGTCTTACAATGTCATAAAACACGTGTTTGTGTGCTTGATTAGACAGAAGTATTTTTAATTTATTTTTTCAATGAGTTATTATTCTTAGATTTGTTTGCCTATACTATAGTTATTGAATCTGAAAATTTGCATAGCTAATATATGAGTATTTCAATTAATTATTCTTTGTTTTCTCTTTATTGATTTCTTTTGTTTTGAAGCAAGAAGAATAGTTAAGTGTTACGAACCACTCAACGAATAAAAAATACATATAAAACCAGTTAATCACATGTAGCTTTTGATTTGTTTCGGTTCTATATGAAATCACTTGCATGTAGATTATTAGATTAAAGTTTGTCTGACTATAAAAAAATACGGAAGGCACCCGTGTTCTTAAATTTCTTGTTTCATGTTTTTTTTATCACAATAAATTTCTTTTTATCTAAAATATTTACAAACTAAACAACTCTCTTATTTTTTCCATACAAGTGATCTATACAGAAGTAAAAAAAAAGATGATGATCAAACATAAGTGAAAAACACAATTTAACTTCTGAATTAATTGAAAGTATATTGTCTTGAAGGTAAAACTTTAAAATCATGGTTTGATTAAGTGTTATAATATTGTAATTCATGTCCTTCAAGTTTTTTTTATTTGAAGTGAATAGTTTTTTTTGTTTTTATTTCTTATTTAGTTCAGATCAAATATTTGTGTTGCTAATCTCATTAAGATTATTAATTTTTAAAACTAGTCTATGCAGGTGCAGGAGACGATAACTGGTTTAACAGAATTATTGCATGGTGTGAGTTCTCCATTTTCCATTCAAACTAATGGAAGTATTATACAGGGGTGATTTTGACAAACTCATGTACTTATAGTAGGGTGAATGAGTTTCTAAAACTCCCGCTACTGACTTGCAGGAGAGTTTAATTAATATGTTGTAATTTTTCCACACGTATTACAATATTTTATTTAAACCACTAGAACAACGTCTCATAATTAATAACACAAGTTTAGAACGCACTGAAAGTATAAAAACCCATAAAAGACCAGTACGATGGAATGAATTATTTTTTTAAAAAAGATAGTGCTCATGTCTTACTGGGTCAACACGATAACGTGATAAGATAATTTTGTGTGCGAGCAAGTAGCCGAGCGTGTAATGGTGCAATTCAAACTAGGCAAAAGTGCATCTTTTTTGGTGTGATATGTATCGGAAAAGAGACTCGGTGTGCTGCCTCGTTCTGGCGCACGCGAGACGTCTCGTTAAAAAATTGACCGGTCACCCGACCGAGAGCGACATCAACATGACTAGACCTAACCCACCACATGTCGACTTAGGCCGTTCTCACATTAGATTTTGCATCCACGCGTGCACTATGGTACTTATACATGCCACGGTCCACAAAAGTTTTTAATATTAATATACATATATCATATTGGAAAGACAAAAAAAAAAAACTTCCCCTTTTTATGTTTATCCACCTCTTCCACCTCAAATTGTTGGAAGAAAAATTAACAAACGTTCTAAACGGAGTATAAATAGGAAGAGTGGATAGGACGACCTGATAGGATAATCAAAAGTTGGATAATAAATCGTTAGAATTGATTAACCCACACGCACTCAATATATCCTCATCAATCATACCTTATGTGTCAGTTTGGATGGTCAAATTGATACTCCTACCATTCTTAGATAATAAACTTGTTATAAAATAATTCGATCATCCAAACTGACATAAACGGTATAATTGGGATGAACCAAAACCCATTAAACGATTGAATCGATGAGCACATACGGCCTCGCTCATACTTGCATATGGGTTGGTAAGCATCAGCTGTTGATATGTGGCTTGTTCAATTAAGTTGACAATATTAATGCAACTTATCAGATCCCACTTGACACCGACCTCCCAAATCATGGCAATTCAACAAACTCGCACCATCCAAAGCATGCCACCTGTACTTTGATCGATCTTCTTTTAGCTTAAATGATCACACGCGGTGCACTAATCCGGCTCAAGTTACACCGAATGACCAACCAATTACAGCATCTTCGGGACAAATTAATAAATATATATTCATTAATCAGATGCTGCTTTCTCCACTACATAGTTTAGTTTTTGTACATGACAGCACTGGGATACTCACTGATTTTTTTTTTTTTTTGAGTTTTGATGGCATCCAACCGATTCGCCGATTTTTACCTCATTTTTTAAAAATACATGGTTTTTTAATGGCATGAAAGCAATACTGTTTTTCTAAAAGAAAATAGCATGGAGCAAGAATTTTTCAATTAATAAATAGATTAATTAAGAGTAAATTTTACTCCAGGTGTTTAAATTTTTACAGTTATATCACTTAAGGTCATAAATTTGAAATTTAATTTGATAAGTCACTACTTACTCACTTATATCATTTAGATCCATCTATCAATTAAATTAATAGGAACTGATTAGTTTTGTGATATAGTATTTTTAAATTGACATAATATGTCACATCAATTTTTCTAATATGGTATTATATCACGTGACATGATATATCAACTTTTGATGACATGGCACTATAAAATGGAGATTAGAAATGTATTATATTGATTAAATATTTAAAAATTAGTATAAATAAGATGATAAAAATATAATAATACATTAAATACAAAACTTACATTTAATTCCAACACTTAATTAATAAAAAGATAAAATGAACTAATACATACATATTAAGAACCAAATTAATTAAGAGAGATAAGTTTAGAGGCCCAAATTAAATTTTAAGTTTATATCATAGACTCAAAGTGATTAAATCATTAGTTATGCAGTTACTTTATCGACGACACTGGATCGATGTAACTTGAACCAAAAACTACATAGCTTTTTGTACATGACAACAGAGCCATATTCAGAATGATTTTTTAGTTGTATCAGTATCTACCTAATTAATTAGCCGATTTTTATGATATTTTTCGAAATACGGAGCAAAATTCCAATTAATAAGTAGATTAATTAAGCAGATGTTACTTCCTCAACACGGATTCTAACTTAACTGAAAAATACGTATAATTTTTGTTCAAGATGGCACAAGAGATTTTTTTTTATTTTTTTGTGAATAACTCATTAAAAAAATAATCTCAAAACTAACCCGAAACTTTAAAAATATCATAAATAACTTTTAGTCGTTGAATCCAATTTGCGATTGGGTTTCAGTCGCGTACTGGGCCCGCGACTAATTAGCTGACACGGCCCATATGCATATCTAGTTCTGGACCACGCCACGTAGACTTTCAGTCGCATACTCGTTAGCGACTGAAACTCGCAACATTTCAGTTGCTAGATGGGTGTTGCGGATTTCAGTCACTAGCCAGGTACGCGACTGAAAACAGTATCAGCACAAACGTCATTTTCGCCCATTTTACTCACAGTAGTGGAAAAAAAACAGCAAACATGGAGAAATAGGAGGCAGGGGGAGAAGCTAAAAAGAGAAGAAGAAAAGGGAAAAGAAAAGGAAAAAAGAGGAGGAACTTTTCGCCGATTTTGAACATGCAGTTTTTCGATAACTATTTGATCATTGAGGTGCATATTCGTTAACTTGTAGGTAATATTTAGATTTAATTATTTATATTATTCTAAAGTTACATATATTCATAAATTTAATTTTTGTATCATCCTAGAATTTAGGACAGATAAAAATTTAATTTTTCGCTTCATTCTAAGATGTAGGACATATAATTTTGTATAGTTACATGGCATGGTTTTAGAATAATTTGCGTCACCTTAGAATTTTCCATTTCACCCTAAGTTTTGTGAAATATTGTAGTGCCCGCTACGGATTTAGATTTTTTATATTATCCTCAGTTTTTCCTATTCACCTTAGAGTTTAGGATTTTTTGTGTTGTCCGATACGAATGTTTGATTTTTTTTATTTCACCCTCAAATTTCTGCTTTACCCTAGGGTTTAGGATTTTGTTTTAGTGAATTCTATGATTTATGATTTGGCGGATCACTCTAAGATTGTTCGGCTGACACTAGGTTTAAGACTTTTGTTAGTATCTAAGTTGGCAATTATTTTTTGTAGGACCCAAAATTTTCTGTTTCACCCTAGGGTTTAGAGTATTTTCTACTTCACCCTAAGATTTTTGGTATCACACTACAATCTACGGTTTAGTACGGATAGTTTCACTTCACCGTAGAATTTATAATTTTTATTAAAGAAAATATTAAATTTAATTATGTAGAGTTATTTATATCTATACTCATTGAGAGAACCTATTTACAGTTTTATCCCTAAAGAAGGTGTAATCTCAATATAGATTTGAAACTGTTGTAGATCTTACCATATTGAAATATTGTTTGAGATAGAAGAAACATATTATTGTGTTTTAACCTAACACGGAAAATTAAATTGAGTTGGTTATGGAGCAATCCGATATGGTTTGCATTTATCACGGAACTGATATAATTCGTAATGGACTATACGATGATGATCTTAGTGCATGTCTTCGTGTACATGGTCAAATATCACAATCACTGTTAATGTCTTTCAATGATTTGAATATTTATTTAATTGATTTGTTATAACTTAATCTTGCGAAGGAAAGTGTTATGGTTTAAGACTTGTTACCGGAGAGAAATAAATGGGTACTTAAGAAACTTAAAGGTGACAAATCGTGGGGTTCGGTTGTACAAAATGAAATTGTGTTGTTCGGATGTTCTGATCTCACTTTAATTTTTTTATCTGGTATGTGGTATTTCATGCTTGTACTCCTTGTGTAAAAAAACAAGTGATAGTAAAAAAAACAACTCAAATTTAACACTTTCATGCTTATTGTTATTAGACCTTTTGATAGTTCCATTCCAACTCGCTTCTTCTCACCTTCTCAATTCAAAACGATCTCTATTTAGATAAGTCACTCTCCAGTTGGGTTCTTTTTGAGTCAAGAAAAAATAACCAGGTTATTTGAGTTTATTAGAATAAATTATATATACATCTAAACAAGTTGTTCTAGTTATTTCGGGAAAAAATTGCTTTCAGTCGGGTACCTGATCGCTAGTTGGGTATGTGACTGAAAGTCTACGTGGCACGATTCTGAGACAGTGATGCATATGAGTCATACCGACTAATCAGTCGCGGGTCCAGTTTGCGACTAAAACTCAGTCGCGAATTGAGTCCAGCGATTGGGAGTTATTTTTGATATTTTTAAAAATTTTAGATTAATTTTGAAATTTTTTAATGAGTTATTTATAAAAAAAAAAAATTGGCACGAAGAGGAAGGCTGTGCACATCCCTAGCCTACACGGCATTTTTTTGCTTCACCCGTTCGACAGAACAGAACAAGCAAGTCGTCAGAGAGTACGTAGGGAACCCTACAAAATACAATGACATGCACAAGCCGCATGTATAGTTGTATACCATGTACAAGAGGTGCACTTATGCGTATATGGTGCGTGGCGCCCGTAGAAGGCAAAAGGCTTCTTTGCATGGATCAGCTGATTAGGCATGCATTCAGCAAGTGTGCCGTCTATCTTGGGTTGCTTTGGATCATGATGGGCTGAGGTGAGGACAGTGCAGTCCAAGCTGTGCATGTAGCCATGTACGAATGCAGTTCACGTCATCTTGTAACTTGTAAGCACCACCCATTTAAATTTTAGAATAAATTGTGCTGGTGTTGAAATTTGTTTGAACATGTAACTTATATTTTTAAACTTAAATTTTAGTCAATCATGTCTTTATACTTACTCAATTATATCATTTAAATATATTTATTCATTCAATAACAGAAAAAATAAAACATGACAAACTATGCTGAGACTCTATACATGTTGAATCGTGTCACTTAAGTTCTTAAACTCACTTAACTATATCTAGAACTTAGAATATGTTGCTTTACTACTAAATTGAGTATCGTGCATCTACTGTCTCAACCAAAAATTATTAGAAAGGCAGGTCTTGATCTCATGATGTTTGCTCTGATATTAAATATTCTACGCCAACTATTTCAACAAAAAAACTTATTAGAAAGTGTCAAATAATCTTCGCATTCAACACGAACAAGTCAAGATATATATATTCAATTCAGCTCATCAGTGTTCGTCAAGTCTTTGTACTGAAAGTTAATTTCCTGTACTATTCTCACATTTAAGTTGAAGTATAATCAAGATATAGCTACTTTATTTTCTTTTCTACTGAAAAGCCGAAAGAACATCAGGATTGATGTGATCATCATTTAATCAAGAACAGAAGTTGATGTGTATTAATTGTCAGATCCTAATTGATCTCATAAAACATGGCGCGATGTGGTCTCCTCCCTACCAATACTACAGTGCGGAATTGGCCACACACACGATAACTAAATATTTAGCATGGACCACCTCCACTTAGAAGCTAAAAAATGCAAAAAAATGGCCGCGTGTTTAGCTAAGGTCCACCACCATGGTCCATGCATGGAACCTAACTTAGCTAGTCATTTTCTTGTGCTAAAAACTGAGAAAACGTCTCTTATATGCGTCAGTGGGTTCATGACCCCTATAAAATGTTTACAAATTGAGGCTAATTTGTGAATGGTTTCATCGTGATGCATGTAAGGTGAGAGAGACAGAGAGAGAGAGAGAGAGAGAGAGAGAGAGAGAGGAGAGGAGAGGAGAGGAGGAGGAGGAGGAGACGACGACGATGACGATAATGATGGGGTTGAAGATATTGTGTGTTAATAAAGAAAATGTATAGAGGTATATTATTATCTTTTAAAAATTATTGGATTAGAATATAAATAGTCTATATTATTCTCATATGTAGAAGAGTAAGAAATAATATAAGATAATTTTTAGTATTGATTCTCTGACAAATAACTTTTAAAATAGTGATATATGTGTATTTATTGAAATAATGCAGAGAATCTATTTTCGTGGGGGAGGCGGGAGAAAGTAGGGTAAGATAAAAACAAAAGAAATGGCATATGTATTTATAGAAGTAAGAGAACCTGTTTTCGAGAGGGGCCGGGAATAACATGGGTAAGAACAGAATAGATGGCAAATCACCGCATGGAGTTTAATTCTAATTATATACAACGCATGGATGTTATTCGGGGATTTCTAAATAAAAGATCACCTCACTTGCTAGAGCCTACCCCAAATATTGAATTAGAAATAAAAAGAGAAAACAAGATCACGCGAACTCTATACGTGATTTTAATTTTGTTTGCTTAGTTTTATCTATGGTTTAAAAATTGACCCAGATAATATGTATGACTTGGAGTTAATTGCACCTAGGGATGGCAAGAGGTGGGTTTGAGACGGGGTTCGAGGGTGATGAGGTCGACGGGGGCAGTGAGGAAGGCGACGAGGGTGACAACTGACGAGGGAGGTGAGAGCACGAGGTCGACGAAGGAGGTGGAGGCGAGCGGCGAGGGCAGTGCGGGGCACTGAGGAAACTTAGAACTAGGGACTAGGTTTTGGGTCGGAGTGGGTTTTCAGTAATTTTTGGGTCGAGACGGGTTTTTGGGTTCGGATATTGAATCGCTTCCCCAGTCCTAAAATACTCGCGGGTATTGATTTTTTCCCATACCCACCCCACGGGTTCGGGTGCCTGCGGAGAGCGGGTATTATCCGCCCCGTTTCCATTCCTAATTGCACCCACTATATATAACATATTTTTTCTATTATTTTAGACAAAGAAAATGAGAGAGGGGTTATAAAGCACATATATAACGGCTGGTTATTATTTTAGCGAATGAGCCACATGTAAGTTAATTTAGTGCAATTTATTAGTTCTAGATATATATGTTCTTTTCAAGAGTTTTACATGTTCATTTATCATGTATATATCTTAACTGTTCTCTTGTGAGTGCTTGAGAAGTCTTCTGCATGTGGGATGTTCTCTTAGTTTCAAAATGTCTTAAAAAAGATCATACTATGAATTTATATATAGTCTTACATATATCGAGTAAGATATCTTAGTAGCATGCATTACGGTAGTCTTATAGATGTATTAGAGGTTTGTAAGTTTGAATTACATTGAGATGAGTTAGATTTAGAAATTTTCTTGAGAGATATAGCTGGAATCATCTAACTCAAATACTACATGAAATATAAAAAAAAAAAGAAAAAAACCTTCGTATCAGATGTTACATATATCATATCATATACGTTCATAGGCTGAATTCTCGTGGCTCAAATTGACAAAGCCATGCGTAAACCGAGTTTTTGTTGCCCGGCTCCCGTCTCATATACTCATAACATGACCTGATGGCACCAAAACGGCAAAACCTAAGCATTGCATCACTTGCCCTGGAGCTCGGGCCCCATCCGGGCCTCAACCAGACGCATCTTCCCTTTGCTTTTGGTAACTGACCATCAGTCCATCACAAGAAAGGAAAAGGAAGGATACCTAAACAAATGGATACAAATGGGTACAAATTGGATAGAACTCTTTCCGTGTTTGCAACCCGATGAAACGTAGATAGGTGGCTGGATCGAAGGGCTCAGATCAGCTCGAGCCACGAAAGATCCTCTCAAGTCATATGCTCAAGCAAATCAGGCTGGTGTCTTAACTCAGATCGGACCGCTTTTACTCTTTCTTGCTATTGAAAGCACAACAGAATAAGCCTCGCATATGATTTACACTCCATCCGCTTCACAAAGTAGACGCAGCTTTTTTTTTTTTTGGCCCTGTTTGACTATAAACTTAGTATCTAAAATACTAATGCAATATTTAATGAACTCGGTGCATCGTAATCTTCTTCATCAATGACCATGCAAAGTTGCATGCAAAATTAAATCCCTTTATTTAATATGGTAGCATCGTTTATTATGTTTTTTTCTTTGATTGTGTCACTTTAATCACCAAAAAAAAAAAAATAGATCTATATTGTGAAATAGATGGGGTATATAAATTTTTTTCCTACCTTTATAAAGAAATACCGTCAACATATTACTCAGGCCCTGACCAATTATCATATCAAGCTTTCAATAACTGCCGTCGAATTGAGTGAGAAATTTTAAGGAAATCAACATCTTATCCGTCGCGATCTAAGCCGTCAAATCTGTATCGAAGAGATGGTGCGAACATGCCATCTGTGCCATTTCTACACAACTTTGGCGATACGATTCCGGCCGGCCCATAGATCGACAGTACCGGCAAAACGAGCGTGCGTGCGACATGTAAACATACGTGAACTGTCCAAATGGAAAGCCACCCAACTTTCTGTTTATTTTGGCAAGCACAACCTATCATACCAAACCAAACCAAGACGCAGTCGCTCGCTCGCGCCCACGCTTCCCGGACAAGTCGCGGCCTTACGAACAGACACAAACACGCACACAAATACATACACACTTGCACCTCGTCCTCCTCACGGCGGTTGCCAAAGCAAATTACCACCTGTATTTCCCGGGCTTTTCTCACCGTCACCCACCTCTCTCCAAAGATCCTATTCTTAGGCCACTCCCACGCAAAACCGCCCGGGGAACCGAGTCTTTAGGGGGCCATGGCCGCGGCCGCGACGACGTCGTCCACGACGGCAACTTGTTCCTCTTCCTGCACCAGCCCCATCCACTCCGGCCCGCACCGCCGCCGCCTCAACGACATCGAGCGCGACCCGCACGGCGTCAACGACGAGGACCCCCTCGACGACGGGCACAACGCCGCCCGCGGGGCGGCCGTGACGCCGGGCGCGCTCGGCGGCGCCTGCAGGGCGGCGCTGTCCTTGGCGCGGCGGAAGCGGGGGCCGTCAGGTCAGGCCTGGATGAGAGGCGCGGTGGTCTGCCTGCTCGGCCTCGTCGCGGTCGTCGGGTTCTTGACCTCGCACCGGACCGGCGCCGGTGACGACGGCGGGAGGCTGGTGCAGAGAGTGGAGGTGACCGACGGCGAGGTGTTGGGGTGGACGGAGGAGAACTTGACGGCCTTCTCGCGCCTACCGCCCGACCCCCCGGTACGTCCGCCGCTAATTACCCGGCCAAGTCTTTTATTACACAAATCATTCGGTAATTCAGTTATCTGTACCTAGTTTACGTGTCTGGTTTAACAAGAGCATGGTTAACGCCTCCGGGGCGTTAAATTGCACCAATATGCATGTATCTTTTCCTGCGAGTTAATTTTTGAGGCTTTGGATTAGTTGGTGTGTTAGAGTTATGATTGAATGGGTTTTGATCAATCTCATCAATGTTCCATTCGGGGTAACTGGACGGTTCGATTAAAAATTGGACGGTCAACATAAAAACAATAATAATTATGATGTATAACAGTTTCAAACGAGTGTCGATATATTTTACCACTTTCATACTGTGCTAGATTTATAATTTAGAACTATATGGACTAACTCGATAATCCAATTAAAAATTGGTGGTCGATAAAAGCAGCGGAAAAATTGAAGTGCATACAGATTGTCAATTTATTGAATTTGTATGTCATCTTTGTTTCGAACATTGATTTTTAATTAAATAAAATAGCAAGTTCCAAGTAGACTGCGAGATTGCTTTCTATCACCCGAGGTAGAGACGAGAGAGTGTGATCGTTTTCTCTTTTTTTTTTCCCCCTCATTGTGGATTGGGTATATGCGACTTCCGAGTAATTCATAGGTTAAACAAAATGATGACAAAGACAAGAAATTCGCCTGTGTTTGTTGTTTTGTACGAATCAGAATACTAGAAGATACGTCATAAGTTCCACTGTTCCAGGATCCAGGAGAGAGGCAGCCTTCATCTCTCAATATTTTTTTATGTAAATACTTTTCTTGTAGTTCGTGGTACTTCTTTGTCTTTATACATGAGACATCGCTGTTTCTTCCTTTTTTAGTCGTTTTTGATGGTTAATTAGTGGTCACTCATTTGTAAAATGAAATGTCTTGAGTGATACGGAGTCTCGTTTCGTCTCCTTTGGTTAATGCCGGCGAGGTTGCTTTCCCATATAGGTGTCTAATAAAGTATTTCGAGAGAGAGAAAAAAGTTTAGTGAAATTTAATTTTTGATATGCCAGCTAAATAAATATCACCTTTCCTACACAATAACTTCATTTTAGCAAATTAATTTGAAGTTTTGTGGGGTGTGTTATTTCTTTAGCTAAATTTTTTTCAAAAGGTACTTTCAACTAAAATGATTTTTACAAACGCATAGTCACTTTTTTATAGATATATGTTCTAGTCGTCTAAATGCATATGTGACTCTATAATTTTCTCGCTTGTGTGTATAAAAATGTGATACACTGGCCCAAGTGCCCCAAATGGCCAAAACATGTTTAGCGGAAGGTTGAGTAGTATCATGTTGCATGTTTACGGTATGGATTCAAATAGAGAAAATATATTATTTGGAGTAATAATTCTTATTCTAACCCACAATCTATTAAATTCAACAATCAAATAATTCACATACATCTGCATCCATTGCCATCCCTACTCCCCTGTCTACATATCCCACCCACTCCCACAAAGCACAAGGCGCATGTGCTCGTTTATGCTTCTTACTCGTTTACATTCAGAGATTGTTTGATTGGTGTTTTAGCCTAGAACTCATAGAGTTTGTTTGTTTGATGTCCTCCCTGTGAGTCTGGACCAGGCTGCACGCCTGCACCTAGACATGCATGCCTGACCTAGGCGCTCAAAAGCCAATGGCTGGGATACATCCACTCCCTTTAGTCAACACAGCCGCTTCGTCCATTGCCATGGTGGTGTTCCTACTTCACCGTATATGCCACTGTTGTCACCCCTCACAGTACACCGCTGCAGCCACCCCTTGCCACCACTACCGCTCGCCGCAGACTACAGCCGAGCCGTGAGATAGATGAAATAAATTAGATTACAATATCTTGAGGAGTTACCATTCGTTTTTCAATGCGTTTTTTTTTACGCTTTGTGCAATCTCAAAACATATTCCCGTTCTACTTTTTCATTTTTTTTCCCTTTTAGAACATGAAGACACTACCCAAACAAACTATTTTCATACCTGCCTGACCTGGCATAAATTCTCAAAATTTCAAGCATGCCTGAAAATCCAACTTATTCACAAGGTCATCACCCAAACAACCTCAGAGACTGGGGCACATGTCATGGCCTACATAGCCTCAGTGCCTCACACATCAGGTAGTGAGGAGTATGGTATAGTTGGGTGTATATCACTGGCACAGGCATAAGCACACTCCTACCGCCACCCGAATTTGCATATCGTGGCCAACAAATGTGGTACTTAATGTCCAAAAAAACAGCTCTTAGATGATTAGCACATCTAAAAAGAAGTCCAAAAGTATATGCTTTTGTTCATGGGTTCATTGGGCTGTTGTAACTGAAATGGCAGAATTTTTTTTCAAGAGAAATTGCTGAAAGTTCTTTTATATATATTTTCAGTTCTTTCCAGTACTCTGTAACGAAACCAGCATTGCCTTAAAAACTGTAACTTGAGAATCATGGTGAAGTTCAATAACCATCAGAACATAATGGAACTGTGATAATCAAATTAAAACAGATATGCACTATTGTTTTCATAAATTAGTACACTGGAAATCACAGAAAAGAAAAAAAAAATCAGAACTATGACGCAGAAAGAAATGTCAACAGAAAATCTCAGTGGAGAACTCAGAAATCAGAACTGTTGCTGGCATACGTCCCAATTACCAAATGTGTTGCTGATTTCAAATAGACACCATAACATCCATAAAGCATATATCACATGTCAGATGGATAATCATCCAAAATTTTCTCAATGAGGTTCCATCCACCAATCCCTTGCCTATATTGCAAGAGTGCTTCTGGGGCTAGATCGCGCGCGCGCACACACGCACACAACAATGTCAAATACTGGTGCTCCTCACTTGAAACTTTGTGACTTCTGAGCTTATGTTTCTATTCGTTTAAGTATAATTCATGGAAGCAAAGAAGTTATTCAGATGCTATGTTCAGTTTAATTGTATGGAAGTTTCATTTCAAACATCAACAGATACCTGAGATATGGATGAAGCCTGATAGTGAAGGTTACAGCCAGTGCATTGAACGCCTCAAAAGCCATCGCAGTAATTTCCTCTATCTTTCAAGTCATTTTGTTCCAGCACAAGCTTGAGTTAATCGCCTATATTTTGCTATGCTTATTGCAGGAACTAACAATGCAACAGTTGGTTATCTAATTGTTGATGCAAACGGTGGGCTGAACCAGATGAGAATGGGTGTATGTGCATCAGTGCATATCTGTGTTAATCCCAAGCACGGAAATGCCCTGTAGTTAACTCACATTCCTTCAAAATTATGCATGCAGATAAGTGATATGGTTGCAGTGGCGAAGATTATGAATGCGACGCTAGTAATTCCTACTCTGGATCACGATTCATTCTGGACGGACCCAAGGTTTGTATCTTTGCCAGTCATGAGCATCCCATAGAAAGTATTGGGTACACTGACCACTAAAATCTTAACATACAGCAATTTCAAAGATATATTTGATGTGGAGCACTTCAAGGAATCGTTAAAGGATGACATTGTGATTGTGGATTCTCTTCCACCAGCTTATATTAGGTTGAAACCCTATGTGAGAGCACCCACCTCCTGGTCCAAGGTATGAGTCAACAACTTTAGAAATAAGTCAATTGAAGATTACATTAGCTTAGAGATTCAGGCTATTTGAGTAGGCTGATGGATCATTAGCTCTTATATGCAGGCTTCTTATTACAGAGATTTCGCAAGAACATTGAAGAAGTTCAAAATTGTGAGATTTACCCATACAGATTCACGAATTGTTAACAACGGTCTTGCTCCTTCTATCCGACGACTCCGATGCCGTGCAAATTACAGAGCCCTTAAATACAGGAAAGACATCGAGAAGCTGGGCAACACCCTAGTCAATAGACTGAGGAACGGATCTGACCATTACATCGCACTTCACTTAAGGTGATTAAAACTTCAAATATTTGCTGATAATCTGATAACATTTTTCTTGCAAAGAAATATCCCCCATTTGGTTTCTTATGAATTGACAGATATGAGAAGGACATGCTCTCCTTCACTGGCTGCAACCACAACCTGACACTTCAAGAGGCGGAGGAGCTAAGAGATATGCGACTCAAAGTGAGGCATTGGAAGGAGAAGGAAATCAACAGCGAGGAGAAACGACTCCAAGGAGGTTGTCCTATGACTCCTCATGAGACTGCAGTATTCCTTAAAGCTATGGGCTATCCTTCCACCACAAAGATCTACATTGTAGCAGGTGAAATCTATGGTGGGCAAAGCATGGATGCAATAAAGGCTGAATACCCGAACATTTATACACACTACAGTCTGGCAACAGTAGATGAATTAGAGCCTCTCGAGTTGTACCAAAACAGACTAGCTGCTGTGGACTATATTGTGGCCCTCCAGAGTGATGTTTTTGTGTATACATATGACGGAAATATGGCTAAAGCAGTGCAGGGTCACAGGAGATTCGAAGGGTTCCGAAAAACTATAAACCCTGACAGGTACATTTCTGGGAACAACAGTAGTTTGAATTCTTAAATCTTAATTCTGACTTCTGAGTCCTAAAATCTTTCACTGTCTGTAGGCAGAAGTTCGTTGAACTTATTGACAGGCTTGATGAGGGTACAATAACTTGGAGTGAGTTTCAAAGCGAAGTGAAGAAGCATCATGAAAATAGACTTGGAGGTCCATATGAGAGATTACGTGGTGAAAGTCCAAGGCAAGAAGAAAATTTTTATGCAAATCCTCTTCCTGGGTGCTTGTGCAAAAGAATACAGAAGATTAAGTGACAGACTAATTTCAGAGGTATAAGAATTCAATCTTCAAGTATCCTGCCAGCTTCGGCGGATGTAGCATGGATGGAGATGAAACTTTCTCCACTTGGCAGAGATATGCCGCATAGAGTGAATCCTGGTAAACCAACAGTAAACAGCCATTTTTGATTTTTTTTCTAGGCTGACAATACATGTAGTTTGGGAGTGGGGGGCCTTGTTCTCTTGTCCAAAAGTTGCGTTCTCAAAAAATTATTTATGAAAAATGGAAGGACCGAAGAGATTTTGAAGAGTTCAATTAAAGAGTTTAATGTATCACAAAGGATAGGAATAGCAAGAATGAAGAAAGTCCTGGCTACTTGTAGTTTGTGTATACACTCTCCCCTCTTGATGTTTTTGATTCGTTGGGAAGTCCACGTTCCTTCTGGATGGACTCACAAAAACAATGTATAAAGCTATATTTATCAATTGTAGAAGAAATTGTTACCAGTAAAGGATGAATGACATTTTTTTTTTTGCATCTTAATTCAGTAAGGCTTGCACATATAAATTCAACTTGCCCTCAAGTTACGTTCAGTTTCAGAAATTGCAAGCAAATTAAAAATGCTGAGTGATGGCTGAGTAGCATATCAAACACAGAAGCTGCGGGGTTTCAGCTTCAATGCAAGTTAAAGTCGAAAAGTAACTCATTAACATGCTTCAAACAATATTGGCTCTTCAAATAACAAGCAAATTTTCTTTAGTTATTGCCCTTCATGATCTGCATGCCGCACTTGTAAAGTTCAAATTCGAAATTACATGGGATGGTTGATAAAATGATACCTGCAATTCTGCAAAATAGGTGCACAAATGCACTTGTTAGCTCTTGTGGCTACTTCTAGCACAGCTACAGTTCTGTCAGTTCATTCCATTTCAGATGATTCATCACATAAAGCGCAATTAAGCTTGCCTCCCTCCTCTTAAAGTTCTGCGCAGCGCCGTCAGTGGGCGAACACTTGCAACCTGCAGCAAAAGATCACATCCCTCTTAGCCAGGAACCCAAAGAGGTAACAACGAATTTGCAAATGCCGGTGCAAATTCTAACCTTTCGAATCCATTTCAGCATAAAACTTATCTCGCGATCATCTATCTAGTGCTACTATCTTTGCAGAAGGAGCAGGACAAATTGAGATCAGCAATTGGCTATATCTGGCATAGCTAACAGCAAGTTTGAAGCTTCAGAACTACCTTCTCCGGCTCCGCCTCCTCACCGTCCTCGGGTGCTTATTCAGGCTTCGGCGCCATGTTGCCTCCGCGCGTCTTCCGCGGGCGAGGGAGACGGGGACTTCTCGCCGACGCGGCGGCGGCGGCTGCGCGCTGGAATGGCGGGTCGTGGAGGAGACCAAGGCAATGTCGGTGTGGCCCATGGTCTTTTGGTGACTTCGTAGTCACTACTAAAACTAGTAGGAGATGCCTCCGATGCTTATTTTTTAAGTATTATTATTTTTCAAGTAGACTTGTTCAACGGTTATTTTTCAAATAGATGTGTCCAATAATTATTTTTTAAAAATATTTTAATTGCATAAACGAAAAATATATAATTCTACATGTACACACTGAAAATAAAATGGTACACGACATAATTTAGTCCAGATTAGTTTCTTTGATCAAATTTTTAACAAACTTCAACGTTTCCACATAATCCTTTATTTCATCATTGTTGAATTTTGATTTTTTTGTGCCCACCAATTTTGTGAAAAACTTGGCAAGTATTAATTTTCCCTTAAACTTGTCGTAATTATTCAGAGAGGTGGCCGCATGGTCTGATATCTCCACGCGTTCAGTGTGAATATTGACGAAGGTTCGTAGGTCTTCTTGCGCGTTCGTGTTGGATAAGAGAGATTACTTCTTGCCTTTTCCTTTATACTTCTCCTTGACTGCAACATCTGGGTTGGTTGAGAACGATATGTGCACACTGTCCTCATTTAGCCTTGTTTTTTTGTTGGTGTCGATATAGGTTCTGTTCCATTTAAGTTGATCCCTAACACCCATCTATCAGTGCTCCAGAACAAATGGGTGTCCCATCTCCTTTCTGTATAACTCGTGTGCTTGTGACATTAGTTGATCGTTGAAATGACCATTAGCATAGACTTCCTTAAGTCTACACTAACAACTATTGAATAAAACAATTTTTCTATTACTCTTGGAGCTAATGGTCTTTACAATGCTTCACCTCCCTTCTCCGATTTTTTGGGCTTCTCTCGTTGTATGCCGCTGCCACACTTGCCCAATATATGTCAAATTTTTTACTGTTTCCATCGACTAAGTCCAATGAATTATTCAACCACGCACTGATCTGCGCAACCGAGATATAACGGTGTCATAAAAATGAATATAAACATTTCATATAAGATCCCACAAAATTTAAATGGCAAAACGAATTACTCACCAGTCGAACATCGTCGACCGCTGACCAAAACAATCGCTTGTACCCAGCAGTGCCCGAGTGATCGTGGTCATTGTCGTTGTCAAAATGATAATTCATTGGACCTATGATAATTTTGCTCGTACGATACAAATGGATGCCCATGTGGATATGAGGGCGGCAATGTATGTGGAGGGGATGCAAATATGGAGCAACATGTGAATATTGAGGACCAGAGGGATATGGAGGATAACTGGAAAGATCAGGTGATTGTGGAAAATGTGAATTACCCGGTGAGTATGGTGGAGAATTTGGATTACTGGGGTGTTTCCAGATTTTCTCCAAGTGTATTAAGAGAACTAATCCAGTTTACAAAACCCTCGGGGGATTAGTATTCATATCAAACTCTAAAAAAAATTAGTGCGAAAATATTGTAAAATGAGTATATGATGGTGTAAGATTTGTGATATGGGTGACATGCGGGCCGGTGAGATTGTTCCCACCTGTCATTGATTGTTTTTGGTTGTGTCCGTGTTGTTTTTGTTGAAACTTTGTGGGCCCCACGAAACACGTCTGCACACGCCTTCGACCAACTCCAAAAGAGTCACTTCACGATATGCATGGTCGGTGGGGCGTGCAATTCGGTGTTCGTGCTGCAATCGCGTGGTCGAGTGCTGCATAAACTACCTGAGCATTACGGGAGGCGCTTAACTACTTCACACGGTGTGTGCCGTTCGAGCAGCCCGCGTTGGAGAGAGCCCTAGCAATCGAGCCCATCCGCCTTTAAGTGGGGCCAAATGCGAAAGAAAAAAAATGCCTCCAGTGTTGCGTTATTACACCTTCCGGAGGCGTTTACGTAAATTAGATTTACGTCTTCCAAAGTAAGCTGCGTTCTTTAGATGCACACTCGAGCACTCGATTGCAAAGTTCGCCTTTACGTTTTGCTAGACTTATAACGCACATGGGTTACCCTCCAAGGCAAGCATCCTGTCAGAATCGGTTTAACAAGGAGATCACTGCATCGGTTTCCACCCTCGACGCGATTGGAGAGGCGAAAGCTTTGTGATTTTACTCTGGTATGGATCTCTCGATTGTCTCATTTTGATTTAGATTGTTTTGGTGCGAATTCGACGCGGGATTAAAATCAAATCATGCACCTGCTTTGCACTTTTTGTTGGATTTGTTGGATTTCTAGGCTTAATAAAGTACAGGTTCTGTGTGTCACTTAGACAGATAGTTGTCTATGGCCTCTTCTAGGGTGGTTTTATATTCTTGAATTTCTGATTTTATTATAGAATTGAAGTATTTAACTAGTAGATAACTTTTTATCTTGGAAGAATAATACCTTACTGCAAATGTGCAATGGATTTTTGTTGTTGAAATGCCAGGGTGATATAGTGAATTGCATAACTGGATGTGTTCTTTCATACATGTTTGTATTCTTATTTGTACCGTCTATCTTAGTAAGCAAAACATAAATTGTGTTTTTTTTATAATCTCAATCGTTCAAATAGAATTTGAATGATCCAAATTGATCTAGAAAAGTAACTGAGATGGTAATCGTTTCGCACAAAAAATTTTAAATTTCTCACTCAATTCAATCTAAATTATTAATTTTTGATGTAACTATCAATGAAGAGAAAAATACATATCTTTTATTTATTAAGACAGATGATATCAATCCAGAAATGGGAGAAGTTTCATAATGACATAATTGTAGAAACTAAACCAATGCAAATCAAATGTGTTTGTTATTGGATTAGCCAGTTATGATCCGAAACGATAACGGGACTAATCTGGCAAGTTAGTTCATAGCCTCAATGACTCAATGTGCATGAGCCTGGTCAACTATAATATGTATGATTATCTATATGAGAGACCTTCCAATGGAGAAGAGAGATGGTTTCTTGTTGAGCTGCGTAATCCTACAATCTCTCTCAGTTGTGGAACTCATTCCAGTAGCTGTTATGAGGGGTTTTTTTAGGGGACTAACTTCTATTAGTTATGTCCTAGAGCATTGCACATTATACAATGCTCAACACAAAAATACAAATGTTGGAGGGATCAAGACAATATGTTACCAACCTGAAAGGGAATCACAACCTTATCACTTTGCAGATTGCATTAAGAAAAAACGTTGGTGATTGATGTGTAAGTTTTCTTTTGATTTTGCAGAAATGGGGCTGTGGACACTGCTTGAGGGCTTTCTGCTTATCTCAAACGCTTTGGCCATACTGAATGAGGACCGTTTTCTTTCTCCCAGAGGATGGAGTTTCTCTGAAGTGCAAGGTGTCCGTGGAGCAAAGACCTTGAAAGGGCAGTCCATCGGCCTGATATACGCAGCCCAATATGTGAGGCTTCCATTGATAATTCTTAACGGCCTCACCATCCTAGTGAAGTTCGTCTCCTCATGGCACCACCATTGATATATTGCAGGGTTCCCTTTATGGTTTGTGCTTCTGAAATCTTTTACAGTTCACACTGAAAAATTGAAAGTGAGGGAAATGTAAATCTTTTCTCATGCTCCTTCTCATTCGAGTCTATCATGTATCTATTATATAATAAATTCTGATCATATTAAAAACATCATATTAATTCTGACTCACATAAAAAATATTCAAAATACGAATATTAATCCTAAAAAAATTGCTAAAAATTCCCAAATTAATCGGAAAAAAGACTATTCTATCTGTAATATTTATAACTGTACAGATTTATCATCTTAGAAATCGTATCAAAAACTAATTTTATTTCTATTATGATATAGATTCATCCGAAAAATCATATCCAAAATCAATTTTATCTCTATTATAATATTAAAAGAGAACATCTCTATAAAACATATATAAATTTTAACTCATATAAAAACTAATTATATAATTATGTGAGATTTTGACTAATTAACATAACTCACCAAGAGGTTTGAGCCATTTGACTGGGCTTAAGTGCACGGTTCTTTGCACCATTATAATCAGGTGCATGAGTAATCATGATATTTCACTGCTGTGTAATAATTATGTTTGTCTGTTATTTCTCTCTTTTTTATAGACATGATTCATGATGCTTTCCGTTTTGCGTTTTGAGATCGTGTCGAGTCTTAAATGTTGTCTGGTGGTATGTCCTTATGATTCTACTTTGCCACATTCCAAGCTCAGTGTTATTCTAGTTTGCTAAATTTGTAGCTCATACATAAACATGAAGGAATATGGAAGATATATTTTACTTCGTCTGTGATTTACTCACCAGTCACAATGCGCAAATTTCATGACAAACTTTCGCTTTTAAAAAAAAGAACAAAAGCAAAAACAAAATTTCATGTCATTTAAGCAGCCAGGTTATGCTGAAGTGTTTTTTTAAAGAAAACACCCTACTGGGTTAAAGCATTGATTCTCCGAAATGGGTACAAGATCATTTAGAAGGATTATGAAATAAAAGATAATAACAACATTTTTCTAAAAAAATAGGAAGTAAGCATTAAATTTAAACCCACTATTCTAGATACACAAGAAGAAAAAAGTCGATTTACATCAACAAACATACACTCATAGATTTACTTTATCACATGAATATAACATCAATATTTTTAACTGCCACAGCAGAAAATAGCCTATGATGGCTTCATTTTCATGAGAGACTATTCTATTGAAGTAGTTTAGGAATAATATGACCCAAGTTGATAGATTTGATTTTGGAGTTGTCAAAAAATTCGATCAACTCTAAAAATGACCAATCGAAAAACCGATCTCAACAAGAAAAATATCAGATCCACATTTCAACTATAAGATACGAAAGGAACTACTACAATTTCTCATCGTGAAGATCCAACTGCTGATTGCCAATCTATCTTTGAGATCGAAGTTGAGCAACTCCAACAGAAATTAATAATGACAAATGCGATCACAATAGAAAGAAAGAGAAAAAGAGGTGAAGGAACCTTCCCCACTACCGGTGAGATCACCGGTGTGGAGGAGGGAAGGAGGGATAGGAGTTGCTTCAGAAGCTTTACGATGGGGGAGAGAGAAGGCTGTTAGGAAGTTGCTAGAAAAATTCCAGTTGAAGTGTTTGCTCTGAGGTAATCTGCTCTAGGAATCGCCAGCCGCATGTCAGCAAACTTCTTTGATTTTGAACCACACTTAAATGAGCGAAATAGCAAATGTTGCTCATTCTACTTTGATTTTCTCCTTTGGTTGTATGGCTCACTTTCTCATGGATATATTTGATTTTCAAATATGTATGAAACTTGTTAAGAGTTTTTAGAAATTTTATATGTTAAGTATGTGTAAAATTAATTTATTTGATTGTCAATGAACTAACTAAACATGCTTGATTTTATCATATATTAAATTTTTGAATGCCTAGGAAAAGAATATAAGCGTGGTGACTTGTTTAAGCACATGGCCTTAGAGGCCATAAGGCAATTGAGACAGTTGCCTTAAGCCCCCAAAAGAAGAAGTTTCTATACTAATTAATCTAATATTTAAGTTTTAAACGAAGGGAGGCTAATAATATTCATTTACCTATTACCATGTTGCAACATGGTGGGTGAATTTATGTTCTTAGTATCCAATCTTTTTCTTCTTAAGAGAGCCGGTTTTTTTTCTTAAAAAAAAAAGAGAATTGTTTAGGTCATATTTGAGATCAACCATGTTACAAAATCAGCTTAATAGATTAATTATATCACCTATCTATGGTACCATAGTGGAAACTTGATTATAAATCTTTGATAAATGATTTTGCAGATCAGAAAATAGGAAGATAAGATGAAGGTTTGTAATATGTTAGATCTTTCTAACAGCCATGCTTAAAGCCCCAAAATTTGTAGACACAGTCTTATCTAAATATAGTAAAAAACATAAACTAAACAATTTTGGAATTAAACGAATCGAGTAGTAAATATTTTTCGACAAGGCAACTGGCCGGAGAGGTGGGCAACCTCGGCCCAGACGAGGAGGGCGTACACATTGGGCCGCTTGGTACAGTCCACTGCGCCCACCAAGCCGAGACCAAAACTCCGTCACGACCGATTCCTCCGTTAGGGCGCGTCCTTCCCTCACCTCAAGCCTCCAAAGCCTAAAAGCCGAAGCAGCAACCACCTGCTCGCCGCCGCCATCGTGTCGTATACTCGCATTAGGCATCCGTTTCGCCGGCACACTAGTCACTATGCCGTCCAGGTGAACGAGTCCGGGTAAGGCTTGGAGGCCCGAGCCCCAAAGCCCTCGACTCGAGGTATATGCGCCCGCCGCTTCGCGTCCTCTGTATTGTCTCAACTTTTTTCTGGGTATTGGTGCACTGATGTGAGATTTTGCCGGCCGCCATGGCTTTTCTTTTCTAGAGCATCGGTGATGTGTTACATCTTTACTCATCCTTGCACTTTGAGGCTTCAGCAGTGAAGAAACTATTGGGGAATGTATACTGAGATGCTCTTTCTTTCGATTTTTTTTTCCTTTTTGTTTGTGCATTTTGCATTGTTTGAAGTCCTGGATCGATGATGCGACTATTATCTGCGTTATCTTTCTGTAATTCTTAAAGATTGAAGAGCACATTAATTACTGAGATCTCAGGCACTCTACCTATTCATGCTTCTGATTAGATTTATTGCCTTGTACCCTTTCTGCTAGGCTGATACATATGTTTCCTTGAACTTTGAGACATGTAGTAAGTAACTGGTACTTTAACCATTCACCTGAGAGGGCCGTGCAAAAACCAACAGAACTGAATTAACTTGATCAGTTCATTGGTAATTGGAGCTACAAGTTGTGCTTATTAACTGGATTTTGTGGAAAAAGAAGAGTAAGTTTGCGGTAGTTTTATCAAAATCTAGTAACCAACTCAGCATTCATTAATCCTAGCCTCTCCTTGTTATATGTAAACTTTGATTACTTTCTTAATTTTTGGGAGCATCGGTGATGTATTTTACCTCAATATTCATCCTTGCACTTTGAGGTCAGCAGTGAAGAAACTAGTGGGGGAACATAATCTGAGATGCTCTTGTTATTTTCCTGTATACATTTTACTTTTGTTGAACTTTTTGTTTTTCCTTCTTGGTTGATGATGTGACCAATATCTTTGTTATCAATCAACTAGATCTATCAAAGGCATAGAGAGGCTTCTTGTGCATCAACATACTGTTCATTGTTATTTATGCATGCGTTTGATTTTTTGACTTGTACTTTCTTTGCTGAAACAGTGAAACCATGATTTTTCTGTTCTGGTCAGCAATTGAATTGACTGAATTACAGCTTGACATGGTTTTAGTTTAACCACTTATCTTGGAGGAAATGTTCCAGGGAGGTTATATCCACTCACCTGTGTGTTTTAAGTTTGCTGTTTTGATAGGGGAGTTTTTAAGGTGGTAGGATCACTGGAGGTTTGCCATGAGATGAGTTGGACTCCCTGTTATTATGTCAATCTGATTATTTTGTAGCTTTAGTCCATAGAACATTATTTTGTGGTATGATGATGATAAAACAAGTGGATATCAGCTACAAGTGCATAGGAAGAATTATGTTCTGATTATGTTGTATGCTTAACATAGTTTAAAAATCATACTATTTTTCTTGAGGAAGTGCTCGAATACTTTTCCAAAAAGTGAGTTACTTAACCTCTAAAATAAATTAAAGGTCTAATTTATAATTATCCACTGTATCACTACTAAGTGTATTGCTTATTTATTTTTGTGTAATTTAATTTTTAGAAAGTATAGAAACACTACTCTTGAATCGGCTCTTCAATCGGCTGGATGTAACACTTGTAAATTTATTGTCAGCGCCTCGGTGTGTTGTTGACAGCTGACTGTTGTAGCGTAAGCTCTCCTTGTTTCTTTCACCTTAATGTACTGAAAAGAAAATATGCATTATATTGTCTTTGTTGTTGCCGAAATTGTGCTCTTCTTTGCACCTTTAGAATTTCAATAATTTCACAGAAATTTGTTTCCATGTATTGTGGTGAATGAGCAAGGCCTTATGTATGGTAGTGATCTAAACAAAAGCTAATCTACTAAGATTTTCAAAACCATCTTAAATTTGGCAGGAAGAAGCAGCCTTGGTCTCCTGCACTGAAGGGGAGTAATTGTAATTTGGTGAAACGGTGATGAATCAAATTTGACACCATAGAGGAATTCGATTTTGGTTTTGTCTGTTGTGAGATGTAAACTTGATATTCTTTTCCTTTTAAGAAATGTTTTTGACAGTAAATATATGAACTTGATCACTAATATCCAGTAGCCAATAGTGGTGATCATTTCAGTATCAGGTAGATCCAATGTTGTCCCAGTAGCTGGTTCCTTCGGAGATCTGCTAACCACGATGAAATATTGGAGTTTACATGCTGACTGGTGGCTGCATTGAGCCATGGAGTGTTATTGAGTAGGAGGGATGCATCGTGCATGGCATGGAATCTAATCTAGTTATGGATAAAAGACGAACCTTACAACATATGTGAACGAATTAATGAATAAAGAATTGGAAAAGCGACGACAAAATTTGATTCATAGATTGCAATGTCTCATGTCGAATTGAATATCTGGTACACGGCACGATCTTGCCAACGTGTGACAAATCTACAAGCCGAGAACACACCGTGATTAAACCTCTGTTGTTTAATTATTGTCCAAATGTACCTGGCCTCCACGGAAACTCAGAACACCAGAGACAACCGAGGAAACCATCTGAGATAGCTAGAAGGGTGGGGACGGTAGGCGGCGACAGAAATAAAAATTGAGATATCGCAAGTCTTGGTTTATTATCATGTGTTTAGTTGTCTGTATCAGATTTAGTCTGACTTGCGAGATGTAATCACTTCTTTGTTTATTTGTTTATACACAATTTTGAGTCTGGACGGGCAGATACAAAAAGTGACTGAGCCTGATATACTCCCGTCCACCATTTCTCCGCAGTCCAGCTCGCCTAATTGTGTAACTAAAAAATGATTAACGTATATTAATGATTTTTAGTATGAATTAAGATTGATTAAAAACTATTAAGTCAAAATAAGAATTATTAAAATGAAATATGAGATAATAATGATTCTTAGCATTGTATGATTAGAGAGTGATTAGTGTATATTGATGATTCGTAATATGGATTAATATTGATTAAAAATAATTAAAGTAGAATAAGGGTTATTAAAGTGAAATAAAACAGTAACTAGTTTTGGTAGTATTTTTTATTTTATATATTTTTCTATTTATATTAATCATATAACCAACTAAACAACATCTTATTTCGATTTGTACAATCTCATACACTAATCAAACATCATTCAATTGCATATCTATAGTCTGTCCTCCTTAATTTATCTCACACATACGAGTCAAATACAATCAAACACATCATTACTGGATCAATTTCAACCATATGATATAGTGCAATTGGATGGTTGATGCATTCTCAACTGTTGGATCACATGATCAATGCCGGTATAAAACATAACTAGTTTCTAATATGATATATAACTGTATTTCAATCCCTCAACTGTATGATAAAAAGGATTAAAAAAATAGATCTTACGGTTCTTACTCCACAAACTCTCGCGCTTATATAAACTGCTCACTCCTTCCCTCCCGATCTCATCAGAATCGAAGTAGCACTCCTCACTCCTTTAGTCCTTACCACCTCTATATCTGCTACTTATTAGCTAATCCAGTCCGCGCCAATGGTCTCATCCTCCGTGCTCGTTCTCTACCTTCTCTCCCTCGCCCTCGTCGTCCCGAGCGCTCTTGGTATGTACGCCTCCGACTGTGCTTTCTTGGATAATTTCTTGGATTGTTCAATAGTACTCTATTACCAGAAGTAACCGAGCAATGCATGCAAAAATATACGCAGCTGGGATGGTGTGCGAGGAGCTACCGCGGGACGTGTGCGCGTTCGCCGTCTCGTCGGGCGGGAGGAGGTGCGTGCTGGACACGACGTCGGAGGGCGCGTACAGGTGCCAGACGTCGGCGGTGACGGTGCGGGCCATGTCCAACTGGATCGAGAGCGACGACTGCGTGCGCGCCTGTGGCGTCGACGGCGCCACCCTCGGCCTCCCCGCTGCCGCCTCCGACCGCGCCATCCTCCGGACGCTCTGCTCCGCCGCCTGCCTCGACGGTTGCCCCAACATCGTCGACCTCTACGCCACCCTCGCCGCCGGTGAAGGTGACATGCCACTAGCTACTTTTTACCGTACAATGGATTGCAAATAAAGAACTTTGTCGTAAACGTTAACTGATGTAGGTTTGTCGCTGCCGGAGTTGTGCGCCGAGCGGCAGCATGCCAGCAGCCGCCGTATGATGCTGGGAGTGTCGCCGGTTGGCGCTCCGGTCGGGTCTCCGGTTAGCGCCGCGGCTCCTATGTGATCTGCCTAACGTACACATGCGACATATATAGAGCAGTGGTCTTTGTTAAATTTGTCGGTCTTACATATATTGGACTACATTGTGTGTGTGTGTGTGTGTGTGTGTGTGTGTGGAGTACATTGTTTTACTATGAAATAAAGCGGTGTATGTAATATATGAACCGTGTCATGTGTTGGTATGTTGTAAACTTGTAATGGTGTAATTGTTGTATGTGAAGAGCGGTACATGTGTATCTTACAAAAATCCACGATGAAGACGATTATTTCCGTGTGTTTCTGTCTATTGATGGGAACCAGGAGTTAAAGTCTAAAGAAGCAACAAAATCATCAATATTACAACAACATAAAAAAAAGTCAAGCGGCCATGATTTTTGAGAAGGATGAATGCAACTGAATTGGGTCCTCTGTTTTAGAATAAAAGGTAGAGGTGTGTTTTTTTTTTCCCATTATATCAATCGTAAATTTAAAATGGTATAAATTGATGAAAAAAATTAATACAGTAAATTACTTCATGAGAAATTTTAAATTTTTTTCCACCATTTTAATTTGTATTGTTAGTTTCTGATCTAAATAAAACAAATATTTTTTTGTTTTTAATGACAAATAATACAAATCCTCAATTTTTTTAATCATAAATTCCTCCTAATATTCTCTATCTTATTCATCTACAACTCTTCCTTCAATTTCTTCGTACCAGTAATATTTGCCTCTTTGGCTTATGTGGATTGGTGCAAATGACTTTGGCGCACAGAGGTGTCGGAGCCAGGATTTCATTTGGGTGGGGTGGGGTGGGTTGGTGAGGTAGAGAATATATCGGATGTGTTTGGTTGTTTGTATTAAGATTGAGTACGATCCGCAAAATGCAATTAGTTCTTTGTTTGATTGCTTGCGTGTGATTTTGAGTCTGGTCGAAGTTATATGAGCTTCGCATGATTGGAACACCCCACCATTGTTTCTCCATGGTCTGGCTTATCTAATTGCATAACTAGAAAAAGAATAAAGTGTATTAATGATTTTTAGAAGGGATTAAAGTTGATTAAGGACTATTAAAACACAATAAGAATATTAAAGTGGAATATGACATATTAATGATTTTAATAATATTTTTTCATCTTATATATTTTCTAATTACATGATATATACAACTAACCAAACAGCATTACGACAGTGAAGGGACTCAAGGCCAAGGTGAGTGGACTTAGAGCTCTAGGGTTGGAAGTCTAGGCATGATTGTCACTACGGGAAGCAGAATTAATATTAATTTGGACTCCAATCAAATATACATTCAATACAAAATTTATAGTGTATTTAGCTTAGTTAAACTTTACTATAGTGTGTAAAAAAATGTGTTTGCTCGGACCATGTAACTGGTAGTATTTCTTTCACTACTAAGAAATTACTCAGTATCAAAGAAAACTTTATTTTGTCTATTTTCTTCAAAGTAAAGCAAAGCAAAAATATTTCATTATGTTATTCATTTCTTAGGAGTTAAGAAAGAGAAATAAATTTAATATCCTTGATCCTATCCATATTTGAGAATTAATTTAATAGTCTTGATCTTATCTATATTTGATAGTTAATTTAATATTCTTAATTTTATCCATATTTGTTCACTTTTATTATAAAGAAAGAGCCATTTTCATTGTTACCATATCGACAGTTAAAATTAGGTCCGCTTGTCTAGGACTTGATCTTGGTACCAATCCATGATGATCAAGATCTGACTTTCGTGCTTTGATGAGTCATTTGAGATCCTTTCGATGACCTATGTGGTGTTGAAGAGATATCTACATGATCTAATCGATTACATAAGACCTACAATAACAATAGAACGGGAAAGTATACAGAAAATAGTTCTTTTCAATTTCAGCGTATCTGTCCCTACAATCAAATAGATTGTCCCAAAGACCCCATATTCTAGGAGTATAAGTTATGCTAGTGAAAAATCGTACCTCTAGCAATTCCAGTTTGACCATTCCATTCATTTTCAAATTCCACTTCTTTTCATATAGAATCTTTGATCAAAGAGATCTTCAAGAGTAAGATTCTTTTCAAACACTTATTGCAAAGAAAAATAAAGTCAGATGTATGTGTATTTAATTAGCATATTTAAGAGTATATCTAATCGCAACTAATTTTAATCTAAAACACCTAGATGCTTTTGTATAGGTCAAAATTTAAATCCTAATGTCTATAGATTAAAAATTTAAGTCATCTACATGTACAGACATCAGGATTATTTCTGTTGAAAATAGAACTTGATTCCATGACATCGTTATTTCCAAGTAGCAAATTACAAAATTTATTTTGGCCCACACTCTTGTATAAAACCCCTTAGAAATCTAGAAATTTTGCAAAAGTCCAATGAATAAAGATTTGTGCTCACAAGACAAAACCAATTTGTACTCTATTGCTACAACCACAAGACACAAATAGATAGGAATGACAACTCAGATGAAAAAATCAACTTGTGTAGTACACTAAGCCTATAAATACACACTCCACCTCCCTCTTCCCTTCGTACACAAAAACAAATACATTACCATCTCTCCCTCACTTCCACTCTCTTTCCGTTTGCCAATGATAAGGATAGCAATAAGGGGCATCCAACCTCTCCTCTCTTCCTCTCCATTTCTCTCAAGATAAAGAACTAAACTCTAGATTTTGTAATTTTCGGAATACCTCCAAAATCCCTAATTTTGGCTTGATTTGGCTTTGATTCAGGTTATTTTTTGCTACATTCTTGCACTATGATGTTAGATATATAACTATAGGACTTGAATTTGTAGTTTGATAGTTGATTTGATTTTGATTTGGAGAGAAACCTTGATTTCAATTTTGAGGGTAGCATCGGGGTGTTGTGTAGACAAAATCAGTGAGAATAGTAACTTATTTTTACAAGAGTAATGATAAGAGAAAATAGTGGATTATTATCCTAGTCTTGAATCCATTTAATTTAGTGATGTATGATAAAATTGATATGCTTATATATACACTACAAGAAATAAAGTGTTGGTGTGGGCGAGTTTGATTTTATTATTAATTTCATCTGTATTGCTTGGATCAACTAAAAAAGTATCTGTGTTTACTCATGTCTAGGTAAACCGAATTCTAGAACATCTTTGTATGCATAAGTTAGGAATACGTGGATTAATAATGCATCGTTCTTATAACGTCCTTGAATTTCATTTTCTAGAATTGTTTTTAATTTGGTATATCTTCCTAAAATAGGAATCTAACTTGTCGAAGAATGACCGTTTGAACCCATGTATTAGCAGTCATCCGATTTCGGGAATAAGTGTACATTAATGCTTAATAAAATTGTAATATAGATTGTTTGGATTATTTTCTTCAAAAAAGCATTAGTTGCATATTTATACAAATAGGCACATGTTTAAATATCAAATAGTTAATATTGAGAGTTGATGAATTCTTATTTGTAACCAATCGATGGGTTTCTTCAAAGTACCATGTAATCATTGAACTATCATGCTTATAAGGCCCTCGTCATAGCCTAATACGACAAGGATAATAGGTTACAATGAGAACATTGGCCTTTGAACTAGAAAAGTCGTTCTTTGTTGATCATATTGTGACAATTGTATGTATAATTTCTTTTATATCGTATGTGAAAATCCATAATATTGATGGTATTACAATCGAGAAACATACTTTGTAAATTGAAATGGATCAATTGAAGAGTTTACAATAAAAATGGAAATAAAAAGAGAAGTCCAATCTGCGGATGGCAACCGTGCATTCCGTTTATCTGGAGAGGTAGAAGAGCTAAGGGATATGTTGTATTTGTTTGGGTGTGATCGAGCTCCTCTGCATAGGGAGTAACATCTAAGGCTTCACCAAATGATTGCTATTTTCTTGCATCGTCCATACATACTATCGCAGACTTGGTATGGGATGGGTGGAGCTGGTTAACTTGTCCGGAAACTTACCTCCACAATAGATGCATTGTATATGGTGAGTTGGGAGTGTATTATCTAATTGAATGATTTAAACACTCTAGGAGCGGTATGTGAGTGTCCGTGAATGACACTGCAAAAACGGTCTGCGAGTGTAAATGGGTAGGGTAATAAAATCAGTTACAATGGCATGATAAACCCCCATACCGGGTGGAGGTTAAGTGTATGAGTCAGGCGAAAAGTTTTATTCTTTTAGTCTAGCCATGCATTTAAAGAAATATAAAGTTTGTGCAGTAGTTCAACTAATAGTTTCTGTGGATAAAATTATACACTTGTGCAGAGTTAAAAGGATGTGAATATTCACTCTGGCTCTCGGGACAAGGGTAAAGACGAGGGTGGTTTATCCATGATTATAGCAACAGTAAGTTTCATTAAAAAAAAGATGCATTTACTGTTGAAAAGAGAAATTAAAAGATATCTTATATAACCTTGTAGATGATCAAATAGGCATGTCATTCTATTTCTTATTATCTTAACTTATTGATATTAAAGTACTTACTCTTACTACTTTACTACACAACATACCTGAAAGAGGAAGACCTGTGGACTCTTAACTTAGATAGTATGCTAAAATCTACCCCACATGATGTTGTTAATGTGCAAAGGAGGAGACAACGAGTGACAATGCTTCAAGTAATTTGTAACATTTAGTTTGGTTTATTCTAAAAAAATTTAGTTTGGTTCCATATTTTTGTGCCACGGTCCACACATTAGAGTACGATGTTTGAGACGTGATTCAGCCAATATAGAGCCTCTAACTCAAGTCAATTGAACACCCCAATTTGAGAACCCCACAATTATTATATAGTTATAGTAGATTTAATTTTTTATAAATTGGACTTATCAAGATGAAAAAATAATCTCTTAATTTAAGAGTCATCACTCATTACACTTCAATTTAAGAAGCTACGCAGAATCAAGTTTGAAAGACCTAATAATTAATATTGTATTACAGTGTGTCACTAATCTATGTCTGTCCTCTTGTTCAGCACCGGGTTCTAAACCCAACTACTGTCGAGCTCATCACTAATCTATAATTACAGACTCCATCTAACAGGCAAATGGGCCCCACCCCAGCTTAGTTGGTCGGTGGCCCCACCAGTCAGTGTCTACAACTGCACTAACCAAGAACGTAGAACGGTAGAAATCTTCCTTCTATTTAAATTTTAAATTTTTGTTTTTAAAGGATGGAGGCATATTTATATGCTTAAGCTCACCCGTCGGTGGCCGAGCGTCTCCGGGGAAGCAACCCTGTCTTCCAATCCAAGTGAACCCCATCACCATCATGAGATCGACGAATCAACCCCAAATTTAACCCAAATCCCCCAAAAAATTCTCAATCTTTGATTCCTTCTCCTCAGATCCATCCCTGATCCCTCCTCCCGTCTCCTCGATCCCCAAATCAACCGGTGCTGATTCCGTTTGAACATCCATTTTGCATTCTTGTACGGATTTTTTTTGTTTATTTTGTTTATGTTGGTTTCTTCTTTCCGTATCGCAGATTGGTGGACCTAAGAGCACGGCACGAGTACGATGGCTGCGCCGCCGGCTAGGGCTCGCGCCGACTACGACTACCTCATCAAGCTGCTCCTCATCGGCGACAGCGGTTAGTGTTTCTTTGGCGCTTAACACTATTAGATCTCTGTTTGGGCTGTGGTGTTCTGTGCGCGCGTGCGTGGGGATTTAGAAATGAAGCAGATCTTGATGAGGTCGGTAGGTTTTCATGTTGTGTTCTTACGATTTGAAGCGGAAGGGTGCGGTTTGAGCAGTGGGAGAGCCGGAGGTAGGAATGGATATGGACTGACATTGTGAGATCCCTAGTCCCCACCTTGGGTGTTCCATGTGTGGTTGAGTTGCACATAAGGCCTATTGAGTCTAAAGCACTAACTTCGAGTGAACCCTTTCGCATGAAGTAAAGATGAAAGCGTAAGTGAGTTAGTGTATGTGCATCACAAGCCCTGAGTGGGGGTGGATAGTGTGTTGGACCCTCAGACGTTACAATCACAATCAAGACTATTTCTTGGTGTGGTTTCAAAAGTGAAATGGGGAGAGTGATGTAAAAGCTGATGCCTATTACATATGATGGTTAATGAATAGAAAGAAATTAGAGATCTTTTTTATGAGAAACTGCGCTTTACAGTGAGAAATGTCCACTGTATTGGAAACATATGGGTTGTGCACTGATGAAGATTCACTTTGGTGGGATTCTTTTCTCAGTTTGGAGGAACATTGAAAGTGAGCATCTCAGATCTCATGCTTTGGAAAGTATAACTAGAAAAAGGCATTGGACACACAAGGAATACTTGGGCAGAAAGTGCTTTGAATAATGAAAAAGAGTAAAAGACCCATTTTTGGTGCCTTGTGTTTTGTTTTCTATTGGTTGTAAGCATGCATGGTGCATTGCATGCAATTGAACTGCTGCCAGTGCATGGAGAGAGTGCTCTGTATGTGAGGAGTCGAGGATTAGTGAAAGTTTGAGGAGGCTGTTGGATGTGAGACGGAGCCAAGAGTGAAATGGATTGATAAAACACTGCAGTTAGGTGCATTTTTCAAGAGTGAAACTTGTGTGTGGAAATTCTTTGTAAAAAGGGTTTTAGATATGAAACAACGAATGATGACTCGACCAACTAGGAGCTTTGCTGTACTCTTTCTTCTGGTCAGAATATTTGAGACAGAATTCCATATCAGCTATTACCTGTAGGCCTTTCACTCTCTTTGTGTAGTGTTATTGGTGGGATAAACAAACTGGTTGTTTTCATGGAGAGTACTTCCCCTGTAGTCAATCCTGTGTTACATTATATTTGTTAGGTTTTGTCAAGAACAAATGTTCTTGACACAGTTACAATGGTTATTTGTTTTCCTTCTGCACATTAATTTTGGAAATTTCTGTTGTTGGGTAGGAAATCTCTCCCTCCCCCAGATAAGTCATCATAATCATAATCTACACACTGCTCTGCTGAGCTTACACTCCTAAGTAGCTATGTTATTGTAAAGAATCACATAGGCTAGATGTCATAAATTTGTGTTTTCGGCTGCATTTTGTTGAACTGTTTGTTTCATAACATTGCAACATGTTCATTACTTTGACTTTATACTTGCTTTAATTTCCTGGGGTAAACTCTTTTTTGCCGTTTCTGTTTGCAGGTGTTGGCAAGAGTTGCCTCCTGTTGCGGTTCTCTGATGGTTCCTTCACTACAAGCTTTATTACTACAATTGGGTAGGCCTTTTGTGTTAAAAATGTAGTTCCACTGGTCCCATGTCTTCCTTAATTTAAATGGGAATTGGGACATTTGTCATGTTTTCTCCGTTTGATTTCAAACACTCTGCTTTTATGCAGTATTGACTTTAAGATAAGAACAATTGAACTGGATGGTAAGCGTATTAAGCTGCAAATTTGGGACACAGCTGGACAAGAACGCTTCAGGACTATTACCACTGGTATAATGCTTGTTTCATTCTGCTAGGGTAACTTAGAAGTTATATAATAACCTTTCAGTCAAGTAAACTTCATTTTGCTTCAGCGTACTACCGGGGAGCTATGGGCATCCTTCTTGTTTATGACGTCACTGATGAGTCATCTTTCAACAGTACTATCTTACCTATATTTTCTGACACCTTCCATCCATTCTGGATCGTTTTTGTTCTATTTGTTGACATTTGGTTTGCTCAACTTACAGACATAAGGAACTGGATTCGGAACATTGAGCAACATGCCTCCGATAATGTCAATAAAATTTTGGTGGGCAACAAGGCTGATATGGACGAGAGTAAAAGGGTACACAGTTACAATCCCCTCACCTACTTTTATCTGGTTTGGTGTTATGTTATGCTTGATAAAGTTTGCATCCTGTTGTCAGTTTGATATTACAAGTGCACTCTTTCATTTTTCTTGCTTTTAATGCTTATTCCAGGCTGTTCCTACTGCAAAAGGACAAGCACTAGCTGATGAATATGGCATCAAGTTTTTCGAAACTGTATGTTGCTTTGCTGAATTGATAGATCTTTCAGTGATGGACTCTTTTATTTTACTGTGTACCATCTCTTTCAGAGTGCCAAAACGAACCTTAACGTGGAGCAAGTTTTTTTCTCCATTGCGCGTGATATTAAGCAGAGGCTTGCTGAGACCGATTCCAAGCCTGAGGTATGGAACATTGTGTTCAATGTATATCTGGATTCTATTATGTTCATATTTCCGAAAACCACATTCCTGCTTGTAGGATCGGACAATCAAGATTAACAAGCCAGACCAAGGCGCCGAGGCGCCAGCAGCTCAGCGATCTGCGTGCTGCGGCTCCTAAGGGATGGTTCTTCATGATGGTTGGTTGTTTTGACATTATTTGTTTCCTGTTTGGCTGCTATAGGAAGAATGCCAAGAAGATTCTTATGATGCGGAGCTTGTGCTTATGTTTTCTTCCATTCTTTGAAGCAACTACTCTTGCTTTTGACGTAGTCATTGCAATTGTTGCGAGTTACTGTACGTTGGATTTCCATCCTTTGACGAACCTCGCGCTACACTGTGTAATCGAATCCATGTTGTCACATTTTGGTTTGATCAATGTATGCATTGCATAACATAATACTCTGGTGCATTGTTTTCTAAAAAGTCTATCCACTTTGGCCACTTGGGTTTGACTTTGTTATATAGAACATTATTTTTTTTATAGAGCATAGTATTAGTGATTTCTCCCTGCATGATACAGTTGATATTACAAATGCTCAATAATATACAAAGCAGTAAACAAGCTAGTTCATTCCTTGATTTTAATCAAGCATAAGCTTTGCACCTTTTATTAATATACGCAAAGAAATACAAAGGTTTAACCCAGGAACTTCAAAATTATACTCGAGAAGAGTTAAAAAGTAGAATTAGGATCAACAAAAAAGGGCAATAACAAAATGGAACATCAAAATGTGATAACCAAATAAACCAATAGAACACATTAGCATGATTTAGAAAGCAGGTTTTTTTTATTTAATAACAAAAAAAAGATTCGAAAACCAGTGACCATGCAACCTAACAAAAGCTGCTCAAAGAGAGCAATCCAATATTAACGCCTTGTGTACACGCTGCGCCGCGGCGGCGAGCCGAGCGTTCCGGCACTTGGCGCCGTTCTCCGACGGCGTCAAGTTCAAGTCCATGCAAATCCCACTGACATCGCCATCCTCATCGACATTCTTCACCGTCGCCGCTGCATCCGGCACACCGGCCTCGGCAGCGGCGGCACGGTGCCGGCGCATGTGCCCCCCGAGCGCCTGCCCAACGGCTAACTCCAAGCCACAGACAGGACACTCGTGCACCCTCGGCCCGCCCGCCGCCGGCGCCGGCGTCTGGCCCCCGAGGCAAAGCCCTGCGCCGGCGTCGCCGAGCTCGTGCAGTCTCCGGCGCTTGTGGCTGGCCCGGTGCCCGCCCAGCGCCTGGAACGTCGGGTACCGCCTGCTGCACGTCTTGCACTCGAACACGCGGCCGTGCGCCCGTATGAGCCCCGCCGGCGTTGCACCGTCGACGCCGACGGTGGCGCCGTGCTGCGTCAGGAGCATGAGGAGGCGGGCCGTGTCCACGCTGCTCTCTATGTCACCGTACTGCCTACGCCTCTTAACGTTCATGGTTACTACAAAAATGGTGTACGTGATCCAGTAATGTGCAGGAGGTACTTAGACGGTGGACGTGCTTATATATGGTGCAACGTGAGGGCTGGGTTCTTTGGGTTCATACTGTTATGCACGTAGGAAATGGGCTAGTATTAGGTTTCTTTCCAGATGTCGGTGTACTTCTCCATGCTGAAGTCTGAACGGATTAATTAGTCAGCAAGCATAATCCTATGCTGCTTCTAGAGGCTAGACAAAAGTTTACACACAACAGTCGCGTTAATTAATGCTCGAGAAAGCAAGTGTTGAAGTGATAAATAGGTTGTCTATTTTTCTGTAAGAGCTCAAGCCCTTTGGTGATCTAGTCGGTGCTTTCTTATATTTTGGGGGTTTTGAGTTCAAAATATGTCGGACTGGCTCATTTTACGAGAAAAGATTTATTCTTTCTGTTTTCTGTTGTAAAATAGTAGTATAAACCATATTTTGACTATATATTGGTTAAAAAAGTTCTAATTTTTAAAAAATATGAGAAAAAATTAAACAATTGTCATTCATAAATATCTTAAAAGAGAGAAGATGTTAGTATAATGTATTAGTCAAAAATAATAGCGAGTGTGAAGAAGCAAATAAGAATAGAATAAAAATGATAGCAATAAATTTGTATACACGTATTATATTTTGAAAACTTAAACACAAAATTTAAAAAAAATTTAAAATTTTGTGTTTCAGTCTTTTTGTTTATCTGAAATCATGATTAAGTCTCGACTGACAAGAATATTTTGATCATTTTTCTAAATTTGACCGGTCAAAAATAACATACAATGTTAGACAATAAAAATCCAATGACATATAACAAAAAATACAAAAATTAATGAAATATTATATTAACCATCAAAGTTCAGTAACATAAAATTAATTTTTCCAAAAAAGTTATATGTTTTGGATTGTGCTATGAAGTGGTATAATAGTTGAAGGGTTCGATGATAAGATCAAGATGATCTCAGACCTCTTGGCTCTAAATAAATCAATATCAAAAATTTAACACTTGAAGTCTCGTGTTGAAATATGAATAGATTATCGATCATTACTTAATGGTTTTAAGATTTGGGGTAAAATAATCGGTGTTTCCTTAAATTCATGACAGTCAGCATACTGGTGAGCTGTTCCAAGTAAGGTCACGTGTCTGTGCCGTTCGGTGTCCATGTTTTATTACTTCGTGACGTCTCGAGCGCGCGGTCCATCCGTCCATGGTTTCAGTAGTGTTTCACACTTAGGTTGGTACGTAGTTAGAAGCAAAATTCATTCATATTTGAGAAATAACCACACTATATTACTCGTTTTTCTTAGCGTTTTACCATATTATGGAAGCTACGGTTCGGCTCCAGTCTGCACGGCAAAAGTGACTTTGACCAACTAGTTCGGCTTACGTTGCAATTTCTTGGTCTCGGAGGCCAGGTCCGTCCATATAAAGATTTTATCTTTAGCAATTGGAGTTTGAACGTCCAGTTATACCAACCTTCCTGCATCAATTTTCAACAAACGAATGCTACATTTGAAACTTGCAAAAATATCCCTGATAATATTACAATGTAAAATATATTGACTAACTTCTTTGCTGGATTAGTTGACTGTCTAATGCAACTCAAAAGATTGTTCACTAAAACCTTGAATTACCCTTGTTCGGTGGTGAAACCAGCGGCGGTTGCATGCATAAGCTGTGGGATCAAATGAGAATCTACATATAACTCCATGGCACAGGCACTATAAAGTACCTGGATCTGCCACCATTGGGTGAGGCTCATAATTTTCCCATGAATCTGTTTTTGTTTTTTTCACCTCTACAACTTATTCATCATCCAGATTTGTGTAAATATCATGTCAAATTGGACTTAGATTAAGTTGTTAAAAATTCCGAATTCATTTGAGCAGAATAAGTTCTATTCAAACTTAACTAGATAAGTAATCGAGTCATACCTCATATCAAATTAGGCTATCTCAGACTTACCCAATCTACTACATCTTACATTGAAAAATACAATCGAATTGTAGTTAGATTAAGTTGAACTTAATTTGATTTGATTGTTGAGTTTCAAATTCAAAATCTGCCAAGGTCCTATAGACAATGGGTTCGGACAGATTGATTTTTCACAAACCTAACTTTCTGGCTTTAACGATTGGACTCAAGTGCGGTGTTTGACAAATATGATATTGCGCTTTACAAGGGTATATCTGTAATTTAAACTGTGGTTGGAATCAATGTATTTGCCGTACTTCCGTTCCAGCTTTAATCGTTACCGAGTTACGTCGAGCATGCAAGTGAGACAGCAAATAGGAGTATGAGGCCTGCACGACCCCTTTATGATACAAAAAGTACTGCTATGCTATCTTCTATAATCAAGAGACTTGTTCATGAATTAGTCGCTCAGATGTCGTTTCCCCCGCTGCTTGCTTGTCATTAGTGGAACCTTGCAAGCTGCAATTTTCTTAGACTCTGCTTTGAGGGATTACTGTGGAAGTGGCTTCTAAGAGAAATTGAGAGAGAAAAATTTATACTTTGATTTAAATTTCCCTAAGAATCTCCTGCTACAACAATATTTTTGAGAAGACAACTTCTAACAGATTTAAAATGAAGTTGAAACTCTTTCGAATAGTCTTAAGAAACTAGACTAGCTAAGCACAAATTAGCTCCTGGATGATATGGTGAAGTGGAATTTGCAACAAGTTGGATTAAACTTTTGATTTTTATAGTTGACAACTGATCCTTTGATAATCTATCACTTAAATCCTTTAACACTTTCTTCCGTGAAAAAGCCCAATCGGCCCAGATTGCAAGTGGAATTCTTCTGTAAGTTGTTTCATTTTTAACCACTAGTTTCTGATTTGTATATCATTTTCACATCACATTATTTAGACAAGTGAAGAGGAAGATTAGGCTATATTTACTTCGGTTCATGTTAATAACATGCAAAGTTTCAGGTTAGGAAGTGCCCAAGTCAAAACAGGTTCCAGTGCATGATATATACTGTTCACCAGAACTGTTATTCAATAGTGGATGTTTCGGATTTGGATGTGCCCAAGTCAAAGAAGGTCTCGCTTGATGTGAAATTTTTTCAGTGGAACAGGTTAATGAATCCTCCAAGTTTGAGATGTAGATGGGCACAAGGCAAGACTCACCTCAGTTGATGTGTACTTTTCAGTAGCACATAAGAAAATCATGGGAGAATCAGGCCACCATTTTCTGTTTAAGTTAGAACATACTCACTCTGTTATCTCTTACATATCATTTTAACTCTCTGTATAATTTTTAAAAAATTTAAAATTAATTCTACTCATATTATTTGTAATTGCTATAATAGATAAACTATTTGCAATCTAAGTAATTAATGGTTTAACAAAATAATAACTATGATGACACTTTAAGAAGATAAAATCATATTTTATCTCGAAAACATATAATCACATTTTTGGGACAAAATTTTCATTCAAAAGCAACAAATAAAAAAAGAATAGAAGTGGTATTGATGAAGGATATCACAGTACTTTGCACAACTTTACACCACAATCTTACTTTGCAGAACCTTGATACTTTGCATGACTTTACACCATAATCCCGCTCTATGGTAGATATCAACCTATTAAAATATACACAATAAATAGAAAATATACTCTTCGGTTCGTGTCCTTTTCAATATGCCTCGTGATTAGATGTACTTAAAATCTTGAGTATTTTGGCTGGCTAGAGCTCTATATTTTATCCGGATTCTGATTTGACCGACCCGAGGATTTTCGGCCCCACCCCGAAACAAGGCCGGGTGGATGAAGGTTTTAGTTCAACCTGTCCTCCGCCTTAGTTATATAAAGTTATATATTTTTTAATGTATTAGTAAAATTTATAAGTATAAATGCATCAATTATTTATTAGAATTTTCATTATTAGTACCATATAATTTTTATTAGTTAATCTCTAGATATCTTTATTTTATAATAATACTTCAAAAAATTACTTATTAGAATATTATTTTTTATTTTAAAACGTGTTCTATTTGTCAAACTTTAAAATTTAACTCACCCCAATAGATATATGTTGATTAGTCAATTCCGACCTAGATCGAGTGGACGCAGGTGATACTGTCTTGCTCATCTAGAACTTTATGTGTAGCTATGTGTGTATTAGATTGATTTGTTTAGTTAGTGATGGATTAGATATGTATATCTAATTTCTCAATCACTTAATTTTAAATATCTGAGAATTTTAAATATACCAAAAAAAATTCAAACATGATTCATCCGGACAAGGTGACAACATAAAACAAAAAGGTTTCTACGCCAGCATCCAGACGACATTTTTCAAACAAGGAACTAACCAGGTGTCCCTGGCTTGGGTAGGATCTTACAGCCCAATCCGTTTACCCGACAAGCACCAACACGACCCGCTAGGGTATATCACTTCCCCTCCCCGTCTTTCTTTGCCCTCGTCTCCTTTCTCTAGCTCGGCCTGCGCAGCGATCGGCGATCCCATCCATCACCTGATCACTCCCTTTCCCAAATGGTAATCCTATCTCCCAATCTCCTCCCCTTCCTCTCAAGTCTATCAAGGGTTCCTTGGTAATTCATTCGATCCGGCTCCAGGACAGTATAATCTCACAGAAATTTGCAGTTTTTAAAGCGTAGTCTCACAAAGCCCTCTTCTTGGGTGATGATATGTGCCTAAATAGCGGTTCAAGAAGTTGTTTTTCTTGCCACATTATACTGGAAACTCGTGCGGCTCGGTTTGTTTTTTTCTTGTTATCCGTTAATGGCAGGCTGGATCTTTGCTCGTGCAGGATTCTTGCCCCTCTGTGAAGAACATTCTTGTACTGGACTCTGAGGGGAAGCGTGTAGCCGTGAAGTACTACAAGGATGATTGGCCGACACTGTCATCGAAATTGGCCTTTGAGAAGTCGGTGTTTATGAAAACTCAGAAAACAAATGCTAGATCAGAAGGTGAAATGTATGAACAGATGATGAGTATTGAACTTCATATAGTTTTAATTCTTCTAGGAATGCATGTATTGCTGTTTTTTTTTTCTCAAACTGTTTGTGCGTTTCAAATAAACCTATCTTTTAACCTTTGCAGTTGTGTGGTGTGGAGAATTAGCACTCCTCAAGAACACTGATCACCTGCTCACCACGACATGGATATGTTATCTTGTTGGTTCATTATTTTGTAGTAATCTGATGATGCGTTAATGGGGCAACATTTTCTATTCAGAGCATCATACGGCCATTGTTTGTGATCAAATCTTTGTTTGATTGCTGTTTGAATGATAGATGTTGATTGGCCACCTTTTACATTTTGATTCCTTTGATCAAAATCATGCTAATTTATACTGTGTATGTCAATCAATATTGTATACTCATATTGATTTCTTCCTTTGCCAGCCCTCTATGAGAATGGGCTCTATTATGGCATCTGAACAGTAAATTATTTGACTGCATTTGAATTCAGTTAGTTCTGAAATTTACTTAAGGATTGGAAAATGTGATTACACCTTGTACTTTCTTACATACTGATCTGAAATTGAGCTTGGAGCAATTTTGCATTCATGTGCATTTGTTATTCACTTAAATATATGTTATTGGGAACTTGAAAATTCTGCTTATCAGCATGTGAAAATGAAACAATGTACTTACATGTTAGTTCATTAGTTCAATCGATATAGCTTTCGTCTACTAAATTTTGATGTCTGTTCCCACTTTTACAGCTGAGATAATAATGTTCGATGGATACATTATTGTGTATAAGTTCATCCAAGATCTGCATTTTTTTGTTACTGGAGGACATGAGGAGAATGAGCTTATTTTAGCATCAGTTCTTCAGGGATTCTCTGATGCTGTTGGCCTTCTTCTCAGGTTATGCTAGTGCTGTTGTATTATATCCTACTTCTAACTTATGTTTATGCATGTTGTTAGGTTGGTTTATCTGATTTCACATACTAATTTGATTCCTTTTCTATTGTTTCAGAAACAATGTAGACAAAAGAACAGCACTCGAAAACCTGGATCTGATCTTACTATGCCTCGATGAAGTTGTTGATGGAGGGTAATGCCTGAACTCACTTGATATTAAGAGTTCTTCTCTTATATTGGATTTCTTTTGTTCTAGAAAGGAACTTGACTTAACATTTTTCATCTGCTATTCGTAGAAATGTTTGATTTTATTTTATTTTTAATGATTTTGTGATAATGGAATCAGTTATCACTGGTACTTCAAACAGTGGTTGCATCTACAGGGCTTATATCAAAGCAAGAAATCTACTAATGAATTAAAGCTTGCAATATTGAGAGTAATATGCTGGAGTTTACATGTTTTGATTTTCTCGAATGATTGTGCAGGATTGTCCTGGAAACAGAAGCAAGTGTAATAGCAGAGAAGGTATCAGCTCATGGACTGGAGGGGGCTACATCATTCACCGAGCAGGTAAAGTGCACCTGTGATCTTCTTGAAGTGAACTAGAAAAGCCATTGCCTCAACGCTTATCATGTTCTTTATGCAGACTATAACTCAAGCCCTAGCAACAGCAAGAGAGCACTTGGCAAGGTCTCTTCTCAAGTAATGCCGTGTTCTGCTTTCGTGGTGAAGAGGGAGTAGCATCATATTGTTCTCTATTTCAGGGATCAATCCTGTCTTTTATTTAGCAATCAAGAAAGAAAATTTCTGAATCTCTCTCTCTTTGTAGTCATTTGTTGTCTCCATTCTGACATTTTGTGACTGGGATATGGAGTTTTACAGGTGTGCAAAGTTGTCAACTAGTTTGTGATTGATGCAGGAGTTTCAAAAGAAAAAAAAAATATTGTGACGTGTGCAGTTCTGGTTGGTTGAGTTCTTGGGTCTTCTTTTACCTATTGCCGACTTGCCGTTGCACGCGCAGCACACCTGATCAATGGCACGTTAAGGACGTGCTCACATGATACAAAATTTGTTTATTCAATTGGGAACAATTGATTTCTCTAATTAGTGTCCTGGAATTTTATATACTTTTTGAAACCAGAAATGACGGGAATAGCAGCTCTTCGTAGTATAGAATTATAACCATTTAACAATTTTTATATATTTTTCCCATCAATCAATATAAACAAAATTTTGAGGAAGACTTTATATACATTACCGCTCTTTTGCCGGCTAACTTTAACTCATTCCTATACGGCTATAAGGACTTGAGGGCCTGATACCTTGTGAGCATTCCGCGTGATATTTTAGATAAGATCAATTCTCTGGAAGACATTAAAAAAAGAAAAATTTTGCCGTATCACCTAAAAAAGTGTATATTTTTGTATCTATCACTGAAAAATCGGTTCTTTTTATTATTATTGAAACGTGCACTAATACTTTATATTTGTGATCATTATTTGGTCAATTGTTAATCAATAGAGCAAATGATATTTTTGTATTTGTAGAATATATGTTTTACCCTATCGAAGTATATTTACGGAAAAAATATATTTTTGATGCAAGAGTATTGTTTATCTGAAATACGAGATTTTTTATGATTTTTTATAGAGATATATTTGTTCTATTTACAAGATAAAAATGTCTTCTGACAAGAGTAAAAATGTTATTATGTCAGTTGACTAGCAATTGATCAAATGGAGATAGAAAATACAAAATAATAGTGCACATTTTAGTAGTAAAAAAGAAAGCCGATTTTTAGTAATAGATATAAATATAGAAACTTTTCAAATGATATAAACAAAATTTTCCCTTAAAAAAACTTCTCTAGAAGACTTTAGACCCTGTTTGGGAATTGAGAGAATTTTAGAGTATATTTGGTTGGGTTTAAGATTCTTCAATTAGTTAGTTTATTAGAGTTTTAATTTATAAGTCAAATAAGTCTTCTACTAGATTCAACTTACTTACAACTTCTAGTTTAAATGAGATTTATATTTATAAAATAAATCCTAAAATAAATTAGATGTATATCTATAATTATTTTATAAATCTATAAATTGAAATTGAATCTCGACCACTTAAAACAGTTAGAAATTTTGAGTCTTCTTAAATATGATGTAGCCAAGATAACTTTCCATGAATACTGAAACTCCTTTTATAGTAAGAAGCCGACGCCATTGGTTCATCCAAGGACAGTTATCCACTTTGAATGTGACCGAATTCCAAGACTAAGTGCGCAAAGCAATGTTGCTTGAGAACAATCAGGCAACCTTGAACGAAGAGCGGGAGAAGGCCAAAATGGATCTGCTGAGTTTTACAAAAGATTAATTCATTCAAAATTTAAATTATTGAGAAAAAATAATCAATCAATTCATACTGTATTCCTTTTATGTCTAAACTCCATTAGATCTACAACGTAAACTCAGTTTGAATTGAACTCAATCCATCTTTGAGACTCCTTAGTTTAACAATCAAATCCTTCAATTATTTTTTTATAAATTGCCACAATCAAATCTTAAACTCAGGGTTTCTGAATTCTAATACTATATTAAATTTAATACACTAACTAGTTCACTCAAAAATTTAAACTGTTAAAAAAAGATAATCGATCTACTCATATTTTAACATGATTCAAAACAAATGATGCATAGGAAAGGGCATAAAAAAATACCGGCCCCTCTCCTATTTCAGTTTTTGGAAAAAGTCAAAACCTCTCAAACAGGAACTAAGAACGCCACCACAAAGATCAATTGAGGCAGGCTAAATAAAATGCGGTCTTCAAGCATTTTGCTTGGCAAAGGTTTGGGCGGCAAACCATCATGTGACATGCTACATTATCTTTCAGGTTCCTAGAACTAGAAGCCAGATTCAGAGAACATCACCACATTTCATGGTATCACCATCTACCTGGCATATTGCAATGTAATCCATGACTTCATAGTGATTCTCTTCTGTGAATAGATAATATGTTGCCGAAAGCCAGCAACTCTTAACATTGCGAAAATTCGCATTGCAATTCTATCATCTGTCAAAATCCTTATGTTTCATGTCAGCTAACAAAAACATGGGAAGCAACTGAAGAAACTCGAATCTTTCACTATGGCAATTTGGCGCTACTGATGTACTCAGATAGAAAGTCTCGCTGCGAGACTGCATTGTCCTCTGAGACGTTGCTGAACTGCTGATTGTAGCCATTGTCATGGTTGTGCGACATTGACATCTCATTCTTCGCCTCGCCTTCGAGGTCGATCATTATGTTGGTGAGCAAGCAGCAGACAAAGATGATCCTCGGCAACCGGTGCTTGTCGGGCCTCCACAGCTCCCCATTAAGAACCTGCCACCTCTTCTTGAGCCTTGCCAGTGCCTTCTGCACCACCATTCTTGTCACCATGTGTCGCTGGTTGAATTCCGCTTTCACCTCAGGGAGATCTAGTTCTTGGTATGGGGTCATCAGCCAAGGTAGTAGAGGATAGCTTGTATCTCCAACTATGTATTCTCTGACTACTGACCCACAAGGAAGCTCCATTTCCCCATCTAGCCTTGCGCCTTTCTCGCAGAGCTTGTACAACCCTGAGGTACGCAGGATGCACGAATTATCCATGCTACCCGGCCAGCCACTGACAACATCTCTGAACCGCATGTCGGGATCGACGACGACCTGCAAGACCATGCTGTTCTTGTTCTCTCTGTCAAGCCACACATTGCTGTTAGGCTGAGCTGAAGAGCACATAAGGATGTGTGTTGTGTCTAAGGCGCCACAGCAGTTAGGGAGGCCCTGAATCTTTTCAAACCTTTCTTTGATGGTTGCCATCTCCTCTGGGCTAGGCCACTTCAGATGACTGATGGCGCGCCCCTCCACGGATTCGATAAACCGCCAGGTGATGTTCGAGATGGCTGAGTGGTTCATGCCAAAACGTGTTCCTATGCTCAGCAGTGACTCGCCAGAGGTCAGCCTTATTAGAGCCACCGCGACTTGATCCTCCACGCCTAGTATCTCCTTGTCACCAAACCTGAACTTTCTGAAACTTGGTGTCCTTGCTGTCAAGTCCTCTCTAACAAGTGAGCAGATGTAGTCAAAGGTCTTTCTTGACATTTTGAAGACAGTTTTGAAGTCCTGCCCATCTTGTGTAAAAGAGAATTGTCCTGTGCAGGCAACAAAAGAAGCCATTATCACTATCCCAATGCACTGTACATCTTTGCAAAAGGGAATTTTCCAGTGCAGGCAACAATTAGATCCCCATACAGTGTACATCAGGCAAATGAATGCTCTATCTACATCCTACAACACAAAATCTAGACAAGCTGTGCAAAGAAAAATGTAAACAGTGTTAAAAGATGGTGCATTTCTTTTGAAGTGTTGAACCAAGATAGAGCAATGATGGCAGTGAAGGAGCGATATTGAGGCATGCCAAAATTCAAAATACAAACAAGTCTAATGTATCACCATATGAAATGCAACATAAAAAAAAATGAAGAATATTCTGTTTTCTTCTTTACTCTTTCTTTATTTGGATTTTCTTTCAATTTTTTCTATTTAAAGTAGATAAAAAAAGAATGCCCCTTAGCGCCCTTTGAATACCAAGATTTTCGACATCTTATCCTCGTAGTTCTAAATTCCAGAATCGAATCAATTACAAATCAATTCAAATAAACTTTTGGTAAAAGTTATGTCTTGATCGGAGTGGGGATAACATTTCTCTTCTGCATGTCTATGGAGTTTTGCAAAATCCAAACAGCTCAGAGACTTTTTTGCTTTTCCAGCGATATAGACATATCTAAGTAATTGTCGTTCTGTCAGACCATAAAATTATGAAAACATTGATCAATTACTTATCAGGGTTGACTTATCGCAAGGCAATAAACTATTTCTGGTGGACAATAGAAACAAACTGTACAAATGAATAGTGGCTATGTAATCACTAAGATACAATGCAGAAGAAAAATACAAAGTTAAATCTGCTACATGAATCGAGAAGATCATAAAGCACTTCCATGTTTTAACCCCTAATATGTGCATTTGGTCATAACATTTAGATGGTTAGTCTGATGCACATTTATATCAGTGTTCAAAGAATTCATTCAAGTTTAACATCTGAACAATGCAGCCAAAATCCCAAGAATGTCATTGTTAATACTTAATACGATCAGTCAGTAGCTGTGGGGGCCATAGCAAGGCTTCTCAACTTTCACTCATTAATCTCATTTCAAATGCCAGGACAATTTCAAGCTAACACCTAGCACTTGTGGAATTATTTTATCCAGAAATCTTCTTCTGAAAAGAAGGATATTTTTCCAGACAAACTGGTTGTGGCTGGCCTCAATTGACCTCTGAAATTGACTGGTCGCACCCATACCCCATAAGAAGAGATTCTGACGAATGATGATAGATGTTACCGAGACGATCTTGTACACTGAATTTTCAGTTAACTTACCTTATAGGAGGTTTTATAGTCACAAGTGATGAACATCACTGTCAGTTCTTTGAAGAATTGAGTCCAAGTTCCTGCATTTTTCTTTCCTCTGATATCAAGTGTTAGCAGCTTCAGCAGTTTGTCCGAGAACCTCTTTAAAGTCATATAACTAGTTATGGATGACTCGACCTCTTAATCTTCGCATGAGCCACGGTAATCATCTTCAAAATTAGTAATCGCTTTATTAATTCCCAAAATATAGCAGCAACACTAAAATCACCAAAAGCTAATGTATTACGATAGCTAAATTAGTAACCAAGTAGTGCATTGATCCTTTGCAATTACCCCCAAATTGAAGTCAACTATGGAATTGGGGAAACTATTAATAAACAGATCAACTCCTTTAATTTTTCTTTTCTCAGCCAGTGCAGGTCTTGTGATTAACCGTTTAGAACCCCACATTCACTGTTTGTATGAGGTTCACTGTTCAGTCACAAGCCCATCATAAACCAAAAGTACCACAGCTTCTTTTGCGATGCTCTTCTTTCCTTTTCGCGTTCTAATTCTTCCTTTCCCTTTTTTTGAGCTTAACAGAACAGAAGACCTGATTTTGGAAAAACAAAACTCTGAGCCATTGATTATCGAAAACATCAATTACCGTGTTAACAAAACAGCACACGCGCACTCCGTTTTGGATCGAATCAACACAATGGGCATCACCGCGACCACCACCTGAAAACATCTCTCACTTGAATCACCATCGCAGGAGGGTTTGCAGATCTGCATTCTAGGACGTACATGACTAAAAACAAGAACACAAATTACTACATGATACTGCTCCCTAAAAGCATGCTATTGGAGCAGCAAGCAATAGATTATAGATGCAACACCCATGGTCTCAAACTCTCAATCTGGAGCACACCATTTCCGATGTCTCATGTCTCTGTACACCCTTAAACCCCCAACTAATCCAAAGCCTAAACTAAGCGTAGGACTAACCATCAGAATTACTGTGCATCACAAGAACAGATTTAAGTCACGCATCGAGCACCCGCAAAGTGCAAATTTGACAGCACTCTTCGAATCCATCCACGAACAATCCTAAACTCTAGAGGCCCATACGCATTCCCCAGAACCATTAAGCCCCAACCATGGTTACCAACTTGACAGCAACCAAACAAACAAGAAACACACATGGTTAAAGATTAAGACCACAGCGAGAAAGAAAGAGAGGAGACCTGCAACCCTGCGAGAGAACACATCCCACCAATCGCCGGCGACAGGAGGAGCAGGCGCCGGCGCCGCCGAAGCCTTCTCGGCCAGCTTCCTCTTCTTGGCGCCCCTCACAGGTGCCATGAGGAGCCAAACACCGAGGAGATCAAGAACCTGACACCCAAAGACTTAGACTTAAAGACTCTTCTTTGTCCCTATAGTTATACTGGTTATGTAGTTACTGTCCAAAGGCACGCAAGCAGCAAGCCTATGCTCTCGTGCCTGCCGGCGCTTGTATATATGGTATGTGTGTGTGGAGACATGAGATGGTCATGCAGGGAGAGGATCTTGGGAAGATGTGCTTGCGGCAATGGCCAAAAAGAGCTAAGAGATGGGAGGGCGATTTCGTGGCTATGCAACTTGTAAAAGAGGTTGCGAAAGAACAGAGAGAAAGAAAAAGAAAAGAGGGGGTTATTTAGGTCAGATGATTGATCATTGGATTGCTGCTGCTGGTGATGCTACACTGTTTTTGTGTGGTCCGTCATGTTGGGTGTTGTTTTTGTGCACATACATGTATATGTATATGCCTCAACGTGTCTCTATAACCGGACGTTTGCGACTTACATATCGTCGATTCCCGTAGAAAGGTTATCAAAAACTGTTTTGCAAAAGAAATGGAAAATATTCCGCAGCATGGGCCAAATTTGCTAGAGAATTTTGCAAGGATGGTCCCATAGTTTTCTACGTCCTTACATAAATGCATATAGGTTCGATTGTATGCGCGGTTCTATTTAATTGTAGTTGTTGTTATAAGGGTCATGTTGTGTGTATTGATGAGTTATAATTTTATTGCCGTAAATGGTTTTTCTATGCATTTTTTTAGATTATGATGATGTGTTTATATATTTTTTTAAGGGAGGTGCTTCAATATTTTCTTAAAAAAATGAGCTACATAATTTTTCGAATGGCCAGCCTAACAGTATGAGAAAAGCACTCATTTTTTAATATGTGTGTGTATATACTTATAACTCAAATGCACTTGGTCTTAAAATAACTAAATTTATCTCAAATCATGTACTTACAACTGGAAGTAACAAACAAAAAACTAAGAAATAAAAGGAGTGTCCATATATACTACTTGCAAGTAATATTATATACATATACTTGTAATGGAAATATGTATGCATCTACAACTACAACATGTGATAAAAATTAGGAAGAAAAATAAATAAAGTAAAGGTATATGAAAAAGTGTACTATTTAACTACAAAGTATAAAGAATAGAAAAAATATGGAGCGGAAATGGAAGCATTCTTGTCTTCTCATGTATCATCGTATATTTTTATTGTCATCTAATGTGTAAAAAAATCTCTATTTATAAGTCAATATGATACATAAAGATACTACAATACCAAAATACATAGGAATGCTAAAAGATTTGGAGTTACAAGAATTTGATGACTTGAAGTTATAAAATTCATAATATAAGAATTATACATTTTCATGGCATGGTGGGATATAGTTTTCTTGATGATATAGGGGGTTACAATATTTATGGTATAAATTATGCATATCCATTAAAAGTCAAGAGCATAGTTTTATAACACTTCTCTTCGATGTCTATTACTTGTGAATATGTACGTCTTGTTAAAAAATTTATTAAGAAAAATCCAATAGCAAAAAATCATATTTAATAAAAAAAAGAGCATATACAACTCTACTCAATCTAATGATCATGTCAATTAAGTTTTTAAGTCAAAGTAACTCAACATCATAAGTAAACTTCTTAAAGATTGCCATAGGAAGCACTTTGGCAAATAAATTTGCCTCAAAAAAATTTGCTAAATTGTTAATATCATCCTTTTGAAGATCACAAGCAAAGAAAAACGTTCGTGAAACATGTTTTGCTCCGTCGCATTTGATACATCATTCTCTCATTTAGATGATGAATTTAACATTGTCATCATATAGCATTAAATCACAAGCTATTCAAATATGTTATGCCAAATAATCATATTTCTTTACAAATTTCTACTGACTTTATAGATTGCCGAAAAATCTGCATAATTAGATGAGTTGCAGCAATAGTCTATTTCATTGAATGCCGTAAAATAGTGCCACCAGAAATAAAAAGATATCTAATTTGTGATCGGCTGTTATTAGAATAATATAGATACCCTACATTTGTAAAACCAACTAAATTTATCTTGGATATGTTATAAAAATATGTACATATCTTTTGTATGATAAAGATAATGATTATATACTTCACCTCATTCCAATATTATCGTGTAGTACAAGAGTTATATCTCACTAATAAATTAACAGAAAATAATATATCATATCATAATCAGAAACAAGATAATTTGCACTCTTACAATACTTAAATATGTATGACCCTTCATAACCAATAATTTTTTTATCATTAAGTAACCTTACAACCATTAAGTACTCAATTATCATATGTTCATATCTAAATAATAATATATGGGATGAACATATATAAACATTTGTGTATCCATCTTTCATGAAACATATAATATGGCAATTACATCGCAATTGTCCATATTGCTTTAATCCATGTATTCTTGTTTTATTTGATTGAACATTATTCTTAAGAACATACTTCTTGCACTTTAAATCCTTCAGGGAGACATCCATCAGAGTATTAGAGTAAGTCAATACTTTCTTTATTGTCAGACTGATAAAATATCAAAAATTAATACATCCATCTCAGGAGAATATTTCTTTTCATAATCAATATTGGACTTTGAGAAAACCTTGTACAAATAATCATGTTATATATCTCGTGATTTCTAAATTTTTATTTTCATTTTTGCACAAAGATCAATTTATAACCAATATGTTTTACACTTCAAGAGTACGTGTTATAAATCCAAAAATTTCTCTTCTTGAGACTAAATCTCTTCATTATATCTTTCTGTATTGATCAATCATTTCTATGTTTGATTTCTCGAGCTCTAGATTCTTAATCTTCGATATCATTCATAATTCATACTTTATTTATTCCTTAAGCTCTAGGTCCTTACTCTTCATCATTGATGTCGACTTCATCTTGATTTCATAATTTTTAAGATATGACATAATTTAGTGATATCTCTTTTTTTTTTTACAAGGATCAGATATCTAAGTCCTTCAGGGGTATTGTTATTAGTCATGCCAACTATCTCTTTAGGAGATTTTTTGGGATTATTATTTTCTTGACTTAACCATCTTGAATTTTTGCTCCTTTTCTTTTTGAGGGTTTTTTTTAATCCTTGGAACCCAAGCTCTACCATGCTTTATGTTTATGTTTGTCTCATTAACAATAGATGTTTGTCTTTCTAGGATATCAAATTTTACATGAGCATTAACAACTGAAACATATGACTTAGTCACTATATTAATACTGGTAAATGTGTTTGGCAATTGATTTACTATACTTTGTAAATGAATTATCTTTTTTTTACATTGTTTTTCTTATGAGAATAAAAATGAGATAGTATGATAATTCATTCCAACTTAACATATTATTCAACTACTTGTTTTCTCCCCAGTTGTTGGAAAAACTAATTCATCAAAATCACAATTAGTATATCTAACTGTAAATAAATTTTTCATTAATGGTTCAAGATATTGAATAATTGATGGGTTTCATTCCCAATTTATAGTCCCTACCTTCTTTGTCATCCCATCTTAATATATTTTTATGGAGTAATGGAACATATATTACACATCCAAAATTTATTATATGAGAAATATTTGGTTCTTAACAAAAACCAATTATTATGGGGAAGAAGTACGATAATTTATTGGCTTGGTATGAATCCATATTATTGCATGTAAAATAACATGATCTCAAATAGACATTAAGAGTTTTCATCTCATTAACAATGATCATACTTTAGTTCAAGACACTTAGTAAGTGATTTTACTATTACATTTTTTATGAACATACTATATGATATAAAACAATTGTTTCAATTGATATATATTAATCATTGAAGCTTTTTAAGTAAACTCACTAGAATTATCAAAACATAATTTAAAAATTATGCTCAAAACTTAATTAGTTGAGCCAATAATCTCATAAATTCTAGATTACGATTTTATAATATGGAGATATGTGATCAACTAGTTGATGCATCGATTAAATCCATAAAATATATAAATAATCAACTTGGTGGATCTACAGGTCCATATATATATATATCTCTTTTTATGTGTTCTAAAAAAAATCAAGGAATTTAGTCTCAATTTTAACTGATGATGTTGAGAGCAAGTTACACATGAGAGATCATTAGATTGAAGTTTTTTTCTAGATTCTTTCATAAATTTTTGTATGAATTATCAACAATTTTTTTTCATCATTATTGACTTGAGATGGTCCAACCAGTCGTGCCCAAAAATACAAAACTATCAAAATTGGTAAACATATGGTTTTCGATCAAACTATTATTATCAGTATACTTTTGGTTTACAATTAACTTATCACGATCATTAAACTTCTGGTTTACAATTATATGTGATTCGAATTTAGTAATGTTTGTATAGTACAAACCAGATGATAATATGAGTTATTTTTCAATACATACTTTTTACTTGATAACATATTTGTAATAAGATACTCCATATTATTAATTTCCATTTATTTTATATTTGTCTCAAATGATAACAATTTTAGTGGATATTTAGAACTCAATAAATCTTTTTGAGACTTTGGAGAAATATAATAGTTCTTCTAGAGCTCTCTATCAATTTTACACTTTTAGATACACTGCTAACATTATACCTCTTATGTCCAAATTCAACTGTACGTGCTGATAACATGTTATGAAAAAAGTACTCTCTCTTTTTAAATGATACAATGTTGGTCTTTGATTGGCTTGAACTAGACGGTGAACTCCTCTCTTTTGGGTATTATTGGAAATTTTCGAAATATTAGTGTTCCCTTTAAAGATTTTTTTCTTGGAGATCATTATTGTTGCCATATGGAATATTTGGAAGGTTAGAAACAAAATTTTTTTTCCAAAATCTGACTCCTGATTTCTTGACTTGGAGAAGGGCTTTCAGTGATGATTTGTATCTATTGGCAGAAGGAGTTCCGGAAAGAATTAGAATTCAAATCTTTTCTTGGTTGAATCTTTGTAATTTGTTATTTTCTTTGGACTGGTATAACTTTTTATTATTTTACCTTTTTTTATATATATTAGCAATAGGCTTCTTGCCTACTGCCTTTGATAAAAAAAAAATACTCTCTAACTGCAAGGTATAAAATATAGAGAGAATGAGAGAATTTTTGTCCTCTCATATATCATCGTGTATTTTTATTGTTATCTAATGTATACAAAAGAGTCTCTATTTATAGACCAATATGATACATGAAGAGACTAGAATAACAAATAAATTGAGAATATTAAAGAATTTAGAGTTACAAAAAATTGATGGTTCGAGCTTAAGAAATTCGTCACATAAAAATTACATATTTCAATGATATAGTGGGATATAATTTTATTAATGATATAAGAGATTACAATATTGATAGTATAGTTTATGGACATCTATTAAAAAATAAGAGCATAATTTTATAACAAAGGAGGTATTTTGAAAAAGGAAAAAAATAAAAAACAATACTATGGAAGCCGCCGGTTGGCAGAGAGTAGAGAGTAGACAAGGATGCACTGGCGTTTAAAAAGATTGTGAAAAACATCTAGTGTAAAAGGGTTACTTCATCTCCGTGAACATTCTTCTGTGCGCCTGTGCCTCCGCTCTTGCCCACAGATTGAATTAGGAAACTAGTGAGCCAATAATACTTTATTTAAACTATTATTTCACCCTTTTGAGAAACTAGCCGTTTTAAAAATTTTAACTGCCAAATTACCTAGCAAAAATTATACACAACCATGTATAAGATTTGGGTCAGAAAGCCAGCCAATGATTTATTGTCCCTACATGTTTCTATATCATGTTATGAATAAAAGTATTGGCAGAGACCAGATGGTGTAATTAATATACTATGCTACTATTTTTAAAGATGCTACCACTTTTAAGATGGTTTTTTCTTTTAAAAAAAACATGTACACGACCGTGGAAAACCACAGACAAATAGAACTTGAACACAACTTACCAGTCAGATCGAACGACTCAAATAAAAGATAAAATGTGGGGACTTGATGGCTTTATTCCCAAGTCAGCATTGTGGAATTAATAGTTAGGTTAGGTATATGGAGGCGTTCGAGGTAATTCTTACAAGAAATTTCGGCCAACGGATGTGCCTATACTTATTTTCTCGGTTTACCTGACCAATTTTCTTATCCCAGGATAAAGAGGTAGAACTAGAAAATTATCTCTCCAATCAATATTTCAACTCTAGGATCAGAAATAGAACTAGAAAATTATCTCTTCAATCAATTTCCTAACTCTAGTATCGGAGGCATAACTAGAAATTACTATGAGGAGGGGTCAATTAACAAACAATGAATAGTTTAAGAGACTAAATGAAAACTTATTTATATATTTATATGATAAAAAATTATGTCTAAATAGAATGTGCACCTAACATAACAGGACTAGCCCCTCTCTCCTTGCCTCGGATTCATGTCTGGCTGAGTGTAAGTTTCTTTAATAAATTTTGTTTCACCGTTTTTATTTTGAGATAAGTTAGATGTTTTATCTCAACTTAATTTATAAAAGCATAAATTTAAATTGAACCTTAGCCAGAAATCCATTTGTATGGCACCAGCTTTCTCCTCTGTCTTCAATCCAAACAATGTAGAGAACATTCATAAAAATGTTTGGATTATCTTATAAGAAATCAAATAATCGACACAAAGGGGCGCATGAGATTTTAAAATATCAGTATTTTTCATAAAACATTCAGCATTTCCTGTCCACTTTCGTTAATTACTAAGTGTTTGCACCACAACTTGAACTAAATGGCGAAGGATATCAGCATCTCTTGAGTCATGGCAGCCTAACCTAATCGTACGTGTACATGTATATTGGAATTCAGATCCTTCCCATGATCCAGACACAAATGTGGCTTTAACGCCAATATAGTCGAAATGAATCAATAATGTAATGGGAGAATTTTGTATATACCAATGAAAAATGTATTTATTTTCAAACTTTTGAAATTTTAGTATTTACTATTTTAAATTATACTTTCAATCCTTATAAACCATTATTGATCATTGACGAAGTTATATTTTTTACATAATGATCAAAGTACCTATTAGATTTTAAACATTTAAACCTCTACTTATTTGGCTGATTTTGGAGTATTGAAAAGCTTTAAACTTAAAAGTTTGAATTTCTATATTTAAACTTTGGAATTTTAAATCTGAAATTCGAAATTTAAATCTGTGTTTCTTTGTTCAGTTATGTAAACTCTTTGTTTCTTTGTTGTTCAAGTGCACTAACTCGATGATGTATGACATCAAATTGCATAGATGCCAGCAAATGACACAACACAATGGAGAGTACAACTCTACAAGAGACAAAGTTGATCAACATGTTTGTTCATTCCAAAAGTTTCAATTGTCATTTTCGGCTGACAATATCAATTGTAGCCACGTTGAAATTGCTATTTTTTCTTTCCTTCCTTTTTTTGCGTATGGTGGAGACGGCAATGTGATTTAAAATCTCAGATTTAATATTCCAAATTTAGAAATATAAAGGTAAAGTTTTAATTTTTTTAAGCTTTTCAATACTCCAAAAATAAGTCATATAAGTACAGATTTAAACTTCTACAATATGACAGGGAACTTTGGTCATTATGTAAAATGGTCAATAATTAACAATGGTATGTAAAAACTAAAAGAAAAATTTAGAATAGTATATACAAAAGTGTAAAAGATTTAATACTAGATAACATATATGCAAAATTTTCCAATAATTTAATAGACTGGAGGCTGTGGAACGCATAAGCAACGAAGAGCCCATAAAACATCTGCGGGTAATCTGGGTCTCAGATAAAAAGAAAAATCAACAACAGCCCAAATTAAGATGTTGATCCAAAATAAAAAAAAATATCTCTTTATTTTTCTATGGTCCACATAAAACATCAAATATACAACAAAGTTGCAATTGGTCCCCGTCTCTCTTTCACTATCAACGTTACTAGTTAGTAATATGTACGAGATGAATGCCAGGGACAAAAGAGCCCCCACCCTCACCCCACCAATCCTCGGCACACCGGTTGTTGCACACAAAATATTTACGATATATACTCCATTTGGTCTAAAACCATTATTATTTTTTATTTTATATAATCTTTAAAATACAACTTTGATCATTATTTTTAATATAATATACTAGCCAAAAATATAAAATTATAATAGTATGAAATTATTTTTTATAAAAAATATACTTGTATAATTTTCTTATGTACAATCTAGATATTTAAAAACATAGTAGTGGTTTGTTCAATGAATTTAATTTATTACCACAAAAATTTTTTAATAAAACCCGGTGTATTAGTTTAGTTGCACCACATGGTTATATTAGCTATTGAATATAGCTAATCATGACTCCAATATAGCCACTGGCCTATGTTCAAGCAATGAATTGCCAATCCTATTACAAAGTATTTATATGTAAATTAGTTCTAATATTTTTGTTTCTCGCCAGAATAATCCCTTCTATTTCATTTTAGAAAACCCTATAACATGAGGCTAAGTCCAACGCCGCAGCTTCAGCGCTCTGACATGCGGGCCCCACGGGGAAAAAATAATAAAAAACGCGCGCGAGGAGAGAGAGAACGCCACGGCTGGCGTCGCAAAATCGCGCTCTGACAGGTGGGGCCCACCGACGCCTCGCACGCGTGGCGCCCGCGTTGGAGCACACGCGGCGCCCCGGGACGCGGTTTGTGGGCCCCACCGCTGTCCCCCGCGTGCGCTGCTACTCGCTGATCGCGTGCACTGACATGTGGGCCCAAATACGCGTCACGGCCCACATGTCAGCGAGGTGGGTGCACGGTGCGTTTGTCGCCACGCGTTTTGGTGGGGCCCACAAAACGCGTGGTGGCAGTAAAGGCGGGAAGTTTGGTGCACACGCGGGGTTTTGGTCAGGGTCGCTGATTTGCGGGCCCGGTTGCTGCGGGACCCACCTGTCAGTGAGGGGGGCTGTTTATTAGGCGCAGAGAACTAGCCGTTGCGCAATAAATCTCCCCGGTCCCACCTGTCAGCGAGACAAAAAATAGCCGTTTTATTTATAGCCGTTAAAAACTAGCCGTTTTAAATAATTTATTCGTTTTTATGCCTAGAAATTCATAAAAAATACCAAAAATTTACCAAAAATCACCAAAAAATTCTGAAAAATTGTGTGCTCCCCTGGCTATAAATAGGAGCAAGTTTCAGCTCATTTGCACTCAACACAAGTTCAAACCACACACTTTTCCAGCAAAGTTCAACCCGTTTTTTCCCAGAAAATTTTTCGATGGCCAACACTCCCCCCGCGGTTATGTGAACTGGTTTGGCGAGCCTAATTTCGATGAGGAGAGCCCCCAAGCGCCAAGCGGCCAAAATCCGGCCAGTTTTCAGCCCCCTCCCCCACCATATCCGATGTGCTATCCACCATACGCCCCACCCCCTCCATACGGCCAACCATATCCATATGCACATCCGTACGCACAACCCCCCTACGGCCCTTACGGTCAGAATCCTCATTTCGTTGGAGCTCCGACCATCCCCGCGGAAATGTCGCCTCCGCAAGCACCGGCAAAGAATTCCCGCTCCACGTCGGTATCAGATACCGGCAGTCCGCATAGCACGGGCCCAGTCGAGTGCGAGGACGCCGACGATGCCGGCAAAAGCGAAGGAACCGCCGCACAGCGGCGTAAACGAATGAACTGGTCACAACCGGACGACATGCGACTTGTGAGTGTTCATCTAAATATTAAATATTTGTATGGTACATTTTTTGTCCACAGGGTTTGTCTTAGTTTTTGAAAAGTTGAATTTTTCGTCCTCCAGATCAGTGCATGGTTTAATAACTCTCTTGATCCGGTGGAGGGGAACTACCAAAAGTTCGACGTATATTGGTCGAAGGTCGCTGAGGCATACAACAGGAGCAGTCCGCCCGACCGCAGACGGGACGTTAGGCACTGCAAAGACCATTGGCTGAAGAACAATAAGAAAATTGTTCACTTCAATGGCATCTATTGTAGGTTGAGGGATGCCTACGCCAGTGGTCGTTCGGACGACCAATTAATGTCTCAAGCACGGGACATGTATAAGCAGGAGGTGGGGCATCCCTTCATCTTGGAGCACTGGTGGACTGCCATGCGTGGTCAACCGAAGTGGTGCCAAAGCTACCTGGACTCTTCCAAAAGAGCTCGCCTCAACGAAGAAGGTGCCCACACGTCGTCGTCAAACAACGACGACGAACCTGTGGAGCTTCCACGACCGGAAGGGCGGGATGCCGCAAAGAACAAGCGGAAGGGTAAGACAAAAATGAGTGAAACATTCTCGGCGTCCTCGGCGTACGAGGAGACCCTGCAGCGCATCGGGCAAGCCAATGCCGACCTCGATAGGGTGGCCGACAAAGCCGTTGCTGCAGCCGAGAATTTGCAAGAGATGGCCAAAAGCAAGGAAAAAGCCACATTTATGAAGTCGCTGACGAAACTGATTATGGGGGATACATCCAATTTCTCGGATGCTCGTAAGAAGGCGCATGAGGCCGCATTAGAGTACGTGAACGACATGATTAAGGAAATGAAGAATAAGTAGTAGCTTGAATGATGTACTTTTCCTTTGTAAAATTGTACTCGCATTATTTAATTTAAGTCGTTTTGGATTGAAAAGTTTGAATTTTAGCCGTTGCTTTTGGCATGTGATCAATATGTGTTGCATGCTTTTGGATTCTACCCGTTGGAACCAACACATGTGATGGATGCCTTTGTATTTAGCCGTTGCTTTTGGCATGTGATCGATATGTGTTGCATGCTTTTGGATTGTACCCGTTGGAACCAACACATGTGATTGATGCCTTTGTATTTAGCCGTTGCTTTTGGCATGTGATCGGTACTTTTGAATTTTAGCCGTTGCTTTTGGCATGTGATCGATATGTGTTGCATGCTTTTGGATTGTACCCGTTGGAACCAACACATGTGATTGATGCCTTTGTATTTAGCCGTTGGAAGAGGCCCATGTGCTTGATTCTCTTCTCTCCCTATATATCAGAACCCCTGGAGCCTTCATCTTCACAACATCTTGCCTTGTCCAAAATATCTTGCCTTGTCCAAAATATATTGCCTTGTTCAAAAAAAATGTCCTCTAGCTCAAGGACAAGTAGTGGCGACGATGAAGCCATCAACCAAGTTGAAGAGTTCGTGGCGGCGTTTGTGCAGAGTGGGTTGACGGTCCAACCCCTGTACCGTCGCGTTGTTGACGACCTTCAAGCCAGCATAGACGATGGTACCTCGCACCGCCGTCGACGAGGTACCAGAAGGTACATCGATAGAGATCGCGAAGGCGGTCATGGCCGTCTAGTCGCGGACTACTTCGCCGACGTTCCGGTCTACCCCGAGTATTTGTTTCGCAGACGGTTTCGAATGGGGAAACCCCTCTTTCTGCGAATCGTCGAAGCTCTTAGGGGGTGGTCCCCGTACTTCAATGAGAGGAGAGATGCCCTCCTTAGAAAGGGGCTATCTCCCTTGCAGAAGTGTACAGCGGCATTGCGCATGTTGTGCTACGGCTCCCCCGCCGATGCCGTCGATGAGTATGTACGCATTGGAAAGTCGACGGCTATTGAGTGTCTGGAGCGTTTCGTCGAAGGAATCATTGATCGGTTCGCGGAGGAATATCTTCGTCAACCTACTGTCGACGACCTCCGGCGTCTGCTCCAGCAAGGAGAGGAGCGAGGTTTCCCAGGGATGCTGGGAAGCATCGATTGCATGCACTGGGAATGGCGCAATTGCCCAGTTGCGTGGAGGGGCCAATTCACCCGCGGTGATCAAGGAGTCCCTACAATAATACTAGAAGCGGTTGCGTCCAAAGATCTGTGGATATGGCATGCTTTCTTTGGTGTCGCCGGGTCCAACAACGACATCAACGTGCTAAACCAATCCCCCCTTTTCAAGGATGTGTTGGCCTGCCGAGCTCCTGCTGTTCAGTACTCTGTTAATGGGACACAGTACAATATGGGGTACTACTTAGCCGATGGTATTTACCCCGAATGGGCTGTCTTCGTGAAGACCATTCCCTTGCCCCAAACGGACAAACACATGTTTTTCGCACAGCAGCAAGAAGGAGCAAGAAAAGATGTGGAGCGAGCTTTTGGGGTCTTGCAAACTCGATTTGCTATTGTCCGCGGCCCCGGTCGATTTTGGCAACGGTCAACCCTTGCCAATATTATGAAAGCGTGTGTCATCCTACACAACATGATAATAGAGGATGAGCGACACTCTCATGACCCGACCGATGCGTCGTACGATAGCCAAGGGACATCTACCGTTACACCGCCTATTCTCCACGGGAGTGCTCCGCCAATATTCGCACATATGCTAGCTCAGAATGATGCAATCCGGGCTCGCCCAACTCATCGGCAACTGAAACGGGATCTAATTGAGCACATTTGGCAGCATTTCAGGGGCGACGATACCGAAATGTAGTAGTTTGTGCGGAGTTTAGTTTAAAATGTATTAGGATTTTAATTAGTATGTGTCTTGTTTATTTCTACGTGTGTCATTTATTAAATAAAAAAATTTAAAAACATTTTGAATTTTTTTAATGTTATTTACAATTTTTATGTTTTATTTGGCCGTGTTCGAATTATCCGAAATTCATTTTAGTAATTATAATCTTTAATACATATTATATATGCGGGTCCCGCACGAAGCGCCTCTCGAAGCGCCTTTGCATTGGAGAGAGAGACGCTTGGAGAAGACGCCTCGCGAAGCGCCTTGCATTGGAGTAGGGGGATGTTTGGGGTGGCGCTTCGCACACGTGGCACAGAATATACTGAGGAATATTCTGTTGAAACGCCTCGCGAAGCGCCTCGGGGTTGGACTTAGCCTGATGGGAATATTTAATACAAGATTGTAGCTCGAAGAATACAAAAGATTGGGAAGTCTACTCCCATCAAATCAATGCATAGATCTAAACACAAATAAGTCATAATGTTTGAATTTTTCGATGGAATGAGTGATTCCATGATTTTTCAGAATCATTAGAGATGACAAATATAAATAGTGTATCATTGTGGCTTGAATGATACATTTGAAGATAACAGCTTGCCTGAATGTCTCCCAAGGGCTAAATGTAAAAATTGCTATAAACTTGCTGTTTGATGTTTAAAAAATGCAAATGAATATTTTATTGTGCTTTCTTCATTGAAACAAATGCAACAATATATAATTTGTTTATGTAAACAACCATTTATATAATTGATATTTTTTTAGACCTGAATAACATATCGACTGGACTCGGCCCTGGTCTGATCGCACGTAACCTGAGTCAAGTAAGTTGTCCACGAATTAAATAATAAAAACAATTTAATTTAGTGCATAATTCTAAATTAAATAATAATAAAAAAGATTATCCTCATAATTATCTTTTCACCTCAATATTTAGCATTTTTATTTTTAATTTAAGTTGAGAATAACTATCCCTACATATTCTCACTATAAACGAAGAGGCTCTCCACCTTAAGGGCAGGCCATTCTCTTCCTCCACCACGTACGAAGAATATTAGTGAGAGACGTCTCATATAACTCTTGTGCGTCTCCTCTACACTTTTTCCACGGGCTAACATATGAATCATGGAGATAGTCATCAATGGCAACTACCTCCCATCAACATAACATGTATCATGCATTGCATGAAGAATTCATACAAAAGTGTTGGCTCAGTGCAGGCGTCATCCAAATTGAGGATGGAGAGATGCTCATTGAATGACATATATGCTAGCAAGTCTACTAGCCCAAAAGAGCAATTTTTGGATCATGAGGTCGATCTATGGCGCATGTCATCATAAGGCCTTCATCTAGCTAAGTAAGGGGAGTCTTGTTCATTGTACTGAAGGATTGAATAATGAAAGGTGCAAGACTATCACTCCAAATCTATTCTCGTTTTGCCAAAGAACTGGATCTAAGAAATGCACTCTAGACTCATCATAAGATTATTGAAGTAAGCCATCCAATATTCTAATGTTGAGCTATCTACGCCTCATCTAGAGAGCGTCATCCAAAGTCATCACCGGACATCCCGATGTGCCTCTGTATCATGCCACATGCATCCCAAACGATGCCTCTGAGACAAATGAAGTCGGCACGTGACTGACGAAGTTGGACACTATTAATGCCAAATACCGACAAGACGAAAGCATCTATTTTGCTTGCAACTAGTAAGACCATATTTTGTGATAGCACTGTAAACTGACAAAGTTATAGATTTGAATAATTGTATGTATAGACATACACATTGTATACACAAACGACAAATCAGAGACTTGAAAACGACGATCATCAACAACTTAATCAGAAATCTTCTACAGATCCAATCTAAAAATGTAATTAACCGTTTGTTAGATGCAATTTTATAGGCACAATGTGACATTGTAAACATTTAAAGGAGACGTGTAACTTGTAAATAAAAATTAATTAATAAAGTTCATGTTTCTCTTATATTTATGTGTTATTTACGTTGATGTGAGCACTTATATATATGTTTATATATATATATATATATATATATATATAGACACACCTACATACTTAGAATTCTAACCAAAGAGTGAATTTTCTTTGCAAAATATGGTAAAGTTAAAAAAACTTCCACCAATAAAAAAAACAACAATCTGTTGTTACCTCGGTCCCTGTTATTCATTTTTTACCATTGGGCCCCTTTTTTTGGAAGATTTTTTGGTTTCGCAGGATTAGTTTTTGCGATGGACTGTTTGAGAATTGACACACAGTGTGAAGATGGGGGTTGGCGAAAACATGTGCCAATTAGTTTCATATATAGTTCGCACGAAAATGACATCGGACTGACCTCACACGAACGAATATTAAATGACATGCATCCATAAGACCATAACTGTTGGACGAAGCTTAGTTGCTTCCTAACACTGACCAGTAAGTACTCCATTGGCCCCAAAAATCCTCAAAAACAACTACCGAACAGTTGGTAGCTCTACTTTCTCCTCAAGAAAATGGTATGGAAAAGTCAGTTTAAAGCGGAAACTGCTATGGAATTTTGTGTGCTACGATCGATGGTTCCCTGCCTACTACCTTAATTTCCCCTTGGCTTACAAATTCACGTCACTTAGTCGCGTCACACTTTACGACTGCATGCAGCTAATTAACTCGGTCTAAGCGCACGCCGTGCAAACTTATTTAGAAACAGCGCCGTGGAGCTGTTGAAACAAATGCAACGTCAGGATAAGCTTATATGAGCGTCTGCAAGTACGAAAACGCGAAGCAAAACATAAACAACTATTTTGTTCTGAGGCGCCAGACAAAGACCCGTCTAGTCCCCAGTTCCCATTGGCCAAACCTTATCGAGATCGTGTAAGCGGAAATTTTTAATCCGGGACGTTTCCATCTCCATTTAGTTCATCCTTCTTTTGGTCAATGCTTTCTTCTCCGCTTTGCCTTTTTTTTCTTTTCCTATGCTCTTGATGGTAAAAGAATAATACTTTTACTTATGCATGTGTCCTATTTTGTGTTTGGTGTGTTCAAACTCCGATCTTTTGTTTTCTAATATCTAAAACCATAGACTCACATGCAATTTATACAACATGCATGGATAGGTGGTTTGACTTTGAAGTGTTGTGTCTTTTCGAATTTTTTTTCCAAATAACCCATAAAAAAAATAAATTCCAAAATTAATCCCTAATTTTTAAATTTTACAAAAATGACTCTTTATCGCGAACGGGTCGCGCGATTGATCTTCAGTCGCTAGTCCAGCTAACGACTGAAGACGTGGCACGGCCCAATACACCGTTGGCCCAACTGCTAGCGACTAAAAATTGAAAAAAATATTTGCGGAGGTGGGATTCAAACCATAGTCTCTCCGGAGAGAGAGTGACTTAACCAACTAGACTTAAACCAGTTTTTGTAATTTATTGGTATGACATAGTTTTATATCTTGCCGGCTAGCAACTGAAAGCATACGTGGCACGCGAACTGGGTCAGTGGAGCGTTGGGTCGTGCCACGTCATCAGTCGCTAGCTGGGCTAGCGACTAAAGATCAATCGCGCGGCCCGGTTCGCGACATAGAGCTATTTTTGCAAAATTTAAAAGTTAGGGGTTAATTTTGTAATTTTTTTTTGGGTTATTTGGAAAATAAATTCTGTCTTTTCAGTTAAACATATGACCATACCGTGTGTTAAACCGCTTGCATTTCTTTGCAAGACCAACCACAGTAGAAACGAAAAGGCTCCGCAACAACTATCAAAATCAGTACTGACACATGCACCATGAAATGCCACAAAAAACTATGGTCACTTCCGCGTTTATGCATGAACCGAGCCAAAACATACATGTCTTTCTCTTGCCTGTCGCGTGCTTTCGTGCTAGACCAAGTCACAAGTGTCGCTTAGCATATCTATGTACACATGGCCAAGTAACACTAGACATGCTTATAAGATTTTCGACACACACACATCTAACCATTAGTATTTTTAAAAAAAGGAAAAAAAAAGAAGGGAATTTAAACCCAATGATTTCAATTTTTTAAGGACTGAAATTTTAGAGGAAAAGAAAAATCTAATAAGAACTAATGAAAATTTTCTCTAAATTCTTATGATATCTAAACATGTCTAAGTCTAATAATCATCACGCTAACCTATTTTACATAGAATTGATCCTATAAATTACATGGCAACAGCATATTAGTAAAGCTACCATATACTAATTTGCACATAAATTAAGGTAAAGAAGGACGTGAAGTCGTGAACAACTCTTACGAAATCTGAATCTTTTCCACATTCAGAGGCATATCTCCCGCCGTCTTATCTAGATTGCGTTTACTTATAGTCTTACATAAGCACGCGCATACACCCCACCCACCCCCCTCCGGACACCATTTTAAGCTCATTCGCACTCTCCCACAATGACGCTTACGCAGGAGATGAAGAGCCTCAGCATGCATGGCGCCGACGACCTGCTCTCGCTGACGTCGCCGCCGCCGGCCACGGCAGACACAGCTTCCGGCAGGAGATGCAGTAGGGGCATCAAGGCCAGGGAGGGCGTGTTCGAGTGCAAGACGTGCAGCAAGCGGTTCCCGACGTTCCAGGCGCTGGGCGGGCACCGGACGAGCCACACGCGGCTGCAGCTGCCGGGCCACGGCAACGCGGCGGCCGCGGCCGCGAGAGACAAGGCAGTACGGGTGCACGAGTGCTCCGTGTGCGGCCTCGAGTTCTCCATGGGGCAGGCGCTGGGCGGGCACATGCGCCGGCACAAGGGACAGTTGGTCGTCGCCGCCGGCGTGGTGGTGCACCAGCCGGAGATGCTTGACTTGAACTACCCTCCGGTTGAGGAGTGCTCGGAGCCGCCTCGGCTGCTTAACTTGCTTGTATAGGTTGATGGTTTTGCGTTTGAATTCTTTATTCATATTTGGAAAGAATCATATTTTGGAATGTATTAGCAAATTCTATTAGTTGACGATTATTGTTAGTGCTGAGTTGTTTCTTTCTTAATTTGTTCTCGTTTTGGAATGGGTAATTGGCAATGGATTGGTTTTATATTGATATATGTAAATATTTCAAGTTCCAAAAACATGCCAAATTTGAGTGATGTTCATTTTGTAGTTTGTATTCAACCATAATCTTATTTATGTTTGGTTTAGAACCACAACTGTCTCCAATATAATAGATGCATATTTTTTTGTTACACAATTTTATCATATAAAATATATAAAGTTTTCATTTGATTTTTGTTATTTATAACTTACTAGTTGCTTTCTCCGTGGCAATTCTCTGATTCCATTTTTGATTTGTGAATTTGATTTTAGCTATATTCAAAGTTTTATACTGAATTTGACTAATAATACAACTCCGAAGTCTTTATGGCCAATAGATCTGCAAAAAAAATTCTATAAAAGCAAGTCTTATAAAATTGTATAAGATCCACTTTCTAACTATTAAATCACATGACTTATGATTAGAATCTATCACAACTACCTATTATAGATTATAATCTTACATGATATAGATCATGTATATATTTTAATCGTCAATTCATGTATCCTAATAAGTAAAAAATTGAGTCATATTTTTTCTTATATAAGATCAGGTCTTATCAGATTTGCTTCGCCAATAAATTATGCCATAAATTAGGATGCGTGTATTTTGTATTGCCAATTGGGCTTAAAGAAATTGAAAATTTTTGAAAGAACAAAAAAAGAAATCTAACATGTGATAGGTATTTACACTGTTTCAGAATATAACTCAACATTTCGTTTTTGAATGTTTCACAATATAAATTTATTTGTAATCCAATGCACTTTTTTATATACCTTTACAACTTTGTCTTCATCAATATTTGTTTTCTCTTCTCCATTAATATTCCTTCCACTTATTTTCAAACTTTATTTAATAGAGTTTTTATGTCTATGCCATTAGCGAAATTAGAAATTCAATATATACCATAAAAAAAGACAAATTAGTCTCATATCATTAGAATCCCAAAAATTTACATTAAATGCTACTTTCATAAGGTCAAAGTGGTTGATCGAGATTAAAATGACACTTACACCCTTTTCAAAAAGTCAATTGTTTAAAATAAAACTACAATCTCTATTAGGCATTTGACCAAACTTCTTGAGGGCATGCACACACAATGGTGGTCGCGGGCAAGCGTGGTGACGGCGGCAACGGCAGTAGGCACGGGAGCATGCGCGAGTGTGCACAACAGCAGACACAAGCGTGTGCCCGTGCAACGGCAATGGCAACGAGAGCAGGCGCCAGTGGGCACGCGAGCTGTGTAGGACCAGGTGCGAGCGTACACGCATTACGGTAGGAGCAGGCACTGGCAATTGCGGCAACATGGGTGCGGGTGTGCGGGTGGCGTGGAAGCAATTATGAGCGTGTGCACGTTGCAACCGACTGTGACGACTGCAAGCGAGCACAGCGCGCAGGCAAGCTACTAATTAAGAAGGCTATTGTAGCATACCTTATTTATATTCGATGAAATATTTTAACACAAATCAATGTCAAACACGTATAGAGAAAGAAAGGGCATGGGTATTCTTGCCTTTTTCAAAAAACTAATTGAGAATGACATATCTATACTATTTATTCCCTAAAATGACTTCAGGTAGTTGTCTCATCACTCTCTCCTTATTTATCTTTTTTAAAAATATTTTTATGTAACAATATCTAACAATTATCCATCTCGATACTACAAATAAAATCTAATTGATAAAACTAAAAGTAACTATCACTTTTTACCATATTTTTTTGACTTTAGTTGACCTTACTCACAATATTATTTATATGAATGTCATCTACTAATTAAACAACAAACAATAAAATCACCTATTCTTATCCTCTTCTCTTAGTGGCAACTTCAAAACATCTTATCCAAACTGATTCTCTAAACAAACAATATCTAATTAAAGTCGACAAAAAAACAACACTAAATCTTATTTTTTAGAGACGTACGAAGAACATATACCTGGTTACTAGTACAAAATGATTTTTGAACTAGTGACATAGAGTCAAATCCCTCTTATATAATAGGATACTATAGTTTGTTATTATATTTTTGCTCTCATTTTGTGTATGTTAATTTATGTACTAAGTAGACTTATATTGTGAGGTAGAAAGAGCATACCTTAAGCCACATTGAAACAAATATAGCCTGTAACAATTAGCATTTCCAAATACTCTTGATCCATTTCGGTTACAGTGCTGCTTAACATCAAGATAACCGTGTGTCCGTGTAAATGGTGATCCAAGCAGCATGCACGTACTGGTTAGAAGGACCTGCCCGATGAGCCGCTTGCTAGTGAGGCCGGTTTCTGATCCAGACGTGCGAAACGGCGCCCGTGCCGCTCAAACTGCCGAAGAAAACTGGCCGGCCGAGAGCGAGACAGGTACTCCTCGGTCTTGACAAGCATCTACCTCCTCTCCTACACTGTCCCTTCCAACTGCAAGCCTCGTCTCTGCAGAAGCCATGGCGCGTGCTTCCAAGCTCTACCTCCTCTCCTACAACTCCCTCCAATTCCTCGGATGGTAAACCCACTTACAACTAAGTCCATCGTTAACCTCCACTAATCACCAGCTTTTCCTCTTTCTCCCAATCTCTTCTTTTTCTTCAGGTTTCTCGCCCTCCTCCGCCTCCTAACTTGCGTCTTCTCCGTCCGCTCCGCGTACTCCGTCGCCGGCAAACTCATCTGTACCCTCTCGTCTCTCCCTAGTCTGTTCTCTTTCCTTAATTTCAATCAAGGTAATAATACTTCTTTCCTTCTTTTTCTGTTCTGTTCTTACAAGGCTTCTTGCAGACTTCAGCGGTTCTTGAAACGGCCCATGCTGCCATCGGTGGGGTGAAATTTTCTTTCTCTTGGTGTTTTTTTGGGTGGTGATGTTGATGTTTTTTCTTGAGATTCAGATTGGATTGGGAATTTGGGATTGTGTGATTGATTAGGATTGGTGCCCACCGGGCCGCTTCTTGCTTTCATGCAATGGGGAGGACGGACTCACTTCCTGCTTGCTGTCGTGCGGCAAATACCCGAGGTGAGATGGTTGGTGTTGGAAGAACCGAGAATTTGCAAGTGGCGACCTTTTCTTAGGTTTCACTTCTCTGGTGCTTAACATGGATAACAAGATTAGTTTGCTTGTGGAAAATGCAGGTTCAGAGCTGCCCATCTGTATTCATAGCTTTTATGGCTTGGAGCATCTCTGAGGTGTGGCAGAGTTATTTCCATCTTTTATGTGTAGTTTGTTTAACTAATCTTAACTTGTACATCTTTCATGGTACAGGTCATTCGATACTCCCATTATGCTTTAAGCAGCTTAAAAATGTGCCCGTCATGGCTCACTTATCTCAGGTTAACACTGTCTCCACATCTAATGGGCAATTTGTTCATTTCTGTTCTGATTCTAGACTGTGTTCTATTTTTGACGCTTGCAAATTTTAAAGTAAGAATGACTGCTCGCAATCAAACTAAGACTGTTTAAATCTGCAATATGAGATTAATCTCTGAAGAGAAGACCAAAGGGGAAACTCAAGTGGTTTGTAGAGTGTCTTTATTATCGAATGGCAAACCTATTCTAAAATATGGAAATTTTCTATACAGTAGCGAGTTGTGTACCCATCTTGAGGCGGAGGTATATCAAATAAAATTTCGATGAATTGCCTTAAGGAAGCTGTAGAAAGAACACCCAGCAAGAACAATGGCATATGATAAGCTCAGTTTTAAAGTCACATAGCTAATTCAAATAATTTGTTGTGATGCATATCATGTTATCATCTCTGGCCAAGTTCTAAAAGGTCTCTATGTGGCTTCCTCTAAAAGTAAGAGTGTGTGTGTGTGTGTGTGTGGGGTAGGGTGGGGTGGGGTGGGGGGGAGTTGGTCCGAATTTGTGCATATATAGCATGGCTAACTAATATTGCTCTAAATAACGATAAATAGTAAGCGTGTGGTCACCCACCTTTAAGTGTTTATGCAGTATTCGGTTTTGTATGTGGTTTTATATACGGTTTAACTAATACAAAAAACAAACGTATTTATGATATATATTTGGCATTGGATTGATGTTAAATATAAGTAATATGTTTTAAAACAATAAAAAGAAGACTATAAGCACTAACATTTAATTATACATTCACCAAATAACATAAATAAGCTATGTTGATTAGTGTAGTTGAACCACTATATTTCGAATATGATCAATACATAACCAGACATAAGCGGCTGAGTAGTATAGTATAACCTTGGACCTACCGCTAACGGTTATGCGTCTCAACTCTCAAGCGGTCTTGATTGAGAACAATGCTAACCAATCATTAACCGATTGGCCAAGTACAAGCAACATTAACACTTAAACGTCATTTGCTAGTGTATTAACCGACTGCTCCACTTGAGTTATTTTGGATTATTGCCTTAAATTATCACATCGAGCTGCTTCATTTTTGTGTTCAGTTTATCATAAGCTGTTTCATTGTATTATGAAAATATGATGTACATCAACTCTTTCGCTGCATTATGGAAACATGATGTTGCACAATTCCCCTGTAGGTACACTGCTTTCATTGTGTTGTACCCAATTGGGGTGGCTCCAGGAGAAAGTAAGCTCATAAAACTCCGTTACCATATCGTACCTCCGAGCACGCTTATCTTGAGCTTGTAATCCCTTCTATTCTTATACTTACTGCAGATTTACTGTTCCTATTGCAGTGTGGACGATGTACCAAGCTCTTCCATTTGTACAGGAGAGAAACCTTTACTCAGATTTCTTCAGAAGGTTCTCCATGAGCTACCACTCCTTTCTTGTGGTATGTGAAATCAATGAAACAATGTTCTACTTCTAATTGTTTATAAGGTTTGGTTATGTTTCATATAGTCATATGCTTGTATTCTCACAGGCTGTGCTGGTGTGCTATCCATTTCTATGGCTTCAGCTATACTTGCATGTGTTTAAGCAACGGAGGTCTAAGTTGGGAAAAGTGCACAGGAAGAAACAGACGTGAGAAAAAAAATCAGTCTTCAAAGTTCGAACTGCTAACCGATTGGTGAAGATTTAAGAGGAATTTACCATGATTAATGTAATTTTAGAGGTTGGGATGCACATTGATCTGTTTCGTCATCGTGAATTATCTATCAAGTATAGAGTTTTTTTAATCATGTTACAAAAAACAAGACTTGTATGTAAATGTATTGCTACCTTTTTCTTCTCCCTTATTTATTTTGGTTCTTTGTGACTAATCCCGGACGCATTACATTCCCTCATTTTACAAGGTGCTAATGACTAGCGATGGTTTTCTAATATTTCTATATTGTCCGCTTAGACTTATAATCTTCCTAATCCGCAAGTGCGGTTAAATTATACCTTATTTTGTAACAAAGGAAGTACATATTGATGCTGACGAGCCAAGCCTTCAATGAAGAAAAAAACTTTATCAAGACCATTATCACTTGAGGACTCCTCCTCGTCACTATCAAATCAAAGTTCTACGCACAAAGCCGAAATATAAGTGTGGGTCTGGAAGACAGCCACGACGAAACACCCTTCCTACCGTGAATATGTTGAAAAAAAATATGACGACCGTTCCCAAGCCCAAATATGTCACCTGGGACTTGTCGGGCCGCTTGGACCCAGAAGGCCCATTGTACCAAAGTACCAAACCGTAAGACGAGTGTCCAAAAATAAAAAAAAAAAACAACGAGGCTAGCAAGCGCCGAGCCCCCCAACCCCTGAACCCTCGCCGCCGGCCGCTCTTCCGCCGCCGCCGCCATGGGCAACTTCCGCAAGCTCGGCCGCCACGCTGCCCACCGCGTCTCCATGCTCAGGTCTCGCCTCTCTCTCTCTAGCTCCCCACTTCTCTCTAATCCCACCCCCTCCTCGCGTTCTATCTGATCCCTGGCTCTCGGCAGGACGATGGTGTCGCAGCTGGTGAAGCACGAGCGCATCGAGACCACCGTCGCAAAGGTACATTCTTTTTGTGTGTCTGGCATTTCATTAACACCTTACGGGTATCCCCAGATGTTTGCGTATCCTTAATTCCTTATGGTGGTTTCAGGCGAAGGAGGTGCGGCGGAAGGCGGATCAGATGGTGCAGCTGGGGAAAGAGGTACTCCATTTTGCTTTACCATCTGCTCCCAAGTGCCTTGTGAATTCTGACTTGGAATATTGCAATGTTTAGTAACTCACAAACTTATGTTCAAATGCTAGAGATTTGTGAGTTGTCACCATCTTGCAAATATCATGTTTTGGTATATGTAGTTTATAGTATGAATGGTAAGAATGTATCCTTTGCTCAGTGTTCGTGTATCCTATCATTCACATTCTTTCCTTAGCTTTCACTTAGGATTAAGATTTGCTGATGTTTGTCAGGGCCTGCTGGGTTGCCAGAAAATGGACTTGGTTACCAGCTTCTGTTGATTATTATGTGCACAAACCACCACATGCTAACTATACTAATTTCCGCGCTTTCCTTGATGGGGGTGCCTATGCCACAAATGTTTGTTAGATAACAGTCAACATGTTTCCATAAAACAACCATAAAGTTTCTTTATCTCGCCCATACGTGGGTCTAACCCCACCGCAGAAGCACTGCAACAAACCCATGAATGCACTTAGTCACATAAGAAAATCTCCAATGTGTGCATTGCTTTTTCTTATGTGTCCTTCCTACACTGATTGCAAAATAACAAGTTGGTGTGCACTTGTTTGTCTCTGACAAACTTTCACACAATAGCAAATAATTGATGGCTGGTTTACTTTCCTACAATTGGCAAAAAGGAGAATTTGCAGATCAATGAAGTTTCGAGAAGATTCTTACAGCTAGGGTATTAAAATGACAGGATGAAGAGGCTTTCATCAGCAATCGCTTTTGTAGTATGTTGTCCCAGTTTTGTACTCTTTCTGTTTCACAATATAAGTCTACTTTCTGTTTTGAACGTTTCACAATATAAGTCTATTTACAATCTCAATAGACCTTTACACATACCAAGGTTATCAAGTCGGTCAATCGATCCAAATCACCATGAGACCGACTAGTCGACAAAATTAACTTATATGATAGCAGATTAAAAGGACGTTAAGACTTAATGATTAAGCATATGAAACAGCAAATTCTCAACAACAATAACGTTATAAAAATTAATTAAAACATGACATCAAATTCTCAAGTCTCTAATAGCAAAAGACACAATATCACAAACCATATTTTCACCCCAGGTCTTTAGATTTAGCCTTTTGTTGAGGATTCTTAGATGGATCATACTACTCTCTACCCTCTGCATCAATCGGATGTGAAGCGGCTGAACCTTGATTTGCCATTGGATGTAGAGCAACAAACCAATAAACAAAACCGAGTCCAAGGCAACAGCAGTTACAGCACTACAGTTGTACAGCAATAACAGCAACAAAACCTTAGCCTCAGGCCCTTCTCAGCAGTCCAACCCAGTGAACAAAATCACAAATCCTCAATCTAGGACAGAGGCGTCGCCGCGGCTGGCTCTAGGTGGCGATCTGAGGCGGCAAACTCCAGGCAGCCGTCAGAGGTGGCAATCAGAGGCGGTGACGGCAATGGGAAGTACTAGCTAGGCTCGATCCGGGTCAGAGGCGGCAGACGGCTCAACGGAAACAGAGGCGGCGACGGCGGCAGACGTCTCGAGGGAAACAAAGGCGGCGATGGTGGCAGATGGCTCGAGGGTCAAAGGCAGCGACGGCAAACAGCTTTCGATGGCATCGGAGGGCTCGAGGGCATTGATTACTGCAACGGCAACGGGTACACTTTCTCTCTCGCGCGCTCCTCTCCCTCTCTTGTCTCTCTCAACTCTCTCACTGCCCATGAGTCCTTGACGACTAAAAACCCTCGACCACTATTAGTCGACAACTAGTTGTCAACCAGACAGTTAAGCCGCTCAAATTGCTTCCTCCAGTTGAGTCGATGGTGCAAGTCAGCGGCGGCCGACCGACTAGACGACTTGATAACAATGATACACACTTTTACAATTTTATCCTCAGAAATATTCTTTCTCACTTTTCTATTAATATTCCTTCCACTCACTTCCAATATTTATTTAATAGAGATACTGTAGTCCACTATAATTTCTTTTCCTCTCATTTTGTGCACTTTAATTCCCGTACATACAGCAAATAGCCTTATATTGCGAAACGGAGAGAGTAACATATGATGTAGGTACCCCTGTATTTTGGCACAGATGTCCAATCTTACCATTTTGGTTTGTTCTTGCTAAATTTACATCATACCACCAAAGATCCCAGCCATCCAATTGATGGTCTGCTGGTTTGATGCTAATGCTGCATAGGTTTCTCATATGTTCTGTGCTTTGTATCTTTAAACCATATAATCTCACATGCCAATATGCCACCGTGAGTCCCTTGAATTAACTGCCCAGATATTGCAAGGTGCTATCCTGACATGAGCACATTTTGTAGGGCACACTGGATGCAGCAAGACGTGCTTCTGCTTTTGTTCGGGGAGATGACGTTCTTCACAAGTTATTCACAGAGCTGGCCTACCGCTACAAGTAATTTTTTTTTCTAGCTGCGGATTGGCTTACAATTTAATGTGAGCTAGCATGTCCATGGGAACTTGGTTGTAAGTTCGAACATTTTCCTAGCTGACTTTTATGATCTTATATTTCATTTGTGTCATAGAGATCGAGCTGGTGGATATACAAGACTGTTGCGTACTAGGATACGAGTCGGTGACGCTGCACCAATGGCATACATTGAGTAAGTTTCTTTCTTTGTCTGTCTTAGTGAGACAACTTCTCAGATTAGGATACTGTATATTCCAGTTTAGTGAAATGAAGGAAAACATGTGTTCTCATGCGACCCAGTATGTGTCGGTTGTATCATATGCAGGTTCGTTGACCGGGAAAATGAACTTAGAGAGGCCAAACCTGCAACGCCACAGCCACCTCAGCGAGCTCCTATTGATCCATGGGCCAAGTCCCGTGCTAGCCAGCAATGGGCGGGGCCTAAAGTCAGCCAAAACTCTGGAACGGAAGGCCTATGAGAATCAAAAGAAAAGATCCATTTTCTGTCTGTAAACGGCTAAAGCTATTGTTCCACAGGATAATTTTGTCAAGATTACTATCAATAATTCAAACTTATATTTAGCATCTTCCTCTATTGTCTTCTGAGTGCTTTAATTGCAAATCATGAACTGGGGGTGCCTGATAACTGTTGGCACGTTTAATTTAGTTCTGGTTGCTGTTGTCTATTGAGTCGCCTGGAGGATGCAAGTTTGCATACTGTTCATGATTATTCTCATCTTTGCATTACTGTTTCTTTAGATCAAAATCTTTCATGATTATTCTCACGACCCGGTTCATCCATTCCATGAAATGCCGCAGTGAAGCCTCGACTGAGGGACAGACGCCATTGCTGCCATCACAATGGCGTCTTTGGCCGCTGTGGCCGGCTGGCCGCTGTGCTGTATGGCCTAGCGGTGGGTGTACAGTTCCATGCCTGCATTTTCAAGTTTGACCACATGTAGGAACCGGGTGTGCTTTCTTACACAGACCCATTGCCAGGTTCTTAGAGAATTGGAATGTCTGATGGAAAGGGGATCCACTACATTAGTATAGAAAATGTACCAAGTGCATTTTGCTCCTTCAAAAGCCCCTCATGAAGAGTATCTTTTTCAGTGGAGACCGCAGGTAGACTCGAAGTGATGATACTTATATCATGCTTGAAGGATATCTGGAGGGTAGGATCTCTTCAGATGATTTACTTACCAACAACTGAAGTGTCATCTTGAGGAGAAACCATCCAAAAGATGAGAAATCAGCAGAATTTCTGTTTCCCTGTCATTATCAAGTGCGATTTTTGTTATATTTGTCTGAAAGTGCAGTCAACTCATGACATCCCAAGGGTGCTATCTTGGCATCATCTGAAGTTCACAATATATATGTGGGCTTCTTCTACAGCTCAGAAGCATATGTGGCCAATCTGCTTCCACCTTGTAAGATTTGCTTCCATTATCCACATGAGCAGATAAGTACAAGTAACAGGCTGAGAGGTCCTGTGACACTGCAAGTGATAAAAGTATATAGATATTTTTCAGAGGTGAGGATCCTAAAGATGAACTGCCTTCTTCTGAGTTCTCACTTGTCATTTCATGCTATTAGCAACTCAAGAAGGTATAATTCTCAGGCTCTCATACTAAAATTTTCCAAGATCATAGCATCTTATATATGTTCTTTAATACTTGGCTCTCCAGATTTCGTTTCAGGATTCATCAGGGCTATGGATGTTTCAACAGTATAGGATTTGCAGTGATCAGAAAAGGGTACTTGAAATTAAGGTGTTATGCAATTGGTGATGGACTCAGTGGTCCAGGGCATTTGCATGATCCTATCAAGGAGAACAGCAATGGACCTGTTTTGCAAGGGCTCAATGTATCTGGTGCTTCCTTCAGAACTGTTGGTGCTAAGATCACTCAGGAAACGGGGGATTTCTTTGTTAGTGATGCAGAGGGTGACCCAGACAAGCCTACCGAAGGTTTCTCATCAATCGATGAGGCTATAGGTGCCTTGCGTGAAGGAAAGGTAAGATGAAATGGCACGGATTGTGCATTAGGCTATTGTTTTGTCTTTGTGTTGAGCATCTTCTTATTAAGCATTTTGATACAAACTTAATTTACTGAAGACAAAGTAGCTTCATGCATGTACTTTGAGGACATGGACCATGCATGGACAAGGCTAAATTCAATCGTCCTACCTTGAACGCCCTCTTCTATATATGCAAAATGTGCTAAATGATTCTAAAAAGTCTCTCAATTCCCAAAATGACCCCCAAACTTCATCGGTAGGCAAGTCAAGCATGACTTTCATGGAAGGATCTTAAATTAACTGATATTGCTTCACTTGTAAATCGGTCTTTTTATCTCCACAAGTTAACTATTCATTCTTTTCCAGTTTGTTATTGCTGTAGATGATGAAAACAGTGATAACGAAGGGGATCTTATAATGGCAGCGGCTCTAGCCAACCCTGAGTCCATTGCATTCATGATCAGGCATGGTTCCCGGATCGTCTCGGTGGGCATGAAAGAAGAAGACCTCACAAGATTGATGATTCCTATGATGTCACCAATTAGTGAAATTGATGACATTTCATCTGCTGCTTCCACAGTAACAGTGGTAAAAAATCAGTTGTTTGATTTCCTTTGCAGACACCAGATTACCCAGATGAGTTATGATGGGTCTGATGACAATTAAAGCATGTTTTCTTACTATTTAGGATGCTAGAGTGGGCACATCTACTGGTGTATCTGCTGCAGATAGAGCAAAAACTATACTTACTCTGGCTTCCCCTGATTCTAAGCCCAGCGATCTTAGAAGACCGGGACACATATTTCCCCTCAAGTACCGAAACGGAGGCGTACTGAAAAGAGCTGGGCACACCGAGGCGTCGGTTGATCTAGCCTGGTTGGCCGGCCTGCGCCCTGTATCTGTACTGTCAACTATTATTGACCCCAAGGATGGTTCAATGGCAGGTCTAAGAGTGCTAAAACAGATGGCCTTGGAATATGATATACCGATAGTTTCGATCACTGATCTCATCCGGTTAGTATACCCTAAGGTGATGACTGTATGAACTTACAGCTTTATTTAATTACACTGTTGTCATATTTCTGAATTTACACACATACATGATCAAAGAGAAGTCTGAAATGCCATTCTTTTATGATTCAGGTATAGAAGGAAGCGAGAAAAGCTGGTGGAATTGATCGCTGTATCTCGATTGCCAACTAAATGGGGCCTTTTCCGAGCTTACTGTTACCAATCCAAGCTGGATGGAACGGAGCATATTGCTGTTGTTAAGGTGTGCGGATTTCTTCATTTCTTGTATGTTTGATATTGTGGGACTTTACATTGCAGTAGATTGATGCCACATCTTTGGTTATCTATTGTGATATCATTACTGTTGTCAAAATGCGCAGGGCGTCATCGGAGATGGTGAAGACGTCCTAGTAAGAGTCCATTCTGAGTGCCTGACCGGAGACATCCTCGGATCTGCCCGCTGCGACTGCGGCAACCAGCTTGACCTGGCAATGCAACTGATCGAGAAGGCCGGCAGAGGGGTTCTGGTCTACCTCCGTGGCCACGAAGGAAGGGGCATCGGGTTAGGGCAAAAGCTCCGCGCATACAACCTACAGGACGAAGGCCATGACACTGTCGAAGCCAATATCGAGCTCGGACTGGCAGTGGATTCTCGCGAGTACGGCATTGGCGCTCAGGTAGATTCCTCACAGAACACAACAATTCACGGATCCATAAGTGCTACAGTATTAGGTGTGTTCCAATTTGGAGAAAGAAATGTACAGCACTAGTTTTTGCATTCTGAAAAGGCTGTAGGACTAGTACCTGTATGGTGCCTTGTGTTTCTCAAGAACCGCAAATGCTAGCACAATTGTCAGAAAGATGCAAAATTGCAGTCTTTGATTCATTTCTTGGGTTTCATCCCAGATCCTAAGAGACATTGGTGTGCGAACAATGCGGCTGATGACGAACAACCCAGCCAAGTTCATCGGCCTCAAGGGATATGGCCTCGCCGTGGTAGGACGCGTCCCCTTGATCTCCCCCATCACAAAGGAGAACCAGAAGTACCTCGAGACAAAGAGGACCAAGATGGGCCATGTGTACGGCTCAGACCTTCCCGGAAACTTGCCGGAAGAATTCCTCAATCCAGAAGACACAGATAACTGAGGTCCTAAAATCTTGCTATTTTCCCCTCATTTTTCTCGTTCCAATTGAGACATTGTAAAGCAACTGGATAGATTGCAGATGCCCAGAACGAAACATTGTATTGCAAAGTAAGCAACATATAGCATTGATTAATTTGTCCACATCAGCACGTTACAATACCGATCGTTCCACTTGCAATTGGAGAATGGAGAAACTAAACTACTGGTAACAAGAGCAAGAACCTATTAAAGCCTAAGAGGAGGTGAACTTGGTGACGGCCTTGGTGCCCTCAGAGACGGCGTGCTTGGCGAGCTCGCCCGGGAGGACGAGGCGCACCGAGGTCTGGATCTCGCGGGAGGTGACGGTGGGTTTTTTGTTGTAGCGGGCGAGCCTGGCGGCCTCCTGGGCGAGCTTCTCGAAGATGTCGTTGATGAAGGAGTTCATAATGGACATGGCCTTGGAGGAGATGCCGATGTCGGGATGCACCTGCTTGAGCACCTTGAAGATGTAGATCTTGTAAGTCTCCACGCTCTTGGCCTTCTTCTTCTTACCGGACTTCTTCTCCACGCCGCCCTCCTTAGACGCCGGCAGTCGCTTCTCCGCCTTCGGCTTCTTCTCCGACGGCGCCTTCTCCGCCTTCTTCTCCTTCTCCTCCCCCGCGGGCTTCTTCTCCGCCGGCTTCTTCTCCGCCTTCGGCGCCATCAGACAGATCAACTCGCGAGATCGAAATGATTCTTGGGTGGGAGAAGAAAGCAATAACGAAAAACTTGGAAACTTCGGTGGAGGGATTGAGAAGGGGGTGCGGGGCATTTTATAGATGGGCGAGGGAAGATGTGATTGGTGGAGTGGGGGAGGGAGCGGATCGGTGAGGTGGCTGGATCAAGAGCGTTGGGTGAGCTGGCGGTGGGGATTGTGGCACGTGGAGGAATTTGGTTGGTCGTGGGAGGTGCGGTGCGGATGCGGGGATGGTTTAGGCGGTGAGTGGGAATTTGGAGCACCAAAACGGAGGCGGGGGCCGTGAAGTTTTCGCCTTTTATTTTGGGTTAACGGTTTAGTTTTGGGGATTCTGGCTCGGGGCCTTGGGGTGAGTAGTCTCTGCCCAACACGGCCCGGCCCGTGTGGGTTGGTCCGGTATGGGCTCGGCCGACTAGCCTTTTCGCCTTTTAGGATCAGAGTGGGTCATATAATTCTAAGCTCTATTCGGCTCAACTTAATTTTGATTTATTCATCTTAAATTTTTGAAGACTGAGCCAAACACTCTGGTGGATAAAGCTGGCGAATTCATGATTGCAGCTCATTTGAGATATTAAGTTGGACCCACAGACCATGAACTTCTCCTACTTATTAACCAATTAAATGCCCACACATGATGCACAATGAAGTATAACGTGCCCATCACAATATTACATCTTCTTGTGACACCGCAGCCGCTTCAGTATTCCACTACATACAAGAAATTGTGGTTTTTGTAATAACATAAGGGCTAGATTTTTTAATAAAATTTGGACTCTACTTTTATGTTTGATTAGTCTTTTGTACTAATCTATATATAACCCTTTGATCTACAATAAAATATATATTTGTGGTTTTCCTCTAATATAACTTGGTATCAGAGCTATACCCATATTAAGCCAATCCTAATTCTTCTCACCACACACCGCTGCCACCACCGGTAGCTACAACCACCATTGTGCGCTGCCGCCACCACACGCCGCTGCCGCTAGCCAAACAACGCTTGATCTTTTTTTTAGATGCCAATCTGGCATCTTGATACCCAGACACTGCTTCATCTGCCACACATGTTGACTCTAAGGTCTAAGGGGAAGCCATGATCGTGGGCAAAGCACATATCAAGTAGGGGGACGCTCTAGCTTTTGTCAGAGGTACAATAGAAAATAGTGACGACCGACAATAAGAACCCTAATTACTACGGTTGACATAAAGGAGTTGCTCAAGAAAATTGCTAGGATGATTAAAGCCAAGACAAGAGTGTGTTCATTGTCCGGTCAAGAATTGGTACCACAAACCAACAAGATATAGAAGTTGAAGCTACTACCAAATGATGTGAAATTGTAGGGACCAAGAATTATTTGAGTTAGTCATGAAGAGTATTGATCATTTTAAGGATGAAGGGTATTGAGCACTATATAGAGGAGACTTGTCTTGAACTCATAGACAGTGCAAGTACAGTATGGAGGACTTGGAACACCACAAATTCTTTGGTAGTGGCTTAGCTAATGGCCTCTATGTCCCCAACCATTGCCCATATGGTGGAGGCCATTCCTACAGCAACAGCTATGTAGAAAATCTTGGTCAAGATATACTCTGTAGAAGGAAAATGTGATGATGATGGCTAAGATTCATGACAAGATAGTAGACTCAAAGCAGGGGGAGAAAACAGTTCAGGAGTATGCCACTGAATTGCAGTCTTTATGGTCAGATTTGAACAATTATGATCCTCTGACATTGCGAGATGCTGAGGATATCACTATAGGCAAGGTCTGGGTTAAACGCAGGAGGGTCCTACGCTTAAATGGTTTGAATGCTGCGTTCGAGCATAAAAGGGTCACTATATGTCACCAATCCGCTCTTCTAAATCTTAAGGAAACCATCTCTGCAATGGTTCAAGAGGAAGCTCACTTGAGGGTGATGTCAGCTGGCTCAGGTCCTCCTGTTTGATCTACGTTGTTGGTTCCATCTCCCACTGATAACAGAGAGTGTTATAGTTGTGGGGACAAGGGACATCTTAGTTATTCTTGCCCTCACCGGCGAGTGTTAGGAGGACGTGGTTGGGGTGCTGGCAGGGGTAGAGGGACTGCTCGAGGTGGTTGTAGTAGAGGTTGAGCTGGCCCTAGCACCAATGTGGTTATGACAAGTTTCGAGCAGTTTAAGATCGTGGAGATGACTACAAATCAATGAAACAATTGGCAGAAGTTCAATGCACAGACAAAGAGCTCCAAGAGTAAGAACAATATTGTTAAGGATTTTTCTACACCCACTCCTTTCAGTAATTTTGCCAATTATGTACCTATGGACAGAGGTACCCCAGGCATTTGCATATGCATATAGGCATTCTTCTATGGATTGGATTGTAGATTTAGGAACCTCTAAGCATGTCACTAGTTCATCAGATTCTTTCACCTTATATATTTCTCTTGTTCAAACTGAGACTATCCAAACTGCTGAAGGAATCTCAAAATCCATTCAGGGAATTGGTTCAGTCTAGTATAATCCATCTCTTACATTATCTTCTATTTTGTATGTTCCCTCCTTCCCAGTTAATCTCATTTCTGTTAGCTCTATCATTGATCAATTTAACTGTTGGGTTATCTTCGATCATATACATTGTCTTTTCCAGGAGAAACGAACTGGGAGGAGGATTGGGACTGGTGTCAAGTGTAATGGACTATGCTACCTAGATCATGAGAGTATAAATGCTGCACTTACTGTTGCTCTTCAAGGAGTTGAAGCATGAGTTATGTTATAACATTGTCGGTTGGGACATTTATCTTTTCACAGTTTAAGCAAGATGTTTTCACTTTTGTTTAATAAAGTAAATAAGGGAAAAATTGTGTGTGATGCTTGTGAGTTTGACAAATATACATGTTCTGTTTATCCCAATGTAGGTCTTCGTAGTGATGAACCTGCTATCTTGATACATTCTGATGTTTGGCATTGCCCTATCACTTCTATCAGTAATTATAGGTGGTTTGTTCTCTTTATTGATTGCTACACTCATATGACGTGGATCTATTTGATGAAGCATAAGATTGAGGTTCTTCGTTTGTTTCCAGAATTTCTGTAATCTTGCTCAAACTCATTTCAATGCCAAAGTTCAGATCCTCCGGACAAATAATGGAACGGAATACATCAACAGAGAGTTTGCGTCTTACCTGTCTTATCAAGGGATTCTTCGTCAGACTTCATGTCTTGGGACTCCTACACAGAATGGGTTTTCTGAGAGGAAGAATCATCATCTTCTTGAGGTGGCACGATCTCTCATGTTTCAGATGAACGTGCCAGATATTTTATGGAGTGAAGCAATCATAATTGCAGTATATCTTATTAATTGCTTTTTTGTGAGAATAAATTTGTGGTTACTGCTAAAGTCTTCGGTTGTACATGCTTTGTTCAAGATCACCGACCTTCTATTGGAAAGTTGGATTTTTGGGCTGTGAAGTGTATTTTCGTGGGGTATTCCTCTGACCACAAGGGCTATAGGTGTTGAAGTCCTGCAAATCGACGATTGTTTGTAAACATGGATGTTACCTTCAGGGAAGTTGAACCTTTTTATGTGGAACAACAGGATTTAACATTTGTATTTCAAGAAATTTCTGATACCAATGAGATTGGTAATCGAGAGGGGAAGAACGATAATGGTGGTGTCGTTGTTGGGATGATACCATATCCTACCGGGAGTTCTGATGTTGGAAGCGTTGAGGTGCCTGATCAAAGTGGATCTCAGGGAAAGCAACAAGTTTAGGGGAACAAACAAGTTCAGCCTAATTTGATTGAGATGGAAAAGTCCGTTACACCACCTATTTATGTCCCAAATCCCTTCTTAGGTCCTTGTTCCTTCATTTCTTTGTTTTCTCGTGAGACAAGTACTAATGTGTCTCCTATCTCTAATTCTTTTATATCTAACTTGATACTTACTCAACAAAAAAAGATCTCAAATCAATACTGAAAAACCTCCAATCTAATTTGACTTTGGAACTTATATTTATTGAACTACTTGATTTATAAACTAAATATCTTATCAAAACAGTTTTTATACTACCAAATAAGGATAGGCTTGACCGACTTTAAATTCTCTCATAAACTAATTTGTTCGAACTTTAGTTTATAAGATTTTCTCTAATAAGCTGACTTTATGTGAGGCCCATTCATCTACGTCCGAGAAGATGGATCCACAGTACTGGTGTAGGGGGGGGGGTCTCGGAAAACCAAAACTTTCACCGCTTTTGCCTCCCTCGCGCGGATCGCGGCGCCAACTGCCAACGCAGACGCGCGAGAGGGCAAAGCGGCAGTTCGTCAGACGGCCGCCCTTCCCTGGGATCAAATCGGCAACGGCCGTTCCTCGCCGGCTCACCGATCACCACTATGGTCAGTTTAGCTACCACCGTCTGATATCTCTTTTCCCTTTTTCTTACCTCACCTCTTACCGGGGTCTTCTTCGCAAGTTTCGGTAGCTACAGCCTGATCTGCCGTAGCCGAAGAAAAGATTTGGTATGTTGAACTTGTCAGCGCCTAGATCTGTTCTTGAGGCTTTACTCGGTAATCAGAGGACATGTCGGCATGTTGCAACACTGTCCATTATCTCTTGAACTGGGTAATTCTTCACCAATGCAAGAAGTGATCCATATTCCATGCCAAGGTTCTATCTCCGATCTGAATCTCTATTGTGATATGAAAAACCGAGCATGATTTGATCCTTTGATTGCTCGTGTGCATTCATCAACTATAATTCCTGTGCCCTATATATCATATATGTTTACTGGTAGTTCACATGTAGAATTTTTATTGATTTTATAGCAATGAATACTCATTTAGGCAAATCTTTTCATGCTGAGTTAACTGCTCTACATCGTCCCGCAATGGTTTGCTAGTTTCATGCAGACCCACCTTTGAGTGTGTTTCAACTACTTATCTTAGGCTGTTGCTATGGAGTGAATGCTCATCTGTTCCTTACATCTTATCTGGGTCTGAACTCTGCACTAAGTACACGTACGACCTCTGCGACTAGGCTAGTAGCGTATGGTTTCCCAACCCGCAAGAGTTCTGTAAAATCGCTTTCAAAGGAAATCACCATTGACTTGTTTCGATTTGTACAAACCTGAAAAGGTTTACAGCATGTGAGAGGAGCACCTAGCACACATGTATAGACTAATTGCCTTCCTCTTTGGAGTTTGTTAGATCTGGACCAGCTCTCCTATGTGTTGCAACATCTGAAATTTTCATTTGGTTCAATTCTGCATTTGCTACCTGCTCTTCATAGTGCACAGTATCACTGTCATTCTTCCAAAAGATTTAAGCTTTTAGTCCATAACTAATCCTTGTGCGCATGTTCATTGCATATCTCCATGGTTTCCCAGTTTATGCCTTATTCTGATACTTCAGGAATCAGGAACATTTAAAACTGATGGTATACATGAACTTTCTTTTTTAATCATTGTGATCAATTCTGATATATATCCTTGATTCACAGAAATTAGATTGGGTGTTTGATGTACCAAATTCATTATGTTATAGTTTTTCAAATAATGCTAATGGTGTTAAGCAATTGTGCAGCCTATTCTTGTCCCTTATGTTTTATGCTTGCATTTGTATCTCAAAACAAAAACTATTTATGATTGATATTAAGGATCACATAGCGAAGTGGATATCGCGTTAGATTCCGAATCTAAAAGTCGTGGGTTCGAATCCCACTGTGATCAATATCATTCTTAGTTTTTAGTTCTTTCTTCTTTTGGTGCATTTCCATTTAGACAGGAGACACTCAAATGTATCCATGGCTCACTTGTGGCTGTAAGTGGATAGTGTTGGTCCCCAGCTGCCTTAGGATTGTTGCAAGTGGTTATGTCATTTCTTTTTGGTTGTCAACAATTGTCTTTTTCTAACTCATGGATAACGGATAATCACCATACATACTGGTGTTTACCTTTATCTGCAATACAAATTTGCACGCATTTGCCTCTGTTAGCTTGTTCATTTTGGCTCATACAATCTGCTGGTAACAAGGGAAATGGGGAGCCCCGTTCCCCAGTCATAGGGGCTTGGCCAACAAGCGACCATTGTGCGGTGTTAGGTGTTTGTTCCACTTAGGTGTGCTTGTGTACGGGGTTTTGTTATATGACGAGCGAACAAATTGGTGCACATTTTTTTTTTGATTATGTGGCGGACAACAATTTGTCTAAATCAAGTATTTGCATGTGAAATTTGTTAGATAAAACTAAAATTTGGCACAAGAATAATCTACACACACATTAATTGGATATTTGTGACTATATATATATATATATATATATATATATATATATGTATATATATATATATATATAAAAGAGATTAGACTATTCTATTTAAGATCATAGAGTTTATTTATTTGTCCTAGTAGCATTTTTTTATTTTAAGTTTATATAATATTATATAATTTAGATTAAGGTTTTATTTTCATGTTAATCATTATTGTTTTATATTTGTCTATATATATTTCAAGTATAAGGATATACAATTTTCTATGTCTACAAGTAGTTTATTTTATGATAGTAATTACAACTCTATAGGTTTTACATTTAAAAATATCACTGATTTTTTAGTTCTAAATTTATCTCTCTTAGTTTTAAATTTGTAATATTCTTTATAAGTATTTGTTGTAAAATTGTATTACTATCAATTGTAAGTGTGCATATTTTAGTTATAAGTTTTTATATAATTTGAGTAAAAACTAGGTGAAATTGGTTTAACTTATATATTTTTTTTATGAAAAAGTATGAACATTAAAATTACATGTTGGTAGAGGAAGACAAATTTGAATTTTAATATTTACATAAGGATGAATTTTTTTAAAAAAATATGCATTAAGTTGTTAAATAGTGGACATGCACTATAGATGCTCCTTGTGAAATTGTTAGTCACTTAGGCCACTTGCTATCCATATGTTTACGAATGATAAGAAATTTAAATTCATGAGAAATTAGCTGTGTATGCTTGCATAGCAGCGCTCTTATCTCCAAATGGAGACATTCTGTATGCATACAACATGCATCAGATAAAAAATAAGATTCAGTCAGGGCGCCACCAAGTGATCCGAACGGCCAGCTTTTCATTTACATGAGGATGTAGAACAGTGAAAGTACCGGATATGTGAGGCTACAAGCTAGTAGCGGTATTGAGCCAGATCTGGGACTACTGAAAAGAGCAATGTCTGGAAGTATCGAAAGGATAAACAGAAGGATACCCAGATGTTTTCCAAATTCCAGCAGAATGACAAATAAATCCAGGTTCTTTCCAGCTTAGATTTGGATCTAACACTGGGAAATACTCCAAGAAGCAAACAGCTTGTGCACATTCAGAAAGATATGTCCAGCTAGATTGATTAGACAAGTCTCTTTCATATGAGGTTCATTACGAAAATTATGATAAGTGGCAGTATTCCAGAATTCATCAACATTGACAGTCCATGCCACACAATACAATTGAACTTCTAAAATAGGCAATACTCCCGATTGCGTTTCTGGAGACAACCATCACCGCCATTGGAAAGACACTGAATGGAAAATATACAGGGACAATTGAAAATGCTAGCATCAGATGGCATTTCGTAACAGACAGCAAAATGCATCACACCTGATGCAGCACTGGTTAACTTCCCCAGTGCTCTTTTTCCTTCAGAGCATTTCCTGAGATTTCCGTACAATGCGCCTAACCTTTTTCTTGAAGTCATCCCTCCTTTCTCTCCATTCCTTCTGCACAAGTAATTCAGAAGTAGAATTTCAGAAATGAACAGGGCTTCATCCAAGAGAGAGAAACCAAAAAATTTATGTGATTCAATTAAATACCAGAAATTGTTCAGATATAGCACAAATCAAACCAAACGGTCAGTTGAGACCTCAGAAGCATACAAATGTTTCAAGGTTACCAACACAACTAATACACTAACTGCAATTATGACGAAGTATTCTTGGCTGCAGCTTCAGCTTAAAGAGGTCTTCATTTATGCTTTGTTCAACGAACGTTGGAGATGAAATTTTGAAAGACAATTAACAATACAAGAATATGTTCCAAGAACTATAAAAACCAAACTTTCACTACTGGCTTCACATTTCAAGAATGATAAAGATCAGAATGATGCAATTTTACAATGCAGTTGGTAACACAAAAAAAAAAGAGAGATTTTACCTTTTTTTCTATACACTTTTACAGCGCACATAGAAAAACAAAAAATACAGTAAAAAATGTCAAAGTGCACTTACAGCTGCTTCAATATTTGCTGGAGACTCATCATTTGGACTAGAAAGCATTGAAATAATGCTCAAAACTATACTCTCAACCTACATATTATGAACAGAGTAAATTAGCAACGGCAAGAAGTACAGTTGGTGTAGAAATTAGGTGCACAACAACAACTTGGCCATATTCAATCTGTCCCATTACAAAATCTTCAACACCAATGCTTGATATAAGACCAAGCAGAATTTCCCATCTAGATTAGCTCGAGTAGTCCTAAACCAAAACCACCATCAACAACTCACTAATCCAACCCTAACTTAGAGAAAATCAAATTTTCCTGTGAACTTTTCCTAAAACAAAGGCAGGAAAGAACGGCAAAAGGTCAAAAGATAAATTTATCATTGAATATATGTAAGTGCAGAAGGATAAAATTTATCATTGAATATATGTAAGTGCAGAAGGATACTTGACCATTGATGTCAAGTAAATGCAACACGTGGACAACAAAAGATCAAAAATTTTGGATTTTGACTGTCACTAGCGGGGTTTGGAAAACTGATGACAATAGGTACCACATGTAACTTGTCAAATCGGTAGAAGGCAGTAAGCGGTAAAACAGCTGGTTTGTCCAGTATGAAGAATCTTTGGAGAAGTCATGACAGTTTTTGAGTGATTCTGAGATTTTTTGGAGTTTTAAGTAGAGTCAAATATTCAAACTCACTTATACTTCATTATTAGTAAACTTAAATAAAATCCCCCAAACCTGGCTAAACTCAGCTGGTTACCATCTGAAATTGCTTGGTTTCAGGCCAATCACCAGCCAAGTTTGGGAGCATAATGTTTTATTTGAGTTAAACCCTAAACTGAAATGGTTAGAACCAGTAACAGACTAGAAAACAGTACCGACCACCAAGTGGAAACCAGATTAGAACTTATGGGATTTAATATTTGTAATTTCTAATATTTCTAATATTTGTAGTTCTGACCACCACTGTAGAACTTATGGTTAGAAAACAGTACCGACCACCAACTGTATAATCCTACTCTCTGTAATTTCTAGTATGTATTTTAATAGTACTTATGGGATTTAATTATTTGTACTTCAATCTGGTCGTGAGACTCAATTATTTATAATTTAATCATAATTATGGGACTTGATTATCTTTACTTCCATTGTACCTGTGTAATCCTACAATGTCCAATTTCCTATTTTTTTCTTCAAAATAAAAATAGAAAAGTCAAAAACTTACAAATTGTCAATCTAGTCACCATACAACCAAGCGATTGGTCTATTTTACCACACACCAAGTTGAATAACAACTGGGCCAAAACTGTGATGTTGTCGATCGAAATTCCACTAGGCGATTGGGACGACAGAAACAAGCTAGTTGACAAGTTAAATGGCAACAACACCGAAAAAACATCGCAACTTGCATCTATTCTTGCAAAAACTTTTTATTAACAATTATTTTTGTGATTCTTTTTTTAGTGGATTATGTTAAAAAATTCCAATTCTTGAAAAACATATTCATATAAAATTTTACTGCATGTAGCAACATCGATATAATATGCACCCAAAATAAAAGGTACTGGAGACCCATTGATGAACCTCACAATTTGCATCATTATAGAGTATTTTCCTCTAGATTTTGGACCACCTATAAGCTACAGATTTCCTGAGATGCAAGGCTCAATAGATGAAAACTTTCATACAGAGTACTGCTAAAACGGCTCTAGAACAAATAAGGTGCACCACACAAAAAGCCTTACGGTGTGAACTGGTCAATAGGGCAATTCTTGCATAACATATTCATGAAAAATTTTACTGCACGTAGCAACCTCAATATAATATGCACCCAAATAAAAGGTACTGGAGACCCACTGATGAACCTCAGAATTTGAATCATGGTAGAGTAGTTTCCTCTAGAGATTAGACCACCATCAGACTACAAGTAAGGGTGAAACCAAATCAGATTTAGATCAGATATCAGTCAAACCATATCTGCGTCCATATTTTTAAGTTGGATTCGGATCGGATAATATTGGATACAGATTCGATTCAGATAATTTTGAATTTGGATCAGATTTCGGATTAATTGGATACTACAAATTCTTTTTATTTCACTATTTTATTTGTACAAATTTAAAATTAACTCATTTTAAATCAAGATATAACATATTTAAATGAATTTGTATAATAATTCTATTATTCATATAAGAATTCGATCACAAAGTTGTTATGCCGCACATTTAGATAAGTACTTTTATAGAAATAGCATTCAAATTCGAATTTAAATATAGAAGTATATTATTTTATTGGATTTTTTCGGATTTTATCCGATTCAGATACGGATATTTCTTGTTGAATTCGAATATTGATCCAGATAGATAAAAAAAATGTTACTTGGATACAAAATTCCTTACTATATCCGTATGTTATCGGATTTAGTAATATGATACTTTGGATAATTTGTATCTGTATTTCACCCCCTAACTATGGGTTTCCTGAGATATTGGGCCTAGTAGATGAAAACTTTCATAGAGTATTGCTAAAAACAGCTATATAGAACAAATAAGGAACCAAACATTGATGTGCACCACACAACAAGCCTTACCGTATGAACTGGTGTCCACCGTTCGCTCGCAAGCTCATAACCGTTCGGATCTTCACCAGGTGGATGAAGAATAGAAATGCAAACACGTCCATCAGGATAAACTGAGAATTAAACATTATACGGATGGTTAGAACACCGACATATTGAAATTACAGAAATATGAATAACAGCTGGCTAGCACAGAGCTCACCGTTCGGATGCCACATCTCAGAAGTAAATCTGACTGATGGAGGACTATTGGGATAATTTTGTGGGAAAGTCATTATTGCATTGAAATAGCCTCCATCACTGCAAAAATGGAAGGTCAAGATCTTAATGTCAGGAACTCCCAAGAAAATAAAGAAAACAATAACATCGATTTTATTGGCTTCCGCATGGACTATCCCGAATGCACTATAACAAAGAAGTATAACAGTGCACAACATTTAATTAATAATGCTACTCTAATGTTATCAGCAAATAAAACAAAATTATAAAACTATTGCACAGAGCCAAATTTATTTAAGGAAATGTGGAAAGAAAATAGGAGGAGAGATCCTTGAAGCTAGGAGCTGTTACCACTTAGCAATACTTCAAGCCCTCATAGTTAATCTACTTGGAGTACAGAACATAAATTTATACTTCATGTTGATACACTGTTAACTACATTAAGCGAATTTAAGCACATAATAATTGGCCAGTCACACGGTAAAAGAAAATTTCTGTTCCAGTCAACAGAACCAAGGATATTTCATATTTGCACAAGAAATAAACATCAGCAAACCAAACCACACCTGATCTATGCCATCCAATCCAGAACACAATCCAATGGTACAATACTTTCAAATTTGTTTTAGTGACATCAAATTTTCCTCTATGCATTCGCAGGAAAACAAACCTCCACCAATAGAAGGAACCATGAGGAGTGGACCAAAAATAGCTGCTTGTCAGAGAAGAAAGCAGGTGAATATGAACAAGCTTCTTCTCCATAGCAACTTGTTGCAATTCATGGCTGTTCCAGCAATGCTCTCCTATGCTTGAGGAGCTTTGTCATCCAACAATAACTCCTCTCCCCTATGGATGATAGCATAATAATTAAACAAAATAGCCATGTGCACTTGCACTCTCAACTCATTGACGAATGCTGGTATAGCTTACAAGCATCCGCTGCTTTTTGGTTGCAGCATTGTATATAGACAAGGTCTTGTGCCTGCACCCCAAATGAATCCCCATGTAGTTGCACGATCCAACATCGCAAGACATAGTTTGGACATGTGAGACCATATGTCCGTCAAACTTCAATATAAGTTTGAAAATTTACAAAACCACCTAGAACTCTTATTATTTACATAAACTTTTGATTTCAGTTTTCAATGCAAATGCAAATCTGGTGACCACCTTCATAAAATTTACACTTGTAAGTTCTAAGAAACCACCCCATGAGATTGTAATATATTGCGTCAGCTAGGTGGCATAGCCCCAAAATTCCACTGAATGGTAACAGGACTAAACACAACTGAAGAATTTTACCAGGTTTGTTTTGAATTCTTATTCTTAGCTTACACTTACAGACCTAATTATCACTCCAAATCCGAACATCGTTGAGTTTGTGCCTACCACAAAACATTCCTACTTCCCAGACTCGCCAACTAACTCAATATCAACCAAACTCAGGTAGCTGTTTGGTAAAGTATTGTACCTGTTTTTTTTAAATCGAACAATTAGTTTCTGGACATGACAAATATTTTCCACGACTGCTTTTCCACACAACACAGCACTGCCAAAGTAACCCTTACTGTAGTAGTCCGGATAGAGCGGCAAATTGGGCAATCATATTGCTCTCCCACATATTATTATGCTCATAGTAACACACCCCAATTAGATTACCAGTAGGCACAGCGGATCCACTGCGAAACACTGAGTTCCCACCCTTGACACGGCGCAAAGTAATCGAAGACGAACACAACTACACAACCAAACCAAACAAGCAATCCACCACAACAACACGAGGTAAAGCGTGCATGAATTGGATGCAATCGGACTCACTATAGCGTATCGGGAGGGCCGATGATGGTGACCTGCCACTCGAACACGTTGCTGTCGTCAACCAGCCCGGCCGAGAACCCATCCACGGGGTTCTTTGCGAGATCTGCGAAAACCACACGTCGAATCGGAGGTCAGCAACCGATCGCCACAAAAATTTCGGGGAAAAAACGAACAGAAGCACTTCGGATCTCCGCACCCTTGAGCTGCTTCTGGAGCAGGAGGCTCGCCTGGCTGGCGGCGGACGCCATCGGAGAGAGGGTCCGATCGGATCGGAGGCTAGGGTTTTGGGGGATGTGGCTAGCTCGCGGCCCCCGGCAGGCGCTTTATTTATGGAGGCGCTGGAGTTTTGGAGGTGAAATGAAGGAATCGGGAGAGGAAGGGAGAGGAAGAGAACAGGCTGGATGAAATTTAAGAGATGGTTTGATTTTTTGAATTTTTTTTTTGTTTTTTTTAATATGGGAGATGGTTTGATTAACGACGATATCTAACAAAAATCCCACATAATTGTTTACTTAGTCTTTATAGATTTTAAAATTTTATATAAATACCCTCTTTGAATACTATAATAATAATAATATAGTTGATTTTGGATAGATAAATTTTTATTATAATAAAAATAAAATTAGGTTATGATAAGATTTTTAAGATTATGGATCTATACTGTTAGAAATATATTGAATGAAACAATATTTTTTTGGATTAATATGAAAATTTTTAGTAATTTTTATGTTAAAATTAATGTGATAATTTTGAATATTTTATGTGAAACCATAAATTTATTATATAATAATAATATATTTTTATGTTAAAATTATCATTGGAATTTATTATATAATAACAAATATGAAAATTTAGTGCTTTTTTTATAGAGAAATTAGTACTTCATTTAGGTCTTGTTATTGTAGTTTGTTAGACACCCTTCAAAATTGGGAATCTCAATTAAAATAGGTGATTTGGAGACGACATATTCGATGTAAGAGTTAGAAATTTTCATATTAATCAAAAACTTAGAAAAAGAAAGAAAGATCTAATTATTGATTAGTTATTGGAACCAAATTATAATAATATAGATTAATCTTATAAATGCTAAAAATCAGTATAAAATACAACACGAAAACTACTTCGAATTATATATGGTTGTGGAAATTCTTAATACACATAGTTCTTTTAGAAAATGAGACTTCATGATGGATACAATTTTGACTCTTTATATGTAGTGAGAGATTTATTTTAAAAATTGCAGTATTAATATTATTATATATTCATGAAATTAATTTTTTTAAAAAAATTACTATGCAATTTGCATGGGACTGATAGATAACTTAGCAAAGACATGGATTTTATTTCAATCGCTAGAACTAGCTTTGTGTTGTTGACTACCTGCATTCTTTTTTATTTACCATTTTAAGAAAATATTTTGTATCTAAAATAATACAATTTTACGTTTTAGAGGTAAAATATGAACCTATCTATCTAACTCTAAAGTAGTCTAATAGTTATAAGTCATTAATCTACTTGCCCATTCATTATTTGATGTAAACAATGTTTTAAATAATCTTTTAGGGTTCTACAATAGCATTTTTGAACATAAAACGTTATATGATTGAATAAAATTCCGCGAATACAACTACAACTGTTATATACGCTGTGAATTCACTATTTGTATAGTTGTGGTAGCCATATAGTTTCCTACCTTGCTATATGAGTTAGTTATTTTTGAATTTTCATGACCACTTTCATTTGTATTTTTTTTCTATATTAATGTGTTATATTTATGTTTAATTAAATTTAGCTCTTACATATATTAAATACCATGTAAACTCTAAATCTTATCCATAATATTCACTAATGATATGAACATGACTTCTCATAACAAAGCAAACTCTAAGTTAATTTTTATTATAATGGTTTGTGATTTACAAATTTTGAAGTGATTGTTGGTGTAATAACGCTTAAAAAATAGGGTGAATTTGGATTGAATTAAGTTATATTTGTCTTAATTGTAAAGAAATATTGTGTTCTATAATGCATGTATAGTATATGTAAAATTTTTTATATATAAATGTGATTGCACTACTTTTTCTAATGCACATATATCTTTTCTCCTGATATCAATAACGTGATTTAATTACCTAGAAAATATACTTACATATAATCACTTTAATCAAAATAAAAACCACAAAATAATACTAAAATACAAGTAAATATGAAATCATGATGTAGAATAGTTTCTATGATAAGTTCTGCGATCTGCGGCAGCTATGTTTTGGTATCAGTGAAACATTTCGATAATCACTATTTAAAATATTAGCAGCAAGCAAAACTTATGACAATAATAACAAACATTAAGGACGGGATTACAATTTTTACAGTATTCCTTAAAAAATGTGTAAATAGCTAAAAACAAGCACAAAAGAATTAAGAGAGCAACTATCAGGGATGACACATATAAATTAAAAAAAATACATATTTTTCAGCCACCTCAGCATCGGAAGCAAACAGCGGGTGCCGCCAGGCCCCACCTCGATTTACGTGCATGTCATCTCCAACTCCTCCTATCTTTTCCATATCATAAACAATAGTTCTTTCACTCTAAAAAACAAATAATAGTTGTGCTGCTCTCTCCTTTATCTCCTCTTCAGACCATATCTAATGACACTTTTTACTTGACGTGGTATCTCTACAGTGGTTCCATGTCAGCTCGGCTCAATGCGATGGCAAGCTTGAAGATGTGCGAGATTGCAACCGGTGTGGTGGGATGGATCTGTGGGCCCTGTGCATCCATGCTACACCTCAAGTCGACTCTGGTTCTGTTGGAGTTGGTTTGGTGCGAGTGTATGTGTTTTGTGGGTTTTATGCGTTTTATGTCACGTATCAACAATTATATTCATTTCATGCATTCAACATCAATATAACTAATAGATAGAGTTATTCCTGACAGATTATAACTAGTATATGCGAGACATTATGGGTGGGCGTGTGATACGAAACATATAAGGCCACAAAACATGTTGGGTGCACACGGATGAGTGGCCTCATGTTGTACAAAGTACCCATCAATGTTATAACCAATGTCACTATTAATTGGTCAGGTCGGAATGGACCCACTCATTAGCGATACATTTGTTAGGTGTAGTTTTTCACAATTTTTTCAAAAGAAATAAAAGAAAATGTGGAGTTGTTTGAGTGATGTGGCGTAATATCTCTATTTAAAAACCTGCCAATCAAATTCTTATGTTATTTGAAGGTTTTTAAAAAGATTCTAGATGATATGACACATTTTCTTCTCCTACAGTCTTCCTAGAAGTCTAGAACAAAGTAAAGGGACTCTGGGTGGCATGGTGCTCGGCCCCTCATCTTCCCTCCCCTTTGAGGATTTTCTTAGCCACCTCTCATCCTTGTTGCATGCTACAACCTTGCGTTGTTGTTACACACCATTGCAAGATCTTCCTTGTGTTGCCATCGTGGGTGTTGTTTCATGTGTTGCTTTCGAGTATTGTTTCACCGCATCGCGGAGTACTGCGAGGAATTTTAGTATGGCGCGCTTCTTGATAGTAAGGGTAGCTTGCTGGCAAATTTTATGTAGCATTGTGCTTGAAGCAGAGTAAAAGTATCAACCAAAATATGGCATGCCACCACCACTTATAAAGACAACTTTCTAGAAAAATTAATGACGTGCGGTTAACCTTTGTCTTCTCATTCTTCTTTTTCTTTCTTGTACTTGCCTGTATGTCTTTCTCCTTAGACACAACAAACCTATTGTTGTCGCACCCTATCTCCTCACTCACCTGTCTTCGTACTTACCTGCATGTCTATCCCCTGCCTCCATGTCATTAACTAGCAAAGAGCACCTTTCAACTCATCAATACCACCGGCACAAATCTCCAAACCATACATTAATGTGAGCACACAGAACCATATCGGCCACGAGTTTATGTGCACGCATGCTATGCTATACTCTCTGAGCATGGCCTGGATCGCTCCTTTGACACCACCAACCAACATATAGACATAGTGTATGTTGGTTGCAACTTGCAAGTAAGACGAGGAAATGGCGATGTCGGAGGCCAGGTTCATGGCTTGGTCCATGGACAGCCATGGTATGCATTGAGCACCAATTTCTGCCTTACTACAATAAGCATGAAAACAGAAAGAAGATACAAGCATGAAAATTGCGAAGAAAAACTACAAAGCCATATTTCTGCTCTTACCTCCAAGTTTCTTTGCACAGTCTGTCTTACACGTTAAACCAACTGCTATTTGTAGTCTCAGAAGTTTGTCTCACCAAAAATCTGAACAAGAGCATGTGCCACCTTTGAAATGATGGAACCTGTAGGGGTCTCTTAGCACAATTTCCCTATTAACAACCATGCTAACCAGCTTAAACACCAAATGGCAGTCAGCACAGACCCTGAGATTCTTGAATATCCTAATTGTAGATCCTTCTGGAACAGCAATAAGGCCATATGCCAAGGCAAGCTTCTCACTATGATTCCAAAGGTTTTGCTCTGTTTGTTCTTCATCTGTATCATGCAAGGCTGATGAGGTGTCAGCTATATAACCAACTTCCTTGAGCGTTAGCAACAACTCTTCTAACTTTGCATAGATCTTTTCAGCATGCTTATGACTGTGATCGCCTATACCAAATGTGCTGACCTCATTCTTCAGCTTAATCCAACTGCAGGCAGGTCTTTTATTCAGATTGATGAGCTTCATATGACTTCTTAAGTTGTCAACATCCATCCATCTAGCATTGGTAGCATATAAGTTTGATAGAAGAACATAAGCTGAGTCATCAAACGGATCCAATTCAAGAAGTTTCTTGGCAGCTTTCCTCCCAATATCCAGATTTTTATGAGTTCTACTGGAAGACAGCAAACTACGCCATAATAGATCATTTGGTGAGACAGGCATTTCTTCAATAAAGCTCTCTGCCTCAGTAAATCTCCCTAAACGCCCAAGAAGATCCACTATGCAAACACAATGTTTTATTCCAGGGGAAACACCAAAGGTACAAGCCATAGAGTTATAGTAATTGATACCCTTGTCTACTAGACCAGCATGACTACAAGCTGAGAGGAGGGCAACAAATGTTACATAGTCTGGCTTTCGCCCCATTGAGACCATTTGCTTAAATGTATCCTCAGCTTCCCTGAAATAACCATATCTTGCATAACATGATATCAATGTATTCCAGCATTGTTGAGGTCGAATGGCAGGATCAGGAAGCATTTTTAACATTTCATCCATCTTTCCACACTTCCCATACATATCCATTGTGGCATTAATCACAAATGTGTCTGAATGCAGCCCACATTTAACGCCAAGACAATGTAGCTGCATGCCTTCTTCTAGTGATGCTAAGCTTGCACTAGATGATAAACATTCTGCAAGACAGACATGATCAGGCTTTTTTCCAGCATGCTGCATATCCATGAAGAGCTTTATGGCTTCCTCTCCATGGCCATGTTGAACTTTTGCGGCTATCATGGCATTCCAGGAAACAATACTTTTGTTGATGATCCTATGAAATATATTACTACTAGACTCTAAATCACCACAGTTTGCATACATTGTGATCAGAGAGTTAGTGACATACTCATCTGATTCGAATCCAGCATGTATTATGTATGCATGTAGGGGCATTCCATAATAGTGCAGCTCATTTGAAGACAAGAAAGAGCCATGGATATTTATCATTGTTATATAGTTCGGCTTTATCCCAGAGCCTCTCATCCAAGAAAATACTCCTATTGCCTTCACTACATCCTCAAGCTCTGCATAGCCTCCAATAAGTACATTGCAACTAACAATGTCATAAGTCGGCATTGTCTGAAATACCCCCTCAGCATCTTGCATGGAATTGCATTTGCTGTATATTGTAAGGAGAGAATTGCCAACAAGTAGATTTTCATGAAGACCAAACTGCAATATCAAGGCATGAACCATCCTACCATCCATCAAGGCTCCTGGATTAGAACAAGCCCCTAGTGCACTGGAAAATGTCATGTGATTTGGACCTTCATTAGTTCGAAGTAACTGACCCAATGTCTTCAATGCATCAATGCAATTTTCGTTCTGAGCATAGGATGCTATCATAGTATTCCATGATATTAGATCCCTTTTACCCATGTTCCAGAACAGAAGCTCAGCATCATTCAGTTTCCCAGCACTGGAATACATATTAACCAGGGTATTCATAACCGGAACAGAAGAATGCAAACCCTCCCTGAGACACAGGGAATGAAGTCCCGTTCCCCACTTCACATGATCTGAGGAGGCACAGGCTGATATCAAGCTGCACAGAGTTGTACCATCAGGTCTCAAGCCACCATGACGCATATCTGAGAATGTCAGGAAACATTTGCTGCAGATCCCCTCATGCGAGTACATCGATATAATTGCATTCCATGATATAGTGTCGTGTTCCACCATCTGATCAAACACTTGCTCAGCTTCTTTCACCCTTCCCAGGTTACCAAACATGGTAATCAGTGAATTTGCTACAGAGACTTGCCTATGGAGACCAGAAACTATGACATGAGCAGCAACCTGAAGCCCAGCCATCTCATTCTCAAGCAATCCACACAAGCTGACCACCGTCGCAAATGCATTGGCATTACAGGTAACCCCTTGCTTCCTCATATCACAATATGCTCCTAATGCTTCCTCCAGGCACCCATTTGATGAGAGTGTCACCATAAGTGCCGTCCATGACACAACATTCCTCTCAGGCATCTCTCCAAACAATCTCAGGGCATCACAAACAAGCCCCTGGGAACCATATAAGTGCAAGAGTGCTGTCCCGATATAAACATTGCCAATAAATCCAGCTTTGTTCGTGAGCGCATGGATGGTGGCGCCACATTCACGGCCATCCTCCCTCCGCTTGCACACAGTGACAAGGCTTGCGAGTGCAAATCCGCTGAGTGGGACACCAATCTCCCGCATGTGCCGTAGAAGCTCGAACGCCGTGACATCGCGGCTGCAATGGACGCAGCCGGAGATGGCGGTGTACCAGGACGCGGGGGTCCGGTCGGGCATTTCATCGAACAGGTGTAGGGCCGCAACGGGGGCACGGCGCTTGAAGTAGAAGCTGAGGAGTGTGTTGTGGTGGAAAGCGCTGAGGGGGAGGCCGTGACGGAGGCAGAGGCCGTGGATGGCGTGGGCGAGGAGGGGGCGGCCGGAGAGGTGGGAGAACCCGCTGCGCGGGAACAGCGCGACATCAGGGTGCGGGTGGTCGGCGAGGAGACCGAGGAGTTGGGCACCTGATGTGTCGGCGGAGAAGGTGGCCGGAGGTGGCGGCTCGAGACATGGGGCGGTGGAGATGCGGCGAGAGGAGGAGGTGGTGAGCCGTGGTGGTGCTTGCTTTGTGTAGTAGTAGTACTTAGCCAGCTCGGTGGTGTCCGAGAAGAACGGGCGGGCTTGGTGTAATGGTTTTGGTTTCAGGGCTACTTTTCAAAAAGTGAGCCGTATAATTTTTAAAGTAAATTAAAATATAATTTATAATTATTCATTATATTACTATTAAGTATATTATTTTAAGATTTATATAATTTACTTTTTTTTAAAAATATAGAAACACTATTTTTTATTTGGCTCTGAGACTTTTGTTTTTGTTTCTTTAGAGAATCAATTAGACTTGTGTCTGTAGTTTTGAATAGATAATAGTATAGTTTAATTTGGTTTGGTATATTTTTGCTTTCTCTACATTTTCGTCATGCATCAAATAGGCAACTTTAGTTTTTTTGGCTTAATTTTATCCCTCCATTACATTTTTTTTTTGTGTAAAACAACATGAGTTGTTGATGGAGCAGAATATGAAACTGGTTCCATTTCATATGGAGCAAATAATTGACATGCAAACAAATTTAACTTAGGCCTGAATAGTTTTAGATTCGAGCTCAGTCGAACCCAGTCTAATATGCATATTAGGTCATTTGGGTTTGAACTAGACTCAGACTAAATCAGATCGGGTTTGGGTCAAACTTACAAATTTTGAGGGTCTCCCTCCAAGTGTAGCAAGGCCTAGCCCAATCCTAACCTCGGGGCAGTCTGGGCGCAACCTGCTCAGGCGTTCAGACAAATCAGACTACTTCCATTAATATCACTCTGTTTGTTCGACTCCTCTTTTAATATCTTCTCTTTATGTATGGTGTTGAATAGTTTTATATAGTATAAGTTTAGTTGTATGTTATATTTTATGATCATTACTTGTCATTTTCAGTCAAATAAGTAGTGGAGAGAATAAATTGAACAAATTTTAAAAATAGATGTACTAATTTGACTCATTTTATTGTAGAAGGGTCAAAATGAGCCGAAGAAGAAAATGGAGGTGTCAAAATTGCATTTAACATGATTAATTACTTCAGGGTGATTTTAATTTTTACGCTTAAGTCCCCACTTTTTTTGTTTGGTCGCATCTGCATCCGAATCTCAAACTGACACCGTATCATACAATCAACGGAGATTCGAACCATGCATTAACAATTAATCCGATTACTCCTCTGATTCGGACATGGCATCACTATTAGAACTGCTCAAGCACAGGACCGAACTTCCAAAACTATTTCCGTTCTTCGTTAAACCCTAGAGCACCGGGCTTTGATCGCTCACAGATCAGTACTACTAGTGATCTCCTACAAACATGATTCGTACGATGGGCGAGAAACGTAACAGTGCCGTCGTCGGGCAGCCCGTCACGAGCGGCCTCTGCGTCCCCGACGACCCGCTCGACAGCATCTTGCCGCTCTTCGACCTCAACCCGGAGAAGGGCTTTGATCTCAGCATCCACGGGTGCGCAGGCTTTGACGATTTCTGCGACGAGGACACGTCGAAGTACTCGCCGGAGGACTTGGACATGCTGCTGGACCTCCCGGACAAGCCCATCTCCCTGGGCGATGGTTCAAAGACGCCACCGCCAACGGACAGCGTCGCCCCGGGGTGGATGAGCACGGTGACTGCACGGAATGCCGTCGGCCAATCGTCGCCGCCGAAATCTCCGCGGAGGTCGTCCAGCAGCTCCTCCTCGTCGGAGAACTACAAAGATGACGAGGCTTGGTTGCCGTCCACGTCCAAGAAGCGACAGGGCACAAAATGCCGTCGGAAGCTTCAGGAGCCGAGGCCGCGGGGACAGAGGAAGAAAACGGGGCCCGCCATGGTGCCCCGGCCTCCTGGCATGACGGTCGACACGGAGATGTGGTGCAGGAGTTGCGGCACAGTGGAGACGACATGGTGGCGCACCGGGCCGGAGGGTCCCCGGACGCTGTGCAACGCGTGCGGGCTGCGGATCAAGGCCAAGGTGCGCGAGCCCCCCAACCGCCGACCGGGCAAGAAGGCGAGCTGCGCCAGGAGCAGGAATAACTCCGACCTGTGCATCCCGGAGGAGGCGAAGGTGGTGAGGAGGATACGCAGTGTTGCAGTCTGTATGGACTAGATGCACGTAGGTGCATTTCACAACTACTTGGAGATTGCACCTTTTGTTTCTGCATCTCAAGAGTGAATACTCTCGAAATCTAGTACAAATGGTTTTTATGCAATTCATCTATGTAAACTATGTTCAGGAATTTCATAAAATGGTAAGTGCAGCTTTTGGTCCCTCTTCTCTCCTCAGCGATCGATTTGATCCCTTTATTTAATATTAGGGAGCAACTATGGGATTGTGTCTTATTCCATATAAGAGAGAAATATAGATGCAAATTATTCGAATTATTCAACTATCAAATCTGACAACATGCAGATATGATAAGGAATTTTGCATTTGAATAACATTTTTTTCTCTATTTAGATTTGTATCTGAATCTTATAAAATTCAATAAAATCCGATAAAATGATATACTTGTATATCTAAATTCTATTTCTATAAAAAAAATACTTGTTTAAATTTGCCACATAGTAACTTTGTGATCAAATTTTTACATGAATAATAGAATTATTATGCAAATTCATTCAAATATGTTATTTCTTGATTAAAATGAGTTAATTTCAAATTTCATACAAATAAAATAATAAAATCAAAAGAAATTAATAGTATCCAACAAAATCTGAAATCCAATCTGAGTTAAAAATAATCTGAATCGAATCCATATCTGATATTAATCCTATTCAAATCTGAATTTAAAAATACCTGAATTTGAATCCAAATTAGATTTAAAAATATGGATGCAGATATAGTTTAACCAATATATGATCTGTTTTCACCCTTAGTTTCATCCCACAAAACGGGATATCCTGGTGTTGTTAGATTGGATGGACGATAGGTTTCAATTTGAGATAAAAAGACAAAGGGATTTTCTTTTCACATTCTATGAAAATTATGTTAAGTAGCTGAGCATTTTTGGGCACATCTTGAGCTGGCAAAAAGCTCACGTTTGCCAAATTTGAGTCGACAGGGTGACGAGGTTAATTGGGCTTGAAAAATTGGGTCAGCAGGATTTAGATTAGGATTTTAAAATTTAGGGGGTTTTTAGCCGGGTATAGGAGGCTCGAGCTCAGTTTCAACCTCAGATTTGGGTGGATTGGACACGTCAGGACGGGTCAAGTAGGCTTATTTATGTTCAGGTGTAATGTTAACTAAGTCTGATCCTATTTGTTTAGTGCGTTTTTATCATGAAAGATAATAGAATGGAGCTACTTGAAAAAATGATTGTAATAAAAAAGAGAGAATTGTATGAAATATTTGAGATAAAAAAGAAATTAATGGTGAAAATTACTCTAAAATCAACTAAATTAATCCCTTATTATAAGAAACAACCAATATTTAGATCCTATTTGAATAGAAAAAAAAATTTCGCCGCCAAAGAAACCCACCAAGATTTTGTATAAACTACAATCCCAAACCTATTCTATAAAAATCCTCAACAAATAAGCCAAAAATTATCATTCCAGACACGGGCTCAATCCTTTTATTATCAAAGGTGGATGGAAATTTAGCATGCAAAGTACTAGTTGCTATTTTCATGAAAGGTGACACATAATAGCTGACAAGAGAAATTAAAGCAAATAAACAACCTTAGCTTGTTTGTCCTGAACACAAACAACCACAACCACTGATGCAGAATGTTTGACTATTGCACATTAATTTTCCCTCTGGTTATTATTTGAATTAGATTTGATTAAACTCATTTGAGTCCATAGGATCTAGAACATGATTAGTTTAATATATATATTGAGTTAGATTGGGCCGATCTCGAATCCACGTGAAAGACTCGGACTTTTTAGTGGATTGGCTCGACAGATTTGTAATGAATTTTAGTTGATTTTAAAGCTTTAGTGCTTGCTTAAAAAATAGATACAATTGTTTTTCTTTTATAATCCTTAACAAATCCTAATAGTCAGATGTTCAGCATAAGGATGTCCAACGGATCATAGTGGTCCAAACCTGTCCACAGTCGCTGGAGTTCATTGTAGTACTCGGATATAGTCTGCTCCTCCTGAGTCATCTCTCAAAGTTTTCTATGCACCTCAGCTATCATCATGGCATTGCCAGCTCCAGAATATAGTCTAGCTAGTACAGCCCACATCCCGACTGCGGTTGAAGTGGCTTCTACCATCCCAGCAATAAAAGGGTTCATTGAATTCAGCAACTATCCTTTCACCAGAGAATTAGTGGTTTTTCAGTTCTGCCATTCCGAACTTCTTTAAGGGGCTCGACAGATGTCTCCTACACACAGTTAGCAAGCCCCTGTGCCTCCAAAATCATGATCACTCTCCTAGACCAACTCAGATAGTTTTTTGTTCCCTCCAGCTTCACATCATTTGACATGAGTTCTATTTTTTTCATCATCTATGAATATGGCACTGCCATCACAATTTTGTCCAATGATGAGATGTCATTCGTCCTCATTGTCATCATCTCCATCATCTTCGCCATAAACTCCTCCATGGTTGGTATCGTGGTTGTCCTTTCAACAGGTCCCAAAAATTGAGCTCATGCACTCACAATCCCTTCTCTCTTTCCTTTGTTTTTACACCATAGAAGATCTGGTATACATGAGATCCAGATGTGCCATAGAAGATCTTGACTTGGAGTCCTCTAAATCACTGAGTAAAAAACAAAAATAAGGTAGTGTCACCAAAGAAGGAGAACCTCCCAAGGCGTGGCGGGCGGCGCACGGGCGCGGGCTCGACGGCGAGCTCGCCGGGGCGCTGGCTTGGCGGGCAGGCTTGATGGGGCGCTGGCTCGGCAGGCAACGTGTGAACGCGGGCTCGGCGGTGGTCACGACGCATGGGTGCAGAGCGTTAGTCGTCGTCACCGGGCGTGGGTGGCGTGCGGATGCAGAGGCGCGGCGGCGGGCAGCCGGTGAAGTCAGGTAAGTAAATGCGGCGACACACTTGAGCGGCGATGGCTCTGATACCAAATTGATTTTAAGATTTTATTACTTGTTTAAAAAATAGATACAATTGTTCTTCTTTTATAACTCTTAACAAAAGATTAATAAGAATTCTAATAGAAAAACTAATAAGAATCCTAATAGGCAACTAACTATCCAACAATTTCTCCTTGGGGACTCATGTAAAAGGTGAATATTTAACTAAATAGTGTTCATAGTTGCTATTCTAAAGTCGACCTTCATTAAGACCAACAAGCTAACGCATGTATAGTCCAGAGTAAGATCTCATTTGGCTCAACTTAGTTTTGATTTATTGGTCTTATAAACTCACAAATTGGGTCAAATACAGCAACAAATAAACAAACATATTGGTCACACACCCCAACTTCTTCGACTTATCACAGGTTGCACGGGCTGCCTCCGTTTGGACCACACACACAGAGAGAGAGAGAGAGAGAGAGAGAGAGATGAGAGATGGGAATTTGAGGTCTGATGGAATAGAGAGGGGGAATTGAATGCCAAAGGAGTGATCCATAGGGATAAGAGAAGGTGAATTGAAAAAGAATCTAAGAATGACGAAAATGAATCTAGAAATTTTTTGAGAAATCATTGTTTGTTCTTTAAACGTATTTTTATTTTACAAACAAGAGAAACATATTTATCAGACTCAGACTATTTGATATAAGCCTGAAATCTTCCTCGACAGCTCATGGATTTGTCCAATAAATCGATTTTTTGAGTTTATAAGTCAATAAATCTTAAAAAATTGACTTATTTGATAAATCAAACTCGATCAAATTGACACTAAAATTGGCCTAGCTCTGTGATATTTGTTTATGACTTGATCAAGTTTAGCATGAGCTACAGCAAAGCAAGTTTATCTTAGATTGGCTCATTTTGCTACCGTTCAAGCTCGAGCCTTTATACCGGCCTAGACCGTCTCGCAAGAGAACGAGGACGATGCAGTAAGACGAGTATTCAGTCGTTCTTTCAACAGGGACTAGAGAAACAAAACGTGAATAACTAAACTAGATCGATGGCAAATGAAATAAATCAGAAAGAAATGAAAGAAGATGTCGGTAGAAATAAAGAGAAAGAGAGGTGGTTTTCTCGACAAGCGACTAGTGTTCGTTCTGGACTAGCGTTTCGTAATACAAGCAATAGAGAGAAATCGTGTAGTGGTAGCGCGCGAGGTAGCGCTACCAACCACCATCGATCGCAATCTACGGCGAATATCGACGAAGCACAAGTACAAAATAAACACAAATCATCTACAGTTCTCCTCAGCCACGACTTAACAACAAGCACAAGCAACGAATCCAGAATTCAATACAATTCAGCTCAGAGATGTAAATAGTTGATGATGCATCTCAGAAACTAAATAAAAGTGCAATTTACTCAGTTAGAGCTAAGGAGCAAACAAGCATCAGGACAACCCAGAGTAGAAACTGCTGAAACATCTCTTTCTCATGCAAAAAGTTATAAGCAACAATTCCATCCTCAAGGTAGCTCAAAATTAGAACTCATGAAACAGGAGAAGCTCAACAGTAACTATTTGCAACTTCAAAGGATATTTTCAAATCAGTTCGCAGAATGAAACCATTGATGAAGCTACAATTCAAAAGGCACTATGCCGTGAGAGGAATTGTTCTTTAACAAGTTAGTCAACAGAGAATGAGAAAGGAGGATTGATCAAACATATATCATTCAGAAATCGGTGCAATCAGGGTGTTGATCATACAAGTCATCATGCAAGACTCAGAACTAACGCATTCAAGACATTGCAAATCAAAAACACAGTTTCAGTTCATCACTGTTAATTTCAGTTTAACCTCCAGCAAGCATTCAACAATTATAATGCATAACAATGCTAATTTTAGAGCATAATCACAGGAACAGAGTAGAGTAAAGGAGAGGAAATCGTTCACTACTTGTTGCTGTTGAAGAGGCTGCAGCTTGCTGGGATTCGCCGGAGAAAGCCATGCTCAATGGAGTTGTGGCCGAGGTAGATGGCCGCGGTCGAGGGGGCTGCAGCTGTGTCGAGGAAGATGCACTGGCCGTTTTGATGGTCAAAGCTGTAAAGGAGGTCGCCCAGCTTGCCGGCGTCGGCTCCGGCGGCGAGTGGTGGTGATCGGAGGAGGATCGGCGGCTCCGGAGGTGCAGCTCGGGCGCGGCAGGAGCGGGAGGCGCAGATCTGGTCAGATTGGGCGCGCGAGAACTTCGCGCGGAGGCGGCGCAGTGAGAAGGAAAGGGCGGCTCGACGATGGAGGAGGAGAGGAGCGGCTCGGCGGTGCCGTGGAGATGGCAGATCGGCGGCGCGAGATCCAGGTGGATCTGCGGCGTTGTGGCGGTGTGGCGCCGCGGGGGATCCATCGGAGCAGATCGGCGGCGGCTGTGGAGCGAGGAAGGTGGTGCCAGCGCGGGGGAAGAACGGATCTAGGCCGTGGATGGCGGCGCGGTGTAGACGGCGCGGAGGCGGCACACGCGGGGCGAAGTGGGGGCAGCTCCGGCGGCGGGAGCAGATTTGTGCGCGTGCGAGCTCGGCGTGGGGCGCGGAGCAGATCTGAGAGAGGAGTGAGGATGGAACAATTGAAGAAGAGGCAGGAAGAAGAAAGAAGGAAGGGGAAGCCAGTTTTGGGCTAGAGATGGACGGAGGTGTGGAAAAACCGTGGGGAAGGCAGAGAAGAAGTCCGCGACAGTCTACGGCCTGGTGGCCACCGGCGTGATGGACAGAGGTGAGAAAATTGGGGCAAAGAGTGATGGTTGTTTAATATTGGGTGATGGTTGTTTAATATTGGGTGCGTGATCAAAAATACATTTTGTATTTATAACGTAGCAAGTATTAGGTTAAATTCAATACAAGCACTACTTCAAAAGATTCTTCAAAATAATATTTTATGTCACGTACGTGAAGTCAGTCATTCTAATGCATCGATTATTAAGAAGAAATAGTGTATCACATCATCAAATACAACACAAATCATTTATTTAAATATTTTTTGTTCAACAAACAATAAAAAACAATCAAAATAATCTTCAAATACACGTTATAGGTTGGCATATGGGCCAAACAAATTGTAGACCCACCTATCATACATTGGGTGCAAATTAGTGTGCACCAAAATTTGCAACAACTATATTCAAACAAATAATAAAAATAGTTGCTGAAAAGCAGGTGGAATCAAATTAAGATCTACTTGTCAGCGACGCTGGGCGAATAATATGTGGTGCATGCGGTGAACGAGGCAAACACACTCACAACTCACACAGATGGTTTGTGGGGCTCACCTTTGTTGTCTCGCATACTGAGATGTACGTGTGAAATTCTAAACTCTTGCAACTAATATTGAGCACCCTGATTTATTGAACCACCTGTCAATTTAAGAGTTTGCACAGGTTTATTTGGCGTGAGACTTGACGACATGAGGACCTACAAAACGCGTTGGCACGAGTTGGTTTTGTCTCCAACACTCCTTGTTGCGCAGCAGTGGCTCACAAAGCTCATGTGCAAATGGTGAATCAGTTGTCACTTCGGCACTCAATTGCCGCTTCACCACACAGTAACACACAATTCACACACCCAAATTAAGCCAATGTGGCGTTTACGACTCACTCTAGTACCAACCTTAGACTCAAACTTACTCATTTACACTTTTTAAATAGTAAACGACACAACCGTTGATCAGAAGAATATGTTCCAACGTCATTGCACAATTTATACTTACAAAAGTAAATAAAAAATGTTTTAAATACATAATATTTTACTTATAAATCCACTCAGATATTTTTGAATTTGGACTGAACTTAGACTAAAAAAGTTCAGGATTTTCAAGCTCGGTCTAACTCAATATATATGTTGGATCTGATTAAACTAGTATAATTAAGTCATATTCATAAAAAAAAATAAAAATAGCTGGATAAAGTTTTCGGTCGAATTTTTTAAATTTTATAAGATTTAAGACCAAATGTAAAAAGACTCAGATCTAACTTAATGTCGGACTAGGTGAAACTCACTTGGGCACGGGTCCACCGGGCAGACCGAACTATGCTCATGTCTAAACAACACTTGCACAATGTAGAACCTACTAGATCACGCCAGCAAACAACCTGCGGACCCCACTGCCAGTCGGAATTGCTCGGTCCACCGTCCACATTCATCCTACGTGTCAGCTCCGAATTGGCCTCTTCCTCACCAAGTAGCGGTTTAGCACCCTCCCGACCCTTCCAGAACCACTCTCCGATCCCAATCCAACGGTTCAGATCTCCAGCATCAGAACATTCTGGAGACACCCTCGTCCCCATAAAACTACCCCCACCTCTTCGTCTTCCCTCGCTTTACAAAAGTTCCCACAGTGCAAGACGAATTCCACAGCAAGCTCGTGTTTAAGCATTTCCTCTCAGATTTCGAAGCTTTTTAGGGTGTTTGGAGATGGCGAAGGGAGAGGGTCCGGCGATCGGGATCGATCTGGGGACGACGTACTCGTGCGTCGGCGTGTGGCAGCACGACCGCGTCGAGATCATCGCCAACGACCAGGGGAACCGGACCACGCCGTCCTACGTGGCGTTCACCGACACCGAGCGGCTCATCGGCGACGCCGCTAAGAACCAGGTCGCCATGAACCCCACCAACACCGTCTTCGGTACGTGCCCCCACCGTCTTGCTCTTTTCTCTTGTCTCTCGATACGTCTGATTGGTTTGGTTAAGCATGTGCTTCGTAACTCAGTAGATGTTTAGATTATTTTATTGCATCTGTGAAGATTTCTGCGAGCGTGAGCAGTGCAAGAGTTGTACTGTTTGTGTACTCGAACCTGACGAAGTAAATTCGTAGAATTCACACCGTACTATGTGTAGTTTACCGGTGAAATTATGTGTTTTGGATGTTTGTAGGGAACCATTTCCACTTGTGTTATTTTCTTTTCTAGATCTGGATGTGATTAGTTTGCCACTGATCATGTTAGATACTTAGTCTGTTTGATTAGATGCATTCTGATGCAGAAACTTTTTTGAATTCTTCAACTATTAGGGGTTTAGGGGATAAGACACTAGCTGCTATGTGCTAAATGGCATAATTATTATATCCTTTTATGCTAGTCGGTGATCAATTTGGATGTTGGCTATGAATTATGGTACCTAGCTTTTGTATTAGTTGTTTGTAGTTGATGAAACAGTTCCACAATTGAGTAGTTTTGAAATTTTCGAACAATTGACTTATCGGGTGTTGCTCACTTTCTAACCTCGATGCAGATGCTAAGCGGCTCATTGGAAGGCGGTTCTCAGACCCGTCGGTGCAGAGTGACATGAAACTATGGCCCTTCAAGGTCATCCCTGGCCCTGGTGACAAGCCGATGATAGTTGTCCAGTACAAGGGCGAGGAGAAGCAGTTTGCGGCCGAGGAAATCTCCTCCATGGTGCTGATCAAGATGAAAGAGATTGCAGAGGCCTACCTTGGCTCCACTATCAAGAATGCTGTCGTCACTGTGCCGGCGTACTTCAATGACTCGCAGAGGCAGGCCACCAAGGATGCCGGTGTCATTGCCGGTCTCAATGTGATGCGTATCATCAATGAGCCCACCGCCGCTGCCATTGCCTATGGTCTTGACAAGAAGGCCAGCAGCTCTGGCGAGAAGAACGTGCTCATCTTTGACCTTGGTGGTGGTACCTTCGATGTTTCACTGCTCACCATTGAAGAGGGCATCTTCGAGGTCAAGGCCACTGCTGGTGATACCCACCTCGGTGGCGAGGACTTTGACAACCGCATGGTGAACCACTTTGTCCAGGAGTTCAAGCGCAAGAACAAGAAGGACATCAGCGGCAACCCCCGTGCCCTGCGCCGACTCCGCACGGCCTGCGAGCGTGCGAAGCGCACGCTGTCGTCAACTGCCCAGACTACCATCGAGATCGACTCGCTGTATGAGGGCATCGACTTCTACTCGACCATCACTCGTGCTCGTTTCGAGGAGTTGAACATGGATCTGTTCCGCAAGTGCATGGAGCCGGTAGAGAAGTGCCTTCGCGACGCCAAGATGGACAAGAGCACCGTGCACGATGTTGTTCTTGTTGGTGGATCCACTCGTATCCCCAAGGTGCAGCAGCTGCTGCAGGACTTCTTCAACGGCAAGGAGCTGTGCAAGAGCATTAACCCCGACGAGGCCGTGGCGTATGGTGCTGCTGTGCAGGCCGCCATCCTGAGCGGCGAGGGCAACGAGAAGGTGCAGGACCTGCTTCTGCTCGATGTCACCCCTCTGTCTCTTGGTCTCGAGACCGCTGGTGGTGTCATGACGGTGCTCATCCCGAGGAACACCACCATCCCCACAAAGAAGGAGCAGATCTTCTCCACCTACTCCGACAACCAGCCGGGCGTCTTGATCCAGGTCTACGAGGGTGAGCGTGCCAGAACCAAGGATAACAACCTTCTTGGCAAGTTTGAGCTCTCCGGTATTCCTCCTGCACCTCGCGGTGTGCCACAGATCAATGTCTGCTTTGACATTGATGCCAATGGTATACTCAACGTCTCTGCCGAGGACAAGACCACCGGCCAGAAAAATAAGATCACCATCACCAACGACAAGGGTCGGCTGAGTAAGGAGGAGATTGAGAAGATGGTGCAGGAGGCCGAGAAGTACAAGTCGGAGGACGAGGAGCACAAGAAGAAGGTTGAGGCGAAGAACGCGCTCGAGAACTACGCCTACAACATGAGGAACACCATCAAGGACGACAAGATCGCCTCCAAGCTCGCGGCTGACGACAAGAAGAAGATTGAGGACGCCATTGACGGGGCTATCAACTGGCTCGACAGCAATCAGCTCGCTGAGGCGGATGAGTTCGAAGACAAGTTGAAGGAGCTTGAGGGCATCTGTAACCCGATCATCGCGAAGATGTACCAGGGCGCAGGCGCCGACATGGCCGGAGGCATGGACGAGGATGCCCCGGCCGGTGGCAGCGATGCCGGCCCCAAGATTGAGGAGGTCGACTAAGCTTGTTTTAGGGTTGGTTGGTTGTTCGGCTCATCCCTGGAGTCTGAACTATGATGTTTCTTATGGTGTTCTGCCCGTGTCTTGATGTGTGTGTTGTTGTGTCGAGAGACTAGAAATTAAATGGTGGCACCGTGAAGGGGAAACTTTGTGTACTATTCGATCTGAACTTTAGCAGCCTTTGAATGCATCAGGGTAAACTGCATTTTGATCACTTTGTTATTTTATTTTGTCTTCTTTTTTTATTTTGCTTCATTTATATTAAAATAGTTGAAATTAGATTTTTTATTTTTAAAATCAGATAGTTTGGTGATGTGGTTTACGATGATTTGAAATCATCTTATTTTTTTTCAAATTTTTAATATAAAACAAATTATTAATATGAATGCCAATCTAGACACGGTGGAAGGTGTCACGTTGTATATTTGATGTCTAGATTTTCTTTTCAATTATTTGGTAGTATAATTGGTCAGTACGAAGATGTCGTGTTGTTTGTCTCTTGGGTATTGTTTATGTTATGTCTGGGTCTTATTAAAAAACTTAGTTTAAAAAATTTAAGTTAGTTCTTACTTGTCATTTTTTTATATATTAATAATATATAATGTTGTTTATTATCAAAATAATTTATAATATTATTTAAGAAAAAATGTTCTGATTTTGAAAATATAGAGATAATTTGAATTGTCATAAAATGCTGGGACTAAAATAAGCACAGAATAGGAAATATGTTTTGTGAATTGTTTGTTCTTGTCCCTGAGTGCTTGTGTGGTTTGCTATAGCTATTTTTATTTCTTTTTCGTTTTTGATAAATGGATGTTGAGCTTAGAATTGTGCGTCCCAAGAGATGAACTGTCTTGCCGAATCGTTCAATACGTTTGGATACGTTAACACTTAAGACCCCCCATACAGGCACTGAATTTTGGCCAATTGTGTTCTATTTGAAGAGCACGTTCACGTGCATGTACGTGCGCATATTTTTGAGTTTAAAATCTGGTGCATTAAAGCTTAAAAATTTGCTCATGTTAGTAGGGTAGCATGGCTCGTCGTTGAGTAGCTCTTCCTAATAGATGATTGGAAGACTACTTTAAGACTACTCTGACGAGTTTTTGTGTCCAACGTTTGCTCGCCGTTTTCACTGCAGACGATTTATTCGAGAGGCGAATTTCTGTTCTAATGCCTCGAATGAGAACTAATCAAAAGCAATGTACGATTCATATAAAATAAACTACAAAACTAAAGCACAGTTTGCATGCTTGGCCTGGTAGGCCTCCTCTGGTGGCACGGCTACCGCCTGTCACGCGAGTCGGCCGTGCAACATGCCATGGGGTCACGGCAGGATTAGTCCTTTTCTCACCCCACATACATGCAGCCAGATGAAACAGCTTAATATATTTCCACAACAGTAATAGATAGATAGGGGAGAAACAAGCAAGCAGATTCATAAAGCCAGGAAGTTTTACTCAAAACTAATACCATATTGTTTGACCGACAGATACAATGCCAAATCTAGAAGGTTCTAGTAGGGAAAACTGAACTCCATGATAAAAGATCGCCATTAACCTCATGAACTTGTGATATTCTATTTCTTCTTGTCAGCAACTCCACCAGATCTGCAAATCAACAAAAAGTTCAGATTGGTATCTTATAAAAGATTGTTTATATTGCTCGATATTGGATTTGTGCACCAGACCGATATTTACAGCAGAAAAAGGCAAAACAATCTTTCGAAGTTCACACTATTAATGAAGAGTTTTATTGAATTCTAATTTACTGCATGATACAAAAGATTTAAAAATATTTAACACCTCTATTCCCTTACTTATTGTTATTGGGCAACCAATAAACCCATTATTCAGTACAATCAATCCATCATATAGATATTAATCCACGCTTCAGAAGCTTTTACTGTAATGCAAGCAGCCCAATGGTATAAATTTAGCAAAGGTTAACATACCTCATCTTCCTGAGGACATTAGCCATCTCCTCTCTCTTCTTCTTAGCTCTCTTGTGAGTACCAAGCTTTCTCTTGGCCACCTTCAGAGCACGCTTGTCCTTACCAACCTTAAGAAGCTCAGTGATACGCCTCTCATAGGGAGCAAATCCAGCAACCTCCCTAATCAAGCTCCTGATAAAGTGCACCCTCTTGCTGGTTTTCTGCAATGATAAGTCCATTAAACAATGGGTCAGCTAATCAGAACACAATAATGCTAATAAACCTGACCTGTAAAATGTCCAAATCACAAGAAAAAATTAGGAACATTTATGCACCAAACCAAACAGGAACAACTGTAAGATCTATTTCTTAACCAGCAAAAAAAAGGCTACATGAAATTCTTATCTGTCCATAACAAAAACAAATAATAATTTTCGCATCAAGATGTTCCAGAAAATATATCCAATAGATTGGAAAATACAGCTTGACACAAAAACATTACAGTTGTTAATAAAATAATCTTGAGCGTCTGCTGTGATCTTGCAGGCAATATTAAAGGGTACTCCAAAAGCCACCCTCGTGCGTCTATTTAACTCCAATTTGTAACATCACTTGTAGAAGTTGCTCAAGCAATTACAAAATATAATACATCTTAAAGGGGATAACCTATTTGTGCCCTCACAAACACCACATTTCGAGATTGCCTTAAAACAAAGTAAAATATAACCCAAGAAAACCTAACATATAGTATATTTACACCTGTTGTTTCATTTCCATCTTTTCGGTCCAAACGGCAAACTAGCCCGGTAGCCCCTGTATCACTACGAAATATCACTGCTTACAATCTATCACCATCAGTATTTAATACTAAAGTTTGCAAAACTTAAATGAAAAAGATAAAAAATACCCTTCCAAATGGCGGAAAGCACCTCCATTTCTTTTTCATACACTACTAGATCCATCAAAACTAGTAACACGTCATGTTCTAGGTTCCACACACTTGAATCAATATGATCAACAAAAGCTTCTACCACACAACTTCTATACAAGCAACCAAAACCAAGCTACTAAATCTACACAGATCAATCACAACACTACCATCCTCCACATTAACATAGACAGGTTAAGATCAAAGTGCACAAACAACAAACGACTCGTGCAAAGAAAATGCAAAAGATCTTGGGCTATGGATCAGATGGTTACCCCCTTGCGGTCGGACGGGCGAGGCGGCAACTCGCGCTTGGTGACGACGTGGCCCTTGTTAAGGCCCACGAAGAGCCCCGACTTCGGCTGCGACGGCGCCATGGCCCTCCCTATCCCCTGCACCTACTCTCTTCCTCCTCCTATCTCTTTCTCTCTCTGCAAAAAATCGAATCGAATCAAATAAGCAGAGCGATCTAAGCGAGCCGAAGGGAGGAGAAGGTTTCGCGTCGGAGGCGGCGCTTCTAGGATTAGCTTACCTGTGGGAAGTGAAGCCGGCTGCGTCCACGGAGAAACCCTAAGGAAGAGATCAATTATATAGTGGTCGGGGGAGGTTTCTCTGTGGGCGCCAAATGGACTGGGCCTAGTTGGGCTTTTACTAGGCTTATTCACCCTATCCATGGATTAGGTTTTTTTTTTCCCTTTTTGGCATTCTCCTTTTGCATTTTTTGCAAGGTTGGATTACATTAGTTAGGGGCGAAATACATATATGAATTATTTGATTATCGAACCTGATAATATATAGATATGGTAAAAAATTTTGCATCCAAATAATATTTTTTTCTATCCAGATCCGACAAAAAAAATATTCATATATGTATCTGAATATGACAAAATTCGATAAAATGATATATTTATATATCTAAATTCAAATTTGAATACTATTTCTAAAAAAATAATTTTCTAAATTTTCGGTGTAGTAACTTTTTGATCAAATTATTACATGAATAATAGAATTATTATACAAATTCATTTAAATATGTTTTTTCATTTAAAATGAGTTAATTTTAAATTTTGTACAAAATAAAATAATAGAAATCAAAATAATATTAGTAGTATTCGGTAGAATCTGAAATTCAATATAAATTAAAAATAATCTGACTCGAATCTGTATTCAATATTTATCTGATCCAAATCTGAGCATATCTAAATTCGAATTTGCATCTAAATATCGATGTCGATATGATTTGACCATTATATCGATCCAAGTTCAATTTATTTGCACCCCTGTACATTAGAGATGAGAAAGAATAGGCTTCTACTAAATGGTCGAACTGGCTCAATTACATCGGGCCTTTTGAACATGGTCAATCTGGTCTAATCTAGATTTGAACAAAATACAAGCTAGGACGAGCTTAGGTTGTAGTCAACAAGTTAGGTTATTTTTAGACTAGCAAGATTCATCCCAATTCTAGTCATGTATTTATAGATTATGGTCGGGTGGACGAGGCAAAATAAGTTGACATTAAATATGTATTTGATTGAAATTAAATTTCTTCAATAAGATGGTTTATTGGCTTCGAACTTTTAAATCTAATAAACTCCTCTTTATCGGTTTCAATTGGTTGGAGACTTTTAATTTAAAAAACAAACTCAAACTTACAAGATAAGCCTAAAATAAGTTGTGTTTTTGGTTTTAGTTTCAACATGTAAGCCTATAAATTCATTAAATATCGACCAAAATTACTACTGACTGAATCAGATGTAGTTTTCGAGCATCAACCGCTAAGACTGGTCGGACTGGACTAAACCTTTTGTTTAGTACCAGGTTCAGTTTAAACCTTACCCGACTTACCTATGGGTACAGAGGTAGGCATAGTTGGTCATTTTTGAGTTTCCTCGATCCCTAGTTCAATAATTCAATCCGCAGGCCATCTTCCAGGCAAATCTGTTATTATCAACTCAGTACGAAGAAATAGCATTGCACGCCATGAAAATGGGTGTTTGGGTAAATTAGCATCATCACAACAATTCCACTTAGCAAGCTGACTTAACGGAAAGTACATTAACAAGGGGGCGTTTGATATTAAACAGGGTTTAAATTTTGGATATATCTTTTAAATTAAAATCTTAAATAAGATTAAATCTCTCCTCACTATTTTATTGAATTTATAAATTTAAAGCTATTTATACATTTAAGTTAAATTAGACCAGTACTAAATGAACCGAAAAAATTCCGGCAAATCAAACAACTTTTGGGAGGACCTTGTAGTGTGACAAGTGTCCCCAGCACGTCCAAGAACTCGCTCCTAGAATTCTTCAGACTTTTACATGGTTCACGTCTTGAAAGCCTAGTGCATCCTGCAAAAACGGGGAGCTCTCTTCTCCATCCCAAGGAGATGGCCTAGGGACGGTCGTTTAGCAGCGTTTCTGGTCTCGAGATGAGTTCGCAGACACGGCAGGAACAATGCCTTGAGCTTGCTGCTCTTGCTCGTCTTCGATCTCCGGCCACGCTGCCTCCGTGCCGGAAACCAAGTCGGCACATCCATGGCGTCCACCGTGCCGATGAGGCTGGCCAACGTCATACCCCTGCCGTGTGGGAACGATCGAGCCGACTGCAAGAAAGAGCACAAAGAACGAAACTACTGATAAGCCAAGGAAATGTGTCAGCTAATTTTCATTTGTGTGTTCTATGTAACCTGTGTGTGAGAGCTATCAGAAGAAGCTAAGGAAGATCCAGAGTGAGAGGAAGTGAAGACTCCGCTGATGGAGAAAGAGCCGGACAAATCAACGGTTCTGATCATTCCAGCTCTTACGCTCAGTGCTCCGAGTCCAAGAGGCCAACCATGCTGTCATTTGATGATCATTTCCAACCGCAAAACTTGTAATTTTTTTTTGAGTCAAAACACATAACGTTTACTGTGAAATTTATGCATTTGTTAGGAACAGCAAAGGTAAATGCATGCACCTGATGTGTCATGAGCTCCCCTTCCAACTTACTGATCACACGGATGAGGAGAAGCGCGGGCCAAGAAGTGGCAAGATGTGAAGTCCTCTTATAAGGAGAGAGTAAATATGAAAAGCAAGATGTTTCTGATAAGTGGGAAAAAAATGCATAAGATTTGGTCTAAAAATAAATCTTATATGGATCATTACTGTATTTCAACCACCTATCCATCTAATCTCTCAAACAACAAGTGGATCTTATATTTTTTATGTAAGATCAGATCTTATATAATTTGTTTATTTAATTAGTACATAGTTGATGTATCACATCGTGTCTGTTTCTCATAAGTTGACTCGGTCAAGTCTTGAACTCAAGATTTCTAGTTCTATTTCAATTGATCAGAAAACTTAATAAAACTTAAATTATTAAGATAAGATTAATATATACTTATACTTCAACTCAGAAGACATGGGTGAGATGACCGTATCATGTCAACTGGTTGTCGCCTTGATGTGTGAGCTTCACCTAAGTGCCACATGAAGGCATAAAATTTGTGTTTGGTTGTTTTGTATTGGCGAAGCAAAGGTCAAGTTTAAGATAGGATAAAACAAGCCGAGAAAAAATTGGTAGACTGTAAAGTGTTCTAGAGGGGACGTGGCGATGTTTGCATTGAATTCCATGCTTGAACTCCAGGTTTAACACAACTCATGCATGCACCAACCGAAGAAGATGCAGACATGTCCCAAGTACTAACCTAACAAGAGTCGCCGTCGTAGTTTGAGGTGCAGAGATCTTGGTGGTACACGTTTCCACCGCCCCCTAGAAAATCACAACCAATGGACAATGGCTATTACTTGCCACTCCGTCGTTGTGATCGTTTCGTTATTGCAATAAAAAGTTCCAGGGCCGAATTCTCAAAGCCCTCTTCTCTTTTTCCAATTTCTTTTTCTTTTGTCAGCCACTCAACTTAATATCAAAACACAAGATTGTTTGATTGATATCCACCAACTACTTGAACCTCAGAGCAAGACAACCAATTATGGTGCTCTAGTTCTCATACATGAATTTTTTTTTGTTCTCACAACACCAAGGAAATGAATTTTTGCTGCCATTCGATATCAACCTTAGCCTGTCATCCTCGTCCTCGAACCTCGTTGCCAAACGGAAGCCACACACCTAACGCCGCCTCTGAACCTCATCGTTGAACACTCGCCTCCGCCTTACTCCGCCACCTCCGCTTGCTTGCTTCCGTTGCCTCTTTCGCCCGCCGCCCACTACTGCAGTCCAGTTGCCACAGGTAGTAGTTGCTGTGTGTAAGGGTCTCAAGAATAAATTGTATTAAAATATTTTGAGATGTTACTATTTATTATCTAAAAACATATGTTTTACCTAAAACATATTTTTATAATATATTTTCTAGGATACCAACCAAATATTCTACATAAAACCTAACTGGCTTGATAGGCCTGCAAGATGAAGCAAAGGGACAAACCAAACACCCTCCAAATCTGGCCTAAATGTAACCTGGGTGTAGGTCTCAATAGAAACAACTCAAACCCCCAACCACCCACTCATACAAACGCCCCACCACTACCACCACAAATATAAGACTCCAACAAAACGCGCATATGAAAATAGAGGAGGTAAAAAATAAAATTCACAACTTCTATCTGTGTGAGACCATAATTCTAATCGTGTAAATATATATGTAAATGCTAATGATTTATATTTTACAATACTCAAGCAGGGCATGGCCTAGATAGCTCGTTGGACCGAGCCCAGCCTGTCGTGGCCAACGCTGAGGCAATCGTGCTTTGCATCGGCCCGGCCCAGCTAAGAACACCTTGCCGTGATCGGTCTCGTTTGCCGAAGAACCGTCGGCACACGTCCAACTTTGACATGTCAATTGCTGCAAAGCAATAGAGAAGGAACAGCATGAAACAACAACTAAAAAGAGCTCGTACCGTTGCGTCGTCGGCATAACATCTGTGGGCGCTTGCCGCGCTGAACGGATCTTGTCGTTGGTGTAAAAAAAGAAGCTTAATTTGCCTGTTGAGCACACGCGCGGAGGAAGACGGCCAATACATTCAGGTGGCCTCTGGTTCGAACAATGATGCTGACGAACTTGTATTACGTGAGGAGTTGGGATAATTAAGCAAGATTACTGATGAATAATGGGTGGTGCCTATATAACCACGGGGTAATAATGGGGCTTATATTTCTTTTCCATGGATGTCACATAGCATTTTTTTGAGCTTGATTTAAAAGTTGTTTGAATTCAGTCCAGCTTAGGTGCAGCATTCTCTACACCACATCATATACGGACTCGATTCAAAAAAATAGACACATGTGAGGCAAATAGAAAATACTATGTACGTAGACTAAAGCAGTCTCTTAGAGATAGAACATGTAGAATTGTATTAGAAATGGTACATGGAACCTTGCATTGGAGCCTTTTCCTCATGAATTAGATCTAAGCAAAGACACTGCAACTGGGGACCAGCAGGTAGATAGCAATGTGAATATGTGATATGAATATATGACGTTTCCTCTGAACGTATTATGTAACAGCATCAATATTAAAGCACACACTTTCTGATACTACTATGTACGACTTTAATCATCTGTCTCTACCACCACACAATGGTCTGTCAAAACTGCAAGTATGCTGCACACTAGTAGTGAGTTTTCCTGATATGCTGGTGAATCTAGGGCAGTATGGTTGCGTACAGTCGGTAGGATTACTCTAGCCAAGTATTGTCACTTTGGCAGACATACTCCGAACAAGTGCCATGGTACAGCAGTTCTGAGAGGTGCAGCCACAGAGACGCATTGCTACGTGACTATTGTTGGGTTAATGTGCGACAGACTAGCAGTGTTTGACATGATTTCTGTATCTTCTAACTAAGAAAAGTCGAAGCCAGGCCAAATATGTAGTTCCATCAATAGCTTTTTATAAGGACTTTTGTAGAGGTTAAAGCTGCTTGTGAATGATGAGCCAAAGTCAGAATAGAGTAGTTTATGTGACTTCTCACTTGTCGACCCTCTAATAAGTTTGTTTGACGAAATTCTTAATTACCAAACAAATTTTCAAGTTTATCTAACAAGTCAATTGTTTGGGTTTCTTCAAGAAGCTGTAGCTAGACCAAGTTTGATTAATAGAGAGAGAAAAATATGGGAAGTTGAGTTGTGACACTGGAGACCTACATTTGTGGCACAAACCCTAGAAGATTCCACGAACGTATATGTTTATACAAGTCTACATGTATGGAAAGCTTTTTTTTTTTCCCAATACAATTTTACAAACAAAATTGACATGTGACCTTCTAATTTCACCTCGAATGTCAGACTCACTTATCAATCACTATTTATAAAAAAATATCATAGTACACATAGCAACACTCACTTTATGTGTGAGAGTAAATTCGAAGTACAAGATGGGAAGGCAAATCATACATGCCTAGTTGGCTACCTTTGCAATCATTCAAAAGCAGATGGTACATTAGTATGAATACATGCAACCACATAACTACCGCTACATTGTACTGTAGCGTTGATGAAAGCCTCCAACGAAATGAAACGACTCGAATCAGGAAATTTTGGGTCGATTTGAGCTGCTGCTGCATGCTTTTCGTTTTCATTTGACCTACCAATTCTTAGCATGCATGTGAGTCGTTTGACATGTTCTTTTTCTTCGACAGTTTTGCATCCACGAAATTAAGTAGGCACACAAACAATCTTATTAGGCTGTTATTGTAATATCAAACGCTTACAAGTTGTTGCTAGGGTTAATTGTTACTCTCTCCAATTTCAAATACTCATCGTTTTAGTATAGAAGGCTTAATTTACAAATATTTGTCATTTCACATTTTCCAAACATTTTTTTTTTCTAAAAAAACCTTGTTAAATATCAGTAACTACAAATGTACTTCCATAACAGAGACTAAGGGAGGGTTATAAGTTAAGAGTAAACAAATATTAATATAGTTAATTTAACTTGTATGTGTAATGTGTTGTCTTATACAAAATAATGAGGAGGTATTTGGTTCAAAGATTTTTTTATCTTATTTTCATTACTCATAAAGAGTATATGTTGCTTATTGTTTAATTAAATTATTTTGTACTCACAATATCTATATTGAAAATACATTTAGTGAAAATGTCAATACATTTAAGTTAGATATATTTCTAAACCATTCCACATGCATATACATTGGATAATGTAATCATAATTCCAAAACAAACACCACTTAAATATTTTGGACGGGTGACAGTACTTGAGTTAGCAAGTCCTGGAAGTAGAAAACCTGAAGTCAATCACATGACCAACTATATGACAGTACGGCATTCCGCTCGGGTGCATGTCTTGAAAAAGAACAGAAAAGGGGGGAAAAAAAAGTGAGGATCGCTTTATTGCCGTCAGATTCATTCTCGAACAACAGCTCATCATTCTCATGATCCGGACCTAGTGCAATCACAATTATATTCAAACTGCAAACATGTACAAGTCATCGTATCAACAATCAACACTATAAATCAAACGCCGTAGAAAAACAAGAGATAATTTTAATCCAGATCACCTACCCCATAGCCGAACAGCCAAGATGACATGAATTCCCCTGCACGGCCCTAGATCCTATAATCGAACGGCGAAGATGAGATGAGATGCAGTCCCCGTCGCAGTTCTAGTTAGGTATACACGTCCCATCACCCAGTGCCTGAAGCCAATCACATTTTGAGCTGGCACATGAGGAAGCAGGCACAGGGACTAAACATGGGCTGCCCCTCCTGGGCCATATGATGCCCACGAACTCTAGCAAAACTACAAAGGATCCCTCATGCACGGTTCTTGGACACGAAGACCACCAGCTCACACAGAACATGGTACATCTTGTTTTCACGGAATGTTTAAGCAATAATTTCCATATGTTCCATCAGAGAGCATGTCGAGCGTTTCACTCTGTGTTAAGTAATGGCGGCTTGTTTGGCACACTTCTAGACTCTGTCCTCTCCCTCTTTTGCATCAATATGTTGTATGCCCCCCTCATGTGCGTTCCCATATAGCCTGTTTGACACCCACTTCCCCTCGTATTAATTGGGTTCGATTTTGATTTTTATTTTGATTAATTCGGTACCCAAAATTGTAAAACTGAATTTTTTTGTTGGGTTAAAAATATTGCAACTACGAACGAATGCTCAACCTAAGTTGCAGTTGGGGAGGAGGGATTTTTACAACTTTGCCTCGTTTTTCTCCCAATTCCGCGCATGCCCTTGTGTTTGTGTACCATTCGTCTCGCCACCTTTGCTATTGTGGCGCTTAACGCGACATGCAGATCACAGTGAAAAGCAATAAGGATGACACCTGAGCTTGATGCAATCACTGCTTGCCTCCGCTGCTCCCCGTTGCCTTCGAACGATCGTTCATAGCCTGCCACCACCATCACCCTCCGATTGATGTCTAGGAGCGGTCCATAATCGTCCGATCAACAATGGTTTATGTGAAATTGGTATTAAATGGAATCTTGAGAAAATAATTGGGACGTAACTATTCATTCTTGGAGCATATTCCATTTCACTCTTCATTAATATGAAATCGTGTTTCTTATTCCATCTGTCACATAAGTCAAGCTCGGTCAAACACTCTCTTTGGAGCAAAGAAAACAATGCAAAATTGAGAGGGCACTCTCTAGGTGAGTCTTAGGGTATGTTTGATTAATTGCTAAAAATTGCCAAACTAATCTTTGATGATTGCCAATTGTATAGCACAACAAAAGAATTGGTTGCCTAGCAAACAGCTGGCAAGTCTCAGGATTATCAAAATTTGACAAACTAATACATGGTTCACTTATCATTGAGAGAGAAGTGAGATATTGGATAGCCAAATCTTGTGAGGACAAATTCCAAGCCTAAGATTTGGCTAAAAGGCTAGGAACAAAGTAGCCAAATCTGGTTATTTTATGTGGTCATGCCAAATTGTGTCACAAATCAAATAATAGCGAAATTATAATAGCACGACAATGAAACACGACTAGAACACTGCCATGGGCCGACTTCTTTCGGCCATTCCGCCGCACGGTCCACACGAGCACGAAGGGAGTTCAATATTTTAGCAGAAGAATTTATACAGCTTATTGACGTGGCAAGATGACAAGAAACAAGACACGCAAGTGCCAGAAGGGTGGGGGACGTTAGCCGAGATGAAAAAGCGATGGAATCTAACGGGGGGCTGACGCCTCACGGCCGGGCCGCGGCCCCACCCGGCCAGCTCACTGCCACCCACGCATCCCTCTCCCTCACCTCCCGGTGTACCAAACCACGCTGCCTTTCTCCCATAGCCCAATCCCACACCTCCCAATCCACACAATTTAGACTCCCAAATTTTCGAATTTTACTTACTTTGGGCCATGAACCAAACCATTGTTCACGATAATTGCTGACCAATTTGGAGCTCTGAGTCTAAATGCAAGAAAATGGAAGTGCTAGCAAGCATTGTTGTAGTTTGGAAGTTGGAACAAAAAGGAATGGATTGGATTTTTACAGAATCGAATTATTTCCCTTTTGCAACATGAAGCAAGTAAAAAAAAATTTGCTGCTTTGCAGCTCGAATTCCCCCCCACGCCCCCCCACCCCCCACAGTGTACAGATTCTAAAAAAATAAACGGAGAAAAAACAAAGCAGAAACAAAAAATTGAGCACAAGAATAGTGAGCAATGAACTAACACCTGGGTCTCATACCAGAGGCAGTAGCAATAGCAGCTGCAGTTGTAGATACACCAATCCTATGGTTATACACCACCAGCCAATTGAGTTCACCTTCGCCTCCTTCGCAGCCGAAGCCGACGATGCCATGTTATCCCCGCCAAGCAGGCCGGGCGGGGACGACAGCTTTGTCGGTGGCGTCCTCACGTTCTCGGCGGCCTCCGGTGGCATTGAGGCCGGCGGCGGCGCCACGGCAGCGACGCTAGCAACATTGCTGCTGCCGAACATCTCTTTCGGCAGGAGGACCTTGGAGACCGCGAATACGGCGACGGGGTTCTGGTCGAACACCGTGCGGGTGATGCACGCCTGGACGACGCCGGTGTCGATGGCGACGGAGCCGTTGGCCCGGGTGATGTTGAGCGTGAAGCGGCCGGCCTGGGTGAACTCGGTGGCGAGGGTGGGCTGGACGGGGTTGACGATGGACTCGAGGGAGCCGAGCGGGTAGTAGGAGTGGAGAACGTGGAAGCGGAGCACGACGGCCTTGCGGTCGGCGGGGAGGGACTGGAGGCGATCGCCGGCGGGGAGGCCGGCGAACGCGTCGTCGGTGGGGGCGAAGACGGTGATGCCAGCGCCGCGCTCGTCGGCCTCGAACTCGTCGGCGACGCCGGAGGCCTCGAGCATGGAAGCAGCTACATTGAAGGCGCGCGCGTCGGCAAGGACGCGGGTGATGTTGACGGCGGCGGGGGGTCGGCTCTCGGAGGCCGCGAGGTCGAAGCCGGAGGGAACGATGAGGCCGTCCACGGCCAGGACGCTGAGGTTGTATGGCACCGCGGTGACGGCGCCGAGCACGGTAGCATTCGACCCCGAGAACGGCGCCGGCGAGCGGACGACGGCCACAGAGGAGGCGGCGGCGGTGACATTGACCGCTCCGAGGTCGGCAGGCGCGCGGCCGGTGGTCTGGAGCAGTGTGGTCACGAGCTTGCCGGAAGAGGGCAGGCGGCGGAGGTCGGCGGGGCCGAGGTACTCGAGGAGGACGTGGTACCGGAGCACGTCGGCGAGGTCGGCGCCGGAGGAGGCCGCGAACGCCGCCGGCGAGGGCGGGAGATTGCCATTCGGCACAGCGAGCATCGTTAGCGACGACCGCCCGGCGAGCTCGCCGGCCACCGGGCTGGACTCGAGCAGCCGCGCGAAGCCGGCGAGGTCGGGGAACTCCGCGAGCACGGCCGTCACGTTCACGGCGGCCGTCGGCGGGGCCAGCGCAGCGAGAAGCGCGAGCACCCCGAGCGCGAGACTGGAGATGGGAGGGATATGTCTCCGCATCTCGCCAGTAGAGTAAAGTACAACTGACTGGAGTAGGAGTGAGGAGGTGAGATGAGAAGAGATGAGGGTAGTGAGAGGAAGGTATATTTTATTTTTTGTCTATACTTTTTTTACTAGTAAAAAAACCTGGGTTTTTGCAATTGTGTTCAGTGCAAGTTTTTTTGTTTTTTTGTTCTTTGGTGTTGTGATTTGGGTTTTTGGGGAAATTAATGGAGTGGGGTGTAGGTGGGTGGCTTGGACTGTAGCAAGGAGCAACTACGCCAGCTTCAAAGCAGTTTTCGCAAAAAGTCTGTAAATGATCCGAGTCATGTGGGTCCTGTTGACAGGTAGGTGTTGGGTGGGTCATATTCACTCCCTGATGGATGAGTATGCTACACTGTTGGATTTACTAAATTCGGACAATGTCTTGATTGGAACCGCTCTGACTCCATGGCCATCGGATGACGTAAACTACAGAAAAGAGGTAGGGAAAGAAAATTAGTGCGTGCCGTTTTTGTATCCTTTGTGGGGCTGATTAGAGAACATGTAATGTAAGTAGATAAATGGATAAAAGGACCTTCTTTATCATAAATTAGTTTGTTTTCGTTAAAAGTAGTCATAAGAGTCCAACATGATAGTGAAAAATGTTGTTGGTTTATTCTTTTTCCTGTTTTCATACTTTCAGTTCTCCTTGAGAAAAGTTAATTTCTTTTGTATTTTCTCTCCTTTTCTCATGCATCCACATGAAGCATATTTTTCCAAATATATATATTCATCCAATCTATCAGTAGATGGCGTCTATCCTCAACTTAATCTAATAGCACCAACTCAATAACTAACTATACAGTTTGAATATATAGTTGACATACATGAATATAATTATAAACCAATCTAACATTTTAGATATTTCATTAGTATCGTTTTTTCCTCCATAATTATATTGTATTTCATATAAAGTTATCATTTTGTCACGAAATTACTCTACTTTATTTTTGGTATTGCTAAAACTCATTAATGGAGTACATCAATAATATTAGTTATTCTTTTTTTATAAAGTTGCTACAATTTCTGCACGTTTTTTATGTAGTGTATTAGGTGTCTTTGCTTGTAGAAAAATTGTTACAAAAATATTTACCACAACTGAATAATCCAGTTGGTACTTGCTGTATATTAAAAACAAAGTTACTATAAAATCCCTTTGTTATTTTTGAAAGAGATTATTCGACATATAAATAATACAATTGCTATATTTTGAAAAAAAAGTAATGCATAGTCTAATTTGTTATTCTCTAATAAATAATGCATAACGAATATATGAAATCTCTAAAAAAAATATATCCAAAAAATAAGTTCATATCTAACACAAGATATATCATAATTATTTTGCTCCACTCTAACACACACCTCATATTTATTTGTTGGAAATAAAAGGATCAGTATGTGGATGCTTCATCGTTTGTCACATCCTTTGTTACTGGAAATTTGATATATATTTATTATGAACAAATAATTTTGACACACTGAATATGTATTTTCTACACATTATATAATGAATTACTATTAATAGAGTCAATCTGGCAAGAACTTTAAACACATGAAACAAATCTATAAAAAAAAATTTTGGATTTAACACAAAATACATCATTATTGGGTTTTTCCTTGCTGGAAAAAGACTCTTAATGTGCTCAACATAAGTAAAAACCCATCACATCTAATAATTATCTCGTAACAATCAGAATTTCAAATTTGCTATAACTTATGCGCATAATTGCTATAAAGCATACAAGTTATTGTTACAAGTGGAGTCAGAATTCTAATGAAAATACAAAAACACATAAAACAAAAAAATTGCAAAAACTTTTCGATCTAACACAAGGAACATCACCACTGACTTGCTCTACACCTAATGAAGCATGTCATATATGCTTGATGTGAAGAAATAAGAGAATGCAACACATAGTAACATCAACAAAAGAGGAGGAAATATCATTCGGCATTGTGAAAAAAACGGTGGTTTGTGACGACACTGGAGTAGTAGATGAAGATGTTATCATATGGGAGGAAGATGTGTTATCATAGAGAAATGAGAGGAGATTAGAAAAGAAGAGCTAGAGTTCTAATAGAAAAAGATATAGATAGTTATTAAAACTACTAGAAAATATAATTAATGTTTATATATATATATTCCCTGCCTCTCTTCGCCCACGTCCCTCGCCTCAAGCCCGCCAACTCCACCGCAACACTAGTGCGTGAAAAAAGTACTACCATGCATCATGATTAACTACTCCTATACAATGATTGACCCTATTATTTTGCCAGATCAATTATTGTTCAAATAACAAAATTCACGCAGTTAATCAACGATAGACTAGAGACAACAACCCTCTTCCCCGTCCTGATATGCACGGCCAGAGGGAATTCATGCATTTATTTGTTCCAGAATGATGAGATTTTGTTCTTCAGGTTGTAATGCTACATATTTGCAGTGTCAGGTGCTTCATTTAGAAGCTTGTAGTTTTTTGCGTAATTTTTCTTTGAACTTAAGAACTGCTGTACTGCTGTCCGCATATCACACCTTTCTTTAAAAAAAATCAAACTTTTACCTATATAATTTATTTTTCACGTGCATAGCCCTAATGTCCAATTTGTTACAAAGGTTCTTTTCAATTATCAGTGAGAAAAAGGGTGATCATGCAGCCACATAGCTCAACTAGAGTGTAAAATTAGCTAATCTATGAATTAAGTAAAATTTGTCTCTGGTTTCACTTTAAACATACTAGATAGAATTCCCACACCATTTTGATGACAATCTTTTTTTTAATTAAAGGGAACAAACAGCTTCCTCCGAAGCATAAAAAAAATTTAAGAGATTATCTCATGAGCAAGTTCTGAATTAAAAATTGGCAACGCTAGGCTATATATAATATATACAATATGAAAGTTTATACCAACTTTTTTTTAGCAACAATACATGTTTACCTTACCAATTAGCTACACATAGGTTGCTATAATATAATGAAATTTTTGTATGGATAATATATATAAAAAATAAATACGAAAATAACATAGAAGGAAAAGAAATGACAAAAATAGCACCAATTGTTGGTCCGACTGTCAATATTTTATTAATAACCATAAAATCGACACCCAAACTGTGATGGATAGAAAAACTAACAAATCATTCTTCAGACTAGCGACTGGTGAAAAAAATCCTAGTCACCACTCAGACTATCGATTGTTGAAGTACTATAAAAGGATTGCCAACCCCAGCAACTAAACCAACCAAAGAAGCAGCCAAAAAAAAGAGAGAGGAAAAAAATAGAGAGAAAGAGGAAAGATGGAGAGGAGAAAAGGAAGAGGCAAAAAAGAGAAGAGGAGGAAGAGGGTTTGAAGAAAAAAATCACAAAGTCCGCAAAAGTGAAAATATTTTAGTTTTTTCATTGTCAATAATTAGTTTAGGTCTGATTAAATTAATTGATGTTTAAGTTAATATTGTAGAAAATTTAGATATGTTTATTAAATGTAGATATAATTAGTATTTATTTTAAAACCGTTATATGAATTGTAGATATGATCTCTAGATATTTAGATTTGTTTTAGTAATTGTAGATATGATGTGTAATTGTTTTCAAATTGTTGTTGAAAATTGTGATTTGTTGTAGGAAATTTAGATCTGTTATAGAAAAATTTAGTTTTTGTGAAGTAATGATTTGTAAATGAATATTATTTATCAGTAAATTGATAAATTTATAATTTTTGGAAAAGAATAGAGTAGATATAAGTTAGGATTGTAATCGATCTAGAATGAAATTCTAATTTTAAAGTTCGTCTCGTGTTCAACCTTCATGTCTCCTATACAGTCCATTCCGTGGCCACCGATTCTCTTGTATAAAATTTGAAATGAACTAAAAATAATAGGATTTAGATTTTGTGTGAACATAATCCAATTCGAATGCACTAAGAGTAAACAAATTATTTCATGATTTGTAGGTCTGATTTGTTGATTTTCTAATTATATTAGAGATCTTATATTTGATTTTTGTAGATATTTTAAGTTGCTACAAGAATGTTGAAATTTATGGACTGTATATATTTTCTAAAGCATCACTGATCCTCAATTGCCAACAGTGAAATCCTGCGTGGTAGTGGGGTGGGCCAATGAAGCAATTTGCCTGTGCCATCTATTCAATGACGAATCGGATTAGCGACTGAAGCCCAATCGCATTTTCATCCTAGTGACTTGATATTTTTTCCAACTTCCGCCTATTTTTGAAAATGTTTTTTTTGGTACGTTACTTAAAAAAATTCATTGGTAAAATAGCTGATTAGTTTAGAATTTTTCTTTTTCATTTACATTATTTGTGAAATAGCAGGTTATTTTTGAATTTTTCTTTTTCATTTACATTATTTGTGAAATAGCAAGTTATTTTTGAATTTATTTTTCATTTATATTAACATTGGCATAATGGCACTAACCAGTGGCCACTGGTGAGCTGACTAAAGTCATTGCATTATACCTTCTCTTGTGCAAGTCACCAGTTGGGTTGGCGGTTGAAATTGTTTTTGCAATTTTCTTTAGATCTATGTTATTTTGGTATTTCTTTTTTCTTTTTAGGTTATTTGTACAAAAAATTCTAATATAATGAATTAGACACCACATGGCAAATATTCTCTCCAATCTGAAAAGAACATCATTTTTTAATTAGAAAGCCAATTTTTTTTAATTTTGACCACTAATACATTTACAAAATTATAAATTAGGTATAAGAAAATTATATGGACATATTTGTTATAAAGAGTATTTTCATAGTTTTATAATTTTTTAGTAATACATTATAATAAAAAATAATGATCATGCTTGCATCTTGAAAACTGTTTGCAGTAAAAAAAACATCTTTTTTTAGCAGAGGGATTATGTTACTACAATTTAATGGAACTTTTTTTGAAAATAACCCAAAAAAATACAAAAATAACCTACACTTAAGTTGACAAGTGCTTGTTAGTTATGGAAGCACAACAAGCAGTGCACTAGTGGTTTTGTTTTATCTAGGAATTTTAAAATTTTACGGCATATTTATTTTTAAATTATAATTTTGATTTACTAACTATTTTGATCATTATAATTATGAAGTCAAAACGGTCCAATCGATATAAACGGATCATCAATTAAAATTATACAAGATAAAATATCATATTATATTATATCTTAAAATATATATAAGTCCAGTTGGCAATTCGATTATATTGATCTGATTATATTAGACTCACAATTCCAACGATTCAAACAAATCGTCAGAGTTATAGATAAAAAAATATATAATTTCGAAAGCTTTCGTATAATTTAATCGTAGTTTCAGTTCAATTTTCAACTTAAATTATATTGAAACTTTTAAATTTATTCAGGATTGATATATTTTGATCTATAACTCCGATTGACATTCAATTTGAACTGATAGAATTATGAGTCCAAAACGATCATATCAGCATAATCGGATCGACAACCAAACTTATATATCTTAAGATATAATATAATATAATATTTTATTATAATTTTGATTGATGATCTATTTATATCGATCTAATCGTTTTGACTTCATAATTCTAATAGTCAAAATAAATCGTCAATCGAAATTATAATTTAAAAGATATAGATGTCAAAAAATTTTAAAATTCTTGTGCAAAACAAAATAAAAAAAAACCACCACCGATGCACTACTTGTCGTGCTTCCATAGTTCGACAAACCCCTATCCCACAATGTGGCCCGTTTGTCACACGCTGGAAACTTGACAGACTGATGTGGAGAATTATTTTTGCAAAAAAGATAAATATGGGTTATTTTTGTAATTTTTTTGGGTTATTTCTATAAAAAAATTCCAATTTAATGATCTTAGCAACCACATAATTATATTGAAACCACCGATGTTTTATTACACTTACTGCAGTTAATATGTTACTACAATTTAATGATTCTAGCGACCACATAACTATATTGTAACAGCCGATGTTTTATAACAATTACTGCAGTTAATCGATACAGGGTTTAGATAATGATAAATGCATTCCAGTACTTACAGAAATGAGTGCAATAGTACCTTCATATCTTAATTTGAATCTGTTCGACATTTCAGGCAATATTCGTAGTTCCCAGCTAAATACTTTTAGGCCCTGCAATTGCATACTTGTAGTGCTACAACAACAATGAATATTACCACTATTGAGCACTTCTAGTTAAGTTTAAATTCACTAATACACAAGCAAGAGATAATTGTCCAAACCAGCAAGACCTATCGAACCAATTTATTATCAGCATAAGAGTTTAAATTGTCTTCGCCAGATACTTTCCTAAAAAAAATTGATGTTGGCTGACGGATTTTATTCTTTTTAGATGAGTTGGTTTCTTGATAGATGAAATAGGGCACATGAAAAGGTATAACTATGGTTTCCCAGAAAAAACCTGTTTTTCTGTCATCTTTTATATTACCAAAACATTGAGTGGGCCAACCCTTTCCCTGTGAGGCGTCGTCTTCCTGATTATTTGGGGAAGCCCCAAGTTTGGTGACGCCATTGTGAAGAAGTCTGGATCCATTAACCATGCTCCATGTGCAAAAGTAGAAAACTGAAAGAAAGAACAAGCAAAAAGGCGGCTCTAAATGTGTCAAATTTCAAGAGAGGAAGAGGGAGAGTTATTCTGAACTCACCAGCTTCCTTTCGTCAAGTCTTGTCGTTTAACAAAACGGGTATACCGACCTCTCCATCCCAATCTATTAACAGTCTTGCATGTGACTGACTTCAATGATTCAAGCCTGCTTCACAGTTACAATGACGCAATTAAATGTATGGGTCTTCTGCAAAACGATATATACTCAACAAACACAGAAATGATATTACTAGGAAGAACGAATGATTTACCTTACTAATCAATGATACATCTGACCACTTGGATAATCTTTCAAAAGATTTGCCGTTGGGCAGCTTCCCGACCATGTACTACAATATGAGAACATCTTGATAATAGATGAGCCTTGTACCAAGTTACAACATAGACCGTCACTAAAGAATGAACAAAAGAAAAAAGAAAAATAGTACCAATGCCCAATCTGAGCAAAACGAATAAATTAATTCAAAACCAACAATGTCTGTCTTCCCTTCAAAATTTATGTGTGACCATGACTGGCTAATTGAGTCATGCACAAGGAGCACTACCACACCAAATGGATTGACACTACATTGACAATGGATAGCAGCCCTACAAATGGTCAGATATATCATGACACAAGTCAAGGTGTTGTTAGCACCAGGATGGTTCAAGATTCGATGGAGTTTCATCGATGTATCTGTCATCACATGCTATACAAGGAGAAATCACCCTGGGAAGAATGGAATTGATGTACAGCCCCGAAGCAGGGGTGCTTGGAGACAGAATATTGCACCACCAGATGGCACATAAAGAATGAACAAAATTGTACTCTGATGCCAAAAAGAATTGGGTCAGTGTATCATGATGCCACTATAAGATGCTATCTAGCCTGTGCAGATCTTTCAAGCTCTGATTTGTTCAAACGGCACATGCAGTCGGGGCATGGAAAGGTGTATATAGATTCATTTGCTCGTTTCATTTCAATCCCCTTGGCATCACTGTGTGCTCTCATATTAAGCAAGTGACGTTTCAATGACCTCCACCTGCGAAAAAACAAAGCAGAACCAAGCAGAATAAAAAATCATGGCTTTAGAAATGAATAATGTGAGGTATAAGTGCTCTAGAATCTGAAAATAAAACAAACAACACTTCTGTTCAGTAAGCCTAGCAATGGCATACCCAATACGTGGATTATCAAAGAGTATGGCCAATCTTCTTTTGTCAGGTTTAATTGTCTTTGAATGCCCACCATACAAGTATCTCCTGTGGCCCATAAGGAAATGAGGGAAGTTTCCTCCTTGGGTAGTCACAAAAACTTCGCTATGAGCACAAACACCATAGTCGATAGCAGCCATCCTTGAGGAGAAATTCTGGCAATTGTGCATTATGTCAGAACAATAAATTAGAGGAGAATCCAGAAAATAAAAATTTGTAGCTAACTCTGTAATACCTTAAATGGAGCGAGTTCTTCATCTGATGCTAAAGTTTCTTTTGTTTGTAAGAGAGGAAACATTTCAATAAGAGGAGCCATGGTCTTCTCAGCTTTGTAAATCTTTCCAGAAGCCAAATAAATCACAGTATTATTGCTAAAACCCATTCCACGAAGCATTAATCCAACCTATAACACAATCACGCAAATGTTCAAGACAAATTTTGCAGTGATCATAATATGAAATTAGTGTTTTACTAGATGAAAAAAAAGAGCATGGACTACAAAAATGAGCTGACAAACAAATATCCGAAATCTCTAACAGCTGTAGCTCAGATACTACATGCCAGTGTACCTCCAAAGGTGTAAGTGGGCATTTTCCATTCATCCTTATTGCTCCTGGCCTTATTACACGTCCTCGTCTAGTAAACTTCCCTCTCCAACCTCTCTCTCTGGCTGCATCCATTTCCTTCCTCTCTTTGTCACCACCATCATAGACACAACATGAGAAAGCAACCATATCCTGCAAGAGAACAATTAGTGAATGCCCTCATCATTGCATAACACGGCAGATATACTAAAATCAAGCTTCTATGAAAGAAAAACAACCTCCTCAAACCGAAGATGCACTGCAATGTATTTCCCATTGCTTTCAGCACTTTTCTCTCTCATTCGAGAAACTAAGGTCTCAGACAAGGTCGCAATTGGATTGGAAAATTTTAAGGCTTCAAAATTAGCCAAGCATCTCAACCGTTGAACAGCAGGGGGAGCATCAAATGATAGCCGATTTGCAAAAGGTGAAATCCTGATGAGCCTGCACTTTACAACGTAGCTTCAGATTTCACAGATTCACATAACAATAAACACTGGCACTTAATAATATCTCAATAATTTATATTTATTCAGAATTGCTAACACTAGAAATTTAAAATGTCCTAACATTAGGTGACTATAAGACGGTGTAATACTGGGCCAAATAAAATGTTATAAAAATTCTTAGACCTCTAATGTGAAATGTTACATTAATTCCATTTTGGTGTTGCGTCTATAAGTTCTATATCTGATAATAGTTATCAAACAGGGAGGTAGTGCAAATCACAATTGGGGGTTGTATACATTTGTAGAAGACCAGAAGTATATTCTTACATCGTAAGAGAAGCAATCAACAAAATGAACTGTTCTGACTAATATGAATCCAAGAAAACTTCAATACCCAGTGTGTATAAGGAAAATGTCAGGAAAAAAAGAAACAACAGATGCAACATAAAATAAGATACAGCCTAAATAAATCGGCCACACATAACATTAAATGCATGAAGTAATAACCAAATTGGCTTTTAACTCACCTTTCTTCAACCAACTTAGGAAGAACAACATCTTTATAGTATTGAATAGGAGACCAAGCCTTTATCTTGAAATTGAATACATTACTCAGATTGTGACCAAACCGCTCCATTATAAACTCTGGCACCCTGTCAAGTACTCGCACATCATTTTTCAGATGTTGTACAAAGTGGTCTTCATCATAAATGTCGCTGAACTTGCTGTATCCAAAAACAAAGATCAATAATCACCTTGATGTTACAACTAGCAGAAAAATCTAATATTGACATGTGACATTTTCTTCAATTATCACAAAGCCAAATCTCATTGGTGCAAGAAACAATCATTAATATTTCCATAACCACCAGGATTGATAAAGAACTTGAAGAAAGCTTAACAGCTGAACAAAAGGCTGAGGCATCCAACCGACAAGTGCAAAATGTAAAGATGGCCAACAATATGTACAGCAGTCCAAAGATGAAGTTCTTTAAAATTAACTAATCTCGCTCTTTAAAGACTTTCTTAGTAGCACTAACTATTATTAAGCCATGAAACTCAACTTACTCAATATGACATGCAACAAGGATAACAATCCATATCTGCTTTGGTCTTTGGCCACAATATCATGTGCAGTTAACTGCAAGCAACAATGAGTGTACAGGCCATTCTAATATTCTATGTGAATTTGTACGAGTTATTGAGTGTGTTAGTTACAGGCAGAGCACAAGGATGGTGTTTCTGGTTGTTTCAAAAAGTAACAAAGATGAGTTCAACTCCATCTGCCTTACTTAGCATTAGATTCTAGAATTAAGCTAAGTCTAATACAGACAATAATCAAGCATACAAAAAATTCAACCAACAACTTTAAGGTTCTAGCTATCATAAGATTAAAAAAAAAGAGCAACATTGCATCAAACAGAGTGTTACATACAGAAAATTTCAAAAAAACATCTCTTGCATTAGCATCAAACAAGATCATCAAGCATACAGGAAGAAAAGGACGTATTATACTTATGGTGTCATGAACTTTATACTTTGACAATATACATGTGTAAAATAAGATGAGTTGAGGGAATCTGTTTGTCTCACAGGTGTTAATGGTATATGTAAAGCTTAAAAATCAAGTAAACAATCAGGCAAACAAATGTTTACTATTCTACTACCAACAAGTGGGAGGGGGGGTTGGGGCGGGGACCTGGGATCCCTCCAAATGCTGTGGAAGTGGAAATTCGGGATAATAAGAGTGGCATTCAGAAAACCAGCAACTGCAACTGCATTGCATATCTGAACCCAGATAAATAAAAGGAAGAGGGAACAAAAGTGAGCAACTCAAGCACAGAAAGACACAATGAAGAAGATAGCAACAAATGCCAATTGACATGAAGAACCATTGAGGACAGGTAACTACCGATGTCCTTTGTTGATTCAAACCACCATTTGCCTCAACATATAAGTAGCCATTTGATTCAGGCAATCCTAACAGAAGTAATGAAATATTGTTAGATACTACTTTCGACATACAAGTGTGTTACATGAAAATAAGGGTGAGAAGGAAACGAAAAACCAAACTGAACCGAACCAAACAGCCCAGAATATTGCTGTTCGGTCGGATTTTCAAGATCAGTTTTTCGGTTCAGTTCAAAAAACCATGAAATTCAAGTTGTTCAAATTATATTTTATTATTTTCTACTATTATTATAATTTTGAGTAGAGTTTACATGTTTTAGTACTTTGTTATAGTAGTTATGAAAAAAAATTGCTTTAGTTAATATATTGAATAAACCAACCAAACCAACTGAATTTTATCAATTGATTAGGTTCAGTTTGGATTTTTACTTTGGTTAATTAAATGTCCAAAATTGTAAAACCGAAATATTTAGTTCCATTAAAATATATTGTAAAACCAACCGAACCAAACAGACTGACTGCTCACCCCTACATGAAAAGGCATCCATATGGTGATAAAGTTGCAAAAAATATAGTAGTACATTGGTTATGCTCAAATATGTATGCCATCTAAAAAATATCAACACATTTGGGCAATAAATGGAAACACACACCTATAATAAAAGGAAAGAAAGGAGCAGGATAGATAACCATCAATATACACTTGTCAGCCCACATTCGTAAAGTATACTTGGTCCCCACATGCTATGGTTATATGTATGATGGGGAACTCACTAAGAGGAACTGTGACTACACCAATGGAAGCCACGAAATATTTGTTTGCTTGAAGGTACACAGGGAGGCATAGATCCGGCATATATCAAATTACAAACTTATAGGAAAAGGAGATATATATTTCTGTTTAGCATGTTTCCAATTCTTTATAATAGTAATATAACTCTGACCAAGATTTCCGTTGAAACTCTGCACATAACAATAGTTCAAGAATGCTAGACTTTGCTACAACGAATCTAAATATGTTCAGAGGTTTACATATGGTGAAAGAAACAAAGTGGCTCGATGGACTTACAATAAAGACATATCAGCACGAATAATAGCAAGCAATGCGGGAAATTAGAAATACGGACCAACCTCCACATCTGCTCTATTTTGTTTAGTCAAGAATTTTTTTTTTAAAAAAAGCACATCTAATGGAATGACATACTGTTGGTACTATTGTTCATACATGGTCGCCAGACACCACCTTTGTAAGCTTTCCTCCATACAGTTGCTAGCTACAAAAATATAACACCATGAGGGGAAAAACATGCATTCAAAATATATATAAGTTGTAAATAAGGAGTGAGCCAGACAATGACGTGCAGGGTAAAGCAAAAGGACCGTTATCAAACACATATAATAGACGATTAAACCATTAATATAACAATGTTATGACAGATAGCACAACCAGAACACATTGAATCTCCCAATATCTAATATTGCCAAATCGTGTTAAGGTTAATTTGATAGGAAAATCTATTATTTTAGACCAGTAACAAGTACTGAACCCTGCTTTTCCCCATAAGGATTAGACCAGGATATTATTTTGTAATCCCTTCCTGGAGTTGGTACTTTTGAGTTTTGGTATTTCCTGAGAGCTTATGTAGAATATGTATGACCCTGTTCAGTTATTAGGTCACCACATTTCAAGATAGCAAGAGATGCACAAGTTGATTAGGTCACCACACTCAATATACACAAGTTTCACCCTTTGATTCATGCATGCGCGCACACACAGCTCATACACCTGCATGCCACTGGCCTGCTAACCAGAATGCACACATGCAAGTTTCACAGGTTTGCATTAGAAAAATCCAAGCCATCATCATTTTAAGATAAATGGTTTGGCATTTTCAAGCACACTAAAGTACATCTTTAATTTGAGGACATAAACCTACAATGCTACATGCAGGTGACAAACAAATAAACAATGATGGAGGCTAATGCAAAAGAGCTGTCAAAAAATAATACACCAAAAGGTAAACACCTAGCCTTGCTCGTTGTCTTGCCACTAGTGCCCCTAGAACAGGAGTGTATTGTGCTTGGAATTAGGCACCTCCCGATTTTCCTTTTGTAATATCCAATGATATACCCTAGTTTATCAAGAGCAATACTATCATCGCTAATTCTCAACAATAATATAAAAAGGTATTGCAATTGCTGATCTGATGAATCACCACTCCATTAATCTAGCCCCAAGCTGTTGGTGATCTTTCAATCGAGTATTATTATAAGAGTCCCACCACCCTTAAGCAGGTTTCAACTGGCGAAATTCCCCCATACTTGTACAAACTAACTTATGAAATAAATAAAACTTACAGGCCACCCACTTGTCCATTACCATTCTCCATCCACTTGAAGAAGACCAAATCCCAATTCGACCTAATCAACAGGCATTAAATTATTGTAACCAGATACCAACCAAATAGCCACAAACACGCACTCCAATACCTCTGCTCGATCAGCACATAAGACAATCCAAGCATCCATTACACTAACCCACATCAAAATGACAAAACATTTGCACCGCGTCGCAACCCAAACCCACATGTGGCAATGGATGAGTAAGAGGAGCCACTGACCGCGTCGGTGGAGTTGTCGGCGTCCATGTCGGCGCGGAGGCGAGCGTACAGCTGCGGGCTGCGGTACACCGACCCGGGCGCGGGGCGCGAGATGATCCGCGGCACGCTGTCGAGCGGGATGGAGCCCATGTACAGCAGCATCGCCGCCACGTACAGCAGCGGCGCGAAGAGGAACACCGCCTGCCGCCGCAGCAGCGCCGCCAGCACCACCCTCGCGGCCCTCCTCGCTGCGCCGCTACACCTCACCCCCGCAGCCGCCGCTTCCATAGCAACATAAGACCCCCTCCCCGTCCCACCCTTCGCCGGAGACCTCCTCCTCGTGCCCCGCAGCGGGGACGGCGGCGGCGGAGAAGACGGCGCAGCCGCATCGCCGCCGAAGCTCCCCATGCGGCTGTACACGTGGTTCTGCATCGAAGCTTTCGGAAGCTTCCGCTACGTTAGGGTTTGTCGCGCCGCGTGATCGCTTCCGCGCGGCGCAACGGAGGGCGAGAAGCGAGAGAGGGGAGGAGGGAGAGGTGGCCGGGTGGTGGTGGTGGTGCGAACAGGGGAGGCGCAAGTGTGCGGTACGTGACCGCGTTCTGGGTCGGGTTCGAGTTCGAGTTTGAACTTTAAAGGCGTTTGGGTCTTTGACTAAATGGGTGCATCGTGCAATCGTGCATTGCCACTATGCCACTCTGCAAGTTTGGCGGTTCGGATTGTGTCGGGTCGGTTTTTGTTGCTTTGGGGAAACTAGGAATTGGGGGATTTGGGGACAGAACCGGATCCGCTAAGGTGTATACATCATGTTGTAATCAAAATGTGACTCTCCAAATTGACTCTAGTGAAAAAATAATGAGGAAGATTTTTTTTTATTTTAAAACATATTTTAATTTGAATTGTTCAATTTGTGATTGGATGGCATATGTTAGTTGCACCATGTCGTAATTGCAGTGATGATTACAACGCATCCTTGTTCCTTTTGAAGACAGTGTGTAATTGGAAAAGATAGAAAAAGAGGTCCACATCCAAATGTTAGACTGGTCTTTTAATTGGAGACATGGACAGTTAAGGTGCAAAACAAAAGGTATGCATCTTGGTCTATGGTCGTAGATTGTGAATGTGATGGATAGCTGGTAGGTGAAAGGTTCGTTGATGGCGGGATGGAGATGTAGGTGGTGCATAGTGCAGACTAAATTTAAGTTGGTAACAGATATATTAGATGTGATGGTACATATTTTGTATTGTTTGAGGGGATTATTTATGATGCAGATAAATACTAGGTCCAAATCAAATAAAAATCTCTTTTTTTTTTTATGGTCAATCCGAACAATTTATTTTAAATATAATTAGTTTCTGTATTTGTAGGATCATCGTCCAATTTTGGTCCAATAAGTGATAAAAAAAAAAAAGAAATGCGACTGTCCAAAATCTTGCGAAGATGCACGTGTGGGCCGTGTGGCACAGGGGAGCTTGAATTTATCTCTCTGGTAGTTTAGAGGTTTGGGATCTAGAGCTATGAAAGTTTGTGCTATATTGCGTCACATCCAAAAGTTTGAAAGCACAACGCCGAAGGAAAGGATACGATGTTTCTTCATGCCTCAAGCTTGCTAGGGGTGACTTGTATGTTTTTTTTTTTTCTGTCCGTATGCACTTTTATGTAAATTAAATAGGTATATCATAGTGAAGAAACACGCTAAGGATAAGTATGATTGAAGTTTTTGTAGGATAATAACGTGTAATCAGCTACAGAATTCATCAGCACATAATCTCGTCGCTGACCCTCCGTGTCGTCCACCAGAAGAGCAGAAGAATGAGGAGTGCGTCGTCTCTCGGTGTCTCTTTGTTGACGCTCTTTCTAAATCGAACTTACAACTTTTTTTACCATGTTAAATATCGAAGGAAAAAAAAAAGCCTATATTAACTCCTCTATTTTGAAAGAAAATCCAAATAATCTCCTGTACTCAAAATCAGTGTAGATTTGCTCCAAAATTAACTTTTAACTAGTTTTAACTCGTTTTCATGGGATCTTTCGCAATTTCATCTTTCAAATCTTTCTAAATTGTAATTTGCTTGAGAAAGTGTCCAATTGTACATATAGTATAAAAATTACAATTTCGCCTAATTAAAACATGTACCACAAACATTTATATTATGATCTACTTCTATAACAGAACATCCATGTAACAGAACAGCCTAATTAGAGATATGCCATATCCAGACAATAGAATATAAACACACAATAGAAAACAACAAGTCTTCAAAAAGAGTAAACAAGGTTCCACATCCAACATGGACATCTAGTATCTATTTATCTATATAATTACTAATTTCAAAGTAAATATGAGCTCTCACGTCGACCAAAAAATCAAAAAATTCTCACATTAATCAAAAAAAGATTTGATCATCTAATCCGATGATACTGAGTTATAACGGTCTATATTTACAAAATAAATCCTTAATGAATACAACTCTCAAATAAAATACTAAAAATTTGAAATTAAAATTATTAAATTTTGAAATCTTAACTGGTACAGACTCTAATCTTAAATATTAATCAAAATTCAAAATTTAGAACTAAAATATTAATTACATGAAACCTTACCAAATACAAACTCAAGGATTAGATATTAAAGATTAAAAATTTTAAATTAAAAATATTAATTTTTGAAATCTTATCTAATACAAACACTAATGCTAAATATTACAAATTAAAATTTTGATATTAAAAATATTAATTTCCTGAAAACTTGACTAAAACAAACTCTAGAATTAAAAATATTAATTTCCTAGAACTTTAACTAATACAGATTTGATACTAAATATTAACGACTAAATATTAGGAATTAAAAATATTAATTTCCTAAAAACATGACTAACACAACTTATGACTAAATATTAAAGAAAGTTAAAATTTAAAATTAAAATGATTAAATTTCTAAAATTATAAAATTCTTAACTAATACAGCTTTAGAACAAAATATCAACTTTGGTACTAAAATTATTAAATTTTTGTAACCTTAACCGATAGAAACTCGTAGACTTAATATTAAAAAATAAAAATTTGGAATTACTATAATTGAAATTTTAAAACCTTGACAAGTACAAACTTTAAGAGTAAACATTAAAAAAATTAAAAATTTGGAGTAAAAATTATTAAAATTCTGAAATCTTAGCTGATACAAATTCTAAAATTAAATATATAATAAATACGAATCATTAAAATATATTATTTTGTAATCGATTTTTCAGGAGACGTATATTTATAAAATAAGATCCCTAGTCAACTATTCAAAATTCGAAATTGAAATTATTAAATTTCTAAAATCTCAACTAATATAAACTCTAACACTAAATATTAATTAAAACTAAAAATTAGGAACTAAAATTATTCATTTAATAAAACCTTAATTAATACAAAATATATGACTAAATATAAAGAAAAATTAAAAAAATATTAAATTTCTGAAATTTGAAAATTCTTAACTAATACATCTTTGAACAAAATATTAAAAAATCATAATTAAAATTATTAAATTTCGGAAATGTTGACTAATACAAACTCTAATAGTAAATATTAGGAATAATTAAAATTTTGAAATTTCAATTGTTAAAATTCTAAAATTTTAACTAATACAAACTCTAGGATTAAATATATAATTTATTTGAATTTTTAAATATATATTATTTTTTAATCGGTCTTTGAGAAGACTGGGACTTAAAATAACACCCCAATCATAGCTCATGAAGCCCATCAAAATTTGATGATCTAGTTTGTTAAGTTCGCTCCCAAGTTTTTAGTTTATAATAAATTTGATGGTTTTATAATGACTCGCAACACATTTTTTTTGCTTTGTTAAAAATAGGTATTTCTATTTTATTCTTTTTTTAGTAAATTGTTTTTCTAAGATTTGTCTACCTATAGGTATAGTTAATTAGATATGAAAACTTTCATAACTAATGTCTGAGTATTTCAATTAGTCACTTTTTGTTTGCTCTCTAATTATTATCTTTTGTTTTGAAACAACATGAATAACTAAGTTCTTACGAACCACTCGTAGATAAGAAGTATATATATAAATAGTTGATGAAATGTGCCTTTGAATTGTTGCAGTTATATTATTAAATCACTCACATGTAGATTATTGGATTAAAAATCGATTGTCTGGCTCTACAAAAATAAAGGAAGACACATCTGTTTTTGAATTGATTTTTGCATATAGTTTTTTTTTATTACAATAGACTTATTTTTATGTCACGCATTCACAAACTGAGCAACTCTCTAATCTTTTCATATAAGAGATCTGTGTAGAAGTAAAAAAAATAATAACTTGACGTAAATTTCAAACAAAATATAGATTAAAAATTAATTGAAAGTGTACTGTCCTGTATATATAAGGTAAATTTTCAAATTCATAGATCAATTATATTTTGTAATATTCGAATTCATATCGTTCAAGTTTTTTTATTTGGAGCGAATAGCATTTTTATTTTTATTCCTAATTTAGTTTAGATTCATGTGGATCAAATTTTTGTATTGCTAATCCAATTAAGTATTATTAATTTTGAAAACTAGCTTGTGGAAGTGTATCGGTTGACGACTTTATAATAAATTCTAGTGATATTAGAAATACCACATTAATCTAACACGACATAAAAATACTCAAAATTCTCACATTATTCTTATAAAAAGAAAATTTATTAGAAATTCTGACATTAAACGGAAAAAATAAAAAAATTATATTTAATTCATTATATTTATAACGGTATAGATTCGTTATATTTATAACGGTATAGATTCATTATATAAAAATTATATCCAAAATTAATTTTATTTTCTATTATGATGAAAATTCATGTAAAAAATTATATTTAAAATTAAAATTAATATCTTTATAAATATAGATTACATTTTAAACTATATAAAGACTAATCATACAATTACGTGAAATTTTAACTAGTTATACAAAGAGAGAACTTGAACTCTGATCCAACATTAGACTGAACCGATCCATGGCACTGACAGATGACACTTTAGTTCTTGATCTTCTTCTTGGACCTCGGCTGAAAAAGAAAGATATAAAAATACATTAGATGAAAGAGTTGTGCATTCGTTACAGAGTTACAGTATGCATTTATGACATCAGCTGTCAGTAATAACCTGTCTGCAGCCTCTGAATTTACTAACTTTCAACTATCTCCGTTCTAAAATGCTACATTTATTCTTAAGTATGTATCATTTTTTGAAATCATTTTTTATAAATATGTGTTAATTTATAAATTATAATTAAACCATCTCATACTACCTTTATTAAATTAGATGGTTAAGACTTGTATGTCTTGTATGTATGTGTAATTGAAATTAATTTGTACATGTATTTATTAGGAGTATTCTTTATATGTGTTATGATTGACTTGGTAACCATAATTAGTATTTGAGCAGTAGTGTATGCTTCAAGCACATATTGGCAACCAACTGATCGAGTATTATGATTTTTATTAGTAACTGGTTATATTTTTTTGCCACTAATAATACATAAATAAGTTCAGAGTGTTTGGCATAATTTTTAATCCTGTATTATTGTTGGAGTACAAGGTTACTAATGTGAAACGTAGAAATAATCATTTCTATTAGTTCATCATTTATAATTTCTTATTTACAGAGTTTTAATTGAGAGATTATACGATGGAAAGTTAAATTATATTCTATAATAGACTTAAAATCTTGGAAGCGCAAGTTTAGCCAATCATAAGGTGCTTCAGGGAGAATAATGACCTTTTGTTGATTAAAAAAAAAAAATCCTTCGGAGATTGTCATAATATAAGTAGATCCTTCTTATTAAGATACTCATTTTTTAGATTTTTGTTTAGATGATGCAGAAGAAAAATCAAGCTTTTGCCTTTTGGGTGTTGGTATTCTTGGAACGAAGAACAACTAATTCACTGGAATCATTCAAGGTTAAATGGATTTCAACATCAAGAGCTCATGTCAAATAATTACTTACATCAAGAGTGAAGTCAGTAAATTTTTTTCTTTTTATGTATGACATTTGATTTTTCCAATTTATAGCGATTCGTATTGATAACATGTTGTCATGTAGTTTTCACATGTACTTTTGATAACAAACACATATAATAATGAACAAACATAGGAAAGGTAGAGAAAAACAAATTTCTTTATTTTATTGATTCTCTCTTTACCATATATAGAACACTTAGGGGTATTAGTAATGTTCATATAATGATATTTATAACAAAAAGTTGATGTTGACAAAATATGTATAGATTTTGAAAATAGAGGGGGTGAAATGCTCAGTTTGAAAGTAGAAGGATTATCTAGCTTTTTTTTTAAAGTGATGTAGACCTGCCAACAAAGAAGCCCGTCGAGCTCAGTCGGTAGAGCGCAAGGACCTTAACCTTGTGATGGTGGATTCGACCCGGGATACAGCTAATGAACAAAAATCCAAAGGTAATATCACCAAAAACTGAAATTTCACCTTGTACTTTGCAAAATGCAGTAACAGCATATAATAGGATCTTTCAGATTAGCGTTTGAACATAGAGGTGCTGGCGCAAGGCAGACAGTAAACTGTTTCAACACAAACATATTTGAAGACAATTTATCTGAGCAACCTGCAACATTGCTCCATGTAAAGTACAACAACATCTCCATGTCAAGTACCAACAACATCAGGAGTACTACAATTAATTGCCTAGATACAAAGCACAAACGGGAAAATATCATGAAGACATGAATGGCGCACAAATCCTAATGAAACTGCCAACAGCAATTGCCTAGAGTTTCCAATACAAAGCTGAATAAACTTGCTTCAGCGGGAACACTCATGTTCTCAGCAGTCTTCTGATCACTTGAAGATTCCTGAGGCTGTTTTCCTGAAGATGTCTCGCACCTATTTGTGGCAACACAAGCATGTCAATGGCAATGTTGAAAGCATTTAAACTGGTACAAAAATGATAGTCAGTTGCATCCCCACTCCTTATTGCTAGGAACACAAAAAGTATGCCTAAAGAAATTGACAAAAATTACCTGTTTTGATGAAAGGCCAATGTTTTCCAAATCTGCAAGCTGTCAATCAAAATTTTATCTTAGAATATGATAAATCCAAGCTATCTATACAGTCAGAACTATTTCTCAGTCTAGATAGAATCTTACATATTTGAATGGTCTAGGAGAATCCTCCCGCAGCTCAAGTATGTATTCTGCCCTTTTTTCACCAATGCCCTAGTAAAGAAGTTTAAAATTAGTCAGAAAAGAATTAACTACCACAATAGTTATCTTATTACTAGTAGATTACCATACCTTCAATTGCACTAGCTCTTCCCTGCATCCATGGATGAGCAAAGTGAATAATTAGCAAGCCAGTGAAGATGTTTTGACAGTCTCTAAATATAGCATTCAATTATTGCATATTTTACCAACTTAACTGTCCAACAAAGATAGGAACACAAAGAATTGGCCTTTTGTGCTGAGCATTTCATTGATGAAGAACACAAAGAACAGGATCAAAAGTGCAATACATAGAAGATTTGCATAAGATTTTAGATATTATCAGCATAACACATCCATATAATTTTGACCTCTGACTTGAACTTACATCCTAGAGGAGCAATTTACTAGGATTAAAATCTTCTAATCACTGCAACTGTCAAATAGATAACGATACTGAATGGGATGATCAACAAAAAAATGTAGGATTTGCACTTACTTGTTTGCAACATTTAAGAAGTCAAGATACTGCTGAATAAGAGACTCCTGAAAATTGGTACAAACATATAAGCAATATTGAACAATTAACTGATTGCTGGTACATGAAATGGGCAGGGAAACGACACAGACCTTCAGATTAGATCCCAGTGCATTGAATTTGTCAAGTGGTGTAGCACTAGGAGTGTTCTCACCTACATTACATGTGACTACTGATATTTTGGGCTCCAAGGAAAAGGCAATGCTCCTACCATCGTCGGTCGGATGATTTACAGACACTATGTTTGAGGAAATTGGGGAAAGAGCTTTCCTAATAGAAGATTCTGACTTGTCCTCTTTGCAACAAATTACTGAAGGGAGAACTGCTGTACCCCGAACATAAGCATCAGACTTGCATTCAAAAAGACAAAAACACACGTAAAGTCACAACGTTTGCTCTAAGTAAATTTGCACCACAGACCTTTCTTTGTGGAATTTACTTCCTCCTGTGTGTGCTCTCTTACACTTTCAGCTGGAGTACCGACTGCTGGATCAAACAGTATCCTGTTCAAAAGAATATCAAGAACTAATAACTCCATGTGCTCTCATATAGTCTGTAGAGAAAGTGAGTGATCAGAAACACTAACTTCTTGATTTTTACACCATCTTGATCCATTGCCTTAGCTCTACCAGAAACCCTCGCAGATGCATGCTTCATATGGCTCATGGATGAAGGAGTCTTGCCTGTTGGTGAGAAAAGTCCATCCATTCTATAGATGCTCTTTGTTTTCCCCTTCGATTCCAACCAAGCTCGCAATTTGGCTTCCATATCAACCTTTATTTTAGGAGTCTCTTGCTTGCTTGCAGAACCTGTGTAATTCACAATATGACGCGAGCGAGCAGCCAGACTTACTGTGTGAATTGCCTCCTGATATTCAACTGGATTCTGAAACAAACCCCAAAGAAACAATCAGCAACAATTTATGAAACAGAACTTCTAGAAATATCTTGAGCGGAAGTCACCAGGCAAGCTATCATTAGAGCACAGCTATTGCCACCTAGAGAATCTTGTAGAATGCGGGTTAGCTTGCTTTCCCGGTAAGGTACCCTTGGCTCATTCTTATTGAGAGCTGATATGACATTGGATAATGCAAACAACGACCGGTTAATCTTGGCACTTTCTTGAAGACGGATCCCCTCGTTGCCGGTTCTTCGATTGTCTTCATTACCTGGCAAGACAAATCACACACAAAAAGGTCATAAACTAGAGGTGCAAAGCACAATCACTTGTTGTTCCAAGAAATCTTACCAGCCAAATCTATGAGATTAAGTTTTCCTTTAACAACATCACTGCTGATCCTGACAGAAAGCACAGCATGACTTCGACTCGAAACGTCATTGAGGCCAGTGTGGGCGACTTTCCTCCTCTGTACACCTATAGAGTAGACCTCGTGGAACTCCTCCATAGACCGCACAGGGACCTTCAACCATCAAAAGATGATGATAATAAGCCCACTGCACAAGCTACATTTCAACAAACACATTCAAGCACCGCCGAGCCCTGACACATTACCCAGGACAGGCCCTTCAGCTGCAAGTTGCCATCCTTGTCGTCCAAGGCCATGATCTCTCTTGCCTTGGGCTCCAGCAAGTCATAGCACCGCTCCATATACACTTCATAGTACGAGATCTCCACCGAGCACCACGTGCCCGTGCAGAGCGCCAGGACGGTCGACACGGCCAAGGGAATGAGCCCCGGCGAGTCCTCCGTGCCCTACACAGTAGCCTCGTTTTAGTAATCTGGCATAGGCTAATCCCATATCAGCCGCAATTTGTAAAACACATCGCGGTCAGCAAATAATGGCTACCTGCATTGTGTACGTCTTGCCACTGCCGGTTGCCCCGTACGCGAAGACCGTCGCATTGAACCCCTCGAAGATGCCCGGGAGCACGGCGCTGACTTCCTGCTCAAATATCTCGCTGACGCGGTCCTCTTGGCCAAAGAAAGCGTCCAGCTTATAGCACTCATTGCGGCTGCAAAGTACGACAGAGCAAACTACAACACATCAAATCTGTAGCCTATGCACAACACAAAGTTAAAATCTTTCTCAAATAAGACCCCACTTTGTAACAATCATACAGAAAAGGCAGTGAAATGCCGGGACGTGAGTGACAAAAGTCACATAACTGCGACAATTAGGACAAGAACGAGCCAACAAGGTGTACCTCGTGAACTGGTCCTTGAGCTGAACGGTGACCTCGCCGCCGGGGTGGCTGCCGAGGAGGGAAACGCAGGGGGGCGCCGCGGAGCCGGCCTCCGACGGGAGGAACGGGCGCACGCGCAGAACGACACGCACTTGCTGCGAAGACGTGGTGGTTGTTGCGGAGCTCGCCATGGGAGAAGCTTCTTACAGAGGCTGTGAGAGAGGCGGAGAGGAGTTCGTGTGGGAATGGGATTTGGGCGACCGTTGGGAAGTGGGCGGGGAAGGGGTTCAAATTTGAACAACGGAGGCGGTGTGGTGGACCCGCGGGTGGAATAAATTAACAGTGGTTCGAAGAGGTGGATACGGCTGCTGCTGCTGCAGGGACGCCAAGGAGTGTGGCCGTGTCCTTGAGGCGTTCTTCGATCTGCGCCGCATTGCGTATGTTGGGTTGTGTTTGGATTTGATTGTCGGATTGTACTGCGACTCGCTTCCTCCTCCACTACAAACAGTACCAACTAAAAAGATTCTATCTATCACAAAAATCTATTTTTATTGGATAAAATTATAATTATGATTAACAAATTTTGTTGGCAAAATAATATTGGTCTTGGGATAAACAAAAGGAATCTCAATACTTTGGAGTGGAGTTTAAATGTTGGAGCCAATAACGAAACATGTGTAGGGAATATTGTGTGAAATAATAATCATTTGGTTATAAAAAAAAAGAGTGGTGTAACACAATGATGTGTTTTATTGAAAGTGAAGAATAGAGATAAATAAGGTTTATATAGGTTTGGTGATTGTTTTATAAAAAATCAACAGTTAGGATAGAAGCAAGAAGATATTAGGTCTTTGAAACATCTTTTGAAATGCTTATATTTTCTCACTTGCTTTAACCACAACCATGTAATAACTAATCCGGGAGTTCTGAAAGCTAAAACAATACAAATGTGTCCTTTCTTTTAGGCACAACAAGAACTCGACTCCATCGTAGTCTGGTTTATTCTCATGTCCAATTATAATTATGAATGATAGAGTAGATCATATATGAAAGTCCATGTGAAAAGCAATTTTTTTAGAAGTTTTTTTATATTCATTAATAGGTAGAATTTTGAAATTCTACATAGGTGGGGGCATATTTGAGTTTATTACCACACTTTGTCTAACCAAAATATGATATTTAATATCTCCTATGACCATTGTTTAGTTTGTGATAAAAATGTAACAAAAGAATCTATATGTCATACTCACCATTTTTACCTTAAAAAATGTGAAAAATGTGATGCATCACACTTAGATATAGCATTCCACTAAATTATTTTGTTAAAATATTACTAAGAACTAAACATATCCCAATATATATGAAGATATTTGAACAACACTCGTTCTAAATTCTTACTCGTTTAGTTTGATAGTGCCCAGATCTGATCCGTGGGTTGTAATTTAGTCAATGTACTACATAATTAATGAAGTCTCCCCTGTGTAATCTCAATGAAAACAAAGGTGTTATTCATATTGGCAAAAGGAGTATCAATAAAGTCTGAAAGCTACTAATTTATAGTGTCTCAATCCAACCCCATTGATAGATTCTGTCTAATAAAAGTTGAAAGCTTGTCATAAAAAAAGTTTGAAGTCAAATCTTTTGTCACTGTAGTGTTAATTTGAAAAAAAAAAAAATTCTATCAGTCACCTTATGCATTCACTATCTGATAGTAGATATAGTCATAGAGAGATTCTTTGATTGAGCGTCAATATTTTTAAGAATTTTTCTTGGCTATTTTGTCTAGGCACGGTGATGGCACAAATCAAAAAAATCTCTAAACAAATTTCATATCATTTATTTCTAAACAAGAAGATGAAGAAAACAACCTCGTAAGCTAGTGTCAATGGATAATTACAAGGAAATGATCGCACACAAAATATTGTTATCAACCTTTTTCCCCTCTGACTCACCCTCTTATTTTCTTCTCTCTCCATGTTGAGGTGTTGGAGACATAAAGTGACGGTGATGTGTAGAGAACATATTCTTGATTTTGAGAGAGATCATATGCTCTAAAATAATAAAATAAAAAAGAATATTATATTTTGATAAAGAACATATTTCAAAATATTCTAAATTAAGGGCGACAGTTCTAACCATCATCCAAAGAGAAACTATTCAAACCTTTTATACAAAAAATCGTTATGCTTCTTAACCCAATGCACTTCTACCAATCATTGCTTTTCGTAGCGTTTAAGCAGAAGTTTTGATGAAACAGATGATGCTGCTCTTGCTAAAATAACAAATAAAAAACTTTAAGAATGTGTAGGACCTACTAAGTATTTATTTTTTCTTAAAAAATTAATATATTTATATTACACATTTAAAATTAAAGTTAATCACCACCTGCTTTCTCCTCCTCACTTATTCTTCTCCCTCCCCTTCTTAATCCCCTGCCGCCGTTGCCTCCTCATGCCTCTTCTCTTCTCTCATCAGCCACCGCCGCTCACAGCTGGTAGCACCTTCGCCATCATGACCTTGTCTTTTCTGTCACCTATCTTTCTCACCAGCCGCCACTATCACTACCGCAGCCTCGCCATAACCATCACCGCCATCGTAGAAATTAAGGATGGGAGTTAAGTAATTCTCGAGAGCTAAACCTAAAAAGAAAGTTTTATTCATGATAGAAAGGTAAATGCAAAATAAAAAAATAGATAACTTCCCATTAGTAAAACTCTAAAATATAATATTAATTGTAACAAATAGCATAATTGTGTAATCTATCTATATTATTACTAATTTTAGAGTAAATTTGAGTTCCCACATTTATCAAATTAAGAAATTCTCACGTTAATCGAAAAAGCAAAAATCTGACCATCTACTATCATTGCTTTTCCGCAGCAATTAAGCTTGGAGTTTTTTTTACTGAAACAGCTGGTGCAAATCTTCCTTAAAAAACAAAGCAAAAACTTCCTTCTTCCTCAACAACAAATAGCTGATGCAAATGGGAATTAGGTGAGAGCTGAGCAGATAAATCTGCAGACAGAGAACATGCGCCGAAGAGATTAAAAGCGAGCAATGCGCCAAAACAAGCGTGCCGCATGAGCACATCAATACTAATGCCACACGATCTGCTTTTCTTGCTTGGGCCGGGTTGGGTCCCTTGATATAATTGGGGCCATGGCCATGATTAAAGTTGGCTGCAGGTGTCCCCTCTTTTCACATAGTCCAGTGTGTCAAAACTTAGCTGGACATGCCTCCTCAAATTAATGTGAAAGGTCGCCGGATCACATTCCGCTACTGTCAACTTCATAGTTTTCATACTTTGCAGCACAAGATTTAAGCTTCCTGTTTGGCTGAATTGGAGTTGGAGCTATTCTGTCGAATAAGACAATTTTATTTGGTGGTTTATCTGAAATCAAGTTAGAATTAGGATATCTTTACATTAGAAGTTAGAATAGGACTTAAGATGTTCCAACAACTTTAATTTTCAAATTTACAACATATCATAAAATTAGAGATAATTATAGAACTATGTTATTGGTTACAAGTTATAGTTAATATTATGTTCTATTTGTAAAATATAAATATCATTTAAAAACATAAAATAGAGATAATGGAGTTTTTGTCAAACACTTTCAAACTTTCGACTTCTAGCCTATTTGAAGTTAGAATTATATGATTTTGATTTTTCAGTGATAGAAACCAAAAGCCAAAAGCCGGGTTAAATATAACCTTACACTCAGTAATCTAAAGGGGTTGAAATTTGATTTCTAATCGCTATCAAAAATATTATGTGTCTTGCTAATTGGCTTAGAAACAGAAAGTAGAATAGTAGTACATACTAATAAGGTAGAGCGCCTAGTGTATCGGTAGTAACAGTGCCTGTAAAGATCCGAGATATCTGAGATGCAGGTTGCAGCAAGGGCTACAGTGCCTTTAGCAGGGTCACTATGTGAGGTGGCTTTTGTTCTTAATGATTTAAGGCATTGTGGTAGGCCATGCTGCTCAACGACTTATCATGTCACTGAATGAATCCTGGCCAACTAACACCTTTAAAGTTCACGTCTATACCCATCTCAGCTCTTTTCGTTATATTTTCCCAGTTAAAGATGCGCCCCGAGACTCCCCAGTCCAAAACTTTCTAGGTTTAGAGGCTATTTGATTCATATTTTTTCTAATAAATGTTCTTATTAGAATCTATTTAAAACTTATTTGGAAATTATATGATTAGTGTTCTCATCGTCTTTGCACTCACACGTTGTTTTACTCAGGCATGTTTAAAAGTCTCAAACAGTAAAAATTGAGTGACTAAGTAAACTAAATATATTTGATTAACTCTTTGCAAACCAAAATAAACCAATTTAATACTTTCTTGGTTAAGTAAAATTTTTAAAAACTCAAACAAATCTTAAACATACCTAAAATTACAGACACATAGGTGAAGACTCGAACAAACCAGTCTCCCGTCTCCGTCTTGGTTACATGGACCTGAACCAGAAGCAGGAAGTCTCCCCCTTGGCAGTGGCAGATAAAAAAATAGCATTTACTATTCTTTTCTACCATAACATGATGACTTTTCCCAGAGACTGATAAAAGCACCTACTTTTCCTCAGATTCTGCATTCAGCCACTTTCCTCTCTGGATTTCAGCTCCACTCTCCAAGAACAGCGTGCTACCGGCAAGAAACATGATTATTTATAACAAAAAAAAAGCTTCATAATTCTGTGAAAAATGAGTTCACGGTGGAAAAAGGACAGCAGGAGGACAGAATTCTCCAAAACCTGTACATTACTAGAACTACAGCAGAGAATACTGCAAAACATGACAAGAAAATACTTACAAAACAGATAGCTTCATGAATAGATTATTTCAGTGACAAGAAGAGTATACAAAAGTGTAATATTCTTGGGAAAATTTACCTTGGAAAAAAGAAGAAAAACCTGTCCTTCCTTACGATTTTTGCTCATAGATCTATACAGCTCCCATCCGATCCGAGGAGGGAAACAAAGAACACTGAACGAACAAATGGAACACGAAAAGAATTCAGACCCTTGGCAATTGGCAAGCTAGAAAACCTGTGCTAGCTGCTGAAATGATCAGACAATCAGATGCATCTCAGTGGGCTACGGCGACCCGGGACTGCAAGGTGATGCTCTTCTGGCTCGGCATGGCGAGCATGGCGGTGTGGTCCAAGAAGTCCTTCAGCTCCACCACGGCCTGCAGTATCCTGCGCAAGTCATCGGCGCACATGAATCCGGCCGCGCCCAGCCGTCGGACGGCGTAGACGTAGATGGTGAGGTAGCCTTTCCTAAACTTGAAGCGCGCCATCTCGCTGCCGGTGAGCCCGCGGATGAGCTTCTTGTTAACGTCCCCGAGCGGGATCATGGCCGGCCAGAGCTGGTCCACGGCCGACTTCATGCTCTCGGACTCGAACACGAAGAGCACCACCTTGGACTTCTTGGTGCCCAGGCCGAGCGTCAGGGTGTGCCACGCCTGGTGCGCCAGGATGGTGAAGCTGGTGGGCATGTAGGTGGTGGTCGACGGGAACGGCAGGCTCTGGCACTCGCTCAGGTACGACGGCGGGATGTCGAGGAGCCGCAGAAGCTCCAGCGGCGATGCCCGCCGCACCGTGAACGACTTCACAATGAACTGCCCGCCGAACCGGAGGCCCTTCACGTCGGTGCATGGCTTGAAGTGCGGCTCCGTGCTCGCCTGCTTGTGCTTGTGCTTGTGCTTGTGCTTGTGCTGCTTCGTCTTCTCCTCTGCCATGGTAGGCTCTCTGCTCTGGAGCACTGAGCTGTGCCTGCCTGGGGGCTCACAGAAAAGGCTGTGATGAGAAGTCCCACTCCCACTCCCACCTTTCTTCTCCTCGCTGTGCTTCTGGTACCATATCACGATGTAGTCAGAGTGAAGGACCATCCACTTGGGCATTAAGAAAGAGCTTAACTTTACCAATTCTTATAATTAAACTGGTCAGAGAGTAAGCAACCGTGGTTGGCACTGCCTCCATATATCCTTGTCGTATAAACAATAAAACGCGTTACAGATGTAAGATGTTGTTTAGCAACTACGTACGCACAAGCGTGCATAGTTGTAGCCCTACGTAGGAACCCGACTAAGATGATGCTTCCGGGATGCCTACTTAAAAGGCAACACAGAATACAGAATAAGTTTCAGACAAAATAATGAGACCATGTATGAGCACATCTTGTCCTAGCTGTTCAGAATGATGGATTGATTTCTTAGAGCGATAGAAAATTAAGCAGAAAGGGGAATGTTAATCTAGCTAGGGCATCCAATCAGAGAATTAAGAATGGGAGCTGCATAAAACAAATACAAGCGTACTTGATAGCAATTGATCCTGTAAGAATCCAATGTTCTTGAGAGGCACTTTCTGAAGAAACAGGGACAAGACTCAGCAGATATGGTGAACTGTAACTTTAGACTGCTGTTGTGTCCGCAGATTTGTCGGAGACTGATCAGGTGAAGGTGTTGATAAATATTTGGTTATTCGTCACTGATGGCTCTTCCTACACTTAGAAGGATGGTATGCTTAAAAGAGAATCCATTGAAGAATTATTGCAACAATGACAGCGCAACAACTAATGGCTATCCTAACACAATTAGAGCTTACTGAAAATTGATATTGTATTGGAAGCTTCCCAAATCTCCAACCAATTATTCTTCTGTTGGGTACATGCATGTCTCTTCTTGATATAGTAAGGGCTTCTTTTCATCAGTAATCAGTGTACAGCTTTCATCATTTAAGACAGAACGATTGATCTTTCAAGTCCCAAATGAGGCCATTCAACAACAGTTTTGCATAGCTCATATCAATTGGATGAGACAACACAAATCCATGGTACCGAGTTTTGGTTATCTTATCTATGTATGCTTAAAAATGGTGGATCTCCAAATCTAGTAGAATTCCAGGCAACAAACCAAAGCTATCATATACATGATACATCATATTTCAATTTATTGCAACTACCATATTGAAAGTCCATTGTTTTGGATGCTAACCCTTCTATTTTTATGTTAATTTGGATCATAGTGGAGTGAGAAGACCCCTAGTCTAAATCCTATTTGGTGGTTCTTGTTAAGCTTAAGTACATCTCAAATGTAGAGATGGATAGTGATTTTTTCCACTGCAGCAACCAATTGTGACATAATAAATGCCCTAGTCTAGATCAATCCACATCAACCTATAACTTAATGACATCAATAAACCAGAAATCTCATGATTTGAAAGCTCAACCACTAAATTCAACTAAGGATATCAGAGAAGATGTCAAAGGTCAGAATCAGAGCTGGCCTTGTCTACTAGTAAAATGGAAGAAAATCATAATTAAGCTTGAGAGCATTAATGCACCAACTAAAGAGTTAGTCTTAGATAGTTGACCTTCTGGGTATGACCAGAGTGTCATATGAATTATGAAATGATGATAAGCACCCCTTGACAGAGGCGCACATTTCCTACGCACACAATCAGTTCAACAATTTTAGTATGATCAGGAGCATTTGTCAAAATGACCATCTAATTTTAGTGAAAACATCTGTCAAACTTCATCTTCAATCTCCATGTAAATCATTAAAAACAATCATGTTCAGCATGCACAAAATAGCAAAATGGAAGAAAATCGTAATTAAACTTGAGAGCATTAACTAAAGAGTTAGTCTTAGATAGTTGACCATATGGGTTAAGGTATGACTGGAGTGTCATATGGATTATGAAATGATGATAAGCACCCCTTGACAGAGGCTCACACTTCCTACGCACTCAATCAATTCAACAATTTTAGTATGATCAGGAGCATTTGTGAAAATGACGGTCCAATTTTAGTGGAAATATCTGTCAAACTTCATCTCCAATCTCCATGTAAATCATTAAAAACAATCATGTTCAGCATGCACAAAATACAGCAAAACTACATATAAACATCTATTGGAAAGTAAATCCGTCTGTCTCAGAAATTGCTTGAGCTCAAAATATTTCAAATGGAAATTTAGTGTTCTTAGTGAAGGCAGAACTGAAAACCTGTTAAAGAATCTTGGTGGGAACATAATGCATACACAATTAAAGCAAAGCAAGTGCAAGAAGCAGGCGATCCAATGCAGATCATCCAGTACCAAATAAACTAGGCGGATAGAGAAAGAATAACAGAAATCTGCGGCCAATTGTTTGTTAAAAGCTCAATCCTTTTGATGAAGAATCAGGTACTTCAAATCTTTAATGTTTTATAGGTGCTACAGTGGCTACTTATGTAGCTAAATTGCAACTATGAACCTCTTTGAAGGCAAATGGAGGGAGGACAAAGGCTATCTGCTTATTTCGCTTCCAGGAAAGATAAGGACGGGCAAGGCAACAAAGTCTTAATTTTGGTTTGTCATGCTTAGGAGCTGCCCCTTTCTCTACAAAAACATGTATATATGTGAATTCAGCCGCACATGCTGTATATGTGGAACATATAAACACAAATCTGACCCTACATGCCATTCACTATATTTAATGCCACTAAGGACCGACCGTGGTTGAAGCTCACTAATAATTGTTTAAAATTGATTGTGTTTGAGATGCAAAGGCCAACCATAGCAGCAGCTATGAGCATGAAACAATTTGGATTGCACCACCAAGCAGATACAAATTAACCATGAAAACTAAGCAGATATAAATGAAAGCATCTCACTACAAGCAAAGCAAGCAAGCAGTAGAATTCTGAAGTACTATATCAAGAAGGGTTCAAGAGCTCATACCTGCAAGTGGCAGACCCCAACGAAATAACAAAACTTACTGGGGAATTCCCTCGAACACCTGGGCTTCACATATACACACACGGAACTTGTCATCTCGAGGCACGCGCCTGCCTCAGATTGGCTGACCCAGTAGCGTCTGAGCGAGGCAGGGAGCCAAGAACAACACCCGGCAAGTGCCAACATGTCACTCCGAAAAACTCATGGTTGGGATAGATACAAGAATCCCAGAGGGCCGCAGGGTATCGACGCAATGCCGCGCTTGCGCTTGGCACCCGACCAGGTCGCCTGCAAGTGCTCCGATCCACTGCTACTTCATCCATGGGCACCGGGCCACCGAGACACGGACTTGTCTTCGTTTCAGGAGATGAGTGACGAGGAGACGTGGACTCGAGCCATGCAATTTCCAAGAGAGAATGACATGGATCGGCCCATCAAGACCGATGGTTTTGTAACATACAAATTGGCACCATGATGTGGATAAGATTTGGTTTAAATCTTAGTGCCAACTATATTACGTCTCATTTGTTATTTTAGTAGGAAAGACATAAAATAATATCGTTTTAGATGATCTAACAAAATACTTCCTGTTAAGATGCCATGTTCCATCATTATACTTCATAGTTTTATAAAGTGAAAAAACTTTTGATCATAAATGGTTTAGAGTAATGAGTTTAATAAATGACAATTTAGATTGGATGTGGAACGTATAAAAGATTAAGATTATATAAAAGAATAATTTAATGGTTATAAAAAAATAGATGATATGTCTTAATATGGTATTCTCATTAATAGTGAATTATAAAGTTAAGAATGATTTGCACCGTGATATTAATGTTTTATTGATATGTAAACTTAAACCTTATATTTTAGTCTCGCGTCCAGCATTTTATTACAAATTTCTAATTTAGTAGTGTTTTATAACTAATATAACTAATAGAAGAAAAAATTGAGTCAATCTCTAATTTCATATATTTACTTTATAAAAAAAAGAGTTGCACAACTTTTAAAATGGATCTAAAACTTGACTTAACTACTCTATTACTAAATATATAGCTTTAGGATTATATAATTTACATTTTTTTTAAAGTATGAAATCTGTACTCGTATGTATTAGTTCTTGCAGCCTAACAACGGGGCGGAAGAAACTTTCCTTCAAACATAAAAAAAGACCTAACTAACTATAGCAACGAACTAGTACCATTTTATTATATCTCCAATGTTTGCCACACTTAAAAAGGACTAGCAATTATGCTCTAACGGTTTGGGATTTAGCTAATTAATTAATAGGATTATTATCTTTGGATTCTTGGTCTAATGTTGCAGCTCCAATAAAAAGCAATGCTCCCTGTAATGCACATGATTACGGCGGACAAGCATTCCAATTTCTAATTGTCCTACCTAGGTTAATTGGACAAGCATTCCAATTTTCAAACAGATGGATTCCAAACAGGTTTGGCGAATAGCTTTTATCTAATTTGTAGGATAATAAAATGGGGTTGAGTAGATGACTAATTTGCAGGTTTTTTTTTCTAAAATGTTATGTCATTTACACTATTAATTTAAAATTATAGATATATTTATATATTTTTTTCGCCACTTCTTCTCTATTGAAACCGTAGCACCCACTCTTATACCCATGAGCTCCCACCCTTGATAGCCATCGACGATCAAGTCAATCTTGCTCCTCCCCTCGTGGCAATCAACTCCGGTTCCACTACATCTCACAGCCATTGTCCTCATTGTCATATTTCTTTTCTTCTCAACATCTATTGCCACTCATGGCCAATGACAACATCGCCGTTTTTTTCATTGCCCTTTGTTGTCCTTCGTATTTTTTGCAAGATATCATTGTCATCTTACTAATACTTATTGTTGATGAATTTAAGAAGGGGAGAAGTGAATCATACATGAACTAGATCCAAATGTGAAGAGTTTTAGTTCAATGACGAGAAAAGATGTATGCAAGATTAAAAAAACAGGTATCTAATTTCTAGCAAATTCCTAATAAAATTAAAAGTACTCGATTGATTTCAGTGTTCAAGATTCAGTCACATTTTAACATAAAAAATTAAAAGTGACTGATCTTAGTGGCACAATAAGATTATTATTGAACTAAATAGTGATTAATTTGTCACAAACAATGATATAGTTTACAAGTTATGATACAAAACCAAACATTCGGAAATAAAACCAAACCAACGAAGTCTGTAAATGAACTGACCATGACGTCAGATGGTCTGAATAACAAGAGTGGAATCCCAGCCGTTGACTGACTTAAAGCAGGCCGAGAGCCTGAGACGTCTACCGCAAGAAAAACCACTCAAGCCACCGATAGCGATCCAATGGCACACAATAACCCGCGAAGGATCGGACGGCCACATGCGATTGCCTCGTGGCCTCCCCTGCAGCCGAAGAGCCGTTACAGGTTCAAACTTCCCGACCGCAACGGTAACCATTGGCGCCGTTAGTGATCTTTACCTACTTCTCATGGTCCGAGCCCGACGGCGCCGTCAATTGCGCCGTCACATCCCCGTCGCTTTCTTTAATCGTTTCCTCCCGTATACAAATCACATTGCTCCTGTTCTTTTTGTTCCACTCCCTAAATGTTTACCAGATTGCTTAAAGGTCCTTCGAGTCCCTTACTCAGCGCACCCACCACTAGAACTTTAGGATCCTTTCGGTTTTTATAAAAAATTTATTACTGTGGCAACAAATTAAATTACTTCGTCTGTTCCATAATATATTTTTTTCCTATTTCACAATAAAATCTATTTACAACACCAATAACTACTGATAAACTTTTTAAAACTCTATCTGTGATAATTATCTTTGTTAATAGAAATACAAAGTTACATTCAAAGTTAATTTCTTGATTTAATAAAAGTAGTATATCCTAACATGTCTGTTTTACCATTTAGTCCATGTGTATAGAAAAGTTGGCCTATATGGTAAAATATATAGAAAAAGTAGTTACTACTTTTGAACCTTCAATTTTTAAAATAACAAAACAAATTATAAGTTATAGAAAAAACCATTTTTTTATTCAATAGTGACTCACTAGTTTCATTAGCAAATATCATGAATTATCTTTCTTTATTTTTTTAGATTATATATTTGAAAAACGAGGCAACATAATCGAGAGTTGAAAAAACTTTAAATTTTAGTTTTATTTTAAAATTTATCTTAAAACATGCCTCAACGTGGGTGGGGAGGGGGTTATGTCTCATTAGTTGGTGTCCAAAATAGGTATATATCATAGAAACTTTATTAAAAAGATATTTAGTGATATTTGAAGGAGTTGTATGTTTGTATTTTATGGATACATCGATAGATATTAGATGTATCAGGATGTACTTGCCACTTTTGTGTTGGTGCGACATTTTTTTTTCATAGTCTCTTGAAGGATTCAATATATCATGTAACTATTTATCAATTCTAAAGTAATACTAAATTTTTATGAATATAAATGGAGTCTTGATTTTCCTATTTATATCAAAATAGAAAAAAGATAGGTTGTAGGTCTTTAGTTATTGGCAAAAATTGGGTATGACACCCTCTATAAACTTCTGATTCTGCCACTGATTTAGAAATATAGTTACAAAGAATAATAAAACAAATTTATCAATAAATGATTCAATAAAATTTAAAGAAAAAAACAGAAAAAAGAATTCCTCAAATGACACAATTTTAAAATCGAGATAGCACTAAATAATATATGTCGCATAGCAACGAGGACTGAGGAGGCATACCAAACATCTTTTAGCCAACAGGAATACATGAAAAGACTTGGTAGCAATTGAGAAGAAGTGTTGGTACCTATCTGGAAAAGACACAAAGTAGTAAATTATTCCTCGTCTCGGCTTCCTCTCCCACTTCCCTTCAACGGGCGAGGTTTTTTGAAAGCCCTTCCTTCCTCTTGGTTCCTCACCCCCAACACACAACCGAAGCCAAAACGCGATAGATAAAAGCTTGCTCTTTTAACTCCTAGGGTTTCGAGCCACCCCCTCCTCTCCCCGCTTGGATTCGTGTGCCATCTCCCGCTTCCGATTCGATCTCCCTCCGAATTGCCCGATCTGGGAGGCGTTCGATTCGTAAGTCGTGGTGCCTTTAGATTTGTTAGAGGCGTTTTCGTGTGGTTTTTGATGTTTTCCGTTGTGGTTTTAGGTGGTGATGCGGTGTTTGTGGTAGATGGGGTGATGGCGTCGATGGCGGTGGTGAAGGTGGAGCAGGAGGGGTGCGTGGAGAACCGGCAGCCCCTAGCCGCGTCGAGCTCGTCGCTTTCGGACGGCGGCAGCTATGGCGGAGGCGGGAGATACGTGCGGATGTCGCCGTCGGTGTCCAGCGCGGCCAATTCCATATCTGCTCTTAGGTAACGCTCTATGCCGCTGTGTGGTTTTTGGTACTGGGGACCTGAGTGCGTGCTGTTGAGTACTGGGGGAGTGGGGGTGGCTTGCCTGGTTCGCGTGCTCCCTTGCAGCCTTCCTTGCTTGGGTTGTGGTCCGGGTTTGTTTGGGTGGAAAGGTGGGATTTTTTATTTTTGTTTAGCAGCTGTAGTTTGGTTGGATTTCATATGGTCGCTTGTTTGTAGTATTTTTGATGAATTTGTTGTTTTCGGATGCCATTTTGATCGAAACATGTTTTGGGTGTGGTGTGGTGGTCTGGATAGGAAAGGTGGGGGGTTTTTGTCAAGCATCGTGGGTATTGTTGATATTTTAATAGCTGCTGTTTTCTTTGAATTGTGAAAATGTACTCCAGGTTTTCGTAATTTTGAGAATTTTTTTTGTCTTGAGATGTCGTCTTGATTGAAACATGGCGTTGGTGTGCCATGGTGCTTGTTTGAGTAGAAAAGGTGGGATATTTGGGGTGTTATCGCACTGTTGAGGTTTTAGCTGCTACCATCTGCTTGCCTTGTGTTATTGCGTGCCATTATGTTGCAATTTTGATATATCTTGTTCTCTTGGGATGCTTTGTTGATTTTGAAACATAGTCTGGTAATCGTGTGGTGATTATTTGGATAGGAAAAAAATGAGATTTTCGTAGTACCGTGGCATTGCTGAGGTTTTGGTGGATGTCCTTTGCTTGGCCAGCAATGTTGGTATGCTGGTTCATTGAATTTTGATAAATTCTGTTGTCTTGGAATGCTGCCTTCATTGAAACATTGCCAAGGTGATTGTCAATTTGGACAATAAAGTTGATTTTATAGGGTTTAATGGCCTTATTTTTTATGTTTTTAGTTGCAGTTTACCATTTTCTTTGTATTGTTGTTTTTAGCTTGCTCCATGGCGTGCTAATGCATCGTCATATTCTTTCACAATTTGTTGCAGGAATGTCTTCTATTGATTGAAATGTGCTTTTTGAACAGTTATTGTAATTCAGTATGTATGTACATTATTGTTTTCTTTTGGAGCCTGATGACAACACGAACTGATGCTTCTTTGGATATAGAAATTCTTTTATTGGTTATTATGTCGTTGATGATATTTTAGTAGCTCTAGTTTTGTTTTTGCTTAGCTTGCTACATATTGTGCGAGTTCATGATATTTCCTACAAAGTTTGACGTCCTCAAATGGCACATCTATTAGTGAATGGTCGTCAGCCAATTTTGGTGAAGGCAATGTGCATACATGGCGCTGGAAGTTCTTTTGTAGCTGAAACATAGGATCTGAGTGTACAAGTTATGCTATATTTTTTTTAGGGCTACCTTTTCTCTGGACATGTGAGTTTTGGCCTATCAAAGTGCCAATGTAGGAAATAAACATTCAGCCAAGAGGAAATCGCTCTTAGCATATTTTTAGTGAAGACTACTTTTTATTGAATCTGTGCAAATTTATGAAGCTAGAATATGCTCTCGAGGAATATTTACATGCTTGTGGTGATAGCCTACTGAAATAGCAGACAAGTTAAGTTGCCCTCTTTCGAAGGCACATCACTAATTCTTCCTCCCGGCCCTTTCTTCCGACGGCTACTTTTTTTTTTTTGTTGTAGCTTGTGCGTGATATCTGTTATAAGTTGTTGGTATGTTTTCTCATGACTCAGACCAGTCACTAAGTGATCATATGCTTGTGAAAGCTGTTTGATCGGAGGAAAAACAATGGTTGGGATTGAGCATGAGTGAGAGATCTGTGTTGAGAGAAATTGATGATTTCTTGTCTGTGCTGAATCATGGCCATTTTTTTTTTTTTGGTTTTCAATCGGATAGTCATAATGAGCCTGTCCCTTACAGGCTGTAGTTGATTCAAGTCAGTTTTCTCATGATATGAGCTGTTAATCTTTTTTTTTTTATGTTGCTGATCAAGTATTATATATTAGGAGAACAAGTGGTCCCATAAGGAGAGCTAAGGGTGGCTGGACACCGGAAGAGGTTGGTATTTAACTGTTTCTTCTTATGGTACATCAACTCCATTTGTCAACTTTATGTAAGATTATTGTCTATTTTGTTTAGAATTTGTGCAATATAAGTGTCTATCCCATTTGTGTTTGTTTATGTGTATAATATAAATACATATTCTTTTCTATATGCAAATATAGTGTGAGCTTGCTCTATTATGGTGAAAGTTATCTGTTGTGCTCATGCTCTTCTCCATGGGTTTGACTGTTGATGCTTGACTCATACTAAGAATTATTTTTTTTTCTTCTGTGAGATCTTTGCTCCCAATGCAAATATTGAAAGGTTGCTTATCTAGTTCTTACCATGTGGCCCCTAGGATGAAACATTGCGGAAGGCAGTTGAAGCTTTTAACGGTAGAAGTTGGAAGAAGATAGGTTTGCCTCTCCTCTGAACTCGGCAACTCATACTCAGTAGCTGACTCAAGTGCTGAAACTAACAATCATGCAGATGTCTCTTCATCATATGATTTCATACTATTCTCATGCCTCAAGAATTGTTTGTTGAGTAGTGAGAGAAATATGTTTTTTTCATTACATGGTGGTGGAAGAGAGTCCTTATGGTTTTGTCTCCTAGCTTGTCTATTTTCCGTTAAATTAATATAGAGAGTTGAACAACCCACTCCATGGTACCATACCTTACTAGTTACTAGAAGTAGAGGTAACATCAGTTTTTTTATTTTATATGTTAAAAAAATGGCATAATATAAGTAGGATTATAGGAACCTAGAATTGAGAATGAATCAGCGAATGCTGCTATTAATTCCTCACGTGAATGTTAGCCAAGAAACAGGTCAGGTAACTGTGAATTCAGTTAGAGGTGTTACGCCGTGCTTCCTGTAGAATAACTCAGCAATGCTTCACTCTCTGTGGGATGCAACAGAAGCTGAGGGTTAAAATTGATGCAAAGCAACCAATCTGCAAATAGACTTGGCAAATTGTGACAACCACTAATATGCAGCCAGCTAAATTGTTGAATGGTTACGACGTGCACTACAACTGAAAAAAAAGTGAAATGAGGATGTAAGAGCAGTTATTGTTGTTTTTGTTGCTGTACTAGAATATTCAATAAAACATGAATAGGTGATGAAAGCTGGTTTGATTAGACCCCATATTAGGATAAGATTCATATTCTTTAGTATATTTTATCTAGGTATATTTTAATTTAGTGGATTTAAGTCAGTTTTAAGTCATATTAGAATTATTTTCTTCTTCTTCTTTTTCCATTTCCCCACCCATATTTCTTATTTTTAGTGCTTGAGTAAAGGGTACTTGGGGGCATTATAAGGACTAGTAATTCAGAGTTATAAAATTTAGCTAGTTATAATAAACTTCATGATGCTTTTTAGAATTTTTACAAGATCTGTCTACAAGTGTTGTGAACTCACAGAACCACTTATGTGTATGTATGCAGCTGAATCTTTCCCAGATAGGACAGAGGTACAGTGTCTGCACAGATGGCAAAAAGTTCTTAATCCTGAACTTATCAAAGGTCCTTGGACCCAAGAGGTTTGTCACTGCATTGCGAACTTTGTTTCCACAAAATATAAAAATTGGCTTGTTCTACGTTTTAAATTCTATATTCATTGATTCTTTTTACAGGAAGATGAGCTAATTGTTGATCTTGTAAAGACGTATGGGCCAACAAAATGGTCTGTCATAGCAAGGTCGCTACCTGGTCGCATTGGTAAACAATGCCGAGAGAGGTATTCCTCTAATGATAAACTATATATGTTACAATAGCAAATTATTGGTGAATGCCACATCTGTTAGTGTTAGTTGACCTTCTAGTTACTCATTCTTGTAGCTTGCTGATATGAATAACTGTTATAATTATTTCAATATTAATTATATATTTATTCTTCTAGTTAGGTTTCTTGTATATTTTGTTGAGTCGACGAGTTTGTCGGGATACAGTACATAACATATAGCTCACTCTACTTTTGATGCTGCTCATATAATCTTAGGTGGCATAATCATCTGAATCCAGAAATAAGGAAAGATGCCTGGACTGTTGAGGAAGAGCGTGTGCTTGTTAATGCCCATCGTGTATATGGGAATAAATGGGCAGAAATTGCGAAAATTCTTCCTGGAAGGTAGTATTCACAGCATCCTTCCTCTTGGGAAAAATAATATTTGCTCGCTCATTGTAGTTTATACTGAATCACGTTGCTTGTTGATTTGGTGCTTAGTGGACCTACTGAAGAACACTGAATTGCTTTAGGCAAACAGTGCTTTTGTTGTTGTTAGTTATTTCAAAGATCCCCCATTTTGGTGCCTTGCAAGCCATTCATAAGAAATGTTTGCCATCACAACTGTCTGTAGGCTGTATAGAACTCACAACTGTCTGTAAGCTGTATAGAACTATGAATCAATGACGGAACAAAAAAATGGCAGGGATTTCTCTTGCGAAATACACAATGAATTTGAAACATAGAACTTTCCTTTTGTTATCCTTTTCCTTCTAAGTTTTGTGTTGTGTAACACCTTTCCAGTCATACTCTTTAATTGCTTGCTGTTGAACTCCTGTTTGTTACAAAAAAGGGAATGCCAGTGGGAACCGCTCAGCCATAGGGTACTGCACCACAGTAGATGCTAGGCTAATCCAAGTGGGCATATATATCAATGAGGTGAAAATAATGAGATAAATGCATGTTAGGATTGAACCTACACCTAAAATGGCACAAGGAGCTCTGCAAGTAAAGTTGTTCCAACATAGAATTATATGATTGGAATAAAGTTGGTTGAGGCTCTTGTTGCTAGATCTGAACAAAGACTGGAATAATCCAACAGAAATAAGGAAATCTGCATTGTTTCCTTGTAGCATATCTCACAAATGTATTACTGCATTTTATTTTCTTCTCATTTTTGAGTTCCTGCCATGGTGGTCCTATATCTCCAGCAAGGTCTATCATTATTTGTTCATAAATATGGATTGCCTTGTTAAATTGATCAAGTGCAACTGCTTATATTTTGCCTCATGCTTCACTTGACTCTGGCGGCCTGCTAAGGTAAGCTATCTTCTTGTCTTCAGGACTGATAACTCAATAAAGAACCACTGGAACAGCTCCTTGAAGAAAAGGTTAGATGTCTACAATAACAGCAATCTTCTGCCAGCTCCAGGACTTATCTTTCATAATGATTTGAAAGATGTGGTCCAACTACTGACTGCTGAGAACCGTATTGATTTGAATAAAGAGCCCAATGTCAGTTCAAAGGACCTATTGGGAACAGCTGATCCTGGCTCACTTCCACATCCATGCAAATTGGAAGATGCCAATGACCGTTCAGAGTTCCTCTCCCTTTCCAAATCAATTGCTCAACCAGTTACTTCAAATGAGGCATCAGTGGTTGATGATTCTGCTGTTACTTTAGCAGTACAGGTGCTGGAAATTGATTCTATTCATGACAAAGGCACGGAAATTGACTCTGTTTGTGAGAAAGGCCTGGAATTTGATGCCCTCAATGAGAAGGTTATGAAAAATGACCGTACTAAGCACACACGAGATACTGTGGGGAGTTCTTGGACTGATCAACCAGAAGCTAAGACAGCCAATGATGCCCTCAATGAGAAGGTCCTGAAATTTGGCCATACTAATCACACAGCAGATACTATGGGGGGTTCTGGGACTGATCAACCAGAAGCTAAGACAGCCAATGATGAACCCAAATCATGCTTGAAGAATGACCCTCTTTCTTCCTTTGGTTCTCTTTGTTACCGGATTCCTAAGCTAGAACATGTTGTCCCTTCTCATTTTCCACTCTTTCCAACACATCATACATCTGAACCTTCACTGATAGGTTATACCACTCCCTCTCCAACAGCTGGAAAAAAATCAAGTCAGCTAAGTATTGAATCAATATTGAAGAGTGCCGCTGAGAGCTTTCCGTGCACTCCTTCAATATTAAGAAGAAAAAGGGAGAAACCGACGCCTGCTACAGATACTGATTCCAGGATTGATGGATTAAACAGTGATAGCTTTCACACCCCCATGGGAAAGGGTATTACAGATTCCCCTCAGTCATTCCAAACTGCGATATTTTTGTCCTTGGGTCCTCCTATTGATGATAACAAAGGGTTGTCAGCTTCTTTAGGGAGTTTTGATGTTTCCCCTCCATATCGACTAAGGTCAAAAAGAATGGCTGTCATCAAAACTGTCGAGAAGCATCTAGATTTTTCGTCAGATGGATCGGATGTTTGTGGTATTGGTGGGATTGTGAATTCTCCTTGCCAGAACTTTCAAAGCACAAATGCCATTGCTGATGTTTCAAGCATGCATGAAAATAAACTGGGTGATCATATCATTGGTTTGGAAACTTTAACCAAGGACTTCACACAGACAACCAAGTTAGATGTGACCTAGTTCTGCAATATTATGCAGGTATGCTGTGGAGAACTCCATGTGCTGCACGTACAGTGTTAAAGATGTGCATATCCGTGTTTCGTCAGCATTTGTAGTTTATTTAATTATGTCAGATGCATTTTGTTGTGCATGGATGTCATTCACTAAAATGATTTCATCAGGAAATATATATGTAACTGAATTTCCCCCACCTTGCAGAGACCACTGGCTATCTGGCGACGTAGGACAGAAGACTGTCTTCTTAGCTGATGTGCATCACTCAAAAGTTCTAGGATTGAACCTAATCGCTAATTACAAGCGTTGACCGGATAAACACCATCTTTTCACTTGCATTGAACTACCAAATTCAGAAGGGTCATTTACTCTGCCATCTCTCTTTGGCGGGGTGTACAAAGTCATCTCTACTCTAGTGAGGTTTCTCTACAGAAATTACATTGCTAGTTACATTATGTGTGCTTACAGTTAGGAATTCAGATTTTAGATGGCAAAACTGTCTATAAAGAAAGAGCATAGCTTTACAAACAGTTGAATAAGAGTTTTCTCGTTGGAATATCGTACTTTTTGTTATCAGCGTGTAGACTTGTTATGTGGCACAAGGGTTTGGTTCTTTGTAATCAAATTTACAGGCAGAACCAAGAGTTATAGACATTATAAGCATCCTTAACATTGTTGTCTCCATCAGCTTTTTTTTTTCTTTTTTTCCCCTATAGGCTAATGTTTACATTTTGCCCCTGCATATTAGTATATTCATAGCGTATCCCAATTGTCACCCCAATTCTTTATGGGGTCTCATTGGCAGGTTGTATCAAAGTGTTATATTGACTGAGATTTGTATGTTTTTTAATGTGTTATCTTTTTTTGATGGTGTATCTAGACCTAGTTTTAAAATAGGGAAAATGAGAACTACAATCTTAATCATCAGATTAAATTTGAATGGTGTAGATCAAAGAGAATATCTCATGTCATTAGAAAATGGAAGAGTAAAAATGAAATGTTAAAAATGATTTTTTAAAAGATGATATTGATTTTTAGTGGATAATCAAAACTACTCAGATTTAATCCAACAATTAAGATTGTTAGTTCTTATTCTTCTATTTTTAAGAATAATTTTTATTGGATAAATTCCCATCTTATCTATGATTTATGGCCTGCTGTCATCTAAAATAAGTGTTCTGATTCACATCTTATAGAGGAAAAACACAAACATATATAGAGAAAATAAACAATATACACTAAGGATAAGGGATCATATAACAATTTTATAAATCTTAGATATACCAGGTAAATAATTTGAAAGACATATACAACATAGTTCAATGATCATAGGAATACTTGCTAATGAATTCAGTTGCACAATGATATCAACAACATCGAAAAACACTTTTATTATTAATCAATTACCAAAACATTCCTTGTGCTCACAGGACAAGAAGGACAAGCACTCAAAGAAGATGCAAAGCAAGCTAGGAAGAAGCTGCTTGCAGCACAAATCTCTGGATCATCTCCAGTTGGTTACTGAAAAGTGATAGCACACCAATACTAGCAACTCAAACCACAGCAAAAGCACATACATAGACGCGCGTACCAACATATTAATTTCACGCAAAAGGGCACACTAGCTCGATCTATCGGCCAGTGTACGTCTAGCATCTGGGCAGGTCGGCCGGAGGGGGCAGTATCTTCTGGTTGGGAAGGCTGCCGTCCAGCACCAGCCACGCCATTTTCAGGCCCCAGCTCAGGTGCACCTCCAAGTGACAATGCATGAACCACACACCTGCAAATACACGCATATCTCGCACATTCAGCAACAATTAGTAGTTTCACATGTAATGTGAGTACGTGACTAATGAACCATTGAGGACGTGTTGGATTAATGCTCGATCACCTGGATTGTCGGCGAGGAAGCGGATGGCTACCCAGCCGCCCGACGGCACGCCGACGGTGTTGCGCTCGACGGGGTCGACGAGGTTGAACCTGGCGGGGTCGTTGACGGGGTCGTAGTTGCCGAAGCCTTGCCCGACCACGTAGAAGTTGTAGCCGTGCAGGTGCAAGGGGTGGCTCTCGGTGCCAAGGATGCTCGTGTCCTGCATCACCAGCTCGACGTTGGTGTTGAACGGCAGCACCAGCACCCTGGTCCCGTTCATGACGTTCGTGTTGTTCGGCGGCGTCCCCGTGTAGTTGAAGGGCATCAGCGGCACGACCGGAAAGTTCGACGAGTACACCCCCCTAGACATGCCGGTGTAGTGCGACTGCAGTAGCGCCGTCGTGGGGAGCACGAAAGACACGTTGTTCACGGACGCCGCGAAACGGGAGCCGTTCGGCCCCTGGCATGTGCCGTTCTGGGCGCACGGGTGAGTGCCGAGGCCGACCGTGAAGAAGAAGCGCCTGTCCACCGTCTGCGGCACGGCCGCCGGGTACTGCGGACTCGCGAGGCTGCGGAGCCTCCCGGTGAAGTTTGCGACGAAGTTTGTGTCGTTGATCTGTGGCAGGGTCGGTGTGAGGATGGGGAGGTTGGTGTTGAAGCTTGACGTGGTAGGGAAGGCAGGGTTCTCGTATTCGAGGATGCCGGCTACAGTGGTGTTGTCGAAGGTCCCCGGCGTTGTGGTGTACGGCCGCGCCAGCATGTAGAAGTTGGAGTTGGGGTAGGTTGGCAGTGCGGTGAGCAGGACGTTGGTAGTTTGGCCTGGGGTGATGATGAGCGTGTTGACGGTGATGGGCTTGATGTAGCTGGCGTCGACGTCGACGATGGTGAGCGTGTGGTTGGCGATGGAGAAGAAGAGCTCGTCGTTGAGTGCAGCATTGATGAGGCGGAGCATGTACGTCTTCCCCGGCTTCACCTTCAGCTTGAAGGTGTCTGCGCACGTGACATGCGTAAGTGCAGTTCGTGTATAACAAAGTCTGATCGGATTATATATACAAGTAATTAAAAACACAACCTTGGGTGGAGCAGTTGTAGAGTGGCCCAGGGAGCCCATTAATAGTGTAAGCATCCGAGATATTTGGGCCTCCACCTGTCTGGAGGGCCTGGCTAATGACTGCCTCCGTATCCGCCTTCCACCACTCACCTGCACCAAAACAAACCACTTCCATTAACTCCGCATGCTTTGTGTCTTCATGCACGCACGAAGTTGGGTTGGACGTACCGAACATGATGGGAACTTCTTCGTAGGGCTGGGGAAATGGGTAAGGCACGCCGAGCTTGGGGAGTATGACAATGGGGCCATAGACGGTCGCACGGATCCAGGAGATGTGCGCGTGCCACCACAGCGTGCCGCGCTGGCCGATGATGGTGAAGTCGTAGACGTAGCTCTGCCCCGTCTGGATTGGGCACTGCGTTATGTATGCCGGCCCGTCGGCCCAGCCGTTCCTCAGCTGCCTAATACCGTGCCTACAATGCATGTATATACGTGAGTACATTTGTTCATGGCCATACATGCATGTGACAAGTTTTTTTAAACATACCAATGGAGGGAGATGTTGTACGGGACGTTGTTGACCACACGGACGACGACGCGGTCGCCTTCCCTAGCGAAGATCTTGGGGCCGGGGAACTGCCCGTTCACGGTCACGATGCTCTTGGTGCTGCACAACCGTGTCACGCTTGCCATTTGTACCTGGCGAGCATACGTATAGAGCATGCATGCATGCATGATGGTTCATATGAGCGTCACTTGTAATAAGTTTGGAGTACGTGGTAACAAAATGCTGGTTGAATATATATAGTCGATCACTCACGTTGAAATTGTAACGCCTAGTTACGCCATGGACTTGCACGACGCAGAGGAGAATCATGGCTGTGGCGAGGAGAGTGGAAGAGATGAGAGAAGAGGCTGCCATCTTTTCTATCTCTCTACACTTCTTGAGCTCTTGAGGAGGCAAGTGTAGAATAGATAAGATGATGAGCTTGGAATGGTAAGGATGGCCTCTAGGGGGTTGGTTTATATAGTGCAGGAAAGTAGGGTAGCTTTTGATTAATTAGAGACTAACGATACTTTGCATGTCTTATTTTGGGAAGTTTATGACGAAGAGAAGATTCAGTTAGTAAATGTGGGATTGCTGTTGTTTGGTGATTGGTAGATGGCAGGAGTGTCACCTCAAGGCAGCGTGAGTGGTCGAGTAGCAACTGTCTTATCTTTGGAGTGTCGCAACAGTCAGCTCGTCATGCATCCTACTGTTCATTTTTCTTTTGTTGACTACAACATTTCGTTTGGCATACATGCATGCCTTCACTAACAAGTCAACCCTTGTTCTGTTTAATATTGTAATCTGTTTGCTAGCTAGCATTCATCCATTCAAATGATAAGCATGGATGGAGGAAGCTAATTAGTATTTTCTTCTTTGTTGCTTGAAATGCATGAATATTTGACGAGAGTTACTCTTGATTTCATCGACTTTATACTTTTATATTCTTTTAGTTTGTGCGTGTTTTGTGATTTAGCCTCATAAATTATATCATACTGGCGTTTCTTGCATGCATACGCCCACCTACTCGTGTACTCTTCGGCTCGAAGATTTACAAGCTGGTGCCACTATCGATACTCCATTCATGTCACAGTAGGAGTTTTATTTTCGTTTTGTTTTCTATTTCGCCATATAAACTTTTCACGGTAACCAATGCAACATTTATTGAAATTTTTTCAACTCTACCCTTCATAACCTTTTTAATAATAGTCATTCAAAGTTGATCTCTTGATTTAGTAAGAGTAATATGGTCTAATGTGATTTTTCCCTTTACGTCATATTAGTCTCTAGGCACAGCGAAATAGAACTATGTTACGAAATGAGGGAGAAGCAGCATTCCAATGCCTAAAATATTGACCTATCAATCTCTAGGAGTATGCAAATTAATCTGGAGTAGTAGATGAAGGGCCAATTTGATTGAATTTAAGTTTTTTCAATAAACTAGTTTATTAGGATTTCAGTCTAACTTAATAAGTATCTTTTCATTAACTTATCTTTATTATGGAGTTTTAGTAAAAAAGAAGTTAGATTTATGAGATAAGTTCTGAACTTAAACTCCACGTCTAGTTTCAGTTCAAAAGTCTATAAACTCAATTTGAAACTAAATCAATCAGACCAAAAGTCCAGTTTCGAATGCATGAATTAATTTAAAAATGATATATAAAATATTGGCACGTCAGTCAGAGACATTCCAAGCCACGATTTGCGAGGTCCACTGAGCCGTCAAATTTGCTCCAACCATCATTCTTGGACAGCAAGTTTAAGGAACAGTATTAAGCAAATCACAAGAAAAGGTCGTCAACTTTATGAGTAAACCGTCCACTTCAACAAAATCCAGTCTTTTCTTATGCGAGATAGCAATTTGCTTCCATTTTACTGCAGTTTAACGCATGCATTGGCATTGGATTCTTATGCATGCATGGGAAGTTCTTGACACACTTGTCAGAGTTGGTGTTGTGGCCTGTGGGCGAATTACCTGCCCTGAAGTCGTCATGTTAATTCTAGCTTTCTCTCTTTCCTCCTCTTAAGCATATCCAACTACGAGAGGGATGCTTTAACCAATCATGCATGGTTAGCATTTGATTTTACTATATATTAGTGAATATGGTTTATTTTGCACATGTGCTTCCGGGTTTCATGCGTACTATATTTACTATTTAGGGTAATGTAGAAAAATGTAAGATATGTGTTTCATGCATGCATCGACCATCTTATCTAAATTATCACTCCTTCTGGTTCAAAATCCTTGTCGCTTCATACGCATAATTGACAATTTTTCTAACTTTGATTACTAATAATTTATAAATATCTAGATTTACCACAATAAAATTATATGATCATATTAGCTGTAAAAAAGTAATTTCATAATATAACAATTTTACAATTTTTTACAGACACATTGTAGTATAAAATATTTGTCAAAGTTGTAACTTAAAAGATTGTGCCAACCAAAAAAGATAAGTATTTTGGAATGGAATAAGTATAAGAAATAAATATGATTGGCAGATCAAGTGGAGCAAAAAATATTTAGAGCTTTAGCATTGTACGTGAAGTTTTATTAAAGCAATCGGAACAGAAATGCACCTCTCAACTGTGTTGAAATGGGTTAAACCTAGGTTAAATATGAACTCTAAACTCTAATTTGATTAATTTTGACTGCTATATCCACTTGTTTAATAGAACCGGCCTCAATTTCTCGTCCTGTAAGGTTTGCTAGTTGTCTATTTAAACATCAAAATTGCCAACATCAATCACGTCATCAAATTTGTGATCCAATTAAAATTTTTATGTTGCCCATGCATAATGATGTTCAATCAGGATAACTCTTAGAATCGAATGGCTTGTTGAGAGAGAATAGATCCGTGGGAAAAAAAACATACTTATTTTCACGGAGTTTGGAACATCGACTACATTCTACATATTTATAGTCCCAACTTGTTAAAATTAGGATAGATAATAAATTTAATAATAGATATAAATCAATTCTTAACTAATTATCCACTAAACTTGATCGTGGATACACTATATTGTTAAAATCAAACCTTATCTTTTATATGCAAAATTGAAAATTAATTAGCGAAAATCTTATTTCAAAAACAACTATCAAATATCAACAGTATAGAAAAGAGTTTTTAGCTGAGATGAATGATTTTTCAACAGTTCAGATTGAAGGGTAGCTTGGACGTCGGAGGCTGGCGTGGGTGCTAATGAAATTAAACAAAGAAATTTTGGAGTCTAATATTGTAGTAATATCAAACCGATTCCGAGTTCGGATGCATTCGGTTTCTGCAAGATGTTGAAATCCATCCCTTCAATTAACTTATGCTAGTGTTTTCTATGAATAGAAATATTACTACATCAATAAAGTCATCAACTACCTGATATTTTATAATATGATATTATCATATAATTTGGTCGTTTAGATTAGTTGTCTTGTTATTGTTATTGTGCAAATACCATTTTATTTTAGACGTGAGTTGAGAGTGAAATTCTGATAAGGATATCAGCGATAAACATCTGGTCGCAGAAATACAAAAGTTAGTTGAAGCCACAAGGTAACAAAGCGTTGAAGCGACAAGATAACAAAAAGTGTGGTATGTTTCATTGGTACAAGATCAATTGCACGTCGCAATAACATTGAACAACACTTTTATTATACGTCAATTACCAAAGCATTCCTTCTTATCACAGGAAAAGAAGGGCAAGCACTCAAAGAAGATACAGGTCAGCTAGGAAGAAGCTGCTTGTAGCACAACTCGCTGGATCATCACCAGTTAGTTACTCAAAAGCGGCAACGCACCATCAGTTGCAAATCAAACCACGACAAAAAGTATACACTAGTACCAACATATTAATTTCACGCAAAAGGGCACACTAGCTCGATCGATCGGCCAGTGCACGTCTAGCATTTCGGCAGGTCGGCCGGAGGAGGCAGCATCTTCTGGTTGGGAAGGCTGCCGTCCAGCACCAGCCACGCCATTTTCAGGCCCCAGCTCAGGTGCACCTCCAAGTGACAATGCATGAACCACACACCTGCAAATACACGCATATCTCGCACATTCAGCAACAATTAGTAGTTTCACATGTAATGTGAGTACGTGACTAATGAACCATTGAGGACGTGTTGGATTAATGCTCGATCACCTGGATTGTCGGCGAGGAAGCGGATGGCTACCCAGCCGCCCGACGGCACGCCGACGGTGTTGCGCTCGACGGGGTCGACGAGGTTGAACCTGGCGGGGTCGTTGACGGGGTCGTAGTTGCCGAAGCCTTGCCCGACCACGTAGAAGTTGTAGCCGTGCAGGTGCAAGGGGTGGCTCTCGGCGCCAAGGATGCTCGTGTCCTGCATCACCAGCTCGACGTTGGCGTTGAACGGCAGCACCAGCACCCTGGTCCCGTTCATGACGTTCGTGTTGTTCGGCGGCGTCCCCGTGTAGTTGAAGGGCATCAGCGGCACGACCGGAAAGTTCGACGAGTACACCCCCCTAGACATGCCGGTGTAGTGCGACTGCAGTAGCGCCGTCGTGGGGAGCACGAAAGACACGTTGTTCACGGAAGCCGCGAAACGGGAGCCGTTCGGCCCCTGGCATGTGCCGTTCTGGGCGCACGGGTGAGTGCCGAGGCCGACCGTGAAGAAGAAGCGCCTGTCCACCGTCTGCGGCACGGCCGCCGGGTACTGCGGACTCGCGAGGCTGCGGAGCCTCCCTGTGAAGTTTGCGACGAAGTTTGTGTCGTTGATCTGTGGCAGGGTCGGTGTGAGGATGGGGAGGTTGGTGTTGAAGCTTGACGTGGTAGGGGAGGCAGGGTTCTCGTATTCGAGGATGCCGGCTACAGTGGTGTTGTCGAAGGTCCCCGGCGTTGTGGTGTACGGCCGCGCCAGCATGTAGAAGTTGGAGTTGGGGTAGGTTGGCAGTGCGGTGAGCAGGACGTTGGTAGTTTGGCCTGGGGTGATGATGAGCGTGTTGACGGTGATGGGCTTGATGTAGCTGGCGTCGACGTCGACGATGGTGAGCGTGTGATTGGCGATGGAGAAGAAGAGCTCGTCGTTGAGTGCAGCGTTGATGAGGCGGAGCATGTACGTCTTCCCTGGCTTCACCTTCAGCTTGAAAGTGTCTGCATGGCATGCAAATTGCAGAATGCACGTAGTTAAGTATACTTGCAAAATATAATTTACAAAAAACTAGAGGGAGTATTACTTAATGCAGTAGTACTCCAAATGTGGGTGAATTTTATAAGAAGGATTAGAGACGAGGAGCGCGATTGATGAAACCTGGAGCCGAGCAGTTGTAGAGCGGCCCAGGGAGCCCATTAATAGTGTAAGCGTCAGAGATATTTGGGCCTCCACCGGTTTGGAGGGCCTGACTGATGACTGCCTCCGTGTCCGCCTTCCACCACTCACCTTCATCCGAAACAAACCAACTCCATTAATTGCACGTACTTTGTGTTTATGCACGCACGAAGTTGGGTTTTGGACGTACCGAACATGATGGGCACTTCTTCGTAGGGCTGGGGGAATGGGTAAGGCACGCCGAGCTTGGGGAGTATGACAATGGGGCCATAGACGGTCGCACGGATCCAGGAGATGTGCGCGTGCCACCACAGCGTGCCGCGCTGGCCGATGATGGTGAAGTCGTAGACGTAGCTCTGCCCCGTCTGGATTGGGCACTGCGTTATGTACGCCGGCCCGTCGGCCCAGCCATTCCTCAGCTGCCTAATACCGTGCCTACAATGCATGTATATACGTGAGTACATTTGTTCATGGCCATACATGCATGTGACAAGTTTTTTTAAACATACCAATGGAGGGAGATGTTGTACGGGACGTTGTTGACCACACGGACGACGACGCGGTCGCCTTCCCTAGCGAAGATCTTGGGGCCGGGGAACTGCCCGTTCACGGTCACGATGCTCTTGGTGCTGCACAACCGTGTCACGCTTGCCATTTGTACCTGGCGCGCATACGTATAGAGCATGCATGCATGCATGATGGTTCATATGAGCGTCACTTGTAATAAGTTTGGAGTACGTGGTAACAAAATGCTGGTTGAATATATATAGTCGATCACTCACGTTGAAATTGTAACGCCTAGTTACGCCATGGACTTGCACGACGCAGAGGAGAATCATGGCTGTGGCGAGGAGAGTGGAAGAGATGAGAGAAGAGGCTGCCATCTTTTCTATCTCTCTACACTTCTTGAGCTCTTGAGGAGGCAAGTGTAGAATAGATAAGATGATGAGCTTGGAATGGTAAGGATGGCCTCTAGGGGGTTGGTTTATATAGTGCAGGAAAGTAGGGTAGCTTTTGATTAATTAGAGACTAACGATACTTTGCATGTCTTATTTTGGGAAGTTTATGACGAAGAGAAGATTCAGTTAGTAAATGTGGGATTGCTGTTGTTTGGTGATTGGTAGATGGCAGGAGTGTCACCTCAAGGCAGCGTGAGTGGTCGAGTAGCAACTGTCTTATCTTTGGAGTGTCGCAACAGTCAGCTCGACATGCATCCTACTGTTCATTTTTCTTTGGTTGACTACATTGTTAAAAGGAGGGAGCAACAGCATTTAGCGTCTGCAATATTTTTTTTTGAAATATGCCATTTCACTTGTTTTCATTTAAGGAAAACTAAAGGATTTACAGCTACATAGATTTTACATGGTATGCATGTCATATTTTCATTTAACGCAAAGTGTGCAAGGTCCTGCTAAGTGTGCATGATCCTGTACACCACGTAGGTACTGAATGCAACAGAACAAGGCAAACTCCAACGGCTGGCGCCTGCGGACACCCGAGCAGAGAAAAATTATCCTTCCTGTGCCACCTCAGCTCAACAGGCATGCAGCGACACTCAAGCAGGCAACAAGCATATAGTTCACTGACTTTTCTCGATTTTGATGCTGCGTATCCTCTAATCTTTTTTTTTTCTGTTCTTTTCTCTCTTTTAAAAGTCTTCTTAAAAATCAAATCACTGAAATCTTAATTCTTACTTGACTCTTTGTATATGTGGCATTTCTCTCCACCCAAACAACTCTCCCTTGGATTCAGTCTAACACAAACACAATCTATAGAGCCGCCTGCAATATTGACCTGTCAGTATCTAGGACGATGCAAAGCTTGTAGGTGATCCATTTTCGCATGCATCAATTAATATGAAAAGGATAAGACACTGGCACGCACCAATCACAGATATTCCAAGCCAGGATTTGCAAGGTTCACAGAGCCGTCGATTTGCTCCAACCATCATTCTTGGACAGCAAGCTTAAGAAACAGTTTTAAGCAAATCACACACAAAAAATTAAGCCTGTCAACTTTGCGAGTAAACTGTCCACTTCGACACAAGCCAAGTCTTTTTCTTATGGAAGATGACAATTTGCTTGCATTTTACTGTAGTGTAACGCATGCATTGGATCCTTATGCATGCATGGGAAAGTTCTTGACACACTTGTCATAGCTGGTGTTGTGGCCTGTAGGTTAATTACCTGCCTGCGAAGTCGTCATGTTCTAGCTTTCCCCTTTTCCTTCGCTTAAGCATATCCAACTACGAGAGGGACTCTTCAACCAATCATGGCCATCATTTGATTTTGCTGTATATTACTCACCCTATTTACTATATAAATCTACTTTTTTATACACATAGGAATTAAGGTGATGAAATAAAAAATTAGGTGAAGCTAGCGGACTGTGTGCCATAAAACTTCACTACTGATGATGTCTGTAGATAGCTCTTATTATAACCGTCCAATGTTTTAAATAGAAAACTTTTTGTATTGCAGTGGTGATTACATCCTATATTGTCTCCCGCGTAACCCAAAATCAAATCTTAGCAACAACACATAATTTTTTTGCATTTTTGTGTTGAAGCTGAGTTTCAATAATTTATTTTGAAACCTGACTGGTTTCATAGGTCAGTCTACCATGAAATTTTACTAAGTTTCATGCATACTTAGTCATATTTTACTAATTATGTTTGTTTATCGTGAAACATAAGTATATGTAATGAAAACCTATATGGGTTTTATGTGTTTTCGCAAAAAATACTCAAGTTTTGCATTTTTTTTGCAAAAACCAAAGCAGTTTTTTGGATTTGTTTGAAATCTATATAGATTCAATAATTTTTATTGAACCCGACCAAGTCTCGTGGGTTTATTTTGAAATTTTTCTATGTTTTATACATACTTGACAACACTAATACCAGATATAGTTGTCTATCGTAAAATATGAAGTATATGTGATGAAATCTGTGTGGCTTTCATGCATCTTTGCAAAAATTCACTAACGTTTCATATGTTCTTTGCAAGAATCAAAGCTGGTTTAATGGATTTGTGATTAAATCCATGTTGATTTTAGACTAATTACACTCGAATGATTTTTAGTTGTTAATTTGTTGTTTTATATATATATATATAATTTATTGTTCTATTTAGATTGTTTTGAATGAAAAAATATTTACATGGCCATGCAATATGAATGGCTTGTTTGTTTGATTAATCTATTTAGATTGCATTAGATTAAAAAATAAAAACTTACATGACAATACAAGTTTCAAACTTGATATCTTTTAGCTATTAGCCCCTACTCTGACTAACTGAGCGAATAAGCTAGCTTGGAGCCAAAAGGAGAAAAAAAAAATACTCTGACTAACTCTGAGCGAGTAAGCTAGCTTGGAGCCAAAAAGAGGGAAAAAAAACATATGACCACTATAGTTTGGAATGAAAAAGCAATGAAAAGAATAGCGGATGCAAGCATCTAACCCGCGACCTTGCATTACGCGCACATTGTTCTAACCAGCAGAATTAATAGTGTGTTTAGATAATTGGATCTGAGTTAACCTGACTCAAGATACAAAATTCGATCTATTTTGATGATTGGATGTAAATGTGAGTTTGATCTGCACGGTGCAAAAGTTAATCCCGAGTCTGACTCGGTGGATATGGTCATCTCGACTGTAACTCGTGGTCTGGATTGCACACGTGTTAGCGAAGGGATCTAGAGCGCTCCGTGTTAGAGTTACTCGTCTCTCTCGCTCTCGCCGCTCTCGCCGCTCTCGCTCTCGCGATTGTGAATGCCTCACTCGAACAGATCTGACTCTCGCCTCACACCCTGCGATTCTTCGTTGCCATCCGCTCCTCCACCTGGTTTCATCAATAATGGCAAACAGTAAGTTGTTGAAGCAGGTATAATCTGAGACTGTGTCATTTTTTCTTGGTATTTTTGCCCCAGTAGATGGACATATCTGATCTTTGGAGCGTTGAGCGGCGCGCTTTTGTCCTCTTGTGTTTGCTTCTTTTTTTTTTAATTTTTGGTTCATGCTCCACTTTATTTCCGGATCTAATGATGTTTTGCAATTATCTTCTTCTCCAGTTGACTAGATCCGCAGTTGTGTTCGGCACATTTAAGGAGGTAAGTTCTTCTTCAAATTTTACTCCTCTCCCTTTCTCTCATCTATTAGGATCTGTGCAATGTATATAAGGCACCATGTTTGATCTTATCCGTAGAACGATCCAACGATTTTGGGGGTATATTGTTGAAATGGCGTGCAAGAGGACGCCGTCCACTGGCATTCTAAAAAACAAATTATACTATTGTATAACATTCTCATTAAATAAATTTTGGTGAAGCAAGAGAAAAAGAGTGAGAGAATATAAGAAAAGAAAAAATTGTAAAAGTTACATTAAATAATGTATTATGGTTGTAAATAGATTTATATTATAAAGTAAGGTGTAGTCACTCAATAATTCTGCACGTGTGCTAGCTTAGAGTTTCATATGTACAGTTTTTTAGCATAATGCGATTGTAACAAATAAAATGAAGTGCAGTGTACTAAAATTTAGTTCATACGTATTGATTACGTTGAGCGGTATTATTGATCCGTGATATGAACATTTGTTTAATGTTTTATGCACTGACCATCTTACCGAAATGTTATAACAACCAAATATGACTAGCAGCGCAATTAAAACAAAAGGTTAATTAGAAAGTACTGTAGCCTAATCAAGTTTAGTTTAAATAAGTGTATCAGATAGGCACCGCAACCCTGTTGAAATGGGTTAAACCTATTTTAAATTTGGCTTCTAAATTCTAATTTAATTAATTATAATTGCTATATCCATTAATACCAAAACAAAAGCTGCTCGTGATTTGGGTGCGGCTGTCTACATCAAATATACACTACGCAAGCATGCATTAATAGTACATGAATGTCAGGTATAACTGTATAAGAAAGAAGTTAGTTGAAGAATGTTAAGTATATGCGTATATGTATTGGATGTGTCTAAATTTGATTCTAGTTCTTAGTCTGTTGTATTTATAAATACTGGACTTTTGACCCTAATACAGTCTAAGGGCTAGAGTCAGATTTAGACACATCCAATACATATACACATATATTTAACAAAGAAAACATTTGTTTGAGTTGTTAGAAGCATAGATTGTTTCTTTCTAAATAAGGCAGTGTTGGGCCACAAAACACTAACAACAACAACAGTACCACCACCACAGACAAACAACAACAACAAGAAGGAAGTGTTTATCTAATTTATATGAACTTAGGACTTGCTTGAAACACAAGAATTTTAGAGATACATCTAATGAAAATAAATATTTCTTTTTTCTCCGAAATTCCTATCAAATTTCTACGTTACAAATGAGTCTTAACTTTTACAATACCACCACTTTAACATAGACCATTGGTTTATTACCTATTACCTTGAAGAGGTAAAGTTTACCTTTAATTATTAAAAGGATAAAAATGATTTACGCTCCTATTTCTATCACTAATTGAAAGTGCAAATTAGGAATATTTTTATGCTTATGTGGGAAAGAAATTCAAATCTAACATAACTTGTTATGTGGATTGTTCAGAGGCTACCACTTCTGCCTATTGGGGATGATAAAGTGTGTAAGGAAAAAAAATCAAAATTAGCTAAATGTTTAAAACCTTCCTTCTTAGGAGATACCAACCATCCATGCTCTCTAGTTACTCATATATAAGGTTTAAACTACGCTAAAAATTTTTTCTATCTCTTTAAGAGATAATGGTTACATTATAAAAGATTGGAATAGATGAACGTAAGTGAAGTCAACTGTCCACAACACCTCCAAACCTGCCACTAATCACTCTCTCTCCCCTGCACACCCCACCTCCTATCATAACATCTGTGAGATCAATTGAAATATCATGAGATAAGAAAAAAAGTGAGTAGTGCTTAAGATTTTAAAAGCTAAATGTTGTTTAACAATTCTCTAATAAGTGTTATTCTTTTGTAAAAAAAAAAAAACACTGTAAGTGTTATTCATGTAGGTGCATGTCTTCATTAATTAATTTCATACAATTAATGTTCAAAAGAGAAAATTGACACATATTTTCCTTGTTTTATCTACGAGGGGAGTTTGGCGAAACTTAGGAATTCAAAAGAGGAAAGCACTCAAAAGTCAAGCTCATCATTTGCCATTTTGTTATATGCCACTAAAAATAGCTCAAATTCAGATCTATCATTGAAATGTTGCCACTTCATTGTATGTCATTGAATAATTTGTTTCGTACAGAATATGTCCCTAAGAAGAGTAAAATGCCCTGCTTAGTGTAATTTTATTATCGATCATATAACGGTATTATAATATTTCGGTACAGAGATAATGACATATTAGAATTCATGCTCTTTTCATTTAGAATAGAATGGAAGCACACCCCCATTAATGGATTGATTTTGTATCCGGTGATCACATTTTTTGTTCAATCTCTTCTATGCATCCAAGCACAAGGATATATGTTTCTCATTTCTTGATAGATATCAAATACTATCTACTAAACTTTATTAGATCAAACACAAGCATACATCGCCACAGAGATACCCAAGTAGACATGCAAGCATTCAATTACAAAGAGCATACCTAAAAGGCTAAAACAGGGCAAGAAAATTTCTCACAATAGGCACTTATAATAGCTAGCTAGCTCACCAACAGTCAATCACCTGAAACCTTACTTAACAAGCACACGAAAACAGCACCCTGAGCAAACAAAGAAGCAAAAGATCTGAATCATCTGATGGAGAAGAAGAGGAAGCAATCCATGAAGCCATCAATCTCGACCATTGGTTGTGCTCTGTGATTAGCATTTAGGGAGATCGGACGGCGGAGGCGGTAGCTTCTGGTCGGGGCGGCTGCCATCCAGAACCAGCCATGCCATTTTCAGACCCCAGCTCATGTGCACCTCCAAGTGGCAATGCATGAACCATACGCCTGGAGCTCGCACACAAGTCGAACAATTAGTTTTTGTATAATGTGTATGCTGTTATAATTTTTTTGGGTGCAAATGCGTGCATGATCGCATGTGTACGTGAAAGCGTGAATGATGGATGAATGCAGCTGCGGCTTCCGGTGTACGAACCTGGATTATCGGCACGGAAGCGAATGGCGACCCAGCCGCCGGCCGGCACGCCGACGGTGTTTCGCTCGACGGGGTCGACGAGGTTGAACTTGGCCGGGTCGTTCATGGGGTCGAAGTTGCCGAAGCCTTGCCCGACCGCGAAGAAGTTGAAGCCGTGCAAGTGCAAGGGGTGACTCTCGGCGCCAAGGATGCTCGTGTCCTGCAACACCAGCTCGACGTTTGTGTTAAACGGCAGCACCAGCACCTTCGTCCCGTTGGACACGTTCGTGTTGTTCGGCGGCGTGCCCGTGTAGTTGAAGGGCATCAGCGGCACGATCGGAAAGTTCGAGGAGTACACCCCCTTCGACATGCCGGTGAAGTGCGACTGCAGCAGCGCCGTCGTGGGGAGCACGAAGGACACGTTGTTCATGGACGCCGCGAACCGGGAACCGTTGGGCCCCTGGCAAGTGCCGTTCACGGCGCACGGGTGCGTGCCGAGCCCGACTGTGAAGAAGAAGCGCCTGTCCACAGTCTGCGGCACTTCGGCGGGGTACTGAGCACTCGCAAGGCTGCGGAGCTTCGCCGTGAAGTTTGACACGAAGTTCGTGTCGTTGATCTGTGGCAGGGTCGGTTTAAAAACGGGGATGTTCTTGTTGAAGCCCGAGGAGGAGGAGGAGCAAGAGTTCTCGTATTCGAGGATGCCGGCGACGGTGGTGTTGTCGAAGGTCCCCGCTGTTGTGGTGTACGGAAGAGCCAGCATGTAGTAGGTCACGCCCGGGTAGTACGGCTTGGTGGTGAGGAGGACGTTGGCAGTTTGGCCTGGGGTGATGATGAGGGTGTCGACGGTGAGGGGCTTGATGTAGCTCGCGTCGACGTCGACGATGGTAAGCGTGTGGTTGGCGATGGAGAAGAAGAGCTCGTCGTTGAGTGCAGCGTTGATGAGGCGGAGCATGTACATCTTCGCCGGTTTCACCTTCAGCTTGAACGTGTCTGCGTGACATGCAAATTGCAAAATACAACTACTTAAGTATACTGGCGTGGATAAGGATAGTATATTAAATGTAAATATGTAAAAGAAAACTGAAAACACAACCTTTAGCCGAGCAGTTGTAGAGCGGCCCAGGGAGCCCATTCATAGTGTAAGCATCGGAGACATTTGGGCCTCCACCTGTCTGAAGGGCCTGGCTGATCACTGCCTCCGTGTCCGCCATCCACCACTCACCTTCACCCAAAACAAACCAACTCGATACTCTACTGTAACTATAAACTGTTTGCTTCATGTTTCGGTATTAAATTTTCTTACCTAGATTCTGTATAAGTTATATCTGAATGATGTTTGATTGATATCCACATTAACTCAGAAAATCAATAAACCAATCAAATAGGTATCTCACCGCTCAAAAGTCCTTAATACTTTAGACAACTTGTAGATATACCATGCAATTAGGCATACTGTGCAGCTCACCAACTAAACAACCTCTACATCTTTACGTAATATGTACGCCCGAAGTTTGTTTGGTACGTACCGAACATGATGGGCACTTCTTCGTAGGGCTGGGGGAATGGGTAAGGCACGCCGACCTTGGGGAGTATGACAATGGGGCCGTAGACGGTCGCACGGAGCCAAGAGATGTGCGCGTGCCACCACAGCGTGCCGCGCTGGCCGATGATGGTGAAGTCGTACACGTAGCTCTGCCCCGGCTGGATCGGGCACTGCGTTATGTACGCCGGCCCGTCAGCCCACCCGCTCCGCAGCTGCCGAACACCGTGCCTGCGCGCGTCCCGGCCGCGCACGAACGCACGTACATACACCAGTAGACCATATGTAAGTTCACAAACTAATTAAGGTGAAATGATGTAGGAAACAAGCATGTAACTTAACGCACGGACGTACCAGTGGAGGCTCATGTTGTACGGGACGTGGTTGACGACCCGGACGACGACGCGGTCGCCCTCCCTGGCGAAGATCTTGGGGCCGGGGAACTGCCCGTTCACGGTCACGATCCTCTTGGTGCTGCACAGCCGTGTCACGCTTGCCATTTGCACCTGCCATTATACCGTTCCAACTTGTAACCATACAATCTAGAATACCAATGTGTACATCCCGATCTCATAAAAAAAATTGTACATCTCTTAATTAGGGCATGTTTAGTCTAAGCCTCTCATATAGTAAAGACACAATTTTGCTTATTTGATAAGCTCGAAAATAAAACATATCTATCTAGTATTTATATATAGATCTATAAACTGAAGCTAATTAGTCCAAATACGCCTTGAACACATCATAGTATAGCCGCTTACATCGAACTGGTAATGCCTCGTTATGCCTTCGGCTCCCATGAAGGAGAAGACCATTAGCGTTATGACAAGGAGAAACGAAGGGAGAAATGTGCAGATAGCCATTTGTTTACTCCTTTTGAGCTCACCACACTACTTCTTGAGCTCTTGTTTGCTAAGTGTTTCTGATGCAAGGACGAAGCCGCTGGAGGTGTCTATATATACTAGAGAGAAACTTGCAATTGATGGTACCAAAAGAATTTAAAGTTATATAAATTTTTGTCGACCTTTCTGGTGAGCTGTATATATGTCGTGGTTGTACTTGGTTTAATTAGTTTCGTTTAGTTCCTTTCGTTTGGTGCGTTTGATGGATGAACACGAGGGTCTCATCGATCGAACAGACCATGTAGCTGTAGCACGGAGAGCATGCCCCATCGTATAGCTTTGAAGTGCGGCTAAAGTCAACCCGTCTCATGTTTATATTGACTTTTGTACTTTAAGATTCTTCATGCCTTGATTAACACGCAGGATTGTTATGACAATTAGTCAATTATATATGCTTATCACAAATAAGATGAGATGTGAGTAGATTGACTGTTATTTTTTTAATAACTTAAGTTTTTAAGTGAACTAACATGTGAACAAATCTTAAAATCCTATCGCAAATTCATATCTTTTATCTTGAAAAAAAAATATATATGTTTTTTTTTATTTGAATAATTAATCATAAACTAGCAGTCGTGATCAAGATGGAGAAGAAATTTACAATTTCTCTTGAAATAAATAATCGCTTCAATTTCTTTATTGTATCAATTTAGACTATTCAAATTCTGATTGTATGGTGGAGATTGTAAAAATGCACTATTTATCTTTTCTTTTTTTGTATTCCAAAACCTACTATCATAATATCATTGCTTGAGGTTTTAAGCTCATGACATGATTGGCACATCTACAAGAAAAAATATTATAGTTGAAAGGTCAAGAGGATGATAGGGGTGATCAAGTCCTAGACTCTTAGCGCAAGTCTACTCTTTTGTTGTAGGTTTGGTTGAGTTTACATCTCAATCATCTAAATAAATTTGATTGGTGTATAAAATAATATAATAATTTGAATTTTTTAAGTAAACTAGTTGATATATGAAAATCAATATTTCTTAATCACAGGAGAAACCTAATTTAGTTAGATATTTTCGATTAAAGATCACAAAAGTATATCGGTGAAAAAGACGACAAACCAATAACGTTTCAAGTGATCTCATACGTGATTATTTCGTTGACCAATTGTCGGACATGAAGGTTAATCAAAACTCTTTTGCCACCAAACCATAAAAATGTGTTAAATCAACAGTGGTTGAATTTTCGCTTTGGAAAAAAAGTTGAGACAAGTGACCACAAGTCCATCGATCCATTCCAAGTCAGGTCACAACTTCTTTTTTATCTTTTTTAGCTAATCTCCCAACCTCATTCTTACATGCCAAGGGACTGCACAAGCAAGACACTGACGTGACCAAGAGGAAGGTATCCCGTTAGGAATCATATACAGATCAAACAGCCTTGCATTAATTATCTAATCAGTTTGCTAAGTAATAAATACATTTTTTTTATCTTATATACAATTTTTTTTGTCGTTAAATCAAACATTTTTTTTTATCTAATCTTCTAAGATTCACTAATCTCCTTCATTAACATTTCCAGCGGTAACAGCTTAGTAATATACGGTGGTGGCCGGTGGGGAGGAGAGCCACTGATAATAGAGATGGTTGATCACAACGGTGCAATAAGATGACTTTGATGTCATCTTCGGTTTTAGTAGGCACGATTAAGAGGCGACAAGAGGCAATGGGCGTTGACGTGGTAACTAACAGCCATCGAGGGACGGTGGCTAATAGGGTAAGTGTTGATGGGCGGTGACGGGGGAGGGGGAAGGGGAAGGGGGAAGGGAGAGGATGTCGTATAGAATTAGGTGCATTCTGTTGCACCTCAAATTCCGGCCTATTCAGTCATTCCGGCCGATTCCAATCATTCCGAGCGAGATGTTCCTTTCCGTTGAAAAACATACCGGCCCTTAATTAAAAGAAGACTGCCTAATGCTCGGCCCAAAGACCCATTCCTATTAGCTGTTTGCCCTAGCCATCACAACACACAAGCATTCCCCACCGTTGTTTGTATCCACAGGATGTGCTGCCCAAAGTCCCAAGTGTTCCACACATTATTTGTTAACTTTGCTTGATCGGCGACGCCCCTTCTCAGGCGTGAAGCCGCTGGTGCAGCGATCCTCCACGCCACTGGTGCCACGTAGCTACACCTCGGTACCGGTGCCGGCTAGAGCACCTTGCTGGGCTTGCCCGAGGCCGCAGATGCAGCATGGCTATTATGGCTCGACGCCGGCCGGTGCAAAGATGACTTCTTTTGCAGGTGGCCGATGATATTGGTATCCCATCATTCCCATGTCACCGGCCTAGTATGGTTCTTTATAATGTTTATTAACTGAAGTTGAGGCGGATTGTTGGATCAAATTTAATTATTATATTTTATATTTATATTTTAAACTCGAGAACACCAGACCAGAACATGCTGCTATCAGAATATTCTATTCCAATAGTTAAATCGGAATGATCATTGGAATAGAATTGATAATTTTGGTGTGGATGAGAAGAGGAGATACCACGCAGTGGAGATCGATCTAATTTTGCATGAATGGTAAAGATTGTGTAAATTTTTTAAAGAAAACACAAATAGTTGCACCTAATTGGGTAGAAATGTTTCTTGCATGCAATTAATTACCCAAGGGAAGGTTAATTCGTGTGTGTGATGTGGTTAGCATGTACGTCCCCTATATGGTTTGGTGGTCATCCTTTTTTCTTCTTCCATGCCTCCAAAGGAAGAGAAGGATGCCTGACCGAATTCGGCTCCTTAAGCTACTTCCTTTTTCCCTTTTTCTTTGTAAAGGTTGCAACAAATGCGTGTAGAGTAGGCTCATCTGCCAAATCGTATTTCTTCTCTTTCTTGTTTCCTTTTGTCCCTTTTTGTTTGGTGGCAATGCATACGATAAATTTCTTCTAGAGGAAATGTTGTTGTGAGAGAGACACTACATACAAAAAAATAAGGGAGAACTGAGAAAATTTCTATCCGTAAAAAGTGAAGTGCTGTATCCGATAAATTTTCTAAAAGGTTGTCTGTATCCGATAAATTTTCTAAAGGGTGGGTTGCATCGAACATAGTGCTGATAAATTTTGTAGTATAAGCAGAGCCGGAATCCTGTCAAAACACGCGTAAACAGTGAAGAGGTTGTTTGTGAAAAGTTAAAAGAGCCACGCGGAGCATAAAATATTTAAAATGTTTTCAACAGTACATCTGAAGCTAAGTGCACATATGAAGAGAGTTTATTACAGATTTGATGTTTTGGCGCTTTGCATTAGGAAGATGCTTCGCGGATCGAAAGGCTACAACATTCCTTTTTGGTTGAGTCAGGTCAGCTCTCGTTGCAGACCTGAGCCCGGTCATGCTGTCATTCAGTACTACGTGACTCCATAACAACCCCTTTTACAAAAGAAAAAAAAAAGTAATTCTACTTCAGCAAAAGATAGTGAATTTACCAAATTCGTCAGAATCATGGTCGGCACAGCAGATAGGACAAGGTTGCTATTGTTTTTTTGCCATGTCAGCAGCGGGCATAAAGCATACATGATTCAACAATGGAAGATCAGAACATTTCCTAATGCCAAGACAAGCTCAAAGCATGAACCTTTCCACACTGGCACAATTAGATGGAGTTGATTTATACAGTTTCTTCTGCTGCAACAACAACAATCTATGGAATAGACATGCCATATTGTAGTGTACATCTATAAGTTTGTGCGTTTTTATGTAGGCATAACCACACCAAGGGGTGGTGATCCATCATCTTCCGCCACTTCAGTGTTCTTCGGTGGCACCTGGCTCTTATTCTCTTGCTCTTGGAACCCCTGTTTGAAGAGATCGTAGTTAGTTGGCTCAGTTGCCTTAAAGGGGCGCTCTCCCAATACGCGAACCAGATCGTCCTGGTGGAGGACTTCCTTCTCAAGCAGGAGCTCTGCGATTTGGGCAACTTGCTCCTTGTGCTCCTTTATTAGCTCAACCGTTTTTTCGTAGGCCTTCGCAACCCATTCCCTGACCTCAGTGTCAATGATAGATGCCGTCTGGTTACTGTATGGTTTGGTCATTTCAAAACCGTCTTCCCTCTGAGGGAAGGATAAAAGCCCAACTTTTTCACTGAAACCGTACACAGCAACCTGGGCATAAGTCATCTTAGTAACTTTCTCCAAGTCATTCTGAGCGCCGGTTGAGATCTTCCCAATCAAAACCTAAAAGCAATCACAATCAGATCATTTTAGTAAACCTGCTTAATTAAGAAAACTTATACTGGCCATATTGTTGAGATTTGGACTCCAAACCAGTGGAACAAATGGATTACCATAACACAACATGACGTGGGACATCAGCTTAGTACAAGGTAACTCAATGTCTATAAGCACTGCCACCCATTTGTCAGTAGCAATTTTAGATAGCACAAAGTAAAATTAGTTCAATAGCCTCAAGCGCTCAACATTGGTGTCTGATAACAAGCCAATCTAATATATAATAACACAAGTGATTGGCATATGGGACCCACATATCAGATTTCATTATTTAACAAAATTAAAGGTGAAAATTGATGGAGGGGAGTGTTGAGAGTGAAATGCAAGGGCCCCACATTCCAAAATCAAAATGGAAGGGTTAAGTAGAGCAAAAAAATAAATGTGGTGGGGAAATAGCTACTTGCCCTTTATATAACGTGCAATGGTACATATACATGTTTCTAGGATCAATGGATCATCAATATTAGCACGAGCAGCTGAAAATACCAGCCAAAGAAGTCATGAACAATAGTTGGTATACTATTGCTACATGCGCATTCATCTTGGTTTTTAGGTTGCATTTTACTGTGACTACAAGTTTCACAAGTATCTTACTTTACCAAGTGCATCAGAGTTACCATGCAAATTTTGATGAGTGATGATGACATGGTAAAGCACCGCATTACTATATTTCATCAGACAATTATGATTTAAGGGTCTGTTTGGATTGAAGGATTTTTAAGGGAATTTTAGAGAAAATCAAATATCTATTCTCACTAGATATGAGATTTCCTCTAAAATTCCTATGAGAATCCTCCAATCTAAACAATCCTAAATTGTGAAATATTAACCTAACAAAATCATAAGTACTTTTAAGTGTAAATAAGTCCAAATGACCCTGGATTCATTTTAGTCAAATCCTTGGCATATTTACTTGAGTTATTTTATGGAGTTTGAATTGTTGGAATCAGGAAGAAAATCCATGTCAGAAAATTGTTTACTTGACATAAAACTCAGCTACTAAAAATAAGAAAGAGTTATAAGTTCTATACCTCCTCTGCAGCACGCCCACCCAATGTCATGCATGTCATGTCAAAAAGCTGCTCTTTTGTCATCAGAAGATTTTCATTTGGGACGTACTGTGCAAAGCCTAAAGCAGCTGTTCCACGAGGAACAATAGTAACTTTTAGAAGGGGCTCTGCGTGCTCCAAAAACCATCCAACAACAGCATGACCAGATTCATGGTAAGCAACAGTGCGGCGCTCCAGTTTGCTAATGACCTGCCGATGGATTACTACCCCAGTCAAAAAATGTGTGAAGATAACTAGTATATAGTCAGACAGCTCAACAATTACATCTTATAAAAGCAGAGTACCAAGTTAATTAGTTGTGATCCATGCTGTATTATCGGAATTAAAGAATTTCATATGCAATTATTGCAAGGGCTAAACTTCAAGATTTCTTATAAATCTAAATTAGCCTCTTCAGGGCATTTCTAACTGAACAACGTCTAACAAACAATTACAAACCCTATGGTGTGCACGCGCGCACAGAGAGAGAGAGAGATGTTCAGATTACAGGCTTTAGAGTGTCTAATGTGTTCCCAACCCGGCAACATATGGTATGTTGCACATTGTTTTATTAGTGTTACTACTAGAACAAGAAAAGTTTTCACACATAAATTCTAAGAAAAATTGAGAACTCTAACCAATGCCAATAACTTCTAATATATAGATCATGAAATCCATTGCTTCCGGAACTAACCAGCAGGATAGGGTGCTAATTAGCTAATATAATGGCTATGGAAAGGTATTTAGATGTACATGGAATATGTTTCATGTACCTAGGAAGTAGCATATCCAAAAGATCTGAGGGAAGTTCGTTTTTTCATACGAAAACATATGCACATGCCGTGTAAATTAGGCACATGTCAGTTTTGAGTAGGTTTGCATATGCCAGTTTGCAGAAGATTAACAAAACAGCACACTGAAAGGTTATATTACCTTATTTTTCTTCTCCAAACCACCAATAATCCTATCGATTGCAGCCTCAAAATGCTGCATTGAAATCTGTGTTTCCTCACTCCTTGCAGCAATTAAAGCAGCTTCATTACAAATATTGGCAATGTCAGCTCCAGCAAACCCAGGTGTCAAAGCAGCTAGTCTTTGTGAATAAAAGGATGGTTCATTGTCCAGTTTAAGCTTTTTAAGATATATGCGAAATATTTGATCACGACCCTTTATATCTGGCTTGTCAATTGTTATCTGACGATCAAATCTTCCTGGCCTTAGCAATGCCTTATCAAGGATGTCAGGTCTGTTTGTACCAGCAAGAACAACAACTCCAGAAGTTGTTCCAAATCCATCCATCTCTACAAGGAGCTGGTTCAAAGTGCTTTCCCGTTCATCATTTGCACCGGAAAAACCTCCACGACCTCTTGCACGACCAATTGCATCAATTTCATCAATAAATATAATACTAGGTGCACATTGCCGAGCCTCTTGGAATAAGTTTCGTACCCTAGATGGTCCAACACCAACAAACATTTCCATGAAGTCTGAACCAGAAATAGACAAGAAGGGCACAGCAGACTCTCCTGCAGTAGCTTTAGCAAGGAGTGTCTTTCCTGTGCCAGGAGGACCTACAAGAAGAGCACCTTTGGGTATTTTAGCCCCTAATTCTTCATATTTCTTAGGATTTTTCAGAAAATGCACAAACTCCATGATTTCTTGTTTGGCTTCATCACAACCAGCGACATCCTTAAAAAACACCTGGACAAACAGAAATGCAAGCATTGTCAAAAAGACAACCGAGGAATTTAAATCAGCTTTTGTTCTTCCTTGAAGAATGTAAAGTTAAGTTAAGACTGATGTAAAACTAAGGCAAATGGGAACTATTACAGAACCTTTAAAGTGGATAGAAAAAAGTAATGGCATAGAGGGAACCTTATTTTTGGAGTTTTTATCCATCTTTGTCACTTGAGGTTTTCCTATGTTGAAAATACCACGGCTTCCTTTTCCAGGACCACCTCCAATATTAAATCCACTCTGCATTCTTTTCCCCATCAAATATATCAGTCCAATGAGGAAGGCAGTTGGGGCAAACCTCATCACTTCTTGGAACAAATTGACTTCAGCAACATAGGTTACTGGAACATAATCATGTGGATCTATCCCCAAAGCTTCCTGGGCTTCCTCTAACTTTTCTTCAAAGGAATCAACACTTCCAATATTGAAGTAATACTTGTATCTGCTAGGAGCATGTCTAACTGGAACATCACTGGTAGTAATATGGATATTGCTATCTTGGCTTTGGCTGTTTGATAGTGGTGAACTCCTGACATAAACCTTTGCAACTGATTTATTTGAAACAACAATGCGGTCAACTAACCCAGGTTCCAATAACTTGTTCTTGAATTCTTGGAAGCTTATCTGGAGAAGTTGGAAACACAGAACCTTGTAATGGACTGTTAAACTAAAGAAAATGTACCCTCCATACACTGAAAAGGGAACAGACACGGAAACTACAAAATGATATGGTTCAGTCAAATTAATCAATTAATAAAAAGAACATAGTTCCCCAGATTGCATTCGTATTCAGATTAATAGATAGAGAACTACAAAGCACATTGTAATACTTATACGCCAAGATCATAAACATGATATGCCAGCATAAATGAATTAATGAGAACTTCCAACCATGCCTATGAATCACCCCAAAGGCTATTCTGTAGTAGCAGTTGCTCTATTCAGTCATCCATAACCTTATGCATTGCAAATTGATTATGATGTGCTATCAGTTGTGCGGTGCCCATAAAGTAAAACCATCTAAAGAGCAAGCACAGGTATTTTCTCTAGGATTTCTCAAGCCAATGTTAGCTAGTAAAAGCTCATGGCTAGAAGCATAAACTTTTTAAACAACTGCATGCCACTACTCGTATTGAAAGCTAGCATCAACTATTAGGTAATATGAAATGGGGGTAGCCGTTGTGCTTGCTAAAATTGTTAAGATTCTTTGCATCAGGATAAAAAAAAAGTAGTGAACAACTACAGCCACATATAATAAAGCTTAAATTTGTCAGGATGAAGAGAAAGATACCTCCCTCTGCTCGGACGAGCCAAAAGTTAAGGATGTGATGAGCGCCAGACCAATAAAAAATAGAGGAGAAAAGAACTGATGCGCGTATTTTACAACATTCTCCTGGAAACTCCATTGATCATCTGTATTTGAACCCTCTGCACACCACAACATGTAGTTTCGTCAAATGAAGTAGCTCGCATTCTCAGTTGAAAAACTTTCTTTGAACATAGTGCCAATGCATTATCTAGCCCCACTGCACCCACTACACCTAATGTGTTATGTCATTGTTAGATCACTCTACCGAGACGCATGGACTGCAGGCACAAATCATAACCCAAAACTATGTATGTTTTTCCAGCATAGTTATTCCTCTTATTGCTCAAACACATTCAGCAAGTCCACTTGATACCAATGTATCAAAAGCTACAAGCTTTCTAGCTATCTTAGTAAGTCATAACAAGTAAATCATCCTCTCTACACAAATGAGCAATGCGCAAGAGATAATTTGCCACTTACCCTTCGAATCTGACTTGTTACCCCCATCTCCTTTCGGCGCCTCCTTCTTACCCTTAGGATAGTACTTCTCGAAATCTAAACCCAAAAAAAAAGTAAACTTTTAAACACCATAACTACGAAATATATCAAACAAACATCACAAGCCGCACAGAAAAACTCACTTTTCTTGGACTCGCCGGAGAAGAACCGACGAAACTGCGGGCTGGCGAGGAGAAACCTCCAGTCCCCAGCCTTCCCCACCCGGGCCGCCGCAGCCGGGCTCCCCAGAGCCGACGTCAAGTAGCCGCGAACTAGCCCTAGCCCGCACCACTCGTCGCCGTGGAGCGGCGGCGGTGGCGGCCGGAGCCCACCATGCCCCCCGAGTAATAGACCCTAAAAGCAGCGAAAGATATCACATTTAAGACTACAAACGCACCAAAAAGTTGGGGAGAGAAGGGGAAAGCGCCGGCAACTCGCCTGCCGCGGCCGGATGGCGCGTGCGGATCGGGCGAGGGCGAGGGCGCGGGCGAGGGAGGAGATGCTCATGGCCGCGAGCGCATGGGACTTGGGATCCAGCAGCGTGGTGGATTCGAACTTTGTTTGTGTGTGTATGAGAGAGAGAGAGAGAGGGAGGGAGTATTGAGGATGAGGGGGAAGAGGTGGTGGCGCCGTCGCGGCGAGGGAGTAAAAAACCGTGGGTTCCGGGGGGACGGCGCTCACGGGATGGTGGTATTTTTGGATTTTTTTTTTTGAAAAGGTATTTTTGGGTGTTGGTGGGGGATTTTGCGTACATGAACACGAACGAGCTGGTTGACGGGGCCGTTACCAATCCAATACAGTTTTTGGGATTTTTTTTTCACTTTGGTGTTTAAATACTTTCGATTTGGATAAGTTTTAGGATTAGTAGTGGTAATGACATCAGCTAAAATTATTGTCTCTAATTTTGCAATAAATCTGAAAAAATCGTAGGAGAGACTTAGTATAACAGAAACATAGGACATTTCTTATGTTATTGGGTACATGCATGATTATTTAGGTTGAATCTTGCTGATATTTGTGTTGATATTTTCCGGTGATTGATTTGTTAGGACTTTGGATGAGAATAAGATTTCACAGTTGATGTAATATTGATTGTTAAGTAGAATACTAATATTTTATAAAAAAAACAAAGAAAAATACTAAGATTGAACTGAATATAAGAAAGAGTATTGGCGCCAATTGAAAGAGTATCAAGCACATGTAATTTTGTGGACAATTTCCCTGGTGCATCTACAAATAGATTCAACAATAAGGAAATCATTCTTTTATTACTTGTTCATTCATTACTCATATTTTGTAGAATATTGTATCAGTATAAATAATTTGTCAAGTCGAGTTTTAGAGTGACAAATCACAACCTGTGATAAAACTTGTCTTACATGTTTTAATCCTGTTTAGAATATAAAAATTATGTAAAAATTTTAGAGGAAAGAAAATATTCATTTTCACTAGATATTGATTTTTCTCTAAAATTCTTGTGAAATTCTTTACACATGGATAGGTTGTTTGTTAGATACATCTAAAAAGGTAAGTCAAAAGAACCAGTAAAACTTTGGAATACAATGTTTTGTTGTTGGGCAGATTCATGAAATATGATGGCATAGTATTGTCTATTGTTTCATGCTCTTATTTCTCTTGTTTCCTAAGAAAAGGTTGCTGTTTCAGTCTTAATTTTCCTTTTTTAGCGGAAAGGGAAAACAAGATTGGTTGCCATTGGCAGCGATAGAATGGTTAACGAAATAGCAAAAGCGGTGACGCCAAGAGGGATCACCATACGAGCAGACTGTTTTATTTGACCAACATCGTTACTTGCTTTGACCTTTGAGACAAGCAATCCTTTTAATTCGTGCATCATTTGTTCGTTTTCTTTTCTTGTTTTTAGTAATCGACAGGTCTTACACTCCTATTTTCTTATTTTGCTTTAACACTCACTAAATCGATTGTATTTAGGAGCAGTGGTCTATCGGTAGAAGAAACCAAAAATTTGTATAAAAATACTTAAAACAATAAAGGTTATAAAATTTTGATTCACCTAAACACATAAATTATATAATTAATCTTACAAGTAGAAAATTCTGGATCCATCATTATTCCTAAGCCACGTACAACAAGAAGACACGTACACTTAAAAATAACATATGCTATTATGCAAAAGGCTCTTATAGATCTTCTACCATGTCATGTGAAGGGACATCCAAACAAAACATGACAGGTATACCAAGAACTGAAAAATAAAAACAATGAACTGTCATAAGTTGTCCTTGTAACACGTATTTACATATTGTTGGACAAAAGTACAATATTAAAAAACCGTGCATACAACTTGACCATAATTATGTCTTTCAGCTGCAACATCCTAACTAGTCTCTTCTTGCAGACCGGACATCAATTCACTGAGATTATAAACTAACCAAAGTTCAGAGGAGAACATGATTTGGAATTCATTATCTGAAGATGACATCTGCATTGTAGCTAGGTAGAAGCACTGGCACCACAATATCTTCTAGTAATCCCTTCTGATGTCTCTTAGCCTCCTGCATGTTTTTCACTTCTATCAAGGGTTGGTGTGCAGGAGGCAGCCCAAGACCTCCATGTTTCGGCTGTGTGGTTGCTGAGAGCAGCAGCTTGGGTTTCTTTGCCATGTACATGTTTGCAGCACCAAAGAAGTAGTTTGGGACGAAAGGTTGTGAGCAGTGCAGGTGCAGCCCTTCGTACGTGACGATTAGCATGTCTGGGTCGTCGGTGGACTTCTCGACGTGCTTCTTCGCGTTGCAACGGAAACTCGTGCACTTGTAGTAGCTCCTGTTTTGTGGATAAAATTGAGATAAAAAGTTAGCTTGAACTGATTCACAACAACCGGACGGACTAAAATTTTGTAGAAATTTTTTTTTTGTCTTGGGTAAGATGAGAAAGTCCAATTTATTTGACCGATTTGAAATGAACAGTTAGATCAATAGTGTATTAGTGTTGTATCAAGGAGATCTTTCTTTGTTTGTGGATTTAGTGAATTCTAACAGTTTGTTTTCATGATCAGACATTAAAGATGGTCTTCCTCCCGTGTAATGATCAGTAGTGCGGTGGTGTGGTATCAAAGAGGTCGTAGCTAAGAAGATAAGAAGAAACAACTCTTTATTATGAGGAATGGTTTTTGTACAACTAGATACACTCTCTGTTTCAAAAGAGTGATCTCATCTAATTACAATGCAGGGTATTTAAAAACTATTAATTAACCAACTATGATGAGTTCAGTTGTGAGGTTTTTGGTTGTGAATTGTGCGTCCGAGAGTTGTTCTCGTCTACTGGCAAGTCTCATGATTCAGTTCTACGTTCCTCGTGCGTCTGAGAATCGCGCTCGTCCACTAACAAACCTTATGACTCGGTCTGCCAACAAACTTGGCTCGACCATCGACCAAATTTGGTCGATTCAACAACTCAGCTCGACCATCGACCATCGACCAAGTCTGGTTGATTCAGCAACTCAGCTTGACCATGGACCATCGACCAAGTCTTTATTAATCCGAGATTGTCCCAGATCATGACTCCCCATTTGAAGAAAGGAGCCAATTCCCGTTGGTGCTCATAACTAAAGATACGGGAACTGAGCTTGATCGTTCTCGCATGTATACACTTGGTAGCATTTGCTTGTTGATCTTTCCAACCAACTCGAAATGCCTCTTGTGTGTCGCAACACATTGTTGTCACCTTCTTCTCTAAGATCACATCTTCAATAAGAGGTGTCTCCCATTGGTACACTGTCTTCAATAAATGGCACTGTTGTGTTGGGCCCGTCATCCAGCATGGATAGCTGAAAGAGTTTGAGGTGCTCAACATTAACCACCGAGTAGATGTTCATAAACGGAGGAAGTTCGAGCTGACAAACATTTTCACTAATTTTCCGTAAAATCTTGAATGGACCATAACGGATTGGTTTGATCTTTTAACTTTCACCCTTGAGCCATTCCTTGCTCAAGTGGAACCAAACCAGATCACCTTCATTAAAATTGGCTTCAGTTCAGTGTCGATCATATCGCGCCTTATATTGGAGTTGGGCCTTTTGCAGGATCTACTCGACTTCACCATGAAGTCATCGGATGCCCTCCAAGAACCATTGGGTTTTATCCTGATCACACTCCTTCTTGGTCGATTGTGGTGAGGTAGAGATCGTGAACTCTAAGTTGAATGGGCTTTGCGGCAAGAAACCCGAACATACCTCAAAAGGAGACTTCTCGGTGGAACCATGTACAGCTCCATTGAATGCGAATTGTAAACATGATATGCTCCCATCTCACATCTTGGGATGTCATGAGTTGTAACCTCTTAGCAAGTGGACAATTGTATGCTTTACCACTTCGGTTTGATTGTCAGTTTGTGGATGGAAGGCTTAGGGGTACCTTTTCTGGAGCTTGTCTTCTCCTTCGACGTGGTCGAAACCTCCTTCATATTTTTGTCACTGACTTGTTCTTTTTCTTGATCGCCATAGCAGTGGTACTCACGTTCGAGATGTCATGGACACCAAACAGACTCAACTCTACTGATCGTCTTCTATAGCCCTGATGTGTATTTTCTGAATGTCTGGGGGTCAAAAAAACAATATGCCCGCTTGTCTCCGGAATTCTGTGGTGTAGTATTGGACAGTTTGGTCGCACCGTTGATACAAACAGTGCCAATAGTCCCACCTCTCCTTGAGGTAGCACATTGGATACAACTCCTGATGAAGGAGCCGCTTGAAATGGCCCCAGGTGAGGTTGTCAGCTTCCCCGTCGACGACACGTGCCTTCCACCACATTTTGGTGTGGTCTTTCTGATAGAGATTTGTTCTAGAGGCAATCATGGAGACGGTTGTATCATGTCATGTTTATAAATTCTTATTGTATTTCTTAAATAAATTAAGTATCACTTTTATCGATCAACAAGTATGTGACTTGTTCGTTGAACTCTTTATAATGATGTATGAATTGTCTCAATTTACTTACGACTTTATCAGTGATACTTATTCTAAACATCGTTAACTTTCGGTATTACATAGAATAATATGCAAGATAAGTCAGTGCAATCATTACTTGATGGTCAAGTTTCACGGACCATGGATATGAGATATCAAGCCAATGTCGTGGATACATGTTGGAGAATATATTGGTCAAATTGACCCAACTTGAAACATTGTTGAGATTTTATGTGTTATCAGTTTGTTTCTAACAGTTATTTTTTATTTATCTTTAGACTTGAGATCATCATGATTTTATACATGTGTAGTAGTATATCTTAGTGTCATCAACCGCTGTTTTTAACCGAGTAGTCATAAATGTGACATACAAATATATTATGAACCATGTGGTTTGGAAATGAATGGACGAGATGAAAATTTTCCCTCTCATATATTGAGAAAAATATCTTTGAGCCATTTGATATAATTGGACTAAGAAAGTGTATGGCCATGCAGAATATAGCTGAGAGTCAACTATGGATAAAGGTTAGTCTATTACAAGATTGAGAAAGGACCGAGCTATTCAAGGATGACACGTTTCTCACCTTGAGTTTGATCTGGTATTGTGAGGCAAAGAGATAATCTATGATAAGTTGTATAGGTTTGTAGATATGATCTTCGTGTACATGCGGATAGTCATAATGTCTTACTAGGGACCGCTTATGACTTGTGATTCAGAAAGTTATTCCGGTCGCGACCAAATATACACGAACCTATAGAGTCACACACTTAACGGGTTGGAGTATTAATTCGGATGGGATCCGAAACGGGTCTCTTATTGATAATGAGTTTACCATTGAGATTAGAGTTCACATTTGAGTAGGACTTATCTCCAAGACCTTATAAAGGAGGCGATTTGGGCATGCAAAAGATATCTGATATCTGATCTATTCTGGCTGCCAGCACCATCCACGAGATAGATCTCGTAAAACCCTGCCGCATGTGCTGGTGCTAGTACACGAACACGTGGTGCTCCTTCCCCGGATCTGTGGACTTCTGTAGAGGTGCAGCTGCAACTGCTGCATGCACTGCTGGTCACGATTCGGTTGCGACATCGACTCTTCTTCCACTATTGCGTTGTCGCATCCGCGTGTTTAGTGGTAAACCTTTTGATCTATGGTTTTATACTTACATGGTTCTTGGGTTTTCAGGTTAAAATTTTTGAAATTATCACTGGATTAGTAGCCCGTTTTCTATCACTTTCATCTTCAATGGTGCAAAATTTACCTTTTTGGCACTATTAAAACCTCGGAAGTTAAAGTAGGCCACAAACTGGTCTATCCACGAGTCCAACGTGTCGGCATTGATCGCTCCATTGAACATTGGTATATCGACCTTAGCTTTGACCTTGAACGGTCTATTAGATAGGGAAGACACATTGGCGTCGTCGCCGGCATCGAGGTCGTCTGTGTCGTTGTAGTCTACTGGTGTACGCAAGCTATTCGCAGACCTCATGTCAGGCGTCATCTTTGCCTTACAGGCATCAACTTCAGGATGTGAGGTCGTGTTCTGCTATTTAATCCAAGTAAGTACGGTGTCCATATTGGAGGAGAGTTTGGCCACTTGGTCGGCCAAGCTAGCTTGAGCGAAGACTTCATTAGACATCGTTGGAGACGTGGTTGCCGGTGCCGTTGAATATTTACCTTAGAAAGTGGCAAGGTGTTGCGGAAGCTCGTCGGTCTTGTCATAAATAAGGCAAGTTTTCATCATCCATAAGACAAGAACAATACTTTGATACCAACTTGATCCGAATGGATAACTTGATCTAATTGGATATGCAGTGTATTTCCGACACTCACACACACAAGTGGTTGTAGCTAAGAGGTAAGAAAAAGCAACTCTTTATTATGAGGAATGCTTTTTGTACAACTACGTACACTCTTTGCTTCAAAAGGAAGATCCTATCTAATTACAATGTAGGGTATTTAAAGACTATTAATTAACCAACTATGATGAGTCCAACAGTGAGGTTCCTAGTCATGAACTACACGTACTGACCCCGTGTGCGTCTGAGAATTGCGCTCGTCCATTGGCAAGCCTCATGACTCTGTTCCACGTTCCTTGTGAGTCTGAGAATTGCGCTCGTCCACTGGCAAGTCTTATGAATCGGTCTGCCAACAAACTTGGCTCGACTATCGACCAAGTCTGATCGATTCAACAACTCAGCTCGACCATCGACCATCGACCAAATCTAGTTGATTCAACAAGTCAGCTTGATCATGGACCATCAACCAAGCCTTTATTAATCCAAGATCGTCCTGGATCAGGTGGCGCTTAGTGAGAGGTAGTAAGTGGCATGGTGGGGATAAAGGTCGGAAGACAAGATGGCAGTAATAGAGGCTGTCAGCTCCATTCAGGGGTGGAGAGAGGGGGCACATGCAAGAGTCTAACCCTTATATTAGATGTATATCTTTTTATCTTTCTGGTATACCAGTTTTTATTGTATAAAATATATAAAAGTTTTCATTTGCTCCCTCTCTACTCCAAACAATTACTCATTATTCATTAATTGGCTATCTCACGATAATTTTCTAGTTCCATGCCTAGTTTCGGTGATTTGGGAGGAAAAGTGCGAGACATGGGAGAAGTGTTTAAACTGTATCTTAAATTAATATTTAGTTGCATCCAAAATTCCAAATAATAATATATATATTGATATATTTCTCCTTATATTCCAACAAAATGGGACCTCTAGCATAGATCTAACCACATGTAGAATTAAAAAAAAAAACAAAAAGATGCGTGGTGTGTGTGTGTATCAACGTCGCAATATGGTACGTACATACCCTAATTTTCGTGATAGTACCGGCTACCAACCTAGGAATGAACGCAGCGATGCCTCTGCCTCTTCACCGTTCCGTTCCGTTCGTCGTTCCAGGCGAGCGTACGGCCGACGAACCTCGGTGGTCCAGTTTCCACCACGTACGATGGGAACCGCGTGTTTATTGCATGAAATTGATAAATTAAGCAGCAGGAGCCATAAGATCCGTGGGCTCGCGCGGGTTGGTGCATGGCGTGGTCACACGACTCACGCTTGCCTCCCACTGTCCCACACAATTGCAACGCGCACGTGTGCGCGTTCGTCGACACGCTCCATCACGTCCACGCGGGCGTACGTACTTACGCATGTCACATATGCAGGGCCCCGCACACGAAAAAAAAGAAAACGTGTGAGACCTCCATCCGCTTAGATGGAGATGATTTGGGAGTTGCTTCCTCATTTTTACCCTTGCTTTCGTATATGTCACAAGTTTAAGCAGATTTATATTGTCATGTTTGAATAAAATAGGTAAAAAAATTTTGGTTATGAAATTTTGCCTAGTTAATATGTGCTCTACTTGTTATTGAGAGGGATGAAAAAGAAGAAATTGACAGTCAAAATTAGATCCGTCGTATCTACACTCCAACATTGACCAAATTTTTTGAGAAAAAACACTAAAAACTTGATTATTTGATCATCATCATTTTTGTCTTCTAACTAAATAAAGACCAAATTAGTTGAAAATGAAAAAAATTTGATGAAGCGAGTTGGGACATCAAATCAAACATAACCTATATTTGAATATAATTGAATTTATTTTGTATGTTCAGTATATAGATAGGTAGAAGAAAAGTCTATTTGATGGTGTATAATATGACCAAAAAATATATAAAATGAGTATACACTACAAATAAAAATATAAATGCCAATGACATCAAATAAAATTTGAAGTTTATATGCATGAAAATATGCAATTTTATTTGCATGTTCACATAATTTGGAGATTTAGGGGGAATCGGGGACGGGACGGCATTTCTATTCCCGCAAGGCTACAAGAGAGAATTTGTCCTATCTCCGCAACTATTTGGTGAGGGTCTGATTTTTAGACGTAGTATAATCTACATTAATATGATGATTTGAAGTTAGGTCCTCAGATCGAGGATAATCGTGAAAAAAATATTCCCCTCGGGTTGGTATGTCCTTTGCTAGTTCCACACAATTTTGTCTAGACATATAAATATGATTTTCTTGAGCTAAGCTATGTCAATTGGATTAATCTTTTGAAAAAAAAATCCCTGTGAAATAAGTTATACTAAATACTTTGTTGGCCTACAATGCAAAGGTACCTACTCTAAGAAAGTAGGTCTGCCTCCAGCGAATGGTTATAGCTTGTCCCCGTAAGAACGGGATCACCATTCTAAAGTTGCTCCCTAATTCTTTCGCGTAGCATTGATGATATATATATCCAACTAGTAGCGCATGTCGGATCCTGAGGAACTAGTGAAAGACGAAGACGAAGAGGAGGAAGAAATCACCTGGGGTGTGGGTTGCTCTTGATGGACTTCTGCCCGTACTTTCTCCACTTGTAACCATCGCTCGGCAGCTTGCCGCCGCAGCTCCTAACCCTCGCCGTGTACTTCTTGCTCTCTGCACCACCTCTACAACTAGATGCTCCAAATCTGCGAGCAAAAAATCGAAGCACGTACACATAAGAAAAAAGAACATGTATGATCTACATATAGATGTGCATGCATGCAAGTACAAAGACGGCGAGCTGTGGCGGCGAGCGGAGCTAGGTCGCCGCAACGCCAGCGCCCTCTGTATGTCCTCGATCGTCGGGCCGGAGTACGCAGGCGGGAGGAGGGCCTTGCTCACCGCCGCCGCCGGTACTTCATAAGCTGCACCACTGCTGCAATACACTTCACTGCCGGACTCGAAGTAACCGCCGGGAGATAGGGTACTGAGGAGGCCGCCGCCGCTGCCGCCGTCGTCGAGAAGCCTGTTCACGAGATGCTCGTCGAGCACACCGGGCCAGTTGTCCATGGCGCCGTCGGCGACGACTTGGCGCTTGATCTATCTAGCTGTTGGTGAAGAAGCAATGGATCACACAATGGCATAAATGGAGAGGAGAAGAAATATATGGAGTTGAAGTCTACGTCTACCGGCTGCACAGTCTCGTGGAAATGTGGAATTCTACAGCAGGTCAACTCGTGCGTGCTTGTTTTTGTTTGGATATATTTTACTTCTACCCTTAATGGTCGGCTTTTCTAAAGTTGTGGCACGGCTTCTGTTTCCTCTCCGTGTCGATGAACAGTTTATATACACGGGAGCCGCAGTTCTTGTTATGATGCGTTTGATGTGCATATGCATGTGTCATGAATAATTGATGATACCGATTGCTAGCTACTGATATAGCAAGATGATATATACGTAAAGAAGTATGAAAAAAGAAATTAATGGTGCTAACCGGCGAACATTGTTACAACAGTTAATATAGCAATGTTTAGTTTAAGAAAAATTTTCCGGTGATCATTGATAGGAGAATGTTATTGTTGCAGAAAAATAACTAGTTTACCAAAATATAATAGAAACCATGAACAAGTTGCAAGTGAAAAAAACTAAAAATATATAACCTAATATTACTTACTTTGTCTTAGGGACTATTTTAAATTATGTACTTATAATATATATGTAGTTCTAAATTTTAAATTAATTTGTTGTAATATTTTTTTAAAACTACAACATCTTCCAACCGATCGAACTATTTCAATAGCTAGCTAGTTTGTTAGTTAGATAGCACCAGATGCACAGTAATTAAGATTGAAATTATTGCAAAAGATTTTGAAAGAGACTCCCACTTTGCTTTTCTTCCTCATGACAAAAAAAAAATGAACCCCACTAGGTAGCAATTCTATATAGGCAGTGATATTAATTGCACAATCCTTTCTTTCGGTAAAATCATATAAATGGCAAGCTTCATCGGTCTAGCCATATGTGGAGAGATGTTAATGCAGGGATTTTTTCTGTCCTTGGCAGACTTTTTTGGGCCGTCTAGATCTTCTAGCGAACCACATCCAACGGCTGGGTCCCAAGTCATAATTAGCGCTAAAGTATCTCAAAGTATATACTATCTACATTCTTTATTTACTTATCACTTTAGAAGAAAAAATTATATCTAAAAGAATGCCAATATATGTTTCAGATGATATATGACTATCTTTTTAAAGTAGCTACGTAGTTATTATTCCACTATACCATTAATTATTTGGATGCAAACGACAGTACATATTAATCACAAATATTAGAGGTAGAACATAATATTATATCAATATTTTAAAATCTGTGTAGAGAGCTAACAATAAGTAAAATGGATGGAGGGAATATGTATACTAGTATAGGATAGGATGAGGCTAGTGTATCAAAGACATGGGAGCATGTATTTTAGGCTATTTGGGGTTGGGGTGGGGGTGGGGGGACATAATTGCATTAATAGAACAATATTTTTCAACTATCTTGGATGCACTAATAAACATTGATCTCACACTCTACTTGAAAAATCACATCCCCTTATCTCCACCATTAGAACCAAAAAAAAAAGTTCAATAAAACTTAACGAGGATTATCACTCGAGTTAGTTCAAAATAAGACAATCAGATTAGACGTGTACCTATAAGTCCGTCGTTATGGTCTCAAACGACCTGAAGGGCGCAGACACAAAGATGATTTATGATCGTAGCCCTTGCGCGATCATGAGGCCGCAGACGGTGCGCGGTCAGAAGGTCGTTAACTATCTGCGACCAGAATAACTCGAGAATGTCTAACCCTTTGAACAGCCATATCCCGAGTATCATGGGGATCTTCCCACGTATGAAGACAACTGCCAGGAGGTTAACATGTGCGGTTATCCCTTGATTGCATGTGTTAAGCCTACGTGGAAGTTAAGTGCGGTTAACAAAACTGCATCCAAGCAACCGTCCAAGGCCGTTTCGCGTTGGCGCCCTTTTGTTCAGTATAAAGAGGTGGTCAATGCACATTTTAAGGGATGGTTAAGCATACAAGCATTACCAGGAGTCAGAACAGCCTGAAAATTTAGATATAGTTAGATAGATACTAACATAGGAGAGATCTTCGCCTGTAATCATCTCTTCCTCCTACTTGTAAACACTTTTCTAATATAGTGAAATCACAATAGGACGTAGGGCTATTACTCCCACCATCGAGGGTCCGAACGTGTATAAATTCTCTTGTGCCCATACAGACATTACTCATCCTACCTTCCCGGAGGAGCGCCCTTAAAGGTCCCACAACTCACAAATTTGCATAAAATCGACTAAGAACCCCGAGTCCAAATTGTCGACAAAACTTCTGTAGCAAAGAGAGTAAGAGTTTTCTGAGTCATCTTATCCAAAATAAATGTCTCAAATCTATGGGGAATATCAGTGGTCTCACATTTTGAGGGACTCTGATTGATATGAGCTATCCTATGATTAGGCAGTGGTTATGCGGATATTAAGGGATTAGTTCATATTGCTGCGGGTACATTGGACCTATTAGCGGACTTATTCCATCTTAGTGTCCGTTCGCCTCAATGTCTATACAAAGGATTGCGTATGGGTAATATTGAAACTGTACTTTCCAACAATATCGCTACTGTTCTTTTTTTAGCTTTCATAGTAATTGGAACTATGTGGTATGGGTCAGCAACTACTCTAATCGAATTATTTTGTCCTACTTGTTATTAGCGGAATCAAGGGTATTTTCAGCAAAAAATATATTAAAGAGTTACCAATGGATCCACTTTGAAATTGGATGGTGTTTTTCAAAGCAATTCCAAGGGGTCGGTTCACTTTTGGGCATGCTACATTTGCTTTGCTCTTCTTTTTGGACACATTTGGCTTGACGCTAAAGCCTTGTTCCGAGATGTTTTTACTAGTATTGATCCAGACTTGGATTCTAGGGTGGAATTTGAAACATTCCAAAATGTTGGAGATCCAACTACAAGGAGACAAGTAGTATGATACGATATTGTTATGATATCTTTCACTTCTTTTTTTTTATTTGACATTTTGACTCTTCTTTCTTTATATGGAAACGATCTCAAATGACAAATGAATAGATGTGGAGGTTATAATTGTAAATAAACCACAATCTAATCTATGGAAGCATTGGTTTATATATTCCTTTTAGTTTCGACTTTAGGAATCATTTTTTTGCTATCTTTTTCCGAGAACCACCTAAGGTTCCTACTAAAAAATGAAATAATTCATTGAAGTAAGAAGTCTCCTAATATGGAAGACTTCTTACTTCAATTAGTCCCCGTGTTCTACGAATAGATCTCTTAATTGCTGAGAGGGTTGGCCAAATGCAGTATATAAGGCACACTCAGTAAAGCTTACAAGTAAACCAAATATGGGGATGGCAACTAAAGTTATCATTTTCATTTTTAAAGAATTTCAAGATTATAATGGATCTGCAAAAAGAATGTTTATTTAAAACTACAATAGAATAGTATACAAAGTCAACACCAACGATTAAATTGAATTTATGGCTACACAAATCATTGAAGATAATTCTAGATTTGGGTCAAGACAAACTACTGTAGGTATTTTATTGAAATCTTTGAATTTGGAATATGGTAAAGTAGTGCTGCATTGAGGGACTACTCCTTTTATGGGGGTTGCAATGGCTTTATTCGCGATATTCGTATTTATCATTTTAGAAATATATAATTCTTCTGTTTTACTAATGAGTTAGGTTTATAATAACTAAAACTACAAAATCATAATTTTTCCATCCAAAAAATTCATTCTACTTTACTTAAACTTTACATTTCTAGACATTCTGGTAGTTTGACCGTGGAATTTTTTTGTTTGGTATTTTGAAAATATAAATGTGCGATTTGTTATAATTGATCCTATTGATAATACGTAGAAAGGGTCTATTATCTCTATCAAGATGATTCTAATTCGTTGGATATTATTTATTCCAGTATATAGAATACGAAATAGATAGAATGAATCATGAAAAAAATGGAACTATGATTCATACTCACTATCCAGACCTTGCAACCAAATTGAAAAAAAATTCAAGTATTTCTTAATAAAAGCACAAATTTTCTTCCTTCTGATTTACTTTGATCAAAAGACAACTTTTTCTCGATTTTGTTGCGTCATTACACCCATTTAATAAGTGATCATCAAGTGGTTCTTATTCAACGAACCCTTTCCTTTTGTTTCACTTGAGACTAAATTATTGTGACTCTAGTATGAATCTAGAGGTTTCAATTGAACTGATTCATAGGATCACAAAAAATACTTTTTATCAAAAAGTTGCTAGAATTTATTCCTTATTATTTAGTTTAATAGTAAAATAAAATAAGAGTAAATACACATTATTCAATAGGGAAAAATAGGAACAGAAAATTCAAGAAGTTTTTAATGATCAACATAAAAAAAAGGAAGGCAGACAAGCCAAGTTGAGATTTTTTGACATTATCATCACAAAGAATAAATTCTGAATTTTTCTTATTTCATTTCTTCAAGGAAAATAGACCCAATCTTGTGGATGATGAAGTTTTGAACTCATTTTCTATATCCGTTGAAAATTTGTGTATTTCTGCTTGAGCCATAAGAGATAAAATTTTCATATATGATTCTCGGAGGGAGAGTTGGGGTAGTTACATATCTCAATAAAGTATATGATTGATTTGAGGAATGTCTTGAGATTAAGGCAACTACGGATGATACGACTAGTAAATATGTTCCTCCTGATGTCAACATATTTTATTGTTTGGGAGGAAGTACACTAATTTGTTTTCTAGTACAATTCGCTACCAGTTTTTCTATGACTTTTTACTACCGTCCAAACGTTATAGAGGTTTTTTCCTTGGTTCAATATATAATGATTGAGGCCAATTTTTGTTGGTTAATCCGATTAGTTCATTGACGGTCAACAATTATGATGGTTCTAATGATGATTCTACACATATTTTGTGTGTATCTCATTGGTGGATTTAAAAAACCCCGTGAATTACTTGGGTCATAGGTGTGGTTTTGGTTGTATTGACTGCATCTTTTGTTTTAACTGGTTATTCCTTATTTTGGAATCAAATTGGTTATTGGCAGTTAAAATTGAGATAGGTCTACTTGAATCGATTCCTATAATAGAATCACCTTAGTGGAGTTATAACATGGAAGTGCTAGTTTGAGCCAATCTACTTTGACTCATTTTTATAGTTTACATGCCTTCGTACTGCCTTTGCTTACTACTGTATTTATGTCAATGCACTTTCTAATGATACATAAGCAATGGATTTCAAGTTCTTTATAGATAAGGCATATCATAGATAATTCTAATTGCTCATATATAATATTGACGAGCTGTTATATTTCATTGCTACAAACATAGGTTATTGCAAAATAAGACATGTCATTTGGATACTCCTCTTCAACTCTAAAGTATTGTATTCCTTACTTGATATAATTACTTGACATAAATAGTTGAAGTGAATTTTACGAAAGAAAATAAGGCGGATTATGGGAGTGTGTGACTTGAATTATTGATTTGGCCATGCAGATAGAGAATTGGATCTGCCACATTAGAATTCACGAACAAAAGTGTCTCCGCATTCAATCAACACATAAGTCCCCTTATCTAGGAAGAATGGACTGGTTCACTTGAGGAGAATATTTTCTATGATCATACCCCAATCATGCTATCCATGAACAGGCTTCGTAAAATCCTTGTACAGTAGAATATAATAAGTCATGTGACATGATCCAATTCTCTATTTATTATATTTATCCTTTTTTATTTTTTTATAATTTGGAAATACATTCTTTTTCTTCGAATTGATTGCGATCTACAATACTATCGGAGTGAAAGAAGGTATCTAAGAAAGAACATAGGCCAGACTTTGTGATTTTTTTATTAGTAACAAGTAAATGCTTTGTTTGGACTTAAGAAATTTGTAATATTGAGGAGTTAAAAAGCAACCAATTAAGAGACACAAGACAATCTACAAAGCAATTGATCATGATCAAATTTGTAAGTCCATTTGATTAGTGAGCATTTATCCATAAGAATAGGATTCTTTGTAATGAGTAGTTATAGGTGCAACTTCAAAAAAGAAAATTTGATAAAGCTATTCTTGTGTAGAGTTATTGAGTCATTATATACCTTATTGTATAATGGATATGGATCTTCCACGGTCTTATTTCTTTGATGGAATGGGTCAGAGTTAGTTGGCATAGAGTTAGGCTTTCGCCCATTATGAAAAATTCTCCATTGCTATCTCCCATAGGAGTCTGGGTCGTGTCTCAGTCTCTGTGATCATACTCTCGGACCAACTACTGATGATCGCCTTGGTGAGTTATTGCCTCACCAACTAGCTGATCAAATACAAACCCCTACTTGAGCAGATTTCTCATTTTGCTCCTCAACCTATAGGGTATTAGTAACCGTTTCCAGTTGTTGTTTCCTTCCAAAGGGCAAGTGGGCCCATTTACAAGACAAAACCATAAGGGTCACTATGAAATCTTAACAACATCATGGCATGCTTAATTATCTCTTAACATAGTTGTGCTAGACTCTACAACCATTGTTATAGCTCGTCATATGAACTCTATGCCCCCTATCCATACTTAACTACTAAATATGGTACACAACTTTCCTTGTTCACACATCACATGTGGATGGCGGATTTCTAATAGTTGGTGCTACTGCACATGCAACCGTTTTTATGGTAACAGACTGTGATCCAACCACTCGATACAATAATCTATTAGATCGTGTTCTTAGGCACCACGATGCAATCATATCCCATTTTAAATGATATATATATATATATTTCTAGATTTTCACATTTTTGACTTGTACATTCATAATGATACCATGAGTGCCTTAGGTCATCCCAAGATATGTTTTCGATACCGCATACAATTACAATCCATCTTTGTTCAATGGGTGCAAGAAATCCAATTTTGGAAAATAGAAATTTAATTAAAAGTTGCGTTCAGACTAAGTCAAACCTTAGAAATCAAAGCATAGAAATAGACTGGCTACTTAAATGAAAGGATTTCAAAACAAAATCCTTGCTAGTTCCATAAAGATTGTATTTTTTAATTATTTCTCTATTTTCTATTACTTAACTTAAGAATTTCAAAATTTTTGTGTTCTATTGGATTCTATTAGTTAGAGAATTACAAAAATTACAACAAAATCTTTAAAAATCGCATTTTTAGTTAGGAACTTCTATTGATTTTTTTCTACTTCTTCAAATAGAAAATTGAAGAATAAAAGAATAAATAGAAAATTGAACTTAAGTGGATCTAAAATTGAAAGGAGGTTCACGACAAAGGAGAAAGATGTTCGAACCAGAGTTATTATGGAATGCTTTGTGTTAAAAGTTTTTGTCCACCACGCTCGATCTAGGGTGGGCAACAGTCGGTTCTATTTCGTTCACTATTCCAATGTTGGAAGTTGGAACAGAATATTTTTGGCATTTGGATACAACAAATATATAACTGATAACATATTGTAGGAGTATATATGTGTGTAAAGTCACTTTTATACTCTTGAATATATGTGCCCTCATTTAATTATAGTATAGATCCTTCTTTAATATATTATGGGTATTTTTTTTGTTATATATATTTTTATTTAATTGTTTATTATATCATTTTTGAGAAAATATACATTATAACTTTGTAATTATATTACATACTTCATCATTAATACTTTTTTTGTTAAATACATTCTTTTTTAGTTGTATAGTATGTTATTTATAAAAATATATCTTACAATTTAGAAAAATATATATCATATTTTATTAAAAATATCATACATCACTAAAACAGTATATAGATTAGAAGTAAAGAAATATATATAGCATATTTCAATACTAATACTAAAGAGTACATACGATCAGAAGTGTGTGTATATTACTTTATGACCACCAATGTCCGTCCGTATTGACCGGAATGGGAATTTTCAGCCAATTCTAGCCCAAACTCCAATGTCATTATCAAAATAGGATCAAATTATTGATGGAATGGAACACAAGAATTGTTATAGTGAATTACTGGTAGAGTTTAAATAGGGTTGAACAGAATGGAACGAATGGATAACTACACCGATGTCTTGCATGTAATGTTGTAGTATCACAGAGCTCTGACAAAGATGAGCCAATGCAGCAATGCCATGTACAATAGGGGTGGGTGGTTGCTTGTACGGATCCAACCTGGTTCAATAGGACAGATTCATTTAGTTGAGACAAAGATGAAAAAAATATGATCAAGTTTGTTTCGTTGGTTGTACAGAATGATACAAATTGAGAAGAGATATTATTTAGTTGGCTACATAACTTATACAAGAAAGAATATGAGGTAAAAAAATATTATTAGAAATATTAATATGTCTTTATTGCATATAAATAACTATCAGCCTATTTTAATAATTTTTAATTTATCTTAATCCATATGAAAAACCCTAAATATGCATTAATAATTTCCCTAATAACATCATTAGTCATGACCTTACACTACTCTAGGAGTCTGGCTCAAACCATCTTTTCTTTTTGAGTTAAAGACATTTTTTGATCTTTTATTTTGCATGAAACATCATTTTGGTCTGTCAATTTCTAAAAGGTCAAATTAACCCTCTCTATTTTCTGAATTAGTTCAAAATGATCATTTTATTGTTAATATTTGATTCTTATTTTTTTACAATTATTTATGGTACTTTTCAAACCTTTTTTTAATACAACAACCATATATAACTAATATGGATCATGTTTAACTATTTGATTCTCTATTTTTCAATACTTTTCTAACTCATTTTAATTCCAGTTTACATTCAAAATGATCATTTTAAGTTGATTTAGAAAATAAAGAGATTAAAATGAGTTTTTTTTTATAAAATAGAAGAATTAAAAATATTTTTATTCCTTTTTTATTTTTACTCAATCATACAACTCAACCAATTAAACACGAACCTCATCAAAAAATTCTATAGAAATAGTCTAGATTGAGATTCATACAAGCAACTACTCCACCATTTAACCCCAGTGATCCAATATATAGCACACAAACAAAGTTTGCGCAAGAACCATACTAATCTTCCATATGTCACTCCAATATGACCAATAAAATTGGATCTAGCACTGTCAATCACAAAGCAATATGATTGTCGTCAATCTTTGGGTGAAAGATGTGTCATCATTAGTCAAATTTTTTTTTTTCAAATAACCCATAAAAAAAATAATTTCAAAAATAATTTGAAATTTTTAAAAATTTCACAAATAACCTTTAGTCGTGATCGGATGGACGCGATTGATTTTCAGTCGCCATCTGGGATTGCGATTGAATGCGTGGCAGGCTCCAGCCGATTAGCAGGTTTCAGTAGCTATCCCAGATCACGACTGAAACTCTGAAAAATATTTAATATTGCTAAGCCCCCCTTGTGTGTGACCCGAGTTCAAATCTCGGTCACAACAATATTAAATATTTTTTCAGAGTTTCAGTCACGATCTGGGATAACTACTGAAACCTGCTAACCAGCTGGAGCCTGTTACGCGTTCAGTCGTGATCCTAGATGGTGACTGAAAATCAATCGCGTCCGTCCGATCGCGACAGAAGGCCATTTGTGAAATTTTTAAAAGTTTCGGATTATTATTGAAATTATTTTTTTATGAGTTATTTGAAAAAATGATTCTCATTAGTTGTTCGTCATATATGAAACCAATATATTTTTTTTTGAGAGAACTGTTTTTACATTCTGCCAGCAGGTGGCAGCATATATCCAAAAAAACCCCCTCCGACCAACACGTAAACACCCAATCCAATGAATCCATACCAGCACACATACGCAGTATAAGGCTCAACTCATCATACACATAAAAAAACCAAAAATTAAACTGAGATATGTTCTACCTGCCCAAATATATATATATATATAAGTACAGATAAGATTAATATCTGATGTTAGACAAGACTAGATATATATGTGAACATCAAAAAAATATAGCACATGTACGACAGCTTTGTCCTTGTGTTGTGCACTATTTATGTAGGCTAGTCCCCGAATAAACTCTCCGTCGCAACCGTGCAGGACAAGGACATTACTTTTTTTAGAAGATTGGGACGTAATTTGCATGTTTTAATTTGAATCCCCAAGACGTCGAACGGTAAGTCTAATGTGGGCACCCGAGTCGGCTCCCGTGATTAAATAAATATTTTTTTTGACCAACAGAGGAGAGAGAAGATACCTCGTGATGCTTCGGGTGCCTGAGTTTTGACATATGGGTCTCATCGACACTCGAGAGGTCGAAGCGTCCGCATTAGACTGGTCAATGTGCTCGAGCATGCAGTTTGTAGGCTCCACGTTTCATTTGAGTGCGTTTTGTACTCGCTCGAAAACTAAAACTGATAGGTGAGACCAGAAAAAACGTGTGGCCCAACTGTCAGTGAGTGGGTGATAAGTACAAGAGTGCGGTGAACGAATATGTGGGCCCCACAAAACACGTGAATGCGTATGGATGCGCTCGCCTCACGTGCCGCATTCACCACAAAATTAACTGTTTACTTTCAATGACAGATGTGCCCGACCACTGCAAGGGGCCACATGTCAGAGGGACAATGCGTGTGAGTGCGGAGGAAACTAGTTGTTGGAGTAATTATTTAGCCGGTCTCACATGTCAGTGGCTAAAAAAATTATCATTGTAATAGAGCAGTTAAAAATAGCCATTAAATTATTTTAATGATTTCTGGGGCAAAAAATCGTAAAAATTACTAAAAATTCAAAAAAAAAAAGCAAAAAATTCCAGAAAATTTGTATAATCCTCTCCCTATAAATATGAGCACAGTTTACCTCATTTTCACTCAAACCCAATCACAAACCATGCACTTTTCATTCTTCCATCCTTGAAATTTTTTCAAAAAAAATTTCAGTGGCTAACAATCCCTCGGTAGTTTTGTTAATTAGTTTGGCCATCCTAGTTTAGAGGAGGAGAACAACGAACGGGATAGTAGTTAAAATCTGCCCAACTTTCAACCCCTCACTGTATCCGATGTGTTATCCACCGTTTGCACCACTCCCTCTATATGGCCAACCACATCCGTATGCATATCCTGTGCCGTATGCACCAGCTCATCTATATTCATAGCCCCCCTACAACCCTTACGGGCAAAATCCTCATTTCCTCGGAATGTCGACTATCCCTATACAAATTTTGGCTCCGCAACCACCGACAAAAATACCCGCTCCATGTCCGCATCGGATAGTGGCACTCCGCATAGCACGCCCTAGGTTTTGATTGACGACGATGACGACAACGGCAAAGACGAATGAATCACTGGAGCACGGCGTAAACGATAACTTTGGTCGCAACAAGACGACATTCGACTTGTGAGTGTTCATTTAGATTTGAAATTTTGTGGACGTGGAACTTTTTCCGGTTTTAGCTTAATTAATTTTGAATAATTTTCTTTTTTGCTCTTCCAGATCAGTGTATGGGTGAATAACTTCCTCGATCTGATTGACAGGAACAATAAAATATTTGACATGTATTGGGGGAAGGTCGCTGCGACGTACAACGCAAGCAATCCGAGTAGTCACATAAGAGACGTGAGGCACTATAAAGATCATTAGCAAAAGAGTAATAAGAATATTATTCAGTTCAATGACATTTACTGCAATTTGAGGGATGTCTATGCCAATGGTCGTTCAGACAACCGGTTGATGGTGCAGGAAAGCAAAATGTACAAGAAGGAGGTGGGTCATCCCTTCGTCCTGAAGCATTGGTGGAATGTCGTCCGTGGTCAACCGAAATGGTGCTGAAACTACTTCGATTCTATCAAAAGAGCACGACTCATTGAAGAAGGTCGCCACATGTTGTTGTCGAACAACGATGATGTCCTCGCCGAGGTTCCACGATCGGAAGGGCGGGATGCGACAAAGTAGAAGCAGAAGAGGAAGAGCAAACTACAAGAAACATCGGTGGCTGTCGATGAGAGCATAGAGAGCATCAGCAAAGCAAACGTTGACCTCGCTAAGGTGGCTGAACAAGCCATTGTTGCATCATCAAATTTGTAAGGGATGATCAAAAGCAAAGAAAAGACCATATTTATGAAGTCGTTGACAAAACTGGTGATGGCTGAGACATCCCATTTCTCATATGCCCAAAAGGCGACGCATGTGGCCCCATTAAAGTATGTCAATGACATGATTAAGGAAATGAAGAATAAGTAGTAGTCTAAACGATGTAATTTTTATTTCAGTATATGTACTTGCACGTTTAATTTAAGTCATTTTGGATTTAACCGTTGGAATTAAGACATGTGATCGATGATTTTGGATTTAGCCGTTGGAACTGAGGTATGTGATCAATGCCTCTCGGATTTTAGCTGTTGGAACTGAAATATGTGATCGACGCCTTTTGGATTTTAGCCGTTTGAATTGAGGCATGTGATTGATGTTTTTGGATTTAGTCGTTGTTACTGAGGCATTCGAGTATACTCTTCTCTCATTATATATTCAAACCCCTCATCCTCTCATCTTCACAACTCAATCATCTCATCTTCACAACCCATACCTCTGTTCCTCGAGCACCAAGAACCTTTGCCATATAAAAAAAATGACGTCTAGCTCAAGCACAAGTAGTGCGGAGGAGGAGGCCATCCACCCAATTAAAGAGTTTGTGACGGGGTTCGTACAGAGTGGGCTGGCGCTGCAACCCTTGCACCATCACGTTCTGAATGATATTCAAACTAGCATAGACGCTGGTATCTTGCACCACCGCTGACGAGGTACTAGAAGGTACATCGACAGAGATCGTGAATGCGGCCATAACCATCAAATGGCATACTACTTCTCTGACGCTCTGATTTACCCCACTTACTTGTTCTGTAGAAGGTTCTGAATGGGGAGGTCTATCTTTCTTCAAATCATCGAAGCTCTGAGGGAGTGATCTCTGTACTTCAACTAGAGGAGAGATCCTCTCCTTCGAAGGGGCTCTCTCCTTTGCAAAAGTGCACTGCGGCAATGCGCATGTTGTCATACGGCTCCCCCGTCGATGCCATCAACGAGTACTTACTCATCGGAAAGTCCACGGCCATCGAGTGTCTAGAGCGTTTCATCGAAGGAATCATCGATAGGTTTGAGAGAGAATTTCTCCGTAAACCTACTGTCGACGACTTGCAGCATTTACTCTAATAAGGAGAGGATCATGGTTTTTCAGGGATGCTAGGAAGCATCGATTGCATACACTAGGAATGGTGCAATTGCTCAGTTGCATGGAAGGGGCAATTCACCCGTGGTGATCATGGAGTCCCTACAATAATACTTGAAGTTGTCGCCTCTCAAGACTTGTGGATATGACATGTCTTCTTTGGTGTCGTCGAATCCAACAACCACATCAACGTGCCGAATCAATCCCCCCTTTTCACTGATGTGTTGAGAGGCCAAGCTCCTAATGTTCAGTACTCCGTGAATGAGACTGAATACAATACAGGGTACTACCTGGCCGATGATATTTATCCCGAATGGGCTGTCTTCATAAAGAACATACCCTTGCCCCAAACGAAAAAACTCACGTTGTTTGTGTTGAATATAAATTTGGTTAAGATTTATAGTTTCGGTGATTAATAACAAAGGACAATGTTAATGACAATAAACTGAACTAGCATGTTTATTATTAAGTATTGTCAAGTTGTAAATCAAAACATGATGGAATTCATGACAAAAGCAACAAGCTGGAAACCCACAAAGACAAATGAAGACAAACTCCGAGGGAGATTATTGAAAATAAACATGTCTAAAGTCTAAGGGAGATTATTGAATATAAACCTACTTAGGGTTCGAAGGAGTTTCTTAAAGGTCTAGGGGAGATTGACGAATGTTGTTGCATTCTAGTGCTAATTCGCATTTACTCTAAATCATTCATAGCACTCACTCTTGCCGCTAGTTGTTTCTAGCAGAGAGCAAAGAGCTCAGAACACTCATTTGCCACTAGTTGGTGCTAACAGAGAGCAAAAGGCTTAGGAGTAATCAAGTCTCATTCCTTCACATTCTCGTATCTGGAGTTGGCATAACTGTACTCAATTCATTCGTTGTTTTGAGGAGTCGGTCCAGGGAGTGAAGTGAGGAGCATTTAGAGCTAGTAGTTGCACTCAATTCATCTATGTATTGAAGAGCTAGCTCAGAGGAGTAATTGCATAGCATCTTGAACTTCTGGTGTGGAAGTAGATCAAGGGGTGTGCCATACTTATTACTCTTGGTGATTGCCGTTACCTAGACGACCAGTAGAAACCAGCGATCTCTTCACATACTGCACTTGTTGAAGAGGCGTGGTATACGGTTGTGAAGATTCGGTGCTCGCCTATCCGGGAAGGAGAAGAGCAACTAATAGTGGAATCGAGGCAATACTCTGGTGTTGAGTGTTTCAACGAGGAATAGTGGAAGTCAGCAAGCTTCCAATACCTCAGGAAAAAAACTGATCGTGTCATCGGTTATCTCCTTCTTACTCTATTTAACTTGTATTTTTATTTTTGCTGCTAAGTTGTTTTCAATCAGATCCCTTGTGCTATTTGATTTTCGAACAGAACTCTTGTTATCAGTAATTGTATTTAAATTTGTCAATTGTGATCGAAAACATGTAATCGAATTTAAAATTGTCATTTGGGATTAAATTTTAAGATATTATTTACCCCCTTCTAGTCGACATCCTTCGACCAACAGTTTGCACAACAACAAGAAGGTGCAACAAAGATGTCGAGCGAGTCTTTGGGGTCTTGCTCGATTTGCTATTCTCCACGGCCCCGATCGATCTTGGCGACGAGCAACTCTTGTCAATATTATGAAAGCACGTGTCATTCTCCACAACATGATAATCGAGGATGAGTGACACTCTCATGACCTGCTCACTACTTCGTATAATAGTCAAGGGATATCTACCGTAGGACCACCTACTTTCCATAAAGGTGTTTCGTCAATTTTTTCTGATATACTTGTTCGAAATGATGCAATCCGTGCTTACCCAACACATTTACAACTCAAATGAGATCTTATCGAACACATTTGACAGCATTTCGGAGGCAACAATATCGAGTAGTAACTTATTTCTTAATCCGCAAGTTTGTGTGGTCGTTAATGGCCGAATGTATCCAAATTTTAATTCGTATATTTCATGTTATTTCTATATGCGATTTAAATTAGAAAACTTAAAATTTTAATCTTGTTTTTGTTGTGTTTAAATTATCTGAATTTAATTTTAGTAATTTTTAATCATTAATAAATATTTTATATGTGGGTCCCACGCAAAGCACCACCTAAGCACCAATGTATTAGAGTGCTTGGCGCTTAAGAAGTTACTTCGCAGGTGGGGCTCGTGCGAAGCACTTTCTCAGACGCCTTTGTTTTGGAGTGGTGGGTGTTTCGGGTGGTACTTCGCACGCGTGACACAGAATATACTGAGAATATTCTTCTATAACGCCTGCAGTATTGGACTCAACCTAAATTACCTAATGCAAGGCGACAACTCTACACACTGGTAAAATGGGGAAAATTGCATAGGTCAGGGGAAACACATCCCCGGTAGTGTACACCAAAATTCGTAATGCTACAGTGATAGTATGTATTTCTCTCTGCTCCGTCGGATGCAAATCGAGCACACTAGAATTTTTTCAGAACTGTTTAGTAGTATAGATGCATTGTAGCAAATATAATAGCAATTTTTGGATATTGTAGTATTCCGATTGTAGTAAATAATCTAAATCATTTAAATTTCAATTTGACGATTGGAAGAGGAGAGAAATACTAAGCAGCGTGCTCCTCTGTATTTTCCATAACAAAAACGGAGGAACCATCTCCCAAGTGAAGATGGCTTCTGTTGCTATAATCGTAGAACCACACCACTGCTCTCGCTAATCAGTCATCCCATCAGAATTATCTACACCATCAAAGATCAGAAGACCAAAACTCCTACGAGGGATGATCTAACAAAATGATATTCGCTGTCTTCTCGTCTAGACATGCGCAAAACTCAAGTCGCGTCGGGATTAAAAAACCCCAGTTGCATGCATCTAGTCTATTTAAGCTAGGTTTGGCCCCCACTTTAGGCTTAACTTGGTTTGATTTTTATAGTTTGTTAAGAGTCACAAGTCAGAAAGTAGGTTATGTTCAACTCATATGTAAGTCAAATTTGAGTCATTTGTGAGTTAGTGAATTTACGTGTTTAAATAAATTTTATACATCATTTTGAGTCGGATTAAACTAAACTTCTAGTGTTTGAAGAACATGAGTGAAATCTTAATTGGCTAAATTGCATATGAGTTTAAATGAACTGAGCCTGAGCAAGCTGATATGGCTCAGTTTGTTAACTTACACCAACTGACAACACGACTCAGTTTGATTCATTATCTTCTTCAAACCAAGTTAAAATTGAGTTATGTCTAACTTGTTCACGAGTTTCAAGTTTTTTTCCCATCCTAACTGTCTTGGGCAGTTGTTTGGTAAGGATAGAACAAGCTAGTTTGATTTTGACAGTCTAACTTGATCACTGTGGCCTAAATTCCAAGCTTGGCACGTCCCTGGGATATGGTCCATAAAAATAAAAATGTTCTTCACAGACCTCTTAACATTGAAAGCTGTTCATGCATTTTGATGGAAGCTACCAGTGTTTTCTTTTAAGAACAAAGGACCAAAGTCTTATACAGTCTGCAACCTTCCAGATTATGATAAAAAAACCAGAGTAGCTAACCAAATTATGACAAACCAAGACGCTAGTACAGCACTAGCGAGGATAAGTAAACCAACACGCTAGGCCTCTCCTTGTGCTTGCAAGTACAAGAGAGAGGTTCCATAAATCCTTGCACCTTCTTCCACCCTTACATTTAAAACCATATTTCAGTTGTATCCTTTCTTCAAAGCTGCCGCCACCCTCTCTCCCATCGATGCATCCTCGCCCGATGGCCATCGGCATCGCCTATGGGTTGCCTACCAATTTCTCCCATTGTAACTGCCAACTGTCCATCACTATCCGCATTAATGTTGTTGCCTACATGTTGATCAAAGATGAAAAAATGTGTAAATTGCAAAAAAAAAAAAAAAGCAATACTAGATCTTAGCATGCTTGTTTAAATTGGGGAATTTAAAACACAATTCTAAAGAAATCAAACATCCACCTTTTGTGAATGTGGGATTTTTTTTTCAAAATTTATATAAAACTTCTCCGATCTAATTTGTACTAAACATCATTGAATTGATTGATCAATCAGAAAGTACCTAAGCAATGAGCTAGTTTTGATCAACATCCCACCGGTACGCCATTATGGCACGACAGGACAGTGCATAACCAACGACCGCAAGAAAAGGAACAGGTCCTCCACTTAGCCAAACATAAGAAGGCCATGGGAGGTGATACAAATGACAAGGGCCCATTCATCCTCGTAAAAATTTGTGCATTTATTTCATATTATTTTCACACATGATGCCCTGCACTTGCTAAACTAAAATTGCTTCGAATTAGTGCATTTTTTTTTATTGCGGTGGTGGAGTTAGAATTTATTTTTTAGAGGAATTTTCACCATATGTCTCAACATCTTTACTCTACTTCTCATGCAAATTTCATATATTTTATTTCATGTAATTGAGTCCCATATCTTTCACTCCACCTACAATCTTACCCCTTCTACTCAAATTATTATCCCATTTCTAAAAAGAATAGTTGATGTGGTTACTCCGGCATCAATAAAGTGGATTAGCAAGATTTATAAAAACAAGGGATGCATAAAGGATAATATCCACCCCCTTTCTAAATTATCTATACTCACATATCTTATGGAGGACAATTTTTATCCTATCCAATACAAGCTTACCATCCCATTCGAAATTCTCAATGCTCGTTTTATGTATTATCTAGTTTTTGTCATTATAACATTAGTGGAAGATGTAAACAGGAGAGCTTTTAGTCAAAACAAGACGAGGCGGACAATCTCACTAGAAGTTTCATGTCTTGAAAATCGAGATATATGTTGCGAATATTTTTAATAGTCCAATTAAAAAAAATTATAAAAGTAAGTCATAATTTAAATTTTTTGCAAAAATGATTTGCCATGTGAGCATGTTGTCTTAGAACCACAACAAGCTATTGTCCACGTGCGACACGTGCATGTGGCAGTTTGACAAGCATGCCCACACCGCCCTCTAATTAATGATCTGTTTAAACCAATAGACCAATAAAAATAAAATGATTAGATCAGTACAAACATATTGTCAATTGAAGTTATAGATCAGAAGATATTGGTTTCAAAATAATTATAAGATCCAACTATAATATCTTACAATATATAATTTCAATTGATGAACATTTGTATCAATATGATCATTTTGGTTTCACAAGTTCATTGGTTTAAATAAATCGTCAGAGTTGTGGATTGAAAAATATTTATTTTGAAATAATCGTAAATTTTCAGAACAAAATATAATTCAGTTTCAGTGACATGTGGCATGCATGTTACAGCCGCAACATACTTTGTTGTAGATGACTAGTTGTCTGACATGATTCTAAGACGTGCTAGATTAACATGACAGATTATTTTTGTAAAAAACTAAGAAGTATATGTTGCTTTTGTAATTATTTTTTTAATTAGATTATCTATAATATATTCTATATGTTGGGCGTGAAAGTCTCTAGAAAAAGAAGAAACATAACAAAACAGCCAAATCCATCAATTATAAAGTAGTCACATCAGCAAATTATTTAAAGAATAGGCTACATTTTGAGTATAAGGGGTAAAATTGCAGATGGGATGAATGATATGAGATTCAATTGTATATTGAAAGATGTGGAACTTAAATGAAAAGTGGAACAGAGTTGAGGGATTTACAGTGAAAATTCCTCTTATTTTCAATGGGATAGTTTTTAATAAGAACTAAATTGATTGTGTCCCTCTTCATTGTTTTTTGAACTTTTTTGTAATTGTCTTATCATTAGAGTACTTATTTGCAAAAGTTCAAAAGGGTCCGAGCATTAAGTGATCTAATAAATCTACAGTTGTCCAATAATAACTATTATTCTTAATCTTAATTAATATAATCAAAGAACACACCTGAAAAAAAATCAGAGTTTAAATAATCTATGAGAATTAGCTGGCTACTGATGATAATGGACCAAATCAGTGAGGGACAGGATACAAAATCCCAACCAAACCAATTTTAACTCTAAATATAAACAATTACTTTGATTTAATCTAATTTATTTCCGACCTTGGTCGAGTCATATCGAATCAAAAGCCGGCCGATTCATAAATTTTCGAAAGGAGTCAAGGAACCAAGAATGCTGGTTGATATTGGCTACATTTAATTTAAATGGTACAAATGAGACATGTTTGTGGACTATATTCCATCGGAGATCAACGGTTGAACGTTGGAGTGGAGATGGGGAGAGATTCTGGCTCCCATAACTCCTTGCGAGACGTACCACAACTAAGCAGGCGACAAGGCACGAATGGTGATGTTGAATTAAAAACATTGGATGCAATTCGCAAGTTGATTCGGCATGAGCATGAATAACCTCCATTAGATTTAGGTATCGGACTCCCATCAACAGAATATATCTATCATAATTAATCCACGAAAGGTCTATTTTAACGTCCCCGTCGAAAGGTTTTGTGCTAAAAATATCTATCTACTGTGCCATTAGCTGACATCCACATCACAAAGGGTAGTTCCGTTGTGCATTGTCACCAAACAACTCATTGAATTCAATAGTATGACCACTGACATTCCGGCAGAATCTTGACAATATATTGATGGTATTTAGTTCTGAACTATAATCATAAATAAATTCAAAATCTATTATATCACGAATTGATATCTACCAGATAAGATTACAGAATTTTTATTTAAAATAACAAAAAAATTAATTCAAAAAATAACCCACAATAGAGAAAAATTACATTTTTGATTTGCCACATCAACTTGTCGCGGCTTGGAGCCGCAACATGCCGCCTCTTGCGGCTCAGTAACCCACTCACGGCTTAGGGCCGTGACAGACGGCTTGTTGCGGCTCCAATATGCAATAGTGACTCAGTACACCCAGCCAACTCTATAAAGCATAAAAAAGAGTGTCACCTCAGTTTGTTGCGGTTTGGAGCCGCGACAAGTCTCGGTGGCTTGACTGCTTTTCACAATGACTCACTTTTTTACAGGTTTGACTATCATTTCATGATTTTGGCTGAACACCAGAATTCAAATCCTTATTGCTAATCTATTCCCTTAACGTGTGGAGCTGAACTTGAGTTGATCCGAATTTTAGCTGATACATGCATTCATTCCCTTAACTAAATACTAATCCACATTATTAGTAATTAGATTAACAAAAGATTAGGAACAATATTATCAGATTTGAACAAAACTTATGTAATTTGAAAAATTGTTGCTTGAACTTTAATGTTTGCAAGTGCACTAACTTCATATTAGGGTTAACTTTTTAGATCAGTGGAATAAAAAAAGGAAGCAATTACTATCCAATATGGTTATTTCAAAAAATTTTATCACTGAATAAAGGGGACACAAACATCGCGCAAAATATACTTGAGCTGAACCATCATTTTTTGTGTTTTGTTTGCCCTCATGCTAATATAAAATATAAATGCACGTTACTTAAATAAATTAATCAATAATCATTACATAAACAAAGTCACCAACCTAATCTTAATATAAATCTAGCCATATAAAATATAAATGTATATTATTAACATAAATTATACATTAATCGTACTAAGTCACTATGATAATTTTGTGATTATCAATCAAATTTTTTATTTAAATCCTAACTGCTAATTACAAATCAAATAATTCATTTATTGAGGAGAAAAATCAAATTATTCATTTAAAATGCGCACCCGAGCGAGCGGCTTGTCGCTACTCGGATATTATTAAAATAAATAATACATTAATCATAATACAATACTTCTAAATTTGTAATTATCATCTAAATACTTAATTTAAATCATAATTTTCAAATTATAAACCATATAATGCAAATTAATTATCAAATTATTGGGGGGAACCGAGCTAGTGGCTTGGGTTATTTATAAAAAAAAAATTTATCTCTATCTATACCATAAAATTTAAACTCATAATCTATACAAATAAAAATTTGAACTCAGGTATTCAACCAAAATCATGAAATGGTAGCCAAGTCTGTAAAAAAAAGTGAGTCATGGGTGAAAAGCAATCAAGCCACTGAGACTTAGTACAATTGAGCCGAGCCATCGAGACTTGTTGCAACTCTAAGCTGGCGTGGCACCCTTTTTTGTGCTTTCTGGAGTTGGCTGGGTGCACTAAGTCACTATTGTGGCTTGGAGCCATGATAAGTCACGACAGGGTGATGTGGCAGGTCAAAAATATAATTTTGCTCCACTGTGAGTTATTTTTCAAATTAATTTTTTTGGGTTATTTAAAAAAAATTCTAAGATTACAACACAAAGTGCTATAACATCCTCTACAATTTGAGCCAATTTTGTCTTCCACATTGTTCTGGAACAGGAGATAAGAAAACAAATGCAATAAGAATTGGAATAAAATAATAAAATGTTGTTTCCTGGCTGAATTTCTCTTTTTATTATCTCATATTTTTGGAGCATTTAGAGGTTGTTTGGTTATTTGTCACAGTTCAGCACACCATTTTTAAATAAGTTTGATTTTTTGTGACTTTTGTTTTGTTTAAGTTCACAGTTGTGGCACGCCACATTTTCTTAACCTTGTGACCTACGCGGCATATACACATTTTTTGCCATTTTTTGACTCAGTTGAGACAACCATTTTACCCGCTACAAAAAAAATATAATATACCACAACTATGACAACAAAATATGATAATGTTTGACATCAAACCAAACAACTCCTTGAAACATGAAATTTAGTCAAATTATAGAATATACCAAACTCTGTCTTCAATATTTTTCAAAACCGTGAAATTTTTCACCATATTTTACACAATTTTGCACCAAGTACCAACCATTTGCATCATAGCCTAAAATCCTATTTATCTCTATTTTTCGCTATCAATGAGAACACCTTAATATACCACATCAACATTTTTTACATAATCCACATATTTTTTTTATTAAATCCATCACTTAAATTTCAAATCAAAATATTGAGATTCAATATTCTTTTTCCAACTAACATTGTTAATTATGTATATTTTCATCGAAGACAAAGATCTTCCAATTTTTGTTCTGTAATAATGGATTTTTGTCGTGTACTCAGACACAGCAACGCACACCACTAAAGCCCATTGTTCCATAGGAGGCCTTACCTGTAGTTCACTAGTTGTTGTTCCACTACACAATATGGTTGTGCTTGCGATGATGAAATCTTAACTCTTGAGATGATGAGATCTTAAATTTTCCTTCTACTGCTAATTATTTGTTCATCGTGCACTTATGAGTGCTTGCTTATCAGTTTTTAATTAAGTTGCAAGGTGCGCCCTACGCTCTGTGGCGCCGATGCAAGATCTTTTTGCCGTAGTGTATGTAGAGCTTGTTTTGTCTGCCTGCTGCTTCTTTAGACAGTCCTAAAAACTGATTTTTTTTAGATAAATATGAGAAGTTGCTTCGTAAAAAAATTTAGCTTATGAGCTTCTAAGGGGATGTTGAAGGTAGAGGTAGATGAGTGAGAAACTGCAAAAACTATTACACTCTAACATCAATTTCTCTTTAGTTGAGTTTTATTTTCTAAGAGAAATTCCTAAGAGAAACTATCCATTTGATCTTAGCTACGGTTCCTTTAGGTCAAAAGTTAAAGCCGGGTAAACATGTCTCTAGTAGTGGATGTTTGAAATCATGTTTATGATAAGTCTGAACAAATTTTTTTGATAAAAATCTTTCTTATAAATTTATATGGGAGTGTTGGGGTGGATGGGATGAAAAATTAATGCAAAAGCTACTCCGCTGTGACCTATGCTCCTTTTTGATGCAGAGTTTTAGTTTATAAGAGAAACACTTAAAAAAACCTGACCGTTTGGTCTCAGATTCTGCTTCTTTTGATCAAAAATTAAAGTTAAAACCGACAACTATTCTTATGAGGGCCTATTCTTCTACTACCGGATTGTTGTAGATTATATCTACACTTTGATGTGCTTGTCTGCATTGCATTGACAGCATTTGGTGCTGAGCGGCTGAAGTGTCCTGTTGCTTTTAGAAATCAGAACATTCTGTGGTCCTGTAAAAAAAAAAAAGGTGGTGCCTACAGGTTCGGAGATCTTAGAACAAGGTCATTGACTGCTTGGAGAACTGGGACAGTTTGGTCCATTTGGTGCTTTAAGGAAACCGTGCAGATTGCAGCTGTAGCTTCATGGTCACATTCTGCTTGGCGACTGGTGAAATAACAGATTTCGGATTGGTTGGGCATAGATGTCCTATGTCAACAACTCAGTGGAATCAGATCTCAACAGTTTCTTATTAGATCATGATAAAAGAGATTTTGGTTTTAGATCTCGTGATAATAAATAAAAGATTCATTTGTTGTCTATAAGGTTATATAAATAGATGGTTAAGATACAATTATAATCTATATCGGGTAGCTGTTTAAATCGTAACCAGTGACAGATCTAACATATCTAGAGTGGAGTCAACTGATCCCACAACTTTTGCATAAAAACAATCTATATCCATAGAATTTTATATGAAAACTTGTAGTATCTATAAAATTATGAAAGAATTGACCTCACTGTGATATGAAAAATGATCCGTTTGAGACTTAGCTTTAATTTTCGCACTAGACTCGCCCAGATTCTAATATACTGAGTAACGGGATCTTACTCGGAAGTACCGAAACCCAAAGGGTGACCGCAACACAGTTCAAAGTAATTGCACAACTCTTTATTTCAAAGAGAACTTTACATGTCGAACGTTAGACACACTTGTCTACATCGAAGAAACTATGAGCCAGATAAATAATCCAAGGCTGTAATAATATTCGATGATCTAAATTAGACCTATTATAAGGTATTTATAGTCCAATCGTATGAGTACATATCAGACTCAATAACCTAAATGTGTTAGATTCATATAACTAACTAACCCTAAACATATAAGCTTAGTTATACATATTCGGATCGAATTACAATTCCGACCAGAGTTCAAATTCTTCCCAAGGTCGCAACCCTTTCCAAAGTCGCAAACCTTCTCGTGGTCACGAATCCGTTGCGAACTCGACCTGAGATCCTCCTGGATCATGACTCCCCTGTTGATAAGGAACCAACTCCCGTTGGTGACCAACTATGAAGATGTAGAGAATGACTGTGAGCCTTGGAATGAACACACGATGAGCAATGCTATAATCATCGGATCGATTGTACGGATAGGCGCTCACGGAGTTTGGCACCTCCGTCATGGATTGTGGCCTTAGCCACTTGCGGATAGCCTTCCCCTTGTCGAGGTTGATACCATCACCGATCCCAAAGTTAGGATTGCTAAGTTTGAACAGTGGCACCGTAGAGACAAGTTGCATGTCGTTTTCGACTAGTCATTGTGGTGATCGACTATGTATCTCTGCGAACAGCGCGTTGTTTTCTTCGGGCAAGCTCGCCAAACAACCATCACTTTCCATACTCGATGCAGTACAATCCTCCTGTTTAACTAGATGCATCACGCTCAGCACACACTTTGAGCATTCATTGACAATCTGTTTCGCTTGATTTGTTGTCAACAAGTTCTTGGTGTCGACATGGTTGTTTTTACTGATGATGAACTCCGTCCCATCCTTTGTGAGGTCGTACTCTTGAGCTCTTCGATGGTAATGGAGTCACGATCGTACAAGAACGGACTTCCAAAAATCACTTGGCAAATATCGATGGGGATGACATCGCATTGAATCTCGTCGATGTAACGAGCAGATATTGCAAACTTTAGAGTACACTGACTCCTGATTTGCTGATTTACGTCAGAAGTGAACCATCCCAGAGGATATAGTTGAGGATGATGAGTCATCTGCAAACCAAGTCGTCGAACCAGCCCAACGGAGACCAAATTCTTTTGGCTTCCGGGGTCAAAGATGGCTGCGACCACCTCGTGCTTCACTTGTATGTTAATAGTGAACAATTCCTCTGTCGGGGTGTGGTCAATTAATGAACCTGAACATTTCTCCTTCGGCATTGCCATTAGAGATAAGGTCATGTCCGCCTTTTCAACCGAATTCAACTGGATGATTTACTCTGCGAGGGGAACAGAAGTAACCATAGCTGTTCGTGTGCTTGGTTCATCCCTCCTTATTCTTTCTGGTCGCAGTTCAGGATGAAGTTTATAACACTTCTCTTTTGTGTGCCCAGCAACATGACAATGTTCACAAGTTTTACCCATATCGTGGGTACCCGCTCCGGAGCTCGTCGTGGTTGAAATCTCCCTCACGTTCTTGTCGTTGCGGATATAATTCTTCTTCTCAATCACCAAAGTAGTCGTGCTCGCGATCAAGATGTCTTAAACTCTGAATAGGCTTAGATCAGCACTGATTATCTTCTGAAGTCCAGAAGTGTATTTCTGAACGTATGGGTGTCAGAAAGTGAGATGCCAAGGACCATTGCTTGTCTTCGGAACTCCGTCGTGTAGCCCTAGACAGATTGGTCGCGGTGCTGATACAGCCTAGGCCACCAATCTCATCTCTCCTCGAGATAACCTATCGGGTAGAATTCTTGTCGTAGGAGTCACTTGAATTGACCCCACGCAAGGTCGTCAGCTTCACCACTGACGACAAGGGCCTTCCACCATGTTTTGGCGTGATCCTTCATCTTCAAATGTGCAAATTTCACCTTTTGAGTGCTACTGAACCCTTTTAGGTAAAAGTAGGTCACAAGCTGATCGATCCATGAGTCTAGCTTCTCGGCATCGATCTCCCCATCATATATGGGTATATCAATCTTAACTTCGACCTTGAAGGATCTGACAGTTAAGGAGGCTTGGCGAGGTCATCGGTCTTATGGTCGTCTTCTTCTTCCTTGTCGTCTAGCCTACGCAAGTCTTCACCACTCTTCACACCCGTAACATTCCCTGCTTCAGGAAGTACGATCATGGCCTGCTGCTAAATCCAAACAAGTACAGTTTCCATGTCAGTGGAGAGTTTAGCCACTTGTTCAGGTAGGTTAGTTTGCACGGAGGTTTCTTCAGACATGGTCAGAGATGCGACTATAGGTACCGTCGATTGTTCGCCTGGAGTTTCGACGGAGGTTTTGTAGCCCTGGCGAGTCTTCACCATCCACAGGATAGGAAAGTTGCTCTGATACCAACTTGATCCATTTGAGACGTAGCCTTGGTTGTCGCACTAGGCTCACCCAGATTCTAATATGCTGAATAACGGGATTTTACTCGGAAGTACCGAAACTCAAAGGATGACCGCAACACAGTTCAAAGTAATTGCACAACTCTTTATTTCAAAGAGTGCTTTACACGTCGAACGTTAGACACACTTGCCTACGTTGAATGAACTATAAGCTGAATATATGATCCAAGGCTGTAATAATATTCGATGATCTAAACTAGATCTATTACAAGGTATTTATAGTCCAATTGTATGAGTACGTATCAGACTCAATAACCTAAAAATATTAGACTCATATAACTAACTAACGCTAAACAGATAAGCTTAGTTATACATATTCGGATCGAATTACAATTCCGACCAGAGTTCAAATCCTTCCCAAGGTCGCAAACCTTTCCAAAGTCGCAAACCTTTTCGTGGTCGCGAATCCGTTGCGAACTCGACCTGAGATCCTCCCGGTTCATAAAAATTAAAGAATAATTTGTATAGTTATAATTGATCTCACAAATAGAATTTTTTTCTTCAAAATTTGCCTAAGTCCCAAACTTCCAGAACTCAAACTTTCTTATTATTCTTCACTTTCTTCATCCAAATGGCATCCTGGACCTGTTCTCTTCTCAACTCGGTTGAGGACTTACTGGCCTTGGAGAGGGAAGGATATCTCCCCTCCAGGCCTCTGATCCCATGGCGCACCGCCAGAGAAGAAGAAACTCTAGCCGTCCAACCGAGCAAGCTGGCAATTTTTGAGGATTTCTTGCGTTGCGGGTTTTGTCTCCCGGAGAACGAATTCCTCTTGAGCATTCTTGCCCATTATGATTTAGAATTGGTGAACCTTCACCCCAATTCTATTTTGATCCTTGCCATTTTTCAGCAAATGTGCGAGGCATATATTGAGGTTTTGTCTAGCATTCCCCTTTTCCGCCAGCTTTACTTTCTGGCGTGGTGTCTACTTCTAGCTACGGGAGAAGAAAGACTACCCAACCTCCCCCTCCACGACTCCGTCCATGGATAGAGTTAGCGGTGGTTTTACTACTCAGCTCCTGAAGAGAGTCATCTCTGGTTTGAGAACCAATGACCAGAGAAAAGCAGAGGGCATGATTTTGCTCCTTCACTCGACGACAAGCAGAAAAGGCAGGCCCAGGTGATCCATCACTTGATGAATGAGGGCTTGACCGCCCGTGATGTGATCTGGGACTTTGTGAAGAACTGAATCAACTATCTGAGGAAGAGGGTACATCCTGCCTAGGAGGTCAGGACTGCAGATGACGGTTCCAAGGATCATCGCCCTGGTAATGATTCAGCTGCTCAAATTGGTATATTCTTTCAGTTCATTTTTTATTTATCTGAACTGAAGTATTTGAAAAATTATTGACTGTCCTTTTCTTGATGTTGCGCTTGTTGGCAACTTCTTCTAGTAAAGCAGAGTTTTCTCTACGACAGTATAAATTACTATTCCAATTCAAAAGAGACTGAGATTAAAACAAGTAACTTACTGCTTCAACTTGTCGCACTCATTTTGCGCGACCTTGAGTTGCTTCATTAGCTTGCCAAGTATGGCTGCGCCACGAGCAGAACTCTGAACAAAAAAAAAATATCTAAAGAAGCTTCTCAAAAAAAACATTCCAAATTTTTGGGTAAAGATTTACTTACCTCCAAAAATTCCTCAAGGTACCTCTCAGAGAGGTCCCCGAGTTCGACCACTTGACTGGAAGATGCAAGTAATCCCGCGCCTGCCCCATTTTTTCGACCTTGAGTTGCTTCATTAGCTTGCCAAGTATGGCCGTGCCATGAGCAGAAATCTAAACAAAACACAAAATATCTGAAAGAGCTTCTCAGAAAAACATTCCAAATTTTTGGGTAAAGATTTACTTACCTCCAAAAATTCCTCAAGGTACCTCTCAAAGAGGTCCCGAGTTCGACCACTTGACTGGAAGATGCCAAGTAATCCCGCGCCTGCCCCATTTTACCTAGAAATTAAGACTGAAAACTCAAATCAGGGGTAGAACGGCGGATATCGACGGGTTGCGCCGTCGTTTCCTGTGCCTTCTCTATTAAATTTTGAATCCACCACTAATTTTAACCATAGATAATGTGATTCAATAATCAAGAAATTATGCGATCAGATCTTGTAAACTTTTTTTCTGGACAGGCGTATCATATATGATAGATGTAATATGGCCCAAAACATTGACACAAGTCAAACTCAAAAGCTCATGTACAATCTACCGCCGAGATTACGTTTTGACAACAATCATATATTATTTTTCTCTATACCTAATTTATGACGGCAGAGTGATGTCTCATCTATCCATATTTTTTTGGCAGGTTGTGGGTAGTTTTCTTCGTTTTCTTTTACTTAATGACAAGAACTTAATAATTATCAAACATTGCATAAGAAGCTGGACATGAAAGCAACTCAGGATCGTAGCAGATCTACATGTTATCAGCTAGGTCACAGAGAATAAAACCTTAAATGAAAGATGTAATTTTAAGAAGTTTGTTTAAAAAATCTAGTTTTTCTTAAAGGTACCTAAAAAACATGTGGAGTCGCACGTCTCACAAGCCATATACTCCATCTTTCACCGACTTATGACCCCCCTAAAATGGGACAAAAATGTAATATGAAATTTCATACCTAGAGTTCACAAGGAAGGTCTCAATAACAGTTTGATTTTGATTAGATGATTCAATTGAAGCCAAACTTGCATCTTTTGAGTTTGTGTGATAGTGTTGGATTTATAAAGACCATTCATTGTCATCAATCAAATAGCTCCCAAAGACTTCTACATGCCCTATCCATAGAAAACTTCTTATTTGAATTTTTTTCCCTAATTGTAATTCAACAATTTGTTAAAGAACTGATTAACAAGATGTTAATATCTGTTTTGTTAGCAACAATGCACATCCTCTCCCAACACACACCTTAACATACGACACCAATAAAAGCACACAAATGAAAAGAAGGTGAGTTGGGAATGAAGTCCCCAACCTCTTTTTATGTTGGTACACATTAAGGGTGTTTAGAATATAGGAAAAATAGAAAAATTTTAGAGGATTTGAATTTTCTTTGTGAAGTGTTTTGAATGAAGTAATGACCAAATAAAATTTTTATGAAATTTCTTTGGAAATTGGAATGGTTTCTTTTGAAAAAATTTTAGAGGAAATAACAAATGAGGTCTAACCTCAAGAAAATTTTCTTGTCCGTTGAAAGCAGACTGTAATATTTTTTTTTTCAAAATTCCTATATTTTTTTTCTTGTGATGCACTCAAATATCTCTTTGGAACAATTCATATATTTAAGTTTTCCTATATTTTTATTGAACATGATACTTAATTCTTGTATTTTTTTTATTTTTCTTTTTAGAAACAAGCATGAGAGCTGCTTATTTTTCTATTAAGAGAGAAAAATTGTCTGTTACATCCTGCTGTAAAAAGGGACCACTAGCTTACGAACAAAGTGGCAACCAAACTTTTAAGGCTACCTCCAACGGCAGCGCGAAGTGCGGCTCGCGTCGACGGTGATGGAAGCGTGCTCGGTGTTTTCTCGGCACGATGGGACGCGCGTGCGCTACGGGCGGAGTTGAACAACGGGTGAGCGCGAGGCGACCGCGGCACCGGCGTTGGAGACGAACGCGATGCATCGAGATGCGATTTGCGGGTCCCACCGATAATTAAAACATCAAACTCAACCCACACAAAAGCAGCTCTGACATGTAGGTCCAAAAAATAAAAAGCCCCACATGTCAATGAGTGCGTGTTAGGTAAACGCGTGACTGATTTTAACTGTGTGGGCCCCACCAGCTCGTAAAAGAGTGAGTGCGCCAGCCTCGTTAGCGTCAACGACACGCACGCGCCCTAGGCTGAGTCACAGATCAGTGGGGCCATCATTTTTAGGGCCCGCGTGTCATTCAGTAAAATAAAAAACATAACCGTGTGTTTAAATTAAAAAGAAACTGTGTGGTGCTCCCTGTCCGTTTTGACCAGAGCCACTGACACGTGGGGCTGGTGTTGCGTGGGCCCGCATATAAGTCACTCGCCGTAATAAATAGAGCCTTTGAAAGTTTTTTTAGCCGTGGCCCACCTGTCAGTCTCACAAAAAATGGCCGTTGGGAAAATAGTCGTTAGAAATAGCCGTTTGTGGTTATTTTAATATTTTTTGGGCTTAAAAATCATAAAAATAGCAAAAAAACCCAAAAATTCACAGAAAATTTTGGCAACCCTCTCCTATATAAAGGGTATGTTCTTGAGCTATTTCTACACAAAAATCTCCATCCATCCACAACAAAAGCCATTCTAAATTCTTGCAAATTTTTTTAAAAATTCGACATGGATTCTAATGCACCGGGCAGTTTCGTTAACTGGCTTGGCTCTCCCATTTTGACAGCGAAAACACCAAAAACCCAAACACCCAACAGCAACCCGATTTTTCACAGCCACCGACTTACTAGCCGTATCTGTCGAATTACCAGCTGTATCCACAGTACAGCCAAAATTATCGTCCCTATCCACCACAAGGCCACACAATGCCACTGCCCCCACAATATAGCCAAAATTTTCATTTTTTTGGTATGCCGCCGGCCTGTGGGCAGTTTTCCCCACCTCAACCGCACTCTGCGTCTATCTCCGACAACGGCACTCCAGACTTTGCTCCACCTGATCTGGCGACCCAAGTTGCCGTCGATGATACCAACACCAATGCTGCCATCAACGCTAGCCGAAAGACAAAGCGCTTACCGTGGTCCTCCGATGATGACATAAAACTGATAAGTCGATGATTTTAGTACAGGAGTACTATGAGGGAAATGTATTTACGTTCGACTTCGTTATTCAGTATTTTTTTGACAACACACAGATTAGTTCCTGGCTCAGCAATTCGCTCGATCCTATTGATGGAAACAATAGAAAGTACGATATGTACTGGGAAAATGTCGTAGCGGCATTCAACGACACGGTCCTGACAAACAGGAGAAGGGAGACCAAACACTGCATGGACCACTGGATATGACATGTTTTTTTTTTGTGTAGCAGGTTCCAACAATGAATGTACTGAATCCATTGTTCACTAATGTACTGAAAGAGCGAGCCCCTCGTGTTGAGTACACTATCAATGGTCGGCAGTACAATATGGGATATTATCTCACCGACAGTATATAACCGGAGTGGGCTGTCTTTGTAAAGACGGTACCGCTCCCGCAGATAGCGAAAATCGGGTTCGCACAGCATCAAGAAGGAGCAAGAAAAGATGTTGAGCGGGTTTTTGGAGTCCTGCAGTTTCGGTTCGCCATTGTGCACGGTGCGGCAAGATTTTGAAGACAGTCAACCCTTGCGAAGATCATGTGGGCTTACGTCATCTTGCACAACATAATCATATAGGACGAACGTGACGACAATGCCGAGAACTATGATTACAATGATCATCCGAGCACACCACGGTAGTACCACCTGTGATCCACACTGGGGGTACGCCTTTCTTCGAAGATGTACTTCGAAGAAATGCTGTCATCCGTGCTCAACCTACACACACGTAACTAAAAGAGATTTGATCGAGTACATTTGACAACGTTTCGGAGGAAATGCCGACGAGTAGTATCTTATCGAATTTCGTAGTACGCATTTATTTCCAAATTTAATTTTAGTGTATTGCGAATGATGTCATGTACCACTATTTAAATTTTAATATCTATTATTTCTTTTGTCATGTGCAATTTTTTTAAATCTAAAATTTTATTATTTATTTTTTGGTCGCAAATGTCGAATTTAATTTCGTAAGTAAGATATTAATATATTACTAATATTAAAATTCATGAATTAATACAAATTCGTTGAATATATAATTGTCAAATCATATAAAGTCAAGTAAGAGCAAAGTCATTGGAGTACTTGACTCTTGCTTGGTGGTTTTGGTGATTAGGAATGTGAGGTTCACGTCAAGAGTCAAGTAAGAGCTAAACTGTTGGAGGTTTGACTCTTACTTGGTGGTTAGGATTGGTTCTCGCACACGTGACAGAGAATATTTAGTTTAAAAATAAGCAAGAGCAAATCTGTTTGGAGACCGTCTAACACTCACTATCCATTAGTTACCCAACTTCGTGCCTCTATGTATGTTTCGCTTATGAATTCCTTTATTTTTTTATTTTTGTATTTTTCGTTCTGTATTCCAAACGGGTCTTATAATTATCCAAATTCATATGTTAGTTTAATTGTAGTTTAATACTGATTTGGACCATAACCTTTGTTCTGAAGCTTGAAAGAGATCGTTGGATACATAAACATGATACGAGAAGTGCTCAACCACTCCATCACTCCAAACTACGAGACTTGGGAGCCGATCCTTCGGCTTGAAGCCACGAAAAAACCGGTCGTTTGCATGACAACTAACTGGCTGTAAAGTTTTGTCACATCGCAACTAACGAGCAGTTGTCCCTATCTACACCCACATCACAAAGCAAACCAAACTCTTAACTTTTTTTTTCTTTTTTCTTTTTGAATTGGAAGGCCGATTTAAGCTATGTTTGATATTACTTAATGTTTTTAATAAATCCTGATCTTTTTTTTCTTCTTTATTTAATTAGAAGCTTGATTAGGTTGTATTACAAGAACAAAGGCAGAGAAAATTAGTTGTTCATTATTTTCTCACTGGCAAAGAATCTCATAGAAATTCTTAAAATGAAATAATTGATGTACTGGCCAATTTGTCACCAGCAGCCTCCTTTGTTTACAATAGGGGATGTTGCAAACTTGCAATGCATTTTGCTGTTATCTCGAAGAAACTTCTCTAGCAACTTACACCCCTACATGAGATCTAAATGAAAAATATCAAATCATGAATCAAAAACAGATCAATTGACTTTTGATTAAAGTCTTATGTGAGGGGGTCCTCACATAAGTTATTTTGTAGGTTATCTCACCTTAAAGCATTGGATTTAGTGTTTATTCAGCTGTACTAGTCGTTGGCTCCCTAACCTCCTCAGCCTCCCTTGTTTACCAAGACAAATACAATGAGCTACTTTTAACTGGGCCCAACCAAGAGATCAGATCAGAATATCACAAGGTAGCATGCACATCCAATCTGGCCAAAAAGCAGCAAGCTCCACTGCAACAACCCCACAGCTCTAAGCAACACGCCTACACCACACAACTGCTTCAGGTTCTTTTATCCTTGTTCCAACAGTAAGCTAATCATGTTCAGAAAGAGAAAATGTGCATTAATTGATCCAAAACAAGAAATTATTGATTTGACTCTCTTAGGGGACCACAGTTAACTTCAGAAATTCACAAAGAAACTTGCATGCAGATTTGTAATTTGTCCAAAGATAAATAACAATATTCACACTGAAGGTGCTCTAAAGCTTTCATATGTTTCAGTTCAGAAATGATATGCCACCATAATAGTACTGAAATGGAAGAGCAATTATGAGAATATCATTTACGATTCAATGATTGTTAGGACAACAAATGTTAAACTCTGAAACTGTTCGGCCATGTTCAAATGACAGAGATATTGCAGCAATTGACCTTCTCCTCCATGCATGCAATTAGAGACCTCCATAGTTCACGTTTTCAGCATCTGATCTCCAAGAATTTCAGGTTAAGGATAAAATCGTTGGTGAGTTTAATCTTTTTTGTACGTTCTTTTAACATTCTTAACTGAAAACGAAATGGATATTTCGGTATCTCAGATTCGAAGACAAGCCTGCATTTGGTGCACCACACACAGCACACAAAAGTAAGCACGAGCTACAAAAAATAGGCATGCTATGCTTAATTCCGTCACAAGCATGTTTTAAGGTGACAAAAATGCTGCAACTTGCACGAGGCAACAACTCGCACGAGGCAACAACTCGCAGGGCCTCGCCTATCTGAGAAACCTGAGAGACCAAACAAGGAGTGGCCCAATCGCTGATTTTTTTATGTACGTCCACCAACCCAGCCAACCACCGTCTCTCTGCGACCTCCTACCATGCACGACACCACAGGCACACACACAGAGACACCCCTTATATACTCCCCCTGCTCATGTTGCTCACAGCTCACCAAGTGAACCACCTTTCTTCCAAGATCAAATACCACATCGAACAATGGGTGCTCGTCGTCTCCGATATGCGCCCCCTGCATGCCTCCTCTTCGCCTTCGCCGTGCTCCTCGCAATGCCGGGCCTCGCCGCCGGTCGCACCCGCCGCTATACGTTCAATGTACGCTCAATGTGATGCGCTTATGTGTGCCTAACTAGTGTGGCACTAATGGTCGGTCTTTGCAGGTGAACATGGCGAGTGTGACGCGACTGTGCGTCACGAAGAGTATCCCGACTGTGAACGGGCATTTCCCGGGGCCAAAGATCGTCGTGCGCGAGGGCGACCGGCTCATGGTTAGGGTGAACAACCAGATCAAGAACAACGTCACCTTCCATTGGTACGTACAATGTGATGCTGCATTCACGCTATGTACATAAGTGCACCATGTCACACGAACTTTGATGCAACCGTGCATGTGCGCATGCAGGCACGGCATCCGGCAGCTGCGGAGCGGCTGGGCCGACGGGCCGGCGTACATAACGCAGTGCCCGATCCGGACGGGGAAGAGCTACGTGTACGACTTCCGCATCGTGGGACAGCGCGGCACGCTGTGGTGGCACGCGCACCTTTCGTGGCTGCGGGTGACGCTGTACGGTCCGCTCGTCATCCTCCCCAGGCGCGGAGGCGGGTACCCGTTCCCGAAGCCCTACAGGGAGGTCCCCATCATGCTCGGTAATGTCCGGCTATCGGATTATCTGATGTAGCTTTCGTTACGGCAAAGCTGACGTGTGTTTGAAACGTGACTGGTGCAGGTGAGTGGTTCAACGCCGACACGGAGGCCGTGATCCAGCAGGCTTTGCAGACCGGCGGAGGCCCAAACGTCTCAGACGCCTACACTTTTAATGGCCTTCCTGGCCCAACCTACAACTGCTCGACAAACGGTGAGACAAAAGAAGGCCCATAAGATATCTTAATAAAAAAAATTGCTTAATGTTTGAAATTTCGCGCCTATATATATTAGATACGTACAAGCTGAAGGTGAAGCCGGGGAGGACGTACATGCTCCGGCTGATAAACGCGGCGATGAACGACGAGCTCTTCTTAGCGGTGGCGAACCACACGTTGACCGTGGTCGAGGCGGACGCCAGCTACGTCAAGCCGTTCACCGCCTCGACACTCGTCATCTCGCCGGGGCAGACCATGAACGTTCTCCTCGTGGCGTCCCCTAGCCCTTCCTCGCCGGCCTTCGTTATCGCCGCCGCACCGTACACCAACACCATAGGCACGTTCGACAACACCACGGCCAATGCCATCCTTGAGTACTCGTCCTCCTCCCAAAGCAACATGCCGGCACAGACCCTCCCAGCCTACAACGACACCGGCGCGGTGGCCAACTTCTCGCGCAACTTCCGGAGCCTAGCGACCGCGCAATACCCGGCGCGCGTTCCACAGACGGTCGACCGACACTTCTTCTTCGCCGTCGGTCTCGGCGCGGACCCGTGCAAGGTCAATGGGACGTGCCAGGGCCCGAACGGCACCAGGTTCGCCGCGTCCATCAACAACGTGTCCTTCTCAATGCCCAGGACCTCTCTCCTCCAGGCGCACTACCAGCGGCGGTACAACGGCGTGCTCATGGCCAACTTCCCGACGTCACCACAGATCCCCTTCAACTACACCGGCACGCCGCCGAACAACACGTTCGTGAGCCACGGCACCAGGGTGGTGCCGCTCAAGTTCAACACCTCCGTGGAGGTGGTGCTGCAGGACACCAGCATACTGGGCGCAGAGAGCCACCCCTTGCACCTGCACGGCTACGACTTCTACGTCGTCGGCCAAGGCTTTGGCAACTACGACGCCAAGAAAGACACGCAGAGGTATAACCTCGCTGACCCCGTGCAGCGGAACACCATTAGCGTGCCCACCGCCGGGTGGGTTGCCATCCGGTTCTTCGCCGACAACCCCGGTAGGTTCATTTGAAGTAACCATTTAGCATGTGCTGACTTGGGTTGACATTCGCTGACCATATCTTTGTGCACAGGTGTTTGGCTCATGCATTGCCATTTCGACGTGCACTTGAGCTGGGGCTTGTCCATGGCGTGGCTCGTCAACGACGGGCCGCTGCCGAGTCAGAAGCTGCTGCCTCCGCCGTCGAATATTCCCATATGCTGATGGTTAAACTGCGGAGGTTTTGATCTGTGCATGCAATTGTTCGATCGACCGATGTGGTTGAGGAAACGCTTGGTTTGGCCTGAATTTATTGTGACAACCGTTTTTGTCACGTGTCCGGTTTTGTTGTCGATTTGTTTTTTGAAACAGAAGTGAGATGCAAAAAGTGATCAATTTGACAATTGTTGTTCGTGTTTTTTTATTCTTTCTACAGTTCTTTTTTTTTTTCTTGTGAACATTTTGTTGTTGGTGTGTGTACACCGTCGAATCCAACATTGGATCGGTTGATAATTTATACTGTAGAATGTGGAATTTTTTGTGCACATAATATTTATTAAAAAAAGTTAGTAACTAACACAGAATAAAAAAAATTACAAATTAAATGAACTCCGGTCGTCAATTAGGACGTCGATTGGGCCAGTAGTGCCACAAGTTGTCAACCTAATGCGACATCATCAGTCACCAGCAATTTATTGCTAGTCAAACTGGCGATTGATTATCAAACCAGAGAAATTTAATTTTTTTTTGTAAATAGCCTAGATGAAATTTTTTTAAAAAAAACAGTGTTGTAAAAATTTTATCGAGTCAAATAGTGGGGTCATCTCTTTAGTATGGAAGGTACTTTTCTTACAAAATTTTTTTATATAGATGAGTAATATATTCATGATATATTTGTCTGAGCAATAACAAAACTGAAGGTATAAAGATATTTTTATCCTTAGGAAGTTCATGTGCGACTTATTATTTGAAAGGGGTAATAAATCATCGTTGTTGATTTGTAAATAAGCAACCCACACACTAAAGTGATTTTATTGTAAATAAGCAATCCTAACAAAAAGATTACATTTCTGAGTTACGGTTTAATTCATATGCATGTACTTAAATTAAGATATATTATTAAACAAAGGAGAGTACATTTTGAGTGAATAACACTCAAGCAAATTAGTGACTTGTACTAAAACATTTAAAAAGGCCACAACAGTCAAGACTCGGACCTGGTTGTGATTTTTTAATTATCGTACGATTAACTTCCCTACAACGAACTAATCTTTTGTTCTCCGTCAGTTGGTCCAGGGCCAAACGCCATTCGGCTTCACAGTAAGGATCAATCTCATCAAGATCGGACTTCTCTGATAGACCGAACATCTTGTGGCGAGTCTTTATTTCTTCCATAAGTTTTTTGTGTGATTTAGCTGCCTTAGACATCTCATTATCGATCCACCAAACGAAGTCACATTTGCACTCATAGTTCTGACGAACAAAGGAGATCAATTAATAATTTAAATAGTATACAAGAAAATGGTAAATATAGTAGAACACTCACATCCCTGTTCCTAAGAAACTTAAATTGTGCGCAACTATAGTACATTTGCTAAAGTGTTCGTTTATCAGTGAACCTATGCTGGATGCATAGCATGTACGTTACAGTGACATAGTAGTGGTCTTTGATATGTTTCTTCGAATTTTTTTCCTCTGGACGACGAATCAAATGCAACCATAAAAGTGGAGATGAAGAGGAAATAACTTATAGTTTATGATGCAAAATTAGATAGGGTAAGTGCGCAACTGGGTTGAAAGAACACTTCATATTTATCAACTGGAGCGATAGATGTATCAAACGGATTTGAAGTGAATTTCATTTTGGAGCAGATATGACAAATCGGATAGGTTTTTCTGATGGAAAATTGAAAAGTTTGAAAAATAAACTTGACAATTTAAAAAGTTTTTATGACGGAAAACTGAAAAGTTGGAAAGTAGACTTTTATGATCCAAAAATACTTAGTTGTACATTCCCACTACCAACTGTCCAATGGAACAGTAAGTATAGCCACCTCAACCCCAATAGAAAACAATCTCAACAAGAACCCAATATTTAAGCACATCATGTCACACACACACAAGATCTTCGGCCCCCAAATCAGCAAGAACAAGATAAATATCACACCCCAAGCATTCAAACTCTATCCTAGCAATAGGGTTCTAATACACTAATGCGCACTTTCACATGTTGTTGCATAAGTTTGCAGGGGGGGTTTCAAGCAGTAGCAGCGTTAGGATCAAGGCAATCACAACAAGGTAACCATAGAACTTAGAGCACATTCATACACAGGTCCAGCACATGAACAAAAGCATAGAGCACAAGCATAAGTCCTAAAATGCAATAGCCATCACAAAGCACACACAAATCACAATCCAAACATAGAGCCATCATCACAACACAAGACTAGACTGTAGGTGAGAGATAGAGGATTAGAGAGTGTACCTGGGCACTGCATTGACAGCTGGGCAGCCGGTGGGCTGGCTAGTGCAGCACCTACTTAGTGGCAGGCTACCAGCGTGGTCGCAAGAGCACAGCCAAGCATGGTCGCGGGTCACGGAGGAAAGGCAACGACGGCATGGCCCGAATTACAGCCAGCTGTCAACGCAAGCGCTATGAGGAGTGTGGTGTGGAGTGTGCCACCAATGTGAGTGGTGGCACATGAGTGGTAGGAGCCGAGGCGCGCCACGGTAAGGCACACCAAGAGGCATTTGGTGGAGTTCTTGAGAAGGCTAGGAAAGAGAAGGCAATGACAATCAAGGAGGTCAGAGGATGGCCGGCATTAGGCGCAGATCATCAGTGAGAATTGAGCACAGCTAGGGTTTGAGCCGCAAGGTCTTTTTGAGTGCGAGTACGCTTAGGATTAGTGGGAGTGGCGGTGGTTTCAGATTTAGGGTCAAATTGGTGCTGGTGAGGTTCCAATGGCCAACGATTTGGCCAAGGTTTTGTAGTAGCGAGGCTAGGGTCTTTTAGGGGTGAGAGAGTGTCTGTAGGAGCCAGTTGAATGGGAGAAGATCTAATGCATGTGTTGCGAGCCACCGCCAATGAAGGACTGATGACTGGCGCCAAGAGCAACGACAGTGGTGTGGCGAGTGAGAGGTGTGAGTATGATTTGTGTGTGTGTGTGTGCGTGTGTGAGTGGGGTGTGGTTTGTTTTGTGTGTGTGCGTGTGTGCATGGGTTAGGCCTGGGCTGACTTAACTCAAGGGAGGATTTGGTTTGGGCCGGTTCAGGATAAAACTTATGATTTTATATTTTTATAAAATTTTTCTTATTTAATTATTTAACCAATTACAATATATGGGAATAATTTTGAATATTAAAGTACTAAATTTTATTTAAAAGAATTAATTTAAAGGAATTTATGAAAAAGTGATTGTTACCCAAACAAGGGTAATTTAATTTAAATGGAAATTAATTTCAATAATTTCATTACTAATTTCTGAAAATTTAAACTATATGTGTATACTTATACACATTTTTCTAAGGATTCTGAAAGTTTATTTCAAGTTGGGTTGTCACTTGTCGTGTGTATGAGTTTTGAGTGTTAGTCGGGAACACGTGTTATTAGGAGTGGATTCATTCTTGCATTTTATTGAATTGTTCCCTAAGTTATCTAAAATCCTATGAAATTATTTTACCAGGAGCTGATTAGGGTGTGGAACTACAGAGTGCATGGCTTGCAAACTAAAATCTTATGACTTTGATGTTCGAGCAAGTTTTCTTTGTTTGATCATGTTGAATATGCCGGATTGATTTTATTTGCCTATAAACTATTTTGTTATCTAATTAAAATTAGCATAATGCATCAAAGGAGATAATTTCTAGAGATAATTGTTGATCTTGATTAGTATATGCTACTAACTTAGTATGAAGTAGATTTAAATAGCAGTAGTGGAGGTTTGTGACTTGTATTCTCATGTTTTCGAGGAAGGAAAGCCTCACTACTTGCGGTATGATTTTAAAGGCTAAGAACTATAATCAACTACCACTTAATTTAGTACCGTATCATTCGTATCAACCATAGATTTAGTATAGGACGGGTCTCGTACAGTACTTATCTAATAGCTAAATTTTCTTCACATGGGTATGTATAATTATTTATGGACTTGTTATTCAAATCATAACCTGATGGCAGGCCAGGAAGCTATATGCTTGACTAACAGGTAGATGTAGCGGATGCGTCAACTACAACAACATGGTGAGAATATGCCGAGTGGAGATATTTAGCGAAAGCATCTAGGAAAGACTTTGTTCTCTTAATTTTGTCATGTATTAAAAAATAATGTGAAGGGTACTGACGAGTACTCATATTGAATTAGGAATTTATGTGAGTAAAGTGATACACTTCTGCAGAATAAAACGTGAATATTCACTCTTTATTTCTAAAATGAGAACTGTATCATGACAGGAAAGAAGTGGTGCGAAGTGACCTCACCCTTGTGGTGCGAAGTGACCGGTAAAACTTTCTTTCGGTAACTTCAACGTTTTCTCAGAAATATTTTAGCTCAAAACTTCATCCTTGGCTTAATACATGTAAATACATTCCTGAAACTTAGTTAAAGTATTGCACACTTGCTTTTTTACTCATTTTTACTATGTAAAAGTACATGATTAGATGTAGACCCTTTGGTTGGGGAGACAACTACAACATATGTGGAAGAAGTAGATCTAGAAAATTCAGAGGTAGACATATATAACTGTGGTCTCACCTATTTTGGGCAAAAACTAATATATGCTATAATATTTGTAACTCAAAGTTGTTTCCTAAGTAAGGGTGAACCCTTAGAACCCTTATGATGTAAATTATGTATAATTATTTTTATATTTTTGTTTGGCTACTTTGTTATCAATATTCCTCAAGAAATCTCAATTTTTGTCAGATATTGTTTATAGATCAAGTATACTTCAAGGTGGGTGGTATGCTGGATTGGGTCATCATGGTGCCTCTAATCAACAAAGCTAACTGACCATTGAGGAGCAGCCATGAGAAACTTGTTGCTGTGGATGAGATGGTCAAGTAAATTTATTCTAATATCTTTTAAAAGGTAGGAAACTTAAGTGACCATTGAGGAGCATCTGTCGTAAGGGGATGACATGATGGTTTAAATTTATTCTAATATCTTTTAGAAGATGGGAAATCTTATCTAACCAAATTAATTTCGGTCAATTCTTGTACGTTAGATAGTTTGGGATTCGAAAGATTTCCAAGTTTATCATGGAAAGTTGATTGCCGTCAATGTTCACATTTGTGCGCTATCAAGTAGTACGGAATTCTTAAGATGATCTAGTTTGTTTCAATAGAATTACTAGAGATAGATTTTCTAGGAGATAATATAGTAAAGGCTTGTTTGAGATCACGTTGTTTTTGTTTTCCGAGAGATTTTTTAGTTGAAAAGAATGTCCTTATATGGGTAGTTTGCAGTGTATTCTTATGGATAGATTTTTAGTTATGGTAAGAGTTCGAACATAAAGAGTTGAAAAAATCTAAATCTTCATAATTGGGTTCTATCATTATATTAATGTATAAGATTCTTTTTATTAACATGAAAATTTTTAGTAAATTTTTTTTAGAATTTAGATGAGAATTTTGAGTATTTTTATGTAAAATTGGAATTAATAGAATACATATAATATCATTAAAATTTATTATATAATCGATAGATTTTCATGTTTGTTTGATTCTTTTGAAACTCATATGATGATACGAATCTGGCCATGCCATATATGAATATGGTTTTATCTTGATGCGTACTGGGCGCCGCGCAGGCGATGGCATCGCCGGGCCATGGTTATTGAAGTACAGGTTGTTGTTACTGGGCCGCGGGGCGGGCAGATGGTGCGGTGGCCCGTCTCCGTCGTCCGGAGGAGGTGCAGGGAACGGACAGAAGGGCCCCAGTGTCGCAGTCGGGCACGCTGAACAGCCTCTGAACAGACAGAAGCGCCCAATGTCACGCTATTCATTCCATAAAAACGTATTTTAAGTTTTACACAGTACATATAAACAAAATATATTTCTATATTATATTATTTTAAGATTAAGGCATTAATTTACATCATATAAAAAATTTACTTTGAAAAACTAGAACGAAGACATCAACCAAATATTCTCTTAGATAATTTAGGTTCTATCGCCCCACCCACTTGTCTCCCACTTCTCAACTCTCTTTTGTTAACTTTTTTTTCTTTTGAAAAAATTTTCATGTTTGATTCCATATTTTTTTCAAATATTCCGGTTTTTTTTTTAGGATGAAGAAAAGCCTTACACAAAATTTTAATCAAGTTTTTCAAAGGCATTTCTTTCTACCTACAGAAGTAATAACGTGATAGTTCACTTTTTATTGTCTGAATAACTTTGAGCCTAATTCATATGAGAGAGACAAGTTACGAAAATATAATGAGATGTTGTTTGACTGATTCATTTGATAATACTTGTTGAGATAAGATATTGTTTGGTTAGTTATATGAGTGATACAAGTTGAAATTATATAAAATGAGAAGGAAAAAAACCACTAAAAATAGTCATATGTATTGTTCCGCATTAATAAATCTTATTCTACCTTATTAATCTTAAGCCACCTTAATTTATGCTTAAAATGATTAATACAAGTTAATCAATCAATAATCACCCGGTTAGATGAGCCTGGCTCACGTGATATACTCAAGAGTCTGCATCTCCATGAAGTCAAGCTGAAAGTCACTTTTTACATCAGATGGACCGAGCCTAATTTCGACTGTAGACAACCAAACAACAAACAAGAGATACTCATTTCTCCGGGGCCAAGTCAAGTTCAAATGTAACATACCGAACACACTTACATCCTGCGAGCATATGTGACACGATAGTCGATGAAGGAATAGAGCATCTGCAAGATAGCCAAGATTATCATTCACTCCTTAACCTACAAAATTTTTCTTTTTTTTTTTTTACTTTTCTTTTTTAGGAAATTGAATTACATATGGTAACATATCTCAAACACCTCCCACAAAATATGAACAGAATCGACCACCCTCAAACACCCTACATATGTTCTTAGGATTCAAATTCTCCAAATTTTCCTCCATTGCAATCACCACCCACATATGACTGCAGAACAGAGCTTTATCAAAAGAAAAATCTCCAAATGGAGCACAATTATGCCGTGCCAAACACATGGCACACGCGTGTGCACAGAAACAGCTTTAATGTATCACAAATACAACATTTATTTCTGAACAAATGCACACGAATAATTTTGGAAAATTTGCTCTTATGACGGCTCCTTGCAATACGTGAGGCTCGAACACAAAGTATGGACATTTACTTTACAACAGAATTGCCTGGGATCAACTTTTTGTGTATAAACATAGCCTACTCCAGATTAATAGAGGCAGCTGCCATTTTTCTCATTAAGTACATCTGTCAAGAATAATAACAAGAAAAAATCTAACTAGGTTAACATTTTTTATGTTTTGGTGTCCTAACTCAACAGATTCTTGGGGGGAAAGCTCTTGGAGCTGTGCTCACCTCATGCTGTATCTCACTTTAGCAACTATGGTTTCAAGACCACGACAAATGATCCAACGAACTGCTAAAACCAAAATGTTGAGAGAAGAGTATTTTAACAGTTGGATGGGAAGCCAATCCCCTCTCAGATTAGCAAATACCTATTATCATGAATGTAATGCTATCTCATGTACATCACGTTGGTGGTGTGGATAATGGAATGTCATATGATGTACAGAACCGAAGACCATTGCCCGTGTTGTTTGATATTGGGCAGGGCCAGCAGAATATGTTAGGCCCCAGGACCTGTGTACAACAATCAGGAAATATTGTAACATTAATAACTACTACAATCAGGAAATATTGTAACATTAATAACTATTAACGCCTTCTATGAATGCCCAGGCAACCAACAAAAAATGAATACACCTAAACTACAATTGTGAAAACAATCAATCACTACGGAATGACCAGCAGAATTGAAGTCTAAAGACCAATGCCCAGCATCAGATAGCTCTAGACATCAATTGGTAGACCAAATTGCCCTTGCCAAAATAGGCATCAGCTACATATCCTGGCTGTGCCAATTTCCTCCTTTTGGACAGGCAGGTAGAAAGGCCAGGTTACAGGAAAGGAAAAAAGACTGTAAAGCTGTTAATGCCTTTAAATTGGGGAAAAGAAGATGACCATGACATAATTTATTAAGATCGGGTATCTGTTCATCCTTCTTTGCATTTTGATTATGGATAGATGGAATGATTAGACACTTGATGAAGCTGCAAAACAGAAGTACAGAAAATGGTTCTTACTGACACAAGATTCTCATAGACACCAAGGTCGTTTGGATGATGACAAACATCTCCAGCCTTGTCTGCCAACCACATTACTCGAACACCTTCATGACTACAACCCACAAACAATAAGCATTATTAAACTTCTATAAACAATAATTGTGGCAAATATCTGGACAAATCCGGTGTTCCAAACCTCAATTGTAGTTTTATTCTGCAAAATGAGGTAAACATGCCAAACCAAGAGAACAAACGCCAAAGCTAGTGGGCACAGGATGACCCTGCAAATAATCTGTCCAGTTGATAAGTTCTTCAAATTTGTACATTAATTACTCAAATGAAATTCCTGACAATAGTATGAATTAATATTCCATATGCTAGTAACTGAAAAAAGCATTCAAACAGTGCTCACAATTGATGTTCTAGAAGAATCTGTATCATTGCCTGAATGTTCATCTTTGAGGGCACTGTGCATGGCACTCCCTATAATCAGAATCTGACATAGAAACAAATACCATTAATGTTCTATTCCTCTCTAGAAACCATAGTTGCTAAAGTAAATAAATAAACTCAACTACCATAGAATAGAGGCTTGCAATTACAACATACAATACAAAGGCCAAGAAGATCTTGTAGTTCTCATGTCCAACACAATTATTAATCCAAATACAATGATGGTCCTGCACAGAAGAAACTTATGAAACTGGACAAGAAATAGAAGAATGCAATCACACAGTTAGTACTACTCAGCACCATTCTTAGAAGTTAGAACACATCTTTTGCAAACATGGCAATGGTGTGCACTGGAAGGTTTATAATGGCAACATTTTTGCAATATCTCAAATCACCACCCTACAAAAAATGGCATGGAAACCCTGACTTGAGCAAGGAACAAAGATACAATATCTTGGTAACATGAGAAGCTAATTTGTAGTGATAAGAAGGAAGGTATAGCCCAATGTAAATTGGAACATGAATCCATGGCTTTTTAATCCAATAATGCAACCAAGATAATGCCACCTCAATTATTCCCATGCTAAAGATTAATCTCCCTTTTCTTTTCCCAGCATTAAGCCAACATTCCTCTGTGAGGGGGAATTTGGCAGATTATGCATATGGAACTTAGGTATATTAACCCGCTGATAACAGTTTTTTACTTCAAAATTACTGAAGGAAACTGAGCAATCTTTTAATGAAAGAATGATACATGACCCAACAGTAACAACAGAAACTTGCTTTAAGTTGCCTTAATGATTGATCTCTTAAAAAGGATAGTCCAGATTTTTTTTGCTGATTGTAACATACCTTAACAGTTGATAATCTTTCAGAGGTCACTATATCAGGAACAGAAAGTAGTACTAATGGCCTCTGGAACGATCATAACACACAAGTGCATGCAAGCATACAGAAAAAAAGAAACAAAAGATGCAAGATGGCATGGGCTCAGTCATGCTCCTGCATTATCTGCACGAGCATCATACCCACTTCATAATGCAAGAAAGCCATGATCGACGAAAATCATGCTTTGCATGGGACCTAATAGGATTCAGTATCCACCCCTAGAAAAATTAGTTGAATCAGCCCCCTAATCCAGCCTCACTTTGGCTTCCTATTGGCTTACTAGATATCACCTTTTTTGAGAAATTTACTGTACATCATTTTGTTAATGATCATAAGCCATAGCAAATCCAAGCCAGTGCGAACAAGGCATCAACCAACCACTAATACAAACCTTAAAATAAACACCAGTCCTCTCATACGGTGTAAGGTACTAGAGTCAACATTCAGATCTAAATCATCCCACACCCTCCAAAGATCCCAACTTTGAGCTGAAAATGGTAGAATAAAACATCATTCCACTCCCAAAGATCCAAACCCTGCGCACTGAATCGCCTACCCACCACATTTCTCCAATAAACCTGTACAAAATCTAAACCGATTCCAACTTTGAGGTGAAACATAGCGAATTTTGCAAGAACTGAACACCATTTCACTCCAAAGATCCAAACTTCGCACCAGGAAGCAGCAAATGGAGGGGTGTGGGATGGCTATACCTTGCGCTTGATTTCTTGAAGGGGGCTCTCAGGGTCCTCGACGTCGGGCAAGAAGGAAAGCGGCACGCGCCCGGGGTCCCAGCGCACGGCGATGGCGTAAGTGGCGACGCAGGCGGCGGTCAGGGTCGTGAACACCGCGGCGTTCGCCACCCCGGCCGTCTTGGCGAGTCCCAGCCACCCGGCGATCGCGACGAACACCGTCGTGTAGTACACGTACCCGATCGCCGCGACCACCGAGAATATCGGAAGCGTCAGGTACACGGGCCGCCCCATCTGCGCCGCCGGCCGCCGGCGGGGATGCCTCGAAGCCGGTGGGCCTAGGGTTTCGGCTGGAGGAGGGAGGAGGGCATCTCAGGAAATTCGCGCGCGAGTCTGGTGAGGAGGCTGTCGTTTTGGGAAGTTTATTTTGCGCGAAGAAGCGGCGAGAGGAAGCCAGGAAGGTGAGGACTCTTGTAGCAGGTAAGACTTAGACAGGCAACAAAGTAAAATGCAGTTAATAGGGGACAAGGATATTTTTGATCTTTTACTGTACGAAAAATTATTTTATTTTCTCTATTTTTAGAAGATCTAAATGACTAAATTAGTCCCTATATTTTATTAATCCAGACAAAACAGTCTTTTTTTTACTAAAAAATCATATTAAAGATATGGTTGGACACAGGTGCATGAATGACATGGCAGACTAAATTTTTTGACATACCTATGTATACCTGTTCCCAAGCAAAATGAAGCCAAAGTGTCAAACCCCCAAATTTGTTTATGCTAATGTAGAGGGGGGCTACCATCTGCCGCCCCAAACATGAGCACGGTAGCCATTGTCTCCGGCGGCCATCTGTTCATGTAAATGTTCCCAAATCAAACCTCCCAAGATAGTCTTACCAAACTGGTACTGGTTACAAATAGCAGATAACGGTGTGTGTTATATTCTATTATGTTTAGAATGTGTGTTATTCTGTTATGTTTAGGATGATTCTTCAGACTAGAATTGAGTCTACTAGACGTGCATGCAGAACTGAGTTGTTTCTCTGTTTTTATTGTAGGTGCGTGGCTACTCTGTGTTATTGCCGGCACGACTATCCTGTAAAACGCGCTCGCTCTTGTTACTCGGCTGCGCATATATAATGAGAAGCAAACCTTTCGGGTAAGATTAGCGGCAATTATTTGTCTTTTCTCACTGTCCACCGCCTACGATGGCCGCGCCACTCCTCCCAAGCCAGTGTCTCTGGCTCCGACATCATCGCAAAGTCCAGCCACCTCCACGCCGATCTCTATGGGCCGTTGTTTTCTTGTGGGCTACGTCGGTGTTCCCGACCTGAGCCTCACCTCGTCGCTGAAGCCCACAACTCCAATCGTGCCAGATTTGTCTCTACTACCGCTGCCATGAAACTCCAAATTAACGGTGGCGAGGATAGCAAGGAGGCTGTTGAGGTCGGCGGTGGTTTGGTCCCCTCCTCGCGATGCAAACGGGGACATGAATCGGCGCGAATGCAAACAAGGAGCGACCATGGCCCATGGATGAGGAGGCGGCTACCATGCATATGATACATTACTTTAAATCTAAATCACTCATCTAAAATGGACCGTTATTCTTCAAAACCCAAACATTAACAAAAACTAAAAAAATCTACTCCTTTTTTCCCCTCTGCTTTTCCCCTCCAATTTCCCATCTCTACTTCTCCTCTCCAATTCTCTTGCAGGTACTTGTCACCGCCGCCACATCATCTCCTACTCTCCCCTCGTACGCACTTGTCGCCGCCGCACCCGCTCCGTTCAAATCTACCGCCTGGAGCTCTGTTTCCTCTCCTCGGTCTTAACACACACCCTCTCCTTCACCGACCTCGGGCGTCCTCGACAACGACCACGTGGTCTTGGCCATCAACAATCCACTCCTATTGTCACCGGCCGAGGAGGCTCCTCTCTATGGCTGCCACTTTATGGAGCTACAATTACTTTTGCTCTGTTTTTTAACTTGGAGATTATTGGAAAGAAAGCTTTGCGGATTGGTAGTATAGATAAAAGTTACTAAGGGATCTTCTTGTCTTGGAAGAAGAATTAGTTTTTATGAGTTGTAAATTTTGAAATGTCATGTTCAAGAACAAGTAATCTACTGTGTGTGTTCCAATCTGTGAGAGATTTTGATGTTATAAATTTTGTATTATTTGCTCTATACATCTGAAATGAAAAGTCAATTGAATTATGTTCTTAGCAAGGGAAGTTGTTTGTTGACTAATTAGTTTTTTCAGATCTGTTCGGATTGTATAATTGAATTATGTGCAGGTAGTGGCAACTGATAAAAAGTTCTTTAGGTTGCAAACTGAAGCTGAGGTGAATTGACAACGTTACCTTCTTTCCAGAAACTAGTTTAATATCAACAGAAATTCTGCCAAATTGTAATTATAGAATCTATAGAAATACTGAGTTAAAGTACAGCAAAGTTCATGCATGGATTAAGTACAAAAAATAGTCATCCTGCATTCATCAACGGAAGCTTTCTGTGTAGAGGCTCTTGGATTAAGTTCTTCAAGATGCTTTCTTTGTAGAGGCTCCTGAATGGTTAGTTCCATGTCTCAATTATGAAGAAGTCCAATTGAAGAAACATTAGGCAGAGAGAGATAGCAAGCAAATTAGGTGCGTAATTAATCCATTCCGTGATCCTAATCTTGTCCAGGATCTGTTTTTTCGCTCCAAAACTGCTTCTAGTATTTCCTTTTTACACTATTCCTTAATAGAAATTATGGGCCAGTTGGGCAAAGAATACTAACTATCTATTTTGGATGAGTGGCTTAGATTTGAAGTAATACATTCTACACATTAACACTAGTAATGTAGAGAAGCCACCTCCCATAGATGATGGATCGGCCCTGGTTAGTTCTATTGAGGAGACGTCTACATAGACAAGGAAGAATTGTGCTTTGAGATTTGGATATTAGTTCACATGCTAAAATTTAGAAGGTCTCATTTAGAGGTGTTTGAGGGCCCCTATGAAATTTCCATCATATGTCTTACATATCAATCTTGTCAGTGTTTATCTTGCCATGTCAAATATTTAATTTGGTTTATTAATCAAAATGATTGTTTTGACCTAGTTAACAAAATAAAGAAACCAATTTAATCTTTTTAATGTAGAGAGATCAAAATGAACTTTCATATAAGATAGAAGGACGAAAAGTATCATCATCCTCAATTAAAAATAGGTTGGTGGTGACTTGGTGTCCATTAAAATTTTAGAGCATGTCCCATCTGATTTTGCTAAATTTTTTTGCCAGTTTTAAGTTTGTGGATGTGTTTTAGAGTGCAGTGTATTTTGAAAAACATATTTTTTTAAAACTATTTTTGCCTAATATATTTGTTTAGGAGATTTTTTTTATATGTGTTTGTTTTAAAATGACACAAAATTAGTGGTTTTATTAAAACAGAGCATGATATTTTTTTCCCCCAACTATAATAAAACTAACAACAAATTCAAACTATCTTTGGTGCATGTGATTGCCACCTAACAACACTTAGTCACTAAACCAATTTTGCAATATTGGTTTTACCAAACGAATATAACTTTATTTAGGAAACTTTCAAAATTAATTTCTCTAAAGCATTTTGTTACCACTGCTACTATACCGTAATCCCAAACACAACGTATAAGTTTAATAAATTAGTGAAAGATGGTTTAAGATCTTTTGGGATTCTAATTCTAAAGAAGATTCAGTTTATAGAATAAGTCTTGCATTTAAGTTTTATTTGGTCTGATTTTCGGTTATTTGAGAAGCTGAAGTCTGGGATGAACAAGGCAAAACATGTCGAGACTATTTTAATATTTTCAAAGTTCTAAAATTAAGTTGTTTTATTTTTTAAAAAATATCAACTTTTAACTAATTTCTAATTGGTAATTAGCCTTTTGGGACATGCTTCAGACTAACAATAGAATTTTCTAACGTATCCTGCGACGAAGGTTTAGGTCAAATATTAAGACAGACTAAAAACCTCATTTCACCCAAAGAGTGCTTCAGTTCTCGTGAGGCATAGTCAAAATCAAGTGGTCTTAGTGAAGTCATGAACCAAATAATGTTTCAAGTTTTATGGATTCAAAAAACGTGCTAGTAATATAATACAACTATGTTGCGGTAAAAAATAGTAACATGATTGGTTAAACTAATTGACAGTATATATAGTGGATGTTTTCATGGTATTATTCTTTTAACAAATTTCATATGCATGTATATTATTAGGCAATGTTTAGGCAAATAGCAGCCACTTCCTTTCTCTTTGCCTACTTGCACACTTAATTTGTCCTATGTTATAATATCGCCGGATAAATATTAGCGGACTAAATGCCTAATAGCTCCATCTTCATATAAACCAACGGGATAAAAGTTCCATCATGTATTTTTACGGCAACTATACGGTCATAGGAGATTTCTTTCAACTTTTTCTTGCTTTCAGGGAGGACAGATGGTATATCCTGTGATGATTCAATTCTAAATTTGTATCATCTTATCATATGCGATTGCATGTGTCAAGATGGCCGAGTTGGTCTAACGCGCCAGTTTCAGGTATTGGTCCGAAAGGGCATGGGTTCAAATCCCATTCTTGACAGTGAACATTTTTTGTATTTTCACTCGGTTACCTGTAACGCGTTGATGAGCCACTAATTCACCACAGCATGGTGCGGATTGGGAGGTAAGTATGCTCGCACGGTTTCGATCCCGCCCAGGCGCACCGTGGGTGGCGCCTAGCGGCCTCAATTTTGAGCAATTGTCCCATTCTTGACAGCGAACATTTTTTGTATTTTCACTCAGTTACCTGTAACGCGTTGATAAGCCACTAATTCACCACAGCATGGTGCGGATTGGGAGGTAGGCATGCTCGCACGGTTTTGAGCCCGCCCAGGCGCACCGTGGGTAGCGCCTAGCGGCCTCAATTTTGAGCAATTGTCCCATTCTTGACAGCGAACATTTTTTGTATTTTTACTCGGTTACCTGTAACGCGTTGATGAGCCACTAATTCACCACAGCATGGTGCGGATTGGGAGGTAGGCATGCTTGCACGGTTTCGAGCCCGCCCAGGCGCACCGTGGGTGGCGCCTAGTGGCCTCAATTTTGAGCAATTGTCCCATTCTTGACAGCGAACATTTTTTGTATTTTCACTCGGTTACCTGTAACGCGTTGATGAGCCACTAATTCACCACAGCATGGTGCGGATTGGGAGGTAGGCATGCTCGCACGGTTTCGAGCCCTCCCAGGCGCACCGTGGGTGGCGCCTAGCGGCCTCAATTTTGAGCAATTGTCTGCCACTCGGCCTAGACGCGATGCATCCGAGTTTCCGACGCACCCTTTGACCTCGAGGGCGAATGCAGCCGCTCGCCACCAGCGTCGGGCGAAACATGGGGATGCTTTATGTCAATGCGGTGTACTGGTGCACAAAGCGCGCATGTGATTTGTTCGGTATGGGACGTGAAACTCCTCCGTGCTTCTGCGAAGGATACAAGCGTGTGCTGGTGCATATAAAAGCGTGGTGGACCGGAATTCTTCTGTACCTCCGTGCAGGAAACATGCTACTGATCTCGGATGGAAATTATCTCTGAAATTTTCTTCAGAGCAATCGGATCTGAATGATTCGGGATACGTGACATGAGATGCCGTGAGAATCATCCGCACAAGATGACAGGAGTACTGTGCATGCTTCGTTTAAGGCTTTATTTCTTTATTAAGGGTTTGTTCAGCTAAACTTAAATTTCTCTAATAAATCTTTAACTTAAAAGATTTCTTCCATTGCTTAAGTTTATCTAAGACTGCTTAGTTTAAAAAAGTTTTAAACTTGTATACTAAATCATGGACTAAAACTCTAATTTGACATAACTTCAACTTATAAACCTATAAATTCAAATTAAAATTAGATCAAACAGATCCTAAGTTATACCAAATCAAGGAAGGCCCGTTACATCATAGAGTTGGATCGATTAAATTTACGCCCAGTTTGGATCCCAAAAATTGAGCATAAAATTTATAATTTGAAATTCAATTTCAGAATTCTAGTGTTTGACTGCACACTTGAAATTTAATAAGATATTCCACACCCAATTCCATTAAATTTAATTGTAATTACAAATAGACAAGACCAATTCTTAACCTTATCTTCAAGAATTCAATGAAATTTCTTTGTTTCATCTCTCATAAGGTTATCTACAATTTAAATTGAAAACTTGAATTTGGATTTGATTTCTAAATACAAATGTAAAAAAAATATTATATTCAAATTTGAAGTTTAAATTTTTGAAATTTCAAATTCAAATCTCAAATTTTAATTCTGAATTTGGAATTTTGAATCTAAAAGTTGAGTTTGAAATTCAAAATTTGATATTCAAAATTTCAAATACAATTCAAAATTTGAAAATTTGAAAATTCAAAATTGAAAATTCAACATTCACAATTTTCAAATTTTATAATTTAAAAACTAAAAATTTCAAATTCAAAGTCAAAATCCATAATCCATAATTCAAAATTCAATTTTACATTCAATTTAAAATTTAAAACTTCTAAAGAAATTTCAAATTTCAGAAGTCATATTTAAAATTTGAAGTTGAAATTTCGTAATGTACACATGAAAGGTCAATTCCATTTAATTCTAAGTAGTGATCATCCAAACAACATTTAGAATTAGGTCAATTCTATTAAATTCTAAATTCCCTTGAAAATGGAATTAGAATTTAATTCTATATTTCAATTCTAATTTCTAGGATCCAAACAAAACCTTAGGCGAAATCCAACACGGGCGCTTGAACCAGCGCCCGCGAATAAAAAAATATTTTCTTGACCACGCATGGAGAGAGATGACGCTTGGCGAGGCTTCGACCGCCAAACTCTGACAAACAGGCCCCATCGACGCCCGATTGGTCAAGGCGCCTGAGTTGGAGTAGTCAACAACACCTGAGGACGCAGTTTGTGGGACCCACATTTCGACAACCCATGCCTCTTGTACTCGCCCGATAAACAAAACTGACGGGTGAGACCAAAAGAAACTCTGACCCACTTGTCAATGAGAGGGTGTGGAGTAGAGAAGTGCGGCACGCGAAGATGCGGGCCCTACACAAACATGTGAACGCATGTGGGTACGCTCGTTTCGCGTGCCACGTGCACTGGAGACGACGCTCTCCGCTTTCGATAACAGATGGACCCGAACATCGAAAGGGGCCACATGTCAGCCTGACATGCGTGTGAGTGTGCTGAAAATAGCCATTGGGTTATTTTTTAGCCAATCCTACATGTCAATGACTCAAAAAAAATTACCGTTGTAATATAGCTGTTAAAATTAACTGTTGAAATTATTTTAATGATTTTTTGGGCAAAAAAATTCAGAAAAATCACAAAATTTTTTTTAATGGCTAACAATCCCACGACGGTTTTGTTAATTGGTTTGACGAGTCTAGTTTAGATGAGAACACTGAAGGTGTCACTAGTCAAAATCTGCCCAACTTTTATCCCCATCCTCCACCATATCCCATGTGTTCGAATTATCCGAAATTCATTTTTAGCAAATTTTTAATCATTAATAAATATTTTATACGCAGACCCCACACGAAACGCCACCCAAGCTCCAATGCATTGGAATACTTGGCATTTGAGAAAGCGCTTCGTAGGTGAATCCGTGCAAAGCACCTCCCTAATTACCTTTGCATTGCAATAGGGGTGCTTCGAGGGGCATTTTATACACGTGATACAGAATATACTGAAAATATTCTCTTATAATGGGGTAGACATCCCGACATTGGACTTAACTTAGGGATTTTTTTTTTAAGAAGAATAGCTCCAATTGCCTATCCATGGATGTAATTCACATTCTAGGCTATACTATAGTAAAAATATTAACAAGAAATACTAGAAATACGTGCAAATTTGAACAACATCCTACACATTAATACACCATACTATGCTAAAAAGAAGGAAAAGACAACAAAAAAAAAAAGCCGCACACAAATGAATGAAAACTTGTAATTGTCAAATGAAAAAGAAAAATTGTGAGAACAAACCAGCAAAAAGAGTTTTGAAAAGATAACATCAAAGGCTGTCTCTATTTTTTTTAAGTAAATTACACCATAGTTCCTAAACTTGCACTTAGGTCTCTAAATTTACATTTTAATCAGACAAGTTCCTCAACTTGTCACAGTTAGTCACATTAGTTATTTTTGCCGTCAACTGACAGAAGTTGCTGACTTGGTAGAGATAGGTGGATAGCTTTGATGAGGTGTAACTGCTGACATGGACAGGGAAGTCTTGGTGCCATTGCAATTATTATGCAAATTTTGCAAATTGGACCTTGTATTTTGTATAAATTGCATTATATTGTGTTCTATGCAACTTAATTGAGATGTGCAAATTTGCCCTTGGCAATGCACTGTGTTTTGTATGATGCAGTTTTTCCTAGTCAGTCTTTGGATGTTGTACAAAATGCAATTTTGTGGATGCATCTGATGGCACGCTCAGGGACCCTACCACAAAAACTTCAACACATACAAAAACACAATATTTCCTTAACCAAATCAGCGCATAGATAAAAGCAATTAACAGGCATGGATAGATAGGACTAAATTGCAATCAGATACTGCATTCGAAGTGAATATTGCAGATGGTACCCATATAGCTTCAAATGTTTCAACAGCAAATAGAAGTTAACACAACATTTGTAACAAGTTTTGATCTGTAGCCAATAAAGAGGTGTAATCAAAATCCTATAACCATGCTAAACAAAATGAGACAGCATCATATGAAGTAGTTTTGTTGTATACAAAATAAGAATCTATCCAAAGTATTTGAAGTGTTGATGATGCACAAAAAAAGTCTTCTATCTATCTACATGAAAAAAAAGGGCTTTCGTTCTTCTCCACATGATTAGTTCTTCCTGGTTTTCCTGTACCTTGATGGGATAACTCTTCCTTGCTTCATGGTTGCTCTACCTTGTTTTGTTGCTGTAGTGAGTGGGACTTGCCCTACATTGTTTTTGTTGCTTTGAATGATCGTAGATTCAAGGATTGGAGCTAGCTATTGGACAAGCCTATATTGGACAGTTTCCTGCACCAACAAATGGTATTTATTGCTCATGTTAATTGGTTAGGTCCTTAAAAAATAAGCATATAGGAATAGTGAGAACTCACATCTGGAATCATCATATTAATGACATTTGAATGTGTTTGAGATATGGCAGAACTTGATACTGGAGGGGAGGCAGTCATGGAAGCCTACATTTATTTGAGTAGCAAATCAAATGGAAAACATGAGCTTGAGGTCAGTAGGCAAAGAAGCCTACAAGATAAGATTCAAATGCATAGTATGTTGCAAGTATAGATAAGAGTAGTAAATATTGTGCATAATATCTGAGTCATTACAGCTGGACCTGCACTTTTGGCCTTCTTTTCACTAGTGCCTCCTCTTAACCTGCATAACACTCATATTTCAACGGAGTGATAAACTAATTTGATTGTTGTGTGTTTGCAGCCAAGTTAGATGTTTACAGGCAACTTAGCTCTTGTGTTTCCGACTTTACGACCCTTCTTGTTATGTCCTGCTTGTTTGCATAAACTATAGTGCATTTGTACACCATATTTTGACATCTTGCTCTAGCCCTCCACTTCATGAGGTTGCTTTCTTCTTGATTTTTTTGGTCTACTTGGCTTCTTGTCATACATAGGTGAATTCACCAGAGGCCCATTTGTTTCTCCCATTCTCTATGATCTCTCATTGGCTTCATTGTAAAGCCAGAAGCCCTCATGTATGCTTGAATAGAATAACATTCATCAACTTCATCCTCTGGATTCCTCCTCTCATGTCGCAAGCAAGAAATTGCATGATTATAAGGGATTCCTATTAGCTACCATCTTCTATAACCACATTGCTTAGCATTAATGTCCACTACATACTAATAATCCCTCTCATTAACTTGAAATTACCCCATTCCAAAAGGTTGCACCCAACATGTATTAGAAAGATCAATAGTCACCTCTCCACTTGTTTGTGCACTCATCCTTTTTAGAGTACATCATGTTCATTAGTTAACATTTAAAAATGACTCCAGTATAGTGAGGATGAGATTTTCTCTAATTTCCAAGATGTACCGGTAAATGTTGTTGTTAGGAGTTTTTTACTCTCAAGGACTAGTACTTATTTTATGAAGAGAACTTACTTGTTGAAGACTTCACAATTGTTGTTGAGTAGTATATCACACTTAGGGAATTCATTAAAGAAGGCCCTGCACCATTGGTTTTAGGTTGTTCCTCCAGCCATTCATAAGCTTCTTCATCCAAAACTATCATCTTGTCCATCTTAATCCTCCATTCAATCACTGAGCTAGACCTGACACATGCCCACAATTGGTTCTTCAAGGACTCCCTACAAATCAAACTTGAAAATTCTGGTACATATGTCTAATGCAAAATATGTGTTCAGAATACCCAATATTTTCCTCACTGTTGGTATAAGTCCGTACAATGAATTCAATTAGCTTAGCATAAACGCAAACAAGTTGGTATTTGTAATAATGGAGCTATGTTTGAAATAGCAAAAGTGAGTTATCATCACCTTTTGCTTGTTTGTCATCAATGTCCAAGCTGACGTATTTATTATGCCAAGATCCTCCTTTATTGTTTGAAGAAATCGTTTCCATGTCTTCTTAGACTCTACTCCAACCACAACTAGAGCAATAGGAAATATACGATCATTTGGATTAGCTACCAAGGTCTGACCTTTTATACTTTGTTTTTATGTGGCAACCATTAAGACAAATTAGTGATCTGCATCCAGTCATAAGTCCTCTCTTACAAGCATGAAAAGACACATAAAAAGTGTTGAAGTAACTATCTTCCAAGTTCAAGTAGAAACAGCCACCAGGGTTTGCCCTTCTTAGCTCAGCAGCATGGTCCCACAGTTTGTTGTATTGCCCAACCTCATCACCATGTATTTTCTTGATTGCCTTTCTCTTTGTCCTGTACAACTTTGTCCTTGATGATATCATGTTGTAATCCTTCTATACCAATTGAGCAAATACCTTAAGTGAAAGAGTTGGGTCAGCTCCAAAGGTCTCTAGGTACTTGTCAGCTAGATATTTGGATGTGAAATTCTTCATCTCCCATTCCTTTCTGCAAGCATGCTTGCTTTTGTATGTCTTAATCATAACCACCTGAGCATGACTATCAAAAGAGGCACACAACTCCCACCAACAACCTACAGCACAATGGACTCTGATTCTCCTCTTATCATTCCTATGAATCTTTACATCCACTCTCTTTTGAATACTGTATTTAGAAATTGTTTTCTTTAGCTACTCAATGGTTGGAAAAACCATCCCGACCTTAAATTTAGGAGCACTCATGCCAACTTCAAGCCTAAACACTTTGAACTTCATCCTGACATCCCCTTCCTAATCTTCTGATGTTTGCAAATCCAGATCTTTATCATCAAATGGTATATAGTCCAATCCTCACCCTTCATCAATCTTCTCTGTGCCCTTTATTTTCAATTTCTCATCAACCACAGTTTGTCCACATACTTCTCAAACAGATCATCATCACCCTTCTCAATATCATAGTCACTATCATAGAAGTCAGGGTCAACATTCTTCTCCTCAGTTGTCATCTCCCTCAGACTCATTAACAGTAGCCCTGCTTCCTCCAATGATCTCAATGTATAGATATCATGGTCATAAAATGTTGGTGGCTTGTCATCCCTGACACCTATCCATACTACCTTTGAAGGACTCATAACCTATACTCCAAGTGATGCTTTGTCACTAATTTCAGTAGCTTCAAGTAGAATTTCTAAGCCTTCATCCCAATTGATACCATCTAGTAGTTCTTTGTGGTCCAAATACATAGTTATTGTGGTATACTTGGGAAGAATTGAAACCAAGCTGTTTGTATTAGGATCTGTTTTAAGTCTTCTCAGTCTAGAACTAAGAGTTTTGTCTGGCAAACACCAATAAACCTTCAATTTATCTGATTTGTTGTACTCAAGTTGCTCCACAAAATCATCAACCCATAGCGATGACCAAGTATTTGCCTCACACTTATCAAACCAACTAATCTTACCATCCACATATTGCTTTATCTTATCACCATAGATATATCCACCATGTTGTAATCCTACTACAAACTCATCATCATCAAACCCTAAATATCATCAAAGCATAAAAGAAGGAAATCAAATTTCAAGAATTAAACCCAAATTGCATCTTGCCAAACCTAATGGCAGCACAACCCTAATGACACTAAACAAAAACCATGTGGCAGCAAAACCTAATGACATCAAGATTAAGAGTACCAATTAAGCCCTTCTTGCACAACACTAAACAAAAGGTCCAATAAAAACCTACTCAATAATCTAGCTACCTATAAATAATTGAACCAAAATAAACACTATAAATTAGCGGAGGACTAGATGGTCTTACCGTACACAAGAGGTGGATCACAGTTTTAGCGCAACTTAGGAGCCATCGGAGATGATTGTGCTCGCTGGACGATATTATTCCAGCACTATCGTCATCAAATCGCCGCCGTCACCAACTGTTGCCATGTGCCACCTGCTGTTGTTGTGAATTAGGGATTTTGCACCCACTTAGCTTCTCATGTGCATCACATGTGTGTCCACCGTGCACACATGCCACATCTATAGGCCATCTCATCTCATTCCTTTGCCAAGTCAACAACTTTTGTTACGCTGTCTCCAACCCATCAGCGTTTTGCGAGACATTTCAACAGAATATTCTTCAGTATATTATGTGCCACATATGCGAAGCACCATCTGAAGCACCCTCTACTCCAACCCATCGGCGCTTCGCAAGACGCTTCGTATGACCTACGAAAATTAAATTTAGGTGGTTTTAGTAAAATATCAATAACTTTTAATTTAAAAATCGAATATATGCGATATTTGGTCTCTATATGAAGATGATTTAAAAATTTACAACTTTCTCAATATAATCAACATCTAATTTGAACTATATTAATCATAAATTAAGAAATAAAGATTATATGTATTTTGATCGCACGTAAACCGAGGACGAACCCACCCGCAGAGAGATATTTTTCGCCGCTTCACCAGACGTCGCACCTATTCTCTCTCCGCCAGAAAATTATTTTTTTTATTTGTGGGACCCATCGACAAACCTTTTGATACGTGGTGCCCGATCTTCACGACGTAGGATCGTTGATAACTCGTTGATTCGTGTAACCTGACGAACCAATGGCGCCAACCACTGTCAATACAGCAACCTGCGACAAAAGAATTTACCCAACCACACGCTTTGATCGTTGTCTACTTGACCACGCAAAAGTAGACACACTGTTCCTACAATCAACGAAGAAATTACAAGAACAATGGTAAAGAGAATAACTCCCAATTCTAGGCGGTGGCTTATGAGCACAAACTCTAGAACAAGATCAAAAACTTCTCTGAAAATATTTGTGTATTCAATTCGTGGTTGTCTCAAAACTATGACCATGCCTCTCTTTTATAGAGAGTGGTATTTACAAAAGATAGAATGTATAAAATCAGAATTCTAAACTAATTTGAAACATAATAGAATCCTAACAAACTATAAAAAGAAAATCCCGAGGCTACTTTTCACAGATCCGAACAGGACTCTTCCCCCTCGTGCACTTGCCATTGTTTCGGGTCTCCTGGTTGCATACGATGTCGGAATTCGATGATTCTTGATGCGTTGGAAAGCTCTTTCGATTACCTTTCCCAAAAAAATGCTCACACGACCTACTTCGACATCTGTGCTGAAATTGGAGCTTAGTTGAAGTCGCTGAACAATTAAACTTGATCGGCAGACTGGGTGGTCCTCAGGTTGAAACCATGTGTCTTCAGGCTTGATCGGCTGCGACCATGAGCAGTGTTGCAACCTTGAGCAATGTTGATTATGCGCAGAGTTCTTTTGATTGAGAGCAAAGTTCTGCTGGTCGATCATTGATGTGAATAATGTCCTCATCACCTTTGAAACGTCTGCGTTGCGGACGGCCTAAGTTGACGACAAAAAGACTAATGTGACTCACAGTGACAAGTTTAGAAATTTACTAGATTAAAATGCATGTATAGGAACCTAAGACACACTTATACAAATTTAGGATTCACAGTGTAATTTACTTTCTCTTTTTTAAAAGAAAAATTTTTTTGTCCGGCAAAAGAGTCTACAAGAAGAATATTAATTGATTATGAAAGCATTTGAGGATGCAATACTAAAACTTTGAATTTTTTTTTGAAATAACTCTATAAAAAAAAACAATTGCAAAACTAACTCTTAACTTTTTAAATTTGTAAAAATGGCTTTCAGTCGCGAAATCTTCCTCGCGACAGTCTTCAGTCGCTATACGGTATAGCGACTGAAGACGTGGCACGGCACAAATGCCCCGCTGGCACCTGTGCCGTGCCAGCCAGGTTTCAGTCGCTATACCGTATAGCGACTGAAAGCTGTGGGTTTCAGTCGCTATACGGTATAGCGACTGAAACCTGGGAAACTTTCAGTCGCGAGGAAGATTTCGCGACTGAAAGTCATTTTTGCAAATTTAAAAAGTTAAGAGTTAGTTTTGCAATTATTTGTTTTTATAGGGTTATTTCAAAAAAAAATTCAAAACTTTTAGGCAAACTGCTGCCTCTTTCAGGCCTAACAAAAAAAAAAAAGGGAAAAATCGGAGTTCTCCAGTCTCTACCAATTGAAATACTAAAAGTCAAGTTTCTTAGGTTGTAAAAATAGAATTGTTTTTAGTATTTCATAAACAATTCTAATATGGTTCATAGTAAATCCAAATATAAAAGAAAATTTATTACGAGAGTAACATGTCCGATCATCCGTTTGATATGTTATTATCACCTTCAATTTTTTTTTCTTACATGGCATCCGCTTTAACAAAAACATGATAGCAATCGTTAGTATCATGACTACTACATGTTTTAATTTATCACATCATATTGTAATTACTACTTGAGTGATTGATGGATAAATTAATTCGATCAGTCATCTAAATGATAGAATTGATAGTATAATAATACATCTAGAATGATATTTCGAAATAACATAAGTGATAGGGGCGATGAGAGAGGCCTGGTTTAATGAACACTTTGAAAAACATGCAGCAAGTGCATCCTATGATACATGTCACAAACAGTCACGTAAAATCAGTCGATGTTGCGAACAGCGACGTTTAGCTGCATTTACATATGAAAATGGAAAATGTGATCATTCGTTGTGTGCCGCGCGGCGAATAATCATTCGTAAGACAAGGTATAATTCGCTGACCTACCAATCAGCTATCCAGATAAACATCGAGTTTGCAGTGTTGTGCATCCATTGGAGTATTCCTACTCCTCTCTATTTCTGTGTATCACGTGAGTGCTTTGTAAAATAGTTTCTAAAAAAAAAAAGCTAAACACCGTATTTGTTAATTACATAAGCAAAAGAAAAGGACCATTGGAATAGCAAAGTAACTTATGAACTTACAAGTAAAAAATATCACTGAATCAAATTCCAACAACCACAACAAATAATTCATGCAAATAAAAGATTTCAACTCATTAAGACACCTGAGTGCCTTGTTTTTTAGACAAAAAGGTTGTAAGCCCTTCTTCAAAAGAAGCACCGTAATAAACTTTGTAGAATTGAAAGTAGAAAATACAGTCCAAGGCATAAACCAACAACATTAATGAGTGCCTTGTCTGTTGAGCTCGATGTAATTGGTTGGTCGGCAAGAAAAAAAGAAATATGTAAACCCATATTAGAAACAAGAATAACCAATTTTTGATGATATTAAAACCATTTTATGTAAACAAAGCAAAACAAAATGACCAATCATCATGTACAACATACATCGCTAACCACTCTTATACAAAGTAATTTGGTGAGCATGCGTGCTATGTGTATAACCAGTGAAGCAAGAACCCAAGGACCACCTTGACGCGGCGCTGCCACGGCGACGGGGTCACCGACGTCGGCTTGGCGTTGACGATGCCGTCGTTGCCAGCGAGCACTCGGTACTTGTCCTTGCGCGTGAGGATGGTGCACTCGAACCCGAGCTTGGCGGCGAGGATCCGCTGCACGTAGTTGGCGACGTCGACGGGGTTCTTGCCGGCCGCGCACGTCTCCTCCGCCGGGAGCTGGTTAAGGAAGGTCACCTCGTACACGGGCCTCGGGTTCATGAAGAAAAAGATGGGGTCCATGGCCTTCCACCCCCTCGCCGTCGTCGGGTGGAACAGCCCGACGCGGTAGTTCATCGCCACCGGCACGATCCGGTCGCTGAGCTCGGCGAAGAGCGCGGAGAACCGGAGCAGGAACGGCTCCCGGCACGTCGTGCCCTCGGGGCACACGGCCACGTCGCCGCGCAACAGCTCCGCCCTCATGCGCGCCGCGTCCACGGCCCGGTCCCGCGTCAACCGCACCGTCGGGATCGGTGAGAGGATCTCGGAGAGCCGGGAGATGGAGTACGTCACGGCGGCCACGCGGCGGCCGAGGACAGTCGCGAGGACCACCGGGTCCATGAGTGTCCGGTGCGTGCAGACGAAGAGCACGCCGGAGGGCGCCGAGCCGTCGGCGGCGTTGACGTTGACGGGGGGAGGGGAGTGGCCGTGCACAATGACGGCGCCGCCGAAGATGGGGGCGAGGTGGGGTATGGCCCCGATGGGGACGGCGAGGCCCGCAGCGATGCGGACGAAGGCGACGAGCATGCCGAGGGGGAGCCACAGAAGGATGACGAGGGACATGAGCGGGGTGGGCCGGCGCACGAGGCGGCCGTCGTGGAAGATGACCGGCAGAAACGGACGGCAGTTGGGTTGCCCCGTCACGTCGTCGGCGGAGAACGGTGGCTGGTGCTGCTCCTGCATGCACATATATACGTTCAGTCTATGTCACTAGTGTGAACTAATTAATATTATAAAGTTTTTCTTACGATAATATTTCACTAGATTAATTGGTTTAGTTGCTGTATTTTTCTTGTGTTAAGTTGCTAGGGATGATAAGTTTTCGCTTACATTGTGCATATTATAGATGGTCACTAAGATGTTTTAATAGGTTCATATGTCAATCAGTGTTAATAACAAATTTGTTTGAAAAAGAAATCCATGTTTATAGCTACTGAAATGTGATTTGAGCGGTTAATTTTGCTGTTCTTATGGAAAGTTAATTAATTTCACTTCTCATTGATGGATAGTAATAAGCAGGTGACGTTGGAACTTCGCAATTTGATGGACAGTTAATTAATTTCGGTCACGATTGCTTTTCCGAAAGATACACAATTTGATAGTCACATGGGTGCAATCTGATCAAAGAAAACCACCAGAAAAACCCGATGCCTTGTACACAAACTATGGTAACAATCTTTTTATGTTTTTAATCTGAAAAGTTTAAAATTAGACCATTTTAAACCTGATGCCTTGTGCATAAATTATTGTTCATTTCTAGTATTCTATAACATTTTATTCAATCTATTAAAGCCACTCGTTTAATCTAATTATAAGTTACAAAGTAATAAATTGAGGCTAAAAATAAGCTACAAACATAAACATATACCTTATAATTTAGTGTGTGAAAAAATATTTAAAACTAAATGAAACGAATTTTTAAAGCCATTGCTAAAATTTGCTCACCTCACAGAAAGACAAGAAGGACCGAGCCATCTCCGACCGGCCTAACCCGACGTCCGGCCGGTCACCGTCGGCGAACAGCGTGCGCACCTGGTCAGCGACCGACTTCTCGCTGCCCCTGACAATCCCGGTCGACCGCCTCAGCCGGCTGTACTCCAGCTTGCCGCCGACCACCTCGTGGGCACCGAGGTGCTCCTTGGCGAACCACTCCACCATCACCCGCGGCATGCACGTCACCACGACGCGCCTCCCGCCGCACGCGCCGAAAACAGCCCACGCCGCCATGTCCACGTCGTCAGCGAGGAACTTGGGCAGCACGGCGCGCGCCACCGCCTCCACCTCCGCCCGCGGCACCCCCACTGTCGCCACGAACGCCATCGCCCGCAGCGACAGCTCGCCGCGCCCCACCAGCTCGAGCAGCCGCAGCACCGGCCACAGAGCCAGCAGCAGCGCGAATCGCGGCAGGCCCGACGCCTCGAACGCCACGAGCATGAAGTACGGAAACACGTCGGCGTTGTGCAGTAGAGCGCCCTCCAGCTCCGCCACGACGGAGCGCGCCCGCGGGGACGACATGGCCGGGGATCTGGTGCAGTGGTGCAGTTTTGTGCACGTACGTGAAATGGATGTGAACTATCGAAGCAAAGCACAGGGATATAATATAACGTGGTGGAAACTGAAAAAGTAGCCAAGGAGGTGAGAGTTTGGCTTGACCTCTAGTGATGCATGGCTCTTGTGTGGTTAAGCTGCCTGCAACCACCACGAGAAGCTTAGCAACTTTGCATGCAAATTAAGCAGCGCTATACGATACGATAACCTAACCTGCAACAAACTGGATCTAACTGGAAGTTTATGCGCTTATTCTTGCCATGACAAGTTAAATATGGTTCCTTGATTTTATTTGGAGTTTACGCGTGAAGGAAGGTGGTGTGAACAAAAGTGATATATCTCCAGGGGTTGCGTGGGGAAGTAGGATGGCTACGTCGATGGTGCGACGAGGTGGTCAGTCGTGGCATTCGCTGCTCGTCTCCGTTCCAAGGTTTGGGTTGACTGTTTTTGGTGGCAATAGATGTAACAACTAACATGCTAATTAAGCGTGACAGCGCCGGGATGCACAAAGTCCAAGCTCTTCCATGCCATTGTGAACAAGTTGGACAGCGTCCCAACGAGCTTCCTACGAATCTGCGATTGCAATTAGTGTTACAAGAGCATGTATTTGCGACCTGTTCGATCTTGAGGCATGTTCTTGCCGACCTATCTTAGTCCTGAAGTCCCTCCATATCCTTTGATCTGGGAAAATAAATTATATAGAGACCTCTCTAAGAGAGAAGCAAGGAGTTAGCACTCTTTACATAACCAATAATATATTATGAAAAATATTGTATTTTTATATGTAAGAATTAGGTCGTCTAACATCTATATAATGTAATAATAAGTTAATTAAGTCTAGCGGATATATTAAAATGATGTGTTTTTAAGTGGATTGAATCGATTTGGGCAGTTTATTGTCTAAATCAAACAGCTTAGGAGGTTTTTATAAAAAAAAAAATCCTTTTCGTGATTTTCATGTTCTTCTGATTACAAACTATGTCAATACGATTACGTTATTTTGAAAAGAACTGCAGCGATCTGCCCCCGGCAGTTTCCATCAACTTGAATAACAAAGGGGTGATGCAGCGGCGCAGGTGGCAATGGACGTGGCACATGAAAACCGAAAAAACAGGGTGCAATCTTGTACAACTTCTAGGTATCAGTGACAAAGCAAATTCTATAAAATTGGGTCACATAATAAATGAAAGATCGATTTGTTATATGCTAAATTTTATAAATAGATGATGAAACAGTTGTGATTTATAATAGATAATTATGTAATTGATCTATATTTATGTAGTTATGTTTTAAATTATGATCATAAACCACGTGATTCAATTATTTTTTTTAAAGTAAACTACTTGATTTAGTGGTTAAAAAATAGGTCTTGTATAATGTTATCCGTGTACAATGAATCCACCAGAGGCTACGGATTGTTTAATTTCACACTTAGTTTTATGTGTGTGGAAATTTTTGTTGCCCTATTAAACGCGAGGTTTTCTAATTAGTGTTAGATTTTTTTGCTGGAAAGATTGTTTAATTAGTCTGTTGAAAAAGAAAATTATTCTAACATGTGTGCGGAAGAGGATGCTTTGGACCTGTTCTTTATTGTTCATTCAGAAGAAACTACTAGAGCTGATTAATATTGAATTTATTGTCCAGAGAGATGTCTGTTAAATGCTTTTGTTAACAGAACAGAGACATTATATTGTATCAAGTGTCCTTTTCTGTGGTTGTTGTATCATTTGTGGTTACTGGCATCTACGGCTTCTAAGAAATAGAAAGATTTTTTTGTGTCGACGATCCTTTTCTTTTCTTTGATGTACAATTTTTCTTCTTGTTTTAATTATTCTAAGAGAGTCATCTATATTTTTAGGTGCACGAAACATTGTATTCCTTGTTTCGAAATCAAATCTGCTAGCTGTCTGATCAAAATTTGATGTCATGGATCAATTATGATAAAAAATAGAGGGATTGATTATATATTTTAAATAATATTTTAATTTAAATGATCCAATCTGTGAACAAATAATTTAGATTTACAAAAATACATCTATATATAAGAATAAATGCTAAACACTGCATTCCCAACTTCTTAATTTTTTGAGTCACACGAATAGTCGAATATACACAAACTAGGCACAAAGGCTCCCGTCATCTGCTTATCACAAACTTTGCCTGGTATATTGTTAATGCTTGTATTGACAGTAGTATGACAACACCCGAAGCAATTTTTACAGAATCATCCTAATTTATGAGATCTAGTTACGCGTTGAGAACTGTTGAATTATCGTCGGATGACTCTTGCAAATATCTCACATCAAATAGACTTGCGAAGTGACTATCATAATTTCCAGTATAAGTATTTTGTCGAACGTAAAATTTGTGATTAGTATTAAAAGAGAGATTAAATCGATCAATAGAAAAAGAATTGGATCAAAAATTAAGATACGTTATGAGAAAATGAAACTTCTATGAAAAAGAAGCAAATGAAATATTTTTATTAAAATTCTTGTAGAATCATGGTTGTAGAGGGTCAACCTTAATCCTAACATAATCTTATTAAATTAAATTAAAACTCAACTCAATCCAAATGCTCCAAAAAAAATAAAAAAAAAATAGCATCAACTCCACTCTAGGCTATTTCAGTCTTTTGGGTTAGCCCAAATATTATTGGCATTACTAGTCATTTCACAAATTCTTAAAATCCTTTTTTCCTAATCAATAGATCAAGTCTTTTTTAACCTATGAATGAGTTCTAAAGTCCAATCCGACTTATTCTTTTTATTATTAAGTCTAGGCCAACCATTTTTATTTTAAGATTTATTTAAATGGTTATCTAGGTGCATGTTTTATTTAAAAAACTTGAACCATTTACACTACACAATCTATCTAAATTTAATCTTTACATTCACTTTTCCCCACATTTTTTCTTCTCTTTTCTCTGTCGTTGCCATAGCCACTGTCGCTGCCATCTTCTCCCCTAACAATCACTGTTGTCTACAATTGGCAGCAATAGTGCCACCTTGCAGCACCACCACCCCACCACTGCCCCTCCACCTCCACCATCGCCTTGATGCTCCACCTCTATCTTGCTGCCGAACCACTGCAATTAGAAAATTAAAGAAGGGGGAAACTCTAGAGGATTAGATCTAAAAAGAAGATCTGATATATATATATATATATATATATATATATATATATATATATATATATATATAGGGAGACACTATTCTACACTCACCCATAGAATAGTTATTCTATACCTACTTTCTGTATAGTTGAATCATGCATCGAGATTAAAATTTTATTGATGGTAGTAAGTATATGCTCTATTATTTCTAAAAAAATATTCTTAAAAAATAGGAATCCACATCACGATTTGTTATAACTGTACACTATTCCTAAAAAATAGGAACCGACTAAAAAATAGGAACCGAAATCATATTAGTCAGTAAATTTACTGGTCACGTAATATAAATTTATTGGTCGTATATTACAGATTTACTAGACGGACCAGTAAATATATAGTACATATTATAGATTATACTATAAATTTTTGTCAGTAAATTTACTGGTCGCTTAATATAAATTTATTGGTCGTATACTACAGATTTATTAGAAGGATCAATAAATATATAGTATATGATCAATAAATTTACTGGTTACATATTATAGATTATACTATAGATTTTTGTTAGTAAATTTACTGGTTGTGTAGTATAAATTTACTGGTACTGGTTATATACTATAGACATATACAATATATTTTTATCAAGAAATTTATTGAATGTGAACAAGACGTGAGAGTGCAATGAAGAAGATGAAGAGACGGTTGGTGCAGATATCGATCAGTGACAGTAAAATATTTCAAATATTTACTGTCGTTAAAACGACGTTACATTTTAAACAGAGGATAACCGCTATCTCTATCCAATAATTGTACTTTATTCTAACAAGTTTGATGAGACGGTTTCTAGACAGGATATAGATCGGTGTAACATAGTGTTTATATATATATATATATATAATAAAAAATTGATACATATTTATTAGCAATTCTCTTTATGTAAACACACTAAAACCTTACCTGCCCATCAATTTGTCACCCTGCTTGTTGGGCCATTCCCAGTCGGACATATCAGGCTCCTGCAAGAGTATTTTTTGGTGACCTATATCAAACTATAATCTTGAGAGGCCTCAAAACGCACCACTTCGCCTTCTTCTGGACGATTCCCCTCCCCGCCGCTTAACGTCTCCACACACAAACGCAGCCATGAACACGATCCGATCAGCTCTGCCCAGGGCACTCCTCGCGCCAAATCCCCGGACCACGTGGGCCCGCCCGTACGGTACCGTCGGCGAGTCGCAGCCGCAAAGGGTGGCGGCGGAGATGGTCCGCTACGCCCTCGGCGGCGGCAGGCCCCGGAGCTCGCCAGGTTCCCTTCCCTCCTCCCTTCGCTCTTCATCATATTAGCTTTGGGCTTTAGGGTTTTAAGGATTCCATGGTATTAGTTCACTGAGTCACTGGTGCTGCTGCTGTGGCCAGAGGAGGCGATGCGGATACTGGAGCAGGGGGCCTCAAACCTGCAGGGCGGCGGCGAGGGTGGCGCCGAGGCCGTGGCACTGCTCATGCTCGCCATGTCCACGTTGCTTTACCGGAGGTGTGACGCGTCCCATTAGTCTCAATTTTGGAATCGCGGTGCTTTAGTTTGAGTAATATTGGTTACTTGTTGTCTTAACCTGCTTGTTGGTGGTCTCAATATTGGAGCCATGCTTTTTTTTTTTTGGTAATTTTAGTGTAAAAAAAATGTGTCTGTTTCCTCCCGATTTTGTAGTTATTGTAATTGGTGAGTAGTTTTAGCTACTTGTTTAGCCTTGTGTGCTTGTCGCAATGTATTGGAATGGTATGGTTTAGGTCCGTATTGTGGACACCACACATTATGAAATGAAAATATCATACGAAAAAGGTGAAGCATTCTGGCATTATAGACACTTGGATGATGTGGAGCTCTCAAAATAAGACATATCTACCTCTGGGTTTCTGGAAGCATTTTAGGTTTGCTTTTCTAATTTTTATAAAACTCCAATGGCATTGTTTACCTTAAAATGTATGCCCCTTGCTTTCTGGTGCACACAAACCTGCTGCAGATTGGTGTTCATGAAAATGGTGTGAATGGAATGGCATGTGCTCAGCTATATGAACTTACAAATAGAATTAATTTTTACTGCATGGTTAGATCTGCTTGAGTTTGATTTTGGAAGGTTGGGTATTCGGTCCGCAAAATGAAATGAGTTGAGATTAAAATGGAAAGCGGCTAACAGAATTGATTTCTATGGTGGAATTACTAGTTCAAATTTCAAATAGCATGATGAAGTCTGGTTTTTGACATGAGAATCACTTCAATTGAACCCTTGATTTGCGATTTGCTAATTTGATCTTCCCTAGTTAGGAGACTTAAGAAAAAATATGTATTTTTGTCTATGTGCAGTGGGAGACACCAAGATGCAATGGAAAAGCTCGAAGCAATTCAACAGGTTGCTCCTTCTACAGCTTTCAGAGGTACGCTCCTAGGATCTTTTTTAGTATTATTGTGTATTTGGAAATGACAAATGGTGGTGTGCTCTATGCTGCTTTTATAAATTTCTAGAGGGAGAAGATTTTAAAATCCCACAATTATCGAATGTATTTAGCAAAAATAAGGAAATAGAACTATAGACACCCAGTAAACCTTTGATCTAATGTTCCTTTGTTGCGTTCCATGAAACATGAAGGCATCACAGAACTGACGGGGGGAGAGGCAAAGTGCACTTGATAACTAGTGCTTCAGAGAAATTTAAATATCTGATGAAGTTTCGCCCCAAAAAAAAAGTGCCCATGGGAGTTTCCATGGGGAAAAAGATGCTAATGAAAGAGTCCTTTCTGCCACAAATTACTATTCATTCAATGCTTCTGAATGACATTTCTAATGCAATAGTGATAAATATGCAGTTGCAGCATGGGAAGCACTGATGGGACTACATATGGAAGCAGCCCAGGTTTTGTACTCCAAGTGTATTTTGGTCTTGCATGGCCTGTGTGAAGTTAGTTTCATGGTTATTTTTTTACACAGGATATCTCTTCCTCGATGTCCCCAAATGATTCACTTGAACTGTCAATCAAAGATGAAGGTAAAAAATGGTCTGATCAGGAACATCTGAAATTACGGGTTAATGCTATCAAGGGACTTGCTGCTCTTCTAAATGGAGAGGCCGAGTCAGGTAATTTCTCTTTTTGATATCCTGAATAGCTGTTTTAAAAGTTCTCTACTATATATTTAGGAAGAGAATGTTATCCCAATTCCCAAGTGATTCACAAATGCTTTGTACCAGCCCAGATGTTCTTTGAGGGGTGCAAGGACTGCAATGCTGAAGCTGGCAATGATCAGATAGGTATATCCTGTCCGTGATGCAGGAGGAAATATTTTTCCCTGTGCTGTGTGTATCCTTGGACCTTACTGATTTTCTTCGCAGAAAATGTTGTCCTGTCATATGGTGAGTATCTTCATTGCACTGGGGATTTTTCTTTGGCAACACAAATCTATGAGAGGGTTCTTGAGGGAGTTCACATAAAAGATATGTCTGCATATTTTTTAGCGGCAGGAAACATGGTTCCTGAGGAAGTTGCTCTTGGGGCAACTTGCTCATATGGCCAGCTTTTATCTCATTCTGGGTAATATTCAGAGCCCGTTTACTGTGTTTCTTTGTTTGATTTTATACCAAGAAGGTCCAGATATTTGATTTTTGTTTTAGGTCTGTCATCACTTTTCAATGTTTTCCCTTTTATTGAGGCTCCAATTTAAAGGGTTTGCTTTTCTTTTTTGTTCAGGAAGTTTGGTGAAGCAGAAGATTTGCTCACGAAGGCACTAAAAAAGGCTGAAGATGAATTTGGTATGGCATGCTAAGCTCATTAGATGAATGTCAGAATGAAATGGCATTGAAGTTCACAGGGACAAGAATAATAACCATATGATGTTTTGAGCCATGCAGGTGCAAATCACCCGAAGGTTGGCATTGTATTGACTTGTGTAGCTAGAATGTACAAATTGAAAGCAAAATCAGAAGGTTCTAGTTCAATAATGGTTCAGGAGGTTAGTAATTTGTCCTTTGACATATATTTTCCCTTTAACTATTGGTGAGTCTGTCACTCATGGTCTTAATTGTGGGATACGTCTCATTGATTTTTATATCAGTCTTGGTCACTGTTATTCAATTTTTTCTGCTATGATGGAGGATGTGTGTAAACTTTATCCAATTCAGCTGAATCATTGTCAGTTATGTATGCTTATTTAACCAGCTGTTTGATGATAGGGGTTATACAGGAAGGCTCTAGAACTTTTGAAAGCTCCTGCCTTTAACTCTGAGGGTAAAATAATAAACTTCCATGATGCTGGTTGTTCGAGGGGCAAATTGTTTTATGCCACTACAAAGTTTCTATGATTTGTATTTGCTATTGAGTGTCACACTGATATAGGACTTGATCCCATCTTGTCAGTATCACAAACTACAATTTTAAAATTTTGTAGTGGCATGGAAGAAATTTTCTCCTTTTTTTAATTACTTGAACAATAAATTGTTTATTATTCTTATTTTTGCAGGCACCAGTGTGCAGATGGATTGGAGAGAGATCATTTCGCTTGCCAGAGGTTAATACTCTTAATCATTACCATCTACTTCTGTTTTTCTGGAATTTTCTACATGAAGGAACTACAAATAACGGTACATGTAGGCCAGGATGAACAGGGGTTTTTCATATAGTGAGACTTAACTATCTGAGCAAGGTGTTAATAAAATTACTTGGTTGTGCACATCTTAAAAAACAAGTTACATGATTCAACAGTAGATATGGCATATTCTTTGTAATCCGTTAACTTAATGGGAACATTTGGCTATTTGACAATGAGGAAATGCTTATTTGAAAAATGTCATCACCTTTTGTCTTATTGGTTTCATGCCATTGGAAATCAAAAACTCTTCCAAAAATGCTATTCGTTGACTTAATTTTTTAAACATACCAAAGTTGCTCCTACAATCCACTTCTTTTCGTCCTCTCTCCCCTCCTTGCTCTATCTCTCTCCTCCTCCGCTGCCGACCCACTCACACGCGCACACCACACTCGCAATCTTCTCTGCACGCCACTGGCCGACCCCTGCACGTACGTCGCCTGCCATGCCCGCACATCGCCGGCCTTGCCTATGCGCGCCTGCCAACACGATGTCGGCCTCACCAGCACATGTTTGCCTATGCTAACATGCTAGCTTGTTGTCAGCCCCCCTTGTGCACGCCTGCCAACTAATGCCACTGTGTCAGCCTTGCATGTCGAACTCCAGGGTGCCTGCTACCCGATCGCCCACCTCCTATGTGCGCCCTCCCGTACGCATGCATGCACTCTGGCCTGCGTCATGTTCGCACTTGCATCCGCCTGCACCCGATCCTGTGTTTACCGTTGCCACTACTGCGCCACGCGTCGCATGGTGTCTACAGCTTGTTTGCCAGCCACATGTTTGAGAAAATGTTTAAAAGAACAAACACAAATAATGACATTTGCATGAAAATTAAGTCATTTTGATCTAGGTCAATTGTTTTGATCTTGTCAGAGTGGTATTTTCAAAGAGTTTTGTGGGTTCTAATGGCATGAGACTAATAATATAAACATCAATGTTATTTCTCCAATGGTATAGACCACATGCCCCTAACATCATCAATTGTATTCTATACCAATTTTTTTCAGTCTATCATATCCTTTTCCATTGCATGCTAGGGTCTGTTTGTAATTTTGTATGGGTTAGATTAGCTTAATCCTCTTGAAAATATAGTCCCAGCACTAGAATACCAAATCACTGTTTGGGCCCATTTGGATAAGTAGGATTGCGGCTCTAAACTCTTACAGGGAGCTAAACCAGGGATTGCCAAAAATACACGGAAAGTTTTATCCTGATCTTTCAGGCCAGCCTTTTCCCTTGTAAAATGCTAGAATAAAATGTTGGATAGAGGCAACAGATATTTTCCAGCGTCAGGATCAGCCAAAAATTTATCCACTGAATTTTCATTCAAACATCAATGTAAACAGTACATCAGCAATCAATCAAAACAATTAACATGTCAGATACTGTAGCTGATTTCTATTTGGATATTGCTTATGGAAATTCCATTGTGCTAACGATTATTCATGCTCTCATTACTTAGTGAGCGGTGAGATAATACTGGATTTGTTTATGCATGTTCAACTTGCAGGTGAGTATGCTGAACTGTTGCTTATTCAGTCTAACAGAAAAGCGGAAGGTGAGCGAATGAAGGGTTGTGCGGAAGGTGCATGGAGGAATCGTAGATTGACGTTGGCTCAAGCATTGGAGTTTTCTGAAACTTCAAAACCTACAGCTGTTATTGATACCCGGATCGGCAGGGTCCTGTAACTTCTATCACACAAAAAAAGATAAAAGGTACTCTGCAAAATTCTGTAAACATACCTAACGTAAGATTAAGAAATAAGAAGTAGTGATCTCCGTGGATTGCCTATGCCTTTCATGTGTTCTAATTTTTAATGCTTCTCCACCGGACTTTGTTGCCGACTCTGTTGTTCCAAGGATTTTATATGCTCAAATCTAGGGGCACAGATAAAATTCTATATTGCTTTAGCGAGCACTCAAAAAGGTCAGCAGTTGACTAAATCAGGTAGCTGAATTATTGTAGAACGAGTTGTTAGTTGTAATATCATATTTTTACTGTGTATCGAGTCTGTGTAGGACTACCAGTTGAAAGAATTAGCAGGTATATTGAATAATGATCTGGATTAGTTTTTTTTTTTTTTGTTATTTTATGCATAGATGATAGATCAGTATGTCCGAAATAAGAGTTATTTTTACTGCGCAGTCTCCAAATCGATTTTTTTATTGGTAAACCAAATAAATAAATAAACTAAATAAATAAGCCTATTTTACAAGAATTTAGATCCATAAGCTAAGCTCTAACGAGGTTAGAGACCGGTGAGTTCACCAACTTCTAACGAGGATAGAGGTCGACCTTAGAGTAAGATTGGCTGTGTATATTTTTTTAATTCGTGTTATTTCCTAAGGATTGTTTGGGATCATATAATAGTCTACAAAAATTAGTGTGACAAATATGCTTAATAATATCAACTCGTAATTTAGGATTGCTATGGATGGTAATAATCTAATTATCATTTTGAGGAATGGCTATCTAAAATTAAACAACTTTTTAAATTTGAAATTATAATGATCTAATTTTTGAATTTTGATTTAAAAATTTTGAACCTCAATATCTTATGACTCAAAATTCAAAATTAAACTTCCAATGACATCATTTTAAAACTTAAAGTTTCATATCTCGAAATTTTAAAATTTTAAACTTAATAAATTTACATAAAATTTCATATTTATAAATTTTATTTCAAATTTTATGATTTTTAAATTTAAATTTCATAGTTTAAAAATGGTAAATTTTGAAATTCAGATTTATAAACATGAAACTTTGGTTACATTTTTTTACATTTATTTTCTAGAATTTAATTTGGTAATTAGATTATCACCGTTCGTAGAAATGTTGAATCACTAGTTTATATTATGAAGCATATTTGTCACATAATAATTTTTGTAAGGCTCTTGATTCCAAACAGTCCTTACAAAATAATACGAATTAAATAATATACACAACCAATCTCTAATGTCGTTAGAGGTTGGCTTATGGATTTAAATTCTTGTAAAGTGGGCTTATCTAATTTATTTATTTATTTGGCTTATCAACAAAAGAAAGTCGTTTTCAAGATGTGACTTTGATAATTATTTTTTACTATAACATGTTAAATAAAATTTTATAAAATTGTAATATTATGAAGGTATTTTTTATGACAAAAATGTTCGTATCAATCTAAATATTTATAAATATATTAATATTCAAAATTAGAAAAGTTTGACTGACATTTTTTTTTAAAAAAGTGATATTCTTTTTTCTTTTGACTAGAGGGGTAAATATAAGTGGTAAAAGATTTGGCATATAAGAAAAATATTGAAAACAACAAAAATAGTCAAACATTAAACTATAATTGTCGTGTTGAGAAAAAGTATAAATATTCGGCGGCAAAACTCGAAACTATAAAAATGATATTATAAAATAATAATCTTTATACCACTCTAGACTATTTTGAGACATTAATCACGTCAAAAATATTTTAAAAATTCAAAAATTTTCATAAATCCTAAACTACTCTTAGTCTAATTCACTTCCTCAAATCTTCTTTCTAAATTCTCTCATACATTCCCACGATAGATATAAGATATAGGAAAGAAGGTAATGTTTTCCTTTTTTCTTCTTTTTTGTCTGTGAATTGAGTTGTTAATGAACCTGCTATATGATTTTTTTTTCTTTGAAGCAAAAATGCAAATCCTCTTGTACTTTCCCATGCACTTGTATTGGTGCTCCCCATCAGCTCTGACTGACCTTAGCTTCTCTTTTCTCATGCACGTGCTATTTAATCTTGTCTGTCACATCCAACCTGTCTCATGCCACTTGTTTCCGTCGCATCACACTACCTGCCAATCGTGCCATCAGTTGTACCTCCCTCCGACCACACCCCACCCACTAACACCTCTTGTTCCCGCCCTTCGTACCCTGTCTCTTCAATGCAAGACGTGAGTTGGGTAGCGTGACAACGAGAAGGTTTATTTAGTGTTAAGTTGTGGAATAGCATTTTTAAAAAGGTGTTTTTAAAAAGTTTTGGAGAGGCATTTTTCATAGAATATAGCTATCTTTTCTTTACATTATTTAGTAGATGACATAAATATAAAGTGTTGTTTTGTAGTAGTATTTTTATATTTTAGAGTTTCAAAATGCACATTTATTATTTGAGAACTTTGCAATGACATATTTATAATTTCTCCTTTGTGTTTTTCTTGTTAGTTCTTATAAAAAGTCAATTAAGAGAATGCAACATTTCTTTGTCTATAAGATTTGTGCAACTCTTGTCTGCCACATGTTGCATAATATAATATCTGTTGCAAAGGCCTGAGTCATGACTCATGAGGTTGAGTCTAACTCAATTGCTTCAACCGACATGCTATGTTTGCTCTAACTTGGCTCAGCATGGATGCTCCACTCGTATGCCAACATGTGGCCAAGTAGTGAGTGCATTGTAGGTGGGCCTGCAAGCCACACCCTAGTGCAAGTTTCTCCTGGCAACGTGATTTGTGAAACCTACCATGCTGCGTCTCTTGTCACTCCAACACCTGCTCAAATATTCACTGATAGGTAGGACCAAATATAGTGAGGTCTGATGGTAGTGGTAGAGGTAAAACTGTGTGTAGGTGCATGAAGCAAGGTGGTAAGCCCCACAACCCACATGGTTCGGTGGGGAGTGCACTTGTCTTGATTCATGTGTACACCTGAGCGCAATAGCACCCAAGGCGTTGATAGATGAGTCCAGTGATGTTTCGACCCACCTGTAAATGTTTGTTAGTTGAAAGTTTTTTAAATTTAGGCGCTGAAATCCTTAATTAGTATGTTTATGTTATGTTTGAATATCCAAATGTAGTAATCTTTTTATAATTATACTATCTCCCATTTAGTGTGTTGAATATTATGTTTCAATGGCTGAATTTAATAAAAAAATTATTCTCTTTTAAGTTCAATTTTTTATTGCAAGACTTTATTTTCTTTTCTTATATTGGAATTATCGTGAATTAATTTTCTTCATAATTTTTTTAACTATTATTAATAGTAATTTGCAACTAAAATCACGTATCAATAATTTATGCACAGAACCTACAAATAAAACCACCTAAAAACGAAGTTATTGAGTGCTTGACTTTTAGAGTGACTTTATACATATGGGCTCACTCTAAAAATTTTCTCAAGCATCAAATATATCGGAGTACTTGATTTTTCAAACAACTTTGCTGGACTCCTGATATGTGTGGGACTAGGACTGGACAAAAAGATTGAAATTCACGAGCTATTGAGGATTGGATCGAAGATCAGCTCTGTTTGAGATCGGCTTGAGCCCTTAACGAGCTGAGCTCGAGTCTGAAGTGAAGCTCAAGTGAGAATTCGAGCCAAGCCCAAACCTTTTCGAGCTCGCTCAAGTTCGACTTATTAAAACTTGATCCTCACTTCCTCAGTTCAATCCTTACCTCCTCAGTGACTTAGTCCTCACCTCCTCAGTTCAATCCTCACTGTACCACCGTCACACACCGATGACCGCACGGGATCAAGGGTAGCGCGGGCAAAGGCGGAGGCGGATCAGGGTGAAGGCAGAGGCCTGAGGCGGCATAAGCGAAGGTGGATCCAGGCAAATGCAGCGCGGGGGAAGGAGGATCCAGGCGAAGGTGGCGCGGGTGGAGGCGGATGAATGAGGCGGCGCGAGCGAAGGCGGATGTGGGCGAAGGTGGCGCGGGGGAAGGCGGATCCCGGCATAGCCGCGCAGGCGAAGACGGATCCGGCGAACACGATTGAGGGTGCTTGTCCGCCGCTTGTTAGATTCACATTTGTTTTTGTACAGTGGCAAGCATCTATATGTCGAGTCGAACTCGAATTCTATCGAGCTTGTTTCAAGTTGAGCCCGAATCTGATTTTAAGCTCGTTAACATTTCGAATTGAACCTAATATATTGTCGAGCCCAAACTAAATTTGTCTGAGCTCGTTGGAGGTCGACTCGTTTCCAGCCCTATGTGGGACAAACTCCCCTCTCGAGCACTCTCTCTTATTGGGCTCAACCTCACTTCTAAGCAAAGTGCATCTTAACAAAGAGTGGTATTTTAAGATGAAGCCAGAGAGAGCTTCTTGACCAAAACCGACAACTTGATGCACAATGCATGTTTGACAATTCGAGTATGTTCACATCCAAAGGATCATGTAGCGTTTGATCTCATTACTGGTAGCCAGGTAGGCTATCACTTTGACTTAATAATGTACTACCTGTTTCTGATTGTTAATTAATAGACTAAACTACTATATCTGTTATTAAATATGTGTTAATTTTTACAAAAATATTTTTTTACAAATATTTGACACTTCCACTATTAAATTCATTAGTTGAGACTTGTATATATGTATAATTGAAATTAAAAATTCATTGATTATAGTAGATAGAGTTAATTTGTATATGCATTTGTTAAGGATATTTTTGTTATGTTTTATTGAAAATTTGGTTGTATTGATAACAATAATTTTAAAAAAAATTGTCTCATTTTCGAGAACGCGAGTAGTAAGAAAAAGAAATAAATTTCGAGCCTCGTGAACTGCACCTCAAAAGTTACTTTAGGATCTTTAATATACTAGCGTATTAATTGTAGTCTACGTGAACTCCACTAAGCTTTCTTAACCTTTTAAACAACCTGATTTACTGAAGGCCTCTTATGCTTTACAGCTACAAAATTGTAATTGCCATATTGATAAATTAAATGAGTCAATGTAAGCCTTTTTAAGTTTCAAAAATCCTAGAAAAAAAAATAATCTTGTTCGAGCGGCAAACCACGACATACGTTGGGAGTGGAATGATCGTTGCGCGCTAGGTTGTTTGATGAATGGTCACACATTTACACGAGTTGTGCTTGTGCATGTGTTCAGCGAGGCAAGGCAAATGATGGACCGTTGGTAGGAATGCTGTTAGAGCCATAAGGCAGAAAATGGTGTGACGAGGCCAAGGGTGCGACACTGACTCGATAGGGGCAGGACAGCGGTTGTGGTAGCTCTCATGCTACCTTTTGCCAGGATCACAATAATGTTTAGAGCACATGTTTTTGAAATCGCACTGGTGGGGTGATGATCTCCGGCAGTTCACTTTCCAAATCTATTGGGTAAATTTCAATACAAGTTGTGTTATTTCAAATCGTGCATAAGTGGAACTATAAGAGATTCCTATCGGTAGTGGTATCATTATCATGTCTACTGTGTTGAGACTTGAATGAAGTCTCAAAAATCTTATCAAAACAATCTCAAAGGATCAACCATACGTAGTGCTACAAGGTTTTCCACGTGTAACATACTATTTCTAAACGTGCAGTCACCGGTGTGAGGCCGACATGACCGTCCTTCCACTGCATGTCCGCCTCAAACCGATGACACGACCGCGCCGCGCACAACAATCTCGCTCCCTACGACGCTCCGACATGCCAAAACCGACATGACGTTTGGACAAAAACTTTTGAACGGTTCACAACCGGATGGACCCCGCGCGGCGGCGCTCCTCGTACCAGCAGACGCAGCAGAGCGCGACGAGCACCTCCACGACGGCCGCCTCGGTCTTCTCGCGGTCCGCCCACCGCAGCGTCTGCAGCGCCAGCACGCGCACCCCGCAGTCGAACCGCCTCTGCCTGTCCACGCTCCGCTCCGCGTGCCACCGCGCCGTGTCGCGCGCCATCGGCCCCAGCCAGGACAGTATGCGCCCCGCCGCCTCTTTCCACCCCTCCGCCAGCCCCGCGTCAGTCTGCGGCGGGCCTGGGTCCCTCCACCACCCCCGCAGCTTCGTGCGCACCGCTGCTCGCAGCCTCGCCGGCATCATCTCGTACATCTGGGTGCGCTCCGCGCCGGCCTCCTCCTGCCGCCCCTCGGACTCCATCTGCAGCAGCCTCTCCGCCGACACGATCATGTTGGCGTACTGCAGGTCAAGCCCAGCGCCTCCGACCGTGCTCGGCGGCGCCTCAAAATGCTTCTGCCAGTTTGTGCTCGGCGTCTGGTCCGACGGACGCAGGCCAATGATCGGGCACGAGTTGCTCGTTGGCGGGTGCATCCGCAGCGGCAACTCCCGCCATTGGATCGGCCCGGAGGATGACCTTACTTGCGGTGACGACCTCGGGTGGAGCACTAGCTTGGAGAGGCGCGTGTGGGCACGGTTGGTGGAGCCGGCCGGTGGTGGTGGGGGAAAGCCGGGCATGTAAGGGCCGAAGACGTCGCAGGCGCGGGCGAACACCTCGCACGCGGCGCATGCCATGAGGCGGACGGCCTTATCGTAGCTCTGGCTCCAGAGGGACTCCTCCTTGAGCCGCCGCACGCGGAGGCGCTGCGCCTTGAGCTCCTGCTGGAACGATTCGGAGCCCGGCGTGTCTGCCTTCTGGATGGACCACCCCCGGAGAGCGAGCCGGAGCTCGGCGGCCTCCAGCTCGTTGAGCGCCTCCATCTCAGTGCAAAGCTTGGCCGTGGCCGCGACGAGCCGCTCCATCTTCTTGCCCTTCACCTTGGGCCCTTTGCCCACGAGCGGGTCCAGCCACGCTCGGGGGGAGCCTGCCTTGATGCCCGCGTACAGCCCGGCGAAGTCGACCCCGCAACGCAAGCCAAGCCGGGCGACGGCCGCGGCCGCCGCGTCCAGCAGCGCCACCAGTTCGGCGCACGCCAGCCTGAGCAGGAAAGCCTGGTCCGTCGAGTTCAGATACGCCACTCCCGGCGCCCGCATCGCGTCGGACCGGAGCCTGACGACCTCCTGCTCCGACAGCGACCGGTGCAGCGACAGGAGCTTCGACATGGCGCCCGCCGCCTCGAACGCGAGGATGCCGAGTGCCGCCTCCTGCCCTGCCGGCAGCCTTAGGTCGGCGGCTCCCCACGCCTTGTGCACAACCATGGCTACCACACCGACAGCTCTTCTCGGTTGCCACTTGCCACTAGGTTCTTGGCTTTGTCCAATATTTTATAAGGGCAAGGATGCGGTGACGTCTTTGAGTTATTCTTGGTGGTTTGTTGAGGTGGCAACGCGTTCGGAGGACGACGACGACGACAGTTTTGGTTAGGTCAGTACGGTGCATGCTACTACTTCTGATGCTATTACGCGATAGAAGAGGGAAGTGTATTTTTATAGGAATATTTTGCACTTTGTCATTGAAAAACAATGTATGTTTTAAAAAATATCATCGGAAATTAACTAATTAGTTAGATGTCACTGAAGATCAAATGTGATTCTACATATGCCTTTTTTATTATTTTTTTGAAAAACAACAACATTACTATCCTTCTTTCCTCATATTTTATTGTGGTATGTGATGTCATTTATCATATATGTGTGCACTTTAAAGACATTCACCACTTATCAGTGAGCTCTGATAATACAAAAAATGATATTTGTGTAAAGATTTGAATTTTCAAAAGGATATAAGAGTGATTTTGATCTAAGTCAAACACTTTAATCTTGTCAGAATTGTATTTGTAGAAGAATTTTGTTTTCAAGTGACACATATTCAATTACGTAAATTTTATTGACATCTTCTGATTTCTTATTTTCTTTAATGACATAGACTGAAATTCTCTTTTTATAAGATATTATATTACATGTGATAGTATGTGTTATATTAGCAACACGTCCAACTCAATACCCGTTACTCTAACATAGAGTATACACAAGACTCTAACAAAACATATATACATGAAAATGAGAGTTGAATCTATGATCTCTTTTTTATGATGTATTTAGTTGTCAATATATGTGTGTGTATACATAGGTATATATATGTATGTATGTATGTATGTATGTATATATATGTATGTATGTATATATAGAGGTTTGGAAGATGGCAATGAGTTAAATGATACGAATTGATAAGAACATGGGCCGGAAGGAAGGCACGGGTCCACCCACGGTCACCTGGTGGGAACGGAGAGCCGGAAGGTATGCTGCGCTTACCTGATCGTCGCCGCGTCTAGGTGTTGTGTTGGGGATTCTCATATGTTATTTTGGCTTACCGGTGATCTGGTGTTAGGATTTCAGAATTTGCCATGGGCCAAGGTTATTTAGAGATTTTTTGTTGGAACATCCCATTTATTTCACGGTGTATTTCATTATCATAGAGCTTTTTAATCAAAAATCTCTAATAAGCTAAAATGGTGAAAGGCAGTTAATTTCGCGTATAAACTAAAGAACCTAATAAGTCAGATTACTGAAAAAGATTAACCTTAGCCAAATATATCTCGATGTTAACAAGAATTCAGACTTTTTTATATTATGCAGATAATGACATGTTCCATCCTAGCCATGCTCTTATGGATTGGTACCAGGAAAGATAGCTTATAAGAGTTCAGTTAGGCAATTCTAGAAAAGAAAGATGCATTTCTAATTCTATTTTTGTCAAAACTATAATTAAATTTTGAGTCTTTAAGATGTGTTTGATCTAACTTAAATTTCTTGGATGGACCCAACTTATTGGGTTTGCATTTACAGGCTCAATAGACCTCTCTCAGGTAGTTTTAAGTTCTTTTTGTGTGTGTGTGTGTGTTACATGTGGTGGTCAGCGTCTAAACCTCGGTTTTATGAGTCTATAAATTCAATTTGAAATTCAGTCAAACGCGTCTTTTATTGTGTACTGGTTATTGGTAGAATTACATTAACTTATTTTTAGATTAGTTGGTTTAGTTTCACTTGAATGGGATGGTTGTTAATTTGTCTAGCCACAAAAGTCAAGCAACACTAATTACTAATTGCTCATGTAGATGGGTTGAATAGTGCTCCAAAGTTTACAGTCTGCGCACTTGACTATCTCCTTGAATTTTTTTTTTAAATAATCCAAAAAAAATGCCACAAATGACACACAGTTGCGATTTTTTGCAAAAAATAACTCGCAATGGCAGCCTATCGAGAACTGAAGACTCGACAAGTGATATATTGTATTGTGACTGGGTATTAGCGGCTTGTCGAGTGTTGGGAACTCAACAAGCCGCTTGTCGTATGCTGGAGATGTGACAAGCGGTTTGTCCAGTCCTTAACACTTGACAAGCCGTTTGTCGAGTCCCTAGTACTTGACAAGCCGTTGGATATGTAGTCTTGGCTCGGATCCCCCTCTCCCCTCTTTCTCTCTTCTCTCATTTTCTCTCCTCTTCCTCTCACCCCGAGAACATTTCCTTATCTCCCTCTTACACATTTTGTTTTTAATTCTTCGATCTAGCAAAATTTAGTCGTCAAATTTGTTTGGTGTAAGAAGTAAAATTGTAGACTTACGAGTTCTTCAAAATGAGATAATTTTTGTTCAAATACAACTATGTTTTGTTAAATAATTTGGAAGAATTAGGATTTTAATGTGTTTGTAATGTAGAGGATATGCTGATTAATTATGGGTTAAATCTTTGTAATGTTCAAAAATTAGGGTTTTGTGCATTTATCAACACATATGTGTATATTTAGGAATTAGGGTTTTGTGAATTTAGATGTAATTAGTTTGCTTTGATTAGAAATATTTTAATATTTAGTCTTAATTTTCAGTTGGTGCAATTATTAAAATTATAGTTTGAGAGAAAAACTTCAAAACAAGGTAAATTTCATTGATATGCAACCATATTTTTGTTAATTATTATGTTAATGATGTCATTAGTGGTGTAAACTACATATTATGTGTGAAAAATTTGTGTGTACATTAGAAAAAAGAAAAAAAATCACTTATTGTAATGTTGATAGGGTGAAAAAATGATTTGATAAAATAGCCGAACTAATAATGTCATAATTTTTTCTTGTGTATGTTCATATATTAGCTTATCTTAAATTGAAATATATTAATATTTAGCCATAATTTTCAGTTGGTGCAATTACCAAAATTATAGTTCGAGGAAAAAGCTTGAAAATAAGGTAAATTTCATTTACATGCAACCATATTTTTTGTTAATGACTATGTTAATGATGTTATTAGTGGTATAAACCATGCATTATGTATGAAAAATTTGTGTGTACATCGAAAACAAAGAAAAAAAATCACTTAATGTAATGTTTGTTAGGGTGAAAAATGTTTGTTAGGGGATTTGAGACCAGGAGGTTGCTGTAGGGCATTGGCGGAGTGGCTAGCAACTGATGAGTCTTGGGACCAAACTCATCTTGAGCAGTTAGCCTAGGGTCACACAGTATCTTGGATGCCTTCGCAGCCGAGCTAGGGGAGCCCTTCGATGACCTGAGTTTTCACCAGAGCCAGCACGACATATACGCCTCGTAGGGGGACGAGGCCAAGTAGGTAGCACAACAACGAGATAATGACAACTGGGTCTCGAGTATGCTAGGGATGCATGACCCTCATGCGCATCAGTACTACTCACTAGATGAGCTAGAGCCTAGCGAGCTGAAGATCCTCCTCCACCAATATAGCCATCTCAGGAGCACGGGCACGTGGAGCGGTATGGTCCTTTTGCAGCGACTAGGCGAGGATCACATGCCGTATGATCCATATTTGTCGTCGCCTTTTCAGAGAGATAGGCTCGCACATAAGAGGGGCTTTCCTAATTCTTAGTGTATGTTGTATTTTGTATTTTGAACATGTATAGACATCTTTAATTCTTTAATGTTCGCTACTATTTCTTTTATCAAATGCATTGTGTCATGACCAAAAACCACTTCTTTTATGCAACAATCTTAGAGAGACATTACATAATTTTAATCCTTACTCACTAACCAAACAAATTAAGTAACCTCATCATAATATAGTCATCAATCAAATAATTATTTTAAATTATTTGCAATATACCTTAGCTGATCCTTCATTAAAAGCCTTTGTGAAATTATTTTAAATTATTTTCAATCATGTGTTTTTGTTAACCTTGCAGTAATGGTGGACGAATCATTAATGATCTCATCATAGCAATTTACTGACTGTTGTACATGAATCCGTCATAAAAGCTTGCCAGGGTTTTCATATCAACTTTTCCAACTTTTTCGCTTTCTGTCATAAAAGTTTGCCCAAGTTGTCACGTCGAGTTTTTCAACTTTTTAGCTTTTCGTCACAAAAGGCTGCACGGGTTGTCATGTAAACTTTTCCAACTTTTCATCTTTTCTTCATAAAAGCCGACCCCATTTGTTAAATTTACTGCATAATGAAATACGCCTTGAATCCATTTGATACGTCTGTAGCTCCGGTCTATAAATATGAAGTGTCCCTCTACTCAATTGCACACTTACCCTATCTACTTCATTAGAAACTCTAAGCTACTTACTCTTCATCTGAACTTATGGCTGCATCTGGTTCATCCTCTGGAGAAAACCCAAAGAAACATAGCGATATCAGCCACCACCGCGTTGTCACTGTAACATGCTATGCATTGAGCATAGGTCTACCAATGAATGAACGCTCTAGCAGATGTTCTGTGGCTGCACACAGCCTAAGTTTCCTAGGAACAAATGATCCAGGAGGAACTTCAAGTCGAGTCGCATATGGTTTCGCAACCTTAATCGTGTTCGGAAAGGTTTCGTGACCATGGATTGGTTCACAACCATGAAAAGGAATTCGTTTTCTGGTCGGAATTATAATCCGATCCGAATATATATAACTAAGTTTATCTGTTTAGGGTTAGTTAGTTATATGAGTTTAATACGTTTAGGTTATGGAGTCTGATACGTACTCATACGATTGGACTATAAATTTCTTGTAATAGGTCTAATTTAGATCATCGAATATTATTACAATCTTGGATCATATATCCAACTTATAATTCTTTCGATGTAGGCAAGTGTGTCTAACGTTCGACATGTAAAGTTCTCTTTGAAATAAGGAGTTGTGCAATTATTTTGAGCTTTGTTTTCGATCAACCTTTGGGTTTCTGTATTTCCGAGTAAGATCCCGTTATTCCGCACATTAGTATCTGGGCGAGCCTAGTGCGAAAATCAAGGCTAGGTCTCAAACGGATCAACAGAGATGTGAGTGCTCTACTATATTTATCGTTTTCTTCTATACTATTTAACTTATTGATTAATCACCTTAGTTTCGCAGAATTACAAGCGCAAGTGCGACTTCGTTTAGTGGATAGATAACGAGATGTCGGAGAGAACTATGTCACACATAAAGTTTATGGAAGAAGTAAAGGTTCACTGTAAGATGTTCGGTCTCCCAAAAAAGTGGGATCTTGACAAGGTCCATCTTTACTATAAGGCCGATAGAGGACTTAGTGAGTCGTTGTGAAGCTACTCGTACCAAAATTAAAAAACCACAGGCGAGACCAAGCCTTGCCCGTCATTGACTCTTCTAAATGCTTTCCGTCATTAATTTGCTTGAGTGTTATTCACTCAATCATGTACTCTATCTTTTTTTTAATAATATATCTCAATTTAACTACATGCATATGAATTAAGTCGTGACTCATAAATGTAATCTTTATGTGATTTTTTTTGCCCTAACGCTAACATCAAATATAAATGCATGTTAATAAAATAAAATAAACAATAATGATTACTTGAACATAGTTGCTAACATAATCTTCATATAGCCACATAAAATATAAATGTATGTTATTAACAGAAATTATAATTTAATCACACTAACGTGATGACATAAGCCAACTCATATAGATAACTCTCTTGTTCTTTTGTTAGGGTTTCCATCACTTTTTGTTATGGCTGGGGTTCAGGAGGGGTTAGTGTTCGGGTTTCAGGTTAGGGTTGGCTCAGGGGAGTTAAAGTTATAGTTTAGAGTTAGGGCTAGAGTTAGGGTTCAGGATAGTTATGGTTAGGGTCCGCAATATGGTTTTTACCCTAATGCTAACATAAAATATAAATGTACGATAATCATTACTTGTACAAAGTTATTAACCTAATCTTAATATAAATCTAACCACATAAAATATAAATGTATGTTATTAACATAAATTATACATTGATCGTACTAAGTCGCTATGGTAATCTTGTGATTATGAGTCAAACTTTTTATTTAAATCATAATCTTGTAATTATAAATCAAATAATTTAATTAGAATGGGTAGCCGAGCCAGCGGCTTGTTGCAGCTCGGTGATTAATAAAATAAATTATACGTTAATCATAATACAATACTATCATAAATTTGTAATTATCACTCAAACACTTCAAATAAATTCCTTATCTCTAATTTAAATCCTAATCTCCAAATTATAATTCAAATTACTAAATTAAATATCAAATAAAGGGTGAGCCGAGAGTTAGAGGCTTGTCGAGTGCTGTTACATCTATGCATCTTTAATGTTCAGTGCTATTACATTTATCAAATGCATCATGTCATGGCCAAAATCCACAAATTAACGAGAGCTCTTAGTCTTCCTGAGCCACTTCCAACCTGAAGATAACTTCTTGCACGATCTAGAGTTGGAGTCTTGCAGTGCTGATCTTTTGTTGTCCTGAATGCCTCAAAGCCTTTGCCAAGTGTCGGAGTTTAACATCAAAAATCTTGAAGGGGTCCATCTTGTGGGTTTCTTCCGACCACGATTCTTATACTAGTTCTTAGAACCCATCAAGGGACATGTAGATGGATTCAAACCTAAATGTGCACGATCTTTGAATTGTAACATTGAAATTTAGGTGCATAGGACAGTGGTCCGATATGGACATGCCCAATGCTTGCAGAATACTGTTTGGAAAGAGATACTCCCAATCATCCGAGTGAAACAATTTTTGTGCTCCACCAATGTCGTTCTTTCTCTTTCATTGCTCCAAGTGTATCTATATCTGATCAAATACATCTCCTTTAGTTCAAGCCATTTTACAGTTTGACGGAATTTACCCATCTATCTTTGGTTTAGTCTACCATTGTTTTTGTCTCTGGCGTTTAGGATTAGATTGAGTCTCCCACAACTATCCAAGGCCCTTGGAACCTCACCTTGATGTTCACAAGCTCTTGCATGAATCTGGTTTTCTCATAATCTTCTTGTGGTCCATACACTATTGTCGATGTCTCATGGCGGTTGTTTGCTCTTGAGGTAATTTTTGTAGTGATGGAGAACTCCACGCTTCTCACATCACATACATGCATGAGATCCTTTTTCTATGCTGGCATTATGTCACCCCTAGTACCCATAGCTGGGATGTAATCAAAACCATCAAAAACCATACCACACATTTCAACCATGGTACTTGAGAAACTGCTTGCAATTTAGACTCCTGAATACATACTAAGGATACCTTGGCGCTCCTAACTAGTCCCCGTACTACATTCTGTCTAGCCAGGAAGTTAAGCCCACCTAACATTCCAAATGAGTACACTGATGCCTGACATTACAACTAAAAAAAACTCCTCCAGATGGTAACTAAGTGAATTAGTAGCACATGACATCGACTTCTTCATGTAGCAGGGTGTTGTCTTCCTACTCTACTTCCTTCTCTAAGCAACAGAGTGCTGCAATTGTTGTTACGTGTTGCTATGAAAGGGGCTGTTTTAACATGGATCTATAGTTTTTTAATTTATCCTCCTTAACATCCTCTTCTGGCTTCAGTAGCCCCATTCTACACATGATCACCTTATGGGCTTTTCGCACTGTGTGCCATTGCTGTCTTTCATTCTTGGTTGCCAAGCATGCGCTTCACTATGATGTTGAGGCCCCTAATGGTGGGTTTGGCCATTCTGTTTGGCAGGGCGGCGCCGACCGGGACCCTTGCCTAGGGGTTTAGGTGTTCTGCATGTTGTTGTAGCTCACACACCTGCCCCTTCTCTAGGCATGCTCTTAGCATACCTTGCATATTATGCCTCGGCTTTTGTCTCCTATGACCCTTGCCTCGGGGAGAGTGCCGGTAACCCAGTTGGTGCCTACCCTCCTCTGTTGACCGACTCTCTTTGGTGATGTTTAGCATCGATTCATCTGGTCTTCCAAGAAGGAAGTGAAAGTCAAATTTGTTGACCTCACTATGCTCAAGTGAGTCATCTGGTAGTTCACTACGAATGTTGTCTATATCAATGGTGCGGCAACCTACCCCCTCTAAGAACTCCACTACCTCGACAATATGAATGATCACTAGGTATTTGAGCCAAAAAATCTCAATGGCAGGCTCAAGGGTTTCCCCGATAAAGAGCTTTGGTGGTGGCTGATCATCAATGTACGGCTTCTCCAAGATGGTGAGCCAGACCTTCTTGGGGATGATGTTCAAATTAGTCGTCTAGCCTTCCAACCAATAGCACATGCTTTCACACCTTTTCACTGAGCGCTCTGCTTCCTTCACCATCTTGCAACTAGGGGAACAACAATGTCCGCATAGTGGCCGGTTGCTAAACGTGCAATGACAGCCTATCCAAACCCATGTGCACATTGTAGTGCAAGGAAGCACTCTTTGCATATGTTTCCCTTGTCCAAGACACGCGTTGTTGAAGAAGAGACATCCACCAAGGGCTTTGGGCCGGTCATGAGGTAGCTTGAAATAAGCGATGAAGTCCTCCAGGTAGGTCTTGATGATGCAACTATTCTCCCATTCCACGCCAAGATCGTTGTGAATGGTGGTCACCATGTCCTCTGTAGTCACGAATGGGTGCATGCCACCTATGAGAACGAATGCCCACATGCTAGTGGAAGTCATGCTCGTTTGTGGCCATCTCGGGTGAGGCTTTGATGAAACACTCTACTCTCACCGACTGACGATTGGGATATCCTAGGAAGGAATATATCCATATGTCCCAGAGGGGGAAGGAGCTTCTAGAAAGCATAGGTCGAGGTTGCGGATTTGGGGAAGCTTGCTAGTTGGTGGTGGGTATATGGTGGGTGTGGAACTAGGGCATTTGGTAGAAAATGCCCAAACTTCCAACACTGGATGCAATTGGAGGAGTTGCGACAATGAGTGACCTAATGGTTCAAACCAAGGCATTTAAAATAGCGACCTATTAGCGCTCCATTAATGGTCTTCTTTGCACCAATAGTTGGGTGCTGATGGTTGGGCTTGGAGGCTTTGCCAGTGTTGTCCTCTTTCCTCCTTTTTTTTGTTTAACTAGCTGCCACTTTCCCTCTCTTGGCTCTTACCGCTTAGCTTCATAGGCTGTCCAGTCCATCAAAACGACAATATGTGACAACTCGAGAGCAAAGGAGCCTATCGGTTGTCCCTCAATGTGTGTAAGCCCTCGGGTAAGCATGGAGACTACAAGCAAATCTAAGAGGGAGTCCAGCAAGTCTTTTTCCTTTGGGTCCTGCTCAACAGTTGCCGCTGTCCAACATCGTTCCTTTTCCAATATATGAGGGCCTTTAGAGTAGGAGCCCAGCTCTAGCTGCGCCTATAGCATTGACAAGTACGATGAGGTGTTCATGGATTCTGGGGCCGAAGTACCCACTGGCAATGACTGTATGTGGGCACCGGTGTCAAAGTGGTCGTTCAGTGCTTGGGGTGCATGGTTACTCATGAGTATTCGTGGTTGTCTGGAGTGAGTAAGAAAAGTTAACATTTTTCGACATTTGTTACTGTATCAATGCTCATAAGTGGAGAAGTTTCAATTGCAATCAATTGTGAAACAAGATGTTTGTGAAAAATATGAAGAGAATTTCGTTAGATACATACTGCTAAGGGCCTGTTTGGACTTTGGATTGGAGGATTCCCATAGATAGAAGAATTCCTACATCCAGTGAAAGGGGATGTTCAGTTTCCTCAAAAATTCCTTTAAAAATAATCCAATCCAAACGAGCCCTAAGACCTTCTCCAACAACAAAACTCAAAATTGGATCTCTATATCTCCATATGCATATCTCTCTAAAAATATTTCATCCCTATATTTGAATTAACTCCAACAACAATTTGCAAATATCAATCTTTATTCCTAAAAATCAACTACCATACCTTTTTTCGCGCGGGGAGGGGGCGCTGGCGCGTGGGCCACCGGAGGCGCGGGGAGTGGACAAGCGGTGGCGCGGGGTGGGGGCGTGGCAGGGGAGCGGGGGAGAGGTCACGGCGGGGGAGAGGAACCGCGGGGTGGGAAGCGGGGTACCGGCGGCGTTGGATCTATATATTGGCGCGGGAGGCGCCGCGGGGGAGCGGGGGAGAGGCGCTGCGGGGTGGGCGGGCCGCAATGGAGTGGCGGCGTTGGGTGGCAGGGGAGCGGGGGAGAGGATCCGCGCGGTGGGGGCGCCGCAGGGGAGCGGCGGCGTTGGGCGGCGGCGGCGTGGGAGGACCGGCCGCGCAGGGTGGAGCCGGCGCAGAGGAGCGACATAGGAGGGGAGCAATGGTCAGGTTTGTGCAATTTGTGTACATATAGAAACACAGAGGAAAGGTGAAACACCTGTGAACCTATTGGAAACTATGCAAATTTAAGATTTCTGATGATCCAAGAACCAAAATTTCAGAGCTAGTGCTGTATTCTTGTGTTCTGAAGTCTCTTTTTTTTTGTAAAGAAGGGTTTACATGAGGTTTAGTTCTTGGTTCTTCTTGGCCATGTCTTAATATCTGTGGTCATATACATGATCTTTTTTGTAATTAGAGTTGTCATATGGTGTTTATTTCGGACCCAATAATGTGAAAATACGTTTCTGATCAGTTTTTTGTTAGGATTGGATGCAAGTTATTTTCTCTCTTTTGGCTGCTGGGAAACTTGTGTTTCTTGAAAGGAAAGGGAGTGAGAGAATTCAATTGATATACTACATTTAGCCACAATAATTTTCAGTGTAGGTAGAACATTGTAATTTCATATACCTGTGCAAATTGTAATTTTCAGTCCTTCAGATAACTATGTGTTTCGTCAGAATTATGCAAATGTATAATTTTGTTGTTGCTCGTACGTGCTGGAACGTTTCCTGACAAACCAAATTTGTGGTCGATGTTGTGTTTGTTTGATGTGTTTGATCAGCCGAGCGACGTAGTCCGAAGCTCACGGAAGCCTCGTACTGACCATTTGCGATGCGTCGCCGAGCGCTACGCTCATTGTGCCTCAGTGGCGACGGGTCATCCAGTGAGGATGACGACTTCATTGTGGCGGTTGCATGTGCTGGACAGGCTGAGATAGAAGCTATGAGTTCGGAACGCCGTGGCGGTTCCATTCTCGGCCACAATGTCGTCAATCGTGATAGGCAAGATGGCTTTGCTAGGCTCCGTAACGACTATTTTGCCGACGAGCCGGTGTATGGGCCAAGGTACTTCAGGCGGCGGTAAGACTTTGAAGTGTATGTTGTTCGAGTACAATATATTTGTCGTATTGTTGGTATGATATGGTTGGCTTATGTACTGCGCAGGTTTAGGATGCGTCGTAACCTTTTTCTCCGCATCTTGGAAGCCGTTAAACTGCACGACCCGTGGTTCAGGAAAAGAAGGAACGCAGCTGGAAACCTCGGGTTGTCGTCGTTGCAGAAGGTCACGGCGGCTTTAAGGATATTAGCATACGGTGTTCCTGCAGATGCTATCGACGAATATTTACGTATAGTGGAGAGTACTGCTATAGAGAGCTTGAAGCGATTCGTTCGGGCTGTACTTGAAGTGTTTGGGCCTGAGTACCTTCGAGCACCTAACGAAGAGGACACTAGAAAATTGCTTGCCATTGGTAAGCAAAGAGGTTTCCCGGGCACGTTGGGGAGCATAGATTGCATGCACTGGAGGTGGCAGAATTGCCTGAAGGCATGGCAGGGGATGTACACCGGACATGCTCGCAGGCCTACTATCATCCTAGAAGCTGTAGCATCGTATGATCTATGGATTTGACATGCTTTCTTTGGTCTACCAGGATCTCACAACGATATCAATGTCCTGCACCGTTCTCCCCTATTTGCTCAGCTTACTGAAAACTAGGCTCCAAATATGCATTATTCCATCAACAGCCATGACTACAACATGGGGTACTACCTTGCCGATGGGATTTACCCAGAGTGGGCAACATTCGTTAAAACTATTCCAGTCCCGCAGGGGAACAAGAGGAAACTCTTTGTGCAGGCTCAAGAGTCGGCTCAGAAGGATGTGGAGCGTGCTTTCGGAGTGCTCCAGGCGCGATTCGCGATTGTGCGAGGGCCTGTGTGGTATTGGGATCAGGAAACTCTTCGAGACATAATGACTGCTTGCGTGATATTGCACAACATGATAGTGGAAGATGAGAGGGACATTGGCTACGTCGATTATAACTACGACGGCATGGGTGATACCGTTAACGTGTCCCACGACCATACTCCATCCATGCAAGAGTTCATCCGCGTCCATCATACCATACGGAATCGTGAAATGCATAGGCAGCTCCAGGAGGACCTGGTCGAGCACTTGTGGCAGTTGCACGGCGCCGAGTAGAGTAAACATATGCAATGTAATGATTAGTTGGCACATACTAATTGTAACCATCTGTAGAAGGCAAGCATACTGGAAAGATGTTTTAGTACAATGTTTTATTAAGTCTGGATCAACTTAGAACTCAGAAATAGCCTCTGGAAAGATGCACCATCCAGAAAAATGATTTCAACAACGAACTTTTCTTTAAAACTGTCTTCACTGAAGGCCAGTAAAATTAGTTCTGCTGTATGTAATATGCTCATGCATAAAAGTTTAAAAACATATCAATTTGGATTTGTCAATTTGGATTAAGATTTGCAAATCCTGACAATGCATTTAGGTGCTTTGTTAATGTGTCAGATGATCATCATGTCTCAGATGATCTTAACCAATTTGGAAACCAGGAATGCAAATCAACATTTGCCAAAGCCCAAAAATGACATGTCCACTAGCTTATCAAAATACAAGAAATTTGAAGTTTGAAAAGCAAATTTATCCAGTTTAAGCTTTGCAATTTTAAGAACTTCTACTCTACTCAATTTTTGAAGATCAGCACCATCTCATGGAAAACCCTTTTTCATCCCTTCACATTGGCAGGCATTGGTCAATACAGTTCAAATTATGTGAGTTACGATGTTGTATACTTCTACAAAGTAGCAATTCATTATTGTTAATGAGGCATCGAGACCATCATATTATCAAAATAACATCTGCAGTTCATCTCCACAAGAACTGTGCTCTTCCTTCCAAAGGATCAAATCACGAATTACACATGCCACTAATTATCTCCCAACCAGATATAGTGATTCACCAACTATCCTATCAATTATGCAAGCAGTGGTGTCAACTTTGCATTAATCAAATCCAGAAAGGAGACCTATTAGTGATCATCATAATTCAGGAATGAAGTTGCAGAGATAACAAAGCATTGGAATGGTACAGCTTACAAATATGAAACCAAGTCAGATGAATGTTGTGAACTCCTGTATACACATTACCATCGCAGTAATCCGCAAAGGCAATTATCCCATCTCAAAGAATTTCGATCAATCAATGAGTGAGCAACAGTCCAAGACCATTACTGCACGAAACAAGAATGTAGAGAACACTTAATTGGACGAGGGAATTAATAATCAAGGTGAGTATGATAAAGATGGTGCTAAGCTGGCAAGATACTCCAGTATGCAGCAGGAATAGATCTTGGTCCATCCCGATACAAACAGATCCAACATAAAAAAAAGGTGTGAGATTAATTTGCTGGTGCTCCAAGTAAACAAGATCAGATTTTAATGGGCTTTCCCATGAATTCATGAATCTATATTAATAAACTCCACAAGGGTGCATGTCCAAATCGCTAGTGTCCTGTGAGCTAATTTTGCAAGCAATCCAACAGAAAAGGAAGCGACAAACATGCTGCTAATCATGGTTGTTGGGACTTTGTTGTTGTTTAACAACCTTAAGAATGCTTAAGAAACAAAAAGAAGTGATTATAAAGATCTATGGGGAAAATAGGCAGTGCCCTAGAGCATTGGCATATGTGAGTATGATTTCTTCATCACTTGGCCCAGTGCCAGTAGAACCATTTAGATACCACCCAACCAAATATCATATCCACCAAACCCATATTCCAACCAACCTCACAGATCAATTCTGCCTTAAACTGCTCTCAGTTCAAGTTCTTCCTGCCATTTGAATTATGCATCCAACCAAGTTTTGGACTAATTCCTGCAGGTAAATCAAAAGAGGCTGAAGAAGAACTACAGGTCATTGGTTCTATGTCATTGGTATAATGCAAACAATCTAAACTGAGCAACAATGAAATCACAGGCATTTCAACAACAATACAAATTCACCCCGCATCACACACAAATCAAACACACACACAGACATTTCAACAATAAACCAAATTCATCCCGCATCACACATAAATCAAACACACACAAATCAGGCATCACAAATTCGGGAAAGAAAAAAAACAAAACTCAGGCAGATATGCTCAACAAGTTGGGAGAAAATTACTTGAAGCAGCCAGAGGAGGACGAGCCCTGGCTTGACAAGGGGGACTGCCTCGGCGGCGCAGTGGAGTCCGGATCTGGTGGGAAGGCACCCGGATCCCGCGCTCCTTGCACACACTTCTTCGCCGAAGACCTAGCGATGCTCAAACCCCTCCGGCGCAAGAACCTCTCGCCTGGTCCACGCCGCCGACAGGGACGACGCACTGGCGCCAGTCCTTCCACGGGAGACCTCGCCTCTGTAGGGAGCAAACGGCCGCGCGAAAGAGCGTCGGTTGGGGGCGGCGTCTCGCGGGGAGAATAGCAACTGGAGAGAGGATGTCGAGATTTGGCGATTCTCTCTCCCATCTGTATTGACAAAGCGTTGGTGGGGGGTGCTGTTGGAGCGGCCGGGACACGCGCGTAGCACGGAAAATACAAGTTCTACAGTTGGTTGGGGGTGCTGTTGGACTAGGTCTAAGTGTTTTTTTTTTCTCATTTTGGTAGACCATCATGTTCTTATTTGAGTTTTTTACACCTTTGTTCAAACTTGTTATGGCTACCTTTAGTGTTACTGTGCTTTCCAAAAACTCATTTGACATTCAACTTTTAAATGGGGTCATATGTTAATCGTTTATTCAACAATAATATCTTATTAAATATGGCAAATATCTTATATAACTACTATATTCCACTACACCGCCAATCCCAAACATCACCTACTTCTCTCATGAGATATGTATCATTACCATCTTAAGAGAGTTCAAGTTAAACTTATGGGTTTATAAGTTTAAGTTGAGACCGTATACCAACACATTTCAGGATTTTCCATAAGCTTAAACTCCTTTTAAAATAAAAGCCCTAATAAGTAGAAACAGTTGAAGGTGATTTTTTGGGCTAGTTTACTAGAAAAGTTTAATTTCATACCTCGAATCTTCTCTGAATAAAATATTTTTTTATTTTGCATCCTGTTAGTACTCCTCTATTAAAAAATATAAAGTATCTTTTCACCCCATTAAAGATGGAGTCTAAAAGTTTTAGAGAACTAGAAGGCCAAATGAGTAATCTGGATTTACTTATAATTGTCCTAATGTTAGTGTGAGAAATTAGTAATAAAAGATAAAGAGATGGACAAATAAATAAAGGTAGAATACAAAAATAAATTTGCGTACAAAATTTATATTTTGTAATAAAATTGAGAAAATCATGTATTTTATATTTTGTAATGGAGATAGTAGTGGTTTTCGGATGATTAAATAGACAACATTGGAAGTTAGGAAATGATAATTGAGTTATTTGTGGGGAAGAAAGTCAGGAGAGAAGCGTGTTGACTCCAACCGCTACAGTTGGGAAGTTACATTAATAGGATCAACAACGAAGCTTTCAAGGTATTCAATAATTTTCTTATGTAGCATAGATTATTCTGGTACACATTTTATATTTTGTTGACTTTAAATAAATTGTGTTCAACTTGAAATAATTGAAACTACGTGTAAAGATAACCTTTGAAATACTTGGTTATACTAAAACTTTTATAACCTTAAATAGAAATGACAGGTAATTTACTCCAAACACATTTCTTTCTTTTTCTAGAACTCTTCAAAGTTCAAACACCTAATTATTACTGTCCCACGTCTCAGCACTTGTGAAATTTCGAGAAAGATTCTTCGCGAACATTTCTATTACGAGGATTAAAAAAAATCGATCCAATTTTTTGAAATAATTATTACAAGATATCATAATTTACCAGTATATTTTATGTGTATTTTATGATATGAATTATATCCATCTTAATCATCTATTTTTTATGATTAAACAGTAGGAACAGATGATCCACCCATTGCAAGGACATGAAACTTCCTATTGATTTTATCCCAAAATTTCTTTGCATCTGTTCTTCATATCAGTTCAATTTGAACCTAATTTTATAAACTCTTCGCGTGGAGAGGTAACAGAGCTCAAAGCTCTCAATGAGCATGACATGTATGACTTTTGACTCAATCAATCATGCCATGTCAGGAGACTGTCTTCAAATGTGCATTTGATCAATACTGTCTATTTCCTATGATCAAACAATTGAGACAGGTTTTTTGCTCTTCACAGAAACAGAAAACTTCCTCTGTAGGTTTTGCCCTGAAATTTCTCTGCATCCACACTTTGCTGTCCATGGTACTACTATAGGTTCACTTTAAAGTTTGAACCCAATTTTATAAGCTATTCGTGTGAAGAGGCGACGGACAAAAGCTCCCAGGGAGACATGCATCGCTTCTGGCTCGGTCGGTCGTACGGCCTGGTCGTACGGCCTGGTCGTCTCTCTCTCCGTGTGGGTTCCACCCGGCCAGAGTCTGACGTAACGGCCTTAAAATGAGACAAATTAGAATTTTTTTTAAATAACTCATTAAAAAAATTAAGTACAATAATAACTCAAAACCTAAAAAAATAGTCAAAATAATTTTCAGTCGCCGGATGCAAACCGCGACTGAGACTTCAATGATTTGATGGGCTGGTGACTAAATAGATTGTGTAATTGTTTCACTGGTTCAGTCTATTGTCACGCAGACCCAATAATTGAATATGCTAAACTAGTTATGTAATGTTATTTATTTAGTCACTGACCCATTAAGCAACTGAAATCTAATCGTGGTTTGAGTTTAGTGACTAAATTTCATTTTGACTATTTATTTAGATTTTGGGTTATTTTTGAAATTAATTTTTTTAATAAGTTATTTTAAAAAAATCAACAAATTGTAGTCAAAATCTTTGTCCGTGAGCACACAGAAGTTTGTTGCGAGACTGCGTACGTACGGTTTATTCGAGATGTGCCTTATTTAGTTAAGCATAGGTATGGGCCTGGATTATACGCTAATCACGACTGATGAGTTTTGATTTGGGAGTCAATAGTTGCACACAAATCATGCTGCTTCCCACTGGTCATACTGTATAACTGAGTTTGGATGCTCGTATTTGGGTTTGATCTGGTCTCGGGGTATAAACGTCCCATATTTGGTTGTCTGTATGTGTTTTTGGATATGTCTCATTTGATCAAAAAGTGTTTTGAGTCTAGTTTGACAAAAACACAATCTCTAAGTGTATCTAACGAGTTAAATTCATCTAATAATATGATTAAAGAGTGATTAATATATATTAATAATTTTTAGTATGGATTAAAACTAATTAAGAACTATTGAGATAGAAGAAGAGATGTTCAAGTCGAATAAAATATAATACTAATTTTTCCCTTTTTTATTCTATCTTATATAGTTTTTATTTACATCAAAACATAACTAATCAAATAAACTCTTGTCTTGACCTATATTATCTTATATGATCAACTAAACACTATCCATCACATTTTAGTAGTCTGTCATTCTACCCGTCTCACTAATATGAGTTAGACTCACCACCATACTAACAATTAAACGCACCCTATATCGCTTCCATGGTCCAAATTTCTTAAAAAAAAAAAAAAAGATAGTTAGCAACAAGGAATATACGGTTTGGGGAAAAATATTGCAAACTTGTTATAAGTCCCTCACAAGTATCTCCAAAGCTCCCCCATCGGTAGTGCCTATCTGCCGATCTGTAAGAAAACATGAATAAATAGTAGTTATGTTTGAGCATCTCATATTCAGTTCAGACTGATAGAAAACTCGATTATATCAAGTTGGTTAAAATTCTACCCATCCTAAATAACATAAATATGTATCTCAGGGCAATCAGATTCAAATTGGACTATTGAGTTTTAATGGGTTAAAATCTGATCAAAATTTTTGAATTTTAAACTAGACAAGGTGAGGCATGTGCCTAGTTCTAATCTTGGGCTAAGTCTGAATGAATTTGGGTGGGTTGAACAGGCTGTTCAATTTGCACTCAAGTCTAATAATAGCGTTATATAGGTTTGATTTTTTTTCCAATACATATAGCTCCTCTATAGATCGTATTTAGAGAGAGTTTGGTGAGAAAAGAATAAATATAAATATTTTGAAACTCCTACTTTTTTATATACTGTATAGATATAGAATATCCGTGAAATCATACAATAAAGTATTACTTTTGCACTTCAAAAAAAATTCCACAAATTCTAAATCAATATAACTATGATTAGTTATAGATTAGTACATATCAGCGCCCTAATTCTATTTTGGTTAGTTATTATGTATTTTCAGTAAAAGTATAGAAGTATTTTTCTGCAATACTATTTTCTCGAACTACATACTCCTACATAACAAGCACTTACAGGTTGTACACACCGGTTACCGGGGAAAGTCCCGAGAACGTGTTAATTTTTTTTTGAACAAAAGTCCGGATTACTCTCCTCTATGTTCACAGAAATTTAAATAAGTAAATAAATTATCCTTTGTACTTTAAAACTCAGTACAAGTTTCATCCCATATATAATGTATTAATGATTTTATTAAGTTGATGTGATGACTCAATAATCACCAACATATAAGATCCATATAACAAAATCACCCATTAGATAGATTATATACAGGATAAAATTTGCATCATTTTTCAAAGTATAAGTACAGTTTGTCTGACTTTAAAGTACATGAGTTATTTGAATTTTTTTGAAAATAGAAAAGTAATATGAATATGTGTTAGAATCTTAGGTGGTGTTTGGCTTATAACTATAGTCGCAATAATAATATGTTTGAGAATCCCTTTAGAGGTGGAATTGATGGAATTAAAAATAAATCTAATTTGGATGTATTTAAATTTTTATAAAAATGTATTTCTAATACAGGTATTGTAATTATGAAATAATAATTAAACATCAAATAACATATTCTGTTTTTGAATAATAAAAATACAGGAAAATTACTCATTGAACGAAAAGCCTCCTTAGTTCTTACCAACCAACGAATGATGTTTGTGTGTGAGTGAGATATTTCTTGTTTCGAAAGTAAAATACTGGCAATATTTTTGTGGCATTGTATCGATCCTTCCATGCCGTTGCAAGTACAAAAAAACAAGCCTGTTAAGACGACAAAAAAAAATCGCGTGGCCAAGGCAAGAAGTGCTGCTGAATAATTGCACTGAACCCGCAAGTTGCATGCTCCGATTATGTAGTTGCGTCCTTGTTGGGTTCAATCGTTGCTTTGCCCTTTTCAGACTTCTGATCAAATCAACTGCGGGCGGATGTGGTTGCTCAATACTTATATCGGATCAGTTCCCTCCATCCGATTCTCCGTTCAATCCTATCAATGCATCAAATCAATGACATTATTAACTTACCCAACTTACCAGCACTGGCATGTAGAGAGGATATCAAGACCCAGCTTATTAGGACTAGCCCGGTATATTTGGCCTTGCTCATCCAACTTCACTTCACTTTTTCTGATAAATCGAAGCTAGCTCAAACCCATGGGATCAAAGGGGCTTTTTCTAAGTAGGTTTCAAGTGGTTTTATCAAGGTTTCTTCAACTTATATAGCTTACTAGGGAGCGCATATATAGAACTCACATTATAACAATTTATATGAATATAGTGATATTTAAAAGATGAAATTCAAATTCAAAAACTAAATCATAAATTTAGAACTTAAAATAAAATTTAGAAAGCAACTAACCTTTGAAAATTAAATGACTTGAGTGTAGAGATCTAATGAAAAATACGTAAAGGAAAAGAATACGCGTCACTATAGCAACACATAAAATTAGATCAATTTGAGTTTGCCGTAGTTAGTGTAGATGTTTATATCAAGTATATTATTAGTTTTTTATGTTTGTTTATTAGTAGAAGACCATAATGGTCATTTAAAAAAAAAATATCCTAATATATCACATTATTCATTTATAAGAGAATATAAATGAGAAAAAAATTTAGTTTTAATGAGAATTATGAGTTGACGCAAGACTAACTTCAAATAATAGTATTTTGATATCTCAAATTAACACATATTCATATTAGAAAGACATAAACAGAAAAAAATTTTAAAAATTCAACTCATATATTATATAATAATATAGATAAGCCGAAACCACTCCATCCTAACTTACATAACTTGTTTGCCCGCACCTCCTCCCAACATTTGAATGTTTTTTTTGGCTTACAAGGCAAAATTAGTTTATTACTTACATTCTACTATAATCTCATTTTGGACTACATGTATCATGAACATGTTGCAAAAGTGCACGTTTCTGTCGCAATCACGGACCAAAAAGGTTACACAAGCGTGAGAAAACCTATGGACTGAACGAACACCACGCGCAAAAGAAAAGAACAAGACAGAGAAGATACAGGTAAATTAAGGAAAAATTAAAGCACCTGTGGTGTAGGTGGAGCACTAGAAATCGAAATCAAATATGTCCTAGAAGGGGAATTAGGCAACATAAGGCAGGCCAATATGTTGGGCCGAGCCGGGCTAGCCAAACAATTTGTTTGGTCCGGTCTACTCAAGTGTAGTGTAGAACAAAACTGTTCTAAAATTTGGTCTACTCAAGTGTTTGAAATGTTTCAAATCAAGCTAGGTTGGTCCAATCAGTTACTAGGAGCTTATTTTCTGTACGTAGTCCATGTAATCAGGCCCTTTTGGCTACTTCTGTGCCGACTGTGCTTATGATTAGCGATCAGGGATTAGCTGTAGTTGTTGAACAAATGCAACGAATTATCTGCAGCTTATGAGGGGTGTCGGCGGTGGATGGGGTAATCAGTCACAAAAGATATTTTATCCTAACTTCATATTAATTTTAGTGGGGTGTTTTAGTTTAGAGAAAAGTTTCTACGAGAAACCATTTATTTGGCACCCGTTTCAGTTTCTCTTTCTCAAAATCTAAAGTAGAAACCAAGTCAAATGTGCTCTCCATGTTTGGGGTTCTCAAAATCGTGTTTGGAAGAGTAGTTTTTAGTTCATTTCTAATGGATTTATATATGTTAAATTTAGAATTCTAATTTAATTAATACAGAATCATAATACGATATTTTTCCCCAAAGAAATTTTTTCTCTTATCCAAACAGCACTAAACACTGTTTGTGCTCTGTTTGGGTAAGAGAAAAAATCTTCTGACATAAAGAAAATCCCACTGAGATTTTATGTTAATTAAATTAGAATCACAACTCTGACTTACAAAAATCCCCTAAAATAAACTAAAAACTTCCCTTACAAACAGACAGTAAAGAGGAAAAGAAGCCGTGGTAGTGCGTCCAAGTTTTCCCACCCGTGCAGTTGCTTTGGATCCAGTCCATCCAGCCCGATGTAATTGGTCATTTTGGCCCAATCTTGCCCAAAAATTTATAAGCATTCCACCGTGTACTCCATCTGTTCAGCCCATCCCCAAGCAACACTAGTCTTATTTTTCTCAAGCTGGCCCAAACTGTCCAGGCCCGGTAGATATTGAAGTCTAGTTCCTTTATCAGATAATATATATATATATATATATATATATATATATATATATATATATATATATATATATATATATATATAAGCATGAAAATACTAAAAAAACTACTTTAATATTAACTTGCCATTTTATTTTTGTATTTAGTTTCATTTTTATGATGTTTGTATGTTTTTGTTTCTCCTTGTACAGGTCTAGCTATGACTTCAATTATATATTTGACTAATGATGGTAGAGTATCCCGGTGCTGACCTTCTTTTTTAAAAAAGAAAAAGATTTTGTGATAATTTCATACCTTATTCTTCCATCGTGGTTCTCAAATATTCACTCAAATTTGTTCTCAAATCTACATATTTTTCCTCTCAAATTTTCTATTCTTAGTACGGTAAAAAAATTGATCCGACTCTCAAATTCCTTCAACTTTAAAATGGACTGTTGGAAAAATAAAGATATATTAGAAGTACTCTTTAGAGCAAAGTTGATTTGTTTTAGCTATCCTTTACGATCAGATTAATAGAACTGTGTTCCCATCTAACCCATAATTTTTTTTTGGTCATCCTCGTGTAACGATAGAAAGCATATAAATTCTTTAATTCTGTTACAAAATATAATATATTATTGTATTTTTTATTTATCATTATTTACTTCTCACTTTTCTTAGACTGATTTCTCATACTATCATTCTCTCTTATTTTCAAGTCATTTTAAATAATGTATTCATTTTTTTGCTCAATATTCATTTCATCTTAAAATTTTCTTAATCAATATGCATATTAAAAATATGTCTTATATTTTGTAATAAATAAACTATATGTTTTCTTTTTATATATTCTTATGTGTTTTTTTAATGACAAATCAAGCATAATCTATGTCCAGTCCATGTTTTATAGAAAAAAAATACAAACAGAGACTTTGGTAAAATAAACAAGTCTTTGTCCTTCCATCATAGTTATCAATTCCATTCCACTGTCATTCAGATCTTGTCCTTGGAATGAAACCATTCTGATACCGAACAATTCCGGTGTATCGTTCCGAAGTGTAAAAATAAATATATATACTTAATAATATATATAGAGACACTATTGTACACTCATCCCTAAAATAACTATTTTATACCCATCTTCTAGTAAAACTGATCAAACTGCTAGCCGTTTCCAAGAAACTCACGATTAATTTGTTAGAACTAAAACCGCAATATCCCTACAAAATAGGAATTGTCTCAAAAATAAGAACCGAAATCATATATCGACCAGTAAAAAAAAGTCAAATCACTTTCATCCCACACATTATCAGATACCACAAACCATCAAAACAATAGCGTCATGGAGATCGTCGTCACACTTCCATAGTAATCATCGAATTGATCGACCAATAAATTGTGAGCATTTCTAACATAACCATCTAATTTACTGTATACGCTACTTCATTTTACTGACATATTAATCACCGTTTACTACATTACACGATTGTGATTTACTACAGTGTCATGGATACATCATTGCCACCAAGAGAACAACAAGAACCATGTAGAGTTTTGTTTGGTCCTTGTGATATCTCGTCAAATGATTTAACACCTCCACGTTCAACAGAAGGATCAACATATTCAACCCAAAATGATTCCTCATCTCATGTTCATACACATGTATGTCTAACCTCTTTCAAATTAAAACACAAACTGATTCCTCATCTAATTTACATATCAATTAACTGGTCATATGTATAAGATCTACACTGTGCATTTGAAATATCTACTATCTCAATGATTAACTGATCGTATAGGCAAATTTACTGAAGATGCAATATCAATAAATCTACACTGTATATTCAAAATGTACTGTCGTAGTTGATACACTTTACTGATTTTATTCTATCAATTTATTATTTACAAACTGCACTGATCAATACTATATTCTCTCTATTCGATTTACTGATCGTATTGATACATTTACTAATATATTATTTACTGTTCGTATTCAACCCAAGATGATCGACAAGTAAATTGGGAAGATTACTAACATAATCAGCTAGAATGCAATCACTTTATTGATAGTATTGAACTACTTTACTGTCGTATAAATATAATTTTACTTGTCGTATGATACCAAATTTACTGTCATTGTACTATCAATTGACTGGTCGTATGTATAAGATTTACACTATATTCGAAATATCTTTTATCTCATTGATTAACTGTTCGTATAGTCAGATTTACTGAAGATGCAATATCAATAAATCTACACTGTGTATTCGAAATTTACTGTCATAGTTGATATACTTTACTGATTTTATTCTATCAATTTACTTGTTACAATCTGCACTAGTCCATAATATCTTCACTCCATTCCATTTACTAATCGTATTGATACATTTACTGACATATTATTTACTTTACTATCGTATTCAACCCAAGATGATCGACAAGTAAATTGGGTAGATTACTAACATAATCAACTAGTATGCAATGACTTTACTGTTCGTATTGAACTACTTTACTGTCGTATAAATATGACTTTACTGATCGAATGATACTCAGTTAAAATCTAATGACTTTACTGTTCGTATTGAACTACTTTACTGACTTATAAATATGACTTTACTGGTCGTATGATACCAAATTAATGTCCACGATCTGCACTGGTTGATACAAGATTCAAATATGTTCACTCCAGTTCGTTTACTAGTCGTATGTTCACTCCCATAAAAGTATTGGACGATATATATGTCAATTTTTTATACGCATTTGAATCTTGTTGATTTACTGCTCGTGTTGATAAATTTACTGATCATATTCAAAATAATTTATTCACTTTACTTTTTTATTACAGTCAGCGGATATTCCTTCGGATATTATATCACATGTGGGAATTACTTTTCAAACTGAAGAAGAAGTTTACAATCATTACAATAAATACTCATATTATGCTGGATTTGGTATTCGAAAGGGTAAAAAAAATTCTAGCAATACCACCCGTGAATATTATTGCACAAGACAAGGAAAGCATTGCTCAACAACAGGGGATTATCGTCAACGAAATAGGACAACTAGGAGAAATAATTGCAAGGCAATGATGAAAATAAAGAAAGATATAAACACTGGAATATGGACAGCAGCAAGATTGACGGTAAACCACAATCACCCTCTTGATGTGTCACCCTCGAAAGTTGTTTTCCATAGATCACACAATAATTTTGATGAATCAACATTGAGTTTCGTAAGACAACTACAGTCATGTGGTGTAACTCATGGTGCAATTATGTCGGTGCTTACAAACCTCTATGGAGGTCAAGACAATGTCTCGTTCTCATCAAGGGATGTGTTAAACAGGTATGTGAAGTAATTTTTTTTATCATGAAAATTACTATTTACTATTACCATCATGTAATATTAAATAATCAAAACAGGAAAGCAGAAAACAAAAGAGCTGAAAATGCAAACGACGTCGGCAATCTGATTATGTTTTTCGGAGAGATGAAGACAAAAAATGAAAATTTCTACTACGACATCGATGTAGACGGGAATGATGTGATACGTAACTTATTTTGGAGCAACGCAAGGTGTCGTTCTGCTTACCAGCACTTTAGAGACTGCATAACATTCGACACGACATACAAGACCAACCGATTCAATATGCCGTTGGCGCCATTCCTTGGAGTAAACCACCAACTCCAGACTACTTTTTTCGATGTGTCACTCCTTAGGGATGAGAGGATAGAGTCGTTTGAATGGTTGTTTCAAACATTTCTTAACTGCATGGGTGGCAAACAGCCGATTGGCATATTGACTGATGCGAAAACTCTTACTCTTTATATTACACAACGTAATATTACCAAACAATAGTTCTAAATCGTCTGCGGACTAATTCTTTCCTTCGTCGCAGACCAAGATCAGAGCATGGAAGTTTCCATAAGGCGAGTGTTTCCAAACACAAGACATAGATTGTGTAAGTGGCATATTATGAGAAAATACAAGGAAGCACTTGCAAAAATATATGCATCTCATGAAAATCTGAAGGACGAATTTTATGAAGTTGTAAATCATACCATTACTCCAACTAAATTCGAGCATGCGTGGCAATGTATGGTTGCCAACAATAAATTAGAAGATATTCCGGTGTTCAACTCAATGTGGAATGAAAGAGAGCGATGGATACATGCATACTTTAAGGAATTATTTTTTGCTATGATGACGTCAACTCAGAGAAGCGAAAGCATGAATAATCTGGTGAAGAAAGATTTCGTCAATCACATGCAGTCACTACACAAATTCGCGTTGGAAATGAATAGGTGCATTTAAACGAGGAAAAAATCAGAGGACCAAGAGACATACGATGCAAAGGTAATACTCTACTTTAGTATTTAAAGCTTAATGTGAATACATTAATGTTTTACAAAATAATGTTGCTGTCCAGACTTAGTCGGTTAGATTAACATTGTATCCATTTGAAGACCAACTTAGTAAATTGTGCACCAGAGCAGTATTCAAGTTGTTCAAACAAGCACTTTTTGATAGCACCGTACTAGTTGTAAAGCAAACTTCAATAGAAGATACAACATACACGGTGACTTATAGGACAAGCAAATCAAGGGCTCCTTGGAACCAAGATCATTTCATTGTTCATGCAGATGTGTGTGCTGGAAACTACAGTTGTAAATGCAAATCATGGGAACACACACGTTTGATAATTAAAAATATATTAAAATACAGTAAATTTACATCATTATATTAGTAATCTATATATTAACTTTTAATGTTTTGTTTTTTAGGATTATTTTGCTCTCACATACTACGCGCAATGACACATCTGCAAGTTAAAACGATACCACAAATATACATTCTCAAAAGATACACGAGATCTGCAAAAGATGGGACAGAGTTTGATAGTCAAGTTGTTAAGATCTTTTGGCCTCAACACAACATCGAAATTGTACCGTCACACAGTGCTTCTAAAACAATCAATGTCACTAATAAGGAGGGCATTAAAGAGCGTTGAATCATTTGATATTGCAGTGGAAACATTGCAAAGCTTGGGATCACAATTACAAGAACTTCAAGACGAAACTGAAGATGAAGAAGATGATACTTTATATGATGAATGTAACAATCTTATTTCCTATAAAGAGCCGCCGTTATCTTCAAACAAAGGAAAAGACAACAAAGATATAAGGCCCCAATAGAACTTGCACCATTAAATAGAAAGCAAAGAATGTGCGGTAAATGTGGACGATATAATCACAATTCAAGAACATGCACTGGCAACCATAATTCTTGAATACAAATTAATATCAATTTACAGTGTAAATATCAAATTACTATAAGGGCAACATCTTTTACTAAATGTTCTGCTAGTTGCTTATTTTGTACTATTTTTAGTGCCTCCAGTTTGCTTACCTATAAATACAATTAGCCCACAAGCTATATTCAAAACCTTTTTAATAACCCTTGTATGTTGCTATATGTCCATCAAATTCTCATTGATTTACTACGTATGTTGACTCCTGTCTTTTTATTGGTATAAAATAAAAATATATTCAGTCCCTTTGATTTACTGATAATATAGATAAATTTTATGATCATATTGACAAATTTACTAAAGTTGCAATATCATTTTAATTATCGTATGTTATAGATTTGCACTATTCAATATATCTTCAGTCCTGTTGGTAAATTTACTGGTCGTATTATTAGACTTTTTTGATTGTGTGCGACCAATTTACTGGTCGTATCTTCCCTCCCAATGATTTACTGGTCATATCGATATAAACCCGAAATATCGACAGTAACTTCGATTTACTGATCGTATTGATACATTTTATGATCATATTGACAAATTTACTGATCATACTGATCATATGATACCAAATTTGACTTTCTCGCCAGTCAATCTAAGGCTCCAACAATATACAGAATATATCCAAAATTTTATGTACTGTTGGCAAATTTATTGTCATATTCTGTAGACTTTACTGATTGCATACGACCAATTTACTGGTCGTATCGATATAAACCCCAAATATCGACATTAACTTCGATTTACTGATCGTAATGATACATTTACTGACATGTTAATTTACTTTACTGTTTGTATTCATCACAAAATGATCGAGCAGTAAATTGTGAATATAACTAACATAATCAGCTAAAATATCTTGACTTTACTGTTCGTATTATAGAAATTTACTGAATTAATAATATGACTTTACTGGTCGTATGATACCAAATTTGACCTTCTCACCAGTCAATCTAAGTCTCAAACAATATACAGAATATATCAAAATTTTGCACGATCTTTAGATTTACTGAACCGTCAATACAAAAGTTTATGTTGTCAACTAATAATTTACTGTTATAATAAAATACATTTACTGTTATAACAACAACACTTTACATTTAGATCAGTAAATCGATAGATCTTTTCTGTCACTTTGAGATTAAAAATGCTGTTGATTGACACACTTGTTATAAACAAAAACTTGCAAGTGGCACTTCAAGATTAACAGTCACACATTCATAACTGTTAATTACAACACAAAAATTCTGTTTTTGTACAAAAACTACAAGAGTATTTGTACAAAAAAATTACTTTTACTCAGGTTTGTTTGCTAGTATAAAAGTTGGTACATCCTTCTACAAATTGAGTGCATGGAATATAAAGTAATACAGATACTCCGCCCTATACTTAATTCTCTTCTCCTACTTAAAATTTATATCAATACTGTAACATTAGTAACATATATATCAAAATTATTATGAATCAAACATAACTACGAAATGCCACTTACAAGATCGATATTTTTAGTCAATTCGTTCCCGTCCCATGATTCCCTATACTTCATGTTTAGTGTGTGTTTATGTGCTAGATTTCAGTCAGATCCTAAGGAATGTCATTTAATTGCTCTTAAAAGAATCCTTAGGTATTTAAAATGTTATCCCAGTTTAGGTCTTTGGTATCCGAATGATGCAAATTTTGAATTAATTGGATATTCGGATTCTGATTATGCTGGGTGTAAGATTGATCGTAAAAACACATCTGATAGTTGTCAGCTGTTGGGGAGATCCTTAGTATCATGGTCATCTAGGAAACAAAATTCAGTAGCTCTCTCCACAGCTGAAGCTGAATATGTGTCTGCAGAAAGTTGTTGTGCTCAATTACTATGGATGAAGCAGACATTTCTGGATTATGGAATAATATTTGATAAAGTGCCACTCTTGTGTGATAATGAAAGTGCCATTAAAATTGCTAATAATCCTGTTCAACATTCTAAAACTAAGCATATTGAAATACGGCACCATTTTATTAGAGATCATGTGGCAAAAGGAGATATTGATGTAAATTATGTCAGAACAGATATGCAACTAGCAGATATTTTCACCAAACCCTTAGATGAATCAATATTTTGCTTTTTAAGGGGTGAACTGAACATTATTGATATATCTAATGCTAGTTGATGTGCTAAATGTGTTTAAAGTGTATTATAATATTATTTTATTCCCTCTCTGATCTTAATCTGCTTCTGGTCGAAATTGACCAAACTGACAGTCAGTTCAATACTTAGGAGCCTGTTCTTAGTCTCTGGTCGAAGTCGTTAACCAAACTGACTGTCAGTTATGTACAATTGATTTTGGTCGTAGCTCCTGTTTGCTTTCGAGTCTCAAACTGACTGTCAGTTTCAAAACTCAGTTCTGTGAACTGACTGTCAGTGTGGTACACTGATTGTCAGTTCCATGTTTCTGGGTTTGGAACTGACTGTCAGTTTATTAAACTGACTGTCAGTTGCAGGATCCCGAACCCTAAATCCCCCGTTCTGTTTCCTTGTCTTCTCGCCTCCTTTCGCCGCCGTTTGCTTTTTCTCGTCGCCGGCACCTCCTCGCTGTGCCACACCACCGCCTCCTTGCGCCACCACTTCACCGCCGTTTGCCACCTCGCCGTCTCTTCTCGCCTTGACCACTTTTGGCCGCACCGTCGTCTTGTGCTCATTGTGAGCCGCGCAGTTGCTTTGTGCTCGTCATTGTGCCATTTCGTGCTTCGTTCCTCTCCTCGTGGTGTGTCTCCGTGCCCCGAATCGTCGTCATCGGCCTCCTCTGCTCCGTTCGGCCGTTCTGTTCAGGTCCTCTGTTTCCTCCTCTGTTTTTCCATTATCATTTCTTCATGTCGGATCAGCCGGGACCTTCTCGTCGTGTTGCCCGACGAAAGAACGCGGCAAATAGCCAGAGTTCATCGGGTTAGACGTCCGAGACCCAGCCTTCGCCTCCGCCTGAGCGCGTGCCCGTGGACTATTCCCGGTGGCACGCGAGCTGCCTTCGCACCCTGCGTTCCACAAACCCATATCTCTCGCAGCGTCCCACTAGTCGCGACGCGTGCGATGTCCTCACCTTTTACACGAACTTACAGCTGGATCTTTTTACCAGCGTGTACAGCCGTGTACCCATCTTCGCCCATCGCTCTCTGTCCTGGCAGACGATTGCCTCTCGCACAGGCATCGTCTCCCTGGCAGATTCTTTTGCTTCTGTCGGGATCCGCAACCTTGTTGCCGATTCCTCTCTTCATTGGGTTGAGCAGCCCATTCGCCAGTTTTATTCCACAGTTTTTATGTCCCCTCAGCGCGACTTCATGACCTTCATGACAAGCCTCTAGGTCTACACCGTCACGAAGGAACAGCTCGAGTCAGCGCTTGGACTGGTGCGCCCTCCTTCTGGCCGCCAGCTCCACACCCTTCCAGATCTAGAGCATCGAGAGGTGGCCATGCTTTATTCTGACCTCTTTCAACTCCGTCACATCGCGGGTCTGCGCCGCGATGTTGACGTGGCTCTGCGGATCCTCCATCTCACATTGGTCCCCATGAGTGGAGATAGAGTCAGGGTCACTTATCTGGGTCTTCATGTGCTTATCTCCATCTTTCAGGAGAAGCCATTCGACGTTGTTGATCCCATCATCAGTGAGATTCAGCACGTCCTTCTCTCTCCGCGCAGTCAGTTGATATACGCTTCGTATATCATGGCAGTGCTCCTTCATATCCGGGCTGTGGACTTTGAGCTCCCATGGCCCCATCATCCGCTTCTCTTTTACCCTCCTGGTCAGGTCGATCGCCGTCTTGGTGCCCGGCCTGCGGCTGTTGTTGGCCCTGATTCTCCCGCATCAGATGATGATGCTGCGGGGGAGTCAGAGGACGAGGCTCCAGCTCAGGAGACGGCTCCAACACCGGCTACAGGGACTGGCACCGGATCTGCATCTTCTTCCAGCTCTCGGATCGATCAGGTGATCCAAGTGCAGCAGCAGATCCTCAGCACTCAGGCGGAATATCATCAGATGTTGCTCCGTTTGCTTGCTCAGCAGGAGGAGATTCTGCGGCGCCTACCTTCTTCAGCTTCATCTGCCCCTCGCAAGAGGGCCCGCCAGGCAGTGTCTTCTCCAAGCACAGCCTCAGGACCAGCTGATCCAGCTCTTGCGGTACCAGCTTCGGCTCCAGCTGCTCCAGCTCCAGCAGCAACGCCTCCCTTGTCTCATGCGGTCGACGCGTCTGGATCTCCAGCAGGCTCCAGAGATACAGCCGTCTTAGGGGTTTCTTCTGATGATGAGCATTAGGCTCCATCTTTCTGTATTACCTCCCTTTTTGTGTTTGATGCCAAAGGGGGGGAAGTATTTTGGAGATATTGGATCTTATATGTCTTTAGTTTTTATATTGTGGATGTTATATGCAGTTATGTCATGGATGATTGGATATGGGTCTATTTGGTTTATTATATATCAGTGTGTTTTTGGATATGATGATCTGACATTGTGGTGTTGAATGCTTTGATATATATGTTATTGTGATGTCTTGAGATTTGTATGCTCTGATACATATTGATATGACTTGGTGATGATATATATGCATATCTGTGAGTTTTTGTATGATGAATTTATGAGATGCTCTGATGTATATGCGTTGGTTTATGCTCTGATTTTTGCTTATATGATGAGATGCATATACTCAAGGGGAGTTAATTCATTTATATTTTTTTTTATAAAACACCTGTTGTCATCAATCATCAAAAAGGGGGAGATTGTTGCATCTAGGCCCTCATGCCTAACCCTAATTTTGATGATTAATGAAAACTACGTGTTTTAGACTGACTGTGTTTTTTAGATTGTTTGATACAGAGCTCTGTTGGGAAGATAGTCAAGATGAACAAGACGAACCCAACACTAAAGAAGCAAAAGCACAAGTCGCAAGGAATGAAGTCGAGACGAAAATTGCAAAAGTGCAAAGGACCTAAGGTAATATGTAATTTCATTTTCTCCCGATCTTGGCGTTTGGAGATAGATCGGTTAAGGACTTTGTTGTTTAGATTTTAACCATACTATAAAGAGGGGTTGCAAAAGTCCTCTCTATATCTCCAACATAAACCGGGAAACTTAGGTCATTGCATCGCATCTTTTTGGTTGGATTTGATTTGAATTTGGTTTTGAAAGATTTAGATTTTCAATTGAATTTTTGACAGCAGAAGAGTTTTTCAAATTTCTAGAAAGATCTAAGCAGATCTGGTTTTTTTTTTCTGTTGACAAAAATGTAGCCCTTAAAATTATCTTTTAAACGAGCTATTAAACACCTCTTTTGGATTTTTGGATTTAAAGTTATTACTGTTTTTGTTCATGTTGACTGTCAGTTTGCATAACTGACTGTCAATTTGAATGTCAGTTCAATTAAACTGACAATTGTCCAGAGAGAGTGTATTTTGGGCTCAAAATTTTTGTACTAAACTGACTGTCAGTTTGTTCATACTGACTGTCAGTTGGGGATTTGACCACAGTTGTTTTCATCTGAATTTCTATTTGATTTGGTCGAGTTTTTGGTCGAACTGACTGTCAGTTTGCATAATTGACTGTCAATTGTGGGTTTCAAGTTTCCATAAACGACCACAAACGGCTAGCTATTTTTATCCGTAAATTTTGTCGGCCATTGTACACGAAACTGACTGTCAGTTAGGCAAACTGACTGTCAGTTAGTGTTGCTGATTTTCAGCCCTAGCTCCAACGGTTCTTTTGATTGTTGAGGCTATAAATAGGGGCTTTGGGCATGAGTTTTATACAACAAGCAGCAGCATTCTCTTATACACTCTTGAGTTTTAGTTTTCTACACAAAATCTTGATCTGTTGGTCAAGTTGAGTGTTTTCTGATCCACCGAGAGTTTCAGTTCATTGCATTTGCATACTCGTAGTTTCTCGGTGTGTGTTTGGAGGTCTAGAGAAGACCTCGCTTCCTATTACTCTTGGTGAGTGCCCTCACCTAGACTGTTCGGAGGCGTGGCCATTGACCTCTCTAGTTTGGAGATTGTTGGAGAGGCTCGGCAAAAGTGTACAAGGCATCGGTGCTTGCATTTCCGGAGTGGACAAGGAGCAACCACTAATTGATAATATCCTTCGTGGGTATTGAGGCAAAACTCAAGTGACTTGAGTGCTTCAACGAGGATTAATGGAGACTGGGCGAGTCTCCGATACCTCGGTAAAAATCACTGTGTTCGTTCTCTTCTCTTCTTGCTAATATTTTTATTTGCTCTTGATTTGCAATTATTTAAAGTTTTAAAAGCCTCCTATTCACCCCCTCTAGTCGGCATCCTTGATCCTACAACATCCAAAATTAACAAATATTTATTCAATATATAAAATTCAAATTAATAACTTTCCATAAACAAAGTACTACAACTCACCTATAATAAGGCTCACCCTTTTTGCCGAACTCATCATATATTTGAAAGCATCAAAACCCAGTTTGCCTTTTGGGTGCACTAGAATTGCACTTAAATGGCGATATGTACTTAGAAGTTGCCTTCGTCTTGCACAATCCTCTGCCGAGTTTTGTTTTAGGTGCTTGTTGTGGAGTTGTGATGACTGCTGCAGTATGTGGCTTTGGATCATTGATTATTTTGTCGATGACATCATTTGCCCTCTCCAACTCTTTCATCTTAATAATATCATCGACATCTTTCATTATTGCACCGACTGCTCCAAAATAAAAAATTTAGTTTAACTATTACCAACATATCAGATCATAAGACTTAAATTTACTACTTTTACAGTCATTCGAATATCTATTTGCTGTCCTGTTACATACATGTCCTAATATGATTCATACAGCAAATTTACTACTCAATTTTTGGTATTATAGATTAAATTTATTGTACTAACCACTATAATTTACTGATTCTTCATAATATAAACATAAAATATGATGTTTCAATTGACAACTGATTCAACATACATGGTTCATGGTAATCAGTTCGTGTTGTCGCAGTTGTGCCATGAATATGGATATGAGCAAGCGTCGGTTCGACAATCGATTCCACACATCGTCCGTCTATAAATAAAATAATATACCACTACTTTTTAGAGATTTACTACAACAATAATTTACAAATATGATTTCTCACGTAACTAACCTTTCTCCATATCTGCTTTCTCAGATTTGTCCTGTTGTTCAATTCCAGATGTCTCCACAACATTCTTCTCACCGCCATCATCTGCACATTCATAGTAACTTAAAAAATACTGTCATATCAATGTAATTTTTTGTCTTCTCAAATAATCCCAAATTTTACAACCACTTCCCAATTATATGTGATGACACTAACCAATAATTGTCGGCGATGTTGCTTTATGGAGAGAAATTCGAATATTTCGCACAACCAATGCAAGAGGGACATCATCGCCATTGTTCTCAACAATATTTCTCTCTTCACTAGATTTATTCACAGGTTTAGTACCACTCCCTTGTTTGTTCACCGGTTTGCATGATGGAGCATTCGATCCAATCTTGCGTTTCTCAATTATATTTTTGATCTTCAAGACTAATTCGGCTCTGGCATTTTTAAGCTTATTGTCGAATTCTTTGATCTTCAAAAACAATTCAGCTCGACAATTTTCAACATCCTTATCCTACGACTTTACAGCTTCCATTACTTTATCCTTCTCCACACCATCAATTAAAGACAGCAAATCACCTAGAAGGCTATCCATTCGTGGAAACGAAGATGGAATATCATGGCTCTCAACATAAACACCGGTAAATTTACTTTTGATTTTCTTCTTTGCATAGCAACTGTCTTTGGCATTTCTGAACTGAAAATCATAATATTAAATTCATGTCAATAAATCATGATCAATACTGACATATTACATTAATTCACTGTCCAGTGTTAATATGGCGTAAAACTAAATTTATTTTCTAATTATAACCACTTTACTGGTTTAGTCAATAAATTCATACTTAAAAAACATTAAAGTGTGATTCTTCTTATAGTAAATTTACTGGTAAACCGAATCATAATACAATAAATTTAATGCTTGACAAATTGACTTATGCGTGCATAAACATGAAACATGAAACATAATATTAAATTCATGTCAATAAATCATGATCAATACTGATCAATACTGGCATCTTACATTAATTATGTCCAGTGTTAATATGGCGTAAAACTAAATTTACTGTCTAATTATAACCACTTTACTGTTTAAGTCAGTAAATTCATATTAAAAAAAGTAAAGTGTTATTCTTCTTATAGTAAATTTACTGGTAAACTGAATCATAATACAATGAATTTACTGCTCGACAAATTGACTTATGCGTGCATAAACATGAAACATGAAACATAATATTAAATTCATGTCAATAAATCATGATCAATACTGACATATTACATTAATTCACTGTTTAGTGTTAATATGGAGTAAACTAAATTTACTGTCTAATTATAACCACTTTATTGGTTCAGTCAGTAAATTCATACTTATAAAACAGTAAAGTGTGATTATTCTTATAGTAAATTTACTGGTAAAACCGACCATAATCACTTTATTGTTATAACATTAAACTCTTTCTAATATGATAGTAAAGTTTAGTACTTAATATAACATATTTACTACTCAACAAATTGACTTTGTACACACATAGTGCCTAAACATTACATAAATCATACACTTTCATATTTAGTATGAAAAATACTCACATCTAGCTTTCCATAGTGCCTCCTATTCTGATCCGGGAGGATCTCCAAGTTCTGATCGCATACGGATTCGCGACCAAGTCCTGATCGCATACGGCTTTGTGACCTTAACCGTGTTCGGAAAGGTTTCGCGACCATGGATTGGTTCGCGACCAGAAAAAGAAATTTGTTCCCTGTTCGGAATTGTAATCATATATATATAACTAAGCTTATCTGTTTAGGATTAGTTAAGTTAGTTATATGAGTCTAATACGTTTAGGATTACTAAGTCTGATACATACTCATATGATTGGACTATAAATACCTTGTAATAGATCTAGTTTAGATCATCGAAGAGTCATAGAACTTATTTGAGTTTTAGACACTTATAGTTCCTTCGACGTAGGCAAGTGTGCCTAACGTTCGACGTGTAAAGCCCTCTTTGAAATAAAGAGTTGTGCAATTACTTTGGGTTTCGGTATTTCCGAGTAAGATCCCGTTATTCCGCATATTAGAATCTGGGCGAGCCTAGTGCGAAAACCAAGACTAGGTCTCAAACGGATCAAGTTGGTATCAGAGCAACTTTCCTATCCTGTGGATGGTGAAGACTCGCCAGGGTTACAAAACTTCCGGCGAAATTCCAGGTGATCAATTGACGGTTCCTACAGCCGCGTCTCCGACAATGTCTGACGATACCTCCGTTCAAGCTAACCTAGCTGAAAAAGTGGCTAAGCTCTCCACCGACATGGAAACCGTGCTTGCTTGGATTAAGCAGCAGGCCATGATTGTACCTCCTGAAGTAGGGAAGGTTATGGGTGAGAAGACTGGTGAAGACTTGTGCAGGGCAGACAAAGATGAAGACGAAGGCGACCACAAGACCGACGACCTCGCCAACACCTCCTTAGCTGTCGGATCTTTTAAAGTCGACACTAAGATTGATATACCCATATATGATGGGGTGATCGATGCCGAGAAGCTGGATTCTTGGATCGACCAACTTGAGACCTACTTTGACCTGAAAGGGTTTAGTAGCGCTCAAAAGGTCAAATTTGCACCTTTGAAGATGAAGGACCACGCCAAGACATGGTGGAAGGCCCTTGTCGCCAGTGGTGAAGCTGACGACCTTGCGTGGGGTCAATTCAAACGACTTCTGCGACAAGAATTCTATCCGATGGGTTACCTTGAGGAGAGATGGGAGCGTTGGCACAGATTGTACCAACGGCGCGACCAGACCGTCCAAGACTATACGACAGAGTTTCGGCGACAAGCAATGGTCATTGGCATCTCAGTATCCGACCCTCAGGTATTTCGGAAGTACACATCTGGACTTCAGAAATCGATCAATACTGAGCTAAGTCTGTTCGGTGTCCAAGACATTGCGACCGCGAGCACAACTGCTATGGCGATCGAGAAGAAGAATAAATCCCGCAGCGACAAAAGCACGAAGGAAAATGCGACCTCGACAAAGAAAAAGCCGAGTCCGAAGAAGAACGCTTCAAAATCGGGCACGGGTGCCTTTTGCGAAAATTGTCAAGTCGCGGGGCATACCAAGGACAAATGTTACAAGCTTCATCCTGAACTTCGACCAAAAAAAACGGACCAGGGAAAAGAACAGCCACGGCTACTGCGACTTCACCCGACGAAGAAGTTGTCCGAGTGAATTCGGTTAATGAGGCGGATACGACCTTGTCTCTGATGGCAATGCCGAAGGAGAAGGGTTCCGATCCACCAAACGACTATCACCCAACGGAGGACTTGTTCACCATCAACATCCAGGTGAAGCACGAAGTGGTCGCAGCGATATTCGATCCAGGAAGTCAGAAGAATCTGGTCTCCGCTGGACTGGTTCGGCGACTTGGTTTGAAGACAACCACACACCCGCGACCATATCCGCTGGGTTGGTTTACATCCGACGTGAACCAACAGATTACGAGTCAGTGTGTGTTGAAGTTTGCGATCTCTGCACGATATATCGATGAGGTGCAATGCGATGTTGTCCCTATCGATATCTGTCAGGTGATCTTTGGGAGTCCGTATCTGTATGATCGAGACGCTCACTTCCATCGGCCAGCGCAAGAGTACGACCTCACCAAAGACGGAGTTAAGTTCGTGATCAGTAGAGACATCCACGTCAACACTTCGAACTTGATTACCGCAAATCAAGCCAAACGAATTGTTAATGCATGTCACAAGTATGTGCTTGTCATGATTCAACCCATTGATCAAGGTGAGGGTACTCGACCAGCATTGTCGCTGGCGTGCCGAGAGGATTCTGGTCGTTTGTCGGGACTGCTGGAGAAATACAGTGATATGTTCGAGACTACCCAGGGTCGTCCGCCGAAACGTCCAGTCGAGCACGAAATTCAGCTTGTGTCCGATGCGACACTGCCCAATCTGAGTATGTATCGCAACTCAGTATTGGAGAATGAAGAGATCAAGAGACAACTTGGTGAGTTGCTGAACAATGGTGTCATTCAACCGAGTAGTTCACCTTGTGGATCTCCTGTGGTGTTAGTACCAAAGAAAGATGGGACTTGGCGTATGTGCATCGACTATCGAGCACTGAACAAGATCACCATCAAGAACCGGTACCCCCTTCCTCGTATTGATGACCTGCTAGACCAATTGAAGCATGCTGTTGTCTTCTCCAAATTGGATCTTAAGTCAGGATATCATCAAGTCAGCATCCGAGAGGAGGATACATGGAAGACCGCATTCAAAACACGGCAAGGTCTGTTCGAATGGCTGGTCATGCCGTTTGGTCTCTGCAACGCCCCGGCAACTTTCATGCGTCTTATGAATGACGTATTGAGACCGTTCATCGACGACTTTGTGATCGTGTATCTCGACGACATATTGGTTTATAGTCGTTCGTGGGATGAGCACCTCATTCATGTCGAAAAGGTGTTCGAACAGCTTTGGCAACATCGACTTCGCCTCAACCGTAAGAAGTGCCAGTTCGGTCAGCAAACTCTACTTTACCTCGGATTCATAATCGGCAACGGTACGTTGCAAATCGACCCGGATAAGGTCAAAGTGATTCGCGAATGGCCGCGACCGCAAACAGTTACGGATGTGCGTAGTTTTGTGGGAGCATGCCAATACCTTCGGAAGTTCATCCGACACTTCTCGATTATGGCTTCTCCGTTGCATGCATTAACCAGGATCGATCAGAAGTTCGAGTGGACAGGGAAACATGAGGACACGTTTCTCTTGCTGAAAAGGAAGATCAGCGAGGCGCCTGTGTTAGCTTTGCCGAATCTCCAGAAACCGTTCGAGTTAGAAACTGATGCCTCAGGTTATGCGATGGGCGCAGTGCTCATGCAAGAAGGTCGACCAGTGGCATATCACTCCGAGTTATTCCAGGGAGCTCAGAAGAACTACCCGACTTATGATAAGGAGTTATGCGCACTGCATCAGGCCGTGAAACATTGGCGGTGTTATCTCTTGGGGAAAGAGACGGTTGTTCACACCGACCATCAACCATTGCAATATTTGCAAACTCAGTCCAAGCTACAGCAAGCTCGGCACATGAAGTGGATGTCGTATCTGCAGCAGTTTAATCTAGTGATTAAGTACAAGAAGGGCGTACACAACAAATTGGCGGATATGTTGTCGCGACCACCAGTTACAACCCTCTGTTTATCAGTGTTCATGCAGATCGAGCCATCATGTCATGATGACTATGTCACTATGTACAGTGAAGACCCTGATTTTCAAACAGCACTGACTGAGGTCGAAACAGGGAACCCTACAGAGTTCGTTCGTCGAGAAAAACTCTTGTACAAGGGCAATTTACTTTGCATATCTCGTGGAGCACCTCGAACTCAATGGATGCGAGAAGCACACACATCGAAGATAGCTGGTCACTTTGGGGTTACAAAGACGTTGCAAAATCTTCACCGACATGTGTTCTGGCCGCGTATGCAGCAAGATGTGGCTAGGTTTGTTCGAGGCTGCGGTCTCTGCAGCATCTCGAAACCGGCAAACCGAAAATTAGGTCTGTACACTCATTTGCCAGTTCCATCACGACCATGGGAGAGCATATCCATGGATTTCTTGGGAGGATTGCCTAAAACCCGACGTGGCAACGACTATCTATTCGTGGTCGTTGATCGGTTCTCCAAAATGATTGTTCTTATACCTTGTCGGAAGATTATCACGGGAGAAGAGGCAGCTCGGGTATTCTTTCAACACGTTTGGACACACTTCGGACTGCCGACTTCTATTGTGTCTGATCGCGATACCCGATTCCTTAGTCACTTTTGGCGATCGTTGTAGACGATGATGGACACCAAGCTAAAGAGGAGTACTGCTTTTCATCCGCAAACTGATGGTCAAACCGAGGTGGTTAATCGCACAGTCGTTCATCTCTTGAGAGGATATAACTCGAAACACCCGAAGACCTGGGATGGAAGCATACCGTACCTACAGTTTTCTTTTAATCGAGCAGTGTATGGTTCGACTGGAAAGTCTCCGTTTGAGGTCTGTTTAGGATTTCTACCACAGAATCCATTCGATATGGAGTTTGTGATCCCTACCTCAGCACAGAACAGCAAGGAAGCATCTGATCAGGATCGAGCACAAAAGTTCCTGGAAGGTATTCAACGACTCCATCGTGAGGTTAAACAGAACTTGCTGAAAGCTCAACTCAAATACAAGGCGCGACATGATCGGCACCGAGTTGATGCGCAATTTCAAGAAGGTGATATGGTATGGTTACATTTGAGTAAGGAGAGACTTAAAGGTGAAGGTAAGAAGCTCAAACCCATTCGTTATGGTCCTTTTCGGATTTTGTGGAAAGTGGGTAATAATGCTTGTCAGCTTGAGTTACCTCCATACATGGATATTTACTCGGTTGTCAATGTTGAGCACCTCAAACTTTTCGAGCCTTCAATGTTGGATGATGAGCCAGATACCATAGTACCATCTGTTGAAGACTTGGTCTATCAATGAGGCGAACCTTTACGTGAAGATGTGATTCTGGAGAGGAAGGTGACTACCACCCGCAGTGGCACAAAGGAGACTTTTCGAATCGGTCGGAAAGATCAACGAGCACGTGCGGCAAAGTGGTACACAAAAGAAGATGGACAAGCCCAATTTCCACATCTCCAGTTTGATCGAGAGGTCGCAACGGAGGTTGGCTCCTTCTCAACAAGGGAGTCATGATCCGGGAGGATCTCCAAGTTCTGATCGCATACGGATTCGCGACCAAGTCCTGATCGCATACGGATTCGCGACCAAGTCCTGATCGCATACGGCTTTGCGACCTTAACCGTGTTCGGAAAGGTTTCGCGACCATGGATTGGTTCTCGACCAGAAAAAGAAATTTGTTCCCTGTTCGGAATTGTAATCCTATATATATAACTAAGTTTATCTGTTTAGGATTAGTTAAGTTAGTTATACGAGTCTAATACGTTTAGGATTACTAAGTCTGATACGTACTCATACGATTGGACTATAAATACCTTGTAATAGGTCTAGTTTAGATCATCGAAGAGTCATAGAACTTATTTGAGTTTTAGACACTTATAGTTCCTTCGACGTAGGCAAGTGTGCCTAACATTCGATGTGTAAAGCCCTCTTTGAAATAAAGAGTTGTGCAATTACTTTGGGTTTCAGTATTTCCGAGTAAGATCCCGTTATTCCGCATATTAGAATCTGGGCGAGCCTAGTGCGAAAACCAAGACTAGGTCTCAAACGGATCATATTCTGTGCATCCTAGCGTGAAACGTCAGCTGCCTCCAGTTTGATTATCAATTCACCACTGAAAAAATTGACACAAGGCATCTGTTGATACCAATGGAATGCCGACAATATAAATTGTCCAGGTAATAAACCTGTAAAAACATGGATTAAAATATATGAATACATGTTTACCAACTATAGAACACAGCATAAATTGTCCAAGTAACAACTTTAGATATTTACCATTAAAAAAATACTACACCCTTCGATAGTATTCCTCTTACGGTTTCCATGCCAATGCCGTGAAGCGACCCTTAGGTTGTTCACAATAGCCTGGCACCAGTCCATTCTACCAAAACTTTCTACATCCCTCACAAGGCTAGCAAGTTTTGAGTTTAAATAAAAGCAACTAGTGCACAATAGAAACTTGTTCATCAAGACGAGCATGAAACATGGCAAAAAAAACTTGTCAGCACTTCCACGCCTAATGCATTCGATCAATTTGTCAACATGGAATTTTTATTCCTATCAACACCTAGACAGTCCATAAATGATGACATGTCGGCTTCCCTGTCTGCAATAGGTGCATCCATTGTTTCTTTTGGAAGACCAAGCACACAGTGGACAGCATGAGACGTGATGGTAAGTCTTTTGTCGTTTGTTATCAAAATCTCCATCGATTCCGGATTGATTCTGTCCATAATCCACTCAATCAAATCCCTAGAACCAATCCTGTTTACGTTGAAATCGATCAAACATCCAAATCCAATCTCCCTCAACTTATTCTTTTGTGCCTCATTCAACAACCTTACTAGATCGTATATCCTTTTTGGCTCACACCTGATATTGATAAAAATCTGCAAAAAATACAAACTATAATATTAAACAATGAGATAGAAGATATTTAACTATGGCATACATGTATATTAACTAAATGTATTCATGCATTCAGTAAAAAAAAACCTTGGGTTTTTTCTCTATGTGAAACCACTGAACAAAATCGTCATCATCATTCAACATATCTACATCATCCGGTTGAATACTTGCGTATCAATTGTCCTCGTTTTCATGTAAATAACAGCAATACAAAACTTAAAAACTCAAATATACTAATAGAAAAACAAAAACAATTACAAAACAGCTAAGGTATAGCAAAACAAAACCTCATTATAATCGGGATCTTCAGCGAGATACTTTTCGTGCTCCTCATCACCAAATGCCGCTTCCCTGTCTCTCTTTTCTCTTGAAGCAAATTGCAGCTACGATACAAAAACATATTTATACAATCAAATAAAATTACAATTCTGTTTAAAGGATGCAAAAATAAACATACCCTAGTAGATTTTGCAGGGTTTTCTTGTGTTGGATCAAATGAGATAACCAAGGTGTTTTGGCTATCCGACATAACTACCTTCCTAAGCTTCTTAGGAACCTTGCCAGCAGCCTTTACAGTACCCTTTCAAGACGACATTGTTTGCAAAATAATACTGAAAAAATAACAAATTTATACTCTTGAAACAACAAATTTACTACCTAAAATGTACTATCTCTTCTCATACTACAATGGCTATCCATTTACTGATGATTTACTAGTAATATATGAAAATTGTATTGACCTGATAACTACAATGTAATAACAAAAAATTAAAATTCACTGGTAGTAAATCAAATTCTAATCTATTTCAATATCACGATCCAGTCATAATACCACAAATTTACTGACTAAAATGTACTCTCTTGTCGTAATAGAACGGTTCATCAATTTACTTTCGATTTACTGCTAAAGTTGATAAAATTTACTATACACACAAATATAATTTACTGATCAACAAGTGTAAAAGAACATATATCCGAAAACATCAATTTACAGCCCACTCTTTGGTAATGTAGGTTGAATTTACTGTATGAACCACTACAATTTACTAACAAGCTGCTGTAAATTTACTGACGAACATCTAATTAAATTACCTATTTCAAGAAGGTAATGTACATTGATCTCATAAAAAAAAAGAAGGTAATGTACATCCAATTTACTGTCCGAACAACTACATTTACACAAATCAGTAAATTTACCAACAAAAACATAATTCTTACCTATTTCAAGATCGAAATCAGGATTGGCGAGACGGGAATCGCGCTTGCAATCGAGTCGAGGAGTTCTAGAAGCGCGGGTTGGAAACACGGGAAATCCGACAACAAAAAATCGACGAACCGGCTGTGTTGAGGGTGCGACGGCAAGAATTTTTAACAAAGCTTAGTGGAAAAGATGAACAGTTCGTGGGAGAGTAGTGGAGAAGGCGTACCGAAGAAGATGAAGGAACAGTTGGTGGGGATATCGGTAACAATAAAATATTTTAAAAACTTGCTTCTATTGAATTGACGTTAACCACCTTTACAAAACGATGTTAAATCCCATTAACACACAGTAACTGCTATCTCTATCCAACGGTTCTAATTTGGTCTAATAAGTTAGATCGAACGGTTCCTACGGTGGGTATAGAATAGCTATTCTAGGGTGAGTGTAGAATAGTTTATATATATATATAAAGTTTATAAGTTTAACTAGAACAAAGAATCTCATAGTTGCTCTTAATAGTTTAAAAAGTAGTAAGAAACAAAGAATTCAACATAATCCAGGTTGTGAGCCTGTGATGACTAAGAGATTACTAGTTGAGCTCGTGCAAATTGAAGCAGTTAAGGTTGGATCTAACATCAAGGCGTCTACTCTAGCGTTTCAAAAGAATATTCTCAGTATATTCTGTGCCACGAGTGTGAAACACCATCGAAACGCTCATCACTCCAATGCAAAGGCGTCTCGCGAGGCGCTTCGCATGGGCCCACGAATAAATTAAATTTTATTAGAATTTAGGTGATTTTAGTAAAACATCAATAACTTTTAATTCAAAAATCGAATATATGCGATGTTTGATCTCTATATGAAGATAATTCAAATATCTATAATTTTCTCGATATAAGCAACATCTAATTTGAACTAGATTAATGCATAAATCAAAAAACAGAAATTGTATACAATTTAGTCGCACGGAAATCGAGGAACAAAAGAAATAAAAAATTCCCATACAACATTTCCGTACTCCACATCCTTTCTCTGACATGTGGGCCGCAATTTCGTTTAGTCCCACCCGTCAATTTTCTATATCGGGCAGATAAAGAGATCCACAGGCGGTCGCAACGTGGCCCCACAAAACGCGTGACGAGGCGTGGTCGACCACTCCAACGATGCCGTTTCGACCACTGGGGTGTCGGCGAGGCCTGCTTGTCAGAGCTTCGACCATGAAGCCTCGTGAGACATCGTCTCTCTCCTCGCGCGGATGAAAAATTAAATTTTTATTGTGGGGTCCGTTTGTCAAAGTTTCGAATCGGCAGCGTTGGACACAGCGTAAGAGAACGAGCCATTTGGTCATTAAGCCAATTTATTGCTGGACTGGTTCAAATGATCCAACTGTTGTTCCACCGGTACTGATATTTTCGGAATGCCCAATTTCAGCTAGGATGACCGGATGACCGGAATTGATTAGTGAAATGGAACATTCCGGATATGATAAGTATGCTTCCCATATGTCCATTATGGCCATATGTTCCCACCAATGTGGCCACGCCTTCACACAACCACCAGCCGACTCAGAACCACGCAAGCCTCTGCCACGTGCCACTTCCTCCCTCGCTCGACTCATGTTCCTCTAAGACTTTCTCCAACTCTTGGTGTGAGCAAGCGTGCATCAGCTTGACTCGATGTGTTCTCAACACGATCTGAGCGTGATCAGATGTGAGTGGCATGCAGGAGAGCAGCTGGTGGCCATCGATCCTGCGCTAAATAAACATCCGCGTTGGAGCAAGTCTTCATGTGTTCTGTAAGCCCCATTTTCCTCGTATCTCAAGCGCATCAAACTTATGCGTTTTATCCTCGGACAAGTAGGTCGGGGAAATATTTGAGGCCCACTATTAATGAGTGAAATACTTCATGCATGTGGGCGTACGATGCCGACCGAATTAGGGTGGTCGAAAAGCATGATCATGACCAGTTTGACATGATCAAAAGTTGGAGAACCGCGACGATTCTCATCTTCTACTGATTGCGCATCTTCCCGATGTCCTTCTGGTGGTGTAGGACGTACGTTTTTCCCCTGAGGTGGAGCTTCCGGGTTTACGACCGCAACTCGGAGTTGTTGCAGTTCGTCAACAAATGAATCAAACCATCCCTCAACAAATGTTCGGAATGCAGCATGTTCAGCTCGAGTGACATAAGCTTTTGGATTGTTTGATGAAGTGGATGAACCGTTTCCTGCCATCAGTTAATGTAGAAAAAGACAAAATATGTGGAATAGGAAATATATGTGGGATTACTCAATCTCACCTACACTTACCAATCTAAAGTTCTTATGCTTTCCTGGGAATGCTCAGTGCATTCCAGCAATAACCAATGGGGCTTATCAGAGACTGATGTGGCGAATTCACAATGAGGTCTTTACGTTTAACAAATGAATTTATATGTGGAGCTAGGTTAGGTAACAGATGATATAATCTGTAACTTAGCAATGCAAAATCGAATAACAATCCGATGGTATGGCAATCCTAAGTTGCTGATCACAAGAGAGATGGTATGCCAAAGGGTAAATCAACAATTGTACTACTCAAAGTAAATTTGTTTTTTTTTTGTATCAGATGATATTTGACTCAAAGGATGGTCGATGATGATCAGGAGATATATATATATATATATATATCTTCTTTTTTTCTCTTTTTTCGGTTTTTTTTTGTTTTTTTTGACTTTTCAAACACTAAACGAAAAGCTCAAACTTGAGATACCAAGATTGACTCGACCAGCAACAAGAACTAAACCACGGATTAAAACTCGATAAAGCAAACTAAATTAACAGATTAAAATATGAAGCTAGGTGATATAATTTTTTTTTGTTGCCAATTTTCTGGACTCTAGGACTAAAAAACCTAAACTACTAATCAACAGAAATAAAGAAAAGATTATACCGTGGAAACTGAAGCTCTAATACCAACTGATATGAACATGTCAATGAAGGACACGTTCACGGAGGGTGGCCCGATCTTCATGACGTAGAACCTGGATAACTAGTATGACCTGACGAAACGAGATAGCCAACCACTTGCAGAGCAAGGACCTGCGTATCAATGAATTCCCCCAACCACACTCTGAATTACCTATCTACACGACCACACATGGAGTTGGCGCACAGATAGGGTAATCACGAAGATCGTTCAAGCAATTCTGAAGGAAATCACAAGAACAAAGGATAAAGAGATTCAACTCTTAACTAAAACTAAGGCTTCAATCTAAAATTTCAATATCAATGTCTTGTATCTTATATCTTATATCTTATATCTTGTATCTTGTATAAAAACTATGACCATGCCTCTCTTTTATAGAGGGTGGTATGTACAAAAGATAGAAGAATTAAACTAGAATTCTAATCTGAATCTAATTTAAAACGGAATAAAAATCCTAACAAACTATAAAAGATAACAGAAGTTCGGAATAAATCTTCTCTGAGTTGGATTCGGATTCGGATGAGACTTTTTCTTCTGTGCAGTCGTTACTCTTTTCAATATCCTGGTTGCATACAATGTCGCAATTTAATGATTCTTGATGCGTTGGAAAGCTCTTTCGAATACCTTTCCAACAAGTACTCACACAACCAAATTGGATATCCGTGCTGAGAATGGTGCTTAGTTGAAGTTGGAGTGTCGTTTGGTCACTAGACTGCATGTCGAGCAAAATTCTTTTGGTTGTAGCGGTTGCAATCCTTGACTGAATCGAGTGATCTTGGGCTCGCTGGAAGGTTAGGAAATCATCTTTCCACTCAGTACGTGTATGACCAGATTTGATAAAGTTATTTAGCTCATATGTGGCTATGTTCTTTCTATTATGCTCTCCCTCTCTATTCCTGATCAATGTTAAACAAGAGTTATTATGTAGCAGTATATTCTCATCATACTTTAATTCTTTAAGGAACAAAGTCACATGATGATGTTGTTGTTTGTCCTTCACTCGAGTTATTGGTCCTTTATATTACTCGGGTCGAGCTCTAATGCTACTTGTGTTAGTGATGTCCTCATCATTCACGCACATGAACCAAAAATGCGTGGCTCAATTGGGTATGCGCAAGTCACTTCGCGTGCCCACCTACAACATACTCTTTTCACTAACAGGTGGGTCCTAGAAAATATTGGTCCATTTGCCCATGAGTACTTTTAAAGTGTACCTATGATTTTTTTTTGTCTTGGTTTGCATCATTTTTTTTAAGTTGTAGTCGGACTCGCTGACAAGTTGGTCAAGCACTATTTTGATTAACCTGCCATTCTAGGTATGTGTTAGGGTTGTTTTTGATCTGCTTTTTTGGTTTTTCTAACAATAAAAATTATAAATAAATGTGACTGTTTGTTTTGAAAGTATGACACATTATCTCTTCTCTAGAATAAGTGCTTGATTTTTACTTAATTTTATATTTTAGTGCAACATTATTTCTCTAACATAGTAGACTCCAAATGCTGTTGGAAATAACCTAATTGCGAGGCTGTTCACCACGTGTCTCTTCGCGCTAGTCCATATCTCATCACCCGAGTTCACTCTCACCCAATGCCAGGTAGATCCCATCATTTACATGCCCGCGAGTCAATGAAGGAGGTCCCAACACCCCAGGACTTGGGCTTGCAAGTTGCAACAGAACCCGATATTTTTTTAGCGGCCTATGAGACAGAGCACGTGGTTTTGGGCCCACCAGAACCATAAATGTAAATACACGGTCCCACCACTTAGAGCCACGTGTCCACAGCCCGGCATCAGTCACAAAATCTTTGTTAATAAAATATCAACGCCAGGTGGGGACCACCCACAAGCCACTGCCTCCTCTATCACCTCCACGTGGCCGCGAATTCTCCAGGAGAAAACGACACGTGGCGACTGGCAGGCAAGGCAGTACGGAAATGTTTACTGTTGCAGCCACCTGTCGTTTGCTATTTGCCTCAGCTCACGCCTGAGCCCTCGAAGGGGACGGCAGGTAAAGAAGGGAAGGCTTGCGAAGCGTTTCGCCTGGACCTCAGAATTCTTCTCCGAGGGCGACGGCGATCCAAGGAGGTTAAAGAGAGAAGAGAACAAAAAAAATCTAGGGCGTGAGGTTGGTGTGGCCTTGGGGAGTGCGTGGGATACGTGTAGAGGAGCTTATTTGCGTGCGCTTGCCGCTAATGGCCGAGATCTGCTGTGAGGAAGCCAAGACGTCGATGCAGGCCACAGCCGCCGCCGCCTCCACGGCGCTCGCGAGACGGCGCCGGCGGATGGAGGTCGGGAGCCTCCGCTTCGCTGGCGAG